>JAKTRP010000001.1:0-1200000 GCA_030579735.1 Starmerella floricola | reverse complement strand
TGCTTGATGATTCGTCCCAAAAGCTGTCGTTATCAAGTCGTGGAATTTCGATTTCAGGGAGTTGCGGATTCAATGGAGAGCTGCCCGATATAGAGCGCGAATTGGAACTTGACAGCACACTAGGTGGGTCATCAAGAGTCAAGTTTTCCAAAGAAACCCCGTTTGAGGACGATGCAAGTGAATTGTGGTCGCTGAAGTTCATCGGCATCAGCCCGATTCCAATGCTCTGTTTGGACTGTGGCTGGCTTTGAACTTGCCGGTGGTTTGACGTTACAGCAGTTGTTTGGTGAGCCTGCGAGATTCCCGGGAACGATTCGGTAGGAGATGACTTGATCAATCCTTCAACTCCGGAATGGGTAGTAGAAGTAGGCTCTGAGAGCCCTCTTGTCTTGTGAATATCACTGTATGCAGGGTTCGGCGTCTCATACGGCGGGGATGGAGAGGGCGATGGCGAGGGGGAGAACACTTGCTGCTTATTTTTTCTCGAAGACTGTGCAACCGCTCGACGGTGAGTGTTGGGATCCGAGCTACTAGCGCTACTGCGAGATAGCGAGCGCGACTTCGGTCTTATTTGCTCGGCAATACGCGAGAGGCCCTGCATTATCCTGCCCTTGATGTTTACCCCCTTGACGGCCTCATCAACCTCTTCATTTGATACAGAGATAGCCTCCTTATTAGATTCGTTCAAGAATTCGCTTTTAGATGCAGAAGACAGTCCCTTAACAAGCCACGGATGCGTTTTCAGCTCAGATACAGTAGGCCTTAAGGCAGGATCTTTGACCAACAGTTTCCGCAAAAGATCGTTCGCTAGCGCCAGGTCCTCGTCACCCTTAGGGTCCGGCAGCTGCGGCTCTTCATTGGCAATAACTCTGAACAGTTCATATTCGTTGTCTGCTTCAAATGGTAGATATCCATACAAAAAGCAGTGCAGAGTAACACCATAGGCCCAAACATCTACCTTAGATCCAATTGATGGATTCTTACGTCCCCCCGAACCATTCAGATCCGTTGGAATGCAAAGCTCTGGGGAGAAAAACGCCGGAGTGCCCACGGTCTTCGCCAGTTCCAGCTCTGACTTCCCGCTAGCATCACCGGAGACTGCGTAAGACACTCCGAAGTCTGAGATCTTCACCACATCGTCATCTCCTACAAGCAGGTTCGCTGGTTTGATATCACGGTGTATAATGCCATTAGAATGCAAATATTCAAGGCCCAAGGCCACGTTTCGTGCCACAGACCGGGCTTGCTCTCGCGTCAAAGCCGGATCTCCGTCCCGAGTTTGCCATACAATCTCACCCTTTGCGCAGTATTCTAGCACTAGGTAAATTTTGCGACTCGACTGGTCGTCCAAGACTTCGATCAGCCTCACGATATTAGGATGGAGACACTTCTTCAGTATAGCTATCTCGCGATGTATTTTCTCCTCTGTGGAGGAGCCTTGTGGTCTGCCAAGTCTTGGCTTCTCCTTGCGATTCAGAAGCTTGATGGCCACGTAAATATGCTTATCCACGTCGTATGCTAGCTTGACTCTCCCATGCTCTCCTCGTCCTAGCTCTCGAATAATTTCGTAAGTATTGAGTTTCTTTCGGCCACTCACCGGATTGTAGTCTATAGAAATACGACGCGTCTCCTTCACTGCAGAGCCAGGCTCTGCCAGAGTTGCTTCCGTACCGCTATGACTTGGCGGTGTTCCGCTCACCATTATTTGTACCTTGATCGGGGCCTCGGAAGCAAAAGAGGCTCGGACGGATAAACGACAAGATTCGTGTTCTCTGGCTCAACTAGCGTAAACGGTAGAAGGGCGAGTGGTTGTAGCTTGCCAGTCGTGCTGACGTAAGTGTCGCAGTCTAGGGATCGCTAGCAACAACCAGCAGCTATCAGCTCATGCTACTGCTACCACTCTCGCTGAAGTTACACCTTCCTTTCCCACCCCCGCCCATCTCCCTACACACTTTGCGCATACGAACGTTACGCGTATGTGAATGAGTACTTTCATCTGGAAAACGGTGCGCCCCTACCTCAGCTTCTCTATATAGCAATCAGCGCGAATTCGCCTCAGCACCAATTCTAATGAAATGAGTAAGATGTATGAAAACATAATTATTCTCTAGTAGGGCCATCATAGCTAGCCTTGGCTTGGCGTATGTGATGAAACGCAGTATATTTATTCATCCTTCTCCTCCTGTTTCACTCCATCATGATTCAAACCGGGTGGATCCGCAGTATTGAGCTCTGTTCCAGAAGACCTATCCGTCTTTGATTGTTGAGATGTTGCACCATTGCCTCCAGCAGTGTCTGGATCCACCTCACTATGCGCTCTTTTCAGGCTCGGCTTCGGGGATTCCGCCTTCCCTGCATCCTCGGTGTCCTTATCTTCGATATTAGCCGCCTTTTTAATTTCTGGAAGATGCTCAATTAAAGTTGCAAACTGCTCAGCTGTGAGTGAGATCCCTTTTTTCGACGGGAACATCTCGCCATCCTTAGAATAGAATTCTCTGATATCTATCAGCTTCATCTTTTTGAACTTTCTCACAGAGAGCTTTCTGTTCTTGCTCAAGCTGAGCTCGAATTCTGGTGCCTCGTCACTCATTGGCGTGAAAAGGGGCAAATTAGTGCAATCTGCGTTTGTTCTCAATCTCACGCACTGCCGTGTTGTTCTTGCACGCACGCTTTTAATACTATCAGTGCCGCTTATACCTGAGTTACGGCGGCAGTCTGTAGCCATACCCCGTAACTCCCCAAGACAGGGCACACGGTCCGAGGAGCCGAGAGAGGAAGGGTGTGTGGGAAGAGTGGAGGAGGGCAACGGTATAGATCAAACAAAGAGAGTCAGCAGCGCACCCGCTCCGTTGCCATGCGATGATAAAGAACCGCTACATAAAGCGCAGAGTGGCCGAGACGGACTCGAGGGCGTGTTTCCTATGCTATAAGCCTACTTCTGTTGTTCTCGTTAATGAGATTCCGAGTGCTGACTTCTTCTACGCTTGTGAATCTCATCTTAATGACCCCGGATTTGCAATGCCAGACAAGGAATCTGTCAGACTGCAAGACGAAAGGCAGAGGGAGATTCAGGAATTACGCGAGCAATGGGAAGAAGTGCAGCGCAAGAAGAAAGCTCCAAAAGATAATGATTCACCAAGCGAATCAGAAACAAAAAGCTCCAAGGAGGCATCGCCCCAGCAACCCAGTCCACCACTAAGTTTAGAACCCAAACAAGTACGCGTAGTTTACGAGCTGAACAGAGGGGTTTACAATTTGCGGATAGGCTCGAAAAAGCGGGCTGCACAAGAAAAAAAGACGAGGTCCATGCTGGAAACTCCGGGCATATTCCCTGATGTGCCGAAGCACAAACCAACGTGAAAGCTCAATTCTGTTGCTGTAGGACCCATAGACGTACCCTGTCGCGTCTTAACTGACTGTAGAGTTTTTCTGTGTGTTTAGTACTGCTACGGAGCTCCGCCTTGAGCTTGCACAGTTCGTCCTGCATCTGCACTAACTGCATGCGGATAGACCCCATTTCTGATGTCAGCGTAGGCAGCTCATCAAGAGGCTCGGTAGTGGTCACTAGTGTGTCTTGCGAGGTTTGAGAGCTAGAGCATACCTTGACGTGATTGTGGTGTCTGAACTTGTCTCTATATCTCTTCCCACAGTTCGGGCACACTACGCTGAAGTACTTCGGGTCCAGCTGCACGCCGTGGTCCTTAAGGCCATGCTCCTCGAGCTTCAAGCTAGAAAGCTGTACTTTGCATCCTTCAATTGGGCACGAGTACACTTTTTTCGATGGGCTTTTAGACATTCCTCAGTGGGTCCTACTTGAGGTTTTGTGGCAGGCCGTTGTTCACTTGTAGTGTCACATGTAAGCCACATCTGCTATCAACACGCGTTTGCAGCACCTCATCCCTCCTCCATCAAAGGACGTGTGAGCTCGCAACCAGTAGCAGCAGCATCAATAATAAAAATGTTGTGAGTGATTTTTAAATTTTGAGAAAAAGAGAAGACGTGCCTGCCTGGGCCAAGTGGAGTGAATATATACAGCACATACATATATATGTACACATGGTTCTTTTGTGAGGCTCTAAATAAATAAGAAGCAGAGAGCATTAGCTGGCAAAAGCATCCATTAACCAGTTTTCCCATTTAGAGAGTCGGGCTGTTTTAACGCTACCATCAATCACCTCTACATCGGTTTCAAGATCACTGAACTTGAAAGGCTTGCCGTCAACACCCAAGAACTCGCGGTCACCGTCAGACCAAGACCTTTCGTCTTCACTGCTTGGGACTGTGTGCGAACGCGTGTCACGAAGCTCAGTGATTTCCTCTTCCAACAGAGACGTTACCTTCGGCACCGACAGAGTACTAAACAGATCAAACTTGTTGGCGCAAATTAAGACGGGGACTTGGCGAGCTTCGGCGACTTCAAGAGTTGTGAAGAGTTGTTGCGCGCTGTCCTTAACGCCTTCAATCCCACTTGATGCATCAATGACAAACAGCACGGCTTTGAGGTGCGATTCCGTGAGCAGGGTCCGGGCGTATTGCTGGAGCTTTTCGTTTCCAGGGCAATCCACGAGCCTGTACTTTGGTGCCAAAGAAAACTGGGCCGACTCGTTGGGTGCAACGCTTGTGACCGTTTCTCTTTTCGTTTCCGGTTCTTGCCAAGCAAGGTAAAGCGCGGTCTTTCCTGCGCCAGAGGGGCCCAATATCAACACTGTGGGCGGTCCTTTAGCCTTTTTCGAAGCTGGGCTCGTCATCTTGTAAATGATAAATAGAGAGGCCACGAAAAAGACGAGGCCGATACCGACCGTCACGGCCAGCCGGTCGACGTCGAACTGCACAGAATACATGCAGAAGTGTTGACGTGATGATGATCCATATCTATATCACACACGTGCCGTCGCCTGCTTCCAGACAAGCACAGCGTTGAAAGTACGTTGCCGATCTGTTTTCCCAGACTCGTGCCCTATGGGCCATTTGATACAAGCAATTCTAATCTATTTATCAAAGAGACTAAAAAACAACTGGCAGCGACATGATTGGAGAAGAATTGCCCTGTGTGCTATAATCATATACTCTCGCTCACTCCTCCAAGCCTTCCAGCAGTGCTGCCCATCTGCTTATTAATATATTCGTAACTCGGAGCACTGCCTCAAGCTAAGGGCATTGTATGACTCTCTCCGTTTTTTTCAACGGTGTTTACACTCTATTGAAAAAAGTCTAAAATAGCAATGTCGACGTTTGGGAAAAACTTCCGCGTTACCACTTACGGCGAATCCCACTGTCGCTCGGTTGGTTGCATCGTTGATGGCGTTCCCCCGGGCCTGAATCTCAGCGAGGCTGATGTCCAGCCTCAACTTACTCGCCGGCGGCCAGGCCAGTCTAAGCTCACGACTCCGCGTAATGAGGCTGACCAGGTAGCCATTCAGAGTGGCGTCGAAAACGGGCGCACGCTAGGTACCCCAATTGCCATGATTGTGCTGAACAAAGACCACCGGCCAAAGGATTACACGGAGACTGACGTCTACCCGCGCCCGTCGCACGCCGACTACACGTATTTGGCCAAGTACGGTGTCAAGGCTGCGAGCGGAGGTGGTCGATCAAGCGCTCGCGAGACCATTGGCCGCGTTGCTGCAGGTGCGATTGCTGATAAGGTCCTTAGGTTGAGTCATGGCATTGAGATCGTTGCATTCGTCACTGGCGTCGGCCACGTCCAGATGCCGCGCGACACGAAAAGCGAGGACTACAACGAGCTTTTGAGCACGATTACCAGAGACCAGGTCGATGAGGCTGGCCCTATCCGCTGTCCTGACGAGGAGACAGCAGCAAAGATGGTCAAGCTCGTTGAAGAGTGCCGCGATTCCAAGGACTCAGTCGGCGGTATTGTCACCTGCGTGATCCGCAATGTTCCGGTTGGCTTGGGCGAGCCCGTCTTTGATAAGTTCGAGGCCGAACTCGCTCACGCTATGATGTCGATTCCGGCAACAAAGGGCTTCGAGATCGGCTCGGGATTTTCGGGAACTGCTATGCGCGGCTCCGAGCACAACGACATGTTCTATGCCGACGAAGACTCTGGGAAGCTCAGAACAAAGACAAACAACTCAGGAGGTATCCAGGGCGGTATCACAAACGGCGAGAACATTTTCTTCAACATCGCGTTCAAGCCGCCCGCGACTATCTCACAGGAGCAGCAAACCGCGTCCTACACAGGAGAGCACGGTGTGCTCGCTGCTCGCGGCCGTCACGATCCAAATGTTGTGCCCCGTGCTGTGCCGATTGTCGAAGCCATGGCATCCATTGTCACGCTAGACTTCCTTTTGGCCCAAAACGCTCGTAAGTCGCTGTCGCAGCTCGAGTAGCTGCGTTTAAACGCGCCATTCCGAGCCCAACTACTAAATTCTGAATCGGATGTGAATTGATTGCGATACAGAAGTGTCTGTACGCAAAATCATAAGTATACACGTTTGCTTGCATACTTTATTACATACATACATACACAGACGTACACAGACGTACGAATATCATCTCACAGAAGGCCTATTTTAGCAACAGAGCTATTCCTCAACATGCATTAAAGGTCGAAATCGAACTCTGATCTCCGGTCGATATTGTCCTCGAACGGATTAGCCTTGCTACTACTCGACCAGCTCGAGTCTCGTGAGCTGGCTCGTGACGACTTCGCAGATGCTCCCTCACCAGCCATAGGACGCTGTTGTGGCAACGGCGGTGATGGCTGGTATTGATTCTGTGATGAATGCCTATGATGATGTTGGTATTGTTGTTGCTGATCCTCAGCGTCCGGGTTCACTACCCGGAGACTGCGTCGCTGTTTCGACATGAACAACCTGTTTCCTTCTGAAGACTCCATCATCATGATGCTTCCAGAATCAGGCTCGCGATGTGGCACACGCGGAAATGACGATGCATTGATTGGGCCCTGGGCCGTACTTGACCAAAGAGGCTCGTTTCGGTAACTACTGCTCTCTGATGGCTGGCGGCGGAGCATCCCCCGCTTATTCGGGAGCAAGAACAGTCTCCTTTGGCGACGCTTGTATAGCCACCACCACGCGCCCACCGCTATGAAGCAAATCACTATTATAGGCAGGAGCGTGGATACAACGATTGTTGTTGCCGTTGACGTCGAATGCGAATTCTTGTTATCACTCGGCTTTGTCGAGGGTTTCGACACACTAACCGACTTCACCGGGGACCAGCTGTTGTCGTCATCGTTGTGTCCATACAATGAAATCAGCTTACCCGACTGAGAAGTCGCGCTTGATTTCGAGCTCACCGTGGCCAATGTGGCATAGAGTGTTGAGGCCGCAAACGACAAGTCCATGTCTGCGTCCTGGTCTGGTACCGTCCACACCCACCCTTCGCTTTGTGAGTTTTGCAGAAGCACAATGGCGGGCTTTGCATCGCGACCAGCAACTGTGCCCCCAACAACAAGTATCTTGTTTACGGCACCCGCAGTGCCATTCTGGCCATACTGCCATATGGGCAGCAGGAGCGGGTTTTCGCGGCTGTCAATGTTCGAGCTGTTTGCAACAGAGCTGAATGTCCACGAGCCGTATCCCCAGGTCGCAATTTGTTGCATGGACATCCACGCGTTGCCAGAACGACCGCCCAATAGTAATGTCTCGTAGTTGTTCAGCGGGATGGCCTGCGCTGAAGACATTTGTCGGGGCATCACTTTCCCCTGCGCGGCAATCTCCTGGAATGAATTGTTTGTCAGATCATAGCTGTAGAATTTGGAGTACGTCTTGCCCTCACAGGCCCCGCCGTAAATGTAGACTTTGTCCTCGCTACGGTCGACCCAAACAATCTGCGAGTCGAGATGCCACTTTTGCGTGTTTATGTTCGATTGCGCAATTGACTTCCATTTATTGCTGCTTGGGTCGTATTGCGAGATTTCTATAGGTGAGTTCCCGCAGCCTTGCGATCCCCATACGGCTAGCAAATGATCGTCACTATCCAATGCGATCGACGCATTCGAGGGCGGCGAGGCGATCTGTGTCATTCGGCTCTCCACCTCGCTCGTGGTCACATTTTCTTCGGAAATTGGCAGTTTATACAGCTCCCCGCTCTCACTCTGAATGTAAACAAGCGAGTAGTTCGCGTTGTACACGCTTTGCCAGGCAGCAGACACGGGGGCTATGGACACTGCCAATATGGCAAGAATCATGGACCGCATGCCTCTCTTACAGGTGCCAAACGTTCTTCAAACGGTATCACTGCCTCTTTGGACGCAGGTGTCTGTGAGTACTTACTATCGATATCGACTTATGTAATAGATGTAAACAAACTTGTCTGTGTGGGGCAGTCACGCACAGGTACGACACTTTAATTATGATAGTGTATGGAAAAATTTGGGGGATTCGTGTGGGGTACAGAAGATACAAATCTTCTTAAGAGAATGGAAGTCTTGGTAGGCGTCATGATCTTGAAGCCTGGTGAAGCATTCTTGCTCAGCGTATTTAGCTAACTAACGTTTTGAAGCGATCCTTTTTAACAATAGTATATACGAATCAAGCGGCGCAACGCTTTTGCTATCAGAAAATGTAAGTCTGCTTTTTGTTAGGTCTTTCGCACCACTGGTACGACGTCATCGCGCACTCCATTAATCAATCGTCCCTGACCGAATAGGGCGATGGGGTAACATGGTGGTACCAGCAGTAGTCGTAGTAGGCGTGACCCACGAACCCTTCCACAAAACAGTTGCGCCATGATACGGCTACCTGTATATGGACCCTCCTCCAATTCCATAATTATTCACAGCCTGAAAAGTCGAAATTTGTGAGACCGACACACCTCTTCACAAGATGTTCTTCGGCGGGGCACTGGAATCGCGCCTTGCGCGATTCATTTTTACGCCGATCCGTACGGCCACAAAACGTGCTTCCGGAGGTAAAGCCGCGAACAACAAGACTGCTGGCCGCAGGCTCGGACCTAAGAAAGGTGAAGGTGAGTTTGTCGAGGCCGGCCAGATCATTTGGAGGCAGCGCGGTACCAAGTGGTATCCGGGCGAGAATGCAGGTATTGGTCGAGACCACACAATCTTCGCTCGTGAGCCTGGTTTCGTCCGCTACTACCGTGATCCTTTCCATGCAAAGCGCCGATTCATTGGTATAGCTCTCGGTCACTCCGAGAGGCTTCCAACGCCGCATTTCGAGCCGCGTCGTAGACGCTTTGGATACACGCCTATCGATAACGAGGAGGTTGCTCAGTTTGAGCTTGAATTTCTTACGCGAAAGGAAACGAAGCGACTAGCTGAACGCAAAAAGATTCTAGCTCAGCGAGAAGGCAGCAAGAACTGGCGCACAGAGTACTACGCAGAGAACATAAAGGAAGCTGGGCTCACAGAAGAGCTTGATCCTGCCCAGCTCGACCGACTGGACTCTATCTACCAATACATTTGTGGCGGCCAGTCGAACGACAAAGCCAAAGAAATAGTTGATGATCTTGCCAAGGACGACTTGGATATTGACCTTCGCACGGGCCGCATCACGCCCGAAGAGCACAGTGCTCGACTGTCGGCCTATCAGGAAGCAGCAGCAAAGGTCGACGCGGTTGTTGGCTTCAGCCCGAGCCGCGTGCTCACGTCTTTGAGGGACTTTGACGAGTCCGCGCGCGAAGCAGCCATTAAAGAGATAAGTGACCTGGCCTCTCCGCACCTCGCGTCTCCGGAAGGTACTCCTGTTGAAATAGCTACCCAAGTCAGGAAGATTCTCGAATCGAACCTGGCGCTCTCAGACTCGGATGTTGCGAGATTGAGGGCTAAATTCCTCAGGTGGCCTTCGCCTGTCCTTGTGACACCTGAAAATAAGACTGATATCGAGAAGAGAGTTCAGGAGAGCGAAGGTAGTATTCGCAGGGTCTGGGATGCGGAGAGCAGCAGTCACAAGCACTACTTTATTCCGATACGTGGCAAGCTCGTATTCTGAATCTCGCGTGCTTATCCCGCACTATCATTCTTCCTAGCTTGCCCTCCTTTCTGTTTTCTACCATGCACATACTGTTTACATACATATATATCAAACCCTTTTGCTTGCTGCCTTGTTGTCTTCCTGGTAACTGCACGATTTATTACATCCCTTCGCGTTAACGTAGTGGCCAGCACATTGCCAGATATACTTGTAGCGGCCCTGCGGATCAGGTAGAGTGTTCCGCAATATCATTGGTTTCCCGCAATTGCAATGGGGCATTGTTTCTTCAGTGAGCTCCGGTCGATACATGCGGAAAGTTAAGCTGATGCGCGTGGTTCCTATTAGTGGATCAGGATCAATCGTCTTTGCAACAGGCACGCAGTGTTTAAATCTCTCTTGGCACCCACCATGCATGATGATAAGACTGTTATGCGGAACAAAAATCGAGTATGTCGGTCGCGTTGGAGGAACACTTCTATCTTTCAGTCTGAACTCACGCGTGCACCCCAGGGAGAGGGCCGCAATAGTTGGGCGAATGCCAAGATGTGTTAGCTGGTCGGAGTGGAAATCGAGTTTCTCGTTTTTGTTTTTATAGCAATTCGTCAACACAACAGAAGACTTCCATTCCGGAACAAACGACTGCACAATTGGCTCTATGACATCCCGAGCGATCTTCATCTCGGGAGGAAATTCAAACACATCCCCTGGCGATATGCGTTTGCCCTGGTAAGACGTTGTCGTCGCCCCAGATAATATATCTTTGTCGTCCGTATAAAGAGCTGAGGCATGGCCAGAAGTTACCTCGCGCTCAAAAAGAAAGAACCGGTGATGCTTCCACGAGGCAGACTGCTTTTTTAGCTCGACAGCTAATACATTTGCGACACTCGGATCAAGTACGTTTTCGTGCAGAGTGCAGAAGATATTTGCATCCTTTACTTGCTCACTGTTGTATAGTTGGACCACATCCGCAGACGTTTTTAGTACTTTTGATGGTTTTCTGCTCGTGAAATTGTCGAAAGTGAGTTGGCGCTTCTTGGATCCAGTTTGAATGTCCAATAGAGAGAACACGCGACTGAGGTCTGCATCGCAAGCGATAATCAAATCAAGAATTGTTGATGGATCTGCCGCAGGGAACTTCTTCAGTACGGCATCAATTAAGGTTGTAGTAGACATTCCGCGACACGCGTTCTCGGCGTGGCGCTGAAATATTGATCAAAACATCATTGCCGTGCATAAGCGCAGTGCCGTCGCGTACCCCGTGACTGTAAATGGCTCACGTGGACTATAATACATTGATATATGCTCCGTTTTAGGAAATCACTGCTGTTCTCCGGTGATCTACGCTGAGTATAACTGTAAAAGCACTACACTTTCGCCTTCTGAGATGTAACATTTGTGTCAACATATATAAATAACATCGCGGATCGATGTCTATGAGCAACTGCCAACGCTCCTTTTTTCCTCAAGAGAACCACACACGTCTGTAGATATTAGCGCATGCACATTCATCACATCGTGGAAGAGCGAGACATTTGATAATGTGAGCGTACAATCCGAAGTCGGTAACGGTGTTCAATTATGTATGTAAGCTTCTTGCATGGTTTGATGGTTTGGTTTGATGTCTTCAATGTTTCGATACTAGCATCGTGCCGTGAGCGCGGGTTTCATCAGGTCTCTATTCTTGGAGCGCCTGCTGGTAACCATACGGGTTCTTCTGCGTCCAGTTCCACAGATCACGGCATGCCTCATCAATGCTGCGCTTTGCCGACCAGTTGAGCTCATTCTTAGCTCGGTCGGGCTTGGCAGTGAGATTCAGCACATCGCCTTCGCGACGTGCCGTGACTTCGTAAGGCAGCTCACGGCCAATGGCCTTGTTGAACGCTTTAATAACCTCGAAAACTGTGGATCCGTGTCCGGTTCCCAGGTTCCACTCGCGGCTGAAACCAGTCTTCGAGCCCGTGGTGACGGATTCCAACTTGGCAAGGGCGCTCAGATGGCCCTGTGCCAAATCCATTACGTGAATGTAATCGCGAATCGGAGTTCCGTCTCGCGAATCGTAGTCGTCTCCAAAGACCATCAACTTCTCACGGCGGCCCGTAGCAACTTGAGCCAAGAAAGGCAGCAGATTGTTAGGAATCCCCAATGGGTCCTCGCCAATGTCGCCAGACGGATGTGCGCCCATTGGATTGAAGTACCGCAACAGAGCCACTTTAAAGCCTGGAGTCGCATGGCTGTAGTCGCGAAGAATGTTCTCGATGAAGATCTTCGTGTTACCGTACGGAGAGAGGGGACTCGTGGGGCATTCCTCAGGAATGGGGATCATATTCTCGAATCGCGTCGCATCGCCGTACACAGTGGCGCTAGATGAGAATACGAAATTCTTCACATCGAATTGAGCCAGCGCCCTCAGCAGAGTGACGGTACCTGTGACGTTCCACTCGTAGTACTTAAGCGGCTTTTGAACACTCTCGCCAACGGCCTTGAGACCAGCAAAATGGATAACGGAATCGATATCTTTGTGGGTCTCGAGGACCTTGGTGAGCCCATCGAAGTCGCGCAAGTCGACCTGGTGGAAATAAACCTGTTTCCCAGTGAGCTTCTCGACGCGTCTCACAGCATCCTCCGACGAATTCGAGAGGTTGTCAACTATGACTACCTCACGTCCAGACTCAAGAAGTGTCACAACAGTATGACTACCAATGTATCCTGCTCCTCCGGTCACTAATACTTTTCCCATTTTGTTTTCAGTAGCAGGCACCAAAGTGTGGGGTGGGCTCTCTTGCTAGGATGGCATGCTAAGCGACGAACCCTCGAAGAAAGGCCACGTGCCTGTCTCGAGCTCTTTCGGCGACGACAGTGGGATGGGAAGAGGGGGGAACCAACAGAGTGAGTAAACCGTAATGGGAAAAAAAGAAGGAGGTATGAATAGCTCGTGAAGCCTGCTAGGCGCAAGATCGGCTGAAATTTTGGGCAGAAAGCATATTTTAACCTTAATTGAGCTATAGTAAAACGAAATCAGTAGTAGAAGTTTAAGCGTACCGTGAGTTACGTATGCGGTGAATGGCACTAGCGAATGAGGCACCAATTGTAGGGAGGGCTACATTGTTCAGGTTGAAAGTCATTCCATTCTGGCAACTGACTTAGCCGCCATTATATGAATACTCATAACGTTGTCGAACGGCCTGTAACTAAGTGTGAATGCATACTAAATGCATGGTCGTACATGACCTCGGGTTAGGTCCAGAATCCCTCAATCACCTGAACGTGCTAGATTTCTTGTGAAGGGGAAAAAAATTAGGTGGATTTCCGACAACTCTTCAGACCAAAGGCAAGTTGAAGAAGACGTTTAGCGCAAGAATTGGATAGATTCCGCCTCAATTCTTCTAAATATCGAAAAGCTATCTCGGTTTTTTCATTGTCTTTTACATCCAACCAGCAATTTATAGATGCTCAAACCTGCAAGCCAATGGCCACAGAGATTCATGGTTCAGGTCCAGAGGACACAAATATAAGGCCTTCTTCGAGTATAAGAAATCCTACAGACAAGCGCCTTCAAGGGTCGGACAAGGGCTCAGATTCATCCCCTCGCATGGGCCCAAATAGTCCGAATGAGGACGATGGCAGCGATGTCAACGAGTTAGACGAAGACGACTTTCGCGTTGAAAACATCGATGACCAGAACCCCCACTTAATGGCCTATTTAGAAAACTCCGATTCTGACAATTCTAATGCAATCGCCTCCACTAGTGAGGAGGAGGGTGACGATGACGCAGACCTTGACGAGTCCATGATCGAAGCCGAAGAAGAACAGGCAATTCGTGCGGAGCTGAAGAAAAGAGGTCGTACACCCTCTCTCCCGGGTCCAGTCTCATTACGCAGATTATCTCAATCGCACCAGGCTCGCACTCAAAAGGGAGCAGACTCTGACGACTCAGACAACTCGGATGGGAATACTGAGGGTTCGTCTTGGGGAGATGAACTGCTTGAAGATTACCTCTTCGACATGCCAAATAATAGTCATGGTGTGCCTCATTTAAATGGGTTCGACCCCAATTACACGGAGGGGAAGGACATTGACAGCAACATCAGCGTTGATGGGCACGATTCGAATGATAACGACTCGGGCGCTGACGACTCCTATCTTTGGCAATACTTCTTCTCCTCGGATGAGAACGCACCAAAAAGCAACAAAGACGATCCTTTTGCGTTTTCAAATCCCACGGCTCGTGCGCGAGAAAGAAGGCTGAGCCGATCGCGAAAGTCGCAGTCGAATACCTTCGGGTCAACCGCTGACGACGGGGATGTCTCGACAGACGATGACCTTCCACTGAAAGGTAGAGGGCCATTACCGCCTTCGCAGATGGAGCGAATTCAGCCTGCGGGCTACATTCCGAGTGGGGACTCGACAGATGAAGATGATGGAGTGCCCCCAGAACGAAAGAAACGCAGGGCCCGGGGATTGAAGGCCATTGAAGTTTTGGGGCTGAACAGCTTTTCGGCTCGCCCTCCCGTGCTTGGCTCGTGGAAAATTAAAGGCGATAAAAATGTTGGGATCATTGATGGCCTAACAACGCGAACTCTCAGCCCGCCTCCGCAACCTGAGTCTCCAGCTCAGCTGCACTCCTCAAACAACCGCCATAATGGCTCTTACGAGGATAATGGAAGCACTCCTCAGGGTGTGGAAGACCCTCGCGATCCCTTCGAGGGCCTTGATGACAACGACTCAAGCGTGTTGGCTTTAGGTGACTTCACTGACTTTGGGGGGTCAGACTACAAAGAGTCTCCGGCACGCAATGACCCGCAGCAAGCTGATGATACAAACATTGACGGAGAAGTAAGCGATCTTGATCTATTGGAGTTGGGAGACTTCCTGAACACGGAAGCGCTGAGTAGCGGCGACGAGAATGAGGGAGCCTATGAATTCGATCTCATATTGGATCAGCAGCAGCAGCAGCAACCACAGAAGCAATACCGCTCGCCGACGGTGTCGCCCTATTTATACCGGAATCGGATGCCAAATCGGAACGTTCCAATTTCCGCATTCCGAAACCGCGGATCTCCTTATGTTTCTAATCCGGCATACCCATCCGAGAACCAAAGTCCCGCACCGCGGCGTGGCAGTAGAAGAAACTCGTTCAGCACGCGGCGGCCGCAGCATGGCCGAGAATCGTTTCTCTCGCCGGGCAATGCAAAGAAACGGCTCAAGAGGCCTAAAACCGGATCGCGCAGCGGGCAGACTGGAGGAGCCCCGCATTTTGCTAATCAAGAGGCCGCTGGTGATCATGACTTTATCGGTGAGCTCATTGAAATAGGTGCAATTAGCCCGTTGTTCGAGGTGGATAAATAGAAAATACTAGCCATGAGTCTCATTATGTAGGTATGGAAGCATTCAGAGATTTAAAAGAGACAAAAAACAATGTTTCAGAGAAAGTAGAGATGAGAAATCTCTATGAAGAACAGAAAATGCAGGCCCGTTGAAGATGAGGTGCAAATGTCTCGAATGTCTATAAGCTGCGATGGGCTGTTGCGACATTACATATATATATATATTTACCATTACAACACTCAAGCAAGCTTCGAGGAAACTTCGCTAGTGAGCTGGATCTGCCACTTGATGCTGTTTGACAGGTTAACAATGGTGAGAAGGTCCCTCATGTGGGCATTATACATCGCCGAGCGAGGGTCGAATGTGGAACCGGCCTGGGCAGTCTTATGGGGCACGGCGGTGGATGGCGCCTCGAGGACAGGCGCAGACGCAATGATACGGTATAGAAAGCGGGCAAGCGCATCACTCTCTGGGGTAGGCGCACTCTTACGAGCCTCTGCGACCTTGGCCAGAACTGCATCGATCTGCTTGATGACTTCGGTCATGGCCTCGTCAACACTCTGCGTGAGACCATAGACACCCGAGCCCTTCGGCTCTGAAGCTGCAGCAAGGGCAGGCTGGTCGATATCTCTTACCTTGATGGTGTGCTTGATAGGCACAAATATGCAGTTCCCATCCACGTCGTTCTCGGGCGATGTCCACATCGGAAGACCCACGTATGCAGACAACTTGATCTCAGCTGCGTTCGGATCCACGGTTAGGTGGACTGCTGGGTGTGGGGCAGTTCCATTTTCTTGGGAGTAGAACTCATGGATTAGAGCAGACATGTTGTTGATCGCCGGAGACGTTGTGTACCAGCCGATAATCTGTTGGTCCGGGTGGGCCTTTCGGAGCAGGTTGAACATGTCCACATGGTAGTCGATGTCAACGGACACCTCGCTGTCATCCTCGGTCACAGGAATAACATACGCCTGCTTGATTTCGACCTCAGTGCCTTCCTCATTGCGCGTGCCGAGCAATGTTCCGACCACGCGCTGCTGGTCAGATTGGCGGCGCACCGCATGTGACAGTATCTGGAAAAGAGCCTGCGCATGAACGACTGCATTTCTCGGGTGCTGGATGCCTGCACGCGAAGCACCGCCCGAAAAATACGGGTGATGGATGTACAGAACTTGCGAGGCCATTCTGTCTCTAATTTTTCACAAGAGGAGCGTGATGGTCGGCACGATTATCTTAGGAGGATTTTTGCAAGGTCTTGACAATATCCAGGAGCGTCTTTGCCTGTCTTCACGTGAGACCTATATCCACGCCATGATGAGGAGGGCCAAAGCGGAGGGAGGCCTAGGGGGAGGAAGGAACGACGGGCTGACAAGGTAGGGTAGGGTCGTAGTGATAAATGGATAGGGACGCCTCTAATAGATCATCCAGTCGTTCTGTAATTTATGTGTTCAACTCATATATAATAGAAAAATTCAATTTCTGAATGGCTCAGACAGGCTTCCAAAGAATCTTAAAGGGCTCACTAAAATCTTGAGATCAACATGCACGCCTGCACCTCATTCTCAAAGAGACGTGCTTGGTGGCCGCCTGTGGCAAGCCCTTGCTTGCAGAGCTGGTTGACCGAGTTCTTCGAGCACGTAATTTCTCCAGGTGATACAAGGAATCCTATTTAGTCTAACTGAATTTTTCCTTCGGCTATACACGGATCGCGCGCGAGAGTGTATTCAACTCTCACCCCACAGCTTCGAAAACGCGTGGGACCAAGGCGAACTAGGGTTCGTACTCTGGCCTCGTATCTTCGGCAGTCTATTTTCGCCACTTCCGTGATTCATTGACAGCTAATAGGTCGGCTTTCGGTCCGATATCTGTCTTGTTGAAGTATGGGATTGAGAGCTGCTCGCTTCTTCAGGAATGCGTTAATCGGTACATCAGTGGGAGTTGGTACCGTATATGTGTGGGACCAAACACTAAACCAGCGAACGCTGTCCCGCACGGCCAGTACGTTTTGGTGTGCCCTAGTGATTGGTGTTGACTACAAGCTACATTTCAAGGAGGGCAATGATATTGCGGCGCTTCACCAACGGAACGCCACGCGGCTCTACAATCTCATCGTCGAGAACAAAGGCCTCTACGTGAAGGTAGGCCAATCGATCGCTGTGCAAGGCAGTGTGCTGCCACCTCCATACAAAGTACTGTTATCCAAACTTTTTGATGACGCGCCTCAAGACTCTTGGAGTGAGTGCTTGTCGACGTTGCGGGCTGAGCTTGGTCAAGACCCTGAAGATGTATTCGCATTCATCGACCACACCCCAGTGGCTTCTGCATCCATTGCTCAAGTCCACAAGGGAAAGCTCAAAACTGGAGAGGATGTTGCCATCAAAATCCAACACGCGTCAATCCCGAAGTCTACGACATGGGATTTGAACACGTACAAGGCCCTGATGTGGATCTATGACCGCTTTGTCTTCAAAATGCCGATGTACTTTGTAGGA
This sequence comes from Starmerella floricola, assembly GCA_030579735.1. Classification (NCBI taxonomy): domain Eukaryota; kingdom Fungi; phylum Ascomycota; class Dipodascomycetes; order Dipodascales; family Trichomonascaceae; genus Starmerella; species Starmerella floricola. The sequence goes on along the minus strand of JAKTRP010000001.1, from coordinate 1,182,265 downwards.
AAGTACATTGCTGACCAGGTCCGAGAAGAGACGGACATGAACATCGAGCTGCGCAATGCTCAGAAAATGTACGAACTTGTGCAGGGCGATTCAGAGACGAGAGATAAGATCTACGTGCCCCTGGTCTACCCAGACTATAGCTCATCTCGGGTTCTTGTGATGGAATGGATTGACGGTGTTTCCCTCAACAACCGCCCAGAAGTTGAGAGACGTAAATTCAACGTTAAGGCAGCCTTAAAAGGAGTCTTCAAAATATTGACCAAAGAGGCATTCGAATGGGGCGTAGTCCACAGTGACCCGCATCCTGGAAACTGGATCCTGCGTTATGACCCGAATCACCCGCGCCGCCAGCAATTGGTGATGATCGACCATGGTCTTTACGTTTACTTAGGTGACAAACTCAGAGAGGAGTATGCGCAGCTTTGGCGGGCCATGTTCAGAAAGGATCTTCCGGAGATAACGCGCATCACACAGGAATGGGGTTTTGGGGACCCAAAGCTGTTCGCCTCGGCAACAATGCTCAGACCGTATGACGATGAAATCAAGGACATGTCTAAGAATAGCTTTCGCAACGAAGAGAAAGTCGCGCGCCGCTTCAAGAGTTTCCTCAAGGATACTGAACGCGTACCCTTGCAGCTCATCTTTGTTGGCCGTACACAACGCATACTTCAGGGCCTAAATCAGTTGTACGGCTCTCCGGTCAACCGAATGCATATTCTCGTGGACGAGGCTCTCAAAGTTCCGGCCATTACCACATCACAGGGCAAAGACTCGTGGCGATACCCGCTGTCTTACCGGATTATAGACTGGCTCTATCGAAGAGTTATGCTCATAGTGGCCGACACTATTTTCATGTCCCTCCGCTTACAGCAATACTTTACGAAACAAGACCCAGAGACAGCTTTTGACGAGTCGATTCAGCGCAATAGCCTCGCTATGCTCAGAGACGAGTGATGTTTATTTAGACTCGTGGAAAAAGCGAGACACACACATCTTGGGGTGTGCAACATAGAATCTATAGACTAAGATCCTTCTTGTATTAATTATGAAAGATTTCTTAACGTCTACTCGAATACAAAAGACGGTCAAATTCACATAGATTGCAGCGTACGTGAGGTGATCATGATGCCCATCATGTATACGTATGTTATATTGCGCACACACCCTTGACACAATGTTTCTTTCCCCGCGGTGTTTGAGATGCCTATATGTAAGGTACTGGTGACTTTTGTCTAATTGTAGCCAATTGATCTATATGGGACCAGTCTAACGAGATGTGCGTAATATGCAGTTCTGCGCTACTCTTGAGCACCTCGGTGACAGTTCATTAGTGGCGGTACTAATCGCGCGTAGGCGTCATGGGTACGGGGGTCTCCGTGATACAGACAGCCTCCCAAGCTCTAAGCAGCAGCATAGTTGTGGTAGAAAGTGGGCTCACAAGTGTGTTAGGCGTAGCCAATAGCTCTCTCGAGAATCATGGGGCAGGCGCGTAACGAGGATGCGCACCCACCTCGGCTATCGTCGGAAAGCAACCGAAGCAATTCTTCAATTCAAACATATGCGCATGCCGCGCGATCCTCATCAGAGCGTTCCCCACAGAAGAGTTTCGGAAGCGAGGGAGTGACGGACTCACTGCACAGGTCTCCCTCTATACAGGAGCTCATAGCCAGGCTAAATCGGGAAGAAAAGATCCGTGACGCTGCTGGTGCGTTGCTCGCTGAGCTTAACTATGGCCAGAAACAACCGCATAAAGCACACGGAAACGTCATAAAACAGTTGAACAACAGCCTGAAATCAGACTCCCAGCAAAAGAAAAAAGTCAAAGCCCAGTTCGAGGCCGCGGATCGGCAAGTCCAGCTCCTCCGTGAGCGCCTTCACGAATTGGGAATAGACGATGATGACGACCTCAGTAGCGAAGATGAAGACGGACCAAGTGGTGGTGCCAGTATGCTTTTTGCTGAAGACTACAGCATGAACGAGGAAGATTCCAAGTATTCAACTCACACGGCTTACCATCAACTAGGAATGGTGTCGAGTGCGGCCTCGAGTGCAGCAGACCTTCCTAGTTTTGCAACGATAACGCGGGACACAGATCATCAGGAGACAACAAGCACCGGGAACTTGAGCGCCGAAAGCTCTAAAATGGCTGCAGATACGGCTGTGCGGCATATTCGGTCACTATTGGAGGCGCTGGAGCCACGGTCCAGTGACGCAACCGTGGCGGTGGACAGGCTTTCAGAGCTTATCTTAACCGTGCCAGGAGTGAGTGCGGAATTGCGAAGACAAGCACCATGGGAGTTGTGCTCCAACGTCATAAGGCCGTTTATGCTTGATAAGAACCCATTGATTCTTGGGCTTGGCCTACGTCTTTTGAGGCTGCTGAGTGTTGATGCTAATGCGGTCACTTATTTCCGCTCCGCGCTGTTTTTGGACATCCTTATACCTCAAATTCTGTCGAAAGACGATCACGATAAAAACCATCAAATGAGACTACATGCGACACAGCTAGTACGTGCCGTTGTCAATGTACCTGGGGGCGTATCTGAGCTGTCACAAAGTGTGTGTCGGGCGCTCGTCGCAGTGGCCGAACAGTCGAACGACGATCTAAGGCACATTTCTATTGAGACTCTTTCTGAGTTGATGGTAATTGATGCCGAAAAGGTCTTTGAGGCGGGAGGTGCCAAAGTGCTCATGAACACCATGATAGAGCCGCTGGCCAGGAAGAGGACCGACAAACACGATCAAGAGTCATTCGCATTAGCTCTTGCTATGGCATTTGCTGGAGCCGCAGATTCTCCAGAAATCAGGCAAAAATACCTGCGAAATGGCCGAGATCTATCTTGGCTTCTCACGAATTTCACTGATGCTCAGCTATACGGCTTTATTAGACCCAGTAAGGATCAGCTCCACTCGTCTGCCATGGTGATGCAAACATTTTTGAGGAGCTGGATCGGCATCAGTTGCTTCGATCTCGAATTATTTGTTCACTGTCTCACAGTACCCACTTCTGAGATCCAAGAAACGCTGCTCGTGGTTTTGGATAACGTCTTATGGGTGCCCCCAAGCCTGGAAAAAATATCGTACAACAAGACTTCGGCAAACAATGTCGAACCCCTGTCTCATCAGTTTACTGCAATTCTGCTTGACAAGCTCCAACGCTGCGGGCTTCAGGAGAGGATCGTGTTGCTGCAAACGGAAGGTGTTACTGAGCATATTCGCAAAAAGGCACAGTACATAGGCTCAAAAATCTTCCTACTGAGCGCGAAGCTTGTGCCGAGGCACGAAGTGATCAAGAAAAGCATGCTCATACCGCAAAAAATCTCCTATTCCTTGGCGAAGACTGCGCCTTTTAGCTTACCAACTGCCAGTGTTGCGCTTTTTGGCTCAGAGGCAGAATTGAAGAAAACAACAGCATGGCAGAATGAACCCAACTTGCAAACGTTTGTCCGATTTGGAATCGCCATGGACGACGCCAGTTTCAAGAAGCTGGTTCACATGAGCAGAGTTTTGGAGACCAAATTGTTCCGTCAGTGGAACTGGGATGCTCTCATGGAGCTTGTACAGGGCCCTTTGAGATCACCTAAACGGTTGGACGAAGTCGCTCGAGGTTCGAAGTTCTTGAAGAGACTGCTGACCTTCTACCGCCCTTTTAAATATCGATTTTCCAACCTCACTATAACGCGTGAGCATATCCGATACGTTGAGGTGGGGAAAGAGTTGATGAAGTCGTTGCTGGATACTGAGGAGGGTGTCTATTGTTTGGAAAAGACAAACAACAAGCTGTTCAAGCAGATCGCTGAATGTTTCGCCCAGCTAGACCCTCTATCAGGAATTGTATCCACCGAGCCACTGTTTTCGGTTCGAAGATATCGCTCGACCCTATGCTGTGCCTATTCAGAGCTAATAGGCGTTCTGTCAAGTTCAGCCGATGGTCAACGGATCTTAGCGGATTCACGAATATTCAATATGTTTTATCGCGCTTGTGAAATCAATGACCGGGAGGACGTGGTGCGCTCAATCATTTGTGCACTTGACTACCGCCTTGAAGGCCACCCAAGGCTCATTTTGGCGAAGGCTTTGACTGCTCCATCTCGCGGCACACGGCTTTTTGTCACAGAGTTCATCGGTTCTCAATTGGCTACCCCAGAACCCAATCTCTGGGCCATTGACCTTATGGTAGAGCAATTATACGACTCTGAAGCGAGTGTTGCCATTGCTGCTACGCATGGCCTTCACAACATGTGCGCTGCCAGCAAGCAAGCCATGGATTATCTTATTTCTTTGAAACCATTTTTGGGGCATGTAAACGAGGCCGCGGAACCGCTCCGCATTTTATTCATGAGTCGGCCAAAGGGATTCGACTTACTCATATCAGAACTGGAGGGTCGCGACATGAGTCAGTGGGCGCCAAGTTTCAACGAAGCCTATGTCGACAAGATCGAGATTTATCTAGCATCTGTGAATGTTGTGGGCATGATGCCAAGTGAAATGCAATCAGGAGACGATATTCACAGCACCAGGCTTAGTCTGGAGCCGTTCAAATTTCCTCATTATTCGAGGCCATTGAAGAAAAACCACCAGAGCGTGAAGCTCACACCTCCAGTTCACTTCTTCGGTGAATTGGCATTCACAGAACAGGGCTGTCGATTTTTGAAGTCTAAAGGTGCACTAGACGAACTCAGTACGATCATTAAGAGTGCCGCGAAATCCATTGACCAGAGATGGTCTTCCGACGAGATGAGAAAAATCAAAGGCGCTTTGTGGGCTGTTGGTAACGTTGCGTCAAGGCAAAAGGGCGCTCTCTTGTTGGATATGGAACTAACCGAGGACATCTGCCAGCTTTGCAAACGCTCCGAAATTTATAGTATCAGAGGCACCGCATTCTATGCTTTAGGATTATTCGCCCTGTCGCGATCGGGCGCAGAACTTTTACATCAATGTGGCTGGAATGTAGTCTACGATGTCCACAGCCAGCCTGTTGGTGTAGCACTCCCCCCTGATTCTTACTACGAAAAGATTGATAGTTCTGTCGAACAACGTAAGAATCGAATTTCAAAAATCGTTTTCCCTCCCCAGCGAATTGGAACCTCGTACTTGGAATTTTCCGATGCATTGTCTAATAGGAAGACATCCATCTCTAGTGCGACAGATAGCTACGTCCAAGGCTTAGACACGGCAATCAACAACAGCGCATCCAGTTCACGCTCGCAGTCTGCTGTAGCTTTGTCTGTCGACCCCGGGAACTCAAGTAGACCGCCCGAAACGGTCGCTAAGAACATAAGTCCCGTGAAAACGGTCTCCAAGAGCCGTAGCTTGTCTGTTTTGCCTCGCATAGACACGAGCAGGAGCTCACGAGCCCCTTCCGTCAACGATGACGATCGCGACAGACCGCCTCCTATACTCCCGCCTTCGATATCCTCGATGAGTTTGCTATCGCCGGCGTCTGCGGCCTCAAGCCATAACTTTGATTTCGAGGTAGATTCCGACATCTCTCATCGCCGATCATCCTGTTTAGATCTTCTTGAATTCCCTCAACGAAAAGATGAGACCGCAGAGCGTGTCGTTCAAGCAGTCAATCAGTTGGGAAGCTACGTTTTGGCACAATCGGCATCTAAAAAACTCGTAAGCCTACGAGCATCACACCCGGACATATTTCGCAGTGGCGAAACGTTGAAGGAGGTCATGAAAGTTCTCGCATCTGGCCACTACAAGCAAGTCACGCGTAGGTTCATTTTTGAATTATTTGATATTGCAGCTTGCCTAGAAAAACTGTTCTATAGGCGCGCGCGACTCGCCATGAAGGAAGTCAATTGACCCGTCATGATCACTACTTCAATTCTCATTTATATGCATACTTATTCATTTATTCTATTTATTTATCTGTACAAAAGTTGACTACTGACGTCTGGTTATCTTGTTTCTGGAAAATAGTTTGCAATTGCGTTTGCATACGCACATCCGTCCCGGTTCACACGCGCACTCATCTATACACACGCATACGCATCAGGTAACAAGCGTTGAGCCAAGGAATATGCGAGTGCTACGTCAGCTGCAACGGTGATGATAAACAAGGTTACATAACATGACAGATGAGACAAACATGGCTTGGAAATGAGGCAAGCCTTTCGCGATATAACCGGGAGCAGTGTGAGCGTAATGTGAAGCGTTACGTATCAAAGTCAGCATATGTCATATTACATTTAAACATATGCAGAATTGGCCCAGCAATCGATGTTGCTTTGGGATTCTAGAAATCATGAAGCAAAACAACGTGTTGTTTAGTGTTCTTGTGGAAGCCGGACTTGCTTCCACGTGATTGTTGTTTCCTACTTGATTAATTTTTCATACGTACGCATAACAACAACAACAACTTAACTTTCTCCTCCAAAATGGCTACTCAGCAGAACGTTCCTACATTCAAGCTTGTGCTTGTCGGTGATGGCGGTACCGGTAAGACCACCTTCGTTAAGCGCCATTTGACTGGTGAGTTCGAGAAGCGTTACCACGCCACGCAGGGTGTTGAGGTGTATCCGCTCGGTTTCAGCACGAACTATGGTGATATCAAGTTCGAGGTGTGGGACACTGCTGGACAAGAGAAGTTCGGTGGTCTCCGTGATGGTTACTATATTAACGGCCAGTGCGGTATAATCATGTTCGACGTTACCTCGCGTATCACTTACAAGAACGTCCCTAACTGGCACCGTGACCTCATCCGTGTTTGCGAGAACATTCCTGTCGTTCTTTGCGGTAACAAGGTCGATGTCAAGGAGCGTAAGGTCAAGGCCAAGTCCATCACGTTCCACCGCAAGAAGAACCTCCAGTACTACGACATTTCTGCGAAGTCCAACTATAACTTCGAGAAGCCCTTCCTGTGGCTTGCCCGTAAGTTGGCCGGCAACCCTGGTCTTGAGTTTGTTGCCAGCGTTGCTCTGGCTCCTCCTGAGGTCCAGATTGACCAGGAGATGATGCAGAAAATCGAGAAAGACGCCGAGGAGGCCGCTGCTATGCCCCTTCCGGATGAGGATGACGCCGATTTGTAAAATCACATATAGTTCTTGGTTAAAGCTACGCACTCCACTTGAAATCATGACTGCCCGATTTCTGAGTTTCAGCAGAATAAATTGATACAACTCGCAGTGTTGACACACCGCGCTAGTTCCTAACACTATTGAAGAAATCCATCAATAAATTAATAAAGGTTATGTACGTAGTAGCGTGACATGGGTGGTAAACAATGTCATATGTCAATGCCATGCAAGAGCTCTCGGGCGCGATCGCTGAAATCAATCTCGACGTCGGCCTCCGCTTCATTTTCAGTGACGGGGTTACTTTGTTCAACGGGCTCTTCAGCCTCCTCTTCTTTCTTGCCCGACTCCTCGACAGTCGAGAGCACATTATGAGTTGAGGCACTCCTGCTCTCGGCTGCGCTAGATGCAGAAAGAAGGCCCTTCGCTCGCCGTCGTCTCCTCACCCCTGCGTCGGGGTTCTTCAGCTTCTCGATGATGGCATCAGCATCCGTGCGACCTTCTTTGAGAGCTGCCTGCTCTTGCTCCCTCATGCGACGACGTTCGCGTTCGCGCTCCATATAATGTTTATGACGAAGTTCATACAGCCGCCTTTCCTCTTCATGTCTCAAGTTGTCCTCGCGCGCTTGGTTATACATTGCAACGAAAGACGCAAATCGGTCAAAAAACATCTGCATGTCGTCTTTGTCCGTGAAATCTTCACCGTATAAGCTCATTGCTGCCTGCAGCTTTTCTTCGGTACGCTTAAGATGAAGTCTCAAGTTAGCAACAAGGGGGAGCGCAGCCTCCACAGCAGGCTTGATCACACTGACACACTTGTCGTCTGGGTGCAATCGCGATGGGTCACTCAAAGTGCCCATCGTCAAAGTCTGATTGAGACCCTCGATCTCGTTAATGAACTCTTGACACATTTGCTGTAAGCCCTCCATTGACACGTCAGAGACTTTGACAACAGGCTGAAGTTCCTCGACGAAATTCGCGATTTCAGGGGTGAGGCCACGGCGCACTGTCGATTCAATGAAATGCAGGAAAGTGATGGTTGACGAATCGTCCTTGGTCACACTAATGTTTTGCAAGAACGACAAACGGAACCCGCGGGCCTGTTTGCTGGGTCCGTTCATGTAATTACCCATGATGAGAATAGTTTCCAGGAGCTTGTGGAAATTCCTCGAGCTTGTGGCAGCTTCGCAGGCATCATTCACTGCCAAGAGTTGATTGACAAGACTCCGGTACTCCTTATCGTAAGTCTGTGAGATAACGAGTCCTCTGCTGCGCTTCGACCAGTAGTCGCGCAGATTGTAAAAGAGCTCTAAAAAGATGTGGTCGGCGCGTCGAAGCTCGTGCGGGTCCTTAGAAGCCTTATGAGGGTTGTGTGGGTTCCACTCTGTGTTGCTGTAAGGTTCAAACTTTGAGGCGATGCTCATGCCTATTTCATTAGCATGAGGACTTGAGAAGAATTCCAGCAGACTCAGATTGTTAATCACTTCTGGGGTACACTGCAGCACCTCGCGGACAACCTTGTCCACAGGATCTGTGCGATAGCGATGGAAGTTGATATCGACACTTTGCTTCACATTGTCACGCAGGATAGATACAGCTTCTTGTTCCGCCTTTGCCTTAGCGTTCACTATTCTCTTGATCTCACGTTGCACGAAAAGCCGCTCCATCTTGGAATAAACACCCGTGGTCTCAAGAATCTTATTAGTGGAGGGTTCCTGAACCTTGGACCATATAGTGTTATCCACGTTGTCGATACGGTCCCAGTGAATCTGTTTGAGACGCGGTGGGGCCGCCTTCGGTTTCTCTTTGTCGTCACCAGAGCCCTTCTTCGCACTCGGGTCCCCATTCGATGACTGCAAAACTGGGGGCATTCCCGGCGGCGGGGGAGGAGGCGGTGGTGGAGGAGGAGGAATGGGCCCGTCTCCAGGTAGTGGGGGTGCTAGAGGGGGTGGAGGAGGAGGCGGTGGTGGTGGAGGCGGTGGTGGTCCCGATTGTAACAGAGACTGTTGCGGATCCTTTGAGTTCTCCAGGATCTCATCATTGAAGGGTGAAGACAGTATAGTACTGGGCAATAAGGAGGATCGAGCAGAGGCCGCACCGGGCGTTCCTTCATCGTCATCGTCGTAATCGTCTCCTTTATCGCTATCTTGATCTTTATCGCCATCGCTGCCGCGACGACGCCGAGACACTATGTCACTGAGTAGTTCAGAAGACAGGTCAAAGTCCATGGGCTGCGACCGTCTTGCCCTTTCTGAACCGGGTGTCACGGGCAAGGCGCCGGCCATGTAGCGAGAAGAGCGTCTCGGACTTCCTGCGGTAGACCTTCTACCACTGCCAACTTCCTGGGTTGACAAGCGCGAGGTGCGTTTGAGTTTCGAAGGCGTTTCTTGGAAAAACTGGAAAGTGTTCATCGAGCTTCTCCTAGAACTGCTATTACTGTGATCGCCTTTTTGCCCACTGCCAAATCCAGGGGTGCTCCCAACTCCTTCGACCGTGCCGTCGTCATTCTTAAGCACAGCTGGGAATCTTGTACCTCGCTGGAGATCTGCCAGAAGCTTGACGAGACCAGCAATGATTTCCTCTTTGTCGGTGGAGTGCTTTGATCGACGATTTAGTTCTTCCATTAAGTCTGAGACCTGTCGGCTTTCCTCGTACTTCTGTAGATCATTTGACTGGCTTTGAAGGTCTTGGAGGCGTTTCAGTTTTTCGGCTCTCGCGCGCATCAAGGCGTCGTGTTCCTCCTCGACATCATCTCCATCGTCCCTACGAGCTTCCAGTAACCGTGCTTGCTTCTCCAAGCTTTCGAAGTCGCTTTCAATCTTCTTCAACTTGACGGCTTGAGGGCTGTTACTCCCTCCACGTTGGATTTCCTCGGCTCCTCCTTCTCCGGAAGAAGGCCTAGGGGGCACATACACAGTGTTCGCGAGCTTCGCAAGCAGCTTTTCACGGTCGACTCTGCCACCACTAAGCTTCACAGATACTCCATCCTTTTGACGAACCTCCTGCAAGATGCTGTACAATTCTTCGTTGTCCAATTTCAGCAACCTATACTCCTGTGTATGCTGTTCAATGGACTGTTCGAGCAAGGCTTGAAGCTCCTGAACTTTTCGTGAATAACTGCCGTTGAGATTTTGAAGCTCCTGAGCGCGTGCCTCAAGGTTTCTGAGATAGTCATCCCCACCTGCATGTAGCTGGTGCTCCATCTGCTTCACTTGAGTTCGCAAGCGTTCATTCTGTTTCATTGCATCCTGTCGTCCCAGCTCAGCGCGCCTTGCATCTTGGTCGGTCAGAAGTCTCCCGACTAATTCGCCGACACTATAATTGGCTAACACTTGGCTAGGGAGATTTGGGTTTCGGGATTTCACTGTCCCTATCTGTTTAGTGAGCTCTCTCAGTAGCCGGTATGGAGTTTCATCGTCTGCGTCAAATGTAAGTAGATGCCGAATGATTTCCCCAAATTCTGCCTCCGCAGGAGTTCCTTGGATACTGAGTAGGTAACTGTTCAATTCACTCTGTATGGCTGACTCCTGCGAAGATGCATAGTTCCCTTGTAAGACCGGCCTTGTCGGCAGCTGCTGAGCAGCCCACGTCCATTGAGGCTGTAATTCAGCCGGCGGCGGCATGCGTGTAGGAGAGACATTGTCCTCGACTCCCGATGGGGCTGAAGAGCCCTCTGAAGGATCGGCGCCATAAGGGCCCGTAGGAAAGTCTCTGACCAAGTCGTCGGATGATGGATAAACTGTGCTTTGCCTGTACAGCGAATCGCTTAAGAATTTCGCGTCCCTGTCGTCACTGTCCTCGTACTCCAGATAAAGCTCAATGGCTCTGCGCAAACTATCACTCTGCGGGAATATGTGTCGCATCTGTTTGAAACAGTCTTTGATTCCAGCCTCATCGAGTCGCATGCGTAGCTTTTGCCTGTGCTGCAGAGTCTCTACAGAAGGGTGCGTCAACTGAGTGACTAAAGAGACAGAACTCGCTGAGTACTCTAGCAGCCTGTCCGAACTCCCTCCAGATGTATTCTCTGTACTTCTTGATTGCTTTGGTAGTTTCACAGGAGAGCCATGAATTCCACGCCCGCTCAGAGCTTCTCTCAAGCACTTAATCCAAGGTGAAAACTCGTTACTGACAAGAGCTGCTGCCTTAATAGAATGTGATCTGCCATGCCGCGAGCTCCTGTAGTCCTCTTCAGCCTTTCTTACTGCGTCAGTTAGTGCAGAAAAAGAATCCAAGACAACGTTGTGGTTTCTTGTAGCAAAATAAATGAAGTAATCAGAGACCGCAGTCCTGGTACGCAAATTCGACGAGATGATAGAGTAAATCATGGTGAAGAGGACCAGCTTTTTCTGCAGAGCCTCATCCACAGCCGCATTCACGTTGAGCATACTGCGCAAGCATTTCGTGAGCTCGAATTCTCGCTTCAGTTCATCTGAATTCAAGTAGGAGACCGCACCGGCCCGCGGACGATTGATAGCGGCGAGCAGCTTGCAGAGGGCAATCTGGCCTTGCGCATGAACGAACTTCTCGACCCACCCCACAGGCTTGGTCCTAGTTTGAACTTCAAGCTCACTCAAGAAATCAGCGGTGGCACCGCCTGCCTCCATAAGCTTCCGTACAAACCATTCTGGGGGCTGGTTTTTATCTGAAGCAGAGCCTGCTGCTACCGTATTAGGTTGTTGATTTGAGGACGCAGAAAACTTGCGTCCTGTTACCGACTCCATGATTGAGTTCGCCATGCTCTTAGTCTTGCTAGGTTCCGTCTTGGCGTGGTGATGCTGTCTAGCTGATACTTGCTCCTGATCATCTTGCAATTTGATATCTTGCACGAGCATTACTCGTTTTTTAGATATTGGCAGATCAAGCAGCTGCTCGAAATTCCTATATGGCATCTGGTCATTTCGCTCCCTGATGACTTTCCGGAACATTTCGTCAATTTGGCGTTCCGGCGCGTTCTCAATCTGTGAAATCTGCTCCCTCGGCGAGCCCATCAAGTTCAGAGACGACGAGAGAGAAATCTGCGGCATGCCCGGACCTCTGCTATGCAAGAATGAGTTAAACGACTCAATTGAGTTCACACTCATTGCCGCGGAGTGACTACTAAGACTAGCCGCTGATCCCTGTCGGTGGCGCTCAGGGAAACTGTTGTTGCTGCTTGCCGTACTTCCGGTGCTTGCAGTGCTACCTACTCGTGGCAAGATCCTCATGAACGGCGAATTCGTGCTCTGAGGACCACCGGGCTGGGCTGTGACCTCTTTGCCCTGACCCGTAGAGCTGGTACTCGGGCGCCGGCGGTCTTTCCACATAGCCGGATTTAATCCACACTAGAGCCGAAATGAACGTATTTGGGTACGGGGTTGTGTTAGCCACTATGTTTGTGTGTACAGTGTGTAATGATGAGGTCGGTGATGGGTTCGGTGTACTGACTAACATCGCCGGAAATAAGGTCCCCTCAATGTACGGACCAAAGTGCCGCCGGGACAGTAACCAGTGCTAACAGCGTTGCCTGTCAGTAGTGGCAAAAAGTGGGCTAGCTTTCATTACCTTTACGAAATGTTCGAGACCAAGCTCCATTAATGTCTTGTTCCTTTCCTTAGACAGTGTCACATCTCCAGACCCACAACCTAGCATGCATATTAATATAGTATGCTAGAATCCGTAACATAATATAACAATTGATTGAATGTACTTAGAACTTTATGTTTTGTCATTGCATATATCCCTCACACCGATAGCTTCCCCAATTAGAGCTGAGCGGCCTTCCACCTAGCATTTTTCAGCTTCAGACGCTGTTGTTGATGTTCTTGGTCGCTAGCTCTACTGGGCCGGTGCGCGCTCGCCGCCAACACCAACCCTCAATCCATGAGACGCGATCTGATCACCTGGCATTTCCTTGTCGTCTTGATCCGCTTATATACACACTGCGAAGGTTTTAGGGCTTCTTCAGCTGACCACTCAAGCTACTGCATACGGCTACTTGCTTACGCACGCGGATTGCATGAAAGTGGAAAACTAAGCATTGCATTGAGATATTCTCTTAGAACACAAGCACCATGGCTATCGACCACTTTGGCAAGCCCCACGCTCGTAGCAGCCATCGTAAGGAGCCTGCATCGGAGAACCCGTACTTGCGCTTGCTTGTGAAGCTCTACCGCTTCCTTGCTCGTCGCTCGGACGCCAAGTTCAACAAGGTCATTCTCAGGCAGCTCTTCCTTTCGAAGACCAACCGTCCCCCTGTCTCGGTTGCTCGTATCTCGCGCGCTGTCCAGCGCCCTGGTGCCAATGGAAAGACCATCGTTGTTGTTGGCACTGTCACCGACGACAACCGTCTTCAGGAGACCCCGGAGAAGGTCACTGTTGCCGCTCTCCGCTTCACTGAGGGTGCCCGTGCCCGCATCGTGAAGGCTGGCGGTGAGGCTATCACCCTCGACCAGCTTGCCCGTCGTGCCCCCACCGGTTCCAACACTCTTCTTCTCCGTGGCCCGCGTGGCGCTCGTGAAGCCGTCCGCCACTTCGGCTTCGGTCCTCACAAGCACAAGGCCCCGCGGATCCTGTCCACTGGCCGCAAGTTCGAGCGTGCCCGTGGCCGCCGGAAGTCGAAGGCCTTCAAGGTCTAAATGCTTTTATTTTTATTTCACATATTTAGCAGACCTACCCTATATTGCTGTAATTCAAGTACCCTCACGAACGAGTTCGCACGCCTACCTCTATACCTGATTATAGAGAGCGTTAAAAAATTTGGTAGCTGTGGTCTTTCTGTTTCTCTAGACGCAGAGGCGATGTCGAGTGCGAAAGGGCCGTGTCAGTTCTCGTGTGGAACTTATACTTAATCAAATCAAACTGTGTTGCTCTTGACGTGGAAGCACTAAGCTAAATCAATTGAACACTCTTATAACACCTCTTGACACCTCTGTGTTGAAGATCGTTGTTCGGGCGCAACATAGAAGTCTTCTTTGATCGCGGTTACATCGTTTTCTCTCCTTTTCCCGTATAAAAAAAGAATTCTGTGCACACACCGCAGCCAACAATTCCAGCAACTAGTTCCACGGCGTCTGTATGTAGACGCCTAGCCCTCATCAACCGTGTAGTGTCGATTTTGGTCGCGCCGTTTGGGCGGGACACGACATACTATCTCTCGGGTAGGTGGCCGAGTGGTCTAAGGCGTCAGGTTTAGGGCACACCCTAAAACAAATCCCCTGATATCTTCGGATGCGCGAGTTCGAATCTCGTCCTACTCACTATCATTTGTTTTATTTTTCCTTTTTGTCATGTTTCTCAATTATTTAGCAGTTGAGTTTCGAATCCCGCATTTAGACTATCATTCTACACATCAATGAGGCGTCAAGGGGAGCATCCGCGCTCACTGCCGGCTCTAGATTAGTTTCGTTGTAGAGCCCGGGAAGTTTAGCTTCAATGCAACTCTATCTTTACTTGTTCCAAGCAGTATATTCTCGAAGTTTCAAGGTTCCCAATGCGAAGTTCCTAAGATTATAATCATCGATTAGAGGATGTGCGACTCTCTCAGACGCGTGTCGCCCATTAGATGACCTCTGGACTTCTTTCGTAGGGTTATGGTAGTATGGCCTAATGGTTAAGGCGTCCGCCTCCTAAGCGGAAGACTCCGGGTTCGAGTCCCGGTATTACCTCTTTTTTTGGCCAGAGCTCCTGGTAGTGGCTATAAGCCATTAGCGACTGATGTGCCCATACAAATTGTTTTTTAGTTCTCAGTGTAGGCAATTCACGGTATAACAAACTGAGTTACAAAGTTAGAGCATTAGCTGGGCATGTGTTCAAAAAGTATTGATATATCCTTACTTTTTGTACGAACTTATTGACGCTGCAGGCACACGCGCCCTCCTCACAGTTTCCTGCTTTGCACTCTTCGTACGTCCTCAAGAACGTACTTGATGATTCTGCAATACGCATGCTACAGGTTACGGAACGAAAGACGCAGACGCAAAGCATAAACAAATTAAAGAGGCTTTTTAAATGCGGCGAGTACTTTTAAATAATAACAAGAATATGAAGACGCAGCATTTAGCAACGACGACCACGACGGCCACCCTTCCGGCGAGTGCTGTCAGACGGGACCGGGGTCACGTCCTCAATACGGCCAATCTTGAGACCAGAGCGAGCAAGGGCGCGCAAAGCAGCCTGGGCACCCGGGCCGGGGGTCTTGGGACCAGTGCCACCAGTAGCACGGATCTTGAAGTGGAGGGCGTTGATGCCGACCTCCTTGCAGCGAGCAGCCACGTCCTGAGCGGCAAGCATAGCGGCGTACGGCGAAGACTCGTCAGAGTCGGCCTTGACCTTCATGCCACCAGTGACACGGGTGATGGTCTCCCTACCAGTCAGATCAGTGACGTGGACGAAAGTATCATTAAACGAGGCAAAGATACGGGCAACGCCGAAAACAAGCTCGCCCTCACGGTTCTGCAAACCAACAGTGTTAACCATAGTGACGATCGAGTGTCTGTGTCTGATGTGAGATGTGAAAAGGCGATCTTGACAAAAAAGTTGAGTGGGTGTATTAGTCAGGTGTAGCTGGGTGATACACTTTACCTTTAGTACACTGGAGCTCCTACCGCGCGCGTTTGACCTCCAGCGCCTTTCAGCTGGGCACTATCTTATGTAAGCTCCGTCGTTATAGTGGCTCTGTATCGCAGTGAAAATTCTGCCCTCAGCCCTATTAGCTCAGCAACCTCAGGTCAGGCTGACCTCAGCTCGTGGGTTTCTCCCAAGGTAGGTCAGGAGGAGGTCCTGCTCGTCGTCGGGGCTCGCCGGCCGTCGGGACGTGGGCATCTCCTCCGCCTCCTATATCGCACGCAACCCCACCCCGCTTTTGGCGTATGCGTGTGTGCGTAGTGGCCCGGCAGTTAGGGTAGATACTCACCCAGACATCTCGGTATAATAGGCGTTGGGCACGTATCCACCGCAGTTGTTTAGGCGGCGCAGAGAATTAAAAACAATACGAAGACGCTAGAAAGCCCTGAATTTGTCCCGATGAAAAGCGATGCGTACGAGTCTGCCAGTAAGCTTTTCGTCGTGAGAAAGTTCCCCGAGGCAGTGCAAGTGCTGACTGCCTCACCACTCGGCACGGATACGAAGGCGTGGCTGCTGTACTTAGCCCTCTGCGACCGAGCGTTCATTGAGCCAGACAATGTACATTGGCCGTTTAATGATGCCGACCGCAAGACCTTGAGATCGGAGTTTTTGAAAAGCAAGTTGTGGGAAGATCTACTCGCGCAATGGGAAGCTGAGGACAAAGCAGTGCCCCCATCAATCATCCAATCTGGCTTCAAACTAGCAAGGAAACACAAGAGCGAACCTGGCCCCATTATAGCCTTTGTGGAAGCGCTGCTGTCAAAGAGCCCATTACCGCCGGATCTCTTTGAGGCCTTCATCATTGGGATTCTCGTCGGGTTGCAACGCGACTTTTATTATGCACGGGAGCTTGCTAAAAGACAGAACACGCTTCCCGAGGAGGTCAGGACTCAGCTCCTGGCGTCGATTGATGAGCTCGAATCCAATTATAAGCGTGAAAAGGAAATCGAACAGGCGATGTTAAGGGAAGTAGAAAAACAGCGCTTGGAGCAAGCAATTGCCCACGCAGAGAACACCTCTGTAGACAGTGACAGCGCGATTGACGAGGAGTCTTCATCGCATGAAGTGAGCGCTTCAAGTCGCCCCATAGAGGAGCCAGTGAGCTCGCGGAAGACGCGAGCCCCACGGCAACAACGAACACTGCTACAATTTTGGAAGCAATGGTTACACGACTTCATCAGAAGTCAGGGTCTCTACAATGCGCTTGTTGTTATATTTATGCTGCTGGCGGCATTGAACAATGGGCGGTTCCGTGCTTATTTGAATCGCGGCACGCGCTGGGCATGGCTAACGCTTAAGTCCAGTATACAAATGGGTCTCAGCGTCACATATCTGTGAGTCTTCTACGCACCCGCAGATGCTTCAGCTTTGCAATTCAGCCTTGGAGACGGGTGAGCCCCGTCAGCATAAGGCTTGGAATCAGAAACCACAGTCAGCGCGACGGGCATGAGTGTACCTATATACTATCGCGTGACGAAATTTGCTTGCAGGAACATTCCTCTTGATCTACATTTGCAATTGCTCGCTCACTCTGTTGTTCTGGTTTCTGTAGACGTAAGAAAAAAATATCTATTTATTGGCACCTAATATTTGTGGAAGGCTGTGCACGCTTCTAATAGGGGCGAAAAGTATGAGGGGCTTAATGTATTCCGCAGACGGTAGAGTCTATATACAAATAGAATGAGCTTTTTATATACACTGTAAGCTTGTGCATACGACTCCTACATATGCGACTGTTGGATTGGCTGTCCGTTGTATGCGACCTTAATGGGTGGCTTTAATGGGGAGCAGTAAAAGGAAGTTCTTACTTCATATTTTTCTAATTACTGGAACCTTTGGCAAAATGTCTATTTGAACAACGGAATCCGCGGTCGCCAAGATATCGCGCATCGGCCAGGATATCTACGCCGGGCTAGGGTCGTTTATCACTATCACTTTCAGCGCGGAAATAGATATAAACAAGTAGTCCTGTGAAGTGTGCTCGGTCTCGTCAGTGAGTGCCTTTTATCAGCCAAAAAATGCCTATTCAGCGTAATTGGCAGTTGGTCCCCGGTTTTTGGGATCGAATTTTAATTCTTGAAAGGAACCTCTCGTCTCACGGACGGTGTACTGATGACGCACTGCCTGCTCCTAAACTCACGGCAAAGATGCTCGCGACTCGGCAACAAATCCGAGGCATCTTTCTGATCTGAGTTCAATTCGCATTCCAAGGAATTACTTCGTTGATCCAATGAGAGCTGCATCTCCGTAGAAATGCCAATTCTTGATAATACACTGCTCGAATGTACTCGGGCTAGCTCATCAAGGAGACTGGAATCCCGAATTAGAGATGACAGTCAGCTTGCCGAACGCGCCGGCCCACGTTTGCGTAACGCGTTGCCCAAGCACGTTTCACACGCAATTATGCGCCCACGCCCGCCCTAAACACGGCTACCGTTATCTTGGAGTGGTTCAGGGCATGGGTACTCGTTGATCGCGGCCGGTCGTCATTCAACAGCGCTACGAGTATCACTCCGGCCTTAGTTGCTGCTTACGACCATCTTGACGTGACCTTAGCCGCACCAAAGAAGCTCAATGTCAGAAGATTTTGATGTTGGGACTCCGCAAGAGTCTTTCGACGTCGAAGACGGGTTGTTGAACCGCTCGGCCTCGTCGTCCCCACGCAAGTTCGGGAGAGCTCCTATGCCGAAGCTGTCGAAGAAATCAGATAAGACAAACAGTAAGCAGGAAGCGAAGGTCCTGAGAATATTCTGCATGATTCTGAGCTCGTTGTTCATCGTTGTTGTTGTGGTCCTGCTGTTGACGAACTCAGGCTCTAAGCAGAACCGTGACGCGAGTGCTGCTGCCCACACAGGGTCGACATACGAGGACGGCTTCAACATGAAGCAGAATTGGGGCTCCTACTCGCCATACTTCGATACGGGGGCGACATTCGACGGTGTGTCGAAGCAAGCACTTAGCGGCGAGCTCACGTTGCCCAATACGTGCAGATACAAGCAGGTGCACGTTCTGCACAGGCACGGCGACCGGTTTCCGGCTGAAGGCACTGCCGAGAAAATGGAAAAGCTGGCCGAGAAATTGAGGGAAATGACGGCAAAAGCGCCCCTGCAGGGCTCATTGTCTTGGCTGAACGACTGGAAGTACCAGCTTAAGGAAGATCTCCTTGTCGGCGCTGGTGTGGGTGCGCTTTTCGACTCCGGGGCAAAGTTCTGGGGGTCGCACGGGCGGTTGTTGTACAATGATGCGGCCGAGGAACTGCCCGCGTGGAGCGATGACATCAATGTGTGGCCCGATGGCACTAAACGGCCGAAGCCTGTGCTTAGAGCCACGGGCCAACAGCGGATCCAGGACAGTGCGCGAGCATGGGCCGCGGGGTTCTTTGGCACGTATGGCTATCCGTCTTCCGGCGTGGATCCTCTGCAACATTACGACCTCGTCCAGATCCCAGAGGAGAGCAACGTAAACAATTCGCTGGCGGGCTACTTCTCGTGTCCTAACTCTGACTTGCCCGGCTCGCAGACGGGCAAGGAGCGCAGCAATGAGTGGGTCGACATCTACCTCGCGGACGCTGCGACTCGAATTCAAAAGCTTCTGCCGGATTTGGGTGAAGTAAGCCCGAAGGAAGTTCTCGCTTTCCAGGACTTGTGTGTTTTCGAGACGGCAGCGTTTGGCTCGTCGGCATTCTGCGGTTGGTTCACTGAGGAAGAGTGGCGCGGCTTTGAGTACCACATTGATCTCAAATTTTATGGCGAGTCTGCGTGGGGCTCGAAAACTGCACCGGCGAGTGGACTGCCCTGGCTTGCCGAGCTCCAAGCACGGTTGTCAAACAAGCTCATCAAAGAGCCAGAGTACGGCGTGAATGTGAACTTCGACTCGGACCCGGAAACGTTCCCCCTGCATCAACCATTCTATGCCGATTTCACGCATGACAGCGTCATTGTGTCTGTGTTATCAGCGCTGCAGTTCCCGTTCACAAAGCATGAACTCAGCTCCACGAAAATCAAGGTCCCGCGTCAGCTCATCGTTTCACGACTCACGCCTTTTGCGGCCCGGCTGTACGTTGAAGTGTTAGAATGCGGTACTGGCGGAAACACTGCGGACTTTGTGCGCTTGAAATTGAATGACCGCGTGCTTCCCATTGGCGATCTCAAGCACTGTGATGACGATGATAAGATGGGCTTGTGCCCCTTCAGCGATTTCCTCAAGACCCTTGATTGGTCGTTGAATAAATTGAATTTCGACAAGATCTGCTTCGGAAAATTATAAGGACTGTGCACTCACAGGAACACTCACTGGGACGTGCACAGGGGCGCGCACAGGGACAATCACCCACAGGCACCTGCTGCATGCGGAAAAGCAGTGCCATTCAACATGTTTTGCGATAGCGCTTCGAAACGAGAGCTACACAGCTGCCTTCAGGCTTTTCGTGTGTTCAATGCCTGAAGAATCCCGGATACACATATATATACAGATGTTATTTATATAAAAAAAAACTAGAGACTCAAGATTATAAAAGAGGATTGTCCATCTGCTTTTTCCGCGCTAATTTTTTTGCTTAGTTGTGCAGACGCTTCTCATAAGAGTGGAGCGAGTGGACACCGCCCTCGATCTGCGCAGAAGCGGTGCGCAGCTCGAAACGCACAGAGCTGTCGTTGACGGCACGGTGGAGGTCAGTGAGACTGCGGATACCAATATCCTGGAGACCGTGCTCAAGACCCGACATGAGGTACGGCACGAACTTCGTGACGGAACCGCGGTCAACAACCGAGCCCGAAACACCCTGCGCAACCAAGACCGTATCGGTCTCCGAGAAGTAGCGGGACGTGGCCGCGTTAGCGTCCTTGCCCGTCTGCTGCATGGCCTCAATCGAGCCCATACCGCGGTAAGCCTTCAGGCGCTTGCCGTCACGGTAGAAGTAGCTGCCCGGCGACTCAGTGGTACCAGCCAGCATAGAGCCCATCATGACGCACGACGCGCCGAGAGCCACAGCCTTCGTGATGTGGCCAATGTTCTGGACACCGCCGTCGGCAATGGTCGGGACGCCGAACTTCGCGGCGAACTCGCTGACCTGGCGCACGGCAGTGGCCTGCGGGCGGCCAACAGCCATGACTTCCTGCGTGATGCAGATCGAGCCCGAGCCCATACCGATACGCAAGCAGTCAGCACCGTCCACAATGAGCTGCGCAGCCTGCTCACGCGTGACAACATTGCCGGCAACCACCTCGATGTGCGGGTGCTTCGACTTGATGTACTTGATCATGTCGCTCTGGAACATGGAGTTGCCCTGCGACGAGTCCAAAACAACGACATCGAGGCCAGCCTCAACAAGCAGGTCAAGGCGCGCGCGGTCGCCGAGATGAGTGCCAATGGCAGCACCGCACAGCAACTGCTTCGAGTCCTTCGACTTCGATGCGAGCGGGTAGTTGTTGTTCTTCTTCAAGTCTCGGCGGCTAAGCAGGGACACGAGGTTGCCCTCGTCGTCAACAATCGGGAGCTTGCCCTTCTTGCTGTCCTTGAGAATACGGTTGCCCTCTTTGAGGTCGACGCCCTTCTTCGCCGTGACGAGGTCCGTGACCATGACGTCACGGGCAAGCGTCTTCGCGTCCTCGTGGAACTCGATGTCGCGCGTTGTGACAATGCCCAAGAGCTTTTCGTGAAGCTTTCCGGTAGCTGGAGTGTGTGTGTTAGTATCAGATCTGTAAAAGGTGTCAGCAAGACCAGAGGTCCCATCTGAAGAACGAAAGTTATTAGAAATAAAAGTTGATCATCATGAAAACCCAAGATGACTGCAATTTCATCGGTTTGTTGGTACTTACCTGTCACGGGGAACCCAGAGAAGCCGAGCGCCTGCGAAAGCTCGCGGATCTGCTCGACGGTGTGGGTCGGCGAAATAACGACCGGATCCGAGATGAAGCCGTTCTCGAACTTCTTCACCTTGCGGACCATCTCGGCCTGCTCCTCGGGGGTGCAGTTGTGGTGGATGATCCCGATACCACCAAGAAGAGCCATGTGAATGGCCATCTCGTGCTCGGTGACCGTGTCCATTGGCGACGAAACAAGCGGAAGCTTCAAGCTGATTTTCTTCGTGAGCTTCGTGTCCAAAGTGACCTCACTCGACGGAAAGTCGATGCGGCCCGGAAGCATCAGGAAGTCGTTGTACGTCAGGCCGCCGTTCTTGCGGCCATCCATGAGCTCATAAACAGAGAGCCCATCTTTGTTTTCGTACTTCGAAAGGGCTTCGATTGCTTGTTTCGAATCAATTGACATTTTAATAACGGATGGCGACTCTTCAAAGGCGGGGGGTTGACCAACCAGAATTTTTTTTACCTAACAATGGATATATATATACGAGAGAGCAGCGGTCACGAAAAAAGAAAAAAAATCCTGCCTAAGCCTAACCCTTCCATACGGGATTCCGCGCTACTCTGACGCTCCCACATCCACTTGACCCTGATCCGAGGTACGGCTAGAACCCCTTTCACAGTAAGCATGTCTCTGAGCTTCCATACGCACCTGCGTCTAAACTAATGGCCCGTGGCTATCGGTATGACTATGGAGGTGGTGGTGCGTGTGGTAGGGTCGGTTGAGATCGTCAAGCAGCTTTAAGGTCCCAGCCCGCCGGTCCCACACCAGGTCCCCACACGAGGTTCCCACACCAGCTCACACAGTTCCCAAACCAGCTCAGGTCCCAGACGCCTTCGTTCACCCTTGGCCCCGACAACACCTCCAGTAAAAGCCGGCAAGTGTCCATTACGAATCCGTGACGTTTATCAAAACATCCCGAGGAACGCAAGCATTCAAAATCGCTCATGGATTTCCAGGAGAGGTGCAGGGATTTGAAGGCGCGGCTTCGCACGACGCAAGAACAAAATGAGACAATGTACTCTATGATCGAGCACACAAAGAAAATGATTCAGAGAGCGCGCCTCGAACGGTCTCTGCTGCTGGAGAAGCTCGACCAGGTCTCGAAAGCCCCCAATGGCGACGACCAAGATAATACCCCGCCCCAGTCGCCATTAGCCCACGAGGAAAATGGTGCGGCAGGCTCCCCAATGAACAACGGTAATGATGCGGCCGCGGCGAGTGCTGGCACTCCCGTAGCAACCATAACTAAGAGAACTGGCGGCAACAAGCTGCCTAATGCGTACACGGTCTTCTGTGACGAGGAGCGCGACAATGTCGTCAAGAGTCTCGAAGACCGTGGCGTCGTTGTCAAGACGGGCGTGGTGCAAAGCAACCTTTCCGACCGCTGGAAGTCATTGACGAAAGAGCAAAAGAAACCGTACTCCGAGCGGGCTCGCGAGCTCAAAAGAAAAGGCCCCGACCAGTCCGAAGATACTGAGGACGAGAGCCTGAAGGACACGAAGGAGGAACCGAAGGAAGAGACTGAGGAGCCCACGGAGGCGAACGGGGCCTCGCGCCCGGCGTATATGGAAGGCTCCGAGCCACCATCCGAGCTCGGCTACGGCACGGGCTATGATACGGAGTAGCCAGCAAGATGTACGCGAGGTGCACAATAGGGAGTGCACAATAGGGAGTGCACACAGGAAGTTCTGTAGACAGAGCTTCGAATGCAACACGCACACATGGGGAACTCTTGTATATGTATTTTGAGCAGACTGTTTTGTTTTAGGGGGAGACCTTGTGCAGCTTATGAGAGATTTATAGTATGATAATTAATTTGGATGCTTTTCATGTTAATCTTTTTCCCCCAAAAAGCTAAGTAGGGATGATGCGGGGTGGTATCGCGGAGCGGTATTGCAGGGCCGTCTTGGCAATACCCGTTCAAGCAGGAGCAAAGCTCACAAGCTCTATTACTACAGATGGTCCCTCAGAGTAGACCGTGAGCAGCCGGTCGTACTGTGCCGCAACTGCCCAGACGGTGGACACAGACTCCTTGTGCAGCTGCCGGATATGGCTCCCGTCTCTGACGTTCCACATCTGGACGCGGCAGTCCGGCCCGCCAGTAAGAATGCGGTCTTCAGCTAGGCTGAGGCAGGTCACGGTGTTATCGTGGGCGGCAATGCGATGTACACATTCCATTTTCTCCAAGTCCCAAATGCGCACGGCGCCGTCACTGCCTCCGCTCACAAGCGTGTTTTGGCGCAGACTCAGCTGTCCAACGAGAGCCGAGTGGCCCAGCAACGTGCCAATGAGGTCGCCTGTTTCGAGATCCCAAACGCAGATCGCATGGTCGAGGGACCCCGTGACGACGCGGCCGCTGTCCACGGCCAGCGAGTAGATCTGATTAGTGTGTGCAGCGAGCGTATGTAACAATGTTCCGCGCTCTATGTCCCATATCTTCGCCGTGCAGTCGTACGAGGCCGAGACGGCGAGCAGTCTGCCGTTGTGGGAAGCGACTTCGAGCCGCCGCACCGAGGCCGTGTGTCCCACGAGTCTGTGGAGCGACTTCCCACCTTTCAGGTCCCAAACACGGATGACAGCATCGCGGCCGCCGCTCAGCGCGAGCTCCTGTGAGGCCATGGCAAGGCACCGGACCGTAGATGAGTGGCCCCTCAAGATTTTACGGCAGGCACCAGTGTTGAGGTCCCACTCGCGCACGTCGCGGTCGCACCCACCGCTAATGAGCGTATGGTTTTTCAGCGCAAGCGTCCACACGCCCATGACGTGTCCGTACAGCGACCGAAGAAGCTTGCCATCGTCGCTGAACACGAGAATCAGAGACGTGTCGAGAGCAACCACAATGAACCCGTCTTGCATGAGCACGGCTGTGACGATGGCGCCCTCATGGTCAGGCAGGCTGTAGCGACCAGCAAGTCTGCCATCGTGTGCCCAGGCCTGGTTCAGCAGGTACTGTTGTCGGAAATGGCTGCGGTATGAATCTGGGGGGCTTGTCACGCACGCAAGCGGGTCGTAGTAGGCCTCGCCGATCGGATCGCCCGCCGGATCGGCACAATTAGAGAGATGCTGCTGCATCTCATTGTCGAAATTCGGTAGCCGCGAGCCGTACTGCATGAGGGGCCCCGTCATATTATTAGCGTTGCTGAGCTCGTAGACGTCGATGGCCTGCTGGCCGAGCAGTGAGTTCCGCCGCGGGTCATTCCGTGACCTCCGACGCCTGGAATAATCCTCATCGATCGGTTCGTTATATTGGGGCTGGTCTTGACGGCTAGTCGGGAGCGTAGCGTCGATATTTTGTGGCGACGGTTGGTTTACCTCCTCGTCCATCATGTCGTTCGCCATGTCGAAAGCATCCTCGGCCTCGGGCGTTTCCTCAATGGCTTGAGAACCCGCCCGCTCGCGGAACTGGTTCCACTGGTGCACATATGAGCCCGCAGCCGACAGGCGGCGGAAGTGGTGGTCACGACACATCTGCTTCCATGTGCTGTCGTCACTCAGTAAGAAATACCACAGCCGGCTGACTTGAGCCGCGGCTGCCAGCGACTGCGGGTCTTGGATATACGACAAAATCCGCAGGCTCACCTCGAGGGGCAACACTTTGAAGGGATCGTGCCGTAATCGAGGCGATATGACGCTTTGTGCATCCAGCAAAGCATTTCGCGGGGCACCACTAAGTAATTGCTTGAGCACACGGCCCTTAGCATCTACGGTTAGACTACGGAACATCTCCACGATCTCCTGCTCGCGTGAGTCCACCGCACTGCTGCCGTGCAGGTGCGGGCTGCGTATGCGTAGTCTCCGAATGCTCGGCACCGGCGACGGTGCCGGCGACAGAGGAAGACCTGGGTCCATCTTGTTTGACCTGTCTCTGTTTTGGAAAAGCGTGTGAAGGAGGAGGTCCGCCTGCCGCAGTGCAATCCTCCTCTATATTATATGCTGTTCGCTGCGTAAGTTAAGGGGAGCCGGCCGCTATCGAAGTTCGATAATACTTTACGCACGGTCCGCCCTTGCCCTTCCGGTCCACAAAGCAACGGCGTGGTGAGGCACACACATATATAGGTTCAAGGTCGGGTAAGCTCAGGGAGAAAATGCGGGGCAGCCACGCTAATTCTGAAAATCTCGAAAGTGGATCGTAAGTACTTTCCGGGCCGGACGGTGGAGGGCTGGCCGACTGTGCTTCATTATTTATAGTACGTAGGGTCTACTGATCTTCCCTGCACGAGCTGTTTGCGCACACTGACGAATGCTATGCCATTCGAGTTTCTTCAACCCATTGTGGTATCCGTCCATCATCGTCTCTCCGCGTACAACGGTCGGCCTGACAACGGGCATCTAAAGTGTTTCCAGCTGTAGGGGCTGATCATGACGATGGTGGTCCCAAGTGATGGCTCACGTATGCATGTTGTTTATATATGTTATATGTCCTTCATGTACTTCAATATCAGTACCTAATGACGCAACGAAACAAATAACGGAACAGCGAACGTAATTATTTGTCTTCAGGATCGCCTATTAGCGCAAGTGCGCCCCAGTCCACCGGCGATATGAATTTGAGCCAAATCTACATTTTTGTCGGCATCAAGCCTCACCTCCTGTATACGGCGTATGAGTAATTTTTGCAACGTACTGTGAGAGTCCCGGTAGTTTCAAGATTCAAGCGCTACCGCGGGATGGGTTCCTTAGTACGCTCGTGTGCAATTTCTACTGACCAGAGATGGTTTGTCGTGTACTGCAAACGGCGTTGGTACTCAACGCGGTATAGAAGGTCTTTATAGGCGCCATCTAGGCACTCTGATGCCTTCACTTTTCCATTTCGTGTGTGTACCCACTCACTTAGGTCCCTTATCATAGCAGGGTCCTCTTGCGTCAGAGCCGTAATCCTAGAATTGAGCGATTGGGGACCATAGATCCGCATAGACCTGTCGTATCACAGCCCTTCAATCACGTTTAGTATGTATGGGCTGTCAGAGAAGTACTTTGATGACAGCTCAAGGATCTCTTTATCACTTGGAGTACGATTCCATTCGCGGAGAGCTTGACAAAATCTTGCCGCCGCCTGGTACAGCGATTCCACTCCATCTCCCGAGATGACCTTCACCGACCGGGTGTCTTCTGGGTCAAGAGAGCATTCGAAAGTGTACACCGGGTAATAGACCTTTGCGAGTATTAACAAAAGCCCGGGAGGGCAGCCCTAAAGCACATTGGTTGGCATTTTGACAACATTTGGAGACCTCAGTCTTGATAAATGGACCATCGTGGCTATTTCAACTGTTCTTGCGGGAAATCTCTGCTGGCCAAAGTACTCCAGTAGTCGTTCTGCAGCTTTTTGCTGACGGCGAGCTAAACGCGGGTCGCCTATCCGAATTGCGTCCACAACTTGTATGGCTACTCGGTTGTGTGGGATATTGTACACCGTCTATTTATATATATATATATATATATATATATAGTTTACTTATAAGGTTTGGATTGGCCTTGCGTGCCCGAACTAGAATTCAGAGCCCTTTTGTTCACGATCGTTACCATGCCCGTGGCTAAGGCTCGGCACGCCCTTGCCGAAGAACTCAATGATGTAGCCCGTGCCCGCCCTTCAGTGTGAGCTCCAGCCACAGAGCTGGCATGTCAAGCGCACGCCGAGCACTTTCGATGCCTTGAGTTCCCAGGTGCTCGTGAGCGCATCAAAGGCATCAGCATTGCCAACGCCAACGGCCGCGGCACCGAGGCCGCCGGATTTTGGCGTCTGCAAGTCTTTAACGAGCATGAGCAGGCCCGGTGCACTGAAGGTCTCGAGCACGACCTGGTGTATGACTCCCGAACGCGGGCTCCAGAACTAACCGCCGTAGCGTTTCGCGCACGACTACGGAAAGCCAGAACCTTTTTTTTTTTTTTTTTTTTTTTGTGCAATTACCTGCGCGAGGTCTGCGTTTGCGCCGTCTTCACCAACAATGAGCTGGCCGAAGCTACGGGGGGTAATTACGCCGTGCATGGACTTCGAAGTGCTTCTGCTCTTGCCAACCCATGGACCCCACCGTACCTTCAGAAACTTTAGTGAAAATCGGTCGTAAAAAGTAGTTCATAAATAAGTGGAAAAATGAAGATGATTTATATATCCAAGTTATACATGCGACCCGGTTTTTGTGGTCTTGCGTCCAAGTATGCCTCAGAGCTTTAAGCCAACACATCAACAAGGATGTTCACAACGGCAACCGCAATCTCGGCAGCAATCAGCCAAATGACGATAATCTCGAGATACTCTTCCTGGGCATGGCCAAGCTGTTCTTTGAGCATCTGCAAAAGGTCCGAGATGACCTCTAATCGCGCATTCAGCAGCGATACTCTCTGCTCTATTTCGAGGTAGCCGCGCGTGGCCTGGTAAATTGGCTCGAGCTGAGGCTCGGACCACATAAGCTCGGGGCTGTCGAGCACGGACCCATGGAGATTGATATTTATTCGCAAAATAAACAGCTCGCCTATGCTTTTCATGATCTCTTCATGAGTCATGTTGATCTTACCGCTCTCGGCAATCATCACGGGGAAGTCCTGCGTATCCGAGATCGTGTTGTCCACGAGCTCCTCAAACAGGGACACTTTGGCACTCTGGGCAATGGCGTGCGAGATCGACAGCTTTATCAAGTAGTTGTGATCTCGCAATGCGAAAAAGTCATTGTAGATGCGCGGCTGGTAGCTCTGCGTGATGTAGTAATTGAACTCCTCGACTTCGACATCCTCATCGGCAAGCTTCTCCTTCTCGAAGCGCGCGAGCTCATTCAAGAATCGCTGCTCCTCTTTTTCCAAGAAGCCCCACATCACAACAACCCCCCACTGGAATATAAACAGCTCGCTGCGGCGGTAACTCGTGTCGATGATGCCGCCTTCTTCATCGACCCTGCTCGGCATCTGTGCCCACAGATTATCCTCGTCGCCATCTCGTTTGTAGCTGTAGGGGGTGTACAAACACTCGTCGAATATTCGTGGCTGCGCATGGTGGTTATCCTTTCGCTGCTTTAAGTAGCGGTTCAGCTCGTTCATTTTATAGCCGCCGGCCGTGCAGTACGCCGTCACTCGAGGGAGCAGGTTTCTGTGCGCCTTGCCTAATCGCTCGGCGTCTCGGCGGGCAACAGAGTCCGTGATGCGTGCAATTTGCGTGTATACTTCTCCATCGCCTTGGTCGTCCGGCGATGGTGCGTCTGGCAGTAGCTTCAGCTTCTGAGTAGTGTAGCTCGTTCGCTGCGGTCCCGTTCGAGCGCCCCCGCTTCGTGGAGCGGCTCGGCTTCCTGCTTGGCCGGCGGAAGTCGGGCCTCCTGATACACTGGGTCTATGGCGGACATTTCTGACCTTTGGCACCATTGCTGCATTCGACACGGCTGCATTGGAAGTTGTGGCATGAGCAGCATCGTGTGGGGTGCTTGCAGAGTCGGGCATGCGCTGGACAATGTGTTATCACAGGCGCAGGCACCGGTAAAAGGCTAAGAGATTGGAGACTTGGGCCACTATTTGCGCTTGGGGGTCCGTGTGGCCTGGCTGATTAAGGAACGGCCTACGCACAGCGACCGAGCACGGACCATTCACACGTACTCAACTGTTCAGAGAAATAGCGAAAAGTTGCGTGAGCAGGGCTAAGCACAATTTTGGTTAGGTTAATCATTATTTCTAAAGTAGGAGAGCTGGTACGCGCGAGCTAGTACATTCACTCTAGCAATGCATTGACGCCTACGCAATGAATATTTCACAGCTTTTTACGCCAATGACGGAAACTAGAAGCTAACTTGTCACTAGCCTAACTAAATATGGATTGTGCAAATGCCATTTCACATAAAGAAGTGGGGCGGTCCGCATAACCCACTAATTCATGACGCACACGAAGACGTCTACCACACTTACTGTGTGTATGTGCCGTCTAGGTTTTTCCTGCAGCTGATGCTAGCGGTATCCCTAAGAGGGCAAGGGGAGGTACACGTTAAAGGGTTATATAATTTTTTTCCTGAAGGGCCAAACCTGAATTGAGTACTACTACTTCTTCCTGTTTCCCCGGTCATATATCAAAGAATGAAGTACGTAGTCGTCAGTGGTGGTGTTATTAGCGGCATTGGTAAGGGTGTCATTGCGTCGAGCGTTGGTCTCCTCTTCAAGAGTCAGGGCTACCGCGTTACATCCGTTAAAATCGACCCGTATATGAACATCGATGCCGGCACCATGTCTCCGCTGGAGCACGGCGAGGTTTTCGTTCTCAAGGACGGTGGCGAGGCTGACCTTGATCTTGGTAACTACGAACGCTACTTGAACATCACGTTGACGCGGTCGCACAACTTGACCACAGGCAAGATCTACAAACACGTTATTGAGAAGGAGCGTCGTGGTGACTATCTGGGCAAAACCGTGCAGATTGTGCCTCACTTGACCACGGCCATCCAAGATTGGCTCGAGGAGGTTGCCCACGTTCCAGTGGACGGCAGCAGCGAGTCGCCGGAGGTCTGCGTGATCGAGCTTGGCGGCACGGTGGGCGATATAGAGAGTATGCCCTTCGTTGAGGCCCTGCGCCAGTTCCAATTCCGTGTTGGCACGGAGAACTTCGCACTCATCCACGTCTCGCTCGTGCCGGTGATCCATGGCGAGCTCAAGACGAAGCCGACGCAGGCCGCCATCAGAGAGCTACGCTCGCTTGGCCTGACTCCTGACATCATCGCATGCCGTTGCTCGGAGCCATTGAGCAAGCAGACCGTGGAGAAGATCTCGATGTTCTGCCATGTGGGCCCAGACCAGGTGTTGGGCGTCCACGACGTGAGCTCGACGTACCACGTCCCCGTGTTGTTGAGCGAGCTCAGACTCATGAAGTACTTCCAGCGCCGGCTGCAATTGAGCACCGCTCCTGAAGACCGCGTAACAAAGGGGTCGGCCCTGTTCAAGCGCTGGAAGGCCTTGACAACCGTACACGACCACAGCAACGAAGTGGTCAACATTGCTTTGGTGGGTAAGTATACGGACCTCCAGGACTCTTACATCAGTGTTGTAAAAGCCCTTGAGCACTCTGCCATGCGTTGTGGCCGCAAGCTTGCCATCAGCTGGGTTGATAGTGAGGTTCTCGGCAGCCAAGCAACGGACCATGGCAAGGCCGGTTTCCACGAGGCGTGGGCAAAGCTGTGCCAGGCTGACGGTATCCTTGTGCCGGGCGGATTCGGAACACGCGGTGTTGAGGGCATGATCCAGGCCGCGCAGTGGGCCCGCGAGAACAAGGTCCCGTACCTCGGTATCTGTCTGGGGTTCCAGGTCGCCGTTATTGAGTTTGCGCGCAACGTTCTAGGAATCAAGGAGGCAACGTCCGAAGAGTTCGTGCCGGCTGCCTCAGAAGAGCAGAAATTCATTGTGTACATGCCTGAGGTCGATAAGACGCAGCTTGGCGGCACGATGCGTTTGGGCGAGCGCCAGGCCCTGTTCCTGTCCGACCGCGATTCTAAGCTCAAGTCGTTGTACCACAGCGACAAGGTTTTGGAGCGTCACCGCCACCGTTACGAGGTCGATCCCACAAAGATCGAACAGCTCGAAGCCCATGGCCTGACCTTTGTCGCAAAGGACGAGACTGGCGAGCGCATGGAGGCGTTCGAGGTTCAGGACGAGCGCTACTACGTTGGCACTCAGTATCACCCCGAGTACCAGTCTCGCGTGCTTGAACCTTCGCAGCCCATTCTGGGTCTTGTTGCGGCCGCTTCAGGCAAGCTCGACGAGATTCTTAAGGCCGAGGTCGAGGCTGTTGCCGAGTTCTAATCTTCGTCAAGGAAACAATGCCAAGAAACTCGTACTGGCTCATAACACAAGGCTGAAACCTTCCCGAACCGAACTAGAAGCAATTGGATAAGAGAAGAAAGAATGCAATTGAGCAAAGTCAACGACGGCCAACGAACCAGCAAAAAGGAAACAAGAAAGAAATGAAAGAGGGTCGCACTACCCCAATGTAACTCTGTTCTTAGATAATTTTCTGTCAATCAATTGGCTAATTCGCTAATGTAATGAATATAATGAACTCACACACACGAACCACTACCACGACGCGCCCTCTCTCTCTCGCTGCGCACACGCACCGGTGTCTCCCGCATGGGAAAAATAGAGATACATTACCCTAACATCTAGAACCACCCTTGGACCTAGAAGGCGAGAGGCACGCGGATGAGGGGCAACCCAGATCAACGAGCATTGTGCGCTTGAAAGCAACAACCTTTTACACACTCCGGATTTTTTTTTTGTGACCACAAACCAATGAGTGCCACAACAGACACCCCCCGAGCAACTGGGGCGCAGCCCGAAACCCCCGTAGTAGAAATCGCGCGAGGCCGAGATGACTCCGCAATGAACCAGACCTTGCGGTTCCTGGCCATCGTATCCTATGTTCTTACATCGCTCTCAAACGTCCGCTACAACTTCGGCCACCGGTCGCCTTGGGACCCTCATCATCACGACGATGTCGGGTTCACGCCGTTCAGCGCAAGCCTTCTTCCCGTCATCCTGTACTGGGCCCTGATGGTGATTGCTCAATTTGTTTATCTGTCCCGATTCTTCAACTCGGCGCCGAAGGTGCTGAATTGGCAGTATGTTCTTTCGAACCTGTTACTACTCAGCTGGTCGTACCTGTTTGCTCGGGGCCATTACATCGTGAGCGAGTTCTTGATCATCCTCAATTTCCTGCAACTCTTGGGCGGCTACCTTCTCTTCGGCTCTTACCGTTTGCGGCCGCTTCCTGACTGGCTTGCTATCCACGGCTCGGCCATTGTCGCGCCGCTCGTGTGGGCGCACATGCTTATCTTCTGGAACGGAGCCGTACTCTTTGGAGCGCGCAACCTTCCTGCGCGACTGATAGCCAATTGCATGATCTGGGAGTTCCTTCTTGTGCCTGGCTGCCTGATGTTCATGACTGGTGACTACCTGATGGGCTTTGCGAGCTCGTGGCTCGTGTTCTCTATTGGTCTTGGCCAGCTCTTCACGAAGGTGTTTGCTCTGCAATGGGTGTTTGCCTTTACCATCGGCACGATCTTGCTAGTGAGCTCGTTGATGCTCGCATTCGTGCGTCCGTCGAGCAATGTGGCGCCCCCAGCCTTGACACAGCTGCGCCAGCAAACCACGAACAGCACTGAGACTGCACCGCTGCTCACGGACCCGTAACGGAAAACAGTAATAGCCATTAAAGTCCCACAAAACAATGAAAACAAAACACATTGAAGGCAACAAACATATAAGTTAAGCGGATGATAGCATCCACATACATACGTACAATATATATATATATATATATATTTGGTCCGAGAAAAGGCAATAACAGTAGCTTGCCGTATTAGTTAAATATGCATATCGCTCAGCGCAAACAACATATCGGCATCTGCCTCGTCGCCGGTTTCTGAGTCGTTGCCCGAGTAGAATCCCAGCCTGCTACGGGGCCCGCCACTTCCGCGTCTTCTATCTGGCTTGACAGTCTCCTGGGTCAATGAGTTTTGAGTAATGGACTCTGAAAGCTGCATCTGCGACGACTTCATGTTCTGGAACCTGGCGAGCGCCGTATCGATATCTGGGTTATGTGGCCGGATGCGGTCGGAGCCCTTTTTGCGAGTCTCGTCAACAAACTTCACAAAGTCTCCAATATCTGACTGCGCCATGTACATTCCCGATCCTGGGTCGAGGCTATTATGGTAGCTGTCGTGGCTGCCCTGCGAGTTCACGCTCGCAGCACGGTGCTGGCTCTCGTGGCCGAGGGATCGCGGGGGCAGAGCTTGCGCTCGTTGCGAAGCAAATGATGACGAGAATCGTGAGTTCGTGGAAACCGCGGAGGACGCTGAGCCCACAATCGACTGCGGCGCAATCTGCACATTGTTGCTATTGACACTGCTCGGCATTGACTGCGGGAAGCTGCTCGTAGGCGCGGCCTCGGGGCTCTTAAACGGTCTTGTGAAGCTGAGCACGGGCCGCGGCCCAAGCGAGCCCTGCGAGCCTGGCTGGAAACTTGCTGCCGATGTGTGTGAGCCTGCGGCGAACCCACTCGCATGCGGCGAATCGAGCTCCATGAACTTCTGGGCCATGACCTTCTCGATGTCCTCGACGCCAAAGCCCACATCCGTGCGGTACGTCACGCCACAGTGGAGCGTGCCGAGCGGCATAGACACGGGCTGGACGCGGAACTGCTGGAGGGTGCTGCGTTTGCCGGCTAGAGACTTCGACAAACCAACTCTGCCGCGCGAGTTTATCGGCATTGCTCCGTTGTGGATTTTGATGCCTAGTTTTAGAGGCACCGATATTAGTTTTTGCCGGCACAACTTCTGGTGGAGCTGCCACGTAGGGAGAAGGCGAACTGCCGTGTACAACGACCGGATGCTGATGATGGCTCGCTTGTACACGGCCGGAAGGTCGTCAGAAGGGAGCGGCGCCGTGCTAGCACTGCCCGTAGCACCACTACCCGTAGTACCACTGCCCGTGGCCGCACTATTAACAGCGCCACCGGGCGTCGGCTTGAACTCAATGACCCACCGCTCAAGCACAATTTCTTGGTTCGTGCTGCACCGCACGTCCCCAAGCACTACTGTCTGGCCCGGCCGCAGCTTACTTGGGTTCAAGTAGCACTCAACAACAAGCGGCGGTGGCAATTCATCGGCACTTGTCTGGCGCCACGTACGCAGGGGCTCGTGCAAGAAGTCGAGCTCTTTAAGCTCGAGATTGAACCATTTGTTGATGTTCGACTGCGATAACGAGCCGCCGTCTTCGCTTTTCAGATCCTCAGGCGAAAGCCGTGCTTCCGCAATGACTTGCGCACTTTTCGAGAAGAAATTCTGGACGATCTGCGATTGTTTACTGTATGCCTGCGCAGAACTCATCCATCCATCTCTCTAGAGCCGCCGCCGTGGTTGTGGAGGTGTGCAGGTGCCGTTCGCCATCGCTTAGTGTGGCTCCCCTGGGTAGGGTGGGTGTCCTACTGTTTCTCTGTCCCCCCATGTGGGCTCTCGGCTTCCACCACACCTCCCCGTACCCTCGTCATCCTGCTCCTTCACATCCTGCTCCTTCACCCACTCCTAGTGTCTCAGGCCCATCGCCTGGTTGTGGCTCCTGCCCTTGCCCGCACACACAACGCTCGCGAGAGTGCACGCAGTTGCCCACCCATACATAGGCACACATACAGGCACACACAGGCACACACACATACGCTTGACATGTCTGCTCAGACACTGCATCCACAAACTTTGTGACTCGCCACGGAGCGCGCAAGATTTTCAGCTATAGGTATGAAATGGTGAGTCGTCTATACAATTAGATATTTACAAGCGCAAAAGGATGCATGAGGGAAAAAGTTATTAGTCCTCCTGGACGATTGCCACTGACGGGTCCGGGTGCAGAGACTCCATAATCGCCATGGCGAGGGCGCTGCTGGGCACGGTGCTCAGCAGGCGCATGGAAATGCCCTTTGTGAGCCCGCGGACGATGCCGTTTTCGCGGAGGAGGTTGCGGGCGATGGCACGCACGCCCTGTGTGTCTGACGGACGCAGCTTCGCGACCTCGGGCGAATGCGCGAGCTGCTGGCGGGTCTTCACAACGTCGAGGAAGTTTGTGAACACGACCGCCGTTGATGTTGCGCACGCAGCCGAGAGAGCGTGGTGCTGGGGCCTCAGTTTACTGAAGTCTCCGTTGCACATACGCTGGCGTACGCGCTCGTACGTGACCCACCAGATAATTGAGTGCGGAAGGAACACGACGAGCCCCATGAAGTAGCCGTGGAAGAAGCCCCGCAGGCCCTCAAGGGCGTAGATCTGCCTCACGAGGCTCCACGTCGACTGCGACTTGCTCGCAATCTGCATGCGGCCCTTCAGGACCTCGGTCGGCGTCCACACCATCGACGACGCAACCTCGGCAATCGCACCGCTCGCAATGTAGTTTGCCAAGCTTGTCGGCCCCAAGTACGGCGTGAGCTGCGCCTTGCTCTGCCGGTACGCAACAAGGTATGCCGTGAACCCGGGAACGCTGAGGCCAATCCCGGGCAGGAGGCCCGACCAGTACCGATGGATGGGCATACGGAACGAGCCTCCTGTGGTTTGGCTGATGGTGCGCAGCGTATCGATGGGATGGAAAACCATCCTAGAGCTAGCGGAGGCCACCACCGAGGACGCGACGGTGGCAAGATCCATCACTAGAGCTCGATTGTTGAGGTGTGCAGCTCGTGAGCGAAACGGTTTTGCATACATGGGCTAGGGCGCGGCCACGCGCTCCGCGGGCTGCATGTGCGTGGCTGCCGTGAACAGGCGTTTTCACAACGCAAAGCACGTAATTGCACTTGTGGATGTGACGGGGTCGTGTGCGAGCGTTCAGTCTGCTCAAAATTTAGTTGAAAGGGCGAGTGTGTATGCTGCATATAGGTGTCACGCCGTTGCCTTCACGGGCATTCAAGAAAGCGGCGACAAGGCCCGACTAAGCATATTAGTTCGTTCGTTTGTAACTGAATTGTAACATTTTGTTCGTACGAGCTCTGCCTACGTCACTTACCGAACACAGCAATGCATGTACAACAGGAAGAGACGGAGTGACACCTATATGCAGCATAGTCTGCCTTAATAAGTTCTTGAGTAGGCTGAACGGGTTAAACGTTCAACTGCCAGCGTGGGCAGAGATGCAGCAGTCGTTAGTATATAGCATTAATCTAGGCGTAAAAGCTAACGTTTTTGCTCTTGCGGGCCTGGACCTCGCCAATGGCCTCGACGAAGTCCTCGTGGTCGATTTCGTTCTTCGCATTACGCAGTGCAATCATGCCGGCCTCGACACACACGGCCTTGAGCTGCGCACCGTTGAACTCGTCCGTCGACCGCGCAAGCTCGTCCCAATTGATGCCCTCGGCTGTCGTCATTTGACGACTATGGATCTGGAGAATTCCGGCTCGCGACTCCTCGTTCGGCAGAGGGAACTCGATTTTGCGGTCCAAGCGCCCGGAACGTAACAGGGCGGGGTCGAGAACATCGACACGGTTTGTGGCCGCGAGCACCTTCACGCGGTCGTCGCTGCCGAACCCGTCGAGCTGGTTCAGCAGCTCCAGCATCGTTCGCTGCACTTCACGGTCACCGCTCTTGTCACTGTCGAACCGCTTTGTGCCGATGGCATCGAGCTCGTCGATGAAAATAACGGTCGGGGCTTTTTCCTTGGCGAGTGCAAATGCGTCCCGCACAAGCTTTGCGCCGTCGCCAATGAACATCTGTACGAGCTGCGGCGCAGCTAACTTCAAAAACGTCGCATTCGTCTGCGCCGCACACGCGCGCGCGAGCAGAGTCTTGCCCGTACCGGGTGGGCCGTACATGAGCGCACCCTTTGGCGGCTTGATGCCCATGGACTTGAACTTGTCGGCCTGCTTCATCGGGGACACAACGGCCTCATCGAGCTCCTCAATCTGCTTGTCGAGACCGCCAATGTCGCTGTAAGTTTCGGCAGGCTTCTCGTCAACTTCCATGGCCTTGACGCGGCTGTCATACTCGGCGGGCAACGTGTCTAGCACGAGGTACGAATCCTTGTTCACACCAACGAGGTCGCCGGGCTTGAGCTTTTCAGGCTCGACAAGCCCGACAAGCGGCAGGAAAACGGTTTGCCGCGTAGACGTCTTGACGACGGCCGACGTGCCTGTGCGCGAGCTGTGCTCCTCGCGGTTCGCGCCCTCGTCGACGTCCTCGCCTTCGAGGTCGAGGATTTCCACGATATTCGCCACCAAGTACGGCAGCTGCTTATTGTTTGCAATTTTGTCGTTGTTGTCCGAAATCTGCTCCAGCATGGACGCCTGCTCATGGCTCAGTCTTTGGTACTCGCTGCGCATGATACGCACGTCTTTGTCGATCATGCGAGCCCGCATCCACAGCTCCTCAGCGCTGGCATCCATGATTTCCTGGTCAAGATCAGGGATTACTTCGTCGGAACTCATTGTGGCTTGGAAATCACAACTCCTGAGGCCACTGAGATGAGGAAGATGGTATGTGTGTGTGTCCAGAGTTGTGGTCGTGGGCGGTGTTGGGTGTGCGTGGTGTGTGTGGTTTTGGTCTTGGCCACCCGGCCCATCGCCTCATCAGGTGATCAAGCACAATGGCGGTGGCTCGAAGGGCCCGTACAAGGAATAGCAGGAAAAGTGCTGTTTTTTTCTTAAAGGCGCATCGTGTGATGTTTTCACTACTTAGAGCTCAATTAAGGTACAGAGAACTTAGGTACAGACATGCGTAGAAGGGGGTTGCTTATGTTGCCGTGAGCCGAGGAGGGCAAGAACTTCCACTATCATAACGCGTGCTTCCACGAATGCCTAACACGTTTCGTTTTGAAAACCATTCGAAATTGCTTCCCTAGCTCAATTACTAGCCATTCGAAACTCATGCTCAGTATGAGGCTGCCTTCTATGCAGCGAGAATCAACGAGCAGTGGGGAAGCACGACGCGAATTGCACTATCAAACTAAACTCCGGCGTCTATGGGCACATCAATGGATGCGTTCTTAGATTCCTCGCTCATGCTCATCATTGTTGCAACACTAAAAGTCGTCAGCGTGGCGAGATCCTGACTGTAGCTCTGGCAGACCTCCAATGTATTAGCAAGGTTCTCCGCGAGTACGCGCGCACGAGCGAACCGAATCTGGATGACATCAATGTACTCCTCCAATCCCTTCTTGGGATCATAGACAGAAGACATGAGCTCGAAAGCGAGGCAGCGCATATATATATATAGACTAAATGTAAATAAACAACCCTAACCACACACGCACGACTGTATGAACAAGGTTGCGCGTATTTATCGTCGAATTTGTAGTATAATTATATGTGTATGTATAGGCATAAGAGCAGGGAGTTACAGACGCTCGATGAGCTCAAGCTGGACCCACATATTTGAGCAAGTACGAGCTCTGGTCGTGCACCGGTCAAGACTTCCTCAAAACGTGCCTGACTCGCTTTCAAAAGGCCATGATAGGGCAATGAGAGGCTTCGCGAGAGTAAATAAGGTTGAAAGTGCCTTGTACTTCCGTAGTCGTGGGCCAGCACTGTCCACGCGCTGCCTATGCGCTCCACGTCTCCTCTTCCTGCTTGCAAGCTCGGTCTACCTGGGAGTCCTCGGAGCCTCTGCCATCTGCAATTATAAAGTTCGAACTTTCTAGTTCTTTTGAGCAAGGTGGGCCTTCAATGTGCCGGCAAAATCGTCGTCTACGTGGTCGTCGTCCTCCCATTGCTCCTCCCACAGATTCGTGGGTTTCTGCTGGGCTTCGGTATCCCAGTTCTCGACTGGGAAGTCCTCAAACTCGTCGCCAGCCTCCAGAGCAACCAGTTTTGCCTGCTGCTGCTTTGTTGTACTACTCATTCCGAAGCTTTGTGAACAGGCTCGTGCACGCTCGCTGTAGAGTAACGGTGTGGCCGAGCTTCCACTGATTACGAAATCGAGCGCCCCTTGGGACAATGGGTGGCAATAACACTGGACGCTGGCCTCCTCCCCATCCCGGATCTCTCTGCCACAACCCGGCCATACAGCTACACACAGCTAGTACACCCAAGTCAGCGGAGGCGCCCCAGCTCGTAGGCGACACACCCACCCGAATCACTGTCCACACCACCCTTCCACCGCACGTACACACACAACAGGAGGACTCGGTATGACGTCGATTGGTACCGGATACGATCTGTCGAACAGTGTGTTCAGCCCGGATGGCCGCGTTTTTCAGGTCGAGTACGCCTCGAAGGCCGTAGAGGCCGGGGCGACGTCGCTGGGAATCCGGTTCAAGGACGGCGTCGTGCTCGCTGTTGAGAAGATTATCACCTCGAAGCTGCTGAAGCCCGGGTCTAATAAGCGCATACAAACCGTCGACCGCCACGCAGGTTTCATCTACTCCGGCATCAACCCGGACGGGCGCAACGTCGTGAGCCGCGGACGGAACGAGGCGAGCACCTGGCGTGACCAATTCAAGGAGCCGATCCCCATATCGACGCTCGCAAACAATGTGGCGTCGTACGTCCAGGCGTTCACGCTCTACAACTCTGTGCGCCCGTTCGGCGTCACGACGATTGTTGGTGGCTACGACGACGACGGTGCACACCTCTACATGATCGAGCCGAGTGGCACATCGTGGGGCTACCGTGGCGCGGCAACTGGCCGTGGCCGCCAAGCAGCAAACAACGAGCTTGAGAAGCTGGACTTTGAGAGCCTGACTGCGAAAGACGCCGTTCTGCAGGCTGCACGCATCCTGTACGTGGCTCACGAGGATAACAAGGACAAGGACTTCCAACTAGAAATCTCGTGGGCCACGAAAGAAACTGGCGGCGTGCACCAGCTAATTCCCGAGGAGCTGCTCAAAGAAGCCGTCGAGTATGCGGAGGAAGAGTACGACGCTGATGTAGAGGCGTAGAACAAGACGTCCCGTTCTTCATAAAAGTAAAGCAGCCTATAAGTCTTAACTATAATCCGACTCTCAAACTAACATTTATAAATCTCGGCCCTCTCCGTCTCAAGAGCCTCGCGACCGGATCCGGCCCTCTGCTCATTACGTACGTACCGTATATCTGCTTCGTCAGTTGTATATGCATGTGTATGCGTGCGTGTGTTGCGTAGGCCCTCTTCTCCCTTGTACCTCCTTTGCGAGCACGAACGAGCAGTGCTCGTGGGAAGCAGCTTGTCAAACGCAGCTCGCTTGGAAAGCGTGAAAGAAAAACATTGTGAAATTATATGGCCTGCGCCAATGCAGCTTGATGAATATCAACAAACAGCTGTGGACAGCGATGCCCCGCTCCTCCAGATCGTCGGGTATCCGGGCACGGGCAAAACCGTTGTTCTTGCCAGACGTATAGCCCGTCTTATCGAGGACGGCACTCCATCAGGAACCATCGTGGCGCTGTCGTTCACACGAAGTTCCTGCTTCTCATTACGACGCAGCATAGCGAAGCACCTTCCTCCACACTTGGCGCATGAAGCCGCAAACGTACGCGTCCACACATACCATACCTTTTGCCAGGGACTAATTGAGCAAAGCCCTAGCGAAGTCGGCATCTCGTCTGAATGGTGCTTAACCGATTTCCTTGACCTCCACAACGTGCTGTACTACCCTACCTTGGATACGCAGCGACGCAATTCTGCCAATTATCCGCAAAACTTGACGCCTGTTCAACGCCAAAAGGCCCTGGAAGTGCTCAAGGACTTTAAAGCGTACGACTTCGACCAGGCATTACGGTTTGGCCATATGATCATAGAGAAGCGAGCACTGAACATTGGCCATTTGTTCATCGACGAATTTCAGGACTGCACGTCAATGCAATGGGGCCTTGTCCGTGCGATTCTTCAGGCTCACCCTAGTACATGTTTGACGGTCGCTGGCGACCCAAACCAAGAGATCTTCAACTTCCAGCCCGACCACCTCGAAAGTGCATTTGATACGATGAAGCGCGAATATACGGAGACTGCTGTGCAGTTTCTGCGCTACAACTATAGATCTACACAACAAATCATCGACACGTTCCAGGAGATTGTGAGTGCGAATGCACAAGTCCCCGCCAATCGGAGACTGATTGCGACGCTGCCGCACGGAAATGAGCCTGAAATGATTGTGTACTCGTCGCCCGAAACCGAGGCGCAAGGAGTTTCGGGCTTGATCCGAGCACTGTGCGATCCCAAAACAGGAAGGTACTGCTTGGATGAGATAAGTGTTTTGTTGCGCACAAATTCCGAGGTGCAGAGGTACGCATCGGTCTTACGCCAGCACGGAATGGCCGTGCAGCTGGACTCGGGTGTGCGCGCATTCGGCGTGCGGCCGAAACCAGGATTGGCCCTGACGCTCATGAAGTGGGCGCACTCTTCGCGAGACTTCTACCTCTCTCAGCTTCTTTTCAACCGGTACCACAGGTTCATTCCGATCGAGCATTTTGAGAATCTCATGAAGAGCGGTTTGCAGCCAGCCGTGATGCCATTGGCGCAGCGGCTCATGGAGATCGACGCAAGAAAGTACGCACATCCTTTACTGACTACACACTTGCCTGCCATTCGTGATGCGCTAAATGCTTGCGAGACTCCGCGTGAAGTTGGCAATGTTGTGGTCAGTGCCGTAGAAGGCTGGAAAGAAATGGCGGGGTCGCGAACAAAAAAAAAGGATCCACTTGACGACTCTGCATGGCAACAACTCGTTGAGGAGCTCGATTTGTGTGCTAAAAACGTTAGCATGGAGGACCTTCCTCTACCAGAGCGAGCACAAAAGGGAGCTGCGCTCTCATTGACTCTTAAGTATATATTTGCTGGAGAAAAGCCGTTTGTTGCCAAAGAGGGAGGGGTCTCGCTCGCGACAGTGCATTCTGCGAAAAGCAAAGAATGGCCCGTGGTATTCCTGCCCGAGGGCTTCTCGCGGAATAGTTGGTGGCTGCCGACAAACGACAACGACAATAGGCGCTTGCAATATGTGGCGGCTTCACGAGCACGCAAGGAGCTCTATTTCTCGAGCGCGGGCCCCATTCAGCCACACTCGCGCAATTCATTTGTGAAAACAAGGGCACCTAGCAGTTCTCCTACTGGTCTCAGCCTCGAAAGTGCAATTGCACGCGACCCTATGGTGTTCAAACCCATTCACGCGCTGCGCAAACTCGTGCGTACTGTCAGGTTCCATTAACTTGAGGTAGTTTCGCCACTGTTTCATATAGAAATAAAGTTTATGTATACTAGAATATAATTGAGTGGCAAACTGCTAAATGTAACGGACGCACTTGGCCAGCCGAGTTCTGGACGTCACGCTGCCGAACGCTCTATCTACGCCAGTCTACCACACACGCCTAATGTCGGTAGCGTGACGGGCGGTGGATGGCGGGGTGCAGGGTAGCCGGATCGCCCCCCCCCTCACGCCCACACGCATAATAGACAGGCAGACACAGACATACGCAGACACACACACCCTTGGAACTGTAAACCTATGGAAGGGGACGAGTACCTCGGAAGAAGAGTGAGGGTTAAAACCAAAGATAGACGGGCACTTTACGGACTTTTGGTTTCTTACACTCACAGGCTGGATATAATTCTTAGCGATTCGACGGAACAGCAGCCTGACAGTGGGCATATTCGACAAGTTGGTTACGTCGTCGTACCAAGCGAAGAGGTTGTTCAGGTCAGTTTGCAGCAC
The DNA here is from genome assembly GCA_030579735.1 of Starmerella floricola. Lineage (NCBI taxonomy): Eukaryota > Fungi > Ascomycota > Dipodascomycetes > Dipodascales > Trichomonascaceae > Starmerella > Starmerella floricola. The sequence goes on along the minus strand of JAKTRP010000001.1, from coordinate 1,139,666 downwards.
CTGTGAGGATCGTCTAGTTGCGAGTTCCGCTTTGCTTCAAGTGCGACTGTAATATTAAGAGATGCTCAAGTTCACTGCCCCGAAGCTCGCTGCGACGAGCGTGCAGTACTCCCCGTTCATCGACAACAGGCTCGCGCTCGGCACGTCTGCTAACTTCGGCATTGTTGGTAATGGGAAGGTATTCTGCCTGGAAATAGAACCGAATGGGTTCGTAAGTGCGCGCGCAGCATTCGACACGCAAGACAGTGTGTACGATGTTGCGTGGTCAGAGGTCCATGAAAACCATTTGGTGGCTGGCTGTGGAGACGGCTCGATCCAGCTATTCGACTGCACGCGCGCACAGCACCCGCTGGTCGTGCATAAGGAGCATGCAAGAGAAGTGTTCGATGTCGACTGGAACGGCGTAGACAAGCAGCAGTACTGCAGCTGCTCCTGGGATGGAACCATCAAACTGTGGTCGGCCAACGGAAACCAGGCGTCGCTGGCAACGCTCACGACGGGCCCGGGCGTAATCTATGAAGCCAAGTACTCGCCGCGGGCGGCCAGCATGATTGCGAGCGCAAGCGCAGATGGCTCAGTCAAGATCTGGGACACGCGCAGTGGGCAGCCCTCGCTTGCCTTCAGCGGCAGTACCGGCACGGGCGAGTGCCTGACCGTGGACTGGAACAAGTATCGCCCCGAAGCGCTGGCATCCGCGGGTTCGGATGGCGTGATCCGCATTTGGGATTTGCGCAACCATGCGCAGCTTGTGAACGAGCTGAAGGGCCACCAGCTAGCCGTCAAGAGCGTTAAGTGGTCGCCGCATAGCCCGCAGCACCTGCTAAGTGCCTCGTACGATATGACGGCGAAGGTGTGGGTGGACAACCAGTCGCGCACTGCAGGATTAACCGGGGCTAGAGGACTCGTCGGTGACTTCAACAAGCACACCGAGTTTGTTACCGACTGCGACTGGTCGCTGTGGGGCCAGCCGGGTTGGGTGGCCACGGCCTCGTTCGACTCCAACGTGTATATATGGAAAGCCAATATGTAGGACATACGATGTTGCGCGCTCAATGCCCGATCTTTAGATGAACATAACACTGTTTGCCAGTGTGCTGCACCCGCCTGCATAAATTATGAGATGCAATGGGGCTGTAGAGATACATGGCACTAGGAGCTCTGACGTGGCACTCATGAACAACCGTGGTTTCAACACTGGCTAGCGTGCTCGGCTAGCTTCAATTACGAGTCTTGCATACCTGCAATGCTTTGGACGCCACGCAAGCGATTTCTGCTGGACGGGGCGAGCTCAATGGCCTTTCGGATATTTCCTATCCACTGAATTCAAATTCTTTTCCATATATAACTGTCCAAATTCGAACGGTCACGTATGCACCGATCTCCCATGCGGAGATGGCCCGCGTGTACCCTGGCCCCAATCACACACACCGGGAACAACGATCTCTTAGCGACACAGTTGACAGTTGACAGCTGACAGTTGAGACAGGTTTGTGAGACGACTGATAAGTGCAGCCTTCGCGTTGGAAAGGCCAGCACTCTGTCTCGTTTTTAGTGACCAAGCAAGACCAGCATTCCGGCAACAGCATTCCGGCAACAGCATTCGGGCACGCACGCTCTAACTTTGTCCCTTCTGCATCTCGAGCATGCAAGCATCCGACTCGAGCTCGTACGGTCGGCCCGGGCTGAACCCGCACTACGCAAGGCCATCGCAAAATCCGCGCGCGAACAACGCGTCGGCGATGCCGATGTCACGCCCAGTAGCATACAGCCACGAGCAACAGGCACAGACGCAGGCGCAAGTCCAGGCCATGTCTTCGCGAATAGCAAGCACAAATGCTGCGATTGATGCGATTCAATCTGTGACGCCTCCTGTGATCCAGCCCGTCGCGCGAAACCGCCCGCACATGGAGCTCGCTGGCCTCCCGCAGCTCCCTGGGGCCAGCATCAAGGGCAGCATTAAGTACGACCACGAGAACGGCGTTGAGGTTGTTGATGAAGTCACGGCACAGAGATCTGCTGCCGAATTCTCGGCATTCCTGAACGAGACGCGCCGGCAACGCGCACCGCAATGGGACGCGTACTGGAGGTACAGGCTCGACGTGAACAGCCAGATTCTGCGTGACGAGAACACGAGCTTTAAGGAGGCTCAAGAGGAGGCGCACGAGTTCGAGGATAGCGACGATAACGATACGCCCAAGAGACTAAGGCCGATTGGCGTGCCGTACATCTACCACAACATCGGCTCGTTCGATGTTGTTCCGCCGCCGCCCGTGCTCATGCCCGATCCCGAGGCCGTTTCAAAGCGGCTGCAAGTCCAGGAGGCTCAGAACACGCAGCATGAAATGCAAAGGCAGCAGCAGAACCAGGAGATCCAGGCCATGCACGCGCAGCAGATGAGCGCTCGCCAGCGAGCAGCACAGCATCTCAAACAGTACGGCCGCGGGTACTAGTCGAAACCCTTGCTAGAACCCGCTGCGTCGTTCGCAAGAGACTGTTCCGTTCGCACTGCATCGCCGGCATTCGACTGCTGGACCGTACAGAGTCCAATAGCCGTATTTGTCCATCACTCTAATTGCGTTAGCGGAGAGCTCTTGTGGCTCCTTATTTATTAACATTAAATACTGTAGAATTTCAGGAATAAAGGGGGGAAAAGGAGGGCAAATGCTTTCTAGTAATTCACAACGGCTTCTTACAACAGCTGCTTATAACAGCTTCTCGTGCCGCTCCCTTCGGCGGAGCCACGAGTGGTAAACGGCCACTGCCACGAGCTGGGCCGGCAAGAAGACAGTGAGAAGCAGCCACACGCTGGACGGCGAGCTTGCAGCCACGGCCGAAGTTCCCTGCGAAGACGACGCGGCCGTCTTACGCCAATCAGCGAGCTGTGTGCGAAGGTTCTGCAGCTCTTTCTGGAGAGACGCAAGCTCGGATGAGTCTGGGCCGGTGCTGGCCCCGCCTTTCTGGCTGCCGGCCTCTGTGATCTGGCTCATTGACAAACTGATCGTGTTCACGAGCTGCTCGACGGAGCTCTGCACTTGCGCAAGCTTCACGTCCATGAGCTCGACACGCGACGAAATGGGCTCGAGCAGCCGGCTAACCTCGTCGCGCGTGATTCCAGACCCCAACGTATATTCTGGCTTCGACTCGGCCCTGTCCTCCTTTGCCGGTTCCTTAGCGGCGGCCTTCGTATCCTTGTTATCAGCCTTGTTGTCTGTTGCCTTGTTGTCGTGTGCCTTGTTGCCTTGAGCCTTGAGTGCATCGTCCTCGTGTTGTGGGAGATGCGCGGCGAGGTCGCTCTTCATTCCGGGGGTGATTTCGAGGCGCTCGATGGACAGCGTGTCGCCGGCCACGTCCGAGTCCGCCGAGATACCGAAATAGTGGCCCTTCGGCAGCAGCATCTCCGTGGAAATAAAGCACTTCTGGCCGTTGACGTCCACGGCAAACCCGTCAGCTTCGGAGTAGCCAATGCGCACCGTGATTGCCCCGGCGGCCTTGCGGTAGTCGATGTAGCACAGCGAAAGCGACTCCGTGCTGACGTCCTTCAGCGACGAGAACTTCGTCGAGCCGTCGTTCAAGTGGCCCCGGACCGAGCCAGTGTCGCCGGACGCCAGCGAATCGACCATGACCGCGAGACCGTCCCAGGTGTCCGGTGCCCCGTGCACGTCGCCCGCGGCAGCGAGCTTGTCTGACGTGTACCAGAGAGAGAACCCGGACTTGCCAACGCTTGTGCTCACGTCTGGCGTGGACCTGATGACGGCCTCGAGCGTGAAGTCCCGGTATGGTACGGCGTCCTTCGCCCACACGGCACCTTTCTGCTTCGGCTCGTGCACAAGCTCGACGGCCGAGTCTGTGACGCGCGCATCGCCACTCAGAAGCCAGTCCTCCTGTTTAAACGGAGGAACAAAGCTTGCAGCCGCTGCTATATGGACGATCCATGCAAGACTGTTCAGAGTTTTTAGATGCATCTGCGAGATGTCGCCGAGTGGATGATGGATATGTCGCGAGGGCGCGTTAGTAAACACGCATCTCATGGTGCATATGCGGATCGGGCCCCGAGATCACAAGCGAGGATCTAGTAAGCGCAGATAAAAACGCTTGGCAATAACAGATTTAATGATTAGAGTGTTAAAAGGACATAAAAAAAGAGTATGAATATGCGCATTCCCGGTGGACGTATTGTTTAAGGGGTTGATCGGGACCGTCCTGGGCGTATGATTGTGTATAGAACACATATAAATACATGTACACTATTTCGCAGTGCTTAATTCTAGCAAAGCTGTGCATTGCGCACGCAGTTGCATGCCTGTATCATTTGAGCACATATTTCGATGCGCACTGCGGCGACCACGGGCAACACTTCATGGGCAGCCATACCCTGGCTCAGCCGTGAGTTGTGCCTGCGACTGTGGCTACGACTGTGACTGTGGTGGCTTCGGCCTTCGTTTTGGCTTTGGCAGACCCAGCTTAGTGTGTTCGCACGAAAATGGGTGGTGGTGGCCTAACCCTGGCCTGGTCGATAGGTTACCAAAAAAATTCCTTTCAAACCTCTGCTGCAGTATATTAAAGGCCAGTCGAGATGTCGAGTATCTACAAGACATTGACCAACGATAAAAGGAAACCCGAGCCAGAAGCCGGCCAGGAGCCCGACCACAAATTCAAAAACCGGCAGCGCGTGCTGCTCTTGACGTCGCGCGGCGTCACGCAGCGACACCGTCACTTGATGGCCGATCTGTTCGCCATGCTGCCGCACGCACGCAAAGAGCCGAAGTTCGACAAAAAGAGCGACCCGGGCCTGCTCAATGAGGTCGCAGAGATGTACAATTGCAACAACATCCTCTACTTCGAGGCGCGCAAGCACCAGGACCTGTACATGTGGATGTCGAAGGCCCCGAACGGGCCGACCGTGAAGTTCCACGTCAAAAACCTGCATACAATGGACGAGCTGAACTTCACAGGCAACGCTTTGAAGGGCTCGCGACCTATCCTCAGCTTCGATGCGACGTTCGACAAGGAGCCGCAGCACCAGCTCATGAAGGAGATGTTCCTGCACATTTTCGGCGTGCCGCCGCGAGCCCGCAAGTCGAAACCGTTTTTGGACCATGTGTTGTCGTTTAGCATTGTAGATAATAAGGTCTGGGTGCGCACGTACCAGATCGCGGAGGAGGCCACGACGAAGGACGAGCAGAGCGAGTTGCAGCTCGTTGAGATCGGTCCGCGGTTCGTGCTCACGCCGATTCTCGTGCTAGAGGGCTCGTTCAGCGGTGCTAAGATCTACGAGAACAAGGAATATATCAGCCCGAACGTATTGAGGGCCCAGGAGAAGGCCGCCATGGCCGCGCACTCACGGAAGCGCCACGAGGACCAGGTCGCGCGGCAAATCAGGACTCGCGACCACGTCTTGCAGGACGATCCGCTGTCCAATGCGAAGCTGTTCAAGTGAGCTTTCCTCGAGCTTTCTTTGGACGGTCGTCGAGCGCAATGTGTATGAGGACGTACGGCAATTCTAATATATATAGTAGGCTTCTGCTTTCTTTAAAGGATGATAATTCCGATCTAGGCAAAGCGTGCTGCAGCGCATGGCTTACTGCTTCTCTGCCTTCTTCAAGTAGTCAAGGATGAACTTCTCCTCGTCGCTCGACTCGGCCTGGATGACGGGCTTGGCCTCCTTCTTGGGGCCGCTCTTGGCCCACGCGATGCCCACAGCGAGAAGACCGAAGGTGGCCATAGAAAGCTGGTAAGCGGGAACCTTGCGGCCAAAGATGACGTAGCTAGCGGACATGTTAGTTGGTGTCTTTCTGTAACCGTGGTGTGAAAATATCCGGTCGTGCCATATGATTGGGAGGGAGCTCACGACAGGGAACGCGGTCACGGGGCGAGGACACGACATAAGCGTAGTGCCCTAATGCACGGGCCTCGCCTTGGCGTTCGTTGCCTGCGCTGCTCCTCGCAAGCCAGGGCAAGTCGTGCGTGGGTGGACAGGAGCCACCCTGGGCAGCTTCTTTCGTCGTGCCCATACATAGCGCCCACACACCGCACAGCCCTTGCCTCTTCCTGCCTGCCCCGCGCGTTGCAAGGCAAGGCAAGGCAGAATATCCAGCTCCATTCAGACAAAAACCCTGGCCCGTTTATATCGGCACCGCGTGCCGATCACGCGCGACGAATGGAGGATAGTGAGATAAGCATGAGCTAGTTAAAGGAAGTTTGTGCAATACGAGCACAGCCTTGCACTACGGTGCGCCCAATTTATAGAACCAACATTAAATGCCCTCTGTTACTTCGCACGCCCCTGCTCTGTGCTATTCCTGTGCTTCTGTGTTTCACATCTTGCGGGGCCGTGCGCGTGCTTAAAAAAGAACACCGTTAATGGGTTCGCCTCTAGGGTTCCCGTCGTTTCACGCACACACGCACGCACGCACCACCACACACCACCACAGGTACTACTACTACCGCTGGGTACGCGCGAGAGAGGCCACCCACCCACAGCCTTATCATACTGAGCCCAGCTCTGGAGCCTTCCAAATGGCGCTGAGGTTTCACAATGACCACATTTTAACGAGTTTACGGGTCGCATATTCAAATAAACATTGTGATGACAGCCTCTTGCTGAATGAGGGCAGAGACCTCATAATGCGCAGGGAAACGGCAGATATAGAGGCGGACCTCGCAGAGCTGAGCCTACGCCTGCACTCGGACCCGAATTACGAGGGCGGGACCGTTAACTCGCAGTCCTCAAATAGTCTCAACGTCCAAACAGCGCTATCTGGCACGCATAGTACGGATGAGGAGGACCGCGCGTACGGACGCTCTCCTTCGACACAGGGCTCGTCGGCGCAGTTCTCTACTCAGGGCTCGACAAACGAATACTCTCAGGATACAGCGCACGCGTCAAGTGTCGGTGCGCCTTCTGCTCACTGGTCAATGGTCGACCAATTGCAGGCCCCACAGCCGGGACTTGTACCGAAGTTCGCCGACGATAGTGCGTCGAATGGCGGGAGCGACTTGACAGCTGCACCGAGTGATCCAACAGCTAATCTTCTGCAGATTTCGCATTCGTTTGCACAGGCCAAAGACTTTGGTTTGGATATTGAGGACGACAGCGACTTCGAGGACAACATATTGCAAGCTACTCAGGAGATCAAGTTCCAGGTCCACCCGCCGGCTCGGCGCTCTAGCAGTATACTGACCTCAGGCCGGCTTTCGAGCCCCTTAAAACCCACGTTTGAGACCCCGGAGCTGTTTTCAAAGCGCGAAGTCACGGAGTCTCCGACCCAAGCAACGGCCAGCTCGCAACTGACAAGTAAGCTCGCCGTCACGCAGCGGGATCCACGCGAACAGTACATGGAGGCTGTCACAGGCTTGCAAACGACTGGTGTAACTGGCATACGGTTCACAATACACATGGCTGGCCACGAGCCATTGCCCATCACGGTCAAACAGGACTGCTCAACGCACCTCGCTATTGGATTTGCCCTGTACAAAGCCGAAGTCACACCGGGAGATGCAAATATGTACAACTTGCGACTCGCTGAAGATGACGGTGAGCCCGACGAGGACTTTCCGGCGCTCGACCGCACGCGGCCTCTCGTGTCGTACCATGTGGACGAGTTCGCGATAGTAAAGGCTACGGAGACCGAGTTCAGAGAGAACTCGAAACGGACGCCAAACAAGATCTCGTTCAAATCCGCGGGCTCGAATGGCAAGAGCGCATTAGGAATGAATGCCAACGCGGCAGCGTCAACATCAACACTCATGCCGTTCCTCATTCCGGACACTCCACCAGGGCCAATTACCTACGTAGATGCGTATGACCCAACAGAGTCGAGAAAAGCGCAGCAGCAGCAGCCAGGCAAGCAGGACGCCAGTCAAACAAACGGGGCTCGTGGGGAGGTTGAGACTGGCGCTCGACCGGGCATGTACCTGCAGCAGTCACAGGAGCAACAAAGGCAGCACCCACAACAGCATCAACAAAAACAGCAGCACCCACAAGAACAGCAGAGCTTGCTACCGGAGCTACGGCTGCAAACGCAACAAGAGCAGTCGCAGCAACAGCCGCAGCAACAACCACAACAACTACAGCCACAACAACCACAACAACAACGACAACAATTACAACAACCAGGCTTGCTTCGTGCACAAGCAACAGACATGAATAACTTTTATTCAAGCTCTCTCAGCGGGTCGAAGTTCGAGGCTGTCGCAGTGAGAATCTACATGTACCCTTACGACCCAATTCTCTCGCCTGTATTTTGGGCAGACGAGGTCGTACCGAGACAAAGCGAATTAAAAGAGGTGTTTCATCAAATGTGTCGCGACAAGATGATGGACAGTGATATGTACGTGCTTCGTGCCGCAGACCCCTCCCACCGCATCATCAATCTGAACTCCATTTTGTCGGGACTCATCCCCGCACCAACTGCCACCGTACAGACCTCATCGCTTCCCGCAGAGTCCGCACCGGAGGACGCGATGTCGGTAAACTTCGAGGTCATAGCGCTCCGCAACTTGCCGCCGTCCCAGGCAGCGCGGCCACGGTCGGCATCACGCACAGGAGGGGACGCTCAACCTGTGTCGCCGCGAAGCAAAGCCAAGCGGAAGCCCTCGAACGACATCCTTCAGAACACTGTTCTTGCCATGCAGCCACTGGGATTCTACAAGTACCCCGTGCTGCGCCGTCAACAGATGAACTTCCTTGGCCGCAGCGAGCGCGAGCTCGTGATTGACGGCGAGTACATCCATATCATGCCTCCGACGGACTGGTCGCTGCTCGACCAACCAAAAACAACTACATTTCACATCCGGCAGGTTATTCAAGTGAAACAGTCTCGAAAAATCTCCACCAATTTTAGCATCATTGTCATGAAGCCGTCCGGCCCCAAACGCTACGATCTCGAGAGCGCGGACACGGCGACCACAATTGAGATCGTGGACCGAGTGCAACGACTTAAAGTTGCGCGATCGAAGTCAATTGGGGTCTAAGAAGCATGATACATAAAAAAACTGCTGGCATTCGTTTATTTATTTCAGCATTTCTACTGCATCCATCATATTGGGCCACGCACGCGGTGTGTAGCCAGAGAGATTCTAGATTCTTCCTTACCTATCTCAGCAGGGTACATTAGTCATACATGCACCCCATAGTCTTGGCATTTCCAAACATCACATAAAGCACATAAGCACACGGGCTCAACTTGATCCACCCAGAAAACTCACCCCCTTCGAACCGCGCACCCAACAATGTCTACCAGCATCAAGAGCGTTAAGAGCATCAAGCCCCTTCTGGACCGCATCCTTGTGCAGCGTGCCAAGGCCCAGACAAAGACGGCCTCAGGTATCTACATCCCGGAGAAGAACGTCGAGAAGCTGAACGAGGCCGACGTCATTGCCACTGGACCCGGCATTGAGGACGAGGGCAAGCTCGTTGCCCCGACGGTTCAGGCTGGTGACCGTGTCTTGATCCCTCCCTTCGGTGGCTCGAGTATCAAGGTTGGTGACGACGAATTCTTGTTGTTCCGTAACGCCGAGATTCTTGCTAAGATCCAGAAGGACTAAGTGTGTCCCATATGGAACATGCGAGCGCCAGCCGGTATCCACGGTGTAAATAAATATGTACATATGTGCAAGGATTTGCTGTATATAGAACCTAGTTCCCCCCTGAACTTCTCAGGTGTTTGGACGGCCTCTGGGCCGATGGCTCAAGCCTTTTCCGCTCCGTAGCTACCCACAGCCTGTCTGATTCGTCCTTGGCCAGAGAACTCAACGTATTAAGCGCTAGAGAGCGCTGTTTTACAGGAACATTTTCGAAATTCTGAAAGTGGCGCTTTGCATGGTTGAACGAGCCATGAGAAAGCTCCCATTTCAGTTTCAGGTTCAGGACTATTCCGTTAATCCTGTTTGCATTTCCGGCACCCTGAATCTTGCCCAGAGTTTCCTTGAATTTGGGAAGTGAGCCTGTGCTGATATACTTATTGCACAGGGCTATATGGGCTAAAAGAGCCCGCTGTGAGTCCTCGTAAGTCGTGCTGTTGAGGGAACCGTCTCCAGCCTCGTCTTGAACAAACGAGCTCACAAGATGCTCTGCATCTTGCACGCTGTGCTCAGCCACAGCCTTGACAATCCCGGAAAGCTCTTGAGGAGTTAAGCTAACTCCAGAAGTATTTTTGCGGGGCTTCAATTTCCCACCTGTTCTCGCGTTCAGCTGCCGAAGCGTGGCCTCAATGCGCTCTGTCAAAACAAGCCCGGGGGACGCAAGAAGCTCTCTAGCCAGCTTCTCGTCCTCGAGCTTGTAGCAGACTTTCGCAATACTGAGTGCAATACCGCGATTGCTCACATTAGCCAAGCATGCACGCGCGACATCCTCCGCAATGTGCCTGTATGTTCGAGAGCGAGCAAAAACCTCCATCAAGTCCACCATGATGGCCGTATACTCGGGGAATGTAAGTGGATAGTTGTGCCGTACGTATTCCCACAACCGTATGCATGACTCCACGGCATTTCTGTCCTTGGAGAACCTCACTAGTGCCATTATGGCGCTGTTCGGTACGGGACCACCACGAACACGGTCCAAAAAATCAACAGCGCTTCGAATGAGCTGGTGGTCGCCATATGATATCAACGACCTGATGAGCGTCGCCTTGTCCACGCTCTCCAGCTGGATTTCAAAGCGTTTGTGGAACCATTCGAGCGCCTGCAAATTCACGGGAGTCAGCCGTGGATGATACTGAATAAGGCCTCGTACAATGAGCTGCTGGGTCGCAAGGTTCAGGGGCAGATGCGAGCTTTTTAATGCAATTAGTGCCGCCAAGGGGAACTGGTTGAGGTCTGCGGCTGTTTTCACTTTGTCAATCTGCGCGCTATGAAGGTTGATGGCTTGCAAGTCTTTGACAGAAAGACCTGCCACGCCACGCGGCCCGCTCATCGAACGATGTGACACAAAGCAGATTCCTCTACGCAACATAACATGCTTGTTTCTCCAAACGAGTGTGGTCGATGGTGCTCTTTAGACGACCCTGAAGACCCTGAAAATGGCGAGGTGAATGGCTTACAGTCACACACTGTGTGTGTGTGTGTGCGCTGACCCAGGGCGTTTGGGATGATGATCTCGGTAAGTCGTCTATCGAGACACGCCTCAACACTAACCGAGGAGACAAAATCGCGGGGAAATAACCTGGTATAGCAGTCACAGCAGTCGCATTCAAGGAAGCATATATATAGGAGAGGGAATAAAGGAGATTCGAGCTATGCTTCCGCAATGAACAATTTAGGATACACAGTGAACCCGCGAGTCAATCAGCTAGATGCGTCTCTGCTGGATGGCGAGCTGGTTGAGCAATTGAAGTCGAAGCTGCTCGATGCGTTCAAGATCTGGGATCCCAATTTTCGAGACAATTACGAACAGGAAATCTTGCTTTTACTAAAAGGCCTTTTGTTCAAGGTCACTGTATGGGATCGAGCGGCTACCTACGGTGCGAAGCTCCAGAACTTGGTTTTGGTCAAATCTTCAACGGGCAAACCCATTGGACCCAAAACAAAGGCTCTATACGGTGTGATCACAATAATATTCCCATACGTGCTGGTAAAAGTACAGGAAAACCAACTTCTGAGCGTTGGGCTTCTGGACAAGATGTCATTACTGTGGAATTCAGCGTCGCTATTCAATTTCGTGGCGTTCTTGTTTTCTGGTAACTATCTCACTCTAGTGCTACGACTTCTGGGAGCACGATTTGCTGCGGTCACTCGTAGTTCTATAAGAAACGTGAATTACGAGTTTCAAAATAGACAATTGATTTGGAATGCTCTGACCGAGTTTCTTTTGTTCGCGCTGCCCCTCATCAACTACCGGAAACTTATGCGGAAGCTACGAAAGCCGCAAACGTCGGTTTTATCATCAGCAAACAAGGGTCCTTTGTACTTCCTCCCTCTTCGCACATGCGCCATCTGCTATGAACAAGATCCGGCCATTGCAGCTAAGGGCATCACAAACCCCTACCAAGCAGGTTGTGAGCACCCGTATTGCTTCGTCTGCTTGTCGTTGAGACTTGCTGAGGACCCAGAATGGGAATGCCTGAAGTGCAGCAAAAAACTGTCGCAGCAGACTATGGTTCCATTTGTACATGCGTAAGGGATTGAAATAACCAGTCAAGAAAGCATTTAATGAAGGCCTCGAGGGGCTTTGAAGTACATCCATCCATCTTGTTGGGAAACCTGCGGAGTGCACTGTATGTTACCGAACGTATTAAGAGACTACACAGGGAGCATATATAATTTATTTGCAACGTAAGTCGCACACCAATGGAGCTCGTGGCAGCCTGCGAAGGACGGACACATGCTATTAGTCTTTGAATTGGCGGTGGTACATTTGCACAATCTGCTCAGTGCTGCTACTGTCCTCGGGGCCCTTGTCTTCGCGCTCGCGAATAAACCGTGGGAAGCGCAAGCTTATACCTTTGCCATTATCCAGTTCCGATTTTCCAGCCTGGTAAACAGGACTTAGTGACAAGTCTGCTGTGAGGACCTCCCAGACATATTTTGGTTCGAACCAGACATCGGGTTGCTGGTTTGCCGCGGCGTCATGGGATATGTAGGACTTAGGCTTGGAATCCGCCAATGGCGAGAGCTCTTCGTGAAACCGCTTGAGATCGGCTTCACTAAACCCGGTGCCAATCTTGCATACTGTTTCGTATTCCTCAGAATCCGGGTTATAGCATCCTAGCAAGAACCCACCATACCAATTTGTACGTTTACCGCGGCCGAAGTATGCGCCCAAAACGACTAAATCCAAGGAGTCGCCAATACCGTCTAAATAATCTTTTTTCAGTTTCAACCAATTCAGACTCCGTTTGGACGGCTCGTACCTGCTCTCAGAACCTTGCAGCGCCTTGATCATGAGCCCCTCGCAGCTACTTTTGACACTTTCCTCCAAAAATTGCTGTATCTCATCGAGCTCACTAGTGTCCATGCGTGTAGCGAAGGCAAACTTCCCAATAGTTTCCTGGAAATTTTCATGCAACACAGCTCTCCGCTCTTCCAGGGACTTCGTCAACAAAGATTCCCCATTAAAATATAGGATGTCAAATGCAAATAGCTGAACTTTCACCTTGATGTCCCCGCTCAAGACGTCCTTGCGCTTTCTTGTACTCAGGACTTGAAACGGTAAGATTTTGTTTTGCTCGTGGTCCCAAGCAACCGCCTCGCAGTCGAGAATGAAATCTGTATCTGAGTTTTTCGCGATTGCAGGTAAAACCTCGATAATATCAGGATACCTCTCGGACATATCCTCCATATTTCGCGAGTAAACATGCATCTTACCGTGAGTTCGATGAACCTGAGCGCGCTCGCCATCGTATTTATACTCGCATGTGAACAGCTTGTTTTGAAATCTGTCAAGGACTTCGCTCACTGACTTCGTTGGCTTTGCCAGCATGGGCTTGAGAGGAACTCCAGGCGAGAGCTTTACATTTTCCTTCAGACGGTCGAGCCCGTGCTTCAAAGCCGCATCTACAATAACTTCGTAGTTTGGCACTTGCGAAAATGCATCCTTGATGATTTCTTCACCCTGGTCGCTTGTCAACGAAGTCGTATCGTGCCAGGCGATGAAAGCCTGCGACAGCCCAATTAGCACAGTCTTCTCGGCGAGCCCAATGCGCAGCTTTCCCTCTAAGCTACGAACCAGAAATTTAGACTCCTCATCCCTGCACTGGACAAGGAGCCCCTTGATTATGCTGATTTTCTTCTGCTGGCTCTCTTTGCCCGCGCTTGACGCGATATCCTTGAGCTTGTCAAACACGTAGTTCACGGTTAATGGCTTCGGCTTCTTGAACATCATTGCTTGGCTTTTCTTCGACATGAGAGCCACTTGGCCCAAATCGCCCAGCTTCACGTACTGTTTTTTAACATCAGCGACTGATCTTCCTGTCGACTCTGCAAGTGCCTTCAGTATCAGGGACTCGCCAAGCCCCAACTCCAATCCTTCGTAGTCCGGGCCCAGCCGATTAATGCAGAGATAGACAACCTTTGACAGCATCGTTGAGTCCCCATTGGACTGCTTCAACACGTCGGTAAAGAGGTTCGCGCAGTACTTGGAAATCTCAAGACGTTTCGTTGTGGACTCAATTTTGGAGAATGCTTGAGATAACAGTAAATATGGAACAGAGTCAGTTTCTTCCGAGGGGAAAGTCGTTGACGGCTCCCTCGCCGTGCTATGGGGGGGTCCTCCAGGACCAGACGCGGTGCCCGTGCTGCCGGAAGCTTCCCCTCCCTCATGCGCGTCCTGAGTAGAGGTTCGAGATTCTACTTTAAGGACTTTAGGTGCATTTGAATCAGTATTAATTGATCGCCGCTTCCCGCCAAAGAAGCTGTCTAAGGAACTTTGCATGAATTTGCCCCAAACAACGCGTCTTCGGACTATGTTCATTCAATTACGCTGAACTAAGTAGCGTCGCCATTAGCTAATATAGTCGCTTGAGGATGAAGTAAGGCATGAGCGATGAAACATGGTACTGAGTATATTTGCATTAAGCTGTGCGCTGTATATATGCAGTAGTGGACAGAGTCAATTAAATGAACAGGAAACAGATAATGATAAGTTTTTCAGTACACAAAGGATGCCTTGAGGACGTGCCGTTGCACTCTTTCCACGAAGCTCATGAAGCGCAAAACTGTAGATGTTTTATTGCCCAATGCATTTAATCTGTCCTCAACGGCTGGATTCTGACCGTTACATGGAAGATTAGCGTAGTGTATCATCAATAGTACAGTTTAGGTTGAGGAATCTCGCCATGGTCCAGTTTGTTTTCGACCTCCTCCGAATCCAAGGATGCCGTTAGTCCTGGTATGGTAAACACAGAGTCCAGCTCTTTTGATTGATCGAGCGAGATTTCTTTTGGCACCTGTCTTTGTTTTTCGACTATATCCCAGTACGCCTTGACGTTTGAGATATGGTTTTTTCCATAGAAATGCTTTTTGCGCACGCTGGCAGAGTCGTGGGTTAACTTGGCATTACAATAGTTGCACCAGAAGTTACCCATGAACAGCTGAGCCTGTCAATGAACTGGGATTTCTGTTATACGCGCACCGCACTAGCCGAGTGGACTCTGTTCAGATAACTCTCCGGAAGAGGGCCAGGGTCCAAGGGACCTCGCGAGGGTCTTCCTCTCCCGACAGACTCCCGACAGACAGTATCTTGTGTTTCGTGGCGCCCTGAGACCCGCGACGCGAGTGTGTATTCTTTTTGGTCAGCTTCTAGCTTCTAAGTAGTGTTCTTGCCAGTTGACCAATACCACTTTGGCAATTCGAGCACAGCCCAGGATTTGAACTTTGTAAATCCGGCGTTTTCAAGAAGACGGTACGTTAACCGCTCAGCAGTGATCCGGAATGAGATTATTGTTGGTTACCAAGGGTATTGTCGTCACTGTTACTGTGCTCTCTGTGTACTGCTACATCTTCAGCCTCTGGGGAAATGTGGAAGAGGTGATCCAGGCAGCTGAGGGGGAGCTCAGTAAACGTCCTCTGCCGGAACTCGATGCTTATTATGTGAAATTGGTACTTGGTAAGACCCCGTGGTGGGCGTTCTGGACGCTGGCCACCACAGGCTTTGTGGAAACTCACATTGTCCCGTACCTGATATTCATTGTTGTTGTTTGCACGGGCGGTCAGTACTGCGAGAAGCTCTGGCTAACGAGGTGCTACGCGAGGTTCGTGTTGATCATGCTCGTCGGTACCACATTCGTGGAGGCTCTTATTTGGACATTCATAGGGAGCAAACCCTCAGCTATATGCGGCGCAAACGGCCTGCTGGCAGGAATCGTTGTTGCGCTTCGACAGATGATTCCAGGGCATACAATAATTCTATTCAGGAATCGTGTCCGCGTGCAGTTAAAGTGGCTCCCGATTGCATTTCTTCTGATCGTCACGTTTCTGCAGATCTTGGGGCTTGAGGATAATGTTTGTGCGTACTATTTTGGTTTCATTGGGGGATGGTACTACTTGAGGTATCACCACACTACAAGTGGCATAGGTGTTGGTGATGCGTCTGATGCTTTTTCTTTTGCAAACTTCTTCCCAGCGCAGCTTGCTAGCTGGATGGAGCCTGCTCTGGATAAGGTGTATTATATTATGAGTACGAAGCTGCACGTCGTTAAAAAATTCTCCACTGAGGAGATCGACGAAAGCAACCAGAGGTACGCGGCAAGACTCTCTGGCACGCTACTGCCGGCGCATACCAGAGGGGCTCGCCTAACGAACGAGCGTAGAAAAATGATGCTCCGAGCCATGGACAAGGGGATGTAGCATTGTTCGCACACGTTGTCGTCAGTACCAATCCATTTTTTTTTGTATAGACACTTGCGTACACATTCGCTAAATTCAGCGCATCGCTCTAATCTTCGCTACCTCTCTTATTAATTTGTTGAACTTGAAGCAGACCGTCAGTCTCGAGATAGAATGAAGTTCCCTGAAGCCGTGGGGCTGAACGGTTTCCCAAAATTGTAAACTGTTTCACCTCGGAGTATCGTCTCTTTGACCTTGCCACGAACGTTCATGCCATCGTAGACAGTCAGTTTGTTTTTGTAATGGAAATTCGAAGCGCTGAATGCCCACTTCTCCTCAGGATCAAAGACGCAGAAGTCTGCATCTTTGCCCACAGAAATGCTTCCCTTGAAACTAGACAGTCCAGCCTGAACGGCCGGACCCCATGAACACCACCGTGCAATTGTAGGAAGATCGACGTTGTACTCGGAAGCCTTCGTCCAAAGAACGGTAAGGCCAAGACCGACACTTGTGATGCCTGCCCACGAGGTAACGAAGTTGCGGTTCTCAACATCTTTGAGGTTGGGCGTGCAGGGGGAATGGTCACTGACAACGCAGTGTATCTCGCCATCCTTCAGTGCCTGCCATAGATCGCGCTGTGTCTGCTGGTTACGGATTGGGGGGACAACCTTGTAAAGAACTTCTCCGTCCGGGATTGTCTCGGCCGCAAATGCGAGGTAGTGGAAACACGTTTCCACGCTTAGCTGGCCTTTAAGTCGGCGTACTGCTGGTAGGGCCTTAGAGGTGCCCAAGTGAACGATGTGCAACTTCAAGTTCGGATACTTTGGGGCCACCTTCGCTATTTCCTCAATAGCGTCGACTTCGAACTTATCTGGTCGCAGCGCCAAGAACGTGGAGTAAGCTTCGGGGGCTCCTGAGCCATGACCATGCTCATGGCTACAGTCCGACTCGATCTCTGCATGGAAAAGCAGGATAGTATTCCGGCCTTCTAGAGCCGCCATTGCTGTGTCAACATCTTCCATGGTGACCATAGGGAAATCCGGATCGAGTCCTTGCATAAGGAAGCATTTGAAACCAAGGACACCGCGATCGATCATTCTCCCTAGTTCACTAGTGTTCCCTGGTATAACGCCGCCCCAGAACCCAGTATCAACCCAACATTGGTTCTTCGCAGCCTCGAGTTTCAGCTCAAAGTTGGCCAATGTTGTAGTTGGTGGCAATGCATTCAAAGGCATGTCAACAACGGTCGTGACACCCCCAGATGCGGCAGCCTTTGTGCCTGTTTCGAATCCTTCCCACTCAGTTCTGCCCGGTTCGTTCAAATGGACGTGTGTATCTATGAGTCCAGGCAATATTGCGAGATTTTCATAGCTCTGAGCTTCAGGATCCAAGTAGCCCTTCTTGATGTCGGCTATTTTGCCAAACTCATCAATATATATTGTTGCCGGTTGCAATTTGTCTTCGTAACAGACGTTGTTCGAGCTTATGCTTCGCACTATAGTCATTTCGTTTGTTTATTAGTGGTCGATTCCCCGAACTATGCAAAGCCTAGGCTTTGATTTTGGAACCGTGATTCTCGGTTCTTAACGCGCAGATCACGCTGGGTGTAAATAAATATAGGGATCTATGTGTATGCCTAGGTAAGGTCAGGCACGTGAATCTGATAAGGGAACTATAATTACAAATCGGAGTCCGCGGCGGGAGGGGGGGAAAGGAATAGGTGTAGCGGCAGCCAGCGCACGGAGGCATGGCACGGCCCATCGCGAGCTGAGGTCCCGATGACTAATCGACATTCACCTACCACCGTACAAGCTCACACGCACACACTCATTACAACCCGTAACTCTGGTACCGTTCGAGGCGCAATGTCGCAAGAGTTATTGGAGTACCAGAACCTTCTGCTGAAATCAATTTTCACGGAAGCTGTCATAGACCAGCAGGAGCCTAGCAAAATTGACCAAGTCGTCTCGGATTTTGACAATGTTGCTTACCACATTTCGACACCTGAGTCGAAGACCAAGATCCTGCTAAGTATCGTGCTGAAGTCATGGCCCGACCTCGAGAAATACGGAGCCGAGAGCCTACTCAAGGAGGAGTATAAGGATCTCGTTACGGCCACGGAGCCGGGCTACAATTTCTCGTTGCTTGTGGATCTCGAGAATCTCCCCGTGTCGACGCTGGAGGAGCGCACGGAGCTCGTTGAAAAGCTCAGCTTGCTCCGACGCAATGCCATGGCTGCGCCTTTTGAGCTCGCATTTGCCATGTTCGACGAGATGTCCAAGGAAGCTCAGCAGTACGAAACAGGCACTTACGAGGCATCACCCTCTCAAACGGAGGTGATGGTCATTCGCTACCGCGATGAGGAAACCATTTATATCCAGCCGAACTACGACCGTGTGACTGTGATATTCAGCACTGGATTCAAGGACGAGACCGACCAGGTACTGGGCAAGCTCTTCCTACAGGAGTTTGTGGATGCCCGCCGTCGAGCCTTGCAGAACGCACCGCAAGTGCTGTTCAGCAAAGAGCCGCCTCTCGAGGTGCAGCGCTCTGGTCACCAAGAGCAGGCGAAGTCCGAGCAGAGCTTTGTTACATTTGTTCTGTTCCCAGCGCATATCGTGCCGAAGAGGCGGGAGCTGGCCATCAGCCACATCCAGACGTTCCGCGACTATTTCCACTTCCACATCAAATCGTCAAAGGCATTTGTGCACTCCAGAATGCGCCACCGCACTGGCGAGTTCCTCAAGGTTCTGAACCGTGCAAAGCCTGAAAACGCAGAGAGTGCTCGCCGCTAGAACGAATCTAAAAATGAGGGGGACAAGTTGTATGTATTCATAAATATACATTAGCAGATGCAGTCTACGTTTGTGTATCCGTGTTTGTGTGCATGAGTGCGTGTCTATGTGCGTGCCCGTATATGACTATCATAACGACATTTTTTTTTCTGTCCTACAATGAAGTGCGTGGTTCCGTGATTGTGAGCCCAGTGGCCGCATTGAACACATGGCCGTGCTTGTAAATGCGCTGACCACGAAGAATTGTTTCGGCAACCCGGCCTTTCACTGTTTTACCATTGTAGGGCGTGTACTTGTTTTTGAAATGCATTTGGGTCTGCTCGAAAACCCAGGAGGCGTCGGCGTCGAAAATACAGAAATCAGCATCGAGGCCTTCTTTTATTTGACCTTTCAAATGGCTCAAGCCTGCTTGTGCGGCCGGCCTCCGCGACGTGAGGAACATGATTTCGGGGATACTGAGCCGTCCGTGGTTCTCTGTGAATAGGATTGTGAGGCCAAGGCCCACACTGGCAATCCCGCCCCACGCTTTGGAGAAATCGCCCTCGTCCAAAAGCTTGAGATCCGGGGTGCATGGCGAGTGGTCGCTTACAATGGATGAAATGTGCCCGTCTTTCAAGGCCTCCCAGAGTTTTCCTTGGTTGGGCTTTGAGCGAATCGGGGGACAGCATTTATACAGCGTATTGCTCTGTGGCACGCTCTCACTGTCCAATGTCAAGTAGTGGAAGCACGTCTCCGCGGTTATGGACACGCCATCCTTGCGAGCTTGGATAAGACTTGGAAGAGCTTCTGCAGACGCCAAGTGGACAATGTGAAGCTCGACGTCAGGCACCTCGTGGCCAAGGCGAATGACCTCGTTAATGGCATCCACCTCCCATATATCAGGCCGCGAGTTTAAAAAGTTCGTATACTGCGTCCAATCCTTTGACGTGCCTGTTGCGTGGCTGGTGCTACTGGTAGTGCTTGTGTCGCTGTGAGTGCAGGCATCGAGCTCAGCGTGGAACATGAGAACACTCGGCTTGCCACGTAGGGACAACATAGCTTCTTTGACTGTAGACATGTTCACCATTGGGAACTCGTCTACACCACTCTCGATCAAAAAGCATTTGAATCCACGCACGCCCCGGTCCAGTAACGGCACGAGATCGGCAACGTTATCGGGAATGAGTCCGCCCCAAAAAGCGACGTCCACCCAGCACTGATTTTTGGCTGCGTCAAGTTTGAGCTCAAAATTATGAACAGTCGTCGTTGGTGGGATTGCATTCAAAGGCATATCTACGACAGTCGTCACTCCACCAGCCGCTGCTGCCTTTGTCCCAGTCTCGAATCCTTCCCACTGTGTGCGTCCAGGCTCGTTAAGATGGACATGAGCGTCCACAAGACCAGGAAGAATACAGAGATCGCCGTAATTTTGGGCCTGTGGATCTAGTTTTCCAAGTTCAATGGTACTAATTTTGCCCTCGTCAATGTACACAGTAGCTGGTTGCAATTTACCATCGACAAGGACTTTTGTGCTGCAAATTGCCCGAAACTCGTAGCCCTCCAGTTCCATGGTTGTTCAGTGCTCTGTGGCCTTTGGTGAGCGGCAAGGCCTGGTTAGTGGTTCGGTGTTTATACTGCTCACTAAATCGTCGACGCCGCGGAGGTGTAAGAACCCCAATCTCTGCCCGGCCACAAAACGCTGGGACTTCGCGTACGCGATGCATGTGTGTGGAGAAACCAGCGGCGAGAGCACGGCCGTCTGAGGTTGGGGTAGCAGGGGCCGGGTGTGCGTAGCTTTGCGATGGCATGGGGTGTAGTGAGCACACACGCAGGAGCCCACGCGCAGAATAATAGCAAGTGTAACTATAGCAGCACCCGTCTAGGGCAACGCAACAACAACGGACTATTATATATAAAACACGAACTGTAAAGTGAGAACTCACACAATGGACCAGAGGCTGCAAGAAGAAATATTTTGGAAGCAGCGATGGCTCGAGCACAGCACGGGCTGGCATCTAAAAGCCCCGAACTCGGCCCTTGTGGAGTTCATCGATCTAATCGCGCCGAGGCCAATGCGGGACCTCGTTGGCCAGAGCGCTAAGCCGTGCACGGTATTTGTTCCACTATGCGGAAAGTCTCTCGACCTGCATTGGCTGAGGGACCAGGGCTACCAAGTTATTGGCTGTGAGCTTAGCGACTACGCCCTGGAGCAGCTTTTCGAGGAACTCGGCGAGCGTCCACGCGTCTACCGCGAGGATTCTACGCATGGAACGAATGTCGAGGTCTGGGAGGTCAATGGCTTGAAGGTTTACCACTGCAATTTCTTTGACCTCGGGAAAATCGAGGTTGACGCAATCTTCGATCGCGCAGCTCTCGTCGCCTTGCCCGCAAACACACGGGAACGGTATGCTGCACACATGCTTGAGATTACGGGCCGAGCACCACAGCTTCTTATCGCGTTTGAGCACGAACGTGAGCAAGCTCCCCCACACTCGATCCCTCTGGACCTTGTGCACTACTACTACGGCAGGTACTACGAAATCGAGAGCCTTTCGAGGAGACTCAAGGGCGACCTAATTGAAGCGGTTTATTTGCTCACAACGAAAGCTTGAGCCGGCCATGTCTGCGTGCACACATCAAAACTCCAGGCTGTGAAATGGCATGCTTGGAAATGACTATGTTTCCGGTGCTCACTGAATTTGCGAGCAATCGAATACATAAATACTAAAACGTTAAAGTGAAAATTAAAAAAATGGCCAAAAAAAAACCATGTGAATATATACTCTGCTACTACAGTACTCCTTACCTATTCATTTCAGATATGTCCCACGGTCCATGTCTCACGTGAGAGGGCGTTCCGTTATAGCCTTCCTAATCCGAGTTTTTTTCTTTTCTTCAATGACCTTCCAAAAGTTATTTTGGCATGATGAAAACTCTAGGTTGTCGAGTAGCCCCTGGCTTCGGCCGGAGTCCCTTGACCGGGCGCGGCGCCATGAGAATATCGCTTCGCACTTACCTTGTTACTTAGAGGCGACAATTTCTGACTCTTTTATATGTAACTTTTGCCGAAGGTCGTGACAATATATACATAAATGACTACTTAAACATATGTACGTGGGTATTTCATCTTCATTGCTGAAAATTGATTTAGCGTCAGTACTTCGCTGATCGAGGCGAGACATCGTGTTGAGGTGCCGAGGCCAGGTAGCCAGGTACTGAGTCCAGGCACTGAGGTCAGGACTAGGCGAGTGCTGCATGTCAAGGCCTGATCTTACTATGTGCTGTAAATGGGGCAGAGTGGAAGAAGGAGCAGTTCAAAGGCTACTGCTCTCTCAATTTGGAGGTTATGCTAACTGATGCTAGAGTAGGCAGGGCCCTAAAAGTCAAGGACTGAGGCGTCGCACATCCCAACTGCCGGAAGCGGATTTTGCGAATTCAATGCGGTCATGAACGCGCGATGTGCGGCCCTGCCAAAACTCCCAGCGTTCTGGCTCGATACGGATACCTCCCCAGAACGGCGGGCACGGAAGCTTTTCTTCGTCTTTGTGCTGTGCATCGATATCTTTATAAACTGCCTCGAGCTCCTCACGCGATTTGAGCGGCTGGCTCTGTTTCGACGCCCACGCCCCGACCTGCGATCCGCGGGGCCGCGTTTGGTAGTAGATCTCAGACTCTTCCCTGCTCATCCGCGTGGCCTTTCCCTCGACGCGCACACATCTCTCAAGCTCCTGCCACCAAAACGAAACTGCAACGTTTGGATTCGACCGCAGGTCAGATGCCTTGCGACTATGTTCCCAGTTCGAGTACACAACAATGTGGCCCTGTGCGTCCACTTCCTTCATGAGCACCGTACGTACACTGACCCGGCCACTTGGCAGTTCAGCTGTGGCAAGACTCATTGCTTCTGGGCACTCGATGCCAGCCTTGACGGCCTGCTCGAACCATTGGCGGAATTGTTCGACGGGCTCTGCGGCGACGCTGGATTCGGTAAGTTTGCCCTTCGTGAACTGATGCGATTCAGTTGGAGTGATCAAAGACATTGAGTAGAGTCACCTTTACCAAGTAATGTCGAGGAATTGAATTTTGGCCGGGGAACAACTCTTCCGGATGTATGTATATATATTGCTCGTGTGAGAGGTCTCGGTTACGACGACATTGGTGCGAGCGTACCCGGGGACCCTGGCCCTTTTCATTTGGACTCGGGGCTCGGGCGGCGGTTAGCACAAGCGCCTCGACTCCTAAAAGCCGTTGGCCACCGTTGACAAAACAACCGTTGGCTCGTGCCTCACTTCGGGAAAGTGGACGCACGGGAAAGAACCAGGTTCAGGCTCCATTATGAATAAAGCTACGTTGCGTACACAGTGTACTGCAAGTCGACTAAGTAAATAGCAGTAGTAGCGGCCTCAGAAACGAGTAACAAATCAGAATGCGGATTGCATCGGCGTGCTAAACTATAAAGGCAATGTGTGTTTTCTAGATATGAACTATGTGATAACCAATGGATTGTTGTGGTTTCCGCCTAGTTGTGCTTGCCCTCAAGAGCCTTGTTTGCCGCGGCAGCATCGCTCCTGGCGAGCATTAGCGCCGCCTGGTGCATCTGTACAACGTTGAGGAACTGCTTGAGCAGCCACAATGGGAAGGTGAATATGCAGATCAAGGTCGCGTAGCTGAGCGGGATGCCGTTCACGTAGCCGAGGTATGGCGGCGACCGAAGGGGGAAGCTGAATAGGTACAGGCCAACGAAGAACAGCTCGTTCGCAGCGCAAACAATGAACAAAACGTTAGTGTTCGTATAATATAGCTGCAGCCACTTGCTTTGCGACCCAACCTTTTTGTGGCTAGTGGCTCCGCTGCTTAGCGTGGCGTACATGTGCATGTAGTGTGACGCGAGGTCCAGCGAAACAAGGAGCTGGAACAGCACGACATACTTAGGATACGTGACGCACAGATAGCAGATCAAGGCCGATGTCGTGCATCGGTCCGTGACCATATCTAGGATGGCGCCGAATTGTGACGTCTGGCCAAGCTTGCGCGCAGCCGCTCCGTCCAGAGCGTCGAGAAGACAAGAAAAGCAGTAGAGGGTCGTGCAGTATTTCGGGTGCCACTTCATGAACACAAGCGACAAAAGCGCAAATGCCACGCGCGAATAGCCAATGAGGTTCGGCACATACACGAAAACCTTTCCAGGCGTCACCCTTGCGGGTTTAGAATCAGACATCGAGGCGTATCCTGATAAAGGAACTTTAAGGTCGGGAGTGTGTTGCAGTAGTAAGATTTGGCTAAGAACTGGTGGGCTTCTCCCTTCTCGACTGGCCACTTACTAATAGCCATCGTCGGCTCGGACTTCCGACCATAGCTTGACAAAAAAATATTGTGAACATGAAAGTAGAATTCCGATGGTGGCCAAAGAATCAGCAAGTGTCGGGACGAGGAACAATGGCATTTCACCATCCGTGAACCACAATTGTATTCTAGCGAATCGCTATTACGCAAGCAGAAGTGGAACTACATAATAACTTGCCTTCGGCCAAAGGTGCTTTCGGGTTCGGGAGATCAGTATATATATATATGTACATGCGAATAACTTGATGCCCTCCTGGCCTTCAGATTCTCCTGTCTGGTCGGTTGAGTCGCTTGGCAGTCTTCGCGTTCGTTCTTGTCCGCTGGCCCCTAACAGGAAGGCCCTGGCTGTGCCGCAGACCCTCGTATGATCCAATGTCCACCTTCATTTTGATGTTTGCCAATATCTCATTTCGCAGTTCAGACTCGATTTTCAGCGATGACAGCTCCTTTGTGAGCGCCATGATCTTCGGCTCATCAAGTTGATGCATTCGCATTTGCGGGTAGAATCCCAGTCTCGCGCAAACCTCATCGGCCGTCTTACGGCCAACGCCGAACACCTTGAGGCGCAGTCCCTCGCGGATCAAAGTGTTCCCGCGGAACGCAATCCCCATAACCGTGGTAACCATTTTGCTGCGCTCGGATTACCTGACGTACGGGCCTTGGTCAGTTACTTTTCTGGTGATCGTACGGAGGAAATTGAGCACGCTGCCCAAATGAAGCTGACAAATCAAGGTAGATCGCTCACAGCGGTGGACGAGTCCAACCCTTGGTCCACGCGCTACTGTGTGGAACGGGCCTGTTGATGCAATTAGCTTTCGTTTGGTGTCGACTGAACGAACTGGGATTGTAAGAGTGTGTTTCCACGGAATTGACACTTCCGTGGCTTCAGCAATCGTGTTGGGTTCCCAACTTGTATTTCCACTCTATTCAGTACACTCGTAGGAGCCATGCGGCATAACAGACTTATAAATTAGTCGCAAGTCTTTTATTTACATACTGTCTGACTTTAATCAACTTTTCACACTGTTTCTGGCCTCATAATTAGGCTTCGTTCGCTCCAATTATTCCTCCACCGACAATGGCCTCGCTGTTATTAAGCCTGCCATGCACTCCCGCCTGTGAACGCCCCTGACCACAACCGCGTGCATGAGGACACTACGTCCACCCACTGGCAAGATCACCTCACACCTATAGCAGCATTCTAAATGACTTCTGAGCCTGGCTACTTCCCGACCTTGCAAGACATCCAGAAGCCGCTCCCCCCAGAAGAACTAGAGATTCTGGAGAAGCACTATAAAAAAGAGTACCCCAATGCCTCAGTTCAGACGAAATTCAACCTTGCTTGGGGCTACGTCAAGAGCGATATTACGGCCGAACAGAAGAAGGGATTGGAACTTCTCGTGAGCATATACAGTGACACACCAAGCCGTCGCCGTGAATGCTTGTTTTACCTTGCTCTGGGCGCATACAAGCTAGGAGATTACACGGCAGCTAGGAAGTACGCAGACATTCTCTTAGAGTACGAGCCGCAAAACAGACAGATAATATCACTTCGCCAGGAAATTGAGGACAAACTGAATAGAGAAGGCATGATTGGCATGGCGATTGTTGGCGGAGCAGCTGCAGTCATTGGAGCAAGCGCAGCAATCCTAGGAGTAGTTCTCGGTAAGAAACACCGCTAAACAGATTCGCCTCTCTTATTAGCTTAATTATTCAACAGTCTCAACAATTGTGTTATTTCTATCGCTACTTTATTTAAAATATCTTGTTCACTTCTATTTAACCTTGCGGGTCTGTTTTGCCTGTCTTGTCCAACACGTAGCACGGTGAGTGTGCCCATGCTGCAATATAAGTATTTAGACAGGCCAACCCTTATTAGCTCTAGCTTAGCGAACACTTCTCCCTTGTGTTCACACACACGCACGCACGCAACAGATACGTACTCTCTTCTTCTCTCTGTATATACATATATGCATGAATGAAGGTGACACAATTGCTGAACTTGTAATTGGTCAGTACAGCAAGTTAACAAAGAAGGGGAAGCCTCTAGTCAGATCGAATGGGGTCCGCGAGTGGACGATCCTTGCTGGAGTTGTGATTTCCAACAAGGTAAGCGGCAAGCTCGAGTGTGTTTCAATTTCTACCGGCGTCAAAGCCTTACCCGATGAACGCATTAAGGACAGCCGGGGAACTATTCTTCATGATTGCCATGCTGAGGTTCTCGCAATAAGAGCCTTCAACCACTATGTTTTGACCGAGGGTATCGATCATATTGAGCGCGTTTATTTATATGTCAGTGCACCTCCGTGTGGGGACGCGTCAATGGGTCTGATAAATGGCAAAGACGAATGGACAAGAACCCCAAAGCCCGAGCCAGGGGCTTTAATTCGTGGCCGTGCTCACTACAACTGCGTAGGCCATATACGCACAAAGCCTGGCAGAGGAGACTCCATAGCTACAATGTCGAAATCTTGCTCGGACAAGCTGTGCTTGCGACAATCGCGAGGCATTTTATTGAGCCCAGTGCGTCACGTATACAAAGCCCCGCTGTTTCTGACGGGAATAGTGACTCCCGGAATCCCGCACTCGGATTTCGAAAGATGTTTCTCGAGATGGAGCCCTGTTCAACGCTTCGACTCCCTGCGCACGGCCGTGGAATTCGAGGATTATCATCCACAAGACGGGGTGCCTTCGCCGTGCAGTATTATTTGGACCCCTAGAGTGTCTGAAATTATTGCCAATGGGATAATTCAGGGTTCCAAGGGGAAGCCAAGTGCTGTGTCACGCTCCGGGCTTGCACAAATGGCCTGTTCTAAGGCCCCTGCTTCTTTTGAGGCCGTTGTTCATTACTACGATCTGAAAAAGCGTAACAGCTGGCCTCCCGGCTGGACGCGAACTGCGTGTGACGATTTCGCAATTGCGTCCTCGGCCGGGACCTGAATATTAGTGACTTAAACGAGCTGCACGTTTGTAAATTTCTGGTCTTGTTTTTATATGTATATAGTGCAAAGAGTGAGTTTTCATTCCTCTTCAGAGGCTTCTTCACCGCCCTCGTCTCCACCATCATCAACAACACCGTCTGCCTCGCCTGCACCTGCATCGCGAGCCATTTCCATGGCGTACTGAGCGCCGCGTAGCGAGTTCACAATATCCGTGAGGCCTGCGGCCTTTGCAATGTCAATTGGCTTCTTTCCAGCACTATTTTTCAGGCCTGGCTCCGCACCGCACTCGATGAGCAGATCAACGATTTGTTTCCCAAGTTCGGCGTTTCCAGGACCGCTTGCAAACTCGACGGCCTGATGCAATGGAGTGTTGGCCATGAGCCGATTTCGGGGGTCTATCTCAACGCCCTCCTGGTCAAGCAGCAGATCTAATGTCTCCAAACTGCCATGGTGCGCAGCAAGGTGAAGAAGGCCATTGCCCACGGGGTCCTCGAGTGTGTTAATAAGTGTTGCAATGTCGCTGGCCGATTTAGGCTTCAGAATCGACTCAATAAGACTCTCATTGTTGCTTCGTGCTGCACCAATGAGTTGTTCGTTCACACTCGCTCCTTCCATGGTTCTGTCGAGCTCCTTGGTCTGCCTTGGTCAGTCTCGTTGACTTCGCGAGCTTGTATTAGCGAGTGTAGCCCAATCCAGATGTTGGTAGTTGGACGCCTGCCATTGTTTGGATCAGACAGGTAATTGGCCGTATGGTGTGCCCAACACGCATCGGCTTGCCGCCGCCCTCGCCTTTGCCTCGCCTTGCCTCACCTCGCCTCACCTCACGAGATATCCGTAGGGGGGGGCCGCCGACACATCCACAAGCTCCATATACGCCCACGCACACATTAACACACACACATACACATCACAGGCAAATGGAGCAACTGGGTATTGAACCGCCCGTTAGCCTGCCGGCGGAAGACACTTCCCATGTGAACACTAACACTAAGGGCGACGATAATGCATACATCAAGTTGAAGAACCTTGCTGCGGAGCTCGAGCTTCTTACTATCCAAGAAGATTACATCAAGGACGAGCAACGCCACTTGAGGCGCGAACTTATCCGGGCCCAGGAAGAAGTAAAACGCATCCAGAGCGTGCCCCTCGTTATCGGCCAGTTTCTTGAGGCGATTGACCAAAACACTGGCATAATATCGTCGACCACAGGCTCGAACTACGCGGTCAGGATTCTGTCTACGCTCGATCGCGAGTTGCTGAAGGCCTCAAGCAGCGTGGCTCTCCACCGGCACTCAAATGCTCTTGTGGACATTTTGCCACCGGAAGCCGACTCGTCCATCACCATGATGGGCGCCGACGATAAGCCGGACGTCTCTTATGCCGACGTCGGTGGCTTGGACATGCAGAAGCAGGAGATCAGGGAGGCGGTTGAGCTTCCCCTCACTGAGTTTGATCTTTACAAGGAAGTCGGCATTGACCCGCCTCGTGGTGTGCTGCTATATGGCCCCCCTGGTACGGGCAAGACCATGCTCGTCAAGGCTGTGGCTAATTCCACAACAGCGAACTTCATCCGTGTTGTTGGTTCCGAGTTTGTGCAGAAGTATCTCGGTGAAGGCCCGCGAATGGTGCGAGACGTTTTCCGACTTGCGCGCGAGAACGCGCCATCGATCATCTTCATTGATGAAATCGATGCGATTGCTACTAAACGTTTTGATGCGCAAACAGGCGCCGACCGCGAAGTGCAGCGAATCCTGCTCGAACTTTTGAACCAAATGGATGGGTTCGAGCAGAGCTCGAACGTGAAGGTCATAATGGCCACGAACCGTGCGGATACGCTCGACCCTGCGTTGATGCGTCCCGGCCGTTTGGACCGCAAAATTGAGTTCCCATCCTTAAGGGATCGCCGCGAAAGGCGCCTCATTTTCTCCACCGTCGCATCTAACATGTCCCTGGCTCCTGAGGTAGACCTTGACTCCCTTATCTTGCGCAACGACCCGCTCAGCGGTGCAATCATCGCCGCTATTATGCAGGAAGCAGGTCTCAGAGCTGTCCGCAAAAATAGATACATCATCCTGCAGCAGGATCTGGAGGAGGCTTACTCGAGCCAAGTTAAGACCGGCTCGGATGTGGACAAATTCGATTTCTATAAATAAGCCGTTCTCTTCTGTGAGGAAAGAAGGAGAAGGAGGTCACGGAAAAAAAACGTACTCCAATTGTATCCCTTTCGCGTGTTCCTATTCTGCCCTGGAACGCATTGTGCGAATTCATGTATAAATAAATATATGAATAGGCCTAATCATCAAAATTCTAAATACGTTTGTGTTACCCAGCTACTCTTCTTCTCTCTGTTCCTTGAACTCTGAGCTAAGTTATTATTGGTGGTCTCTCCGCAAAAACTCACCAATGCGTTTGAAATTGTTGATTCCAAAGCCATTTGTGCTGCCCGAGGCCCCACTCGTATTAAACCCATTAGAATACCCGTTTTCGTGGGACAAGGGTGATGCAGCTGGCGGCACGGTAGGAATTTGGCGAAGCAAGGGATTTTCTGGCACCAAGTTGGGCTCTTGCGAGGACATCAGCTTGAACTTTTCAATGGCACGGGGCTGGAACCGCAAACCCTTGACATCCAAGATTTTTCTGAAGTTTAGAGTTGAGCGGTCCTTCACCAGAAGGTGGTAGTTGCGCACAAATGTTTCCATGGGCTCACTGGGGGTCATTAGAACTTTAAGCACAGCTTCTGCTTGACCAAACCCATCAAGAACACGTTGCGATAACCGTTCCAACCGGGCCGCGCCCTTCTTTTGCTTGATTTCGTCCGGAATGAGGTCGGTGACCTGGGCCAACGCCTGGGACTTGATAGCGCCCAAGTCAAGCAGCAGCTGCTCGACTTGGGATTCGCCAAGTGGTTTTGTTACACGAGCTATAGCCACGGTCAAAAACTCGATACAAACAATGTCGATTGTACGGATGGTTGTGCCGTAGACCAAGCTGGGTGTCGAGGCGGCCTTGAAGACACTGCTTAGAGCCTCTCTTAGTTTTAGTACGATTGTGGATGTGAAGGGACTAACCCGGCTAACATCCAGAGCTCGGCCATGCTGCGCAGAGTATTGTGAGGCAAGCTCCAGCCAGAGGGGGTCAAGCACGTAGGTCACGTACTGGACCATAGAGTCCTCAACCTTGATGCCCACTTTCCGTAGCTTCCCTAGCGCGATCTTCTCGAAGTAGGCGTCTGTGCTCTCGGCATCAGATAGCTGTGCGCTGATATTATTAACAAGTTGATGGGTCGTAGAGATCACGTATTCCGTCGTGGCATCGATTTTGCCAGCCACGATGACATCGCTGTGGCTCCTGAGTACTGGTGGAATGTAGGCAGCCAACACGCTCGTTGAGTAGTGGCCAAGATGCACAGCCATGATCTCGGCGAGGTGCGAGACGGTGCTCTCCTGATGCTTGATTTTAGTTAGTTGGGTCAGCAAAGCTCTGTAGAAGGTAATGAGCTCCTTGCTTGAGGGAATCACGTCGTCTTGTTCCTCTGGCGGAACCAACAAGCGTGCATATGTGGTTACGCGACGTTTTAACTGGCGGTCTTGGAAGTCAACCCACAGCGACAGATATGGTATTAGCCGCGAAGATATCATCGGCTTTGCCTTCGCGAACTTTTCGAATTCTAAGCTTTCCTGAATAGTCGCAAGTAGCAGCTGTATCTGGTCGCTTTCTGTGCTGCGAAGCTGTGAGACTTGCGCGACGAGATCGTCCGCCGTGCGATCGCCGGCCAGCTGCACGAGCCCGGACTTCACGTCCCAGTCACTGGGGAAGTAGTGTGTGTGGAATCCCATGTGCTGCAGAATAACCTTGTTCTTCAGGTACGTGTACCTTCGGCTCACATTTTCGAGAGACCCGGCCTCATCTCCAGCAGCAAATATACGGAAATACTCTGACAGCATATAGTCATAGTACCACGCCATTAATCGCTCTCGGCTCGCAGGCTTGCCATGGGCACTATCAAGACTGTCCAGAACCATGCATGCTGCTCTTAGAGCATCACTTGGTAATGCCGCAGTGACTGCAGCGGATTGAGGCGGAGGAGACGGCGAAGGCGAGAGTGGGCGGTCAGCATGCGCATCCGTATTTCCTGCTCCTGCTCCTCCTCCTTGAGAAGACCTCGCTCGGTCGCCGGCCAACGACGCTTTGAAATCGTTCTGTACTTGGCCGTATATTTTGGACTCCATTTCGCCGATCTCTTGGCTGAGTCTCGAAATCTGAGGCAGCGGTCTGAATGGACGGAAATACTCAATGAGATCGGACGCTGCCTTCACTGCTCCTGCCATCTCCTCATACCGACGCTCCTTCAGAAGCGAGTCCAATTGTAAGTACAGATTTGTGAGCATCTTGAGCTGACGGAGCATACGCATGGTTGCCGTGAGGTTCTCCTTCGTGTTGTCAAGTCTTTCGATCTCCTGAGTCACTTGCTTGACCTTGTCCAGCGTTTCTTCGCCTAGCCGTTGTATCTCATGCGTGTCAAGTATAAGGCTTTGCAACGCCGTAGGAGCCTCAACGGCGCGCGTTTTTTGATTTTGTATGTCAGGCCTGTGCGCTAGCTTGTAGGCTATAGACGATCGGCACGCATCCGCGTATTCCTTAGCCGAATCGAAGCGGGCTACGAAGCTGTCTGCATCAGGAAATATCTTATTGAGGGCGTCGACTGGATCCATTGGTGAACTCAAAGAGCCCGTGAAGCAGCGAAAACCGTGAGCAGTTCAGCTGTTGAGTGCAAGTAGCCTGATCACTGCGAGCTATTTTGTTCACAACGTGTATGTAGCAAAGTCGAGTCGAGAATGCCCGATTCAAATGCCAACACGTTTCGCAAGTCCAATTTCGAACCCTTGAGTGTTGAATATAGTGACCACAACACCCTTGCGCTACTATAGCGTGCGTGTGGGTACTTGTGTAGTAGTAGCACGGGCGTGTGTACGTGAGTGTTCGTAGTGGGTGGTTCTCCCCAAAGTGAGGAGCGAGGAATACCTGGGGTCCATGATCGTCCATCGCCCAGTGGATCACGTGTGCACGATCATTTTCCACAATTTTCACTCGTAGGCAGTAGTAGTAGTAAAGGGTGTGGTGAGGTGTGGCAGTAGGAGGTACGGCGTCTCGCGTTGTCATCATCATCAAAAGGCTTTGAGGACTGAGAGTGTGTGTAACACTCAAACGTGCCCACACCAACACCACGCACACGCCACAACAGGTAGACATTTACTGCTTGCACTAGCCTTGCTGTAACTGATAGCATAAGTTAAGAGCGAGAATGTCGAAACTAGCTCTACCTACTGTGCCCACTTCGGGCCTTTTCAAGCAGGGCTACAACACTTATCAGAGTGAAGATGGCATCGTGAACCGAAACATTTCTGCGGTCAGAGAGATCTCGTCCATGATCCGCACTTCTGTGGGTCCCTCTGGCAGAAACAAAATCATCGTGAACAACATCCAGAAGGTTTTCCTCACTTCCGATGCGTCTACTATTCTACGCGAGCTTGACATTGTACACCCCGCTGTGAAGGTCGTTGTCATGGCGTCGCAACAGCAGGACGCCGAGCTTGGCGACGCCTCGAACCTCGTGGTTGTGCTCGCTGGAGAGCTCCTGAACCAGGCCGAGGAGCTTGTGCGCATCGGCATGTCTCCGAGTGAGATTGTGCAAGGTTTCGAACTCGCCCGCGAGCAGGCCCTCACTGCGCTTTCGAAAATCGAGTCCGACCCCGAGGTCGGTATTGATGGTGTGCTGCGTTCAGTAATGGCGCCGAAGCAGTACGGGTACGAAGATGTGCTTGCGAAGCTCGTGGCCGAGGCTCTCGAGTACGTTATTCCGGAGAGCAACCCAAAGCTATTCAACGTGGACAACATCCGCGTTGTGAAAATCATGGGTGCATCACTGAATGCATCGAAGGTCATCAAGGGAATGGTGTTCCCTACGAAGCCCGAGGGAAGCGTGCAGGCCGTGCCCGGCGGGGGCAAAGTTGCCATCTACACGGCGCCGATTGATGTTTCACAAACAGAGACGAAGGGCACAGTGTTGCTCCACAATGCCGAGGAAATGCTGAATTTTTCAAAGGGAGAAGAGCAGCGCATGGATACACTCGTGAAGGAGCTGAAGGCCGCAGGAATCCGCGTCGTTGTTGGCGGTGCCGGCATTGGCAGCCTTGCTCTGCACTACCTGAACAAGCACGATATTCTTGCATTCCGCGTCGGCTCGAAGTTCGATTTGCAGCGTCTTGGTCGCGTGACTGGTGCGTCGCTGCTGCCTTCGCTGAAGGTTCCTGAGCCGACCCAGATCGGGTCCGTGGACAACGTGAGTGTCGAAGAGATTGGCGGCGACCGCGTCACGATTTTTGAGCAGACGCGCAGTGACACGCGCACGGCGACGATCGTTCTGCGAGGCGCTACACAGAACCTGCTGGACGACGTTGAGCGGGCCCTCGACGACGGAGTCTCCGCTGCGAAGTCACTAACGAAGAGCAAGGCGCTCGTGCCCGGTGCCGGAGCCACGGAAATGGCCATTGCGAGTGCTGTGCACGCTGAGGGCGAGCGTACATCGGGAATTTTGCAGCATGCTGTGAAGGCCTATGCGAAGGCGTTCGAGGTCATCCCGCGCACGCTTGCGGAGAATGCGGGTTTGGACGGTACCGAAGTCGTTTCGAACATCTACGCGTACCCAAGGTCAGCGAGCAATGGCCAGTCGGGCCCTGCACCCGGCGTCGACATTGAAGCCGAGTCCGAGAACGGCGTGCTTGATGCGCGGGCTGCTGGGATTTGGGACATTGCCTTGGCCAAGAGGTCGGCTATCGATCTCGCGACAGAGGCCGCTAACACAGTACTCACAGTTGACCAGATCATTATGGCGAAGCGCGCTGGAGGTCCGGCAATGCCCAAGCAAGGCGGCGACTGGGACCAGGATTAGAAGCTGGGGCAGGCACCTCCTCCGCCCTATAATTGAGTATATATCCTATTTTAGACTGAACTCCAAAGGCAAATAAGAGGATGGTCTCTCTTTAGATTGCTAAAGCGGTCTTTGTAGTGCTGTTTTAGTGGTTGAATCGTTACTGGAACCATATGTATGGGTGTCTGCTAGCTTAGTATATACCCTATACTAGAATGAACAAACTCCAGAAGTAAATGGATGAGCAGATGTCAAAATGCTGTTCGAATTGCTTAAGTGGTCATTGTAGTTTTATTGTAGTACTATTGTAGTGCCATTGTAGTGGTTGAATCGTTGCTGGGACCATGTGCATGCGTGTGTGGTGGGTACGATCTGCAATGAGTGCCGAACCCTAACGTCTCTGGACCTTACCCAGACCATTAGCGCGTATTGCAGTCGAACGCGTCGCGACAAGCCCATCCACCATACCATCACTTAGTACTCGTGAACACACCGGCCAAAATTGAGGACGCCCAAAGCGCAACAATCTTTTCGAAATCTTACCGAGTTTAGCGGACGAGATGTCAGAAGTCGAGTCTGCGAAAAGTGGTACGGATGCCATGGTCGCGTTGAAGATCATATACACGCTG
Source organism: Starmerella floricola (assembly GCA_030579735.1). Lineage (NCBI taxonomy): Eukaryota > Fungi > Ascomycota > Dipodascomycetes > Dipodascales > Trichomonascaceae > Starmerella > Starmerella floricola. The sequence goes on along the minus strand of JAKTRP010000001.1, from coordinate 1,104,790 downwards.
TATGGCACGGACTCGCAAAAGTACATTGTGAAGCCCCCGGCCCCTGTAAACATTCGCGTTTTTCGAGAGCTCGAGCTCGGCGTTGTGGATATAAAGCCGTGTCTTGCTGCCATACGAGACGCATCGCCCGATTTCGCGTCGATATGCGATACGCACAGCGATGAGTACGCCGTCTACTCGGCGGACTACGCCGAGGAAGACATGCCCCTACAGAGCCACGGCAAGATTTCGCAAGAAATCATGGTTGAGGCCACGGGCAGGCTCGGGCTTTCGAAGCTCAAGCGCGAGGAACTCGAGCTACTCATCCACCTGCTCCCTGTAAGAAGGCCGGACGAGATGATCGCTGAGTACCACCACCACCAAAAGTTGAAGTCCGACTCTGCCGTTGGTCCAAGCAGCGACTTCATGACGAGTGCACGCACGATGCTGCCCTTCCCACCACCGCCGCCCTCGCTCGCGAACCCATCCTTCATGCCGAGCCTCGCACCCCCACACATCTCGCTTCCGCACTCGCTTGCGTCGACGCCGGCCATGAAGTCGGACAGCGCTTTGCCCTCGAGCCCGCCAGTTCGTGCGAAACCCAACAAAATTGCATCGATGGGCAATCATTTGCCGCCCATCCATCAAACACTTGCGTCGTCGGCGGGAAACGACGCAGCGAGACAGGGCTACGCAGTCGCGAACGCGGCCACAAACAGCTCGAGCCAGGTCAATGCGCCAACTGCGAGCGCACCGAACGCCGCCGTGAAGTTCCCCGCGCGGCGCGCGTCCCCGGAAAACTCGACGTCCAAAAAACGAAAGGCAACGTCGCCCAAAAACGAGACTGCGGCCCAATGCGGGAACTGCGGAGTCGCCGACGCATCGACGTGGCGGCGTGCGCGCTGCCCAGACGGCAAGGGCGAGCTTCTGTGCAATGCATGCGGGCTCTATTACCGATCGAAAAAGGTGATGCGGCCACGATTCTTGTGGGATAAGGGCCGGTCGCGCAGCAATCAAGAGGCAATGAATGCAGCAACAAGCATCGATCTCACTACTCAGCAAGCATTGACGGTAGCAAATGCCGAGCCGTCCTCGTCCTCGTCCTCAACCTCGTCTTCTAATCTCTCTATGTCACTGCAACCTCTGCATCCACCCAGTGCGAACCTCGCTCTTGACGAATCCGAGGATGTGAGTGCCGCACTATGGTCTCGAAAACGTGCGCTCGATTTCATGGGTTCCGATACGGCCGACATTTCGGACAGGCTCATTGACGACGTCGTGCAGCCGCCGCCGAAGTCCGAGCAGAGCCATCTGCAGGCCTCGCCTATGGACACTGAGGGCTCGACAGACCAGCAATCGCAGGAACACCGGCACATACAACAGCAACAACGTCAGCAAGAACACCAAGAACAACTCCAGCATGAATCCGACAAGTCCAGGAACAGCAGCTACGATAGCAGCGAGCAGTTCCTCGTGCCCCCCAGTACGCCGCAGCGGAAAACGAACCTCGTACCCCTGGAGCCTGATTCCATGCAGAAATGGTTGGGACTGTCTACGCCAGAACAGAGGTTTGCCTTGATGATTCCTGGATCAGGCTCCGCCCGCAAATGGCTGGATAAAGCACTGAACCCGACGAATTTCGACGAGGTGTGGAACAGTCCTACGCCGAAGCACTCTAGGTCAGCGATCCCAGACCTCGCAATGTTCACATCGTCTCCTCCAACATCGTCAAACATGCTCAGCGAAGTCGCGGATTGGAACTTGAGCGCGGCGTCCCCGGGAACGCCCCAGGTTCTGAAGTTTTACAAACCGGACGAGGAGACTCATCAGCAGGAAATCAAGGAAGCCCCAAAAAATGGAGAGCTTACCAAGTCCCAGACAGAAGGTCATAGGTTAGAAGCCTCGAAAAAGGCGAAACCATGACCTCTTGTTGCCGTGCAAGCTCTTTCTTAACTTATTTTTGTAATAGTATACATCTGTTTTAATATATTCTTTGTAATTGTAGTACCTATCTATCGATGGCGCCCTTTACACTGCACAGACGAGCAATTGTTCTTTGAAAATAAGTGTGTGTGTTTTTATTTTAGTGCACTAGAAATTTTGTGAACACTTGTTTGGTCTTGCACTGGTTGCGTTACTGACTGTGGAGGTGCGTGTGTAATCGGCAGTAGCTCCTAACACTGCCCTGTGCTGCCTGCTGCCCTGTACACAGCAGCGTCGGAACCAGGAGCAATGGAGGCCGCGCTTAAGAAGATCGACGCCGATGTTTTGATGGCAGACGCCGAGACTGGACAGCCAGTTTACAGCGTTAAATCTCGCAGCACGAACTCAAGAGATCTAGCTGATGCTGCGCGGCAGTTCGTGGCCTTGGACAAGCTATCTGCGAATCTGAAAATGGGGCCACTGAACCAGACTGTAATTGTGAGAGACGATGAGGTCGAATTGAGTAGACGGCATGCAGGATCGCAACTCGTCAGCGCAGTGTCGTCGGGCAGCTTGGACCGTGCTTTTCTTGCCGAGTCCCTCTCCAACGACCTTGTCAACCTCAAAGCCAATGGAGAAGAGCAGGGGCCATAACGTTGGCATTATAAATATTTACTCAAGTATATATAGCACTTCAAGTTGCCCAATTGCTCACTCAACCGGGCGCGATGCGTAGAAAATGGATCTCATGGCTGGAGCCTTGCGGAGCTGCAACAGCCTACTCTCAAAATCTTTTGGCGGGAGCTCTGATGTTGACAGTTTCGTCACCGTATGAGCCTTTATAGAAGTGTCGTCTATAACTTTTCCCAAAACTTGATACACGCCACCGAGCTCCAATGGCTCGATGGCGGTTCCCGCATGCACGGTTACATTACCGTCGTTCAGGGTGAAGGTCGCCTCCGAGCCTTGCTGGGAGTCCAGCTTGCCAATAACAAGAACAGTGTTATTCAGATACGAAGGAAGGTCCTTCAAGGTGCTTCGATTAAGTGCCGTAGATCCTGAAGACATTGTTTAGCTTATTTCGTTTTCGCTTGTGCACGTTGACGCGTTTCGCACGCGACCTGAGTAAGCCCAATTTCGAGCCGGGGTTGAGGATGGGAGCTGGGGCGTGGGAGGCAGGACTTGGGAGATGGGACCTGGACGACTGGACTCGGGAGGTGGGAGTTTGGGACCACCGCGGTGACACACCCGCTCGCTATCCGTCCCCTACTGCACATAACCCTATCTTATCAACCATCAGATAGGGTGTTAATTAGCGACGAGGAGGAGGTTGTGTGTGGTCACCGAGAAATCCGGGGAACACACAGGCCAATACAAGGTGGGCCCGATCTATCGGTATTTAAACTTGACCCGTTAAGAGCCCGATAGCAGAATACAAAAAGTAGAGCTCAAATAAACAAATGAGGTTTACTTCGGTTGCGACTTTGAACTTACTGCTCGGAGTCCTCGGCTTCGACTCGCCAGAGGTCCTTGAAGCGAAATGGGGCTTCGACTGGGCATTTAGCGGAATCACGACGTTCGCACATCTCCCGGCGAGCAAGTGTCTCATGGATCCTCAGCAAGCTTTTGACGTTGCCATTATTGGCGTTCCCTTCGACACGGCTGTATCGTACCGGCCTGGTGCCAGGTTCGGTCCCCGAGCCATCCGCGCAGCGTCCATGAGGCAGACGAATCTTAGAGGGTTTAATGCGCGGGCTGGATTCAATCCGTACGTGGATTGGGCCGATGTCATTGATTGCAGTGATATTCCCGTCACGCCCGTGGACAATATGCTTGCATTGGCACAAATGACGGACGGATTCGCGAACTTACTCGAGCACCCGACGGCGCATTCCGAGTTTGGTGCGACTCCGAGGCTCGTTGCCCTCGGTGGAGACCACTCTATTGTTCTGCCGCATCTGCGGGCTCTGGCCAAGTATCATGGACCTATTAGCGTCATCCATTTCGATGCTCACCTCGATACGTGGCTGCCCACAAAGTATCCCTCTGGCTGGGATGCTGATCTCGGTTCCGGTATCAATGAGTTTACTCATGGCACAATGTTCTGGATGGCTCATGAGGAGGGCTTGCTCAGCCCGACTTGTATCCATGCGGGCCTGCGCACGCGGTTGACCGAGGACTCGTACGTGGATTACTTGGAGGACGAGAGGCAGGGCTTTGCTCGCATCACGACGGACGACATCGACGACCTCGGTGCGCAAGGAATCATTGACATAATCCACAAACGCATCCCCGAAGGTGCACCCGTCTTCATTAGTGTTGACATTGATGTCATGGACCCGGCAACGGCACCAGGCACTGGAACCCCCGAAGCTGGAGGCTGGACATCGCGCGAGCTCATTCGGCTGCTTCGGGGTGTCGGAGACCTCAACATTGTTGGTGCAGACGTCGTCGAGGTTGCTCCGGCCTACGACCTTTCAGAGAACACGGCTCTCGCAGGTGCTCAGGTGGCCTACGAAATCTTGACCTCCATGGTCCTTGGCCGCAGCAAGACTGGGGTGCGTAAGGACCCGTCGCGACAACAGCTTGGTATGCCGCCTTCTTCTTACGAGAAACTGCACTCGAAGTTTTCGAAAGAAGGAAAAGAGAAACATAACGAGCTCTAAATCAATGGTTTTTGGCTCAAGAAAGTCTTATTGTACTTTTAGGAAATGAAAGGTGACATTGGCTTTGCCACGAAGCAAACCGTGTGCGTTGTTGGAGCAGCATGTCTTCTTCAATGAGAAGGACTTCGTGGCTTTGATGAGAAAAGCCTGCTTTTCCATTAGATTTGATCTCGTTACTTTAGCAGCTTACGCTACGGTTTTAAACCACTAAACTACGATTTTGTAGATACGGCCCAAACAATGTGCGTGCCGCGTAAGGCACGCAATGCAGTGCTGCCATCCTTGGCAGTACATTCCTCGACTATTCCAAGCACCTTCTCTCTTAGGGCTGCCTGCTCTGCCTCTGGAAGTGCAGTTACATAGCTCCGGCTTTGCCAGTACTTCCAGTAAAACTCGGGCGTGGGAACGTCAACCGAAGACTTGAACTTTTTCTCCCCATCGAGACTGAACAAGTTCGTGGACCTCTTGAATGCCTCACGCCACTTCATCTGGTGGTACTGCGGAACATCGGTCGAGTACTTCCATACCAATTGAGTTGTCCTGTACTGCCAGCCGTTCGGGTCCATACTGTCCATATCTTCATAGTTCCATACGAGAACCAGTACGCCGTGAGGCTTTAACACGCGGCGGAATTCAGCTAGTGACTCCTGTGTTGCGAACCAATGGAATGCCTGTGCAGCGTATATAGCATCAAATGTATTGTCCTCGAAGGGCATGGTGTCACTCGCAGCTTGCACGGCCTTGATTTCGGGGAAGTTCTTCGTAAAAGTTTCGATCATTCCGCTGCTGGGCTCGACAACTGTGAGGTTTTCAGGATTGACATACTCAATCAGGCCCTTCGTAAATTTCCCCGTGCCAGCAGCTACTTCAAGGACCTTCGCCCCCTTCACTAAGCTCGCTGAAAAGGCCACTGCTTCAGCAGGGTATCCTGGACGCACGACATCGTAGATTTGATGATTTTCCGTAAACGACTTTTGACTGACCTGGTTCACAGATGCTAGATTAGTCGCCATATTGTAGTTTGTTTGGTTGACAAACTCGAGACCGTAACGTAGTTAGACTTATCTATCTAGCTAGCTACCCTTACCGTTGAGGGGGCTGTGGAGCATGCGCGTGCTGATCCCACCATAAGTACTCTACGCCAGACTGCAGCTCTATAAGAATTGAGCAGTAATTTTCCCTGAGTTTGTGTTTTTCACCCACAGGCAGCAAAAAAACTGACGATTGAGGCCATAATCATGGCCTATATGCATTTATAACTTTAATGCCATAAAGGGCCAAAAAAAATTAACACTCGAGGCTACCAGGGCTCGAACCTGGAATCTCGTGATTCGTAGTCACGCGCCTTACCGATTTGGCCATAGCCCCTTGTGTTGATATACGTCAGCAACGTTCCTATGAGTAACTACACCGAATCAGTGCTTACTTGAATGATGACAAGCACACTCCATCTGAACGGATCGTTGGCTCGCAACCAAGTTTTACCCACCAATAGCGCTGGCCATAAACATGTCGACTGCAGAGGCCCCCAAATTCTTCTCGCAGCCGCTGAGGTTTCTGCGGTACGCTTCGCACCAGCGTCCTCACATTGTCCTGTCATTTATTCTCGGCATCTCGGGCCCGCTTGCTGCGCTCACGCTCTACTCGGCCCGTGAGCAGTACCTCTATAAGGACGCGCCAGCAATCCCATTCTCGTACCCGCTTCCGGGAAAGCGCAATCCTGAGCTGAAGGGATTTGACGATTAGACGAAGCTAGAAAAAGGTAACGAATAAGAAAAAATTGTCATATATACATATACATCCTGAATATTTACATGTGTTCACCACTTGTAGTTAGCCGATTGGACGTAATCCTCCTTAATTTTCCAGCTGCGTAGCGGGAACCAGAGCTTGCGGTCCAGGCGGTTCTTGACCCAGTCCTGGCGATGCTCGAAAATGTACTTTGGTTTGAGAATGGCCTTGACATGCACGAAGGGACTCGTGATTATACCCGTGCGGCCGCGGCCCTTGGCTTGGAGTCTCCTCTCGTCCTCGCCGTCTTTGCCGACCCAGATCTGGTCAATTACAAGATCATCTGGGTTCAGTCCAAGCTTCTCGGCATCCTTCCTGCCGCGCTCGAGCATTTCGCCAACGTCACGGGCCATCCGTCGTGCAGAAAAGTGACACTGCGAGATCGCATCGGTCAGACCCATTCTTCTGAAGATGCGCAGAAACATGTACGATTTCTTCCACGAACCCTTAATGCGGTAGCTCTGCAAGTAAACGGAAGGCTCCAGGGCCCGCTGCTCCTCGAGGCTGAGTCGCAAGCGGTAGCTCTTGCCCTCATGCCTGATGACCTGGTTATTCTCAAACCGTCCGTTGTTCTGGGCAAGATTCAATGTGTAAAGCACGCGCTTCAGGGGCGACAAATTATCTATGGCCTTCTGCGGCGGCGGGTTGAGCTTCGCATGGATGTCAGGATGCAACTGCAAGTCCTTGTTCGTGTTGAACTCCTGGTCCGGCCGCACGCCCTCATTCGGCTGCTGGCCACCGGGCAGATTTTCGTAAAAAGCGCCGGAGCTACTGCTTTGCCACCGGCGGCTCAGCACGCGAGGCAGAACCGCTCTTGTGCGAAGTGAAGCAAGCATGGTGTGTCAACAACCACCCGTCGTCCGCTGGTGAGGTGTGTGTAGTCTTAAAATTTCAACCTAACCTACCCAGCTACTCTGCTGCTGCTGACAATGTATGTATGTGCGGGTCCCCCGGGATGATGGATAGGCCTGCTTAGCCGTAAGGCAGAACCGTTTGAGTCACGTGGGAGTGATCAGCCATTGGTAGCCGTAGGGCGGAGCCCGGCGAGCGTTCCCAGCTCCGTGGCGGGCACGGGCATCCGCGTCAGCGTAAGCTGGGGGAAGGGAGGTGAGGAAACACAGTGTGTCACTTGGTAGTGGTAGTAGCATACAGCTCTTCTCAAGCTCGTGGCCTGGCCTTTTCGTTCACGGTGATCCCCTTGACCAAGACCAGCTGCAGCAATACAAGAGCAGCACACACACACTTGCACGCACACGAAGACATCTACGTCCAATAAGCTGGGCTATCACCTTTGTCTGCCGTGGTCCCATAAAACCGAACGAGTTACAGGCGAGTCCGGAGTAGATGGCGTCGGCGGTGTTCTTTCTCGACAAGAAGGGGAAGCCACTGCTTTCGCGTAATTACCGAGGAGATGTGCCGATGAGTGCGGTGGACGCGTTCCCCGTGCTCATGATGGAGTCCGAGGACGAAAATTCTGTTGTTCCGCCGTGTCTTAGCAAGGATGGCATCAACTACATCTTTTTATCTCACAATGACCTGTACGTGCTTGCGCTGAGCCGCAACAACACAAACGCCATGGAGATCCTCTTGTTTTTGCATAAAATAGTAGACGTTCTGACGGGATACCTCAAAGAACTCGCCGAAGAAAGCATCCGCGACAATTTCGTCGTAATATACGAGCTGCTCGATGAGATGATGGACTTCGGCTTCCCACAGGTCACGGAAACGAAAATTCTGAAGGAGTACATCACACAACAAAGCCGTATCTTCCAGCTCGTGAGTCGACGCGCCCCGAAACCACCCGTTGCTGTCACGAACGCCGTGAGCTGGAGATCAGAGGGCATCACCTACCGCAAGAACGAGGCGTTTCTGGATGTTGTGGAGTCTGTGAACCTGCTCTGCTCTCCCAATGGTCAAGTGTTGCGGTCCGAAATATTGGGCAAAGTCGTGATGAAGTCATATTTGAGCGGAATGCCTGAGCTTCGCTTGGGGCTTAACGACCGTGTCATCTTTGACCACCTTTCAAACACGGGCTCGTCGGCCCCCGCCTCGGGTGGTCACAAAAAGCCAATAGAGATGGAAGACGTTAAGTTCCATCAGTGCGTGAGACTGTCCAGATTCGAATCGGACCGCACAATCAGCTTCATTCCGCCAGACAAAGAGTTCCAGTTGATGTCCTACCGATTAAATACGAACGTGAAACCTCTTATTTGGGTGGACTGCAAGGTTCGCAAGCACCCGAATTCAAGAATAGAAATCGTGGCAACGGCGAGGGCCCAGTTTAAAGCACGCTCCACAGCGAATAATGTTCAGATCATGATACCCGTCCCCGAGGATGCTGATAGCCCAAAGATCAGCGTCAGTGGGCCAGGCTTCAGCTCGGCAAAATGGAAACCTGAACTCGCAGCTATCCGATGGAAGTTCAACCAATTCGGCGGCGGAAAGGAAATGCACCTTAGTGCTCAGCTCGGACTCCCTGTGGTCAGTGCTGATGAGGAGCAGGCGAAACGCCCGATCCAAGTCAGTTTCTCCATTCCTTATTTCACAACCTCAGGAATCCAGGTAAGGTATCTAAAGATCGTGGAACCAAAGTTGCAGTATCAAAGCTGGCCATGGGTGAGATACATTACTGAATCTGGAGACTATGCAATTCGAATGCCAAATGGGCGCTGAGAGTGTTGTTCGAAAAAGGTCATGTACGTGCAGAAAAAGAAGGAAAGGAGAGAAAAGGACCTAGATTATGATAGGTCAGAGGCGATGCTTGAAGCACGAAGGAAAAAAAAAATGTCTTAAATGGATATCATAGTTCAGTCTGTAATATGATTACTTCTTAAAATGTCTCATTACAATGGTCATATCTCTTAACATGAGGAGGGATAAACGAACGTGAGGGGTGGGGGCATAAGTCGTTTCTCAGTGATAAGCAGTGTCGTCGTCTTCGTTATTTTTACTTTGTGTCCAGTATTCGGAGTACCTTGGCCACACTGTTGACCTCAATCTGAAGGCTCTTGACAAGAAGCACGCTCACAATCTCACCAAGATCTGCGTGCCCAAATCGAGGGTGTCGTGACAACGTTTTATACGCTGCTTGTGCAGGTATATAAGTTCCCATCGGAGGGAGTCGCACGGCTGTGGGTTTGCTAGCAACCGCTGAACAGAACAATGTGAGCATGGGATCCTGGCGGCATTTCGAACAGTTTCCCGGATTAGACGTGCAGTCTCCCTGCGAATCATCTAAGGGCGAAGGAGAATCCGCGTTATTCGACAAGCTCTTATCAGATTGGGATAGTCTCCTTGTTTGTCTGTCTGCTGTTGGTACGGTCCCCGCATCTCCTAGTGGCGAGCCCAGTGTGGTGAGATCTGGAGCCAAATCATTCCCCTCTTCGCGAGCCGCGGCGGCTGCACAGATACAAGGGGTATTGTCTGTACAGAAGCCGCATCTATCATTTAGAGCTGGCGGTGAGGGTAGTGTGAGTGGCCTGGGTGTGTTAGGAGAGAACAGGCTCGTGAAATCAACCTCTAGGGCTGTTGAGCGGCGTCGCAAAGGAACAGCTGGCTGCGACCAGTCCGTATTGATCAAGTCTAAAGGTTTGCTTGTCATAGGCGGGTCCGTGCGAACCACTCCAGATGACTGGATCGCTTCTGGTGAAACTTTGATGGCGGTTCTACTAAGTCGCCGAGACATTTTCGCCGGCGATGTAGGCGAGCTCGGTTGCACTGGCAATTTCTGTTCCAGAACGTGGTCCAACAGTTCGAGACCGGCTACATCTGCCGGCGTGACTGGAGTGCCAAAGGGAGAACCTGGTGATTGAGGCGTAGCTATGTGCTGAGGAGACGTGGCTTGGGAAACGGCGGGCTGAGGCGAGCCCAGAGCCTGGAAGTGGATCGGTGAGAGCATGACCATTCCAGGCGGGCTCGACTGCTGGCTAAATGGTTGAGGAGACCCTGCTGATGTCGTACCGTAGGGTGTACCCTGAAAGGGTGCAACACTGCTCAAAGTAATTGTTGCAGGGGAGGCTGAAGGACTGGTTTGGAGCTTCATGTTCTGCTTCTGTAACTGCGCGATCTGATCCCGCATGAAACTTTGCTGCTTCTCAAACTCTTGGGCCTGTTGAGCTAGCTGGGCCTCCAGGACCTTAACGGCCTGAGATTTGCGTTCCCTGAACGCGCGTTGCGCGTCGCGGTTTTGTGCTTTTCGTCTGCTCGGAGGCACATCGTTACTCGGCTTTCTGCCAGGTTTAGGCCTCGGAGGTATCACATAGTTCTTGGATATAGAGAGTTTTGTGATGTGTGAGGAGGCCGCAGGCGAGGATTTCGGAGACTGGGCCTTCGCGTCGATGGGTCTAGGCGATACAGCGCCCATCAATTGGTATAGTCCAGAATCAAGGGTGAACAAGGAGAAGAAAGTGCCGTGATCAGATTGATAGTAGTTTTTACTTAGGGTAGGGCTAGGCCCAACCAGGCTAGTCTAAAGTGCGCACGATGGAAAAGATACGCGGTTAGGGCTCAGTTCGGGAATTAACCTGCGCCGCACACTATTGGCGGGAAATACGAAGCTTACTCCGCCTCATCGGGCGACACCAAAGTTTCAATCTAATCGAAAGGCTTGGCACATTTGCCGTTTTTCAGCGCCCCATCATAACAATCAGCATACTCGCCAGCCCAAAAACGAGTAAGCAATGTGCGATAGGTGGCTTTTTTCAATGCGTCGCGCAGAATCTAGGAAACTTACTTTGAGTGCCTCGACGGATTGTGAATTATAGTTTGTAATTTCTATTTTGGGCATCTAATTCGGCACCTTACCTAGAGCTGGCTTCCGCTAACGAGCGAAGACACTGAAGCTGCAGGACACGTCTTAGGTCTCGTAATCAGCAGCACCTCCCCCCCGTCTAGGCTCTCAACGACGTATGATCTTCCTACTGGGGCACGCCAGGCCGTTCCGCGTACAGCGAAACCTCGGCTTCATTCGCACTAATGTGACGCGAGCGGCTAAGCAAGTAGCTGAAAAGCAAAAAGAACCTCCCACGCCGGCGGCCAAGCTAGAGCCTCCGTCCTCTTCAGGTTCGGGCTCCCCTTTAAAGGCTAATGCGACTGAGAGCGATGTTGTTAATACGAAAACAAAGAGAGCAAGGTCAATTTTTCCAAAATTCATGCGCAGATACGCTGACCGCATAGGGGCAGCTCCAGTTTCCCACATCACTTCATTTCTAATAGTTCATGAACTGTCTGCAATTGTCCCGCTCTTCGGTATATGGGGCACTTTTTACTACCTAGACTATGCACCCGTAGGGCTCATTCCGAACCCAATACTGGATGCAGGTGTAGAGTTCATTCGGAAAATGGCAGAACGCAACGACTGGCAGGCCTTGGCACATGCTGAGAGGGGCTCGCGCATCATAATACAAGGAGCTTTGTCGTACGGTATAGTAAAGGCCATCTTGCCACTGCGGCTAGTATTCTCATTGTGGGCAATGCCGTGGTTTGCGCGGTGGTTTGTTGTTCCAGTGGCCTCCCGTATGAGCACTATTGCTTCCCGGTTACTGAAAAGAAAATAGGGAAGTGGTTCGAGGTGTACATAAAGAATAATTATGTGTGTAATTTATATACATACAGTCAGTGAAGATACGCGAGACCATTAGAATCTTTAACTCCCCAATCTCAATTATTGTCGTGCTTTCTTTAACTCCGTTGGCCCTCACTTGCTTGATTGACCACTCATTTTAGCTCACCCGTATAGAAGTAGTAATCCGAAAAGTCAGTACGCTTTTCAGGCACGTACAAACAGCCGTCCTTTCTCAGCCTCGCTCCTTCTGTGCGGTCGCCGCTGATGGCAATCCAGCTTTCGTGGTTGGCTCGCAAAACAAAAAGATTATCCCCGTTGCGGCTCTTCAACTCGATGCCTGGCAGGGGCGGGCCCATCACCACGCCTGGAAGCTTCCCAGATGAGCGGTAGTCGCCGATCGCTGTTTGGCAAACTGGTAATCCCTCGTCAGGATTGTAAACATGGATAACTTGAGTCCCAGTCAAGACACGGAGGTTGGACATCTCATTATTGTCCAGCCATGAATACGGGTTCGTGCCAGTCGCTGAATGTATCAGCCGAACTGACTTGAAGCCAGGAATCATTCCCTTTTTTGTTATTGCGCCTCGAGACAATCGCGCGCGGATTAGACCATAACGTAGCCACGACACAAGCTGGAAGTCATCAACTTGCTTCGACAACGAGCGCATAGAGACATCATCAGACACAAGAATCGTGGGTTTAGTACGCTGGAGCACAACTGGTGCCGTCATCAAAGGGCCTGGTTCCACAAAGAGAATTTGAGCCTTGGCACTTAATGCAGTGATCATCGCGACTATCGAGTAAATTGTTAGCGGGCCTGGCGCCATGAATACCGTGTCCTTTTCATTCCATCTATGCTGGCCACCTAGAGCAGTAAGCTGTGCCGCGACAGCGACCCCGAGATCCACCTGCGACACTGTGGCCATTGTATTGTCATTCGTACCAACTTTGATGATCTCTGACTGGGGGGGCACAGTCTCCACTTGAGGAACGATTGTGTTGTCGTCATCTTCGTCTTGGTTGAAGATAGGCAACACGACAGATGTGTCGGCATCCTTCTTCACATCGATTCCACTTATTCCCTGGGCAAACTTGAACTCCGCATGTTTCAAAATAATTGACTCCTCTTCAATGTCTTCGACCGCACTCTCGTTGCCCGCCGCGGCTAGGTCCGTATCTTCCACATCGCCCGTCTGAATAGCAGTCGGCAAGATTTTAATCTTTCTCCCCGACAGAACAATGGCAAAGAAGGCTGCAAATGCCTCAATTCCGACACCAAATGATACTGGAATCTCGCTATCTGGTGGGTATTTGCAAATTGCTCTCTGAATGCGCGCAACAAGCTTTCCGAAATTCCGCATATTGTGGACCTGTCCAGTCTGCGTGATGTAAGTAATCTTGAACGAATCGGCCTCATCCCACAAGTGTGAGCATTGAAACTGGTTTAGTGGGTGCATAGAGCCTAGTAACGCTCTTCCATGCTCATTTACCAGAGACCTGAATACAGCGGATTCGCCAGGCTGTTTTGTGCTGGAGATCGAGGACTGGTGCGATATAAAATACGGATCTACATCTTTCGGTGTGAAGTAAATGTACGCCCAGCAAACTACCAAAAGCACAACCGCCAAAACCCAGGCTAGCATCCTTTGCCTTCTTCCCTCGGTATATGTGTATGTATAGTGTGTGCGTATACTTGTACCAGAGTTGAGGTTGGGGAGGAGAAAGGGTATGTGGCACAGAGAGACCTTAGGATGTAGCACGCTACTTGGCATGCGGTTGGGTCAAACGGCGTATGCACACGAAACTGCCACGCTGATGGTGCAACCTAGTTGATGTTGAAGTGCTAAGTAGATATCCTTTCTTTAAAATTAAACTCATTGCAATTTTATGCGGTAGTGTAGTACTGGTTCTCAAGGTCGCTCGCTACCTCAGCGCGCAAATTGATCATCGTCGTCGTTCTTGTACGGAAACTAGGAGTAGCGCTTTGGTCAATCTTTAAAATTTCTTCAAGTATACCTGTGGCCAGGAGCTCAATGTTTAGTGGGTCTGAACCCTGAGGGAGAAACACATCTGCATTCTGTTTCGTTCCATCGATATATTCTCCATACTCTGGCCTACAGCGGTCCAGGTACTCCTCTAAAACTTCAGCCAATGGCACTTTATTCCCATGCACCGAGTCCCTCAAGATCCATTGAGACAGCCTCACGTCTGCATCTGTATCTAGAAATATTTTCAGCTGGGCGCGAGCACACAAATCCTTATCCAGCAAGGCATAGTTTCCGTAGACAAACACGACCTTATATCCCTCTTCCTTCTCGAATTCAGAAAGTTGCGACTTCAATTTGTCGAAATCAATATCAGGTTTATGTGGCACATTCTGGTACTGTGCCAAGTCCAAGACTTTTATCTTCAAGTCACAAACAGAAGCGGCCTCGGATTCGAGCCGATCGACCAGGTTAGCCGTGACAGTGCGCTTCCCTGAGGAGTGACCTCCAGCAACCAGTGCCAAATACATCAGCTGCTGGTGTGTACCTATAAGTTTAGAGACTCGAGTTGGGGCGCGTATGTGCGGGTTTGTTTGATCTTGGTGCTAAGTCACTACCGTTTATTTCAATGCACCGATATCCGCCCTCCGTCCATATAGATTTTCAGGGCTAGGTCTCGGTTTTTTCTCTGCTTTACCTGGAGCGAGTGCACGCATCCACCTTCGCGCCGTAACAGCACAAAAATTAATTTATTTCAGCAAAAATGTTATCAGATATCAATGCGGAAGAGTTGGCAATATCTGATAAGGTCCCCGTGGCTAAATCTTTTGAAGAAATGAAGCTCAAAGAAGATCTGTTGAGGGGCATCTACAACTACGGGTTTGAAGTACCTTCGGCTATCCAATCAAGGGCCATAGCGCAAATAATTTCGGGCAGAGATACCATAGCTCAGGCTCAATCAGGCACTGGAAAAACAGCTACATTCACAATTGGCATGCTTCAAAGCATTGACCCCAAGTCCCGAGAAGTCCAGGCCTTAGTGCTGAGTCCAACACGCGAGCTCGCCACGCAGATCCAGCAAGTCATTCGAGCCCTCGGCGATTACATGAGAATCCAAGTAGCCGCATGTACAGGTGGCAATCGCGTGAACGACGATACAAAAAAAATCCAGAGTGGAGGTGTTCAGGTGGTATCCGGAACCCCAGGTCGTGTGAAGGACATGATAAGACGGCATTTTGTGAATACGCGCCACATGAAGATCCTTGTTTTGGACGAGGCAGACTCCTTACTAGAGCATGGCCATGCAAAAGACATTGACGAAATATATAGGGTGCTGCCACCAGCAACGCAGGTCGTGGTTGTCTCCGCCACGATGTCCCCCGAGGTAATTGCGATGACTCGCAAATTTATGACTGACCCAGTGAAAATCTTGGTGAAACGCGAGAAGCTGACCCTCAAGGCACTGAGGCAGTTTTACATCAACGTTGAGGAGGAGGGTTGGAAGTTCGACACTCTTTGTGATCTCTACGACACATTGACAATCACCCAGTCTGTAGTATTCTGCAACACAAAAGCGAAAGTGGACTGGCTATCGAAGCAATTGCGCAAAGCGAATTTCTCGGTCTCGTGCATGCATGGCGACATGCCTCAGCGCGAAAGAAACAAAGTAATGGAAGAGTTTAGACAAGGAACCTCACGCGTGCTAATCAGTACTGATGTTTGGGCTAGAGGAATTGATGTGCAGCAGGTGTCTATCGTGATTAATTATGATATACCGTTCAACCGCGAGAACTACTTGCATAGAATCGGCCGCTCTGCTCGTTTCGGCCGTAAGGGTATCGCAGTCAACTTTGTGACGCATGACGATGAGGACGAGTTCACTCAATTGCAGTCTTTCTACAAGATCAAAATAAAGCCCATGCCTGCCAATGTTGCTAAGTACATGTGATCGTGTGGCGAAGGTCATTCGTACAATAATTAATGATATATAATTGATGATACTGCAATCCCGCATTCATGGGCCGAGCCGAGAGTCCGTATGTATGCATTGAGTCGGACTTTCCTGGCTTGCTTCAACTCCGGATTCTCTGCTCCTTGTCGTTTGCTATTCCGATCTCAGACGGTTGTACTTATCTTCCGATCCATATATGTCTACAGCCGTACACATTCTCGGGTGGGCGGTCCCGGTTGCTAACGTGAGCGCGCTTCAGGTTAGCATGACTTGGAGAGCCCGCGCCATTACGTAAATGCGTGCCGGGGGCACATGAAGCTTGAAGTGGGTACTGTTATTGTACTCAGCTCAGGTGCCTCTTTCTAATCCTTCCCACTCGTTCCTTCTCTTTCTGCCTGATATTACAAACAACTCTCATCTTGTCATCGAGAGGCGAGGAGATTAACTGTACAAAGTTTTTCTGAGATAAACTGCACTGTCCGAACCTCTCTTTGATCGCAGGCTTTTACCAATTGAGTAAAACAAAGGTGGCGATTGGAAGAAAATCATGGAGAATACCGGTACGGATAGGGATGTGCCGGTCATTGACCTTACTGGCTCCGATGACTCCCCTGTAAACCCTCTGAACACAAAAGAGTCGTCGCCACGGAAGCGAAAGTCTCCCGGATCTAGAAGCTTCGCATCCAGCGAGGACGAGGGCATAGAAGTGGTGAGTGTAAACCATGTAGACCCTCCTTCTCGCGCAGGGTTAAGACAACGGCGGAGAATTGGAACGGAACAGCCATACTCGGAGGACGAATTTTTGGTCGTTAATCAGAAGACCTTGAGCCCTCAGGAGAGGTTACGAAGAATACAAGAGAAGCATGCTCGAGGTGAAACAGTGGCAACGTCCAACTTGCTGAGCCAGAGAAGGTCTCCAATGGCTATGGCCTCGTTCGGTGCACGGCACACTGTACATGGCGGCCTGCTCGCTCCACATACCTTTCATCCATATTTGAGTCCACCAAGTCACAACCATACATTTTTCCCCTTTGCTCATACGGGAAGCAGCCTCTTCGACATGTTAACGAGAAACCGTGCCGGAAACCTCGAGCAGAGTATAATTAATTCAACACTGGAGAATAGTATGAACGAAATGGACAATCGTAAGAAGCTCGATGTGGCCTCGCTGCTTCTTCCACCCGAGCCATCTGAGACTCCTGACGGCTTCACAAGATCCCTGGACACCGAGTCTGAGCTGCTATGTGTTAAGTGCAATCAGCCTCTGGGGAAGGCCAAACCAGACAGCATAGATTCCAACTCTTTGAGTTATAAAGTGTTCGCACGCGGGTGTGGACACGCATATTGTGGTGATTGCACCTATGCCATGAAAAAACCCGCGACCAAAAAGGGTGCTAAGGCGTGCCCAGTAGCTAAATGTCAAAGCATTCCGCCCAGAAGACTCAAAATTTTCAGGGAGGTATTCCTTTGAGCTGCTTGTAATCTTTCGCATGTTACATATTTATTATTCCCTATTTATATTTTTACAATTTTTACATCTCTAGACAACAAAAGCCATATATGTTCAACTCACCTTCTGGGCACACTCCCACCACCACCACCAGCGCACCACAGACAAACAAAGATCGAGCGATGTGTTTGTGGTCTATTAGTCATCGATATCGTTTGTTTACATCGCGTTCAAGGCCATAATTCCAGAAATTGAAAAGAATATCTATCGAAACCGCTACAATCTGTGAATTTTAAAGGGTCCGATGGCTGTTGACGATGCCAACATCAAGGTCTACGTGCGATGCCGAAACACAGTGGCCAGCGAAGACGATAGCCAATCCCCCTACGGAATGATCTCATCAAAGGAGTTTATTAGGAAGACCGACCCATCAAAGCGGTACTGCTTCGACCGTATATTTAGTCCAGAAAGCAGCCAAGAGGACTTATTTGAGGAGTGTGCCAAACCATTAATTGATGAGTTGATCAAAGGGTACAATGGCACTTTGTTTGCGTATGGCCAGACCGGCACAGGCAAGACCTACACAATGACTGGCGAGTGTGTTTCCTCAGCTGAATCCGAAAAGGCAGGAATTGTTCCACGAGTTCTTGAGACAGTCTTTGATAGGCTTGAGACTTCGAGCCAGGACTGGATTCTCGAACTCAAGTACATCGAGCTGTACAATGAAGAGTTGAGAGATTTGTTTTATCAGCAAGGAGCACATAAGGAGAGGAGTGCGTCGAGCACGGTCACCCCTGCAAAGCAATTGAGAATCGTCGAAGGGCACAACAAGTCCATAGAAGTCATGGGTGCTATCAGTGTACCCGTTACGAACTTGGAGTCGGCGCTGGCAGCTGTAAGAGATGCCACATCACGGCGACAAACAGCATCCACACGCCTCAATGTAGATTCAAGCAGGAGTCATACCGTTCTCACTCTGATACTTGTTTCTAGGGAGCCTGTTAGTGGGATGGCCGTAAGGTCGAAGCTGCACTTGGTGGATTTGGCAGGCAGTGAAAACGTCGCCAAGTCTGGCGCCGTAAGGATCCGTGCGCAGGAAGCCGGGGAAATAAACAAGAGTTTATTATCACTGGGCCGAGTTATAGAGATGCTGGTCAGCTCTGAAAAGTCGAGGCCCTCTATGGCTGCGCCTCGTGAAGTTGGTGTGAGCTCGAGAAATGCAGGCTCAACAGCAAAGGCGAAGCCGTATGTTTCCTACCGAGACTCCAAGCTCACTCATCTACTCCAAGACTCGTTGGGGGGCTCAACAAAGACGCGGATGGTTGCAACGGTCAGCCTTATGCCCCACGATGCGGATGAAACCAAAAGCACTCTAATATATGCCTCCAGAGCCAGGTCAATACGGAACCAAGTCCAGACAGAGGTCGAAGTAATGGACAGACACATCACTTTGAAAGAGTTAGCAAAACAGCTGGAGGATACGCAGCACGAGCTGCGAATGCAGCGAAGCCGCGACGGTGGGGCTTACTTGTCGAATTATAATTACCACCAATTAAAAAACGGACAGCGCAAATACGCCGAGCTGCTCGCACAGAAAGAAACAGAATTGAAACATCAAGAATTGAGACTTGAAGAGATCAGTGTAGAGAACGCTTCGCTGCTCGCAGACCGGAGCGCTCTACAGGCCCAGGTCACGGACTTGGTTGACAAGAGCCAAAAATATCAAATGGCTTCAGATACCACTACGCAGTTCAAGACTTCCACTGAGACGGCTATCAGTGCGTTTGCTAAGTACTCGAACGATGTCGACATCGTAGCAAGAACTCTTTATGAAAAGCTTGATAAACTGCCGCAAGCGCTGGAAGGACTCACTGCGAAACTCCAAGCTCTCCTGAGTAACAGCTCTCACATCAGCACAGCCGCAGCATCCTTGGAGTTGAAGACAAGGCAGTCGGTGGAGGAACACAAAGACACGCTCAAAGAACAACTTATTCGTCACTTCAATGAAGTCATAGGCTCTATGACCGGTGCCATCAACAAAACTTTGAGCGGGGCAAACAGTTCAATTTCCCAGGTTCAGGATAGCCTCGCACTTGCTAATGAGGCCTGTTTCAAGCTACAGCGTCAATTTGAGAGCATGCAAGCAGATATTGCAATGCAGCAAAGCACAAGTTCCGAAGCTTTGAAGGTCACATCCATGCTGGAAGAACACGAAAGAGAGTATAATGACACAATGAGCCGACTGGCGTTGAAAAGGAAAGCATTACTCGAGACGCTTGTCACGAAACAGCGGCAGACTGCAATGCCTCGTCTATCCAGCAGCGCTTCTCATGCTCTCGACCTTGTCACTGGCATTCGAGAAGCAGTGTCACAAGCTCCACCTTTGATCGCCAATGACGAAGTCAGTGCTGAAGGCCAGCGGGCCCTATATACGAGGGCATCGGAGAAGATTAGCTCGGTGGTCGAACAAGACCTATCCGAGATTGCGGCGCAGGTCGCCAAAGATGTCCAGGGCATTTCGCAAACTTGCCAAAGGGACTTCGAGGTACAAGAAGATCAACACGCTCAAGCGATCAATAACCTGATGTCAGAGACGGCCACCTTCGTCAAAGGTTCAATACCAATTAGGGGAAACACGCTTCCTGCTGCGCGAGATGCCAAAGCCGCAGTCTTCGATGAGCTGCGCAAAATGAGTGCTCTCGCAAAGGCGTCGTCTAGCGATGTTAAGCAACCGGCTGTCGCACTAAAATCTAGCAGATCCCCAAGTCCTCGCAGAAGTCCTCAACGGCTGCTATCCCGTAGCGGTGTCACTGCTTTGCGCAATGGAGTTCGTGATCAGCCACCGAGCCCCGCGCGGACCCGGGGAGGAGGAGCCCTTGGTCGAGCTCCACTCAGGCCGATAGCTTCACGCCAACCGACAATAGACCTAACAGCCCATGAGCAGAATCTCGGCCTGGACCCTCCATTGCAGGCAGTGAGTCCTCTAGATGCAGAGGGCCACCCGTTCAAATCCCAGATGCCTCAGAAACAGCGGTCTAGGCGACCATTACCGCCGGCTAAGAAGCCGCGGACTAATCTCTGATCAGCCGTAACTTGGAGAACTTCCACCGTCTAAATCTCAGCTATTCCGATATCGCATTATTTATTTGAGCTCTATACTAAGAGGCGTTTTGTGTACCAAGCCGATTACTGGAAGGTGTTAGCATATCAGATCTAATTTTCAATGTCTCCGCAAAAAAGTTTTGGAACAGGTCTGTGAATTTGAAATATTTCATCACAAAGCTACTTACATTCTAGGTGCCGAGCCTGTTCGAACTCCGTCGGTTCGTCGTCTCCACGGACACGAATGTGCGCCGCAGCGGCTGTAGTTGCCTGAAGTGTGAAGGAGAAGAAAAAAAATGTGGGCTAAGTCAGGGAGAAAGGGACTATCCCGAACCCTAGAATGCAGTCAGTCGTTATCTCGGGCGGTTGTGGAAAAAGTCGTGCGATTCTGCTATATGTGGCGCGAATTAGAACATCGAGTCTATCGCTCACTAGTAGACTATGAGAATTAAATAGTGTCAAGTGTCGTAACTTTTAGGCAAGAAGCTCGAGAGTAAATAGCTACTGCCTACACCCTCGGTATGTCATAACCCCAGACCAACCACCTACCAGTCACGCCTCGCCTATACGTAATCCACCACCGAGGGGAGAGAGCGCGCAAGCGCCGATGGCCACCCACTGGATTTCGACAATGTTCCGCTGATTTTAGATGAAAAATCCGGCAAGGGTTATGCAAGATACCTGCAGGCCGAGCAATGCAAACTTAGGAGTCAGAAATGCGAATGTTATTCGACGGCATCATCTGAACTCTTTATGAATAACGATTACTTAGAAGAAAACAAGTGTTACGCTCGGGTTTCTGTCCTTGTTTACGTTTCGAGGGCCGGTTATTGATTATTGCTCGTCATTATTTTTCTCCATTCGCCATCGCACGTGATGTGCAAAGTTCTCGAGGATGGCGTGCTATGGTGTGATTGACAAGACCAATGCGCAGGCGCAGTGAAATAACGATAGTGATTCATTTAAATTAATCTCCACACCCACCTTTCGATTACTTCGTAACTCGGATCGTGTCAAAAAACTTCATCCACACTAACCAGCTTTGCCCTCTGATCATGTCTGATGGTGCGATGGAGCGAAGCGGTTCAATTACGGATGGCGCAACGCCTAGATACGATCCTAGTCCCTCATACGTCGATGATGAAACGCAATGGGAATATACTGAACCTATACCAAGCATCGTTGACCCAGTTAGATGGTACTTCACCGGATTCGGTGCCCGTGTGAAGAATTACTTCATCTCATTGCTCCCTTTTCTCCAGTGGATCTATCGTTACAATCTAAGATGGTTGTATGGCGACCTCATTGCTGGTATCACCGTAGGAATTGTCGTTGTTCCGCAAGGTATGTCGTATGCTAAGGTAGCTGGTCTACCTGTGCAGTACGGTTTGTACTCAAGCTTTATTGGAGTGATGCTTTACTGTTTCTTTGCCACAAGCAAAGACGTTAGCATCGGTCCCGTCGCGGTCATGTCGGCCGAAACCTACAAGATTACCCACAGAGTAATGAAAGACATTCCAGGATTGTCTGAGAAGGACCTCCCGATGATCGCGGGTGTACTCTCACTTCTCTGTGGCGCAATCACTCTCGGTTTGGGAATTTTGCGTTTGGGTTTCATTTTGGAGTACATTCCGATGCCCGCAGTGCTTGGCTTTATGACTGGCTCAGCCTTTACCATTGCGGCTGGCCAAGTTCCGAGTCTCTTTGGTATCAACAAGCTCTTTGACACACGCGCCGCTTCCTATGAAGTCGTTATCAACACTCTAAAGCACCTCGGAAGTTCCAACGTAAACGCCGCCTTTGGTATTGTGAGCTTGGTGATGCTGTATCTGCTCAAGTTTGGCTGCGGATACCTCGAGAAAAGGGACAAGAAACGGAAGTGGCTCTGGTTCTACCTCAATACTTTACGATCTGCACTCGTGGTAATTTTCTCGACCCTGATTAGCTGGGGATGCTACAGGATCTACGGAAAGACCAAGATCTCCATGATTGGCAACGTGCCCCGCGGTCTGAAGGATGTGGGCGTCCACCCTGTGCAACGAGAAGTTGCAACGAAGCTTGGCTCTAGCCTGCCAATTGCCACTGTTGTTCTCGTTCTCGAGCACATCGCCATTTCGAAATCCTTTGGACGTATTAACGAGTACCGTATAAACCCGAACCAGGAACTCATTGCAATCGGCATCTCGAATATGGTTGGACACTTCTTCCAAGCGTACCCAAATACGGGATCATTTAGTCGTACGGCCCTGAAAAGTAAGTGTGGCGTGCGCACACCATTGGCTGGCATTTTCACAGGTATTTGCGTCTTGGTTGCCATTTACGCACTCACGGATGCATTCAAATACATCTCAAATGCAGCCCTCGCTGCCATTATTATCAATGCAGTTGGCGATCTCATGGCAAGCTACCAGACTTCGATTAAAATCTTCTTGGTGTCGCCTCTCGAGTTCCTCATCTTCCTCATTGACGTGTTCCTCTGCGTTTTCGTGACACTTGAAGCCGGAATTTATTTCAGCGTTGCCGCTTCCTTAGTGCTGCTGCTACTCAAGCAGACTTTCCCACTTGGAGAGTTCCTTGGAAAAGTGGAGTTCACAAGGCATGCGATTAGTCTGCCGCAGGACGGCGAGACTGCGGAGGAACCCTCTGGATCGCGCTTGGCTGGTCTTCGACTTGCATCTATAGGTATGGTCAGGGCTCCAGCAGCTGCGGCTAGATCTTATAAGCAAAAAATGGCTGACTTGATATCCAGGAAAAACCGCGGTGACGTTTACAGGACTTCTACGGAGGATGAGCAAGTGCCAGCTGGTGATGGATTGAGCCCTGAGAAGTCCAAGGTTAATAATCCCCACGCCCGCAGTGTCAACGCACCCTCAGAGTCGACTGCGAACGATGATTCGATCAGAATGGAGCATTTCGATGATATTGTTGTCCCAACTGGGCCAGGTGAGCCCGAACACGAGGTCACCAGACCGGTGGTATTAAATCCGGGCGAAAAAACGACTAAATGGTGGCCACTATCTCACAATGGCATTAATCCCAACATTCGGATAGTACCACCTCCTCCCGGAATCCTCGTCTATAGATTCCGGGAATCTTTGACGTACCAAAATGCGGCTTGGCAGACTGAACGGCTCGTCGACTATGCGCACAAATACACGAGGCGTAATCTTGACTATTCCATTTACAAGAATCAGAAGCTTGGAGACCGGCCTTGGAACGAGCCCGGGCCTCGCAAGTACAAGCCTCCTACAGAAGAAGACACGAGACCGATTTTGCGCGCAATCGTCTTCGACATGTCATGCTCTCCTAATGTTGATCTGACAGGTGCCCAGGTTTTGTGGGACTGTCACCAGGAACTCACGAAGTACGCTTGTGTACCCGTGGAGTTTCATTTCGCAGGCATCCTATCGCCTTGGTCTCGGCGCGCGCTATTAAGCAGCGGTTTCGGTGGAGACAACAGGGCCCAGCCTCCTCACACGGACCGTCTTGTGGAGACAGCCTCCGTTGAGTTTGATGTTGAGGCACAGGCTGAAAGAGGTGAAAAGGGTGCAAAGTATGCACCTGTGATTGACACGACGAATTGCTATTTCCATTTTGATATTCCGGATTTAGTATTGGGGCCTGTGAATTAACTCAAACCCACACACCTTTATGTCTCTCTCACATTTGTGCTCTACTGAGGACGAAGAAATATGCAGGCATACAAAGAATATAACCTGATAATTATTATTCTTATATTTATTTATTCATCGCGATCATTTTTGTCAGTCTTCGACCTCAACGCCCTGTTCCCAGGCTAGCGGCAGAATAGAGGCCAGTGTACATGTCTCAAGCGTCGTTCATAGCGAGGTGTTTTCTACGTTTCGGTGTTGGCAACGCCTGCAGAGTGGTAGCATCAACCCTGCTGCTAGCAGCAGCAGTACGTAGTTGTGGTGATGATGCTCGTGGCTCTTGGGAATCAGGGGTAGTGGTCTTTCCCACGTGGACTGCAATGTCTTGTGATGGCGAGGCTGGTGAGGCCTCACTGCGGGCATTACAAGATTGCGTGCTATCAGTCGTAGGATTCGGTTTCGAGCTCTGTAAGTTTTGTCTCTTTCTTTTATCATTTTGCTGATCATCCCTATTGTATTTGAGGTCCAAATTGCGATCAGCTCCTTTGACAATAAGATACCCCCCCGATGCGGGATCGGTTTTAATGACGATTTCTGAGCTGCAATGCGGGCATCTTATTGAGAACGAGACAATTGATATGCTTAGATACTTTTCGCTAGTATTCGTTTTTCTCGCGTTGAATTTCGTATTTTTATAAATGAAGTGATGGCATTCCTCACAGTGCATACTAAATGGCGCCATCAATCTCACAGAGACCTTCTTTGGAGGCATCACGATTCACTACAGGTCGTAGCTGTCCCCTTTGCTGTTTGTTTGTGCCGTTCGGTGTTAGGCCCGCCCAACTAAAAAACATCGCTGGAATCGTGCTCGCAGCGTCAAGATCGAGCATGCGCCCCCTAGCCCAGGGTGTTTGTGCGACCTCACTCGTAAAATCTGTCGGCATCTATAACTTACTGAGAGCAGGCTCTTTCACTAGGTCTCGACAGCCGCAGTGTTGTTCCGAGTGATCAACTCACTAATTCCATTGCAAGATTCTCTTGTGAGGACTAGCAAATGGCTTTACGAAAGGTGAGAACTCAGACAAGCAGATTGGGCGTATTCGACCTCGATGACTACGAGTTTGATCCTGGCCTTCGTGGTGTATTCCAACGACTAAAAATATCGTCTAAGCATGCGGTTATACGCTCTATTCGTGCTTGTCGCTTCTTCTTTACCAGCTTCCTGGGTCTGCATTACGTCTATGTCATAAGTTGGGCGCTCGTCCTGTCCTGGATTCTATACCCAGAACGCAATATGACCTACACAGACGCGCTATTTCAGGCAGTAAGCTCCGTCACATTGACTGGTCTTAACACCGTGAATATCAACGATCTTAAGTTGTATCAGCAAATATTCCTGTTTGTTACACCAATATTCACACACCCACTGACAATAGCCTCGGCAATGGTTTTTTACCGGCTGTACCTATACCGTAAGAAGTTCGAGGACATAGAGCAGACGTCCAAGTTTCAATCAAAATTGCGGCGTGCTAATACTGTGTCCCAATTTGAAACCATGAAGAAGGGTGGCTACGCGCGTGACAAACGGGAACCCCAGGCTCCTCAAGCGATAAATCTCCAGCTGGGAAAAAGGTCTCCGTCTTCTCTAGAAAGACCGCATGACAAGCCCCCAGATTCTGATGTGTCTCCTGTAATGGCGGATAACGAGTCACTTGGAAAAGAATACAACAACAGCACCACCCCTTCAGAAGGTAACACCTCGCCAGAAATCGCGCATTCTAACTCGGAAATTAATATCAATAACTCCGATGATGAAGGTGATGGGGGAAATAAAATTCGGTTTGGTGCCCTTCCCCGGCCACCATCTCGCGAAAGAGAAGATTACAATCCCAGAGAGATGTTTAGGTCCTTAAACATGATGCGGAATCAATACTTAGCCGATGAGATGGATGAGGAGGATGGTCCTGCTCTGGTCATAAAGAGTCCCCGTGATATCGAGGCTGACGAGAGGAGAGGTATTCACAGTGCGGTTGCGACCTCCTCCGATTTCAATTCCCAGAACCGCGATCCTGGTGACGCCAGCAAGGAATTTGTTGCTTATCCGCAGCACCCATCGCGCCGCTTCTCTTCAGCCACTTATGGTGACAATCCAGCCTTTAGGCCCGCGAGGACACTTACAAGAGCAGATACGTTGATGTCTATGGCATCCAATAGAAATCCGAGATCAATGACTGCAAATTATTTATCGTGGACTCCCACTGTAGGTCACAATTCTGCCTTCATAGGCCTCACTCACGAACAGAAGGAAGAACTCGGTGGTGTTGAATTCCGAGCTCTCAAATTGTTGCGGTGGATAACCATTGCTTATTTTATTGTGGTGCTTAGTTTGGGGTGGGTCTTTCTCCTACCTTGGGTCTACTATCGCGATCAATACAAAGAGGTCATAGAAAGTTATGGTGTATCACCGGTTCTGTTTGCCATGACCACGGTGCTCTCCGGATTCAACAATTCAGGTTTGTGCACCCTTCCTTCTTCGATGGTCGACTTCTGGCATACCGCCTACGTTCCGGTTGTCGTATCCTTCGTTGTTATGGCTGGGAATGTCGCGATACCGATAATCATGCGATACTCAGTTAAGCTTGTCTTCCTTTTAAGCCCGCAATTCGGGCAGACTCGCGAGACTCTTGGGTTTTTGCTAGATCACCCGCGCCGTTGCTTCATGTTGCTGTTTCCATCCACCACGACTTGGTGGCTATCATTGACGATTCTTGTCTTTGTCGTTGTAGAGACCTCACTGTTCATGATTCTTGACCACGGGGACCACTCTCCTCAGCCGGACATGTCAGCAGGGCCAAGATTGTTATCTGCGTATTTCCAATCTATCGCAGTACGTACTGTGGGGTTTACTATCATCAATATCCGGATACAGGCTCCGGGCATGCTGGTGCTCAATATCGTCATGATGTATATCGCCATTTACCCTGTGGCCATGTCCATTCGTAAGTCGAACGTTTACGAAGAGCAGTCACTCGGTCATTTCTACACCAGTACCAGTAGAACTACCGGTGCCGACTCTGAAATGGATTTCCGCCGAGTGCCCAGCAATGCCATTGAGGACGATTATGACGAGACCGCTACTGAGAGCAACAATCCCAATACGGAGGCTTTCAAAATCCGAAGGAGAACCTCCACTGCTGGTAATGGGCGCAGATTCAGCTCTGAAGGTGGCGAGCAGGACCCTCATAGCGAAATGGACGACGAAGAGGAAGATGACGACGACGACGACGAGGATGACCGACCCTCAACCTTAGTAGATCATATGCGCCGACAGCTCTCTATGGACGTATGGTCACTAGTTTTGGGCATGATGCTTGTGGCTATCAGTGAGGGGGGTAGCATCACTAAGGGGAAGTTTACAATGTTTGACATGATATACGAGGTGTGCTCTGCTCACGGCACTATTGGATGGTCCACTGGCTTGCCTGGCACAGCTTTGTCGGTGAGCGGCGGTTTCAGTAATGTGGGGAAACTAGTCATGATGGCCATAATGATCCGTGGACGACACCGTGCTATGCCGTACAACGTCGATCGTGCAATCATATTGAAGAGTGCTGACATCTTGAAACGGGACAAGGAGCAAGAGCACCGGGCAAGAGATGCCCATCTTATGATGCCTCGAGAGCCGACGCAGCAGGGCCCTTGGCTCGCTCGTGCAGCAACAACAGCATCTCGCCTCACCAACATGGGGAGTCAGCGACGCCGATCTACTTCTTCGCGCCCAGCGTCCTTCGACGCTGCGTGAATTAATCTCCAGGAAGAGGATTACCAACAGAGTATGTGCAATGCCCAAGCTCAATTTATTTACCTAGAAATTATTTATAGCTCCTGAACCCCTTAAAAGAATAGAGAAATGTGGAGATACGCACACAAAAATAGCTTGGGCACGGGGATGTTTATATTTATTGCATGCTGCTTGAACTTCCTCTTGTGTACACGACGACGCATCATTAAAATAGAACTGGCCTCTCAAGGCTGATTGTAAAATCCCTTGCCCTGGTGGTCTCTGGATTAAGTATCTCCGTGTCTACACAGGCATACATCGCTTACTAAAGATACGAAGAGTGCCCACCTCCGGCATGGAAAAACTGCACGTGAACAGTTACGTCACTGAACCCGCAAATATGGAACAAACCGTCGCCTTATGTAATTGCGTTAGAGACCAGTTGAACTCGCGCGCAACGCAGGTTTACCCAGTATAACACCGAGTTGACAGAGCCTTTGAGTGAACCGATCTTTGTCCGTTCAGTAACTCATGACTGGTGTTTTCCCCCACGGGAGTCAACTGCCCAGGGACCAATTACGAGGTGATGGTTCCTCTACTACGGGCGATACTTCCCACCATTTTGCAGTGGACGACAGCCTGGCATCTGGTATCAGCAATATGAAATTGCAGTTGCCAGGAAAGCAGCAGGGAAAGAAGTCCCCATCCAACCTCCCGTCCTTGTTCGATGGTGCATCGCCATTTGGGTACCTTCCAAAGCCGGCGTCACGATCACCGGGTGTTGGCCAACCGCTGAAACTTGACACCACTCCGGAAGCCATAAACGAGTATTCCTTGCATGAGTATGTCACAACTAAACCGTTGGTGCCTCCAGTACCGCAGAAGCCCAGTGATGCTGTTTCCCCGTTAACTATTGGCTCACCCCTCTCCAGTAGCTCCTCGGCATCAAGCACCTCATCCGCGACGGGACAGGCCGCCGAGATGCAAGCACGTATATTTGCGCTTCAGAGGTCCCGCTCCAAGCTTGTCTCTAGTCCCAGGTCGGCCCCCCTCAACAGTCCTCAAGGATCGACTCCTCGAAGGACATCCTCCAACTTTGGCGGCAGCTTGTCTGCGTTGAGTGGCCCTTCATCTCAGAAGTCAAGTTCCAGAACTTCTATCTCCACGTTAGACAGCTGCTCTACAGAGTCCGAGGGTGACGATGTTAGTAGTGGAGGATCGCCACCCTTTGAGAAATTTGAAGGTGGCGGCTTCGAGATCAACCCGATCTCAATTAGCAACGACTCGACACCAACACAAAGATCAATGTCTCCTGGACTCATGACCCCGACTAGTGGAGGTATTCCTGTCACTAAGCAGCCATTGGCAAGTAACGGGTTTGATCCCAATACTGTCATTAGCCCTACGGCCGCGAGCTTCGCTGCGTCTGGAGGAGCTGTTTCCGTTAACCGAGCTCCATCTTTCCGCACGCGCCAAAGATCTTCTTTAAGTGCACGAAGAGGCATGAAACTTGATGGCAGTATGTTGCAAGGCGGCAGCGAAGGAAACTCTCCCAGTGGGAGTATTGCTCGAGCACCGGTTCAGACCAATGTGCCAAAGAAGTCTGGAAAGAGTTACGAATCGTTGCAAAATTCCCAGGTGCCGCAAGAGTCTGGAAACAGGGGCCTATTCCGGGATTATGGGAAGTATGTCGACATCGAGACAGGCTCTTTGAACTTTGCGGGCAAAGCATGCGTTCACGCGCAAGGAATTCAGTTCTCGAGCGGTGAAAAATTTCACATTAGCATGGATCAACTTGAATTCATCAGCGAGTTGGGCGCTGGAAACTACGGAACCGTTCAAAAAGTTCTTTACAGGCCAAATGGTGTGCTTATGGCAGTCAAGGAGATTCGTTTGGAACTCGACGAATCTAGTCTGCGGCAAATCATTATGGAGCTCGATGTACTGCATCGCTGCGAGATGTCGGACATCATCGCCTTTTATGGCGCCTTTTTCGTCGAAGGCTGCGTTTACATCTGCATGGAATACATGGATGGAGGATCCATCAATAAGATCTACGATGGGGGCGTCCCAGAGAAATACCTCAGGCACATCGTGCGATCTGTTGTGAACGGGCTTAAGGAGCTCAAAGAGAAGTTCAACATCATACATCGAGATGTCAAGCCCACAAATATCCTGTGTTCCACATCGGGTGAGGTGAAGCTTTGCGATTTCGGCGTAAGCGGAAATCTCGTAGCGTCGTTTGCCCGAACAAACATCGGGTGCCAGGCATACATGGCACCCGAGCGTATAAAGGTTGACCGTTTCACTGGCAGTAACCCCAACCAGCCAATGGCTTATACCGCAGAAAGCGACATCTGGTCGCTTGGGTTGAGTATTATAGAAATGGCCAAGGGAAGCTATCCTTATCCCACAGACTCATACGCGAGCATTTTTTCACAGTTAAATGCAATTGTTGAAGACCCGTCTCCAGCTCTGGACCCGACAAAGTTCTCACCAGAGGCATGCGATTTTGTTAACCAACTCCTTTCCAAGTCCCCAACCAACCGGCCGAAGTACGCCGACATTGTAAAACATCCATGGCTGGCCAGTGATGATTGCACAATGGAGGAAATGGGCGCATTTGTTAAAGAGAGACTGGCTAGAAGCGGCGGTTCCGATGGAAGAGAGCAGGGCTCCTCTGAGGTTGAGCAACCCACTATAAAGCCAGGGCATCGCTAAAGATCTCTACTATTTAACAATCATTCTTATCACTTCAATCATCCATAAGCATGTACATCGTAGTAATCGTGTATTTCATGTACTCTAGCAAGATCTATGTTGAATTTGAAGCCTCTATAATTAACCTTATATTCCGTGCAATACCTGAGACCATGGCCGACAGATAACTCAGGGTACATATAGTAATAGTGGTGGTGCCTCAAGCAAGCACCTCGCTACCCTACCACACCTATCTTAACATCACCACTGAGAGTGTCTACGCGAGTCCACTGGACGGCATCTAAAGCATTTTGTTGAATTTGCTCGGTTGCATTGTGTAGTGTATTTGTATATCCAATGCTCTTTGTTCTTGCTATATTCGACGTGCGGGCCGGAAATCAAGTCGTCTGGACTTCCGAGCCCGTAGAAGCTTATTCAACGTTGCCCGGCATCGAATTCAAGATAATTCCCAGTGGCTTGCACGATCGTCGCTCAGAAACAATATATTTCGTTTGTGGTAATTGGCAAGGTATCGCTCGCTACGAATCTCGAATAAACGGTCCCCCAGGAAGCCGGGACGATGCTCAGATGTATTCGTTGGCGGCGCTGGCGCCATTGACAGATGGCTTTCCATGGAGCCAAGAGTCCTTCTTGAAGCGTCATCTCAGCAAATTTTTGGATTCTGGCTGTAACCTGAGTGTGCTTCCTACCTCTCCATATAATCGCCCGGACCCTCGAGCGCACCCCGTCCTTGCCTCGTCTTCTTTCTTGAAAGCGTATGGTCCCATGGTATTTGAGCTCTGGAAGGCGGGGCTCTCAAGGTCGCGGGTAATTCTTGCTTCAATCCCTGACCAGTCTATCAGGGCCATGAGCCAGTTCACATATATGGCTGCACAGATCGCATCGATTCCTTCGGATGTGGCCCACCTTCTCCCGTGCCAAAAGTTGCCGATACAATGTCTATATAACGTCACAATAAGTGACTTGCAGCGCCTTCAGACCTCTGAATCCTACTGGGCAACTACTACTGATGGGCTGCTCTTGACACCTTCCAGAGACGCTTGCGACAGCTTTGCCGATCAACACGCATTGCATGATAATACAGCAGGATCTCCAGGGCGGACTATTTTCCCCACTTGGAGAGACAGGCACCGTTTTGTTTTGCTTGTTGAGTCATTGGGTCTAGAAGATATCCCATATTCAAGCGGCCTCTTGGAAAATGTCGTGGATGCCACCGCGAACGGTCTTCTCTGGTGGGCATCTGCTGGCGAATCTGCGATGATAAACCGTGACGAGAGTGCTTCTCTTTTGGGGTCACCCTCGCCAACTATGCCTATGGCTGAGTCTACATCTGATGGGGTGGCGCTGATAGGTCAATTTCAACAATATACTCGTCAATTAATACGAGTATTTTCGAAAATAGCTGATGACGATGACTACGCTATCAGAATAGGAGTTCAGGATATCGCAGCGATGGGACTAGATCCTCTGGCTAAGTCCGACCACACTTTCCTGCAGCGATTTTCACTAGCCTGGTGGGACCGTCCCGTGGTCTTCGTTGGTCTATGCTGTTGCTGTCGCTAATACTCATGGATCTGTTCAATGACTGCTTGGCCCTCCTCATGCCTTTGCAGTTTCACTCTCTTGACATGCAGCTAAGGTAAGAGATTGGGGCCTAATAACCTCATTTTTTTTATTTTCTGTCGTTGACTCTAAACGGTTCACTCTGAATTTTAGTCTTAATGATTTAAATTTATTTATTTATTCCAGGCCTCCGTAATGCATTACCGACTTCTGAGCAGCACCCTTGGGCGCTTTGAGTAGGGCAATTGATTAGGTCCCACACGAGGTACAAATGTCTCTCCGCTCGATTGGGACCAAGAAAGCATTGAACGCACCGCATAAAACTGGAAGATGAAATGGGAGTTATTTATTTATACCGTGTATTATTGTCTACAATTCTTCGTGAGTAATCTTGTCATCGGCAGTATCAGTCGCCGAGGGTGCCTCGGTGTCTGATGCAGAAGATGAGGGCTCAGTCGTGCCTCTATATACCTCCCGCGCTTCATCCAAGTTTTTCTTCAGATCGTCTAAGCTTCCAGTACTGCTCTCGATCCACGATAGCAGCCTTTCAGCCGTAGTAGCTAGCTCATGCTTGCCCTCACTTACTAGACCCTTGATACGATAAGCGAGGATTTCGAGCTCATGGTGCAAAACACTGTAGTGCTTGTGGTCCTCATCGTTCTTGTTCATTTTGTCCAAGTGAGCACGAATGCTAGCGCGCTCAGAGGTTCCAATAGGAGCCTGCTCCCAAGAAACTTGAGCACTAACACGACGCGTCTTCGGGCGAGTCTTCTCAGCATCGGTACCTGATTCAGAAGACG
The DNA here is from genome assembly GCA_030579735.1 of Starmerella floricola. Classification (NCBI taxonomy): domain Eukaryota; kingdom Fungi; phylum Ascomycota; class Dipodascomycetes; order Dipodascales; family Trichomonascaceae; genus Starmerella; species Starmerella floricola. The sequence goes on along the minus strand of JAKTRP010000001.1, from coordinate 1,071,904 downwards.
ATTGAGTCAGATGTGCTGAAGCCGCGGTGTGTGTTTCGGAGGAATCAGCAGACTGGCTCTCAGTCGGAGTGGTTGAATCAGCAGCCAAGCTGGTGGAAGTGGCCTCGCTGCTCTTAGCGGTATACTCGCCAATAGTGGAAGATGACTTCGACATTACAGAGTTGCAGATCGCATCAACGCTGACAAGTCTCAGCACGCCATTCGCATCAATGATGAAAGTGGCTTCCAATCGAGACTTGTCAATACAAGTGTAAGGGCCGGGCTCATACAGGGAGTCGATATTCTGCTTGAGGTAAGGTAGGTCCCATGTCACCAGCTTCTTACGATCTTCATAGATCTCAAGGGACTTTACATTACGAGGGAGATCGATAGTTGACTTGGAGCCGAGCGGTGAACCAACATGGAACAATTCCTTCGTATCCTTGCCATCAGTAGACGCAATGTGTAGCGTGTACTCATGGGAGACAATATCCGAAACCTCGAACTTCCGCTTAGACCGGAAAATACCCAACAAGTTAACTCCACGCATGCTGGTGCCCTGAACGTTGGCCTCATCTGCATTCACATTTTTCGAGATCTTCGACTCGCCCACCTCAGCCCTGAGCTGATCAAGAACAAATGGTGTACGGGTGGCTCCGCCAACCAACACAACGGCATCAATGTCGCCTTGGAAATCACTCAATGAGGTCCTCAAGACCTCAGCAACCTTCTGCACCTGGAAATTGGCCTCGTTTTCAAACTGCTCTCTGGTAATCTTGGTATTGAGGTCCTCGTCATTGGCAAGCGATTCGATGTGCACATGGACCTCGGTGTTGGCACTCAAAACCTGCTTGGCGCGCTCAGCTTCACGCCACAGCCTATTCAACAGCCGCGCAGTTCTGGTGACTTTCCCATACTTCTGAGAAAAGCGCTCAAGGAGCATCTCTCGCAGCAAAGTAGTCAGAGCTTGGCCGCTTAATTCGATCGAGCTTCCATACCCTTCCACATTGACGTCAAGCAGGCCTTCATCTTCGGGGCTCACACTCAAGCTCACGAGAGTCGAAGAGGCCGCAGAAGCACCAACGTCGTACACAACAACATAGTGCTTATCTGTCGACAGCTTTGAGCTCACTGCCGGAGAGTTCGCATAGTTGATTGCAACTGCCACGCCATCGCTCGTCAAACCAGTCAAATCACCACCTGCCAAGTTTACAGCATCAATTAGAGCCTGGCGCTGCGACGAGCCAAAATGTCCGGGCGCACTGAGCGAGATGTCTCGCAACACGGCATCTTTCGAGTGAGTCTTCTCCTGCACCATCACAGTGGCCCTCTGTTTAGCATCAATAATCTGCATAGCAGCTACTTCCTCGACCGGAATAACCGTCCCACTGATATTAAAGCCTACAGTTTTGCGATCTGTGGGCACCAAGTTGACTCCCGGGTGCGTCTCTTGATATAAGGACACCCGAAGGTCGTGGAACGGTAGACCTAGCAAGCTCTTAACGCCATACAACGAAGATTCTGGGTATTTGGAAGCCAGAGAGACACCGCTAGACCCGTAGATGCGCTGGCCCTCGGGATTTATAACGAGTCCACTCGCGTCTTTACGCTGCGAGTCTGGAGTCAGCACAATTTCAAATGGGGCGTTTGGAGCTACTAGACTTGACTTGACAAAATCAGTTCCATAGTCAATGCCTAGAATTGCAGCAGCAGCAGAAACAGCGGATATCATGAATGGAAGAGCAAACCACTTCATTGGTTAGTATCCCGCTTCGGTCACTTTAGGGAATTATAGCCAGACGTGGATGGGGTTGCCTGAATAATGTGCAACGTGTAGGGATACCTGTCCGGACAGGACGCTGACAAAGCAGGAGTTGAAGATCGTGAGGTGAAAGAGGATTGAGTAGTGAGAATTGGGCATTGTGCGTAGTTAAAAGGAGAAAATGTGGCGGCAGTGGATGATGGAGAAACATGATTGGGAGCTTAATACAGCGAAATATTTGCTGCAATAGAGAGGCTGCGCAAGAAATACTTGCAAAACGGATACTTTCCCGAGATTAGGGGATGATGTGTATCACTAACGAAGTGAGATCAACACAATTGACAAACAGGGAGGAGCCTAAGTCCAATTCATGACGACTTTGAGTTCGCTGTTGAGGTCTATATATATAGATTGATGAACGACGAGCTATGGTGCTTATGGCGTGGGAGTTCGCACGGGGGACTTTTGAGCCCACCATTGTACCCTAATATCCCTCAGCGTACGGCTTGGTAACGTGGAGTCTACAGCACACTTGTGCTCCTGTCATCTCGGGACAGCTTCCCACAGAGCTTCCGAACCATATACTTAATGAGCTAAACTATTAGAATATCGGTCTTTCTCACAACCCGAATGTATGCTTTATTCTCGATGACGAGAAATCGAGAGCCTGGTCGTATGATGTGTTCTCGCACATGTCAACATGCCGTTGTGGTCGTCCTTAGGTACTGATAGGGCAAGACCGTGGGTATGGAGGTGGGTATGGTCTGAAATTTTTTCATGCCCGGGTTCGATTTAATAGCAAGAATTTCTCTCTTTCACCTATTGTTCCCATCAATTGCGGTCCGATCTTAGGAGGAGAAGCAGAAGTCATGGCAGTGTCTATCCCTGTAACGCCTCCGATGCACTCGGAAGATGCATTGACGACCCTTGAACTTAAGACCGGCGAGTCAATCCAAGGTTATTCCTTCGGTGCTCCTGTGTCTGCTGCCGGTGAATTGGTTTTCCAAACCGGTATGGTTGGCTACCCAGAGTCGATCACAGATCCCAGTTACGAGGGACAGATTCTGGTGATCACCTTCCCGATGGTCGGGAACTATGGCGTGCCGGATCGTACGCTCAAAGATGACTTTGGTCTACCGAAGTACTTCGAAAGCAAGCGTATCCACGTCGCTGGACTCGTCGTTGCAAGCTACACGGAAGAGTACAGCCACTTTCTTGCCAAGTCGAGTCTGGCTTCGTGGCTTAAGGAGGAGGGTATCCCGGCCATTTACGGTGTGGACACTCGTGCGCTGACCCAGCGCATCCGTGAAGGTGGTTCTGCCCTCGCACGCTTGTCGCCTGCAGACGCTCCGAAGCCGGATTGGGTGGACCCCAATGTCCAGAATTTGGTCGCTCGAGTTTCTAAGTCAGGGTCGGAGCCCAAGGTTTACTCCCCCTTAGAGGGCTCCGCTAGGGCTCGGATCTTGATCGTTGATGTGGGTATGAAGTACAACCAGATCCGCTGTTTTGTTTCCCGTGGCGCGGAGGTCACTGTTGTCCCCTGGGATGCGCCCTTCGACGAGATGGTGAAGGACTTTGACGGCCTCTTCTTGAGCAATGGACCTGGAGACCCATCGACACTTTCTAATGTGATCGAGCGAGTCCGCAACGTCATCTCCACGAAGACAACCCCTGTTTTCGGTATCTGTCTTGGGCACCAGCTCCTCGCTCTGGCTGCGGGTGCCAATACGCTCAAGCTGAAGTATGGTAACCGTGGCCACAATATCCCAGCTACGAACCTCGTGAGCGGCCGCTGCCACATCACTTCGCAGAACCACGGTTATGCGGTTGATGTCGATACTCTGCCGACAGGCTGGAAGGAGCTCTTTGTGAATGCCAACGATGGCTCTAATGAGGGTATCTACCACACTGAGTTGCCGTTCTTCTCTGTTCAGTTCCATCCGGAGAGTACTCCTGGTCCTCGTGACACGGAGTTCTTGTTTGACACGTTCTTGGACACAGTGGCCGACTTCAGAAAAACGAAGCAGCTTGCTTCTGTCCAGTTCGAGGTTGTTCCCAAGCCGGCTCGCGTTCACGCTCAGAAGGTGCTCATCCTCGGTTCTGGTGGCCTTTCGATTGGCCAGGCCGGCGAGTTCGACTATTCTGGCTCGCAGGCGATTAAGGCGTTGAAGGAAGAGGGCATTTACACAATTCTTATCAATCCCAACATTGCAACGATTCAAACCTCTAAGGGCCTTGCCGATAAAGTCTACTTCCTTCCGGTAACCCCTGACTTCGTGCGGAAAGTTATCCAGCAGGAGCTCCCTGATGCCATTTACTGCACGTTTGGCGGTCAGACGGCCCTGCAAGTTGGTATTGCTATGAAGGATGAATTCGAAAAGCTGGGTGTCAAGGTCCTCGGAACTCCTATTGATACTATCATCACCACAGAGGATCGGGAGCTGTTTTCGGAAGCTATGGCTCAGATCAACGAAAAGGTCGCCACAAGCTTTGCTGCCTCCAACTGGGAAGAGGCCAAGAAGGCAGCTGAGGACATCGGTTACCCGATTATTATCCGTTCTGCTTATGCCCTAGGTGGTCTTGGCTCTGGTTTCGCAGATAATGAGGAGCAGTTGAAGAAGCTCTGCGACATTGCCTTCGCAACTAGTCCGCAAATCCTTGTTGAGCGCTCCATGAAGGGATGGAAAGAAATCGAATATGAGGTCGTCCGTGATGCCCAGGATAACTGTATCACTGTTTGTAACATGGAGAACTTCGATCCGCTGGGAATTCACACGGGTGACTCCATTGTTGTAGCTCCCTCGCAGACTCTGAGTGACGAAGATTACAACATGTTGCGAACCACGGCTGTGAACGTCATTCGCCACCTCGGAGTTGTTGGCGAGTGTAACATCCAGTATGCTCTCAACCCGTTCTCAAAGGAATACTGCATCATTGAAGTCAACGCGCGTCTCTCTCGTTCTTCGGCCCTCGCATCGAAGGCTACTGGGTATCCGCTAGCCTTCGTCGCGGCAAAGCTTGGTCTTAATATCACACTTCCTGAAATCACTAACAACGTTACAAAATCGACCTGTGCTTGCTTTGAACCCTCGCTGGATTACGTCGTTGTCAAGATTCCGCGATGGGACCTCAAGAAGTTCACCCGTGTTTCCAAAGAGCTCTCGTCTGCGATGAAGTCGGTCGGTGAGGTTATGAGCATCGGCAGGACTTTTGAAGAGGCTATTCAGAAGGCAATCAGGTCTACCGATTACCACAACTTTGGTTTCTCGCCGCAGGAAGCTTTGATGACCATCGACATTGACTCGGAGCTCCAGACTCCCTCCGACCAGCGGCTGTTTGCCCTGGCTAACGCTTTTGACAAGGGCTACTCCGTTGACCAAGCCTGGCAACTAACCAAGATTGACAAGTGGTTCCTCAACAAACTGAAATCTCTTATCGACTTCGGGAAGGACTTGTCGCAGCGATTTGCCGGCAAGCAGATTCCGGCCAATGCGATGCGTGAGGCTAAGCAGCTCGGCTTTGATGATCGCCAGATTGCTCAGTTTCTGCGTTCTAATGAGCTCAGCGTGCGTGACGCTCGTGTTAAGATGGGTATTTTGCCGTTTGTGAAGCGAATTGATACTGTGGCTGCTGAGTTCCCTGCGGTCACGAACTACCTGTACATGACTTATAATGCGAACGTCCACGACATTTCGTTTGAGGATAAGGGATACATGGTTCTTGGTTCCGGTGTCTATCGCATTGGCTCTTCGGTTGAATTCGACTGGTGTGCTGTACGCACAGTTCGCACTCTGCGCGAAGCTGGCCAGAAAACCATCATGTTGAACTACAACCCTGAGACGGTATCAACAGACTATGACGAAGCTGATCGGTTGTACTTCGAGGTGATCAACCTGGAGCGCGTGCTTGATATTTATGAACTCGAACAGTCTGCAGGTGTTGTTGTTTCCATGGGTGGCCAGACCAGTAACAACATCGCTTTGTCTCTGCACCGCCAGAATGTCAACATTCTTGGCACGTCTCCGGAAATGATCGACCGTGCTGAAAACCGCTACAAGTTCAGCCGTATGCTTGACTCGATTGGTGTCGACCAGCCCGAATGGAAGGAGCTTACCAGCATTGATGAAGCAGAGGAGTTCGCCAATCGTGTTGGATACCCAGTTCTCGTGCGTCCTTCATATGTGCTGAGTGGAGCAGCAATGAACACAGTCTACTCTCAGACTGATCTTGAGTCTTACCTCAAGCAGGCTGTTGCAGTTTCCCAGGATTACCCTGTCGTCATTACCAAGTACATTGAGGGCGCGAAGGAAATCGAAATGGATGCTGTTGCCCAAGATGGCCGGATGGTCATGCACGTAATTAGCGAACACGTTGAAAATGCCGGTGTTCACTCTGGTGATGCCACTCTTATTGTGCCGAGCCAGGACCTAGCAAAGGAGACTGTGGAACGCATTGTTGAAGCAACTGCTAAGATTGGAGATGCCTTGAACGTCTCAGGCCCGTACAACATCCAGTTCATTGCTAAGGACAATCAAATTAAGGTCATCGAGTGCAATGTCAGAGCTTCGAGATCGTTCCCGTTCGTATCGAAGGTTACAGGAGTTGATCTCATTGAGCTGGCTACGAAGGTTATCTGTGAGCTTGACGGCGTTGTTTCGTACCCGAATACCTCGCTTCCGAAGGACTATGTGGCTGTGAAGGCGCCGCAGTTCTCTTTTGGCCGTCTGGGAGGTGCAGACCCTGTTCTGGGTGTTGAAATGGCGTCCACCGGTGAGGTCGCCTGTTTCGGTCACAACAAACAAGAAGCTTACCTCAAGGCATTGCTTGCTACGGGAATCAAACTCCCTAAGAAGAATGTCCTGTTGTCGATTGGGTCTTACAAGGAAAAGGCTGAGCTGCTTCCGACTGTCAAACAGCTTGTGGAGGCGGGATTCATCGTGTACGCCACTGCAGGCACCTCTGACTTCTTGGTTGAGAACGGAGTTCCTGCCAAGTTCTTAGAGTATTTGCCCAACAGCGAAGAGTCGAGCGAGTACTCGCTTACCGAGTACTTAGCCAACGACAAGATTGACCTCTATGTTAATCTGCCCAGCGCCAACCGATTCCGACGCCCGGCCTCTTTCATGTCGAAGGGCTACAAGACTCGACGTATGGCTGTCGACTACGCCGTGCCGCTCGTCACGAACGTTAAGAATGCCAAGCTTCTGTTTGATGCTATGATCCGCTACGGTGGAAATGTGGATGAGTTACCAGTTTCGAGCTTGGATGCGCAGAGCTCTTCGCAGATATTGGACATTGCTGGTGGCTTTGTCGACATTCACTATGGCCAATCCGCTGGCGGCCCCGACGAGGCTTTGCGCTATGGATTCACTCAAACCGTTGTGTTCGAGAGCTCGCTCTCCAGTGAAATGGCGCTGCAGCAGGCCAGAATCTCGGCCCAGAAGCTACCCGTCCACGGTGACTTCTTGCTCACGACGGCAGCCGGCCCTTACAGTGAGGGTGGCTACATAGGATGGCTCCCCTTCCGTGACGGCACGCTCAGTAGCTCCAACATGACTGCCGTGAGCGATGCTCTCGCTGCTGTTGTTCGCCGCGACTGTATTGTGGTCACGGATGCGAATGCCGCTGGGCTAGCCTCCGTTTTGCTCTTGGGATCGCTGCACAATGTCCGCTCCCTGCATGTCTGCGATGTTCAATCTGTGTCAGACTTGCAACTGATCCTGCTTGCTAGGGCTCGCGGCTTGAGCGTGACTTTCGACGTTGCAGTGGGTACGCTTCGCCGCCACAATATGTGGAAGTTTGTCAACGAGATTGATGCTCTCTCCATTGGTTACGAGACGAGTTTCTCGGACTTCATCAAAGAGCTCAGTGATGCCCTTCGCGAGGGTCTTTTGACCCACCAAGATGTTGTTGCCAAACTCGGAACGAACCCGCGCTCTATTTTCGGACTCCCGCAGCCTCTGCCGCGCACGTCGGTAGAGCTGAGTGTTGGCCGCGGCATCGAGCGCGTCGAGTTCAACGGCCGTATTGTCGCCCTTGAGGGCAAGTTCCTCCCGGATGTGCGTATACACGGCCGCGATCTTATGTTGGAAGACCACCACGTTGAGCCTGCTGGCATTGTTGCGTCGAAGATGACGCCTATTGGCAGTGCTGCGTCGAAGCCCACCAGTGCTGCAGCTGCAGCTGCCGGTGTGTCAAGTGCTTTGGATACCGACTCGCCCCACACTCCGAGTCGCAGTCACCGCCAGTCCTTCACTGGCGACAGACCCCCTGTTCAGCGCGAGGCTCTTTCTAAGGTCATTTTGAAAGATGCGCTTCGCCGCAACCCTTTCTTGCGCAGGAGTGTGACGTCGGTGCACCAGTTCTCTCGTCGCAACTTGCACGAGCTGTTCGACCTGGCGCAAGAGATGCGCTTAGCAGTTGAGCGTCATGGCGGTGTTGATCTTTTGAACGGCCGTGTTCTGGCAACCATGTTTTACGAGCCTTCCACTCGTACGCAATCGTCTTTCGACGTCGCTATGCAGCGCCTTGGTGGCCGTGTGATCCCGATTTCGGTTGCCAACTCTTCTGTGAAGAAGGGTGAGACTCTGCAGGACACTTTGCGGACGTTGTCCTCTTACTGCGACGCCATTGTGTTGCGTCATCCTGACCCGGAGTCGATTCGCACCGCGACAAGGTTCTTGAACGTTCCAGTCATCAACGGTGGTAACGGACCTGAAGAGCACCCCACTCAAGCCTTCTTGGATCTTTTCACTATTCGTGAGGAGCTTGGTACCGTGAACGGGTTGACGATCACGTTCATGGGCGACCTCAAGTATGGTCGTACGGTCCACTCACTCGTACAGCTTTTGGGCCACTACAACATCCGTATCCAGTTGGTCTCTCCGAAGGCGCTGAAGCTCCCTGAGGAGTTCCGCGAGTTGATGAACCAGCAGGGCAAGTTGAAGATCGAGTCGGAGGAGCTAACCCCGGAGATCTTGGCCGACACTGACGTGCTTTACTGCACTCGTGTCCAGAAGGAGCGATTTGCTAGTGTTGAGGAGTACGAGCGCTTGGCGAATGTCTACCGAGTTGATAACGCGGTTCTTGCTAAGTGCAAAACCCACATGTGCATCATGCACCCGCTTCCTCGCAATGCCGAGATTGCAGAGGAGGTCGACTTCGATCACCGGGCTGCCTATTTCAGACAGATGCGGTACGGCTTGTATGTGCGCATGGCCTTGTTGCTCATGGTTATTGGCGTTGACTTCTGAGGGATATATGTCTCAAACACATAGAAGATCCCCTGAAACATTATCCTGAAACAAACAAATTTTCTTAATTATATCGCTTTTTGCTTTAAAGATGAATATTATATCAACTTAGCGTCATGCTTTCATTATTTATTTATTTGTATTTATTTGTATTTATTTATTTATGTATTTATTTGTTTTCTATGTTTTGTTTTGCTTATTGTTTGCATTAATCTTCGATGTTTCAGCAAGTACCCCTCATTCAAGGTAGATCAACGAGTCATTGCAATCCCTTCTGAGGCCAATAGTGAAATTAAATAAGAATGAATGCTCAACCACGCAGACTGCTCTAGCTACATTGATGCTCAGACGGTGGCGGCGGTGGTGGTAGTATGCTAGTACGGTAGTATGGCAATGGCCGGGGATGTGTAGTACTGTACGCAGACAGACACCCACACGAACTTACCTAATTTTTTTCATCTCTATTCTATACAGAAGCATATTAGCGGATGCCTAGCGGAATCCGTAGAAGAAAGCTTGCTAAAAGCGGATTCAATAATAATATCAAGAGACGTGCTCAAAAAGAAAAGAAAAAGAAGTATGTTTACGACAATCCCATTGTAGAAGCCAATTGGGACCCGAAACTCACTGTGTCTCAGAACTACAAGAATCTTGGTCTAGCGGCTAACTTGCAGAGAGCAACTGGAGGAGTTGAGGACGGGGAGTCTCGCGGTGAGTTATTGCCCGCATCAAAGAAGACTAGAACCGCCAGAATCGTGCACAATGAGGATGGGACGGCCCGCATCGAGTATGATTCGGACCCCGAAGACATTGACGCGCCTATAAAAAAAGTGGAAGGCAAAACTGAAGTTGTGAAGCAACTTGAAGAACAGGCCTCCCAGAAAAAGAAAGCTATTCGCCATCAATCGCACGAAGAGCAGATGTGGCTATCAAAGCTAATTGCAAAGCATGGAGACGACTACGAAGCTATGCAGTGGGACAAGAAATTGAATCAATTCCAACACTCGGCCGGCGAGTTAAGGCGTCGCGTCAAGAAGTACAATGCATTGCAGAAGAAGTCAGAAAATTAACCATGGGTTGCTATGAACATCAGTGCGTCGGCACCTGATTATCATGATTATTATAATATATATTTTGTTGGATTGTTCTCCCCCCTCTTTCTTCGCGTTCGCCGTGGATAGAAGGACCAAAAAATGAAAAGCTCGTGAAGTCGCAGCTGAAACTTGGGATTTGCATTCACAGTTCGGAGATCGCATGGTAGCTGACTGTTTCGGTCTTTGCCTCGAATTCGAATTCAGTCCCGGCGCCTACGAAGAAGACGTAACCAGCCTGGTACTCGTGTGACTTCCCGTCTGCTTTTAGCACACCAGATCCTTCTGTAACGATAAATACCGAGGCTCCCGTGAGCGCACCGCAGTGGACAGGCTGTTTAGGGGAGCTCTCAATCTGCAACACCGCGAATTCCTCAATCGGTGGGTTAAACATTTTGGTCGAGCCACCCTGGACTCGGTCGAATGCGGCAGGAGTCATCTTCTGCTCTTCAACTGGAGCACAGTCGTAGGTGAGCATATTAACGAGCGTGGGCACATCCTTGAACTTCGGAGTGAACCCCGCACGCACCACGTTATCGCTCGCAGCCATACACTCAATGATGTCGCCGCTAATGTACGCATGCGGATCCTTGGCTCTTAGGAACATGGCCTCGCCAGTGCGCAATGTGACATAGTTCAGCATGAGCCCGCCGCAGAAAAGACCCACGTCCTTCGGGAACTGCTTATCGACGCGGACAATGAGATCAGCCAGAGGCTTTCCAGCGCCAGCAGCCTCCCCGCCGGCGAATTTTGCACCCTCGACGGATGCACGGTGGGCAAGCTTCGTCGCGAGGTCCGCGACGCGGTCATCAGACGCGTTCATGACGGCAGAGAACACAATTCGCAGGGCCTTCTTCGTGTCCTTTTGATATGTTGCCGCATACTCCGACACGGCTTGAGGCCCGACGAGCTCGGCAAACTCGGGAACGGTCTCCAAAAAACCCTTGATCTCGTCAACAGGACGGAAGCCGCAGAAGCCCTCGAAGTCAGTGAGTGCAATCGCCATTTCCGGCTTGTGGTTATCATCGGGGTAGTTCTTCGGGTCGCGTTCAAAGAGGACCTTCGCAAGACTCTTGTCTGGGTGGGCCTGAATACTCAAGGCCTTGCGAATAGACAGGACCTTGAACAAGTACGGAAGCTCGCCCTCGCCGAACGTGGCAACAACCTTGTGGCCGAGCGCGTCAGGGCGGTCCGCACAGATCTCACGCAAATTACTTCCATCAGCCTCCGATCCGCAAACCGTGGACGGAAGCTTCGGGTGCGAGCCCATCCACAGTTCCGCGTACGGCTGCGTCTCGTCGACGGTGACGCCGTCATTAGTTGCAGCAAACTTCGCAACAAGCGAAGAATCGCCGAGCTTGCCCCAGTCGTAATTCTGGTATCCGCAATGAAGTCTGTAAAACATTATCGTATGGATTCGTGTCTTGTTTAGAGGCGGTTCCTGTAATGCGTTGACGATCCCAGGTCAAAGTCCACGTACCCACTCTTATTGATTCTATTTATGACCTTTGTCCCCACCACCGAGCGAGCAGGGTTGTGGGAAACTTTCCAGCGTGTTAGTTGCGCGCGGACGCGTTGACTTCCCTTCCCTTCCCTTACTATATGCACGTTTCGAGGTCTTCGGGTTAGGCCATATGGATCATGTCTATACGCGAAGTGGAAATGTAATTGCAAAGGACTCGAAGGTGCAAGGCGCAAGCTACATTGTCAACCAGGGCTCTAGCTACATCGGCCATGGGGCTGGCGTGCACGGCGAGCGGAATAATGGTAAACCCATCATAAGCTGGGGCAAGATCGTCATTCTGAGTGACGACTCCCAGATCGTGCCCGCCGAAAGGAAAGGTAAGTTCCTCCCCATGAGCATTGGCCACCATGTATTTATCGGGAAGTCAACTATTGTCGAGGCCGCAGCCATAGGCTCACATACACTCATAGGTAACAATTGCCGTATAGGGAAGTTCGCTATAATGAAGGACTGCGTGATTGTGCCTGACAACTCTGTAGTGCCTGATTATGCAGTTGTTGGGCCATCGTGCGAGTTCAGGGCGGGCGAGGGGCTGCTCGAGCTACCCGAAGCTGCTTCAGACGTCATAGATCACTTCTGTGAGAATGCTTACCGCGGCATCCATGTAGAGTTTCCAGAATTCTAAATATATACGCAATAATACAATCATTATGCACAGCCAGCAAAACTTGTACCATGTCGTGTACCAGCAGGGCGTGTACATTAAATGTCAATACATTAAAATGCTCATGCTGGTCGCGTGTAAGCGGTCGGGAAAATGCCCTGTCGACCGTTCAGCACGCCCGTGGTCCAGCCGCCGTTGTCACCTTCAACGACAGTGATCACATCGTTCGCCTTGATATCAAGCTGAGAGGCATCTCCGGCCTGAAAGTCATAAACGGCGACTACTTTCTGGTCCTTCGAGCCTCTTGTTGGTGGTGGCGGCGGCGGAACCGCGCCTCCGCTACTATTTTGCTTCCCGCCGAATAGAATCTCGACATATGCAGCCGGAACCAGCCCAGACTCCATTCCATTGTCCAGTTTGACCCAGCCGCTCCCGTCGTCACCTTGAACAAGTTCCAGCTCTGAGCCTGCAGAAACAGTCAATTCTCCAGCAGCACCGCCCGTGAAATCATAAAGAATAATTGCCTTTGTTGCACCATCGTCAAGTGGAGGGTGGCTGATGTGCGCCCGCGAGAGCAAAGAAGTGAGCCCTAAAGATCGGTGCGAGTGGCCCGCACCAGCCCCTCCTTCTTGGACGACTTCGACGACCTCTTTTTTCTTGCCAAAGAGCGTCCTCTGCGTCTTAACTCGGGTCTGGGGCACATGCGACATGTCAACCGAGGCTGTGGCGGCTTCAATTGCCTCAATTTCGACTTCGATCTCCAATCGGTTGCTCTCGGCCTCGACGAGCCGCTGAAGCGCAGCGACTTCTGTGCGAAGCAAGGGAGTTGCCTCGAGCGCGCTTATCTTACCAAAGTCGGCCCCACTCTCACCGGCCTTGGCTTGCTCATACACCTGCAGGGCCTTCTGAGACTCGGCCGACGCTGGCGTGCTATTCGTGTTCGCCTCACCAAGCCGTGCACTCAAGTACCGCAAAGAATCGTCAGACTTGAAGTACATCGTGTCGTCGTCGTGCCAGATCGGGCTCGGCTCGAACAAGAAGTCTGCCGGGTCCGCCCACTGGAACACATTTGCATTGTGCTCAACAAACATTTGGCTGTCAGCAGATGGCTTGTTGTTGGCAATCGCGCTAAGGGACACGTCCAAACACTTTGTGATGTTTTCCAAACGCTTTTTCTCGAGGTTTCCGGCCAGAGTAAGCAATTTGTTTGTTTGAGCAACACGAGCCTCGTTAGTGCGCTGCATGGCGTCGAGAATCTCCGGCATGTCGTCATGGTAGAACTTGTCCTTCATCCGATTTCCAATGTTTATCTGAATGAGGTAGCTATTCTTCGCCTTGTACATCTCATTTTCTTTCGCTTCCACGCTGCGCTTGCTCTTCGCCCGTGCATGCTCCATGCTCTCGCAACACGCATCGTAGTGGTGCTTCGCCTTTTTCACATGTTGGTAGGTTTTGTCCCGGCGTTCCTCTATGGCTTCATTGAATCGCTTGAATGCCTTGGAAACGTCCTCGAACCGGGTTCGCACCGTTGACAGCTCGTCCGCAACATGCTTTGATAATTCCTCGGCAAACTGCTTGTGCTCCTCAGCTGTCTTCTCTGTCTGGTTTAGCGTTTCCATCCACGACTGCATCGTCATGTTCTCCAACGAGCCCGGCGTCGTGAGCGGGTGATCACCGACACTGACTGCAGCAGATACGCTGGCCTTTTTCGAAAAATGCTTGGATGTAAGAGAAGCCAATTTCGACGCTGTCTCGCGCTCAATGGCCGCACGCTCGTGGTAGAAATCAATCACGTCCGACAGCCATTCGACACCGTTATCGAGCCACGAGGCTGTTTGTTTGTAGCCATCGAGCACAGCGTCCCCAACCGTAGATGTCATTCTCACAGGCCGATTTTTTAATTCTGCGATGTGAACTCAGTTGTTGCACACTGCCTTTACCTTGCCACTGTAGGGCGTGTCCGGGTGAGGTGGGAAGCGGTGTATATCGTGCAAGGCGGGTTGTCGGGTCGTACTGCTGCTGCTCCCCGCCTCCGCGTCTATCTATCTATGAGCGGGACGATGGCCCAACGTCAGTCAGCTGGGAGGAAGTGGAGCCTCTATGGCACTGCTCCTCGTCCAGGGTTCGAGCATCAAATGTGGGTTCCATTACGACTAAAAGGCACAGCGGCTTTACACACACGGAAGGAGCGCCTATATATGCTCAAGCGCAACGACCACTACACTAGACTTCAGCCACCACTGCACTGCACCCAGCAGGTAACGAACGTACGAGCACCATGTCTTTCGATTTCGCCACCCTTGCTCAGCAATTTGTGGAGGTTTACTATAAACAGTTTGAAGCTGACCGTTCCGGGCTGGCAGGACTGTACCGCGACTCGTCCATGCTGACCTTCGAGAACAGTCAGCTTCAGGGCGCATCTGCCATTGTTGAGAAGTTGACTTCTCTGCCGTTCCAGAAGACGCACCACCAGGTCAGCACCCTTGATGCTCAGCCGGCTTCTCCGGGATCCAACGACGTTATTGTCATGGTCACTGGACAGCTAACGGTCGATGACGAGCCGCACCCCAAGGGTTACTCGCAGGTGTTCCACCTCGTTCCTGATGGCGGCCAGTACTTCGTCTACAACGACATCTTCCGCCTTATCCTCGGATAAAGTATAATAATTGAGATGAATTGACCCGAGTTGACCAGTTAGCGTACTTTGTATACTCTCAAAAGGACTACTCCAGACATAATAAATAGGCTATTACTCAGAACTAATTTTATTGCACAGGTCTCCCACCTCGTTCACATGGCCAGAAGGGGACTTTACGAAACTATTAGATCGACTACGATTGCTGTCCACGCCTAGATCTTTGCACCACGCGGTCTCGCGGCATTGGTCCTAGCCACCACTTGAGCCCTGTGCGGTCCTAACCCTGCGAGGGATGCCGCCGTATTAAGTCCACGCTATTTCGTGTCCTTGCAGACGACATTTCGCGTTTAGTTTCAATGAGCCAACCACCACCTCGGCCGGTGAAACGCCCCGCCAGGGCGGCAAACACAATTCAAAGCAATGCGGACCACTTAGGTCGTGGGGAGGCTCGAGACAACGAGCCCACTGCGAGTGACACTCCGTCCGAGGGTGAGATCCCGTCCCGTCGTCAGTCCCATGAGGGTCAAGCACCGCCTGATACAGCAAATGGCCTTGCAGACTCTCCTCATGAAAGTCTCGCTACAAAACTTAGTTCGCTTGATACCTCTGATGCGGCGAAGAACCCGGAAGCAGTCAAGCAGTTTGCGGATATCGCCAAGCAAATGGATACCGAAGGCCCAGGGGGCAAAACGGCAGCCGCCCTCAATTTCCCCGCTTTGGGACCGTCGAAAGATTATGGTGGCTCGTCAATTGCACCGCAGCGGCCCTCGAGGCGCCCTCAGGGATACCGAAAGGCCGATGGCTCTTCAGTTGAGAGTGCAACAACTCCTGAGGAGAAGGTAGACTCAGACTCTTCTAGCAGCAAACAATCACACGATGAGATACTTGGGGCCACTACTTCCAATGCAGAAAATGCTCATGAGAACAAAGAAGGACTTGAGAGCAAATCTGATTGGGTTGATGATAAGTCTCATCTTACGGAAGCCAAGTCGCCAATCGCCGAGAAACAAACTGAAGAATTGGCCACTGAGGAACCGGCCACTGAGGAACCGGCTACTAAGAAACCGGTTGCCGGGGAACCTGCTGCCACGGAACCTGCTGCCACGGAGCCTGCTTCCGAGGAACCCGGCACCGAGGAACCAGCTGCCAAGGAACCTATTATTGCACCTACGGAAAAAGAAGAAGTGCCATCAGGTACAAATCAAGAGCCCCACACGTCTGCCGCGGAAGCTGAGGTAGCTGAAAGTCGCGAGGTAGCGGGAAACGATACGTCATCCGGACCAGCGGAGCATTTGCGTACACTCCATGAATCCCCTTCCTCTGACGCGGAAAATAGCGAAGCATCGCAACTGAAGAAGAATTCTACGCATAAGGTTGATCAATTAAGCATTGACGAGCATAAAATCGATGAAGTGGGTTCTAAAGACATCCAGGAAGACCTCGAGCCAGTAGCTGGCAACGAGGAGCGCTCGGAAGCGGCTACTAGCGCCGGTGCGCGTGATTCTTCCTCCGCCGAAGGCGAGCAGGAGGAACCAATGGTGCCGAGAACGATGTCTTCAGTGCAAGAAGACTCCATTGGTTCGAAGCGTGATGCCAGTAACTCAGCCAATACCGAGAACAAGGCCTCAGAGGTTCAGTCCTCCAGCAACCAGCCGGAAGCGACTGTCAATGAGCTAGATACAAAGAACGAAGCATCTAGCAGCACTGGAAAGGCTGGGGATGATGACATTGAAGCTTCGAGTCTCGAAAAGGAGAAGCAAACAGATGGGCAGAACGACGAAATTAACCGCGGAGTCTCTGAGCCGTCCATATCAGCAGATAATAGTGCAAAAGAACTCGACTTAGAGAACGCCGTGGACTTGCAGAGTAAGGATGACAGACCTGAACAGATTGTAGATTCTACAGAGAAGCCTGGGGTCAGCAAACTTAATGAGGAGTCTTCAGCCGCTGGAGCAAAAGCACTAGCCACAACCGAGAGGAAGGGTGAGCTCGAAACTGGTACGGAGGCTACAAAGATGGACGAAAAGACGGACGTGAAGCCAGATGCAGAGACGGCTGCAAAGACGACCGACGAAACGGCAGCACCGCTCGAAAATCCCGAGCGTCGCAGCTCTGTGGACGAAGGTAAGGTGGCTGAGGCCAAAATGCCTCCGCCGAGACCTGCTAAGTGCCCGGGGAAACCGTTAGCGCCAAAGCCGAAGGGCGGGCTTGCGTCTCGATTTGAGGCGGCCGTGCGTGAGAGCGAGACACCAAAGCCGAAGCCGATGCTCAAGCCAAAGCCTAGACTCAATACCGAGGGAAGAGAGAACCGCATCGGTGCACTACAGGCTTCTATGCTTGCGGATTTGAATGCTGCACTTTCTCGGGGGCCACCTCCTGGAGGTAGGCCACGATTCAAGTCCCATGATTCACAAAACTCCGACGATGCCAGCGCTGAAACCGAGAATGGAGAAACGCCGGTTTCGGAGCCCAAGATAGATGTGAATGAATCTGCAGACTCCCAGATTAGCGCTATGCCAAAGAACCCGCGTGCTCGAGCAGGCCCAACACGCAGGCGCAGATTACCAGATAGTGCAAAAGCGAAATTCACTATTGTTGTTCCAGCTACTGCATTGTGGGAAATTCCTGGCGGGGCAAAGAAACAGGCAATTGATGACAGCGAGACTAACTCTGCGGATGTTTCGAATGCGGATGTTTCGAATGCGGATGTTTCGAATGCGGATGTTTCGAATGCGGATGTTTCGAATGCGGATGTTCGCAAACCTAATGCTCGGAAGGCTGATGAAGATATTAAGAGCCGTGACTTGCGAACTATAGCGACGACAACGGGCCACTCTGACAAAGCCCAAAACGCTCAAAAAGACGATCGAATTGACAAGTTTGTGACAGATCGGGACTTGAGGAGACCGGATAATGAGGACCTTGCTGTGAAGGATTCCGATCACGAAAGCCGTCACGCCGATGAAGCTGAGGCCAGTGATTCAAGGCGAACTTCAGAGTCGATTGTTGAACATGCAGGTAGCGAAAGCAGGCTTTTGGGAAGTAATACTGAGCTGCACCTTCGAAATGCCCTCGTCAAATCTTTGAGTCAGGGAGAGTCAGGGAGTGATAGCCTCAGCTCGTCCGCAGATGCCGGAGATAACTCATCACATGCCAGCACCGTGCATGCGGAGAATGCAAAACCATTGGTCGATGCTGACCCTCTCGATGATGACCCTCTCGATGATGATGGTGGTTTTAAGGCCGACTCTTCTGAGGTTAGCCCACAAGCCACGGGCCCGGCTGGCTTGTCACTGCCGTCTCTAGGTGCTCTTGTGGATAAGGAGCCCAATGCAGCCGACTTGTCAGTGCACGGCGCCGATGCTGAGGACCATCTGGATGAACTTTTGATAGAGAATAAAAGGCCTCAAGTCCAAACCCCGTCAACGGAGTTGCTTAGCGCCGGCTTGTCGCAGTATCTCGACAAGAGTCCACAATCTGCTTCCTCTCAGCTTCACTTAGCTGAAATGGACAAGAGTCGCAGCTACTTCGCGTCCGCGGTTGACAAGGATTCGCCTAGCAAGACCGAAGCAAATCGGGAAACGACAGAAGAAGATGACCGCGGGTCGGTAAAACCCGACGAGGCGCTCGCGCTAGACTGACATCCTTCCAATGAAATTCATGAAGCAATGAGCAGACTTGCAGATGATTTAAGAATTAGTTTGTATCAAAGGTAAGCTTTGACAAGCAGTAGCCAATTTATTGTATTTGAATGAGCATATTATCGCGAGTCAGTCTCTGTATAGCAATACCATTCGCCTAACAGCTCAGTTGCTTACGGAACAATGGCGCCATTTCTATGTTCATTGCATTTAATATCCTGAAACAATTAATATTATTCCGGCTCACTCCAATGAATAGCTTTTTTTGTTTTTGTTTAGCTCCGCGTTCACACTTGTGCGTCTCAATGTTCCAAAGTACAGGCGGCTATTCCTTGCGCATGGAGTATTTCTCCGCATACATAATGCGTGTGCGCGTGCGTGCGTGTAAACCGCATTAAGCTAGGCTCAGCATCGTGGAGTAGGGTTGTTTTGGGCTAATTTTAGTCCGATAAGTCCAATTACCGGCCGTAAACAAGAACAGCAAGGCGAGACTCTAATCTACCGCAAGAGCACTAGCGGCTCTGTCTGAGAAAAAGCTGTATTCGGATGCAGTTACAAACACTTAATCTATCGAAACCCACACGAGGTGTAGTGATCGTAGCGGACGATGGCATGCTACCTTGCAGTGGAGCTGAGGGCATATACACGTGACACATGATTGTAAACAGAACACTGCCAAATAAAACGGGCCAAGTGGGGTCCCTTTTCACTTTCAACGCAAGCATGACGGGCTCAGTAGTACTTGCTCTGTTGGCTGCTTCAGCATATGCACTCCAGCCTGTCACCATCAATGGTAATGCGTTCTACAATGGAAGCGATTCTCGTTTCTACATCCGGGGCCTAGACTATCAGCCCGGCGGTAGTAGCAATCTCACAGATCCGCTGGCTGACACGGATGCTTGTAAGAGAGATATCGAGCATTTCACCGATTTGGGAGTCAATGCAATCCGTGTATACACCGTTGACAACTCCGCCGACCACGATGAGTGCATGTCTGCTCTGGAGGACGCCGGTATCTACTTGTTGCTGGACGTTAATACGCCCAAACAGAGCTTGAACCGGCTTAGCAACGAAACCTTGCAGGCGTCGTATAATACAGGATACTTGCAGCATGTGTTTGCTACGATTGATGCGTTTAAGAGCTATAACAACGTTCTTGGGTTCTTTGCCGCCAACGAGGTCATCAACAGTGAAAACACCACTGCGGCTGCTCCGTACATTAAGGCGGTCGTGCGTGACATGAAGCAATACATCAAGACGCAGGCGAACCGCACTATTCCAGTTGGCTACTCGGCTGCGGATATTGTGGAAAGCAGATGGGAGCAAATGTGCTACTTCAACTGCGGCAACGAGACAGAGCGCATCGACATGTTTGGCATGAATGACTACTCCTGGTGCGGAGACCAATCCTCGTTCACAATTAGTGGTTGGGCTCAAAATGTCCAGGCCTACTCTAATTACTCTATTCCGATGTTCTTGTCAGAATACGGCTGCAACAAGAATCTCCCGCGCACTTTCCCAGAAGTCAAGAGTCTATACAGTACTGATATGTCTTCGGTTTACTCTGGTGGTCTTGTTTACGAGTACTCCAACGAGGCCAACAACTATGGACTCGTTGACATCAATGGCGATTCTGTCTCGGAACGTCAAGACTACGGCAACTTTAAGTCTGCTTTGGCTAACGCGCCGAATCCCACTGGAAGTGCCGGTGCCTCCACCACTCGAGAACCAGCTCAGTGTCCTAATGTCAAGTCTGGCACTTGGGACGTTGATCCGAGTGAGCCTTTGCCTAGCATGCCCAAAAATGCCGAGGTTTACTTGAAGAAGGGGGCAGGAAAGCCTTTGGGATTGAACGGTCCCGACACTCAAAGCGGCTCTGAGCTGGACAACACGTCGTCGTCATCTTCGTCATCTTCGTCGTCGTCATCCTCGACTTCATCGTCGTCAGCTTCTACGACTTCGTCGCCTTCTTCATCGACTTCGTCGTCGAGCAGTAGTAGCCGCTCAAGCTCCACTAGCAGCAGTGACTCGAGCTCCGCGTCTTCTACATCGAGCAGCGAGAGTCAGTCCTCTACTAGCTCTTCTGCAGCCCCATCTTCCTCTGCTACTGCATCGGGCACACCGACTGGGACTGCTAATAAAAAGAAGAACGGCGGCGTCACACTTGACCCGAGCCACGGTGTGGGCCTTCTATTCGCACTACTAATTACGCTAGGTGTGACAATCTGAGTTCTTTACCATCATCGCCGCTTTCTCTAATGCATTTTTATTTTATGAAAATTAATAGATATTAATCAATTCAGTGCCTTTATGTGGCCCGCAAAGAACGTGGAAGAGATCCAGGCGCACGAGGAATCTGGGCACACGGACAATACATCCAAGCGTACGGCACTTCTACCGATTCTTAGACCAAACCCCAAAAGCCAGCGAGCTCAAAGTACGCGTGCGCACGAGCGCGCGCCGAGACGTGTTGGGTTCGTATCATTAATAAGCGTCTCAAATTAGGGCTCTGGGCGCAGAGATTAGGCGAGGCAACCGACTCAAATGTGATTGGGAGAAATGTGCAGATGCGAGCCTAGCCCACGCACACAGAGTAGGGTGAACCCACCAAGGCTTGTCAAATCGAGATTTCATACTGACGAATCGACAGTATAGTGCCCATGTCTGCTGCCAACAAGATTCTTAATTCGGAACCGTCTGACCTCGAGCTTAAGATTGCTTCTGCTCTCGTCGAGCTCGAGAACACCGCGGAGTACAAGGCTGACATCCGTGCTTTCCAGTTCAAGTCGGCCCGCGAGATCCCGACTGGCCAGGGCAAGTACGCCATTGTCATCTTCGTGCCGGTTCCTCAGCTTGTGCATATCCAGAAGGCCCAGCAGAAGCAGCAGCGTCTGATCCGCGAGCTCGAGAAG
The DNA here is from genome assembly GCA_030579735.1 of Starmerella floricola. Taxonomy (NCBI): domain Eukaryota; kingdom Fungi; phylum Ascomycota; class Dipodascomycetes; order Dipodascales; family Trichomonascaceae; genus Starmerella; species Starmerella floricola. The sequence goes on along the minus strand of JAKTRP010000001.1, from coordinate 1,050,499 downwards.
AAGTTCGCTGACCGCAACATCGTCTTCCTCGGTGAGCGCCGCATTCTCCCGAAGCCGGGCCGCAAGGGTGCCAAGCAGAACCAGAAGCGCCCTCGCAGCCGCACCCTGAGCGCCGTCCACGACGCCATCCTCGAGGACCTTGTCTACCCGACCGACATCACTGGCAAGCGCTGCCGTTACCAGGTCGGTGGTAACAGGCTCCACAAGGTCTACTTGGACCCGAAGGAGTTCACTTCCGTTGACTACAAGGTTGACGCTCTGCAGGCAATTTACAGCAAGCTCACTGGCAAGCAGGTGACCTTCGAGGTCGGCACCAAGGGCGAGGTGCAGTAAATGTACAAAAAACCTGTTTATGGAACTTAATGTCCTAATAAATATATTTAACTTCTCCCGTTCTCATTGAAATTATCCCATACCTCAGTGCCAGACACAAAGATTTGGTTAAAACTCGTCCTGTATGCTGTACAATTTGCGAGTTTCTCCGGTAGGCGTGTGTCACATCCACACACCAGGCAGGCGGGCACCCTGAAAGGTCAAAGAACGCATGCACGCGTGAAAAGGCTATGGGCGTAAGAAGATTGTGGGGATGTGGGGGTGAGTTTTTCACACAGGTACTTGCATTTTCTTTTTGCGATTTCCGAGACTTACAATTGTGCTTGCTTGCGTGAGCTCTTTTTTATTGTTTTGTTTATGACATCGTTACTGTAGTAATTCAGATTATATGTAAATATATGCAAAAACCATCGAGCACGAAAATCTATCTATCTATAGGAGGGGAAGTTCAAAGCTCACCAAAGGCCTTGACAGTAGCGTAGGCTGCTGGCGTAGCACTTGCCGGGTTCGCACCAGAAATGAGGCGTCCGTCGATAACAACTTTGGCGTCGAAGGGCGGATCGCACACCTGATAAGAAGCGCCGGACTTCTTAATCATGTTCGAAGTATACGCGAGGTTCTTTGAGTCGAGCGTCTCGGTCAACTTCATAACCTTCTCACCGTCGTCTGAGAAGCCAGTCACCTTCAGGCCTTTAGCAATTGACTCGCCCGACTTCGGGTCCTTCACGTCGGGCAACAAGCACGGCCCATGGCAGACTGCAGTGACAATTCCGCCATTTGCATAAATCTTAGCAGCAACATCTGCCAACCCAGACGCTTTGCCCACAAAATCGAAGATTGTGCCGTGCCCACCCGCGGCATTGAACACACCGTATTCCTTAGGGTCGACGGCAGACGCCTTCTTGACATTTGCAATTGCCTTTGCGAACGGGTTAGCCGGGTCCTTGCTTGCTGCTCTAATTTCCTCAGATGCAAATGACGGATCAAGCGAAAGTTCGTCCCAGCCGAACGCGCCATTTTCCGACACAATGTCTACCTCGAAGCCGGCATCGGTGTACACCTTGAACGGGTCGTAGACCTCACTATAGAAGGCACCCGTGTTGGCGCCATCAGGGTATAATGGCCCATTATACGAAGTGACGGCAATAACGGCTTTCTTCGGAAGAGTCATAATATGCAAGTATACTATTCGAGAACAAAAGAATATAATGCGGAGGCGCCGATTGAAGAATATATATATACTATACATTGCTCGTCTCGATTACGAACCCTATTAGGAGTTGGGGTCCCTGTTCTCGAAGTCCTCTAGAACGTGATCCCATAAAGTTGGGGGATTGAGCAACTGAGAGCGTGTGGCCTGCCCAGTGAGGTGAGTGTGTCGGGGAAAAACCACGGCCCAGTGTGAGACTGGGGGAAGGGGTGGCGGAAGAACCGCGGTACTCCGAGGGCTGCTCGTTTCCCCCTTGACCTGCTCCGTGCGGCAGCAAACATACTGTTAGTACGTAAGCAAGGCCTGTGTCAAACACTAGCAGCTGTCGGTCCTCGACCCTGTTGATGTACGCTCGAAGATCTCGCCGTGCCTGGATCGGTGCGAAAAATTGAAATTAATCGCCGTTCGCGATTTTCTATAGCACTTAACGAAGTCTTAATTCGCAATAAGTAATTGGCTTGTACAAAATAGTAGCTTTAGCAGCTTAAGACCTGCCCAGCATTGACGCGAGACGTGTTGCGGTAATCGCATATCGCAGCCGAGGAGTGCCCAGCAACACGCATCGCAAGGTGTACGCGCATCGCAAGGTGGAGGAGGCCCCACCCGCATCGCAAGGCTTCTGCATTCTTGAGAATTTCACACTTGTCAGTGGTTGTGTTGCGTCCATCTTTAAAAAATTAATGGAAAGTTATACTGTTACGACATACAGAAAAACAATTATAGTACGATTCTCTTTCATCTAGAAGAGTGCTAGGACTTTTTGAGTCAAGCATCTTAGATGAAGACGGCAGCAGCGCCGACGGCGGCGCCAACACCAACAGCGAACACAGCGCCGTTCGAGACAGCGACAGCGTTAGCACCGTTGGAGCTCTTGGTCGAAGAGGAGTTCTGAGCCGAGACAGCAGAGATGAGGGTGGCGGCAAGGATAGCAGAGTTCATTGTCGGGAAAATTAGTGAATTTGTAGTTGGTGGTAACAGAAAAACTGGTAGCGGCGGTGGCCCCTTTTATATACTAGTGGAAACCGCACGAGTCAAGTGATAAGGGGGCTCGGTCTGTATATCTCCAGCATTATATCATCACAATGTGTTCCTGATTGGGCCTGTCCACCTGCCCGTTTTGCGGCAACAACAGGATGGGATCTGCAGGTGGGGACCGGGGAAAAAGCGCATTGTTTGGCGAGATAGAAACAGATATTTAAGATGTTTAAATGCAATACTATTCGAGCGTCTAACTAGTTGCCTACACCTATATTCTGTGCACTTCTGCTAGTTTGGAAAACCTCCAAAATCTAAGATTTGTGACATCACGTGACGCGTATGTAGGGTTGTAGCCGCTGTAAGGCTGTGATGCGCAGCTTTGCTAGAAGGGGCGCAAGCCCCGCGCGCATGCTGCAGGAAATGGGCGCAGAAGACTCAGGGGGCAGGAAAATGCTAAACTGTAGAGAACCACTGCCACACCCCTAAAATAGCTCGGAAACCTCCTTTCCCAAGTGGGTTAGAAAGAAACGTTTAATCAGTCTGTTAATAACGTATATACTTAGAAAGTCTTATCAAGGAGGGAGAACGGATTTTGGTGGCGACCGTCATCCCGAAACCACTGCGGCCCTTGCGCGTGTACGCACAGTTATCTCACAAGCACAAAAAGAAGCGATTATCAAGGTTTGATCTTGCACGTGACCATTGGGGGAGGGAGTTGTGAGCGATAGGACAAGCGCTATTTTTGGACGCGAGGTGGGAGTGAAAATCACTTGCAGCAACCGTTCGCACCGCCAGCTCCTTGCTTTGCGCCGGGAAACGCGAATCTGCGCGATTCTTTCACCTCACCCCTAAGCAACGGCACCACCTGGAAACGGCATCATTGCGCAACGGCACCTTGTTTGGAGGGAGGGAGGGAGAGGGAGTGCCCCGTCAGGGAAAAGCGCCTTCTACGTACTGCCACTATGTAACGCCATATAGCAATATATTACATTAAACCGTACGGGAGAAACTCAATATGTACGCACAAGTCACTTTCAGAGTGAACACTACTCTGAGGTCCTTCAATCATTTTAAAGTGGTTTGTTATGATAGGTTTATTTGGGCCTGTGCATACGCACATACGAACATCAGCTAAAAGATGATAATAGAAAAATTAACAATTACGATAAATATACCTGTGGCCTAAAATATGCAAAGAGTCAGCGGAAAATGCCTAGCATTCCTAAAATCTGATATTACAAGCTTTGCAGTACGCATGTTGTGTATGTGTGTGAGGGTGTATGAGTGTGGGGCATCCTCCCCCGTGGCGACGTCGACGACGGCCAAAGGGCTCACAGAAACAGGATTCTGCGTAGACTCTAAGCGTACTCAATCAAGCTTTTTTGGAAAGATGATGGGGAGACGCGCTTAAAGGAAGAGAGCAGCAACACCGACGGCACCAGCGGCGACGCCGACAGAGGCGAGCGAGCCAGCGTTCTTGCCGCCAGCACCGCCAGCACCACCCGAGGAGTTGCCAGCACCGCCAGCACCACCGGCAGTACCGTTACCAGCAGCAGCACCACCGGCAGTACCGTTGCCAGCAGCAGCACCACCAGCAGTGCCGTTAGTGACACCGCCAGCAGTGGCGTTCTTCTCGAAGTAGGCGTTAGCACCAGAAAGGAGGGCAAGAGCAATGATGGAGGTCTGCATTGATTGTATTATGATAGTTGGTGAAACAGAGTATGCTATCCTCAAATGGTACGGCGCGCCACCATATATATACGCGATGTTTGGACAGGGTCGCGAGGAAAAGTTTTCCGTGACATAATACATAAGGGTAGGGCTGGATCAGGCTTGGTTCTTAGTCAACGTGACGCGTTCTTCCTGCGGTGGGAATCGCGTCACGGAAGAATCTAGAATGATTAGAGCTTGGGAACAGAAGAGTTTCGGCTCTTTCACGGCGAGCCCTCGGCGTAAAACCATTTCAAAATCGTCCATACGAGCCCGAATCTCTGCCGCACATTGCGCACGTGGAATGCTTCGAGAATGCTGAAACGTAGGGGAACCTCCTTGATCCATCACGTGTCCATAAACATGACATAAGGCACATAATACGACAATGACTATTGTCTGTAGGATCCCCTTAACCTGAAGCACCGATAATGGATGCATTTAGACTTCTAGATTATACGCGAGAAATGCATATTTACATTAGACTACGGACACTACGCTCGGGAGCCGCGGGCACTGCGTCGCCCACGTCTCGACGGTAGCGATTGCACTGCGACGCTAGTGCACCATTAGTGAAAGCCTGCGCGGCAAGCTTGCGGATCCATCGCAAGCAGGCTGCATATGAGACAAGCCATGTCACATGTCGGGCATGAGTTTCTCCGCAATTTGCGACTCGCCTAATTGGGCACGTGTAAAAATAGCCACTTATTCACGTCCGTGCGAAGGGGCGAATGCACGGGGCGCGTCTGCTTACATAACCCGTATGTATTAGTGTAACCCGTTTCAGCGATGAGCATATGCATATGAGTGGAGAAATGAAGGTTTCTCCTGAATTGCCTGCAGCAGATTCCCAAGTGGATTGTTTGTCATAGCAACCTAAGCTAGAGTTTCACCGAACATGGCGCGGAGCCTTGCGGTAGCTTCCGCAGAGGCTCATGCCAAAAGTAGTGGTCGTAGTGGTGGGCTATGAAGATCGACCGCCGACGGCCAAGATCGTGAGCCTCCTGTGTATTTTTGTATTATAATAGAAATAAAGAATAAAAAAATTAAGACATATTTAAGGCTTAAAGAATACATTACAGGCTTGGGTATTGGCGCCCACATGCGAGTAACTTAACTTCATGGAAGAATAAATAATCTGACTCTCTGGCCCAGGGCCATTGATTCACGAGAGCCCTTAGATGCACATTAGGCGCCGTAAGGCACGTTCACTGTATCCCTTTTTGTTTAGTTGTGTTTTAATTGGATTTTTCTGACTTCAGAATTCTAGCAGATCATTTCCAATCCCTTCTCTTGCTGTCGTAGGCAAGGACAGAAGAAAAAATTGTTGAGCTCGTGTTGGATTTGTGGAAGGGACGATGGTACTGCTGCTGACACCTTTCCAGTGTGAGCGAGTGTGAGTGTGCGCTTATGAGACGAGGATATTTACCATCCACCGCCGTAGCCACCGCCGTAGCCACCACCGCCGTAGCCGCCGCCACCGTAGCCACCGTAGCCACCACCGGGCGCACCGCCGCCGAAACCACCACCAGAGCCACCGCTCTTACGCCAGTCTCGCGTGTTGCCGCCACGACCACCGCCACCGCGGCCACCGCGCGTACTGCGGCCACCAAAGCTGCTCTCGCGAGCGATTCCGTCAAGAAACTCGGGAACCTCCTGGTTAGCCTCCTTCAGCAGGTTGATCATGTCCCTCGCAATACCGCGGTTGTTGCGGTTGAAGAACGAGGTCGCGACACCGGTGTTACCGGCACGGCCAGTACGACCAATGCGGTGAACGTAGTCATCGATGTCACTCGGCAGATCGTAGTTGATAACGTGCGTGACGTTCGGGATATCCAAACCACGAGCAGCAACAGCAGTAGCGACCATAATAGGCGCGTCGCCCGAGCGGAAGGCCTTGAGAGCCAGCTCGCGTTCCTGCTGGGTACGGTCACCATGGATTGAAGTGGCGGCAATCTGCTGGTCGATGAGGAACCAGGTAAGGCTGTCGGCCTCTCGCTTCGTTTCAACGAACACGAGGATAAGACCGTCGGTCGTCGGAAGAAGGTCCAGGAGAGTCATGCGCTTGTGGATGTCCTCCACGTAGATGACTTCCTGAGTGATGTTCTCAGACGTCGAACCCACACGGCCAACCGACAAGAACACGTAGTCGGCCAAGAAGTCGGCAGCAAGCATCTGAATCTCGCGCGGGAAAGTGGCCGAAAACATGAGCGTTTGACGGTCGCTGACGCCAGGCATGTTCTCGCCCTCAACAATGCGGCGAATCTGCGGCTCGAAACCCATGTCCAACATGCGGTCGGCCTCATCGAGGACCAGGTACTTGATCTTCGACAGCGAGATGTTTCCACGCTCGAGCATGTCGACAAGACGGCCAGGGGTGGCCATCAAGAGGTCGCAGCCGCGGCGCAGCTCGTCGAACTGCTGGCGGAACGGGGCACCACCGTAGATGACGGCCGGGCGCACCCACGAACGGTAGGTGAACTTCTTCGCCTCGTCAAAGATCTGACTGACCAACTCACGCGTCGGGGCGAGAATGAGTGCCTGCGGGTGGGCCTTGTGGCCCTGGTAACGCGGGGCGCCAGCCTTCGCCGCGGGCGACTCCTGGACGGGGCCGTTGAGGTACATCTCGCTCAAGATGGGGAACAGGAATCCACCCGTCTTACCGGAACCGGTCTGCGCGCATGCCATGAGGTCGCGCTTCTCAGCAACAATAGGAATCGAGTACTTCTGGACGGGGGTCGGCTTCAAGTAGCGGGCGAGCTCGATGTTCGTGATGAGGTGCTGCTCCAACGGCGGCGACGTGAAGCTCGTCACGGGCTCCGGAACGTTGTCACCACTCGCGTCGACGGGGATGTCGTCGTAGTTGTCGAAGTTGATACCCGTGGACTGGAAAGCGCTGTCATCGGCGGTTCCGAAAAGCTCGATTTCGTACTTCTTGTCAGCGTGGCCAGGAACGTGCTTGCCGTTCGCGAACTTGCCAGCAGCAGCGTCGTGTGGCGACTGCGGGAAACGACCGCCACCGAAGCCACCAGAGCCACGGCTGCGACGGCCGAACGAGTCGCCACCGAACGCATCGTTGCCCCAGCTGCGTCCGCCCTGCGAAGCACGCGGCGGGTTCGAGCCGAAGCTGTTGCCACTGCCGCCAGAGCTACCGTTCTGCGACGAGTTCGCACGGTGGGGCGGCACGTAGGCCTTTTTGACTGGAGCCCCCGCAGCCTGCGAGGAATCCGAAAGAGAAAGGTTGCTTAAATCATTTGCACTCATAACTTGTTTCTGCCTCGAAATTGAAAGTCGAAAGGGAAGAAAAAAAAGGGGGTTATAAAGGGGGATAAAGAAAGGGAGAGAAATGTGCGGACTTTCTATATTATGCGAGCCAGTGAAAAATCCTGCTGACTACAAGGGACTTTTACTCCTTTGAAAAAAAATTAGGAGAAAAAAGCCGCTTAGGCGAGCATGTCAAATGGTCACGAGGGAAATAACCTAGCCCCTGTCACAGCCGATAAGGCGCCCGCGCCGGCCCTTCAACCGTGGACCATGCACAGATGATAATCAGACGAGACCGGCACTTAGTGAGCACCATTTCACCGTAGCGGAATTAATCCGATGGATAAACATCTCCGCGCGAAATGTTGCGGAGCGTGCGCGGCTACGTGAATATATTTTTAGATTTGTGTATTTGTAGCGACTAGTATATATTTGTATAGAAGGCATAGATAGGTATGCGTATATGTATGCGTGTATGCGGGTATGCATGCGTGTGTGTTTGTGTGTGTGTATGTGTGTATGTATGCTTGTGCGTTAAATCTGTCTGTGTGCACATATTTGCATATGCGGAGATAGATATACTAAGATGTAAGTAAACATATCTATGGAGAAAGGAATTATCGTGCGTGGTCTAGCTCCGGCACTTCCAGTTCATAGCGTCTAGCAACGGCAAGGAAGCGCCTAAACACCAGCCGAGCTCATTCCCATTGATTTTCTTAGCGATCTTGACCTCACGGTGGCCCTTGATGTCGTACCCGCTGCGGAGCAGAGCGTCCATGTAGCTGAGCTCCATGCACCACTGCGGGTGCTTGGCGAGCGCGTCGACGGCGCCATCCACGGATTCGAAGGCCGAGTACGCCTCGCTGCCCTTGCACACAAGCGACGTGAGCTCGCCGAGCTCAGACACGCTGAAGGTCGTGGGCATACCGAGGGGGAACGTGCGGTCGTAAAAGAACGAGAAAACGTACATGTCAGAGTCCATGGGGAAGGCATTGAGCAGCTTCGGTTGGTGCACGCCGCCAAAGGTGCACGGCGGGTTCGCGCATACTTGGTCCTTATCGAGAATCTTCTCCGCCACGCCACGGCACTGTAACGGAGCCGGCACCTTGGGGCCAACGAAAGTGACGTCTTTCTCGACAAGCTTCTCACCTTCCTTTGTCGTCGAGCCATCCGGAACCTGGGTCTTCGCCGTGATTGTCGTTCCGGGGGGCAAACAAGGATGTGTGTACTCGCTAGAGTGCGGGCCCTTCTGCGACTTAACGACTTCTCTATTGATCTTCGCCACGGCTTCATTCAAACCGTAGCCAAGATAGGAGTGCTGGTACAGCGTGAAGTCGCGGCCTCCAAAGCTTATGACGTATTTGTGGTCGCCGTCCTTTAAGACCTCCTTCGGGTCCTTAAAGGTCGGTTCAAACACGATTTGCGTGGAGCCACCGCCAAGGTCGAACACGGCAACTGTCGGTGTCTTCGCAGCACCTCCAATGTTCCCGAGCAAGTAGTTGGCCGTGACCCACGCGTAGACTCCCTCGTCTTCGCCGCTCATGATGGAGACGCCATCTTCAACAATAGCGAACTTGTACTTGCTCTCCAGATGGGCGTGCACGGCCTCCAAGATCTTCGTCGACGTAGCCTCGCCAACTTTGCGAAGCCCAGCCGTGGCCCGAACAGCAATGGGTGTGCAGCGCTGGACGTCCTCGGGAACGGCGTCGACAGCTACCTTGAGCAAAGAATCGAGGCTCAATGCGGCCTGCTCGGGATCCGAGGCGTAGCTCGACAGGCCGTTGTCCTTCATTTGGAACTTCTCGTCAACGAGAACAGGAATCGGGCCGCAGTTATTGAACTGGTAGACGTGCACACGCGAGCCCGAAGACCCGGCATCGATCATGACGACGTACTGATTAATGGGCTTCTTGCCGTCGTACGACTTCGTGCACTCTAGGCTGCCCGGCGAAGCAGAAGAGGACAGCAAAGGGTCTGAAGACGAGCTTGGAGAGCTCTTGCTACTTTTCGGGAGGTAGTCGTGGTAGTTCGACGCGATTGGGCTTTTGGCCAATCCGTACAGGAAGATCGCGAGAACAACGCATACTCCCACAATAGAGCTCACCTTCAACCGTGTTGAGTATTGCATCTTGCGCTTGATGTGTGGATTATCGAGATCGCTCACTGGCAATAAGGAGCTCATTCCAGTACGAAGAGAACCTTAGTGGAAGATCACAAATCTAGGTGCTAGGCTCTGAAGGATCGACTGTGATGACAGTGCTTCGCCAGTTCGAAGTAGTCAGCTTTAGGGGGTGTAACGTGTGCGTATGAGCCCTGAAGTGATGCGCGCGTTGTACGCGCGCGTGCCTAAGAAAGGGTAGAGAGAACCAGTCAAAAATACTTGATACTGCTAGTAGGGTGCTTAATTAGCGAGAGAGCGGGGAGCTAACTGGGGAGCTAACTGGGGAGAGAGTTAACTGGGGAGCTAACTTGGGAGCTAACTTGGGAGCTAACTGGGGAGCTAACTTGGCGCCAACTGCAACCTTTTAGACATGAATTGACTACAGCACGTCATTTCTGCTATACGCCGAAGTATTTAAATATGCACATGAATCGTAAAGAAATCTATTTCCCTCTCATCATCTCATATGATGAACGCGACGAAGCGTAGTGCTGCTGGTAAGCGATACCCTGCATGGGTTGAGGACGCCCGTCCGAAAAGGTCAATTTCTGGAACCGCCAACAGTGATTATAAGCCCAGCAGCGCCAAAGAAGCCACAAATCTATTTCCACCACCCTCTGAACTCGGCTCTAAACTTTTGACTACACGTCGCCACGAATACAAATTAGGATCAGAAAATATGAGTCTCACATCGTCGGGAACTGAAACAGACTCTCGTGGAACGCGAACTCGTGGCGGGCACTTAACGCTGCACGCCGACGCAGCGACTGCGAAACGCTCGGAGCCAATGGCTTTGAAAAAGCTCGAGGCGCCCGTTTCGAGGGATCTCAGTGCACCGAATTTCGGTAACGACTACTCGAACAACTTTGTGTTTAGCGGGGTCCTCCCTCAGAACCGCATTCAGAACATCGAGGAGCCATTCCGCGAGTACCCGAAGTTGCAACGCCTCCATGAACTAAAACAGCAGCATTTCGAGGTGCATGCCGAGGCCCCCATTGGCATTCGCTGTCCTGCACCGCAGATTCCGTCGCTCGTCCAACAAATGCATAACGGAGGCGCGCAATTTGACGTTGTGATGGTGAACGGCTGCATTAGCGAGTTCTCTATGTCCCAGCTCGAGGCCCTACAGCTCGGCTTGATAACGCCGCGGCCCTCGCTTCTTTATTTGTGGGTCCCTGCGTCGTTAATTGCTGAAGGGCGCCAACTTATGGAGAAATGGGGATTTCGTCACGGTGAGGACGTTACGTACATGGTCAATTCGCTCGACTCCGTGCACGCTCCCCGCACAAATGCGTGGAAACCGCAACGCAGGCCGCTGTTCACGCCGACGACGTGGCACTGTCTCATGGGCCTGAAGGGAACACTTCGCCGCAGCACAGACACGAGCCTTATCCACTGCAACACGGATACGGACGTTATCATCGAGCAGCCGCTCAGCCGCAGAAATGTCGTGCCCGAACAGATTTACGCGCTCGTTGAGAATTTCACGAGCATGAAGCGCAAGCTCCACATTGTCCCCAGCAGCACGCCGGACAACCTACCCGTGCGTCCTCGTAAGGGCTGGGTCGTGGTTTCTCCGAACACGTTCTCCGTGGGTGACTTCAAGCTCGAGAAGTTCAAGCACCGCACCCTTATTCCCGTGGAGCCCGAAATCAACATCTTACGCCCGCAAACACCGCCTGCACAGCAGCGGTAAACACGGCATGACCATACCTTATTTAGAGCTACAATAGACTACAAGTACGACCAAGGATCATTAAACACAGTGCTTTGTCTGCCATTTCCATGAGCCGTCATCGGCAAGACATCAACGGCAAGGCTTGCAATCGATCAACCACTAGACGTTGAGTCCCCTCCTGCAGCTCGGAGTATTTCCTAGCGCCGGGTACTCAACACACATACGCGCATGCTCGCACGCCAATGTGGTTTGCGCCTTAACCTGTTTCACGTGCTCGAGGACGGTGAATCCTACGCGGCACCAAACCCTCAGATAACGATGCTTCTTTGCGATTCTCTCCCAGCGGTTCCCGGGGAAGAAATATATATATATATACACATATACACACATTCGGTGTGACTCTACAACATAACGAATATCAACTCCAATGAGCGCGAATCCTCCCCAAGACTGCTGCACTCAGGGCGTCAAATTCGATGGCAAGCCCGTTGGCAGCCTTACCAAAATTGGCAACACGAGCACCTACGTTACCGGCGACAAGTCGTCTTCGAAGGTGCTGCTGTTCTTGACCGACATTCTCGGCCACGAGTTCCCGAACTCGCAATTGGTTGCTGACGCCTATGCGAAGGCCGGATTCTACGTCGTGGTTCCGGATCTTTTCAACGGAGACCCGACGAAGCTGGGAGAGGGCATCCCCGATGGATGGCTTGACAAGCATGGCGTTGCGCAAACAGAGCCGCACGTTAAGGAGGCCCTGGACTATATTAAGACGGAGCTCAAGCCGAAGTTTGTTGCCTCCATCGGGTACTGCTTCGGCGCACGCTTTGTGATTCGTCTCCTTGGCGAGGGTGCAGTTGATGTTGGTGCGGCCGCGCACCCGTCGTTCGTGCAGGTCGAGGAGGTTGCGCAAATCAAGAAGCCGATCATCATTGTTGGTGCTGAGATCGACGGTATCTACACGCCTGAGTTGCGTACCGCGACCGAAGCCAAGTTGAAGGAGATCAAGGCGACCTACTACACTACTCTCCAGTCGGGTGTCCAGCACGGATTTACCGTTCGTGCCGACCCGAAAGACAAGTGGGCGCTTGCAGCCGCGAACAAGGGCTTCAACGACACGCTTTGGTGGTTCAACCTGTTTTCGTAAGTATATATATACATAGAGAAATACATACGTTACTGCTACTGCCGGAACAAAGCCTGGCTATCTAGTAATTACTCACACAATTGAAGAGCATGCAACGGTGCGAAATCCTCCAACAGAGAGCGAGTTTACTGCTGCAGCCAGTTGTTGCCCGAAGCTGGGTGCACACCCTCAACACCCGCTTGGCGAGGAATGTACTCAGCCCTGTGGACCTTGTTCAGGTTTTTGCGCATTGTGATCTGGTAGCAAGTAGCGGAGCCCTGACGCGCAACGATCGTCGAGCTTGCCAAAAAGAACTCCCAGATACGGAACCACTTCTTGCCGTACTTCGAAAGCACATTCTCCTTGTTGCCCATCCAGTTCCGGTACCACCTCCAAATCGTGGCCGAGTAGTGGACGCCAATCGTGTCGACACTCGTGATCTCGAACCCGGTTCCCTCGAGCTTGTCGATGGTCCAGCCGAGCGGTGTGGACGCATCGGCGCCAGGGAAAATGTACTTGTTCATGAACAGACCCCAAATGAGGTCCTCGTACTGCCAAGACTTGCGGATACCGGAATACTGCAGCAGGAACACGCCCTCATCGTCGAGCATATCGTAGCACTGTTGCAAGAATGACGCGAAATTACGCACACCAACATGCTCACTCATTTCCAAGGCCGTAATGCGCTTGTACTTACCCTCAGGAACGGGCGCGTCACGGTAGTCCATGCACAAGATCTGGGACTGCGACAGTGGAATGCCGTCCTTGGACAGTCCGCCGTTACCCCAAGCGGTCTGGTTACGGCCAAGCGTGATACCAGTAACATTTGCGCCATACTGAGTGCTGAGGAATCGGGCCAAGGTTCCCCAGCCGCAGCCAAGATCAAGACACTTGTCACCTTTCTCAACGCCAATTTTCTCGGCAACAACCCGCAGCTTGTTGTCCTGCAGCTCCTCAAGGGTCTCTTCGCGGTGAATGTCACGAACAACTCCCGAAGTGTAAACCATGCGCGGGCCCAAAAACCACGCGTAGAAGTCATCGCCGCGGTCATAGTGGTCACGAACCTGCTCCTCATCTTGCGAGCGCGAGTGCAAAATGACCTCGGGAATCATTCCAAACAAAAAGAACTTGAAGAGCCCCCAAGTAAAGCTGAATTTTGCCCAGTCGTGACGGAGCTCGAGAACGTCTAGCATGTCTCCGTTAACATCAATCTTGTCCTGGAAATAGGCCTCGTAGAACACCTCGTACGGGATCTTGGCATGACCATGGTACTTCGCACGCAAATCCCGGTCCTTGATAGTCAAGTAGTGCTCAATAGGCTTCCCAGGAAGTTGTACATTATCCAACAGCCTCGGTGAAATGTTGCTCGTGACTGTCCAGTACGCCATAAGAATGGGGATGGCACAGATTACAGCGAAAAACACGAACGTGTAGAAGCCTCCCCTGACTTGACGCTTCAAGAGGTAGGGGATTCCAATGAGGAGGCCAATCAGCAGTTTATTCGAGAACGACTTCGCGCCAGCTCCCTCGGCCACAAGAGTGCCATTTTTAATAGACGGCAACGCCGTCGTCCTAACACCCGTTTCAGTCGAGGCCGCCGGCTGGGGCGCTGCCTCCGGGGTTCTGATATAACTAACAGACATAAAGCAGATACAGAGCCTGAGTTGGGTGAGAGAGGATGTGCGTTTCCCGCGATGATCAATATCGTGGGGTTTACTCTGACACGACACGGCAGTACCCTGAGCGGCCTAGGGGCGCGCAGATGTTAGGGCATGCAAGTCGAGCGCACGCGTTTTCTTTCACGCTGCTGGAGAAATGCGTAGGGATATAAATAGATTCCTCAGGCTGTACAGAGAAAAAGTCCAGCTTACACGCACACAGTTCGACTTAGGTATACTGGTATCTCACGTATAATATATCTATTTAGAATGTTGATCATGAGATAAGGTGGGGTTGCTAGCCAATTTATCGACACTGAAATACTGACTGTCGGCGTTCTGTAGGTAACTTAGCACCAATTCGATCCCAATTGGACGAGAACTATTTTCGGAATTGAAATTCTCGGCAACGGCCCTATAAAGTAGCTCCAATTGACGATCGAAGATCCTTCTGAAGCTCATGGCATGGCGCACGGAGAGCCCATAATCTTGGAAGCTAAACCTCCCATGGCTCTGGCTTGGAGCAGGCTCGACGACCCTAGTTGTCGCCTTAATTAAAGAAACTGGCTCTTCTGCGGTGTCCTCCTGATCTTTCTCACTAAGCGATAACAACGAATCGGATGATGAGGATCCGCCCAGATCTCTCACACGAGCACTATCGGGAAGCATTTCGTGGCCGCGAACATCACTAGAAACGATTGGCGTCGGACTGCGACCAAACTTGCCCGACTTTCCAAAGGTTTTAGATTTCTCTGTTCCTCCGGGCTCTTTCGAGCCCTCCTTCGCATCCCCTTTCTCGGCTGGGTCGTCCGTAATGCTCGTGTTGGCGCTGGGGGCTTCTTTATCTGAGGCATCACCAGCACAGTCAAGACTAGATTCACAACTACTCGAAGAAGAGATACGGTGGAACTCGATACCCGCATTGGGGTGCCTTTTCTCATGAGCCGGGGACCCACACAAGGAAGTCGGTGTCAACATGCTCGTTAGTTGTCTCTCTGGCGCCCAAGAGTGGGACAGTGCTGGGCTCCTGTCAAACGTCGGGTAGTTGAGCCTCCATAACTGGCTTTGGTCTACTTGAGGAGACGCAAGGGGCGGGAGCATGTTCATGTTCGTCCCCCCGTTGAATGCTTGGTACGGCCTACCATCTGGGCCTATCATGGGTAAATATGAGTTTCTTGCCATATTGGCATCGTAGTAATGCGCCCCTACTGGCGGCAAGTAATATTCTCCATGAGGATACTCAAATCCTGGATACGCATAATCTTGAACTTGTGGTTCTAGGCTTCCCGAATTGTCAAAATGAAGGGAGCTGCTCCCTCTATAACCGATCGTTGGTGTAAAAGGATATCCATTGGTCTGTGGGAATCCGCTAGTCTGTGGGAATCCGCTAGTTTGTGGGAAGAACGGCGAGTAGCTTTCTATCCATGGTTGGTCTCGCTTCGGGGCCTCATTGAGATACGCAGAGTGTGGTGAACTTTGTAGAGGCGTCCCACTGGCAGCTTGCAAACAGCTATTCTCGGGACTATTTGCCAGAGAGAGCACAGACTGACGATGACGATGACGGCGGTGGTGACGGTGATGACGACGGCGACGGTGACGATGCTTCCCAGAAGATCGATCTTTCGAAACGCGGACTTTCTCAGTGGGGGCGGGTTCTTGTTGTATTGGTCCTTTCGTTGAGGAGGAAACACTTACTGACCTTTTTTTGTAGATGAAAGGGCGCCGAACAAATATAGGCTGGCGCGAACTTCCGTCTTCTTCGTGGTCTGAGCGTGTTTCATCGGCTTGACTCGACTCGTCAGCTACTGATACGGTAGTCCCATGCTCTTCTGAGCTTTGCAGGACATCGTCTCCTGTGCAGGCCGCGTCAGGCGAAGGCGAACTTTCGTAGGCAGCTGTTTCCAGGTGCTTTCCCGGTACCGTCACCTCTGCAGGTGATTTGTCGACTGCGTCGTTAGAGGAACAAGGCTCAGCCACCATTATATCAATGTTTGCGGAAAGTTTGGAACCTGCGTACGCTGTAGTGCGATCGGAAACAAGCCCGCTGTTAAACTGTTGCGGATGTAGGATCTCGGGATGATCGATCTTAGACACGCTGCTGCGGACCGCATAATATGGATGCATATTTTGAGGGCGCATGTGCCGGTACGATAATAGCTCTGACGTCTACGCGGTCCCGCTGAGAGGGTCTAGATCGCGCCATGCATGTTTCAGAATGGAGGGCACATATGGCGTATCTCGGCGAATGCTTGCCATCCCCTGCAAGCCAATCTCGCTTATTCCTGCAATGTTGACGCCCCGCTGTATGGCATGACACACGATGGAGGCAATGTTTCAGGTTTACGCCCGCGACTCTGCATATCTGGCCGCGGGCAGGCATTCCACAACCTTGCCCTTGCTGGTGAGTGGTGCCGCACAAAGTGCATAGATAGCGCAGCGGGCATGCGAAGACCATGGAGATTTAGTCACGTAGTTACCTATTTTTGTGGGTCTAAGATGCTATGTTAAAAGTCAAAGCCAATATACCGTGTCTAGTCAACCGTTTGTGTCACTCAACCAGTGACGCATTCTGGTCCCGCAGTTGCTTTCGGCTTCTTGCTCTGTTCCGTTTCTTTAAGTATAGAAGTTATGTTTCTATGATTAGTGTCTCAGGCTTGTGCAGTGAAACATCTGGATCTCAGCGGGTATGCAGGTTTATGCACCCTAAAGTGCACGTGTTTGTGAAACACCGGTAAAGCGTTCTCGGCGCCCTCGAAATAGCCGCCCTTGCGACTCGTGAGACGACAAAAAAGGATGGCAATCACGAACGGAAGTAAAGGAGGTTTGCAACTGTAATATAAAAGGCCTAGGTTCCGGATCTTGGATTGAGATTCGGGCTATAAATTCTCAGTGAAAAAGTAGTCGCCATTTAGGCACGGTATCTATGGCGCATTAGGTGACCCACTATCAGCTTCTGCTAGTAAAAATCTACTAGACCGTCTCCCACGGTTACTCAAATAAAGAAAGAAAAGAAAAATTTGGATTCTCGGCTTCCAAACTGATGATTGAAGCGTTGATATATCTGTATATTAATTCGATTAATTAGTCCTCGTCCTCACTAGCAATTGACATACGAATCACCGCCTCCTTGGTGAGCCTGATCTCCTTGAACCCAGGAGATAGGTCCGTGGAGCTCTGAGCAATGTCGGAATGACGGCCCAGAGACTTGACAGCCAAAACCTTGACACCTAATTCGGCATCGGAGTACGACCTGAAGGTGAACTCGGAGCCCGGGGAAGTTTCTCCATTTTCAATTTTCAGGCTGCTAGACCGATACAGCTCTCTCTCGTTGCCACCGAGGAGGAAACATCTGATCTGTACGTCGTGCTTGATATCCTCCAAGCCAGAGACGGACTCGATTGTGATAGTGTAAGTTGTCATAGCCGCATCCTTCTCGTCGTCGCCACCTTGGCCATGGTGAGTGATCTTGTTGAACAGGGCATGTGGGCTATGGGCTGCAGCACCAACAATGCCAGCAGCGCCAGCAGCACCACCAGCCATGCCACCGGCCAAACGAGCAACAGAAGCGGCACCCGTAACGTAGCGGTCACCATCCTTTTCAAGATGGCCTGGCAAAAACCTAATGCGCAATGAGAGCTCACCTTCAGTCTCCTTGTGGCCGCGTACTTCACGGTGCTTCTTGATCTTCTCAAGGGGCACCGTGTAGTCCTTCCAAACAAGCGGCTCAAGCTCGTTAAATTCGAACTTGTAACCACCCAGGAAATCGTCACGGTTACCCATATCCCAGTCATAAACAATGGCCTTAACAAACGAGTTCTTGTAATCGGCGACTGCGAATCTGAACTGCTCATTCCAAACCGGATCAAGGGTCGCCTTTTTAATCTTCGATTTGTAGACCTTGTCGTTCTCATTGTTCATGTAGAATGCACAATAAGGATCCGACAATCCAGTTCTGTCTGCAGCAGGAACACCTACCGCATGTTGCAGGTCCACCTCAATACAGCCAATGTTGGTAATATCCTCTTCCGGTTCAATAGCAAGGCCTGGCAGCGGGAAGAAACGTGCCTGGAGTCTGATCTTGGCGCCATTCCTCATCTCGTACAGTTTCGGTTTATTGGAGGCCTCCATGATGAGCTCGTGACAGCCAATCGTGATCTCGGCAGCATTCGGGTCCTTTGCGACCGCCTTTTCGTCGCCGCCCTCATCGCCGATATCTTCCAATCCAGAGACACCAGCCTTGCTCGTGAAGGTGCCAAGCTCAAAACGCAAGGAAGACAAATTAACCTGGCCGCTCACGAAGTCGGCGCATTCCTCGGCAGAGTACCTCTTGGTGTTCTTGAACTGAGGGGACGTAAAGATAGCATAAGGATCGTTGTTGGCAATAATCTTGAGAGATTGATTCACGTGGTGGCCCTCAAGTGTTACGACAGCGACAGCGAAGACACCTGCAGAATACTGGAGTTGCTCCTCCGCAGGCATATCCACACCTCCGAGGTCCAGATGTTCTTCACGCGAGGCCAGCTCATGGCACTCCTCTTCGTTGAGCGCCTTTGCTGGGTCTCCACCATTCTCCTCAATCTTCTTCTTGAGAAGGTCGATGACCTTCTGGTCATTTACCATTCTCTCCCGCTCGGCAGGGCTCACAATTGGAATAGCAGGGTAGAACTCCATGGTGTATTCGAGGGTTCCCTTCGGACCACGGTTTGGAAGCATGAGCTTGTTAGTGAACGTCTTGTCCGAAATGAACACCTTGTAATTATCTTCCTCATCCCGCTTGATGATATTTTCCAAAGATACTTTGAAGGCACCAAGCGATCGGTCCTTCGCATGATTTTCGACATCCATGACCTCAAAGGTCAGGTCCTGAAGCTCGCTTTGCACGGGGATATAAAGGGTTTCGTTCCACACCGGGTTCAGCTCATTTTTGAACCAGTCTGTTCGAGCAACAAGTCTTTGACCAAGGAATACACGCGTGTAAGGATCGATCTTTCCGAGATGCTCGAGGTTTCTCAAGTTCTTAGCATTCTTGATGTTGACTCTCAGCACGCCAATTGGCTCCACGTAATTATTCGTAGATCCGCCCGTGGTGATATTAGCAGGCTTCCATTGAGGCTCAATCTTGATCTCGCCTTTACCGTCCTCCAAGTCAAACCATTTGCGACCCTTCTCGCTCTCGATGAGCAATTGACTCAGTCTCATCTTGAACACTGCTACCTGGGGTGGTTTCACCTTCCTACCACGATGATCGCGGATACGAATCTGCAAGATAGTGGAGACCTTGTCCATAACAATGTGCTCTGCGCCATAGTTCCACTCGGGGTCATTTGTATCCTTAGCGACCTTTGTCGAATCAATGAGCCGAGCGTTAAAGTCGATTTCAGCGAACGGCGAAAGAGTCGCCGTCTTGGACATGGTCGGGTCGAGGTCACGGGCGGCACCAACCTTCAAGTTCAGAATTCCAGACTTCGTGTCACGCGGGCTGGCTCCCTTGTCATGGTCATCCTCAGTAGGCATCGTGACCGGAGAGTAGTGCGCAATGTAGCTGAGCTGGCCGGTTCGCAGACCGCCACTGGTGATGTTCGTACGAATAACCTCGGCGCCCTGCAAGTCGCTTACCTTCACAAGGGCCGTGCCTACGCTACGGTCTGGAGCCGACTCATCGAAGTCAAAGACCTCGAGCAGCACGTTGTCGTTCGTGTTCGTCACAATAACATTAATAGTCTCGTTCCAGGCGGGAGACACAGTGTTGTTCTTGATCTTCGTGTGGGCAAGCTCTTTCTTGTTCTTATCGTAAACCATGACATACGGGTCCACACGGCCATCGGCATCCATCTTAAGGTTCTCAGCATTCAGAATCTCCAATGACAAGACACCGACGCCAGTCATAGCGCCAACACCGGCCAACAGTTGTTCGACATTAATCTGGAAAGCATTCGGTGCGTACAGCATCGGCCCGAGGTTAGCATTCACCATGTCCTTGATGAACTTACTCAGACCCGGGATGATGTTGATATCGAATCCGAGCTTATCACCACCAATGGGCTTAAGCACGAAGTCGAATTTCGGCGGAGACAGGAACGAGAAGTCTACAGTTTGGATGTGTGGAGGCCGATCCATGAGTCTCATACGCAATCTGAAACTCCCCTTGAAGCTCATATCCTCTAGCAGGACCGGGAAGTTCTTGGTCAAGAATCCCTTACCGATGCGGATACCGAGCTGGACTTTCGGGTTAACCTTGGTCTGCAACTGTCGCGCCGTCAGATCCATTGTGTCGTTTGGAGTGAAAGACGCTCCCATATCTATGACGACGACAAGCGGGTTTGTGCGCGGGAAACTACGCACAAAGTCGATACGAGGGGCCTTTGTTCCCAAGGTGAACTTATCAATTTTCATGCTGTGAACAAACCCAGGGGTCTGCTCAGCAAGCACCTCGTTACCAATCTCGGTAATCATCTGCGACAGACTGGGCTCATAGATGAGCCAGAACTTGATGAGGAAACTGTTCAGCCACTCCATGCTCTCGCTGTCCTTACCATCTTTGCCTTCTTGGCCCTCGAGCATAGATTCGCGAAGCAGGTCGTCTCTGTAATTACGACGCATTCTGCGGACACTGGTTCTATAAGCCGTGGCCGTGAACACAAGAACAATGGAGAGCCAGGACATCGACATATGCATGCGGCCCAAGACCCATGCAAAGAAGGCCGTGAACACAACAATCACCGTGTTCTGGTACCAGTCGCCCAGATATTTGTCGTTGATGTACGTTTCAAGCATGGTAGCTCTCTGCAGCAGGTTCTCTGCGTCCTCGCGCGACGACTCATGCACCCGCTTATCCCAGCCGCCAATCTGGCGCCATCCAGCGACCTCGGCCTGTCTTTCACGCTTGATACGCACCTCCTCTTCGTGATCCTTGAAGCGCTTTTTCGCCTTCTCCGTCTCAAGATCCTTCGACGTCTTCTTCTTCTTCTTCTTCTTATCAGGCCGCTCGCCCGGCAGTTTAGGATCGAAGTCGCCGACTCCCAAACCAGGAACACTGCCGGCAGGAACTTGTACACCTTCATCGTCATCCTCGTCTGGGTGAGGCCCGAACCCGGGGTTCTCATCAAAGTCGCTGGAGTCTTCTTCCTCCTCGTTGTCAGCTTCATCATCTTCATTGTCGACTCGAGATTCACCCTGTTTCTGCTTGCCAGAATCGCCTGCAGCGTGTGATCGGTCGGCATGCTCAGACCCGCCATCGTCAGTAGGTCTCGCCGTAACCTCGTCAGACACGCTCACACTCGCGTTCTCCGTCCGATTAACAGCAACATCGCGATTGCCAGCCCCCTTCTCAGACTCACTGACCTCACCGTTGGCCTTGTCGTTCGGTTCTCCGCCATGCGCCTTGCCATTCGCTCCGCCGTTCGCACCACCATTCGCGCCTTTATAATCAGCGCCATTGATTATAGAGTCAGTGCCAATCTGCGAGCTCCGCGCAGACGTGTACCTGCTTTCGAGGCTGTGGCGCGGCTCATTGCCATTCAACCGGCTCGACGAGCTGTTCACTGCCGTATCGGGAGTAGGTGTAGTCGAGCGAGTTTCCGGCGCATCGACAAACCCGTCGGCGTCTGCACCTGCTATCGCATCGATTCCGTGAGGCCTGCCGGATCCTTTCCCATCCGAGCGAGAGTTGTTGTTGTGGCCCACGAACCTGTTTCTCGGGCTTAGCGAGCCCGCGGCTTCGGGGCTCGGCTGCGAGGCCGTGCGGTTCAGCGTGCTTGCCGTTTCCGGCGCGTCCACATAATCTGCCATGCTCCCGTCCTGAGACGTGGCACCGGGGCTCTGTCCTCTGGCTGCTGGATGCTGAGCAGACTTCGGACTCTTGTTGCTTTGCAAAAACTCGCGTACGCGGCGCTCTCGCTCGCTCTGATCGGCGTCGTCCTTGAACGTAGTCTCCGTGCTTGCGAGGTGTATGCGGCGTCTCCCATGACCGGACTCGGACTGGCCCGCGTCGGCACGCTGGTCCTGAGCACTCGAGTCCTTGCCAACGTTTGACAAGTGCTTCTGAGGGTTGTGCGCTACATCGAGCGCCTCTGCTTGGTCGCCCGAAAGCTCTTGTGGGGCTCCTGTTTCGCCATTAGCGCTCGGGGCTCCCGAGCCGGGCGATCCCGGCATGGTATTGCGTCCCGAAGCCGTGGACCGCGGCGTCGAGGGCCCATCGCGGCTGCTCTTTTTCGAGCCGCGGAAACTACGGAAGCTTGAGAACGATTTCCGGCCTCCTTTCACAGAGCCGTCGTCTCCTGAGCCGAACCCCGCGTTCAAGGCGCCCTTGTTTGCGCGCTCGGCCACGGGAACAGCAGTGCCAGCAGCCTCGTCGTTCGGGCCCACGCCGGGCTCCTCCTCAGTGGTCGTCACGGCCGTGTGGTGCTTGAGCCTGCCTCCCATGCGCTTGAGAGTCTTCAGGGGCGAGCCATGGTGCTGCTGCTCTGCACCGAACGTCGCTGCGCGACTATCGGCATGGGACACGAGGGCTGAATTACGTCCACCGCCGAAAACCATTGTCTATGGGGGTTCCTTCTTCAATTTGATGCGGAACGTCGCCTCCTTACTTCGTTACAGGCTGAATTCTCCTCGAAATCAAGATAGCAAGGACGAAGCGTTCCGATAGGAGACGTTGATGGTCGATTAGAGCTCCTTTCCCTGCTTTGACTCTGCTGAAGCTTCGAGTGATTCTAGGGTTAGGCCGTAGAACCCTTGGCTTGCTTACTGCGCGATCCGTGCCTGTGACGGGATCGGTCACGGCGGGTAGGCGTGGACGCGGGGTTGAGGTTATGCGGTTTGAGCCCTGGCGACCCTATTTAGCACGCGCCTCCTTCTGAGGCGGCGTCACTATGCGGCCACTTCAATCAAGATCTTTTTACCCCCCACCAACCTATGCATGCGGGATCAAGCGCGCAGGCTTGGAGAGGGGAAGAATTCTGACGAGACCTGTCGCAAAATGGCACGTCAAACCATTCCGGCTTATTGTCTCTTATATATAGATGATAGAACTATTGGCTATTGATTTTCTCCATGTTTCACTGCGTAAATCGGATTTTGAATAGTAGGCTCAGCTGCTAGCGTGGACCTAATTATGTGTGTGTATGTATGTGCTTGCGTGGGTACCCGCGCCCACACATTCCAATGCACCCTTGCTATTACTTTACGCTGCTCATGCTAAACCAGGCAAGTTTTGGGTCGGAAAGTCAGCGGAAGCTAATAGCGCCCATGCGTCCGGCCGGGAGCAGTAAAAAAAGGCTGAACTCAAAATGAAAGAGCTCAAAACGTATAGGAAAAGGAAAAAATATAAAGATAAAGATGGGTTTGTCTAGCGTCTATATAACCTCTGTATACTAGCTACGTAAGAAACAATAAGCAGTGGAGCCGGGCAATTGCTCAGGACTTCGTTGTGACTTGCGGAGCTGCTGGCGTGAAAACTGCGCGGATTTCTTGTTCAATGTCAGTGCTACGCCACAACCTGTCCTGCTGCTCATCAATGATCGGTCCAACTACTGGCTTTTCCGTGCTAGAAGCCGCACCAGTAAACGGTAAGGTCGGCAAATCCAGAGTTTCGTAGACCTTTGAAGCCACATGAAGCAGAATCAGCGTTGCATTCTCGGCAACAAACGCAGCCAAAAGCACTGCCGACCACGTAACATCCACAAGACTTGTTTTCCTGTCATAGTACGTGCTGCTTTTGCCGTACATGAACGTGATGCTTGGCGCAACCAACGAGCTCAGAACAAGGATTAGCTGCAGCTCGTCACTCCAGAACCCAATGGCACGACTCTGGCCGTGCGATGCGGGTTTTCTTGTTGCGCGGAGAAGAGTATACGCGGCGAACTTGCTGCGCAGATAGAGGCCGACGAACGTCGTCAAGCAAGCCAACGGCCAAACGGGAGCGAGTATCATAACATAACCGAACGACAGCACAACATTCTGGAGGTGCATAGACGGATCGAACGGCAAGCGGAGCTGCTGAATCGAGAACCGGTTGTTACCTGCCGCGTCTGCCTTATGCAGGACGTACCGCTTGAAAGCGTAAACGGCCGGAGGAACCACGGCCGTTATGACCAAGCCAATGATCTGCGTCTGTAAAGTGTAGAACAGAGTTTGGTTGAACAAACGGTCCTGGTTCAGCTTGAATTTCGGAACCAGGGCAACGTGGTAGCCAACCTTACTGCGGCGGAGCTGAGACAAAGCATCAATGAGCAAATGGCCGAAAGGCAGATAAACGTAGGCCGTCAACAGAATAGGGAGAAAGCCGAGCAGCGCCTGCAAGTAGAACTGGCGCTGGGCCCGGGTTTGCTCAAGAGCCTGCTTCGTGGAGTAGTCTTCCCATTCCGTGAACTTGTTGACGGCAAACGTGTAGATGATGCCGTATATTTGCGAGACAACGACGTTCGCGCCCACGGGAACGAGTTTCACAACTTGCTGTAACGGGCCGGCATACAGCTGCGTGCAAAAGATCTCGAGGCACAGCACGGCAAACAAGCCTAGGGCGTAGAAAACTAGGAGACCCGAGGCAAAAGGTATGAACAACAGCTTGCGCAGCTCAACGCTGCTAGCAGGCTTGCCCTTGTAGCCCGCGAGGCGAAGCGGTGCGGGTTGCAGTGCCTTCTCGGCGCGCTGCGTCTTGTTTGAACGCTCGACGTAGTTCCGCCAGTATGCCACGAACAAAGTGCCCCACACAAGCAGGGCAACGCAGAACGGGGCCGTGTACCCTCCGAACAAATAGAAGGTCGGCACGGCCGCGATTGCCAAGTACAAGAGTGCACGCAGCATAAAATTGCCGAGCTCGAAAACCGAGGCCGTGTAGCCCCCGTATATGCCCTCAATGGCATCGAGCTGGTCGTCCGTGAGCCCGAGTCGCGGCGAAAACACACCTTTCAAGCTCGGCTCGAGCGTCGAGGGCAAGCTGCGGGGCTGCACGGGGAAACTGTCGATAACGCCGGGCAACTTAACGGCGGAGACCGTCTGCTCCACCGTGAACGCACGGCTCTTGACACCGGCTACGAGACCAGGACCGGCACGAACAAGCAGCAAAACCGTGCCCGAAGCGCCCTTACGGAATTTGACGAAATACCCAGCGTCGGAAATTGCGGCAAGTGCTTTCGTTGCCTCGGGTTTCGACGTCTCAGCAAACACAAACACGTAATCGGGGTCGAGAAGTTCATCTTGCGGCCCATTGGCTGGCACCTCACTGGGCTTTTCGATATCTTGCGTGCGCTTTCGCAGCCCTTGAGGCTCAGAACTCGCCATCTCGTATCTAATAAATAAAGTTGTAGGGAGCTGGCTGCGTGGGGAGCCTTCTCCACTCTATAAGATCCGTTAGCCAGGTCAAGGGTACCTGGCAACGACCGGTGAGAGCACCGCCGTTGCCCACGCCATAAGCAAGTTACTACTGCCACTATATAGTATGTACACGGTGCGTAGTGTGTTGCGTGGTGGTGGTGTGTCGTATGTAGCGTGGCCCGGTAACGGGTAGCGAGCAAACCCCCACACATATATCTACGAAGCAAACGGTGTACAACCCCATTTACAGGGTTACCATCAGGAGACCGAAAAATAATAAAAGACTTAACAGAAAAAAAAAACTGAGATGAGTCGTCGACTTCAGCTGGAGCAGGCCTACAAGGCAGCTGTCGAGGAAATAAATAGCTTCTGCAAGAGCGGATCGTATCCCGTACCGAATTTAGTAGCAGTAAGCAAATATAAGCCCGTGGAGGACATCGAAGTGCTATACCAGCTCGGTCACCGGCACTTCGGGGAAAACTATGTGCAGGAGCTGCAAAGCAAAGCCCAACTACTGCCCAAAGACATTCAGTGGCACTTCATTGGCAGCCTGCAGTCGAACAAGGCGAAGATCGCGCGTGAGATCCCGAACCTAGCGTTTATCGAAACTGTTGACAGTGAGTCGAAGGCCTCAAAACTGAACACGCAAAGAGGCCAGGCTAACCCAAAGTCGCAATTAGGCGTGTACATCCAGGTGAACACAAGTCAAGAGGCGCAAAAGGCCGGGATTCTCGCCGAGAACTTTGATGAGCTGTATGCTCTGGCCAGTCACATCCAAAAGCAGTGCGAAAACTTGACTCTTTGTGGTCTGATGACTATCGGCTCGTTCGAGCAGTCCCATTCCGAGACTGGAGAGAACCGGGACTTCGCGAGGTTGTCGGCCGTGCGCAACGAGCTCGCATCCAAGCTCGGCATGACGGCCGAAGATCTCGGGTTGAGCATGGGCATGAGCGCAGATTACCTCCAGGCCATCAAGCAAGGATCCACAAACGTGAGGGTTGGAAGTAGTATTTTTGGCGGTCGTCTTACAAAAGAGGAGGTAAAGACTACGAATTCATGACTTACTTTCCCAGTGTGCTAATATATAAACTGAACTATTTGCATCAAAAGAAAAAAAAACTTGTAGCTTATAAACTGCTCCTCTAGCCATTGTTCTTCTCTTGCCCATGTCGCTATTATTTACTTTCGAGGTTGTCAATGGCGACGGCGATGGGGATGATGTGGTGATGATAAGACGGAGGGAAAGGAGGGTGAGAAAATAAAAATATAGAACACATCTAAGAGTCTGTGTGTTTCATAGCTGGTATGCATGGGCAAAATTGTTGGCCAGAACCACAGCAGCCAGCTTCTTCTGCGTAGTTCGGACCGTTACTTTGTAGTGGTCATGCGCCGCGTCTGCTTGCACGACTATAAGGCTTCCAAACAAACCGCCGGCTGACGTATGGATGATGCCAGCACCAAAGACGGTGTTTGCAGGTGCACCATGTACCAAGCCATACTGCATTCCCTGGACCATTGTATGGTCGTCGTCAGCAGCCTTGGACGCCTTTGTTGCTGAATAGTTTCGGAATTGCTTCGTGAACTCGAGGGCCGTGCCAAGATGGTCCCACCGCTGCGTAAATTGTTCGAGTGATATGCTTGAGGGCGACATGAACCTCTCGAGGATGATCGGGAGCTTGAAAACTGTTTCACAAAATGTGCCTGCCAAATACGTGACTCGGCAAGTCGGCGTCAGCGCAAACGGCTGCTTCGCTTCACAGTTGACTACGTACTCCAAAGTCTTCCCCGCGCGTAACGTTTCTCCAGTCACCGAGTCGTGACTCTCCAGAAGCAAGGTGTTCTCGTTCATGGGGTTCGTCACTTGCACTGATAATGCAGACATTTCGAACGAAGAGATATTTTTTAAGTACAGCACGATCTTGCCCTTGTCTTGCCGGAAGTCGTAGCGGCATCCTACCTGTAGCAGCGCGTCCTGGAACAGCACGGCTTCGCTATGCGTGAGCATTCTTTTGAAGCCGAACTCCCAGTTCGAGCTGAGGTGGACCCGGCGTAAGGACGAGCCCGTGTCATCTGCCACAACTTCTTGCCGCGCTTGTTGTTGCCCACCAGCGCTGCCGTTGGCAATGGAACTAGTCCCGGTACTGACACTAGCGAGGCCGGCATTGCCCGTTGCGCTCGCTGTTTGTTGCGGTACTAAAGTAGACGTTGTGGGCACGGTGCTTGCAGACCGCGTCCGGCCAGTCACTGTCGGCTTGAGGGGCGGAGCTGATATGGACATCTGAGTAAATAGCTCTTTGCTCGTGTCTTCTCCAAATGGCGGCATTGGGTTCGCGAAGAGCGACAGGAGCCCCGCGTTCTCAGGTGAAAGCAGCGGTAGATACTCATTTGCGCGTTGTTGTGACTCGAGATTTTGAGATTCGCGATACATCGAGATCGCTTCAGTGACAGCCGCCCGCATATGCGGAAACCTTGCTGCCAGTTTCATGTACGCGTTCAGCAAAATGACTTCCGATTGCCACGAGACTGATCCAACTTGGTCTTGGAGAACAACGAAGAGGTCCATCGCGTCTCCCTTATACACGGAAGAGAATTCGCCAAGAATTAGTGCACCAAGTTTGACAATCGCATCCGATCTTGACACGGGGTTCGCAGCAGTAGCATGTGAGCTTGCTGGCGACGAGCCGTTCAAAGTTTCATATGTGCGTTTCACTGCATATTCGTGAAGCGCCTCGTTGTTGACGACGACCTGCGCGAGTCGCTGCCAAACCTCTTCCCCGGCGTAGCTACCGCCGATTTCAAGCAGCGTGATACATGTGTCGAAGTACCACTCGTGGGATGTGGCGAACTGCTCAATGAGCACGGCAAGTCGAGCAACCATTTGCGGCCTGATTTGGAGGTCGGACCCAACGAGCATGTCGAGAAGTTCAGCCGCAATTTTCTCTACGTTCGAGCTGTCCACAAGCTGGAATAGAGCATCGAGGGCCTGTCGACGAATAGAAATATCTCTGTCCTTTACGAGAGTGAGCACAGCATTCGTGACTTGATGAATGTGTTCTTTTTGTGGAATTGAGCTCGACAGCGCACCGGCCATGGTTTGCAAAGCGTCGAGGGCAAAATAGCGCGAGTTCACGTCCTTAGACTTGAGATGCTCTCTAAGAGTAAACAGTACTGCCGTGGCGAGGTTCGGGTCACTATCAGATAGTCCAAGAGTAATCCCGAGCTTCGCAGACTCAAAAAACATGAGGATTCGCGCATTATTGTGCTGCTGGCTACCGGGGCGTTCATTCACAATGACCTTTGGGGACTCAGCATCCGTTGGCGGGTCGTCATCGAAGTCATCAACGCAAAAGGAGACTACTGAAGCCACTATCTTACGCGCAGGCTCTACAACCGCCGTGGGCATTTCTGGTGAGTAGAGCACGCAAAGAAGTTTGCATAGCTTCGCGACAAGCCACGGTGCAGCAATGTGGTAGTATCTGTAGTCCGAGGCCTCGCTTCCCTCGCCATCGAACACTTCCTCGAGTTTCCGCGCAAGCATGGGATACACTTGGTAGTCGAAGCTTTTCGGGCTTGTTTTCGCAATCTCAATGAGCAGAGAAACAACAGAGGTGACGACGCCAAGGCTCGGGCCGGCTAGAATAGCACTGATTCGCTCAACGCGCTCAGGCCACTCTGGCTCGGTCGTGAACCTTTCAGGGTCCTGCCGATAAAAGTTCAGGAACGTCAAAGCGGCCTTTTTGACAACGGCCGTGGAACTCGTGGGACTTACCATGAGCTGGTAGACGAGGTCCACTAACTTGTCCGAAACGGGCTGCGTGGAGAAATCCCAGGTCGACACGTAGTTCAGCGCAAGACTCGTCAAGACTTCTTTGGGGGATCGCAGATCCTCAACGACTATTCGTTCTACTTGGGGTTGGAGATCGTCGCGTGCGTACAGTAAAAGGCTCAGGGCCAGATACCCGACCTGCTTCTCGGCAAACTTCGGCATGTTGATCAACGCACCAATCTCATCGGTTCCTATGTCCACGTCATAGCCGAGAATGTATATGTATAAGAGCTTTGAAACAACCTTCCGGTGTTCGTAGCCGTTCTTGCTTTTGGATGCCAGGTCCTTGCCGCCTCTGGCCGAGGAAAACTTCTTGCGAAGGCTTGCGAGCTCTGTTTGAACACGCGCCCGCTCGGCCTCCTGCGTGCTGCTAGCCCTCACATCCGCAATGAATTGAGAAAGGCCCTTTATTTGCGACGACATTGTTGCATGCCCCAAGAGGAGTCCAGAGGGGAGGAGACGCTAACGAGGGCCGTTTAGATGAGGGAGAAGGGTTCTCTCCCACACGCGCGTTGCATCCCTCCTCATATACAGCGCCTGCCCATATAGCCCACAGACACACACATAGGCCTGCTGCGTTCCTTGCCCACTCACAGGGCTCGCTTAGCGTCCACTGCATCCGACCGGCACGGCGAGAAGGTGTGTCGGTGGGCGTGTGGGTGAGTGTGGTTTTGCCGATGCGTATGCTTATGCGTGGGTGAACGTGTGCGTGGACGTGTGTGTGCACTAGTGTCTGTGCGCATAACACATGTAAACAAGCAGGTCAATTATTATATATACAGGCAATAAATCAAAGCGCGAGCAGAATTGGACGAACTAGAGTGTGCAGGACTCGTATTGCGGAATTAACGGTGCATCAATTGAGCTCCATAACATCAATTCCTACGCGGGATTCTAGAGGAGTGCTGCCGCTTGACACGTTCAGCACAACAAACTCCTCGTCTAGCGGGCCAACAGCAAGACAAACAACGCCGTCAACAACGTGGTACTCAGTCTCACCGGTTGCAGAAGGTAGCACGAGAACGTTCGGGGCGACGGACCCGATATTTGCGAGCTTCAAGTTAGGCACATCAACACTGACGCCGGCCGGCGGGGGGTAGACTGGATACAGCCTCCTTTGCCGTAACACATGCTTGAACGACTGCTTCGCGGAACTCAGCTGTGTGTCCCTGAGTGTGGAAACAGCAGCCGCCGAAACGGCGATCTCGTCAATGGAGAATGTGCAAGGGTTTGAGACTCGCAATATTGGTTGGGTCACGGCCAACTCTGCGTCTGTGTATGGGGGCTGCGGGAAAAGCGGGTCTGTCGTTAGTGCATCTGTTGGTGCCGGCATGAGCACGACGGGGATCTGGACGTGCTTGTTGATTTTTTGTATTACCTCTCTAACGCGCTGCCTGTCTTCGAAGGGCGCGTCTGAGGCAAGAAGCGGCCCGAGAACAACGAGTGCGCTGACGGGCAGGCTAGAATGAGACGCCCACGAAAGCAAATTCTCGAGCAAGTCTGGTGTCGTTGGAGCAGCCGCAACCGCAATGCGTACGGGGCCGTCGCCCCGTTTCGAAGATTGCAAGTCAGCCAACGGTAATCTCGGGATGTCAATCATTTCGTGAACAACAAACACGTCGCCCTTCGGGTTCTTGCCCTTCACAACGAGGATTTGGCCCTCGAACAAGTCGTCGAGCCGTGTTTCAGGAATAAGGCTGAAGTCGAGCTGTGTGCGCGAGCCCCCGCCAATTCGCCGCGAGGCTTCTAAAAGCATGAGCTTCGGTTCCAATTTAGGGCTGCTTCGCCAGTACTGCTCGGCCTCTTCGATTGATTTTGCCTGGGGGGCCTCGCGTGTAATGCGGCCGACTGCCCATACGACATTCTGCGAAATTTGGCTCGGGTTCATGAAATCGGCACGGTTCAAGTTGAAAGACGAGGCAACCGCTTCAACAATGCGCTCGATCTCATTGTCGAGCTCGGTGCTTGACGCGCGCACTTGTGCATTGAAGGGCCGTTCTTTCAGGAACTCACCGATGTTCGTATTCAAGTTGAAAAACGCCCGTGCAGAGGGTTGGTTTGCGACAGAGTCCGAGACGTTGTCGTTGAATTTGCGCACAACATGCGCAGACGCGCCTCGCGGGTCACTAAGTGGTTCGGCCTTAATGTCTTGTCTAAAAATAGAGGGGAGGGCTCCACCGTTCAGCTGGCGAGGCATAAGTCGCGGCTTTTTGGACTGCACAGTACGCACAGTTTTCTCTAAATGGGTCTGGAAGGCATTGAGGGACGCGGCATCTGTGACTTTCACGTCGTCGTTGTTTTTGAGTGCAAAGGCCTCCCATTTCGCGAAAAAGTCGTCATTAGAGTCCGAAAAAGAGTCGGACAAGCTCTGAAGCCGGTCCAAAACTTCTGGATTGTCTGCAGCCTCGGGAAACAACCGCGAAATAGACATTGTGTACGAACAGTCTCTAGTCTGAAAAGGCGCGTTTCGGGGTGTGGTGGTTGATGATATTGTACGCGCTTCAAAGCACGTACGCCCTGCCACAACTTTATCACGTAAATAGTATGCTGGGAGAAGTGAGGTAGTGGGAGAGGGGGTAAGCCAAGGAGAACGAGGCAGGGCTGTGGTCCTTCATTAACCGACACAGCCAAACGTAGCCAGACTACATGTAGCCAGACTACACATAGCCAGTCTACACAACCAGGCTTAAACAGCAGGTACTCACGGGCAGACTCCGCCTCGTCGATTGCGAGAACACAATGTATCATGATTTTATAAAAGTCTGTAATATTTTATGAACAAGCTCTGAGTCAAACGCGGCGAGACAATGGCGGCATTATCATTACGACGACCGTTGCGGCCCTCCACCTCCTTTCTCGACCTTCATTTTTCTCATCTTTCATCTTTCTCATCCATCCCGGTATCTTTCAGAGCCGATTATACCTATATAACCCATCCGCATAGCGAATGATTTACTCCTGAGCCTCCTCGGACTTCGCGTCTTGCTTCGTCTCCTGTGCAGGTGCCTCCGGCTTAGCCTCAGGCTTAGCCTCAGGGGTCTCCTCGGACTCTGTTTTCGGCTTTTTCGCATCGGGGCTGTCCTCGTCACGCGACTTGCGCTTATTATCTCTCTTGCCGCGGAAGTTCTTCTTGGAGCGGTTCTCCTTCGCGCGCAATTCCTTGAATGCGTTGAACTTCGGCTTTCGTCTGCCGTTTGCACGGTCCGCGAAGTTGTGCTGCTCGGACTTCATCTCGACGTAGGCCTGCTTCGACATGACAACGAGCTCTGTGTCGTTGAATTTCGGCTTTGGGTCCTGCTTAACGAACTTTTCCGCATCCTCGGCCGAAGAGAACTCAACAAACACCGATGACTTGAACGTGCCCTCGTCGGTACGGCGCAACCGGACCTGGTTCACAGGACCGAACGCAGCGAAGAAGTTCTCGATGTCGACTTGCGAAGTCGCGGTCTCATCACCAAAGCCCTTCGCGTAAACCGTTCGCGAGAAACGGCTTTTGTTTTCTTGGACCGCGGGGAGCTTGATCTCGATCTTGCGGCGGACCTTCTCGCCATCCTCGCTGACCTCGAGAAGCTCGGGGCTCTCTTTCAAAGCCGCAACAACCTCCTCAAACGGCTCGAAACGTCGCATGCGCTTGAACGAGTGAATTGTGGCAATGGAGATCCAGCCATCATTCTTCGAAGTTTCCGTCCACAGGAACTTGTCATACGGCAGGTTGTTGTCGCTGAAGTAGAACTCGACCTGCTTCAGAATCTCACCGTGATCGCTCGATTTCGGGAGCTGTGAATAGTCGCTCTTCACGTTTTCTTTATTGGCAACCATTCTTCCTATGATCTACTGCCTGGGGTTTTTTTTTTCTGTTCACTGCGAACAATGGCTATGCAATATACTAGGCAGGGCGTATGGGGAATTTTCCCAAAAGTTTCCCTCACGGCCACTGCTACTAACTACTGCTAGTACCCTAACACGCACACAATTTTTTTTCTCTTTTCCTAGGTGTTTGCAAGGATTCGAACGAGCGAAAAATGTATGTGTGTGGGACCACATAGTCAGGTGACCCGTGGGCCCTTTTGGGAGAAGAATCCTTCTCCCCGGCTACGGACCTACATATACGTGCGAGCCCGTGGGAATGGGTGTGCGCGGATCGTGCGTGTATATACATGTATGCGTGCGTGCTATGTAAGGCCTAGGATAAGGACCCTCTCTCCCCGCCCAGGCCAAACGGCCACTGCACTCTGCGCCGCCTGCATTGCCTGACTACGGCCGGCACATTCGCATGCCGGACCCCGATACATGGGCCCGATGTCTCGCTTATTTAGGATATACTTATGTAACACTCGAGAAATCGGAGACCTGTAAAACCTGTTGAACGCCGATTTTGGAATGAAGGCGAAATCCATCGGAATCGGAGACGACGGTAACGGCGCGCGGGAAAGTCGTACCGTTTCTGGCGATCTGTCCGCGGATTAACGTTGATATGGGAAAATACACAACCCTTACCCTCACGGAATGTTAGTGCTATCTCCGGTAATGTGTGCTCTACCACACCCCCAGGCCCACACAAACCTAAGCGCACGCACACCACACATTAGGACTACCTAGACGTTTACGACCGACACTTACTTCACGGGCATTGCTGCAGAGTAGTGACGCTAAGATAGCATGGAACCAGGCTCGCCAGCGAGACATATAGTCTGGAAGCAGGGCGAACGAGGTGGCAGCAATGGTGTAGCTGCAGATGCCTCATTGTCACCGGATCTTTCACCACCAACAGGCTCTTTAGGGAACTCTCCGCTCTCGAGTCCGCGTGGCAGTGGCGTAAACATTGCTGCTGAAAACGTCGAGCGTCCGCCTACAAAGCGGTCGAGAAGCAAGTTCAGCCGGCCTCGGAATGTTCGCTCGAAGAGTGGCAGTGGCACGGCTGGGGCCCCCATGACGGACGAGGTCCCGGCGAGCTCGATCGCGAAGCTCGCCAAGAGAACGCAGAACAACTTGCGGATGTGGTATTTGAGCCACAACGATAGAGGATCGAGTCGTCGACGCAGCGAGATGGACCGACTCCGGGAGATCAAAAAGAGCCAGATGCTGTTTGCCCAGATTTTTGCCGTAACACCAATGGTTCTCATTTCTGCGTCCTCGCTCCAAGCCGAGGATGCGCACGTCAAGAAGGTACCGGTCGTTCTGCAGCAATTGACCATCAAGGTATTTGAGGAGGAGGCCAAGCATTACCGGAACATGCTCAGGATCCAGCTCGAGTACGGCTCTGGCTTCGGCGTTATCAAGTGGGAAATCGTGCGCGGCTACCGCGATCTTGTTTACTTGCGCGCGAAGTTGAGAGCACGGCTAAAGCGGAATCTGCGGTCGAAGAAGGTCAAGCTACCGAAGCTTCCACGGCCAAAAGCATTTGTGTCTAAGGAGAAGAGCCGCTTCCACCACCAAGAGAGCGATAACGAGCCCGAAACTGGTGATATTCTGTATGAGGATGAGATGGAGGCCATAGAAGCGTCAAGCTCAGAGGAGGAAGACGACAATGAGAACCAGTTCATCTCCTATGAGCAGGGCCAAGACGGTGCTATCAATGCTGAGGCGGCCGCGCAGAACCGGGGACATGCGCCAGATGGCAGTGCATTGACGAGCCGCCGGACCTCAGTAGCATCTGCGGGCCGGGATGGGTACGTGGACACAGGCGTGTCTCCCAACCAGTCAACAACACCCACGCGACACCGCGCAACGCACTCCGCATCGAAAAAATATCAGGAACAATCTTATGCGCATGCTGTCGAGGACTGGCTGAACAAGATCAAGTACATCTACACTTTTCGGAGCGACTCTAATGACCTTATGCAGTTCCTCGAGCTCAGCCATCTCAGCCTCAAACTTTCTTCCGAATACAACTTCCACGGCAAGGAAGGTACGCTCATCATCCGGTCGCGAGCTAGCGAGATGGGCTGGCGAGTCAGCCACTGGCACCCGCGCGACATCCAGAACATGGTCGAGCGGCACACGAAGAAATGGGTGTTGATTCGCGACTCGTACCTTGTCATTGTCGACAATATCTACAGCACGAAGATCCGCGAGGTTTTCTTCATGGACTCTCATTTCAAGGTCAAGCACATCACTGAAAACGTGGAAAGCGACGAGCAGATGAATCAGAATGGCGGCATTATCGAAGCTCTTCCTGACGCCAAGGACGTGGAGAAGCGAAAGGGCGCTCGCAGCGTGTTCTTGCATCTTGTGAACAATGAGCGCGAACTCAAGTTGGCGGCTATCAGCGAACGCGATTTGCGGCGTTGGCAGGGCTCGATTCTCCAGATGAAGGCACGCAGCCCCTGGTCTAAGAAGAACAGGTTCGACTCGTTTGCGCCAGTACGCAAGCAAGTGTTTGGGCAGTGGTTTGTTGACGGCCGCGACTACATGTGGGTCTTGAGCGAGGCTCTAGAGAATGCTCGTGATACCATTTTCATTCTTGATTGGTGGCTTAGTCCCGAGCTTTACTTGAGGCGGCCTCCTGAGGGCAACCAGAAATGGCGCTTGGATCGCGTGCTCAAACGCAAGGCTGAGGAAGGCGTAAAGATTTTTGTCGTTGTCTATCGTAATGTTGGCCCAACTATCCCTATTGACTCGATGTGGACAAAGCACTCGCTCTTGGATTTGCACCCGAACATCCACGTAATGCGGTCTCCGAATCAACTGCAGAACAAGAGCTCTTTGTTCTGGGCTCACCACGAGAAGTTGTGCGTCATAGACAGCACGCTGGCCTTCAATGGTGGAATCGATTTGTGTTTCGGAAGATGGGATACGTGGCAGCATACACTAATTGATGATGCTCCAAAAACTTTCCTCAGCAAGCAGCCTACTCAGGATGAATGGAACGAAAGGACTCAGCTTTTCCCGGGCAAGGATTACTCGAACGCGCGTGTCAAAGATTTCTACGATTTGAATCGCCCCTACGACGACATGTACGACCGTAACTTCGTGCCGCGCATGCCATGGCATGACATCCACCAGATGGTCGTGGGCCAGCCTGCGCGTGATTTAGCCCGACACTTTGTACAGCGCTGGAACTATGTCCTACGCCAGAAGACGCCGTCGAGACCTACGCCTCTGCTACTTCCACCTGCGGATTTCACGCAGGAGGATTTGGAGCGCTTACAACTCACGGGAACCTGCGAGTACCAAGTGCTTCGGTCGTCCGGAGAATGGTCGCTGGGCTTACACGAGCACGAACAAAGCATTCAGAATGCATATTTGAAGCTCATCGAGGAATCGGAGCATCTTGTGTATATCGAGAATCAATTCTTCATCACGTCCACGGAGGTCGACGGTGTCCTAATCGAAAACCAGATTGGTAATGCTCTCGTACAGCGAATTGTGCGGGCCCATGAGAATGGCGAGAGCTGGAAGGCGTTTATTTTGATCCCGCTGATGCCTGGATTCGAAGCCGAGGTGGATACTGATAAGGCCAGCAGCGTCCGCGTAATTTGTCAGTGCCAGTTTAACTCAATTTCGCGCGGTCCCCACTCAATCTTCTACAGACTGGAGAGACTCGGTATTCGACCTGACCAATACATAAGTTTCTTCAGCTTGAGGAAGTGGGGCCGGTTTAGTGACACGCCGGACGCACCGAACGGTGGCCGACTCGTGACCGAGCTGCTCTATATCCATGCAAAGTGCATGATTGTTGATGACCGCGTGGCCATTATTGGTAGCGCAAATATTAATGAGAGATCCATGCGTGGCTTGCGAGACTCGGAGCTCGCTGTCTGCGTCCGCGACACAAAGGTTGTTGAGAGTCAGATGGCCGGTAAGCCCTGGAAGGCGTCCAAATTCGCACACACGCTGCGTAAACGTTTGATGCGCGAGCACTTGGGCGTCGACATAGACAAGTTGGAGATCGTTGAGCGGTTCATGGATTCGCTGGATGCAACTGTCGCGAAGGTGAAACAACAGCGGATGCGATCTCATCAGGGATACCCAGACCATCCTGTAGACATGGCGCAAGACGGAAATAGCCAGCCAGGCGGCGCTGGTGCGGGCCAAGGAGTAGAGAGCGACCAGTTTCCTGAGTGGTTGTATCCGGAGCTGCACAGTTTCAATTGGTATGCGGGCACGAGTATTAATCGCGGAGTGCGCGACTACAAGAAGTTCAGCCACGACTCACGAGTGCAGAAGAACCACGAACACCACGAAGATGTTACTGGTGATGGAGCTGACCATTGGAAGGAAAGGCAAACGCAGACAGAAGGAAGCAAGATGCGGGAGTTCAAGGCCATGGAACCGGATGCAGAGATGGAAAAAGAGGCTCGTAGAATCATGAAGGAGCTGTTGAAGGACAGGAGCATCAAGAGCAAAGAGCAGTTCAAGAGAGTATTCTATTCGAAGTTCACGACCCAGGATATTCTGAGACCAGTGAAGCGGGCAGGCGAGCTGCCACTTCCGCACACGGATGAGGAAGGGCTGCGCGCAGTGAACAACGAGAACATTCCCATAGACCCGTGGGCCTTTGACGATCCTCTGAACGAGCAGTTTGTGAACGACAAGTGGAACGCAGCTGCCGAACGAAATACGCTAATTTTCCGACTAGTATTCCGGTGCCAGCCCGATGATGAGGTAGAAACCTGGAAGGACTACAAGACATACTACGGCCACTTAGAGCGATTCTACGAGAAGCAAAGAGAAGAGGGCGGCCCGAGCGCTCTGCGCCAGTCTGGCCACCACGAGCCCGAGCGCGTCGACCGCTACGTTCTCGATGGCTCCATAAAACGTCCAGTTTCTGACCAGTCGAAGCCGCAGCACAACGGCGCCAAGAAACCCCTCGCTGAGGCAACTGCACTGCCCCGCCAAAATGGATTCCATATACCCACCGTCCATTTGCCGGATGGAAAGCAACCAGCAACAGCAGCAGCAGCACCCGAAGCGCAGCACAGCGACTTTTTACGCAACCGCGACTATGTCAATCATTTGAAGCAGGCCGCGAAGGCCGATAGTGATTTGGAGCGCATTGATGAGGATCAGAGAGGTGATGGGGTTGCTTCTGTTAGTCCTGTCCACAGCATTGACCAGGCTCTAGAGACAATCACAGGCCACCAGCACCAGCACCAGCACCATCATCATCCCCATCATCATGGACATCATGAACCCGGTTCTCGCGAGAGGTCACCGAGCGATCTTGGTCGAGAGCTTGACCAACTTAACCTGAACAATTCTCCCGATGCACTCAGGCAAAAGGAGGTTTTCAGGGAGAAGTACGGCCCAACAGCATTTTTGAACGAGGGCCTAGAATTCAGTGGCCCCTCCGACGAGGAAGGTATTGACGGCAATGTTCAGTTCCCCGATGTTGAGGGCCACAAGCAACAGCCGCTGAAACCGTCGGTTTCTTCAAACTCAGCACGACGCCGTGCAATGACGGCCAGCGGCACTCCGGGCTCGTCGAAACCTGCGCGCAGGTGGGGCCATTTCGAGCATGTGCTCGATGCCCAAGTCGCGGAAGATATGCTCCAGGGAATCACTGGCCATTTAGTGGTCTTCCCCACTGAGTGGTTGAATCGCGAGTTGGACTCGGGTAACTGGAACTTCCAGCTTGACCGCATTGCGCCGCTAGAAATCTACGACTAGTTAGGCAATCATAATAATCACCGAAGAGATAAATACTAATAGATTGCCCGATAATCATCATACATAATAAGCCGATTCTAATAATGATATTGAAATATGAAATCCCAATGGAGAAAAGAGGAATCGAGCCGCGGCCACCACCCCAGACCCACTAACAAAGCTGTGAGGAGTACATACCTGCATCGATGCCTGCATAACAATTACATATACGCACCGACTTATGCAGATACAAATTCGTGCATAAGCACATGTTTGCGTTCCTTTCTCTTTTGCTCTTACTTAACTTTTTATGACTGCACCACAAACACGCATGTCCGTCCGCCACCTCGAGGCAGACTTCACTTATAGGGCGGGAAAGGGTAACCTGCTATCGTTATTCATTGCACTCACGCCATATCGGGGGAACGACGGGGCTGGCGAGATGCAATGCCAGCGTTGCCGATTGCCAATTGCGGCACACAAATCCCTATCGAATCTGCGCAATGGCCAGCAGCAACTGTTTGGAGTCGTAGGCGGAGCTGCGGATGGGCGAGGCGACACAGCGAGCACTGTGTACGGGAACCCGGCCGAAGATACGAGCTTCATTGTATTGACAGAGAGTCTCAACCCGCTTATGCGAGTGCAGGGCACTGGCGGCGAAACAGCAGCGAACCACCCGGACTCAATAAGCCGGGAAACTGATATGCTCGAGCGGTTGTTCGACTGTTTGAGCGCGAAGACCGATATTGACTTACCGCTTTGCCACGAATGCGCCGAGTCCGTCCGGCAGGGTTTGAAAACCGAGTATGACCAGGCGTGCCAGGAGCGCGACAGTTACATTAACTTGCTGAACAAGATCAAGGACGAGCCCGTGGCCGGTAGCCAGGAGGTCAGCGAGCTCATGAAACAGATAGAGCATTTAGAACACGAGTGCCAGTCTGCGCTCGCCGACCTCAAAGAGAGCGAGGCCGAAAAACGCAATGCCGAGCAGGATCTCGAAAATGCTTTGAAGGATGCCCGCGCGCTCGAGGCTGAGCAGGCCGAGGCCTACGACCGTCGCAACCGACTCGAGACAGACGTAGCTCGCCAGAACGTCGAAACAAGACGGCTAGAGGCGCTTGCAGAGTACCAAGAGAGCCAATTGGCGCGGCTACAGCGGACGAATGTGTATAACGACGTGTTTTGCATTGGCCACGACGGGAACTTCGGCACGATCAACGGGCTGCGGCTTGGCAGGCTGCGCGATATGAAGGTTGAGTGGTCGGAAATCAACGCGGCCTGGGGCCAGACTCTGCTGCTGCTGGCCACGCTCATTTCGAAGCTCGGCATTAAGATCCCGGACTACCGGCTAAAGCCCCTCGGGTCTATGTCTCGGATCGAGAAGCTTGACTTGGACCCCGAGACTGGCGACGTCGTGCGCTCCACAGCGCTGGACTTGTACTCGAGCGGGGATTATTCGTTTGAACGGCTGCTCTACCACAAGCGGTTGGACGCAGCCATGGTTGCATTTCTGGACATTCTGAAACGCGTTGGACAGCACGTCGAGCACCGTGACCCGACGCTCAGGCTGCCGTATGCTATTGAGGGCGACAAAATCGGTGGGTGCAGCATCAGGCTATCGCTGAACTCGTCGAACGAGACGTGGACAGCGGCGTGCAAGTACGTGCTCACGAACTCAAAATGGATTCTAGCCTACGTCGTCAGTCACTAATTTATTATTACGCATATATATTGACCTTTACATTCTGTTGATTTGTGGCAATTAGTACATTGACTGCTTCAGCCTCCGGAAAGTAAGGTGTTTGTGCGGCCTGCCATTCATTTACGCGCATTGCCTAAGTACTCATTATGATGCTTGAGGAGGGCATACGGGCGTGTCTGGGTGTGTCTGCTGGGTGTGTGGGCAGGCGTTCAGGATAAGGTGACTCAGCGGCCACTAACACCGAACGACCCACGCATAGTAAGCCACCCATTCTCTGATTTGCTCGAGCTTTTAACAGCAAAAGATGTTCTCCAGATCGTTGCTTCGAGTTGCTGCCACTTCCGCCGTCCGTCCCGCTGTTGCGGCTCCGCGCTTCACCCGAATTCCGCAGTTTGCGCGTTTCCAGAGCTCGATCCCGCGCCCCGATGTCGAGGCTCGTGTGCTCACTGTTTTCAAGAACTTCCTGAGCAGCGAGGAGAAGCTCAGTTCCAGCGCCAGCTTTCAGGAGCTTGGACTCGACAGCCTTGATGCGGTCGAGGTGATGGTTGCCGTCGAGGAGGAGTTTGGTATCGAGATCCCCGACAAGGAGTCTGAGGAGATCAAGTCCGTGAAGGACGCCGTTGACTACATCAGCGCCCAGTCTGCTGCCCGCTAATCTGCTTATGCAAAACTGTAAATACTTAGAGAGATAAATTCGTCTTGTTTCAGGTTCGAAAGGCGCTTGCTATCGCCCCTGAAAACTACTTAATTGAAATCACGAGAAGATGATTGGCTTTCCGGCCTTTACTGTTCGTGAGACATTCATGCGTCATTTATGCTGGAGTTTAGCTCCAGCTCTAGAGACGAGGCTCATATATCTCTACGCCTTTCCATACACACTTGTACATACACATATGTGTATATACACACAAGCACACACGCCTGCGTAGGCCGACCCCGATTTAGGGCGAGTCCTCTCCCCTCCTCGCCGCCACAGTTGGGACTTGCCCATCAGCACGACCCTCGCTAGACCGTAGCCCGAGACGTACAGGCACACCCGACAGCGCACACTAACACACACACGAACATTAGACATTGTGAGTAAATGAGTGAAGAGGAACAGCAGCCACGGCGAGCTGAAGTCTATCTCAGCGAAATTGTGGAGCCGAAGGACAGCATTGATGCAGATGAGGACCTTTTGGACGACCTGCCGAAGGACACTGACGAGATCGATCTAACGCATCTTAAGATCCACAGTCTCAAGAAGCTTGGGCTTGACCGGTTCCCGCAAGTGAAGACGGCGTGTTTCCGCCAGAATCTGCTGACAAGCTTGAAAGGAGTCGAGGCCCTGCCTGCAGATTTAGAGAACCTTGATTTCTATGATAACCGTCTCGAACGCATTGACCACCACATCGAGCATTTCAATGACGGCCCCTTAGAAGTTTTGGACCTCAGTTTCAACACAATTCGGCACATAAAGCATTTGGAGAGGCTGACGAAGCTGCACGATCTGTTCCTGTGCCAGAATGAGATTGTGCGCATCGAGAACATCGATACGCTTACGGGACTCACGAATCTCGAGCTTGGCGCAAACAAGATCCGCGAGATCGACAATTTGGAGACGCTTGTTAATCTGGAGTCATTATGGATCGCGCGCAACAAAATCACGAAAATTCAGAACCTCGACACGCTAACGAACCTGAAGCTGCTGTCGATCCAGTCGAACCGCATCACGCGCATCGAGGGGTTGGACAAGCTCGTGAACCTCGAAGAGCTGTATATCAGCCACAATGGGATCGAGAAGATCGAGGGCCTCGAGAAATGCACGAAATTGACAACGATTGATGTGTCGAACAACCGAATCAAGGAGCTGTCGGGCCTCTCGCATCTCACTCACCTCGAGGAGCTATGGGCAGCTAACAACGAAATCGAACGCTATGATAGCGTTGAGAAAGAGCTCAAAAACTTGCCTGAGTTCCACACCATATACCTCGAGGGCAACCCATTACAACGCAGCAGTGGCTCTATGTACAGGAAGAAGGTGCAGCTTGCTCTCGGACCTAGTCTTGTACAGATTGACGCCACGCCGATTCGCTGAGCGTGCGGCCGCCACGAGGAAGTTCGTGGCCGCACACACATTTATAAATATGATTGTATGAATGTGCAATCGTATGAATGGATGTCTATATTAAATTGTATATGTATTACGCGCTCTAGGTTGTGCGCTCTACGTGATACTCTAGGTCACAATCTAAGGCACTTTCTACACTTTGGGCTGCACACGCTTTGATTGCTCTTTTTCACGGCTTGCCTTTTTCAAGGCTCGCTGTTGATGTTGTCTGAGTCTCCAGGCAGCGGCTCGTCCGTTGTCGCAACCGTGGATGGGTTCCTTTCCAAATCGTGCTCGTGGATAAGGCTCGTCGTGCCCAAGGACAGCAAGCCCCACACAAGGCAGAAGGCCTCGATAGCCACGCCGGCAATCGTGTACGAATGAACAACTTGCGACTGGTACTTCTTCGGGACGGTCCAGATTGCCTCAAGC
Source organism: Starmerella floricola (assembly GCA_030579735.1). NCBI lineage: Eukaryota > Fungi > Ascomycota > Dipodascomycetes > Dipodascales > Trichomonascaceae > Starmerella > Starmerella floricola. The sequence goes on along the minus strand of JAKTRP010000001.1, from coordinate 1,007,434 downwards.
GACTTCGACACCTTCTTAATGACCTTGCGTGACTTGTTTGTGCCATCGTACACTTCCTTCTCAAGCTCGTAGCCTAGCGTATTTTGGAATATCGCAGCCGCGAGCGCGATTCCGAGCGAGCTGCCCGCACCACGGAACGTGTACTGAGACACCGTTGCAGTTGCCTGGAACTTGGGCTCGACAGCGGATATGATAGCAGTTAGCGTAATCGTGAGCATGCCCGCATAACCGAGGCCATTGAGCAGATACGTGATGCTTTGGTAGAAGGCCGAGTGGCTGAACCGCTCGCCGAGCCAGGGCGAAATCATGAGCATAAACGACGCTACTAAAACGGACACTCCGCACAGAAGCCCCAAGTTGTAGTAACGGCCCGTGCGACGCATGTAGATGCCCGCCCCGAGACTTCCCGTAGCCACGCCCACGAAGTTCACAACGACGCGGTGGCCGATCTCGCGGTACGTGTAGCCGCACATGGCCTGCAAAAACAACGGCGAGTAGAACAGGAACGCGAACGCCATTCCCGTACCGAAGAAGTTCGTCAAGCAAGCGTAGAAGACCGTGCGGTTCATGAGCACTGGGAGCGGGATGACGGGCTCAATTGCCTTGTTCGTCTCCCAGTACAAAAACAGGTACATGAGTACGCCAGCACCGACAAAGCTGCCAAGAACGGGAACCGAGATCCACGAGAACTGGTTGCCGCCGGTCGTGATTGCAATCATCGACAGCAGCAGGGCGGAAACCAAGCTGATGCTGCCGACCCAGTCGATCCGCTTCCAGACATTACTCCTTGCGGACTGTGACGGCACGTCATCAGGATGAGTACTGAGCGGGTTCTCCTTAAGCAACCACCATTGCGCAATGATGCTGATTACGGCAAGTGGGACCTGAACGTTGAATGCTAAGCGCCAGCCGCCCAACTCCGTAAACCAGCCGCCAAGCAGACCACCGAGACTCGCGCCGGTTCCGAAGGCCACATTGCCAATGCCCTGGAAGATACCCCGCGACCGCAGTGGAACGTAGTCGCTAATTGTGACCGTGCTCATAGAGAGCATGCCGCCAGCGCCGAACCCGCTCACGAACCGGCCGGCAACAAGCATCGACAGGCCCTTCGATGTACCGCACATCAAGCACCCGAGACCAAACATGAACGTGCAAAAAATAGACACATGTTTACGGCCCCAAATATCGCTGAACTTGCCGTACAGCGGTTGGAATGCCGAATACGCTACAGTGTAACCGGTTGCTACCCACGAAACTGAGTCGAGGGCTTTGAGATCGCTGGCAATGTGTGCCATAAGCGTCGTCACAATAGTTGTGTCCAGTGCAGCGAGCATAACCCCGAAGTACAGGGCCGCCATTAGGAGGATAACGCGGCTCCTTGTGAGCCCATGGATCTCCTGGGGGATCAAAGAAGTTGTTTCACTTACTGTCTGGGCCGACATTCGTGAGCGCAATTCGAATTATTCTATAAGGCTTGTCCTGCCACCTGTTTTTCCGGTTTGTACTATTTTCACGATATCTAAAGGACCCCTCTTAACAAGCGCCGAGCTCGAATTTAATGCATAGAAGTCCGCGGCTACATTTCACTTATCTACTGGCAGGGCAACCCTAGGACCCTGCCTCGCAGCCCCCCACAAACTGGAACACGAGAAGCTAATTCGCCGTACGCACGAGCACGGAACAGGGCGCTTCAAAGCACACACGGTGTGCACTGTATTGGACTGCGTCACAATTTTTTTTTTTTTTTGTGTAGCTTATAGGCACTCGCCAACAGCCTGCTCGAGCTGAGCTCCATTATGCTAGCCGTCCCCTTTCACATGACCTTATATGGCATTCGGCTGACACAGCGAAGACCTGGGAGCGTGTGCGTGAATACTTCACCTCGCTAACCATACACATCTCGACCATGGTCAAATCCGTCTACCGCACCGGCGTGCAGTACCAGCAGCAGCCATCGGTTGCCAAGTTCGTCACCCTCCCGAAGGTCTTCAAGTGGACACCCACGCTCACGATCTGGGGCGCCACAGCGCTGGGAGGAGTGCTCTTCTTCGCGGACTCGATCACGCGCTACCGCCAGGATGTCCTCTCAAAGCTGCCGGTGATCGGCCCGTACTACGACGACTCTGTGGATCCTGAGGACACTCCATTCTAAGCTAATTCGCCGAGGTTTGATCGTTTTTATGCATACAAAAAGGGGCTCATTTACATAGTCTGCGTATTCTAGAATAGACCGCTATTAAAAAGAGGCTATTGGCTGCCCTGCCCAGCCGAGCTGGGCGAAACCACGTCGGGCGCTCCCGCTCAGACACATGTCGGTATGTCGTAAATTCAAACCATGGAGCAACCGCGCTGTAGCGAGGGAGGAGGGTTTTTTTTGTGCCAAGTGCAATTTGCTCGATTCCTCTCTCCTCCCTACCTCTCTCTCCATGCTACGTGATCTGAAAGAGGCTGCAAACTAGTTGTTGAGCAAGCCCCGGTCACAGAGCCACTGGGTGAAGGGAGACCGAGAAATAGCACCACTCCGAACATGCTACGATGGCATAAGACGGCGATAAGTATGATGAATCAAAATGGGAATCTCTCTGACAGTTCCGTGGAGAGACATATAATTTAATCAAAGTTTGAGAACTGACACTAACCTTCCAGACCCGCTTAGACTTGGGATCACAAATCGAAGCATGTAAAAGAGATACTAAATAGAAATATATGTTATACAGCGATCTTGAAAACATTCAGCACATTTTCCATTGCATGCCTAAGATCAGCAGGCACACGAACTGTCGCCGCCGCGTCTAGATCAGATAATGGCGTTCAAAAAGAGGGGATCTTCATTTTATTTGACGTAAATAGGTGATGACGTATACGTTTCGCAAAGGCGTTTTGTTTGATTGTGCCCTGAGTTGGGGTTAGCCCAGGTTTCAAGAGGTTATCCTGAGAACCCTGGGCTTCGAATTGTAGCCTAGTGTGTAGATCCCCGTTGTGGAGCGGATTTGAAAAAGATTTGCTCCGCAATCTTGCTTTCTTCTTGCTCCGCCCTGAGGCCCTGCGGAAAAATAGTTGCCCCTAGCTCCCTAACGGTGCTGCTGCATTGCGTGCTGATGCAAGTAGAACGCATGCGTGGTGTCCCAGGTGACTTCGTAATATCGGCAAGCTCGTATGGCATTGTAACCAATGACGCTGCGGCACCACACCGTTGGGACAGGCGGCAAGGGTTATGCTGGAAAAGCGTGGCACCGTGGCGGTTACGAGGTTGTGTGTGTGGCTCGTAGAAAGAGAGACGGAGGGAGGAGGGGGTGCCCGACGGCAAGTCCCAAATTGCATGCGTCTCAGCAATTGAACTAAACGGAAAATTGAGGCACCCAGTCCCATATGTCAATTCTTTCATAAAATTATGTGTATCGGAGGCCAGTAGTGAACAATGGACATTGCTCTTCACAGAGGCGTCCCACCCCTGTTTCGAAACCCTTCTCCTCTGTTCGATGGAGGGGGGAGGAAGATCTCACTTACAGCTACGAAGTAACACGATCGATGCAGTGCGACCGGGTAAGTGATATGGGTAAGGGTCGCAACGTGCGTTGTCAGCATGGCGGACCCGAAACTATATAACGCTCGTGGACACTCACCGATTTGATCTTCATCCCCAAGTTCACTTTAGCAACTTAACAACTCTTCACAACAAAACTATCATGGCTGGTTTCACTGTCGGTATCAACGGTTTCGGTCGCATCGGCCGTCTTGTTCTTCGCAACGCTCTCCAGAACCCGGACGTTAACGTCGTCGCCGTTAACGACCCGTTCATTGTTCCGGACTACGCTGCCTACATGTTCAAGTACGACAGCACCCACGGCCGCTACAAGGGCAAGGTCGAGGCTGCTTCGGACGGCATCATTGTTGACGGCAAGAAGATTGCTGTCTTCAACGAGAAGGACCCGGCTAACATCCCGTGGGGCAAGAGCGGCGTCACCTACGTCGTTGAGTCCACCGGTGTCTTCACCACCACCGAGAAGGCCAAGGCCCACATCACTGGTGGCGCCAAGCGTGTCGTTATCTCGGCCCCGTCGGCTGATGCCCCGATGTACGTCGTTGGTGTGAACCTCGACTCGTACAAGCCGACTGACGATGTTGTCTCGAACGCTTCGTGCACGACGAACTGCTTGGCCCCGCTCGCCTACGTCATCAACAAGGAGTTCGGTCTTGTTGAGGGTCTCATGACCACTGTCCACTCCTACACTGCCACCCAGAAGACCGTTGACGGTCCGTCCCACAAGGACTGGCGTGGTGGCCGCACTGCCGCGGCTAACTTGATCCCGTCCTCGACTGGTGCTGCCAAGGCCGTCGGCAAGGTCATCCCCGAGCTCAACGGCAAGCTCACCGGTATCTCGATCCGTGTCCCGACCCCGGATGTCTCGGTTGTTGACCTCACTGCTCGTCTTGAGAAGTCGACCACCATCGACGAGATCAACGCTACCCTCAAGAAGTACTCTGAGGGCGAGCTCAAGGGCGTGCTCGGCTACACTGACGAGGACGTCGTCTCGTCTGACTTCGTTGGCGACACCCTTTCGTCGATCTACGATGCTAAGGCTTCGCTTGCCCTGAACGGCAACTTCGTCAAGCTCATCTCGTGGTACGACAACGAGTACGGCTACTCTGCCCGCGTTGTTGACTTGCTTGTCGAGATCGCCAAGAAGGACTAAGTGTTTGGTAACCAAGTTAAACTTACCTTTTCTAAATACTCAAATATGTCATAAGAATTTTTTTTTTTAAAACCTTTCGCCAGCAGCCCAAAGAGACATTATGGACTGAGGATTTCACGATGCGCGTGGCGCCAAAATTTCGTAACTAGGATGTAGGTTTATGTATTTCAGAACTCGTGTATGCGACATTTGCGATTATTCACTTTTGTTTATTTACTATTGTTGTTCTGCTCCATTGTTGTTTCGCATCTGGATAACCACCTCGTCTCCGCAGCTCACACAAACCCTTTGTCTAGGGTGCCGCGGATACGTCTGGAGCCGTGCGCATGCATTACATGCGTCTCCAAGTTCATGTGGACCCCAGGCCCATGCGGACGGGCTCACGCGGCCCGAGCGTATCGGGTGTCCCACGCGCTTTGGCTGACAAAGACGATTCAGAGAACACGACTTTCTCACCTAGCGACGACGCCATTGTCTCGATAACGCCGCGAACGATATGGGGAACACGTTCAGTTCGCTATTTGGGAAGCTATGGAACACGTCCAAAGAGCACCGAATTCTCATTTTGGGCCTGGACGGCGCAGGTAAGACCACGATTCTCTACAGGTTACACCTTGGTGAGGTCATATCGACGGTACCTACGATTGGTTTCAACGTCGAGACGCTTAAGTACCGCAACCTACAATTCAATGTGTGGGACTTGGGTGGCCAGACCACAATACGACCATATTGGCGCTGTTACTATCAAGGAACACAGGCCGTCGTGTTTGTTGTCGACTCCACAGACAAGGATCGTATGGAGACGTCCTCAGCCGAACTCAGAATGATGCTTGAGGAAGACGAGCTCGCAGACTCGGCACTGCTTGTGTTCGCGAACAAACAGGACCAGCCCGGAGCCCTTGCTGCCGATGAAATCACAAAGTCTTTGAAGCTGAGCGAGCTCAAAGATCGGTCGTGGACTATTGTGCCCTGCTCGGCTATCCGTGGCGATGGTCTCGAGCAGGGCATGGACTGGCTTGTCGACCGGATAAATGAAGACTCGTGAACGATGAGGATCCGCGAAAACTTCATGTTTTTGATCCACACGTTTCTCATCCAAACGGTCTTGATCCGAACGGCCCTGATCCGAACGGCCCTGATCCGAACGTTCCGACACTCCTTTTCTCCATTGGCTCTCTACAAGCGCGCACGGGAAAGACGCGTTTTTTCAACGATAATTAAGTAAGGGCCCCCATTAGGGACCTGGAATGGCTCTCTTTAGAATGAAGACAGACCAGCCCACGCCGATTCTTTGCATGATGACTTTTACTGCCTTGCGCAAGTCCCGGCACGGCACACCTGCATACTGTGGCGCATAAAGGCGCACATTTACTTCACTTGTATAATACATGTTTTACAGAAGCATTCAAAGCAAGACTCATATAGTACAATACAGTACAATAGCACATAAGGCACGCAAACACGCACACGTATACGTAGCGGACACTTATAAGCACGCAGAAAGCACTCAAAAAGCACGTCCCTTGGCCTTTAGTCTCTCCCAGAGGCTTTCACTGCCCGGTGCCTTAGTTTACTAGTTTATGCAGAGCGGCGCGCCGTTCTCTGCCTATAAAAACACCCGTAATTCACACATCAAACACATGTCGGAAAGATGGGTCGGGGTGCCCTTACCCCTCGCGAATCTGTCTTACCGCGCACTTTGCGGGGTGACGATAGCCGACGGCTAATAACTCCACACCACCAGTATCGAGCGCGTGGATTTTTTTTAACATCCTCAAACCACCTGTTGACTTGCCCCGAAATTATTGCCCACAACCGAAAAGTAAAGTACAAGAAGATTGTTATAGAAAATGGAGCACAAACCAGATGGCAAATCCGTGTTCACGAACTCTACGGGCTGCCCGATATTCTCGCCGTACGCTGCTGACCAGATTGGCACTCCCGGCCCTTTACTCCTCCAGGACAACTACCTCATTGATTTGCTAGCGCACTTCGACCGCGAGCGAATTCCCGAGCGTGTCGTGCATGCGAAGGGCCACGGTGCCTTTGGTGAATTCGAGGTTACGAAGGACGTTACCGACCTCACGTCTGCGGCATTCTTGAACAAAGTCGGCAAGAAGACCTCGCTTGTTACTCGGTTTTCCACGGTTGGTGGCGAGAACGGCTCGGCCGACAGTGCTCGCGATCCGCGTGGGTTCAGTGTGAAGCTTTATACAGAGGAGGGCATTCTCGACTGGGTTTACAACAACACGCCCGTGTTCTTCATCCGCAACCCGGCGAAGTTTCCGACGTTTATCCACACTCAGAAGCGCAATCCACAAACTCACTTGAAGGATGCAAACATGTTCTGGGACTTCTTGGTGCAGAACCCGGAATCTCTGCATCAAGTCATGATTCTGTTCAGCGACCGAGGCACGCCGAAGGCGTCGCGTTTCATGCACGGCTACTCGGGCCACACGTACAAGTGGGTCAAGAAGGACGGCAGCTTCAACTACGTCCAGATCCATTTGAAGACGAACCAGGGCATCAAGAACTGGAATAACGACGAAGCTGGTAAGATGGCAGGCGACAATCCGGACTACGCCATGCAGGATCTGTTCGAGTGCATTCAGCGCGGCGAGTACCCGAGCTGGAAGTGCTACGCCCAGGTCATGTCGCCTCAAGAGGCCGAGCAGCAGGACTTCAGCGTGTTCGACCTCACGAAGACATGGCCACAGTCGAAGTTCCCGCTGCGCGAGTTCGGTAAGTTCACGCTGAACCGCAACCCGTCGAACTACTTCCAGGACATCGAGCAAGCCGCTTTCAGCCCGGCGAACATGGTCCCTGGTTGGGAGCCGTCGGCGGACCCAGTCTTGCAGTCGCGTCTCTTCTCGTATCCGGACACGCAGCGCTATCGCCTCGGTACGAACTACACTCAACTGCCGGTGAACCGCTGCCCCGTGGCCCACGCGCCGTTCCAGCGCGACGGTGCCATGAGCTTCAGCAACTACGGTGCCGAGCCGAATTACCCGTCAAGCTTCCACCCGCTCACGTACGCTAAGCCCGCGAACGCCGTCGGCGTTGCTTCCGAAAAGCACGAAAAGTGGGTCGGCACTGCTACGAAATTCCACTGGGCGGACGATGGCAACTACAGCCACGCTGCTGCACTGTGGAAGGTGCTCGAACAGACCGGCCAGGACTCGGCTCTGATTAACAACATCGCGGGCCATGCATCGGCTGCGAAGTACGAGCTGCAGAAAGCAGTTGTAGAGTACTTTAGCAAGGCCTCTAAGACGCTTGGACAGCGCCTTGCACAGAAACTGGGCCATACTTCTATGGAGCGGTTGTGAGCCAGAAGGTTACAGCTCCTTTCAAGGCCAACGAAAGCGACAAAGTTTGAGCGTTCATAGATATCTATATGAATATCTATATATAATAACATACGTTGACTATTAGTGTCGTTATAAATCATATCGTAGTTCATACGTGCAGGAGAATGCGCACCATAATGTGTTTCTTCCAGCATGCTTCTTTCAGCATGCTTCAGAGCGGGGTTCATGGATGCAGCGGGTGTAGCGAGTCCATGAGTGTAACGATTTCACGGATGCAATGGTTTCACAGATGTCGTGGCTTCACGGATGCAGCGGTTTCCACGCCGCTTCTATCTTACCAGTGGATTTCCAGTTCTCGCCAAGGCCGCGCAACCGCATTGCTGGAGGATCGTTCTGGCCCCTTGTCCACGCATCCCACACAAGGTCCAGTATCTTCGTGCCCTGCTTCCCAAATGCTTCGTGCAACCGCATAGCTGTCATGTCCCACCAAGCAGCTACGAGCGAGAAGTCTGTGGGTCCGACATCCCGGCTTGGTTTATTAAGATGCCGGGCCAAGAATTTCCAGGAGTGCGAGAGCGGGTATGGGTGGTCCTCGCCGGCTGCGTTCTTAGCCCCGATTTTTGTCTGCGTCATGCACGCCCAAACAGCACAGATTCCGGATAAGCGTCCCATGTACTTCTCCAACGTCTCGTATTTGCCCGTGTCGTCGTCGTGACGCCAGCCCATGCGCTTCCGCCCGGCGTCAGTGTCGATGGCACAGTAGTAGCCAATGACTTGTGGACACCGTTTCACGATTCTTGGAATCACGAAGTCGCCAAGCTCAGGGAACTCGCTCCACAGAAGCATCGTGAGCATAGCCAGGGGAAGCGCATTCTGGAGCTGTACATTCGCCTCAGACTCGCTCTGCTCGACCAGCATTTTCGCGTACGTGTTCAGCACCCAGTGATAGACCAGCGGGTTCCCACGCGTAGTCTCCAAAACAGACTTGATCGCTAACCGGCAGTTCATGAGCTGCGAGACACTGTTTGTGAGCATGCCGAACTGCGGTCTCATCTTGAGTTTTATGTCCATGGTCTGCTTTCGCAGGTCTGCCGATTCAGATCTCATCGCTTCCTTCACGTTTGTTTTGATCCACTGGATCCGCTCCATATACGACGCGTGCTCAGCATCTATCTGCTCACGGCTCGAGCCGCTGCTCGGCGTGTTATTAGAGGTGTTCGTTTGATTAGCAGAACTCTGCTTCTGGAGCGCAGCCTCGCGCTTTGCGGCGGCTTCTTTAGCCTCAGCTTCTTTCGCGGCCGCAGCCGCCTGTTCTGCAGCCCTGGCCTTTGCAGCAGCCGCTTCCCGCTCGGACTTTTCATCCGCAGCCTTGTTCTCTGCGTCCTTCTTTCGCTGCTCCTCGTCCCGTTTCTGGGCGGCAGCCTTCTCTTTGGCAATGCGGGCCTCTTCCTCGGCGACTCTTCTTGCGGCCTCCAGCGATTTTTGATGCTCTTCAGCTGCCTTCTCTTGCGCTTCGGCTATGCTGGCCAACCGCCGGCGGTGCTCTTCCTCTGAAGCCAGTTTCTCCTTGTCAATTTTTTGCTGCTCCTGGATTCTTCGCATCTCTGTCTCGTACCTGACTTTTTCAAGCTCGGCCTCGGCCGACTGAACGAGGGCATTTATGTGTGCCGTCCTGTCCAGCTGGAGGCCGCTGAGTGTCCGGTTCAGCTCATCGAACTGCTCTTCCAAATACTTGGACGCTTCTGAGTGGAACGTCTCGCGGTCGGAGTATCGTTTATGCCGCCATTGAGACCCCGAGCTTAGCATTCGACGAACACGCTCGCGCTGTTCTGGTTGTGTGTTGTAGGTAGTAGGCTGTACGAGACGAAGAGAGTTATGTAGGTATGTGTAAAGAGGGTGGGTGCAGGGTAGACGCCAGAGAGAGAGGCCTGGAGAAAAACCGTAACCGACGCGCCATGCCAGGACTGAAAACCGTGGAACCTAGACTCGAATGTTGCATTCGTATTTGGAACTCTACGGTCCCAATTTATTTGAGTGTTCGGATCAATAAATATTGAGACTGCCGAAGCCCGTGCATTCAAGCTCATTTCATTCGCTACCCCTGAGTAAGAAACCATGTCATAAAAGAAGTATAAAACTCAGGATTGTTAGGATAATATGTGCAGTATTTAGTTGGAAGTGGCGATGGGGAACCCGAAGCCACTCAGCAAAGTTCGTGCCTCGTCATCGGTCTGGGCTGAAGTGTGCAGTTGTACATCGACATCGAATGTGTCCGGCCACAGTTCCAGGCTTCCCTCGATTTCGGGGAAAAGTCTCATGTCGTTGGCTGTGAGTTTGAACGAGATGTTGCCTGAACGGTCTCCGCTCTTATTCGAGATTTGACGGAACGTCTTCGACCGTGGCAGCACGAGCTCAGTGAGTGTGGAGACAAACTGGCTCATGGCCGGGCCCTTGATCTCGGTCTTCGCACCAACGGGCATGCCTGGGCGCAGCGTCCATTTCGGGACGTTAGTCTTTGCGTATACGGTGTGCGGCTTTACACCAGTGACGTGCTGCAGCATGAGCTTCGCTGCTATCGCCAGATCGTGGTTGGCAGTCGCGGCTCTAACGAAGCAGTTCAAGGTAATCCGCTCGAGCTCGGGAACATTCTCCCAAGTGCGTGGCTTCAAGTCCTTTGTGGCCTGGCTCTGGCCGAACGGGGCACGATTCGGCTGGTACACCTCATAGGGCGAAGTGTTTGCTCTCGGCCGCGGCTTGTGTCCCGGAATCCGTTTCTCGCCATGCTTGTAGCCCAACAGCAGCATGTCGCTCTCGAGCGTGTCTTTATAGTGCTGCCTCACGCGGTCGTGCATGGTAATCTGCGGCTTGAACCCCGGAGACGTGACCCACGACTTCGGAGGACGCGCCTTTGGCGACAGCTGGGATTTCTTGAACTTCACAAGATGATGCACAGGAGGTACAATAGAGACAGCGGTTCGGCCCAGAGCCGAGGCGGAGGTGCTGAACGGCCTCATTGTGCTGCGCTCTCGTTGTAACAGCTGAAATTTCAATTCACACCCAAATCACACTCTCTGACATATACTATCACGTGGACACAGCTTCGTCTCTGCGAAGGCCGGCGACAGACTCAGAACAGCTTCGGCTTTAAAGACGATTTTGGCTAGCAGAAATCCCGCATTATATTTATGATTTATTACTTTTCGGGAGTACAGAGAATGTACAGTTCGGTGTTCGAGCACACCCTCTTTCGTCTGCACGACGGAGACCGAGCTTAAAAGCAGCATGCCCGTGGCGAGCCATGCGATTGGATACGTCTCTGCAACTGGAATCTTAAGCCTGACGACAAACTCCAAGATCAGGCAGAATTTCGAATTGTGTGCTATAAGTGAAGTTCCGGGCTGCTGGCCAGCCGTTCAGGCCCAGGGCCCAGGTACGTTGCTGGGGGTGCGGTTCTGCACCACGCATACACATGTGACTGCAGGGACACTGCATTAGGTTAGATTCTTAACCAAAGAACCACACAGCCTAATTGCCGGAGCCTGCATATTGAGAAAGTACCAGAGTCTATAGTTTTAATTGAGTGTACGCGGACGGCACCCTTTAGAAGACAAAGTTTCCAAAAGCTAGCGTCTAAGTCTTGAGTCCCTGTTCCTCGGCCGTTAGGGTCTGCTCGTAGCCCGTCTTCCTCGGCCGTGCCTGCTCATTACTACGAATCAGCATTCTCATAGCAACCCCGAGCGTAAGATAACATGCTGTATGTACCCAGATTAAGCATTAGATTCTACAGAACGGGCTACAGTACCTGCACGTGGCTGACAGTATCCGTACCGATTGGGTCGTTCTGCCTTCATCTGGTTTAGGTACGACCCAACCCTCACTGGATTCCTGATTACACATCAGCATTCCGCTTCGATAGCCTTGGTGCTCTTACGCTGCACTTCGAGTGGGTGAATTCCTTCAGCTTGCAAACAAGTCCAAAACTAGTCGGGTTCACGTTCAGTGTTAGAGCCGACGCGCGAGTGCAAGTGCTTTTTTGAGTACCGGTGATACAAGTGTGTAGATTTTGTTGTGGTTTAGTGAGAAGAACAAGGCTTCCTCCCCTCATTGCTGTTCCCCAGCTAATTTTTGATACCCCCGCTTCTTCTCCCCACTACTCCCGAAAGAGGTAATTACTCACTGTTTGCTGCTCACTCAGTGCAACAATATCCTTTCAGTTAAAGAGAAGAATAAAAGCCCCGCAATTGCATAATTTGCCTGCTCCTCATTAGCACCGCGTCCCGTTATATGGTATCCCCGCCTCGAGTGCCAAGAATTCAGACGGAAATGGATGATGTTCCCCGAACTCCGGTCATGCAGCAGCAAGCAAGATGGCGCTCCATGACGCCGGACTCGCCACCGGACTTTGCTAATGTTCCTAGCGTCCCTGGGTCCCCCGACTCCCCAATAAGTCCGACCTCGCCTGCAACCCCTCACGCCGACCAATGGGGCTCGCTCGACGATCAGGTGGCGTTTGCTAAAACAAGCTCACCAAGGCCTGATTTACAGTCGCGAATTCTTTCGCGGCAAGCATCATTAAGGAAGCAGCAGCCTCCAAAACAAATAGGTGGGCTCACGCTTGGCAGACAAGTTGGTAGTGGCACGTTCAGCAAGACTTTCGAAGCACGGGGTCCTCAGGGGCTGATTGCCGTGAAATTGCGCTTACCGACAACGAGCCTAGAACTTTTCGTGCACGAACAGCAGATGTTGACGAAGCTCGCGCTTGCGGCGAGCCAGGAGGGCATTGACCCCGTCGGAGTCATTAAATATTTCCCGGAGTCGAGTGGAGCTGAGCATTCAGTGTTCAAGCTTTATGACTCAAACCTGGAAGCGTTTGTGCAGGGGAAGAAGTACAAGAGCTCGGAAGACGAATTCGAGTTTTTCGACTACCGTGCCATGTCGCAACCAATTGTAGGGCTCGAGCGCTGGGTCCGCTGGGCCCTCGAGCTAGTTCGTGGCTTGCAGTTTATCCACTCTCAAGGAATTGTGCACGCGGATATGAAACCGGACAATGTTCTTGTTCGCGAAGACTCGGTCTGCATATCGGACTTCAGCGGGTCCGTTGATGTAAATCAACCCTCAGAATCGTTACTGCAGAAGAGCTTGTCGAACGGCATTGCCGGCTCAGCTGTTTACACAGACCCCGAACTGCTCTACAAGTCTAAGGTCCCCTCTTTCGGAAGCGATATTTACGCTTTAGGTTTGGTTCTTGCATTCTGCGCAACCGGGAAAGAACCCTATGAAGCTGCTAGGAACACGGTGCAGCGCCTCATGTGGCTAGAGAGAGCCGAGCCCCTTGATTCGTTTGATGCAGATGTCCAATCGCGACTTACAAGTGTGAAGCCCGTGATAGAAAGATGTCTGAGCAGGACACTGGACGGCGTTGTCGACATGCTCGAGCAGCTCCAATAGGCAAGCCCATAAAGATGTCATCTCATAATCGACCCACAATGATACCCACAAATGACATATGATACCCCTGCAACAGAAAAGGGGAAGAAACAGTTATGACAATGAGAATGAGGATGAGGCCCAGAGTGATACCCCCGCGTGCAACTTTACCAGCACGTCTCGCTGGACAGTCGTCCTCGCAATATTTATTATGAAGTGTAGAAATAAGTGTAGAGTCACTAGGAATATAGATGTGTACTATTATTACGACGCCTAGGAATGCAAAAAAAACAGTTTGAAGCTCGACATTGAACGTGCCAGTAAACGCAGCGGTAGCACGGTGGGTAATGGCTGGTGCAGGTGGGCAAGTGGCATGGAAGAGCCCTAGCCCACTAACGTCCAGGAAGATGTCTATTTTCGATTAATAATACATTTTTTTCGGAGCACCCTTTGAAGTGTGTGAAATTTGGTAGTCTGCCGACCGCGTTAGATTCGCATATGAACGCCGGAAGTCCAGACTCTGACCCAGCCGTTAGTGGCAGGCAGAGTATTTCAGCCCATTCGGCAGACAGCGGTTTGGAAAACGAACGCACGGCAGACATAGACGCACTGCTTGGCGATGCACACTTGAAGCGACAATTAGCACAGCTAGATCACCTCGGCTTCGACCATTTTGAAGATCATTCCCAGATCCCGGCGTCCTTATCCGCTCTTGAGTCTCAATCAAGTGCGATCAAAAATCCCCTGGCGCCAGACGCGGGTAACGAGGCCTCGCTTGGCTCCTCGGGCTCGGCGAGCGAGACCGCAGATCGCACCGCTTATTCCAGCTCTGAGCGTCCACAGGTGTCTAGATTGCCGTCCCTAGAAAATGCATCTCCAATTGACGCGCCTAGAACCGCAACAGTATCGCCAGCCCACTCCGAACATTCCGCGATCAACCCTTTGAGTGAGCACGCAGCGGCCGAGGCAGCGACTGCGCAGAACTCACGACAGGGCTCCATGGCTCTCACTGACGAAGAAACCCCTCATATCTCGGACGGCGGCTCATACCCGGCCCCGGCCCACTCTACGACAGCTTCATTGAATGCGCATCATACCGGCTCGGAAAAGCCAGCAACGGAGCAAAGCCATGAGCTGAAAGAGCCCGAGCAGGAAACGGCTGGACACCAGAACTCATCGGAAAACATGCCTCCGACTTCGGCTATGGATGACGACAGCTCTAACCGTGTTAGTGCGTATGCGCGGCTAGATTTCGATTCTTTTACTTTCTATGTCCAAACCCTTCAAGTAGTGTTGGGCCGGCGGTCCGAAAATGGCGGACAAAGCGCTGATGTTGACGTCCACCTAGGTCCTGCCAAGGCAATTTCGCGAAGACATGCGAAAATATTTTATAACTTCGCCACGCAGCGCTTTGAATTGACTGTGATCGGGAGAAACGGAGCATTCGTGGGTGATGTCTTTGTGGAAACGGGAAGCACGGTGCCGCTGCGAGATTCCACAAAAGTTCAAATTGGGCAAATCGCATTCAACTTTGTTTTGCCTCTACACGGAAAACAAGACGAAAATGATGATAATGACGCTGAGGAGAGGAACGACGAGGAGCTCGAGATCGAGGATCCCGGTGCACCTGCCCCACATAAGTCGGGCCAGACACCCATGACCACAAACAGCAAGTCCGGAAAGGGGGCCGGTCTAGGCAGCGAGAGAGGCCGTGGCGGGAAGTTGAAACAGCGCGCTCAATCGACGAAGCCTCAAAAAGAAGGGGCTGAAACTGCAGACGACGAGACGACCGTGGCCACTATCGCGAGCGATGGGGACAGTAATACGAGCTCGCGCAAGGGGTCAAGCAGCGCTCTGCAGAAGCCACCTTCTACTGTTAGCACTCCCACGCTCGATGCTCCAGGTAGCAGTAGTGGTGGTACTACTAGTACTTCACCACGGCAGCCGCCGAAGCCAAGGCAGCTCAGTTTCAACAAGCGTGCAGATGAAAACAATCTATTTGCACACGTTCCACCAGACCAGCTGGCAGCAGTCAACGCTCAAGTGGATGCAGCTATAGCCGGCCTTCCGGAGATTCCTGGATTCGATACGCCGAGCAACGTGGGCCCCAGCAGCGCATCGAATGTAACAGGTGGCCTGCAAAATAGCCAAATGCCACCACAGAGGCTGGGGGACGTGAGTTTGAATCAGCTACTCGGCCTGCAGACGCAACTTGGGAACCACCGCGATGACAATCTGTCTAATTTGAACTCTCTCGCAGCCAGTTTAGGAGTTATGGGGAACGGAGATCTTACCGGGTTCCAGGGCCTCCAGGACAACAACCTCGGGCTCCAAAGTCTGCAGCAGCTTCAAGCGCTCCAGAATCTGCAAGGGTTTGATGGATTGAACGCGCTCCAGAATCTGCAGGGGCTCCAGGGTCTACAGGGGCTACAGCCCGCGGCTGGCTTGGGGCTGTTGCAGCAATTGCAAGTTCTGCAACGTGGCAAGCAGGCGGGCGTTCAAAACTCACAATCAACTCAAACTCGTCAGAAAAGAAAGCCAAGACGGGAATACCGACCGGAAGAAATCCCGGAGCAGTATCGCACGAAGCCTGCCCACTCATATTCGCATCTCATAACAGCAGCGCTGCGAGACCGGCTGAGTAGCATGCCGGATGGCACACAGGGTGGACTATCATTGGGCGATATATACGAGGCTATCATGGACTTGTTCCCTTATTATCGCTACTGTCCTCCTGGCTGGCAAAACTCGGTACGCCACAACCTGTCAAGTAGCAAGAGCTTCCGAAAGGTCAGCAAAGAAGGCAAAGGTTGGCTTTGGGGCCTTGACGAGGAGTATCTCGCCGAAAAGGAGAAGCAAAGGCAGCGCGCTTTGCAGAGACAACAGCAGCAGGCTTTGGCCCAGCAGCAGGCGATGGCAGAGCAGCATGCCCGCGAACAGGCCAGAGAGCAGGCTCGGCAGTTGCAGCTACAGCGCGACCGAGAGCGGGAATTAGAGCAACGCCGATTCCTGGCTGAGAGAGCAGCAAGGGCAGCACAAGTTGGCGTACCTCTCCACCAACTCAGTGCAACATTGGGAACAACGAATTTTTCAGGACTGGCCAGTGGCGATACACTCGACCTAAGTAGAGATGGAATCACCGGCGCCAGTAGCGCTAATACGGGTATCTCCGGTACTGGCAATTCGATGGATAGCCAGCGCGAGTCAAAACCGGCTGTCCTGCCCCCAGAAACAGTTAGACTACTAGCTGGGCTGCAGCAGCACGTTCAGCAAGAGCTTGCGAAGGATGGTCAGCCTCCTCTTAACCCGCAGCTACTCAGCAATGCCCTTGCGGTTGTTATCGCGCAAACTGCAAAACAAGCTGGTGGTCTCCAAAGTCTGGGTCATGTCCTTCAGCAGCCAGGTGCGGTTCAAAAACTGTTGAACCAAGCTATGCAGCTTTTAAGAAGTACACAACGCGTTCCACCGTCGGTTTCGACGCCTCAAGTAGCGCCTCCTTCTCCTTCTGTGCCTGATGTTAAGGCTCCAGCCGCCCTGAGTTCCACGGCAGTGCCCGCAGTGTCTGCAGAGCAGGCTCCAACGCCAGTCCCTAAGGAGGGCACTGCTGCCTCTTCATTGTCTGCTCCTACTTCTACTGAAGCTGCACCGTCGAGTGCACAAATGAGGGCACAGCCACAAGTGGAGACGTCGTCAACATCTGCTAGCCAGTCGCATCTCGAAGTCTCTTCGCAAAAAGCTCAGCCGCATATTCTCCAACCGTCTCGTTCAGACGAAGCCGAGAAACCGGTAAGTCCAGACGGGACGAGTACATTACCAGCCGGATCACCGCGAAAGGAGGAGCACTCGCAACCTGTCAATACACAAGACAAGGTGGCCAGTGATAACAGTGGTACTAATAGTGGTGAAACCGCCAAGGCAGCGACACCTTCGCAGGGCACAGCAACAGCAACACCATCGCCAAAGCCCCTGAAAGACCAGCAGCCAGCGAAGAAGTCTCAACCTAGCTTGGAAAAAATCAGCGAGATTCTTGCTAAGGCGGAAGCCATACCTAATCCGAGTGCAGAAGTCAAGGGCATGATAGACAAGCTCAAGGCGCATAAACGCCAGCTTGAACTGAAACGTTCCGCGGATTCGTCTGGTGCAGAGTCGCCGGCGCAGCCACCAACGCCGAAACGGCAGGCCGTGGAGTGATTGTGTACATGTATTTATTTGTTATTTTTTATTATGATGACTATTATTTATACCGGTCCAAGGCCATGTAAAAGCTCGTCGATCCGAAAATACATCGGCACTAGTTGAATTTCAAAAGACTGCCTGAGTACGTAGTTTACATGTTTGTTTACTTTACTCAGTGCGGACGTCGTTGAACGAGCCCTCGGCCTCCTTGACCTTCCAGATCTCGCTGCCAACATTGTAGTTGCCGTGGTAAGTCCAACCAGACTCATTGATGTGATAAAGATTGACCGAACCACCGGAGAACGCGTCACGGTGGGTAGCAGCAAGGATGGAGCGCTTGCCAAGATCAAGAGCCTCCTCGACCGTCAGGTCGGGTCTGTAGCCTTGGTCAAGGACACCGTAGGCGAATGTCTGACCCGATCCGACGCTGAACAGGTTGCCAGATACGCGGGCACCATCGCTGTCGACGTAGTAGATCTCTGGGATCATCTTAGATCCTCGTCGTGTGTAACCACACACCATGGTTCCCATGCTAAGGCCAGTGCCCTTGTAATGGTAGGTGACATTGGCGAGAATTTTCGAAGCAGCAGAGACACTGATTCGTTCCTTGTTGCGGAGCTCGTGCATACGGCATTGCGTGCCTAGCCATCTCTCCCAGAACTGGCAGTCAGCAGCGCCACCGGCCATCGTACCTAAAAGATAGGGATTGATCTCCAAGACCTTTTTTACAGACTGGCTCGCTACCCAGGACCCTGCAGAAGCACGAGAGTCTACAGCAACGACAATACCGTCGTTGAATTTGAACGCCAACGTTGTGGTACCGTGTTGTATGTGAATGCGGGCTTGAGAGTTGCTCGCGTCATCCGTGTGGGCTCTCAAAAATGCCGCGGGTCTATCAGTAGCGGGAAGTTCGAATGATGGCTCTTTCACAGGCCTTCCGAGGTCGAAAGCCTGGTTTTGGACCTCTCCGCTGAACTGGGCGACGATGGCGTCCATAGTGATGAGGATAAGTGGCGCCTAACCCCATACACTACACCTATGCCTTTACCGTCCACGACACTACCACCTTCTAGTCGGAGTGCGTGAGACCGCCGAAGGCACTCCTGCAGCAAGACAAACACCCAAATTGTGCACTCAACATCACTTTATAGAAAACTTTGAGCTCAATTGCTCTAGATTTAGTTCGCATTTACTAAATAATAGATAGTACGGATAGCAATTTCGGCCACGCCAGCGTTTTTGCGTCATACTGCTCCTTAGCATAAATGATAGTGTTCGCCCAGCTTACTCCCACAAATTTTCTTTTTCGCGGTACTAAATCCAGACAGTCCCACATTATGAGAATGGTTTATGCTTCGCTTGCCTCCCCTCTATTGGGGTACCAGCACCTGGCCATTTGTTGTTGTCGGTCTCCAGTCCTCCTGGTAACGTAAGCTCGAACTTTAACCTGAAAGTTGTTCTCTCTTCTTATTATAAGCACAATTTGCGGATGTCTGCTGAAGAGGTAAAGGATACCAAGAACACTTCTGAAGTCCCTAAAGAGACTCCTAAGGAGACTCCTAAGGAGTCTAAGGAGCAGTCTGCCACTCCCACGAACGTGTTCTCGATGTTCGGTGGCGCCAAGCCCGCGAAGGAGACGAAGGACGAGGACAAGGAGGACTCCAAGGACTCCAAGGGCGACAGCAAGCAGGACGACGAAGAGGAGGCTCCGGAATCGCCGGACGTCCACTTTGAGCCCCTCGTAAAGTTGGAGAAGGTTGAGGTGAAGACGAACGAGGAGGATGAGGAGACTCTGTTCAAGATCCGCGCGAAGCTTTTCCGATTCCACAAGGACGTTGGCGAGTGGAAAGAGCGCGGCACTGGTGACGTCAAGTTCCTGGAGCACAAGACTACTCATAAGGTGCGCTTGCTCATGCGCCGTGACAAAACGCTCAAGATCTGCGCCAACCACTACGTGTCCCCGGAGTACCAGCTCAAGCCGAACATTGGCAGCGACCGCAGCTGGGTCTACAACGTTGCCTCTGATATCTCGGAGGGCGAGCCCGAGGCCCAGACCTTGGCGATTCGCTTTGCCAATAAGGAAAACGCCGATAAGTTCAAGGAGCAATTCGAGAACGCTCAGAAGCTAAACAAGAAAGACTGAATAAGGCAGCTTGCATGTAATAAACGACCGCTCGCTAAATTGTGGCGAGTGGCTCTTGGATTAATGTGTCCAAGATTACAATCTCTCTATAGGGAACGCCCAGGGCTGAGCTTCTCTGGATCGTCCATTCGCAAATACATGTATATGTATACATATATACATAAATATATGTAGGATCATGACTGATAATAAAATAAATAAAAAAGTTGAACGCACATGTTCTTCAAATTCTGTGGCCCTGTCGTCACGCGGAGCACTGGCTAAGAGAGACTCGCCCGGTATCACAAACCGTGCGGCATCACTAACCGTGCGGCATCACTAACCGTGCGACATCACTAGCCGTACGCCGCTCCGTTTACGGGTCCCTCACGAGAACGCTACTTCATGGTGAGGGCCTAGGGCTTGTTGAGGGCCGCCCTTACTCATCTGCTGATCATTTGGCTGGGACAAGACAAAACGGGGCACATTGATCAGCCAGTTGGAAAAAATTCCAACACGTGACGTGTTCTGACCGACTCCGTCCTGTGGTGCAGGCCGTACCCCCTGCTACACACTAGAGTCTTTTGAACAACAGCTTGAGAGCACCAAACTCAGTAGTGGACATGAGCGACGACAAGAAGGCCGTTAACCCGTTCCGCGAGGTTAAGATTGAAAAGCTTGTGCTTAACATCAGTGTCGGTGAGAGTGGTGACCGTCTCACCCGTGCCGCCAAGGTGCTTGAGCAGCTTAGCGGTCAGACCCCTGTCTACTCGAAGGCCCGTTACACTGTCCGTACTTTCAGCATCCGCCGTAACGAAAAGATTGCTTGCCACGTCACCGTCCGTGGTCCGAAGGCCGAGGAGATCATCGAGCGTGGTCTCAAGGTGAAGGAGTACGAGCTTCTCGAGAAGAACTTCTCTGAGACTGGTAACTTCGGCTTCGGTATCCAGGAGCATATTGATATGGGCATCAAGTACGACCCCAACATCGGCATCTACGGCATGGACTTCTACGTCGTGTGCGGCCGTTCTGGATACCGTGTCTCGCGCCGCAAGCGCGCCAGAGCCCCCGTTGGCAAGAACCACCGCCTCACGAAGGAGGAGACCATCGAGTGGTTCAAGCAGAAGTACGACGCCGTCGTCTTGTAAATGCTTTAAATATATTATCTTATAATTTATGCACCTATGCTGAATTCCCCTTGGAAGCGCGCTTTACCTTTTCGTTTGTTACATGTAAGGCTGGTGACCAGCCAGTGTGGTTTGTATGCACAAGCAACTAAAGCTCGCGTTCCTCCATCGATAAATTACGAATTGTCCTGGCTAACGCTGACACTACTCGTGGCTTTTTGGCTCCGCAGCAGCAGTTGTCATTGCAGATCTCCATCGCAAGATAGAGCCTAGAAATTTCAAAGGTGAATACTCTGGCCAAAGCTCTGGCACAAACTCAATCACTGTAGACTCCCTGATTTCCCACAGCAGAAAGTCACTAAGTCTATGGGTCCCGCTCGTTCGTATCAATAAGTCAAGCGGGCGTGAGTGACATGTATGCATTGAGTTCGATATGCTGGATTCACTGATGTCCACCGCATGTCGGGCCGGGCCAAGTCTTTTCTGATCCGCTGCGTGCTGGGCCACAGCTGCAACAGAAGACGCAATATCATCGCGCGCGGTGTAGGGCATTGCAAGATTGAGAACCGCCCTTTTGTTGTCCTTGGTAGTAGTCATAATCGTCACGGCGAGCTCTCTCACTTCGTCTGGTAAAAGCTCCAAACGCCCTATAATGTTAATTCGGACACCGAACTGCTGAGCTATGCCCTGGTGGCTCACGAGCTCTTTGAGTCGCGTTAAAGCTATGTCCATGAGATCAGCCACTTCCTCGGGCGTTCGGTTGAAGTTCTCTATGCTAAACGCATACACTGTTATTTCTGGGATTTGCGCTGCATATGCCACGGCCAGTAGTCGGCTCATCGACCTGAACCCGGATGCGTGGCCGTCTTTGAAAGCGTGGCCATGGGTCCGCGCATATCTACGGTTGCCATCCATGACAATGCCAATGTGCCTTGGTAACCTATCAAAGTGGCATAGTATTCCGCTCACAACTCGTCTAAGGACTCTGTCGTACCACCCATTGTCAATCCCATTGTCCATACTTGGCAGGATGGAACCCCCACCCTGCAGCATCGAACCTAAGAAGAAAAACCTCACGAGAGGTGCTTGTAACTTTAGCATACATACGTAAGGAATTTCGTGGCCAAATGGCATAGCCCAGTCTCGGACTCGGGCGTGCAGCATTGGAAGGCTGGGCATTGGATTGGTAGATTAAATAGATGTTCATATTCCTTTGGTAGGCTTGAGGCTTCACAGAAAAGGGCGGGCGATAGGCAGCAGGCACTCCATAGACATACATACTAAATAATGGCACAGATATGAAGACGAAATCGACCTAGCCTCCCGCATTCGATAATTCGGAACATCGTGATTTGTACACCCCAATGAGGCCATGCCGTGTGTTGGTGGGCATAGGATCCCCCATCCACTGTACACTTAGCGAGAGGTGCTTACTACATTACACTATCCACCATGAGGCCCACAACAGTGAGACCATTTTTGTCCGGTGTATTCCGGAGGGTTCTTGGGGTGCCAACTAAGATTGGTGGCTCTACGGACCACCTCGGTCTGGAGCTGAAGAAAGTGGCCGAAATTGTCCGTCCAGTCCAGCCCTTGAAGGATCCGTTCTCGATCGTGAGCAATGAAATGTCCACTTTGGCAGGGAACATTGCATCGCTCATTGGATCGGGACATCCCACTTTGAATAAAGTCGCAATGTACTATTTCGAGTCGCAGGGCAAGCACGTACGGCCGTTGATTGTCCTGCTGCTTTCGAAGGCTCTGTCCAGCGTCCCGGCCTCGCAGCGAGTTCACGAGCCAGACAGCCAAGATGTTGTCTCAACAAAGCTGAATGACACTATCAACGAGCCTCTGTCGCCCTTGGCTATCCTGCATGGCATAAATCCCAATATCGTGCTGGATCCATTAAGCAGACCTCAGGACCCGTTTGCCTCGGAGATCGAAGGTGTCTTGCCGAAGCAACGCCGTCTCGCAGAGATTGTTGAAATGATCCACACTGCATCCTTATTGCATGACGATGTCATTGATAACTCGGCCGAGCGCAGGTCTCGCCCTAGCGGTAATATGGCCTTTGGCAACAAGATGGCTATTCTCGCTGGCGACTTTCTGCTGGGGAGAGCCTCTGTAGCTATTGCTCGCCTAAGGAACGCCGAGGTAATCGAGCTGTTATCCACGACCATCGCAAACCTCGTGGAAGGCGAGTTCATGCAGCTCAAAAACACTGCAACAAGCTCGAGCAAGGTGGCCACCCGCGCCTCCTTCGAGTACTACATCCACAAAACTTACTTGAAAACGGCCTCGCTCATGTCCAAGAGCTGTAGGGCTACGGCTGTTCTGGCCGGAGTCGATCGTCCTTTGGTTGATTCTTGCTACCAGTTTGGCCGTAACCTAGGCCTGTGCTTCCAGATTGTCGACGATATGCTGGATTACACGGCGGCCAACGATGAGCAGCTAGGTAAGCCGGCTGGTGCTGACCTCGAGCTGGGGCTTGCAACGGCACCTGTCTTGTACGCTTGGGAACAGTTCCCTGAGCTTGGTGCTCTCATTCAACGTCAATTTAAGGCCGAAGGCGACGTCCAAATTGCTAGAGATTTGGTCAAGCGCGCTGACGGTGTTGAAAAAACACGAAATCTTGCTATTCATTATCACAACGCTGCGCTGGCCGAGCTCGACAAGCTGCCGGAATCGGAATCTCTGAATGGCCTCAAAGCTCTTACCCATTCAATCATCTCGCGTAAAAAGTGATCACGTTTGACGCGTAATATTGTCCTCATTAAACCGCTATACAGGTGGCTGCAACTTTTCCTATTTAGGAAATACTCGTGACCTGTCCGTACATACACTTGTGAATATATATATAAGTACCTATATACATAGAGATTCGATGAACAGTACAATTTTGCTGCAAATTAAATAGAGCTCACGACTTTACGCTTGACCTCACATGCAGGAAGTTACGCACGTAACGTCTTCATCTGACCCTGACCAAAACAGCCCAAACTCGCGTGAAGCGGACACCAACGGTGACTCGTCATCAGCCGCTACTACGCCAATTGAGTCAAGCGCAGGCGATTCTGCCGAAAGTACCCCATCGAGTGGGCTCGGCAAGTTCGCGGGTCTGCTACACCGACATTCTCTACGTGAACTCAATGCATCGGACACTCGGCGCGACCCTCGCGATTTTTTTGCTGATGTTCGTTTGACACCCATAAAGATAGTCAAGGGAGTTTACCAAGTCCTCGATTCCGCACCCGGTCTACGCGCCACAGAGTTTCACTGGAAATACTCGATTCTCAACCACGGAAATGCCCCCCACACATGGTCCCTGCTCCAAATGGGGGCAAACTTCGATACCACGATCCCACTGCTGAGGCCACTGGCGTACCTGAAAACCAGCGGGCGCCACCTCCGAATCTCTGAGTCGATACTAACCGATCTGAAGACTTCTTGGGACGCGCACAGCTTCAAGCTCGTGCACTATTACGACTCTTGGAAAACCGGTGGCTGCCATATAGGATTCCAACCCGATGTTGACTACCAGTATGAGTGGAAGCTTGAGGAACTACCGGTTGGCTCGGGCTGCCACGTCCCATATTTATGGCAAATTGATTTGAACGATCCCAAGGCTGCCACACCTGCGGCCAGGATCGTTCGTCAAGACTTGATACAAAACCCTCTCAAGGCTGCTGTTCCTGATAAGGACCTCTGGTGCGTCGAAGTAGACCTGGACAAGGTGGCCCCACATATTGCTATGTTATCTGCCTTCAACTTGAAGGTCTGTCATCCTAAATGGCATTCGTGGTTTGCTGCGAAATCTCCAGATATCACACCGCCAATGCCTCTTTTGAACTTCGCATTCCAGGATGAGGGAAGAATCTACCAAAGACAAGAGAAAGTATGGGCCGATTCCGATGACCAAGGCGTATCAAAAAATAGACAGAAGGCAGTGGTCATACCTGTGTTCAACAAGGCGTATTTGGAAAAGTATGCTATTCCGGCAGAAGTCCTAGACATGCTGAGTGTGGAGGCGAAGCAACGAAAGGAACTGATTAAAATGACCCTCAGCATCTACGACTAATGGACTATGCATGCTATGTTACGTCCATATGGGTTGCACCAAATAAGGTCAGCGAACCTCGCGCTCGACCAAAGGCACAGCCTATGTTTGCTTGGTCCTTCAAATTAAACAATAAAGCTATCTAACTATCGAACTATATTGAATAAATCACGGCATCGTAGATAATTGAGCGCCGTATGCGGTTTATGGTTCGTGCAGCCTCGCGGAGGATGTGCATGCATGTACGATGTCATACGCGGGCTGCACGTGCTTCGTGCATCATACCTGCTTTTCAAAAAGTGACTCGGGATCTGTTGCCAAGGCAAGGGCGAACCTCAGTATTCTGAAAGGTCTGCAATGTTTCAGTTTACTGGGGCACACAGTTAAACGAGCTGTGACACCAGCGTTAGCGCGACTTCGCGAGATTACTTGTTGTTTTAATTACAGAACTATTATACAGAGAGGAAAGCTCGTATGCGTAGTGTGCTCCTAGCACAATATAGCCGATCGCGATCACCGAAGGAAGCCACTCTCGCCTGATTGCGCAAAAGTCCCATCCAGGTTAAGGGTGATGTGCTTATCGTCTTATAATTTTACGGTGCTTGCAGTTATATTTAAATATTACTCGTCTGTCAATTTCTGCTTGACAAGTGAATTAGCAGGTTGAGCGAAAATGGGCTACATATCCGATCACGCGGCAAATGCCTGCATTTACTCTGCGTACGCAGGCGTACTGATAATCGGCTTGGGAGCCTGTTGGTGGGGTCGTGGAAAAGGCCAATATTTGGCAGGAAACGGCACACGTAGCGCTCTCCCCTTGACGTTCAACTTTGTTGCTTCAGGTAAGTATTTCCAGAGACACTATTTTTCTAATATTCTCTCGCATACTCTTTCTTGAGTGTGAGCTGATGTGTTCTGGTTGAAAATATTTCATTTGCGGCCTTCCCCTCTTTTCATTCTTTCCTTTTTTTTTCTGGAATTTCCCTTCTTTTTTTCCTGTCATATCATAGAGCTGGTCTCATGATTTGATTTCAGTATGGAGAGACTCATCTATTGGAGATGTTTTCTGAATGCTGCGGGTGCCCTCTTTTACACATTGGGCTGAGAAATACCGTTAGAACTCGATCAAGTTAGGACTTGCGTGAGAATTGCGTTCAGAGCTAGGTTACTAACAAATTGAACTAGGACTTGGTGTTGGTGTGTTATCCACCTATCCACAAATCGGTGCTCAAGCTGGTCTTCATGGTCTGTTCGTCTACTCTCTGTGTGGTGCCATCCCATTCATTCTTTTCGGAGCTTTGGGCCCTATTATTAGGAGGCAAATGCCCTCAGCGTTTGTCTTGACAGAGTGGGTCAGATACCGATATGGCGTTGTTGCAGCGCTGGTGATTTCATGCTGCACGGTGTTGACGATCTTCCTGTTTATGGTCTCTGAGCTTGCAAGTCTGAAAGCGTGCGTAGAAACAATTAGCCATGTTCCTGGGTTACCGGTCCTCATTGTAGAGGCTGTTCTAGTGTCCGTCTACACGTCATTGGGCGGCTTTTATGTGAGCTTCTTAACCGACAACCTGCAGGTGGCAACGTTTTTAATTTTGCTCGTTGTTTGTATCATTGCTACAGGCTGCACGGTTAAGATCGATAAACATGCTGTTGGACCAAGTCGGTTGTTGGACGCCAACACTTTGGGTTGGAAGTTGATTTACATTCTGTCTGTGGCTATCATCACCAATGACTGTTTCATGTCGGGGTTCTGGATTCGAACATTTGCTGCCAAAACCAACAAGGATTTATACCTCTCGTGCTTCCTTACTGCGTTCTTGCTATTTGTACTGTGCGCTGTTTTAGGAATCCCGGGATTGCTTGCTGTTTGGGCCCATCTGCTCGATCCTTCATCGCCCGACTTCACTGACGACGCGCAGAACGCATTTTACCTTTTGATTACCTCGCTTCCCTCATGGCTTTCAGGATTTGTGTTAGTGTTTGTTGCTATGCTTTCCGCATGCACTTTCGACTCACTGCAGAGCGCCATGGTTTCGACGATCTCAAACGATTTCTTTAGAAACCGCGTGCGTATTCAGTGGATTCGATTGTTTGTGCTGGGAACCATGGCTCCATGCATTGTTGTTGCCTTGAAGGCTAGCAACGTTCTCGACATTTACCTGATTGTTGACGTGTTGTCTTCTTGTGTTGTGCCAGTGCTCTTCCTAGGCCTTAGCAAGTATTTCTGGTTCGTCACAGGGTTTGACATCGTTTTGTCGCTCGTAGGGGGTATTATAGGCGTCTTCGTTTACGGTACCATCTACTACCATAGCGCTAGCGCAGGTGGAGGTTTGCTGATTATGGAGCAGGGATTGTACGGGTCGGACTGGGGTCCATTTGGGGCCTTTGTTGCTGCACCGGTGTGCTGTGTAATTGGCTGTGCAGTGGGAATTGTTTTACGCGGCATCGTCTGCGCGGTCAAGCAGCGCAGATTGTTTGCTGTATTCGACAAGCCACCAAATGGCCAGCACTTCTTCCCCCCGCGCGACGAGCATCTTTTCAAGCTTCCGAAACCGTGGTATGAGTACTACAATATCGGCGACTGGGGGAAGCGTGTTGATTACTGGATATTCGTGCAGAACTCTGAGGATCAGAAAGAAATACTCGCGGGTACGGTCGTCCCGGAGCATGGATCTACTGCGAGTGACGTTGAGGGAAGTGTTGATAAGGAGGACCCGTTGGAGAAGGAAACCGAGATCAAGAACAACATTTTAGCAATGGACTTCCACGGCCAGGCGTGATCTCTTGGCCACCTCCTGAAGCACTTTCCCCTCACTGCGGCACAGAACTTATGATTATAAACTAATAATACTTCGCAGATAATAGTTACGCTTCTTATTTTTCAAAATCTATCCACACAGGTACCTAGCCATACACTACTTCTTCGCAATTTTTTTCGCATCGATTTTCCAACTGGACAAATTAGGTTCGGGATCTGGCTGCGCCCTGCAGGCACGCCCGTATCTATTGATGATAATTGGGAGGTAGATATGACTGATTTGCAGTATAGGCTCATGACTCATGCGCCTCGGGTCGGGGTCCGGATCGAGTCACGCCGCTATTTAGTTTGTCCTCTCTTAGCTTTGAAAAGTGACAAAAAAAGCCTCAATAGCAGTCACACAATCCCCAAATGTGTGGAATTTTCGCAAGCTATCGACACCCCGCTGTGCAAGAGTACCGTAAGAGTGCCTTGCAAAACTCGAGGAAAATCCGCCACCGCGGTCCTGATTGGTCTGGCCTAGACATCAAGAACAACACGGTTCTTTGCCACGAGCGGTTGGCGATTGTTGGCCTCGACTCGGGAGCTCAGCCCATGCAGAGCCCCGATGAGCGCTACTCATTGACCGTCAACGGAGAAATCTACAACCACAACTATTTGCGCAGCGAGTTCCCGGATTACTCGTTCTCCACGCACTCGGACTGCGAGACCATCATTCCTTTGTTTGAAAAATATGGCGTTGATGCTCCAAAACATTTGGATGGCTTCTTCGCCTTTGTGCTTTACGACTCTAAAACCGATCGCGTTATCGCTGCGCGCGATCCCATTGGCATCACCTCCATGTACATTGGACGCTCATCTCAGCAGCCTGGAACAGTCTACTTTGCCAGCGAGTTGAAGTGTTTGACCGAGGACTGTGACAGCATCGAGATTTTCCCGCCTGGTCACT
Source organism: Starmerella floricola (assembly GCA_030579735.1). Lineage (NCBI taxonomy): Eukaryota > Fungi > Ascomycota > Dipodascomycetes > Dipodascales > Trichomonascaceae > Starmerella > Starmerella floricola. Next base: position 978,813 of record JAKTRP010000001.1, on the reverse strand, counting down.
ACTACGATAGCGACTCCGGCAAGTTCACGAGGTATTACGAGCCGAACTGGTGGGACCCGTCGTACATCCCGTCGAAGCCAGTTGATCTGATTCAAGTCCGCGATAGCCTTGTTAAGGCCGTACGCAAGCGCCTCATGACCGAAGTTCCCTACGGTGTTCTGTTGAGCGGTGGCCTTGACTCGTCGTTGATTGCGTCTATTGCCGCTAAGGAGTCTCGCAATGCTATTGACGACAAGGGTGTGTCTCACCACATGGCTGGTGTCAACGCCGATGGTCGGTTGTTCAACACTTCAGGCTCGAAACTGCACAGCTTTGCCATTGGTCTTCCCGGCGCCCCGGATTTGTTGGCCGCTCGCCAAGTCGCAGAATTCATCGGCACTGTGCACCACGAGCACAACTTCACTATACAGGAGGGTATCGATGCTCTCTCTGATGTCATTTACAGCCTTGAGACGTACGACGTCACGACCATCCGTGCATCCACCCCTATGTTCCTGTTGAGTCGCAAGATCAAGGCGCAGGGCGTCAAGATGGTGCTGTCTGGTGAGGGCAGCGATGAGATTTTCGGAGGCTACTTATACTTTGGTGCTGCTCCGTCAGCCCCCGACTTCCACCGCGAGTGCGTGCAGCGTGTCAAGAACTTGCACTACGCCGACTGCTTGCGTGCGAACAAGTCGACCATGGCTTGGGGACTGGAGGCCCGTGTGCCATTTTTGGACAAGGACTTCCTGCAGGTATGCATGAACATACGACCCGAGGATAAGATGATCACGGGCGAGCATATCGAGAAGTACGTTCTTCGTAAGGCGTTCGATAACGACGAGTTCCTTCCGAAGGAGATCCTGTGGCGCCAGAAGGAGCAGTTCAGTGATGGCGTCGGATACTCCTGGATCGACTCGCTCAAGGACACGGCCGAGCGCGTCATCTCCGATGAGCAGTTCGCCAAACCGAAGCCGCAGTGGGGAGACGATGTTCCTAAGACAAAGGAGGCGTACTGGTACCGCTGCATCTTTGACGAGGTCTTCTCGAAGAACAACAAGGCTGCGGCGTCTACGGTCATGCGGTGGATTCCAAAGGCCGACTGGGGCTGCGACGCTGACCCCAGTGGCCGCTATGTGAAGAGTCACGCCGCTGCCGTCAAGCACTGAGATGGGAATACCCACACAAAAAAAAATAGCATTTCAATTGTGCGATAAATCAAGTTTGTAGATATTTGACTAGATGTTTGTCATTAATTCCTTCCGCTATATTATTTTGCGGTCTTCAATTAGCGTGCTGATAATAGCTTGAGTCCCAAAGTTCGAGACTCCCACTCTATGAGCCCGAGAGCGCAGGGCCTTATAAGATCCTTATCATCATCATAATTTTCTCAACAAAAATAATATATGTAATTATTGACATTATACGTATTCAAAAGGTCTCAACCGTGGTACTCACTCACGCCCACGCCCAGGACCCGCGAACACACACACACACACACACTTAATTAAATTGGGGTTCCTGGGTTGGGACGACGCGTCGACGCCTTTTTGTTACTTTACAATGAACGGAATCGACCTAGATGCTGTTCGAAAGGAGATGGAGACCGCTACGGACACGACGCGGCTGCTAGAAGCCGCATTAACACAGGCCGAGAGCGACCCGGAAGGCATGCGCAAAGATATACGTATGCTGGACCCGACCTGTGTCGACACGGCGAAGGCCATCACCTTGAAGCTTGGTGACAACGAGTTCAAGCCTTTGGTTGCCTATGCTATCTACACAGCCGACTACATTCGGGGCTATAAGAACCCCCGACTCTTAATTGAGTTTGATGACGTATCGCTTCTCCCTTTTGTGCATTTCGAAGCCGATGCGAAGGTCAATGAGAAGGCTCCCGATGCTGTTGACCTGCTGAAAAAGTTCATGCCAAGCGACACTGTTTACGAGGACCGCGAAGAATGGGGGCGGCGTTGTGAAATCGAGCGCTCCAAAGTGAGCAAGGAGATCTTCGCTGCCAGCCCGCAGCTGATCCTCGACGATGACCACGAGGTCCGTGTTTTGCGCTTTTCTGACGAAACGACCTCAAACTATTTGCGAAGAGTGTTTTTCTTTTGTTGGTTGTTTATCGAGGGAGCCCAAACTCCTGACGACACTGACAGCACCTGGCAAGTGTACGTGACTACCCGTAAGGGCAGCAATGCATTTGCGGGGTACGCCTCTGTCTACTCTTTCTTCTACTACGAAAACGGGAAAGTTTTTGAGGATGAGGCCGCTGCGCAGCTTCCTACGCGTCAACGCATTGCCCATTTCTTGATTTTGCCCCCTTATCAGGGAACAGGCCTCGGAAAGAAGCTGTACCTAGATCTCGTTAAGCACTTTGTGGCGGACAAAAATGTCAAGGAAATAGAAGTAGAGGAGCCATCTGCCGGATTCGAGGTTCTCCGAGATCGCGCGCACTATGAGTGGCTCACGACAGACTCCGCCGCGAAGGCCCTACTCGAAGACTACGAGGACAACACGGACGAGACCATTAAAAAGCTGGTCCAGACTTACAAACTTGAAAAACTACAGCTTCAGAGAGTTGCCGAAATGTCTATATTCATGGAGAATGGTCAAAAGGAGTCGAGGACTTTAAAGCGACTCATAAAATCGAGACTGTGGGCTCACAACTATGCTGATCTCAGAGATATGGACCCGGCGACGCAAAGAGAACAGCTGCATAACGTGTACGAGAATGTACTGCATATGCATAAGGTTGCTCTTCACCTTGAGGAGCCGAGCAGTGAAGAGGAAGAGGAAGAAGATGATGATATCGGGTCCAATCCAGCAGACCTACTCTTAGCACAACTTGCTCAGGGGCTCACATCGGAACTGGCTGCGCCACCCGCAGACAAGAAGCGCCGCACTGAATGAGCACAGAGAGGCTGAGAACCAGGGACAAAAGTCACGGAGAAACGTCTTCAAGTATTATAGGTATGCAATAAATAATGGCCGTTTAGGCTCTCCAGTATTGAGCCAAGCTATGGAGTCTGTCGATAACCATTGGCATGAAAGCATTGACACTGTCATTTATCAGGTTCTGGAAATGCAGGATTGCTTCCTCTTCACTCATTTCAAGGCAAAATCTTTCCTCGACTTTATGAACAGCCTGCTCGCGCTCCAACAAAATGTTTGGGATTGTGGATTCCGTCATGAGACTGAACAAAGCTAGAATGAGGTTTGCCGACTTGCGGAGCGTCGTGAAGGCCGTGAAGCAGTAACTGCGGAACCGCGTGTAATTTTCGGAGTTGATTCCGCCCATACCATCGATTAATTGGATGGGGAGCTTGATCATCGGCGGAAACGGCTTCGGATCTTTACCGAGAATATATCCAAAATCGATATGAAAGAAATGCCCCTCGTGATCGATAAGCAGGTTATCGAGATGGCGATCTCCAACGCCGAGCAAGTAGGTGATTACTGCGTAGCCAGCAGTGGATCTCACGAAGTTATCCATTACATGCGCCCTCACGCCCAAAGGTTCATCAGGATCTGCCGCGTGCGTACGCAAGAAGTGAAGAATACCATGGTGTTGTGAAATGACTTGCGCTAGAGATTCGCTATTTGGCACAAACTGGATTGCACCATCAGTCATAGATGTAGCCAAGATCCGATATGGCATTAATTTCAGGTCCAGATTCTCTTTTCGAAGTAGTTGGTCCATGAGCTGAATGATTTGCATAACGAGCTGGTCTTGCCTTAGATCGTCACCACTCTTGAAAATCAGTGAATAAGTGCTCGCAGTCGACGTTTTAAGGACAACTTTAAGTGGTAACATTGAGGATTTGAACACGCTGCACTGCTCCGCCACGCAGCCAACCACAACTACAGTTGGGTCGAGCGGCAGCCTTGTCGAGCTGAACTTGACCAGCTCATTACGCGGGTCAGCAATATAGTCTCGCATTTGCTGAATTCTCCGCGGCCTCGACTCTTTGGACTGCTTCACTAGCTTCGCCACATCCAACAATTTGTTCATGAACTTCACCTGAGCTTTAACCTGCTTCAGGGTGATTGGCTCTGGTGGGTTACTTGTAGATGGTGATGCAGCAGCAATTTGCTGTTGTATTTGATGAACTTGAGATGAAGTTTGAGGGAGTGATGCAAGATAGTGCCTAAGTATGGGTTGGTAGACTGACGAGCCATAATGCCGGTCCATGGATTGCACGCTGACGTACCAGTAAAAGAAGTTTCCAAGCACAGGGCTGAGTACAGCTCTGTTTTCGAGGAATCTTGCCAAGTAAGACTTGACAGGACTACCAACCCATGGCTCGAACTTTAAAGCCTCTACTAGTTGCAGTAGGTAAAGCTCAAGGTCGTGGTCTGTTGCGGTTCGCAACCTATCCACAGCATAAGCTCTTACCTGGGCATTCTTGATTTCCGGCCCCAGAAGTTCTAGAGCATCAGCAACATCTATGTCGCTCCACATGTGCAGAACCTCCACTGCCTGGTTTGCCTCGGCGTCGTCTTCCCAGCTCACAGACTTGACAAACTTCGTAAGGGCACTCTTTCGTTTAGTGAGATGGAACCGGTACTTCCACAGCAAGATTTTTTCATCGCTTGTAAGCTCATGCACGGGACTGTACGCGATGATTCGCTCGATTTCGTCTCTTACCCTGGCAGTTGGACGCATGTCTCGGTCCGTGTTCGAGAGACGGACTAGTCTTCGGTATTTGGCCTCAATAGGGGTCTCTCTATCGAAATCAGGATCATAAACGGCCATTATGTGCTCCTCCTCCTCCTCGGCATCGAGTTGCAACTCGGAATCTAGCTCTACGACGCCCTCGCGCGCGTTTCCATTTGTGATCCCACTTGGCTTTTTGCCACCAGCCATTGCTGGAGTCGTTCCGGCTCTTGCAGTTGCCAAAGCTTTCGATAAGTCTCTGGCACCTGCTTGATCGAAAAGAGAAACTGACGTAGCAAGCTGCTGGCTATTCGAGAATGCCCCAGACCTCAATGGAGAAATATAGTGTCTGGGCATCCAAACTATGTCATGATCCCAGAGCGGCATTTCAATAAATAGGAAATGCTCGGATTCGCTTCTGCCAACATTGTTGGCCACCGCCAGGCTTTCTATGCGACGGAAGACGAGATTATCAAGCCAATCAATAGTGGGGATTTGCCCCATCTGATGCGACTTCATGAGCTTTTCGAGTCTCTCGAGCTCGGAATTAGTATTTTCTCTTTTCTCACCGGCATTTCCACCTGCCTCTCTCGCAATTCCTTCAAGAAGGTACTTTGCTTCGGAGTCTAGCTTGACAGCCAGCTTCTGCCGGCCTTGGTGTAACGTCCCATCTTGCCCAAACAAGGGAAAAACAGCTCCACAGTATACTTGGGGCTCAGAACTTCCTGAGGGACCCCACACAGTCAGAAGAATGCTACTGTCGGAAGGCAATTGTGACAGTTGAATGGGAAGCTCGAGCCACTCGTCCCATTGGTGGGTCTTCAAAGAGGAAGCCCTATGCGATGGCGCTGGTGGTTTGTATGCCGTTCTGATTGGAATGCTTATTGGATTGACATTGCCGTACACTTGTGCTTCGACATACAGAGAACTCGGAGATCTAGAACCCAGGAATGACAGGCCTTTAGACGGGTCCTCAATGACGTCACTCGAGGGAAGACTCTCTCTACGACCTTCCAGATAGCTGATCTTGACTCGCAGGGGCGTGTCAAGCTCAATGGATGGATAAAAGGTGAGCATGAGCTTGCATCAATTCCACAGCGTGTGTGTGTGAGACTGTGGAGAGAGGGCTCTAGGTAACGTGTGTGGTGGGCTTCTACTGCGTGTGATGATGGATGGTGTTTGTGGTGCTGGACGCGCTTCGACTTGGCGACTACATAAGCTTAGATGCACAGCAAGTTCGTCCGTACCTCGTCTTCCCAGGCACACTTGAGCTCATAGATTATGGAGATTTGGATTTTCTATCTTGAGTTTGTTTTCCTGAATGTAATTTAATTTATGGTCCAACCTCTTCCTCCTTGAGTCTCGGTAGAGAGTCCGTTGTAGTGTGGGTTTTAGTACACATATATATATACCGTCCAGCCACTTTAGTCAGGCAACATGTTGAGAATCCTGAGACCGACGAGAGCAAGCTTTGCTCGGCGTTTCAGAGCCTTTTCGACAGATAAAGACATCACTTATGTCGACCTGAACAACCCCGATAGCTCGCCCGAGGCAGAGGCAGCTGCTTCCAAGTTCTTTGAGTACCAAACCGGCCGATGGTTGCAGAATGACCGCGCCGAGCGTGCCAAGCGCACGGTTTCCTTTGACTTCAAAGGTCTTCTTGAGCTCCTGAAGATGGAGGTCGATGTTACGCAAGCTGGAGTCGCCATCGAGACTCTAGAGCCTCTTTTCGAAGGTAAGCACAACAAGCTGTACAAGATTGTTTTGAAGGATCAGCGTTCTTTCGTGTTGCGCATACCGTATGCCCTGGGATCGGAGGAGTATCGCAAGTTCAGGCTGCTGAGCGAAGCGGCTACTCTTGACTTTCTCGGCAACGTTGCGTTTAAAGATCATGAAAAGTTCCGTGCCACTTTGCCCCTAGCGTACTCTGGCTCTTCCGACAACCTTCTCGGCTCACCGTTCATTCTCACAAGCTTCGTTAACGGAACTAAGCTAGCTGCAGACTGGAAGCCGTGGTCAACCGAGGTTGAAGACAAGCTGCCGGTCATCCAGCCCATGGCCGAGATGGCAGGCACTATACTAAAGCAGAAATTCCCTGCGTACGGTAGCCTTTACTTCAAGAGGGACCTTCCGCAAGGTGTTACTTACATCCCATTTGACGACAAGTACGTTATCGGCCCGTCCACGGAGAAGAGGTTCTGGAGAGGCGAGTCGACCGATGCTGGCAAGGAGATGCGTGGGCCCTGGGAGTCCTGGCAGGAGTATCTGAAGGCGACCGCTGATGTTCAGCTTGCGTATGCCAAGGAGTTAACGGGAACTGGGTCTCCGAACTATCAGTCGGCTGAGCGGTACGCCAAGCTAGTCCCGACACTGTTCAGCGATGCCGACCTTAGTGGCGAGCGCGCAAGCCCACGTCTTTATGATCCAGACTTCTCGCCGATGAACGTTATTTCGCAAGAGGGCGAGAAGTTTTGGCTGATTGATGTGGAGAACACTGTTGTGAAGCCGTACGTCTTCCATGGTGTTCCGTGGTTTGTCCGGAACCCGGGAGAGCGCATCTTCAAGCTCGAGGATGTGCCGAATTACGACCAGTTGCCTGAGCAGCAGAAGCGGGTGATCAACCACTTCTTCAGCCTGACGCAGTCGGAATTCACTTACGAGAAATTGCTCCGCGACCAGGTCCCTGAATTGATTTATGCACACCACCCTAATCTCAAACGCAGAGAAGAGGTTGTGCACCGAGCCATGCAAACCGATATTGAGACCGGCTTCTACAATGACTTGGACTACGCAATTTTCCGACTGATGCAGCTTTGGAAGATCGCAGGCGACGGTTCTGAGCCGCCCGTTGATTTCAGCGACAGCGAAACAGATAAGCTGGCTAACAGCATCGCTGCGTGGAACCAGCAGCTCATGCGGAATAAGTTCCTTGAGTCCAAGGGTTTTGTTCCTGCAGACGAGTTCGACACGCTGTTGGGCACAGGCGCCCTGCGTGTTCTCGACGACAAGAAGGGCAATTACGAGCTCACTGAGGAGTACCTGAACACCCAGGACCCGCTCAAGGGGATCTAAGGCGCCTATTCTCTGCCGTTTGACATTTCTGCTCTTCTTCTGCTTATTGTTTTTAGTAAAAAAGACAGAGGAGTTCGTTTATATAGTCTGTACAGTTTCTTTCTCTAACCCTCTTTTATGAGAGAAGAAGAAGAAAAAAAAAATAGAATAAAATAAAATTTATGTGGTCACACAAGTATAACTGTTTCTTCGAATAGCATGTCATCTACTATAGATTAGGTCTCGTGGGTACCAGCAATGATGGGCCGGTTCGTCATGATGTTCGCCATACGCAACGGCCCATCCCAGTGGACCTTCGTACCGCGGCGCAGCGTGATCTCGGTCTCGTTGTCCCAAAGCTCCGTCACTGGCGAGAAGTCGGCCTTCAACGATTTCACGCAGAACACGGCAGCGGCACGCGCAGACTCGGCGCGGTCGGCCCAGTTCGTCTCAAGGTTGTTCTCCAGGAACTCGACACACTTGATACCATACCTTACCGCACGCACATGGTCCATAGGACTGGGCAAGCCACCCTGCTGCAAGTGTCCTGGAATGGCCTCACGCGCATCAAAGCGGCCGTGGCTCTCGGTCTCGAAAATGGACGTGAGGTTCGCGGTCGTGAAGCCAGGCGAGGCCATCTCGTTGCGGATAACGAGCCGGCCAGCGCGCACACGACCCTGGTCCTGAGCAAAGCAGCTACGCAAGTGCTTGATATCAGCGTGCATCTGCGTTAGGGAGATGCCCTCCTCAGGCGTGTAAACGGCGTACGCACCGCAGATGAGCGCACTCAGGCTCGCGATGTAGCCGCTCTGCGCACCCTGGACCTCGACAACGAACACACGGCGACGCGTGGAGCTTGCGCTCTGCTTAACAACATCGCAGTACTCGAGCAGGGCGTTCAAACAGGTATCAGTTCCCAGCGAGGACTCGGTGCCCGGAACGTTGTTCGAGATCGTGGCCGGGAGACACACCATCGGGATGCGGAACGAAGGGTAAGTAGGGCGAGCCTGGTCCATCATGTGCAAGGATTTGAAAGCCTCGAAACCACCAACAATGATCAAGCCATCGATTTGGTGTTTACCAAGGTAGAATGCAATCATGCCGAAGTCCACGTCGGGCAGCGAGCGGTTCGTACCGATCTCGCAACCACCCTTCGCGTACATGGGCATGATGTCTTGCCAAGTTACGTTGTGGAAGCTCTCGTGGCGGGCGAGTCCGGACCAGCCGTTGTGAATGGCGACCGGCGTGTGGCCGTTGGCCAAACAGTAGGAAGAGGCAGCGGCAATGGCTTGGTTCATGCCACCGGCCGGCGCGCCGCAGGCGATGATACCGAATCTCTTGCCACTCGAGGTCGTCTGCTTGTCAGACTTCGAGATGGTGAGGTAGTTGCGCAAATGCTCGTTGAACTCTGTGTCACGCAAGCTGCGGGCACCCGCGAAGTCCTTCGCCGCAATGGCAGCCGCCGCCGCCTTGGTTTCCTTAACGGCCTCGAGCAAGCTAACACGAACAAGCTTGTTCTCGCGGACACCGATCATTGGCGAGGGCGTTTCGGGCGTGGCTTCCAAAATGGCGTCGATGGCCTCGGCACCCTGCATCGTAGCAAGGATACGGTCGGCAGCAACGGCCGTGCCACCACGCTGGACGTGGCCGAACGTCGTGACACGCGTATCGAAGCCGATCTGCTCGAGGCTCTGCTTGACCGTCTCCGGCTTGATTGGCTGCAGCTCGTCGTCGATGGCACCCTCGGCAACGATCACAATGATACGTCGCGAGCCAGCCTTACGGTGACGCAGCACAATGTTGTTCATCTCCTCGGCCCACGTCTTCGCGTTCGGGGGCATCTCCGGAAGCAGCACGTAGTCGGCACGCGTAGCAATCGCCGCCATGAGGGCGAGCCAGCCGCAGTGTCGGCCCATGACCTCAATAACGAAGGCACGCGAGTGCGAGTCAGCCGTGGCCTGGATCCAGTCGACATTTGTGCAGATGCGGGCCAAACTCGAGTACGCACCGACAGTCGTGTCCGTGAGGGCCATGTCGTTATCGATGCTGCCCACAATACCGGCAATGTACAAGTGGCCGTGGCGCTCGGCCTGGGCGGGCGTGATACGGCCCTCCTTCGCAAGTTCGGACACGAGGCTCGGCCAGTCGTTGCGCAAGAAGTCCGCACCCGTGAGCGAGCCGTCTCCGCCAATAACAACAAGGGCATCAATGCCGTTCTTGATCATGTTGTAGCAGCCAGTCAAGCGACCCTCACGCTCCTTGAACTCAAGGCATCGCGCAGTGCCGATGAGAGTACCGCCAAAGCTAAGCCAGCCACGGACATCGTCCCACGACATTTTCTTCATGTTGTCGCTGATGAGGCCCGAGTATCCCTCGTGCACAGCAAAGACCTCGCATTCTTTGTAGATACCGTAGCGCACAACAGCACGTACAGCTGCGTTCATACCGGGACTGTCACCGCCACTCGTGAGCACGGCAATGCGCTTCCGGGGCTTCGCTGGCACGGGCGGGCAGGCCGGGAACTCCAAGTTGTCAACAGCGTCGACCCGGCTGACCTTAATGGCCTTCGGGTCCTTCTCCTTGCTGTTGTCAAGCTTCGTTGTTGGGACAGCATTCTGCGTCGAAACGCCGTTGGTCGCTGTTGTGAACCCGATCAAGTTTCCTAGCGGGTCAATCATGAAGGCGTAAACTGGATCGCCATATTTTGGGTGCAACTGACGTGGTCCCGGGCAGCACTCCGACTCCCTTGTGACGACATCTGTGATGCTCTTAACGGGGAACACAACAGCGGAGGCACATCCTCGCCAATCGTGAGTATTGGCAGCGTCCACAAGACGCATGCGCTCGGCGAGACTGTGGTCCCTTGATGGGCCGAGCGGAGTGTACCGCAAGTAGATAACGCTCATGCCCGAGCCCTCAGAAACCTCCATAACGAGGGTATCCTCCTCAACGCTCTCAACTGCACGTTGCGGACCGCCTCCGTGCTCGACGTCCCGTGAGGACCACTCTGAGTTTAGCGAGAACCCGAGCTTTTCATAGAACTTGCGGGTCTTTGCGAATAGTTCTTTATCAGCTGTAACAAAGCTGGCTGATGTCGATCCCGCAGCAAACATCGTTGAGAAATTTGATTTTTACCACAGAAGTTTGATGCTCAGTATCAACTTAGTGAGATCCACTTCCTGCCCTCGGGCACGTTGCGCATTATATATCTGTAGTCCTGCATAGCAGATCCACTACTGCCGTAAAGCTAGGGTATGACGTCACCCTTGCCCATCGACCGTTTGCTTCTTATACCCGATCAGTGCTGTGCCGCACGGCACCATTATCCCTGCCTTTTGTTAATTATTCAAGCTATATTTTTAAAACTGCCCAAATTGTGCTTCACAAACAAAACCATGACCAAACCAGGTCGCATCGGGCTTTTCGGTTGAGTCATTGCCCGTTGCTTTGCTGTCTTCATCGCCATGGTCGTTTTGTCGTTCAGTAACGGTCGAGCTGATCACGAGGCCGAAGACCAGGTCAGGAATCTATGCATACGCTTAGGTAACAAATACACCACCACCGTTGTTGTGGCTGATTCCACCACTCGTGGGAAAAAGCAATGAGCAGCAGTATATCAGTTGATTTCCGTAGGGGCCCCATCGTGTTGACGCATGTGTTGGGTTTGTGCGTGCGGCGGGGAAATGAGAAAAGATCTTATGCCGAAAACATAAGCAAACACATGCACATATTTAGTGGAACGAGCCTCGTCTATGGCTTTAGCAAAGCACCAGTCTTTGAGCACAGGGCATATACGTACGTAAATAAACTGTGATACAGGCACATTTATCCTAGCCGCAGAGTTGGTGTATCTGATCGATTGTGTAGTTTATGAGAGCATTGAGCGCTTTGTCTCCAAATTAGACTAGAATATTTTACGCAGTGAGCGACGATTCAAGGGCTCGGGGAATACCGTCGAGACCAGGTTCATCGTGCTATCCGGAACCCTGCTGCCATCGAATGCAAAACTCCTATGAAAGGTCCGCAGCCTGTTTCTTCCTGTTGTCTTTGATCGAAGAGGCTAAGGATTGAACGTTCTCAGAAAAGCCTAATCGGAAATCATTGATATAGACTGGACTCTAGTCCAATTTCTTGGACATTAGTGCCAAGATCTGCAGGTCAAAAAAGTCTACGGGCCAGCGCATTCTGGCCTTAGTTAGCTACGACACCTGTGAAGTAAGTAAAACAACTTTACATATCTTTCAGTAGAAGCCTAAACAGGCACTTGCGCGTGCGTGAAGTGAAACATTTATCGAGCGGTCTGATTTTCTAAAGGGTTAACCCTAAGATTTCAAGGAGGAGCAGTGGAAAGACGCGTCATACACACAGCAGACACACATAACCTTCTCAGAAATAAATACCTTTGTTGACGGGCTGGACGTCTAATGAGTTTCTCAACTGCAGGCTCAGGATTCTCTAAACGAGCCCCGCGGAAGCAGACGCTTAATATTCTGATATGTGGAGCTAGTGGAACCGGCAAGTCTTCTTTTATTAACACGCTTGTTGGCCGACGTGTCCTTCTCGATTCAGAAAACCACTCGACATCGGCTACATCGCTCCGCTTCCAACCAACAACTTTGGACTTGGATGAGCCCCTAAGCGATGGAAGCAGGCTGACACTTACGCTAATTGAAACTGAAGGTTTCGGCACGAGCCTCAAGCACGAATCTGACATTACGCAGGTCGCTGAATACATTGAGCACCGGTTTGACGAGGTTTTGGCTGAGGAGTCTCGCATTCGGCGTAACCCACGATTCAAGGACAACCGTATCGACGCGTGTGTGTACTTCATTGAGCCCACGGGCCACGGGTTGCGCGAACTGGACATTCTCACGCTGAAAAGGCTTGGCAGCATTGTGAATGTCATACCGGTTATTGGAAGGGCCGATACGCTGACCCCGGCCGAGCGCGTCTCGAACAAGCGACTCATTATGGAGGACATTAGGTTTCACGACATCGAGCTGTTCGACTTCCAGTATACGGACGAGGGCAACTCAGGTGCGAAAACCGTCACTAGCGATGGTGAGGTCATCGAGGGCAATCTTGAGGACAACGAGCTCTACAACTTCATCCCGTTTGCCCTCACATCGTCGTCAGAGTTCGATGAGAACGGCATGTCCTTGTACAAACGCCTGCTGTCGTTTGGAACGGTCGAGGTGCTGAATCCTCACCACAGCGATCTGAAGCTGCTTAGAGGGGCCCTAATTGATGAGTTTCTTGCAGAGCTCAAGGACAGGACGCACGACGTTCTGTACGAGACCTTCCGCACGTACCGCTTGGATCCGCAACAGAACCACCGCGCGTCGCTGCTCATGCCTCAGGAACTCGCCGAGCATGCTGCGCGTCTGAAGCAGGCCCAGATAGATAGGGAAACTGCCCTGCTGCGCGAGGAAGAGCTTCGTGTGAACACTGAGATCGAAGCGAAGCGGGCCATGCTGCTGAAGCGTGAGCGCGAGCTCCGTGAGCTTGAGCAAAAGATGGCGGAGACACGCCCTTACGTCAACACCTCTTTGGACCCAGACTCGCGTTCGTCTTCGCAGCCGTCATCGGCGACATCCGCGAGATTCACATTTGAGCACTCAGCACCTGCGCCTGCTCCGGCCCCCGTGTCGACAAATCCATTCATTACACCTTACGGCACGGCTGCTGCGACTGGGCCGTATCAGAACGGCGTGTCGACTGGAGAGACCACCGATATCCCGATTCCCCAGGAGCCAGTCGATTCACGATTTGTTGACGGTTACGTGGACGGCCCTGCCGAGAATTCGGAGTCTGAGCTCCGGGTTCGCCAGTCCCGCTCGAAGAAGGAGCTTCGAGAGCATGCAGACAAGCTCCATGCCGAGCTCGGAGACCTCGAGGCCCACAAGGAAGATATCCAACGCCAAGTTGCCTCGGCCTCGGCTTCGTCGCGCTCTCTGTATACGAAACTAGGCTCCGGCGACCGACCGCAATCTACAGCGTACTCCATCCCCGAGCATGTAAGCAGTGCGCATCAGCCTTTTTCGGAGTCTGGATCAGAGGCCGATCATGATACCGTCAATACTTCTCCCTTGAACATCAAGAAGACTGCAGCTGCTTGAATTCTTTTCATCTTATGCGTCTATTCTTGCCTCCTTTCTCATTCATATTTAAACTCTATACTTCTAACCAAGCTTTATTGCAACGGGCTTACGACTCTGTCTCGAGCTAGATAACTGCCATTTACATATCTGTGCAAATAACTAACACAGAATTTCTATATGTCTATAATACTACACTCCTGGCTGCTGCGTACGACGTGCTTGCACACTGAAGGTGCTGTACCAAGCCCTAAATATTCGAACGGGATCAACGATTTATGACTACGGCTACATCCCCATACACACACTGTCGAGCTTGAGATGGGCCAGAAAAATGCAGGAGGGAAAGGTGAAGACGAGGCCATAGAAAATATCGAGTCGAAGCGCAAAGAGCTCGAGAATTCAGCCTTTCTAGCGGCACTAAATAGAGCCTTGAAACCCTACCAGTTCAGGGAAATCAGGTTCTTAGCTGTGGGAAACTACGGACTAGAGGATGGTAATGCCGAGTACCAGACAGCGCTGGCACTTTATTTGAGTGATAAATATTCCGGGGCCAGAATTACTGCCTGGGACCCGAATTTTAAGAAAAAGGACTTGAGAATATTAAGCAATCTAGGCATCAAGGTCAGCGAAGCCGACCCGCGGTTCACAGAGAGCGACCTGCTCTGGTTCGTGCCCCATGCGCCGTACTTCCTTGAGCCCTCATTATTGAAACGGGTGCAGAATTGCGTTTATATCGGTAACGACTTAAGTCTCTCTGTGGCGAACAGTATGAGAAATGACAAAGAGTGTGCGTGGTACCGCGAGGCTGCCACGATCACTTCCCTGAAAGTAAAGCCCAAGGATCCGTGGAGAGAGGCCTTCAAAAATACAGCCATTCATCAGATCCCGCCGAAGGAAGACAAGCTACCAGACAAGGCAACAAACAAGGAGGACTCAAACAAGGAGTCAAAAAATGAGGGGACGCAACAGACAGAAGGCCCAGTTACTACCTAGACAGAAATCGTGCAAGTCAGCACTGGATCCAGTGGTTTCAAGTCCGGGTACCCGAGAAGACTCAGCGTAAATAGTGCAAGACATGTGTGATACGGATCTGCATTTTCGCCAGCCGTTTTCACGAAGCCGCCCATCAATTCATCGACGGCGGGGCCCAAAATATATTCACGAGCGGGTGCTGCACTATTTTGAACGCTTTGTGGCTCTAAAATGTGTGCCGCGGCCACAACCCAAAACGAGTAGCAAACATCAGAGGCTTTATTAGGTCTGCCATTGTACCCGCCATCTTCGTTTTGACGTTTGCCCAAATAATTTACTATGCGGGGGTGCACCTTCTGTAGGGAGTCTTCTATGGCTAGGCTGGCTAGAGCACAGTAAGTCAATCCCGCATGGGACTCGTCGAAAGGGTGATCGCCAAACCCGCCATCATAATTCTGGCAGCTCAGCATGTAGTCGCGAGACTTTTTGAACCAGTGTGGATGCTCGTGCCCAAGCAGGCGAGCAATGGCGTGGGCAGAGTAGGTGTGCCTGATACTTGTCTCGCTGAGACCGTGGCTCGTGGCCTTGAACTGGCCGTCTCGCAGTTGACAGCTCGCGACAAAGTGAAGCACTCTTGCAGCATCCTCGGCCGAGAGGGCTGGCATATTTAATATACGTCTCATGACGAGGCAAAAGTACGTAGATGTCAAATGGGCAGACGCCGGGTCCGACGCATAAGATACAGATGCTTTGTAGCCATTGCCGACCCACAGTCCCGCCAAGTATTGTTCCAGAATATTTTTATCTAGTGGATGGCCAAGAATGGATAAGCCTAGCACACAGAAATAGACTATGGAGACATGCGAGGCGTCGTATTTCTCATGCGACGGTGGGATGAGCACAAGTACGCGTTCCAAGTACCGTTCGCACTTGGCTGCATTTAGTGACATTATTTTCCTGGCTGCTTCCCCACTTGCATGCACACACCCCTAGTCCTTTAGGTTTATTATGTATGCGTGGCAGACACTTTCTCCCACTTCCAAGCTTGCGCTTGCGGTATGATCGCTGCTACGTGTGTGGAGAGGGTAAGTGTGTCTGTGTATTTGCGGACGTGTGTACATTGTGTGTGTGCCTGTGTGCGATGATGGGTACGCGCGCCGTGCCTACACTAAGTGCTTACACATCCGAACCTGGGGCCACAACGAACCTACGTTCTTTTGTGGCTACCTAATAGTGGCTTATCGACTCAACGGCGACTTACTAGTAAGGAAGGCAGAGAAAAATTGGAGTAGTGTAGATGGCAGCTCCTCAATATCCTCCTGGCGAGGTAATTGACTGGTCTATCTTCAGTCAGATTCTGATGATGGACGAGGATGAGAACGAGCGGGACTTCAGCAAGTCGATCATTGAGAACTACTTCGAGCAGGCGGAGTCCACGTTTGCAGACATGGATGCTGCCCTCAGTAATGGTGACATCCAAAAACTGATGCGTCTTGGCCATTTCCTCAAGGGCTCCTCTGCGTCATTGGGCCTGATCAAGGTCCAAAGCACTTGTGAAGAAATACAGCATGTGGACACGTCCCCTGAGGAGCCAGCGCTTTTGCTAACTCGTGTTCGCCAGGAATACAGTGAGGCTCACCTGTGGTTGAACCGTTTTTTCAATCCGCAGTAAGGCAATACGCGTTCAGCGATCCCTGATCCTCAACGAGCCCGCCTCGCTCTCGATCTCTTCCCCGAGGAATGATTTCTCTCTCCCGAAGTTATCATGGTACAGAACCTTGGCGCGAGAAGCCTTGATGCGAGACGTCGAGGCCGGCTCGAATATTGATCGTTCGATAATAAATCTTAATACATATATGCTTGATTAGTACGGACATTAGGAGTTTTATGGCACGTCCTTCAGACTTGGCTGGAACGCCCCAAGCCATTTGCTGCCCTTGAGCTCTGTCGGAAGGTATTCTTGGTGAACGGGGCCCGCGTAGTTCGGGTTGTACTTGTACTCAACGCCGTAGCCAACATCCGACATCAATTTTGTGGGCGCATTGCGTAGGTGCAGCGGGACTGGGGCTCCACTGACCAAAGGATTCGTGTCTATATCACTTATGACGGCGCCCAGCGCTTTGTAGACTTCGACGCTCTTCTTTGCGCGTGCGAATTTCACGGCCGCGTGTGCGAGCATGGCATCGCACTCGGGCATGCCCACCTGCTGGACGGTCGTGTGAACGGCTACGGCAAAGGGCAGGCATGTATCATCGGCGAGTCCAATGTCTTCGCTGGCTATCCTCATCAGTCTCCGGCTAACATAGAGAGGGTCCTCGCCTCCGCGTAGCATGCGCGCGAGATAGTAGAGGGCAGCATCGGCATCGCTACCACGCACGCTCTTATGAAATGCGCTTATGAGGTCGTAGTGGAAGTCGCCTCGTTGGTCGTAGACGAGCGAGTGCCGGAGCATGAGTTTCGGGTCAGCGTCCTTCGGAAGCGCGCGCACGGTCTCAAGCATGTTCAAAGCCTGGCGAGCATCGCCCGTCGAGGAGGCTGCATCAGCAACAAGATCGATGGTTTCCGGCGGTATTTGCTCGCCACTCTCGTTCTTCGCAAGAGCACGCTCCACGACTCTCAGTAGCTCAGCCTTTGTGAGTTTTTGTAAAACGAAAACGCGCAATCGGCTAAGCAAAGCCCCGCTGAGCTTGAAACTCGGGTTCTCTGTGGTTGCTCCAATGAGCACTATGTCGCCCTTCTCAACCCCGGCCAAGAGCGAGTCCTGCTGCGTTCGGCTGAATCGGTGGATTTCATCTAGAAACAGGATTGTGCGTCGGTGGAGCAGTTGCCAATCCTTTCGAGCGTCCGTAATAACGCGTTTCACATCGTTTGCCCCCGCCGAGGGCGCACTCAGCTCAATGAATCTCGCGTTAACCTGGGTTGCGAGGACTCTGGC
The DNA here is from genome assembly GCA_030579735.1 of Starmerella floricola. Taxonomy (NCBI): domain Eukaryota; kingdom Fungi; phylum Ascomycota; class Dipodascomycetes; order Dipodascales; family Trichomonascaceae; genus Starmerella; species Starmerella floricola. The sequence goes on along the minus strand of JAKTRP010000001.1, from coordinate 961,112 downwards.
TAGCGTTGTCTTCCCCACGCCAGACGGTCCCCATAAGACCATCGACGGGACGCGGGCTTGACCGCTTTCGATAATTCTACGAAGAACGCCATTCGGACCCATAAGATGATCCTGGCCAATGTACTCGTCGAGGGCCGTGGGCCTCATCTGCTCAGCCAATGGTGCAAGATCCTCGGCCACTTTCCTTATTTTCTTCGGCGGAGGTACCTGAGAGCTCGGTGCTGATGGCGGGTCCGAGCTTTGCGATCTTTGACTGCCATTGCCATCCGGGTCCCCATTTTTAGCCTCGCTGTTCGCGTCTAGCACTGCTATGCTCGGCTCTTTCGACCCAGCTTGAGGACTTTTGCCATTCTCTTTGGCTTTGGACTTGTCCCCTAGAAATGACCATTGGTCCTTTTGAGCCGACTTGGGCTTTGGACAGCCCTTGTCCAAATGATTGTTGATTATGAGTTCTGTAGTCTCTTCACCACAAACTGGACATTTGGCCATCGCGTTTTGTATACGCGTCGAGATAATTAACCACTTAATGTATAGTGATGCCCCCCCCCACCTCTGCCCTGGACTGCGTTCCCGCACACATACAACGCTCACATGAACCCCGTTCCTGACTGGCAATATATCATACTAGTGGTCCCCCATACACAATACTGAGAAGGCCAGCCCGCGAGCACACAAAAACAGTGAAGTTCGGCTCGTTGTCGCATTCCCAACCATCAAATGCCGATCGAGCTAACTGTATGGGCCCATGATTCCTCGGACTCTGAGGTGTACATGGACCCGGCCCTGATTCCAGGAGCTCGCGAGGGCGATTTGGCTGAAATGTTCGTTCCAAAGTACCAGAACACTCACGACGATGCGCCAGCAATGCCTCCGTTAGATGATTTCTTGGGGCCCAACAACACTCACGAGACAAAACAAGTTGCAAATGGCAATGCTAGTGGGAAGAAGGCTCACTCGAAGCAAGAACGCAGAAACCTCTATTTTGTTATCAAAAAGGCAAAGAACACTGGCAGCTCTAAAATAAGCTCACAAACAGTATCCCAGACCATCTCGGTTAATCCTGGTGTGCTGGCAACTCTCGGGATTCGCCCGCGGTCCCAGGTTCGTGTTAGGCTCTTGAAATCGGAAGAGGAGATTCGAAAAGTAAACCTGGATGTCGTCGAGATCCATTTCAAGGGTGTGTACCTCACCCGCAGTGATCACTACAAAATTGCAAAGTCGATCTCGGGAAAATGCGTGAATTGTGGCCAGCGCGTGGAGTACCTGAATAGCTTGGTAAGACTGACGGTCAATACATTGTACAGAGGGGGCAAGCGCAAGTTCAGCGGATTCATTGGAGATGACACGCGCATTGTATTCCGTAGTGACAGTGCCAGAATCCTGATTTTCATCCAAATGTCTTCAGAAATGTGGAATTTCGATGAAACGGGAGATATCATGTTCCACCGTCTCGTCAACAGCTTCATTCCCGAAATGCTTCATAGATGGCACACGCAGGGTGACTCCCACCTCGTCTCGATAATCCTGTTCACTTCCATCAAGCGAGGCGAAAAGAACTCACAGAGCAGTGGCGGGGCTTTAGGAGCGGGTGTGCTCGAGCGCGAAACCGCGCACTTCTACCGAGTTGTTGTTGATAGCGTACACATCTCGCGTTGGTCGGATATCATGCGCACACTGCGCAGCGAGTTTGAGCGCTTCCCGCACGAAGTTTTGGAGGATCCAGATACCCATGAGCTGTTAGGATACTTCCTGCCTAGCTCCAAGTCAAACATCATTGAGGCATTCTCTTTGGCAACGACCTTGTTAACCAGTAAGTTTGTCGACCGCGATCTCTGCCGAACTGGTGTTCAAGCGATGGTGGCTACTGCGGGCCCCGCGTGCTTCGATGTCGACCTCAGTGAGCTTTGGCATTTGTCGCGAAGGTTGCTTGGAGTCGAGATTGGCATCGAGCTCGTTTGCCTGGCAAGGCCACCGTTGCATGTAACCCCACTGTTTCGTGCTTTGCTTCCCGCAACGGATGCGGATTTAGAGGAATCTGACGAGATTATCGGACTTGGGAACTGGCGCAGCCCCGCAAACTTGAGGCTTGTTTTCTGTGTTCCGACGTGGATCAACACTTCCTTTTGGGTCTCACCCGATAAATACATGAAACAGTGGGTTCCAAGGTGTAGGATATACGACCTGCAAATGGTAGGGCTTATTGAAAACGAAGCCCGAGCTTTGAGCCTCAAAAGCTACCAGTTTGAAGCTAATGAGTTGACGAACAATTTCATGAAATCTTTCGACGCAGGCGTGTTCAAGTCCGTTGACATGATCAAGTCCCAGAAGAAAATCGAGATCGCGGCCAAGTCCGCGAAGTCCACCGAGTTGAAACCGCGCACAAACGGGCTGGACAAGGGGTCTTTGGCCTCTGCCATCACCACTGTAGCTGTAGCCACCCCGACGCTTACCGCGACAGAACCTGCTGCTCCCTTATCCGATCAAGCTTCTGATAATGTCTCACAACACATTTCTGTCCGCTCTAATGACCCAAGCTCAAGCTCAATTACACCTGCCGTCACAGATAGCGGCAGAACTAGCATGATTTCCGCTGCCCCAGGGCTTGCGAAGCGGGCCTTGGGTGCTATACTTGGATCTCAAGCGCCAAAGCCAGGAGAAAAGCCGAGAAAGTCACCTAGTTTGTGGTCCATTCCACGTAAGTCGAGCAAGCCGGGTGTGCCAACGGAAACCCAAAAGGGCGAAGTGGCAGAGCCAACGGCCTCGGCCGTGAGCCACAGGCCTGCAAGTGCATCAGTAATGGATGCCCCAATTTATATCAGTACGCCGTCTCAAAAGGTGAATGCACCGAGTCGCAAAGACGTTCGCGGAACCAGGACAACACTGTCTCCACCCCAGGGCGCGCGTGCCATCTTGGGAACCTCGCCCCGTTCGCCATCACGAAGACCGTATGGTAGAGGACTAGGAGTGGGCTCGGACTCATCTCCGCAGCGCGATAGGATGCTCGCAAACCTGGCGTCAACGTCGCCATCTAGCATAAGTGGAACTCTTGGCTTGACGTCAATGAAGAACATGTGCGACACTTCAAGACCTGAGCTTCAAAATCCATCTATGTGGCGAGTCCTAAAAAATTCTGCCACCATCGATAACCCCTCGCGCTTAACTGCCTATGGGCGATGGGCGAATGTCTATCCACCCAACAAAAAGCTGAATGGCGTAAGCTGGCACTCCTTAAAGTCTCCAGCCTCACTTCCACTTACCAGCGAGAGCTTCCCTGGACTCGTTGCCTTCAGAGAAAATTACAAGTTCCAGTTTTATGACGTTGCTGTTGATAGCGAGGAGATGTCTTTGCCCCTACTGTTGGATGAAATGATTGGCCTTCGTTTGCAACTAGGATTCCAGATTGCAGTTGGTTCGAATGTAAGGGCCGTGGAGGCATCGTTCCCTCGAGGAAACCCGAACCGTGTTGCCCCCGTCGTACCTCGCGAGCCAAAAGATTGCATTGGCTTAAGAATCTACTTGACACGTATGGGCCTGGTCCATCGTCTTGCCGTTGATGACGACTCTACGGTCAATGTTCGTCTCTATAAGTGGATTGAGCGCAACGCCACTTGGTTAAAGAGCCCAATCAACCAAGATCGCAAAGAGGACGTGAAGGTCAAGTCGCGCCATGAAAGCAGATACAAGAATATCAACAAGCAGTTCTTAGATCAAGGATTAGAAAGGCTGAACTGGTCAATGCTGGACCTTCAAGTAAGTGGTGCAGACGACCCTCTTCTGTATCCATCGAGTGGGAATACGCAAAATCTCGTGGCTATCAGATATGTTTTGCTGCCGTTGGACTCGGCTGTGGTGAACGGGAATGATACTCTCACTATCGAGGAGAACCATGTCGAGGGCATAACTAGGATTGTCAGGCTGCTTCTTCGCAATCGTAAAGCTGGGTCTATCGATTCAGACTTTATTGTTTATTACTACACGGGAAAGCTTTCAAAGTCGATTGGCGAGATCGTGCAAGACTCTAGCAGTTCCCTACAGCTGAACCGACTCAACAAGTCCATTACATTGGAGGACCTTGCGGCAGAGATGCAGGGTGCTATGGGCCTCCAATTCCGAGATCGGAGATGGCACTGGAAGCAGTTTAAACATGTTTTCACTGGCCACGACTTTGTCATTTGGTTAACCAAAACGTTTGAGGACATAGCCACTGCCGAGGAAGCTGAAGAGTTCGGAGCAGACCTGATGAAACGTGGCCTAATTAGACACCCCGAAAATCGCCACCCCTTCATTCAAGGGCACTATTTCTACGAAATCACTCCCGAGTACAACAACAGACTCGAACCAGAAGATGACGAAGATCGGAATGGCGTCTCCGATGATAAAGCTGACGGAGACAGCGACGTCGCATCTTCAAAGGGATCACAGCGAGACATCGTCGGCGACTCTTCGAAGTCTACGATCTCTAACATCAGCAAGGATACCAGGCAACCTAAGAAGAATCGATCGAAAGTTCATGTCTCCGAGTCTTTTGTTCTCAATGTTGACCCCCGTGGTATCAGCGAGCGGCCAGAGTCTGTGAAGATAAGCATTGACAGGATGCATAATCCGAAAAATGCGTTTCACATTCTTGTTGAGTGGCTGAATGTCACACCGCGTCTTGTTGATGACTTGTTCAGCAGCGCGAGTCGTATAGCGTCACAGTATGCCCTGCGGCTTGTCCAAGTCCCTGTCGCAGATGTTTCCGGTTCTCTCGAAGAATCGCCCTTCAAATCAGTGATCCGCGGAAAGCCGAATATTGAATTGAGCAGTCCAGCAGAGGCTCGCTGGTTTCTTCATTATTTGCTGCGACGTTGTGGTTACGTCCTCGATGTTTATGATCGTGAGGATATTGTTAATGATGAATACGAGGTGCTTTTCCTTTGGGGAAGACTAAAGTCCGCGTCACCACAATATATCCACAACAGTGGGTTTGTTCTTGTCCAACTCGAACATGGGAATGAGTTCTGTATTACTGCGAACACGCTACACCTATCGCGTGCAGTTCTGGGTGGCAATGCAGGAGCTGCCAGTGCCGACAGTGAGTGTGAGACATTGATGGCAGAGCTTCGCGATCTTTGCAAGGACCGCGTGAAACTGCAGACCATTCTGAACGAGGGCCGTGAACGCCGTCAAAAGTCGAGCGCAGCCAGCTCATTCGCTGCTGTGCACTCAGAATCTTCTTCAAGGCAGCAGTCGCAACCGCCTTATTGAACATTACTAGGGAGGGTCACCAACATGTAGAAATACAGGTCTGCAAGCGCACACGCACGAACACACAGAAACACACGTATTTATGCATATATACGGACATGTATATTTTTATTTATTTCGTGCACTTTTATTTGCCCTTGGACACTGTACTTAAGCCAGTCTCTGGGCGACCTTGATAAGGTCGGCTAGGACACCCATCGCAGTCACAGCATCTCCGGCACCAGCACCCTGAATGATCAATGGCGAGGGATAACGCTCAGTGAGGAAGCTAACGACGTTGTCCGAGCCCTTGAGAGAGGCGAAGGGGTGGCTGGCTGGATACTCCTCAATACCAACCTTCAGGGTCTGCTTCGGAATGTCGATCTTACCGACAAAGCGGAGCACTTTGCCTTCTTGCGCAGCCTTAGCCTTCCGCTCGGCAATCTCGTCGTCAAACTTTGGGAGGCCAGCAAGGAACTCATCACCGGACGATGCCGATTCGAGGGGCTTGGGAATAAGGCTCTCGACCTCAAAGCTTGTCGGAGACTCGACCTTGAGTCCAGCAAGACGACCCAAAATAGTCAGCTTGCGAGCGACATCAAGTCCATTAAGATCGTCGCGGGGATCCGGCTCCGTGAAACCCTTGGACTTGGCGACCTTCACAATTTCCGAGAAGGCCAGTGCATTTTGCTCACTGAACTCGTTGAAAATGTAGGACAGGGTTCCGCTGAAGATACCCTCGATCTGCTTGATCTCATCGCCGGTAGCCACAAGGTCCTTCACCGTGCTGATTATGGGCAAGCCAGCGCCTACTGTAGACTCGTGGTAGACAAGAGCCGGCGCCTTCGGGGCCTGCAGCTTCTCCCAAAGACCGTACGTGCTCGAAAATGCCTTTTTGTTCGGAGTCACGATGGAGATTCCGTTGGAAGTGAATTCGGGATACGCCTGGGCAAGATCCTCGTTCGAAGTGTTGTCAATAAGCACAGCAGGCACAGGAGAAGAGGCCAAGAAAGACGCAATCTCCTTGGGACTCAATGCGCCAGCATTGGCCTCGAAGTCTCCAGCCGCGACCTTCGAGATGTCAATAGGCTCGTAGGCCTTACTGACAAGAGCCTTGGACGAGCGAGCAACTAGTACGAGGGCAATGCCGTACTTAGAGGCCACGGGGGCCAGCTGCTTCAGGAAGCAGGAACCTACGAGGCCGGTTCCAACGACACCAATGTTGATTTTGGAAGCAGACATGATGCGTAGATCAAAACGTATATGCAACTTTTACTAGTTACTCGTTCTTGAGTAATGAGTAAACATATCACACACACGGGCTCTGCCATCCCACGTGATGAAATATATACATCCATCCAGAACGATCCTCGAGAACAGTGGCAGATTATTGTGACGACTTATTCAAGTCACTAAGTCAAGAACAATCCAGACTGGAAACAGCATTCAGCGTTGCAAAAGGGGCTCTGTAATGTTCAATTACCTCAAAACACTGAAGAAGACCGCGTCTTCCTTCTCTGCGTCTGAGTATACTGTGGTTGTGGGCAATCAAGCTGCCGACATGGACTCGTGCTGCTCGGCATTGTTAACCGCATTTTTGGAGACCAAACTAAGCCGGAATTCCCTGCCACTTATCGATATTCCTCGTTCAGATTTGCGGCTCCGAAAAGATATCGAATATGTTTTCAAAAGCCTGCAAATCGACCCGGACTGGCTTTTGTTTGCTGAAGACTTGGCATTGAACGACCAGACTTCCCTATTTTTAGTCGACCATAATGCCCCGACCGTGCCTGGAATTGTGAAAAGTATCATAGATCACCACGAGATTGAGGGCCATGAGTCCAGCTTCCCCGGTGTGCAGCCCGCCAAAATCGTTAAGAGTGGCAGTTGCATGAGCGCTGTCGTAAACTACTACGTTGACAACTTCAGAAACGAGACTGAGGATCTGTTCTCCCGTGAACCATATCTTGCAGCGCTAGCATTGTCACCGGTTGTGCAGGACACGAGCAATTTCACGAAGAAAGTGGAAGATGAGGACCGTTCAGCGCTGAAATTTCTAACAACATACATATCATCGGGCGCGGGCTTGTTTTCGCCCTTCGAATCTTTCACGCGAATGAAAAAAGAAAAGGATAATCTCACCGGATTAACGGCTCAAGATCTTTTAAAGAAGGATTACAAAGTTTGGGGCCAAATAGGGATCAGTTCGCTTCCTAAGCTATTCGAGAAGTTGGCCAAAAAGGGATTGCAGGACTTCCCCGGTGCGCTACAGAGATACCGTGAGTCTGAAAAGCTCGAGGTCATGATTGCTCTAGCCAGCGGAACAAGCTCGCGCACGGACGCGTACGCGAGACAGCTTGCATACTGCGGTCCTCCTGACTTCAATATAGCGGAGCGATGTCCAGAGTTGGAGCTCGAGTTCGTGTCCCAACTTGAGAATGTGACATTCTATGACCAGAAAAACACTGCGGCCTCTAGGAAACAGGTCGCCCCTGCCGTCAAGAAGGCCTATGCTGAGTATACTAACAAGCTCTAGGGACCTGCTCACCAAGCAGACCGAGTTTCCACTTCCCGAGCTTGCGAGACTTCACAGGCAACAAGTTGTTGATATCTTCAAGCTCTTGAACCAGTTTTCTACAGGCCTCAGCAGGCAGTTCTATTGGCTCGGCGTCGGGTCTAAGCGAGCTGAGCTCGTCGGCCTCGCCATACAACACTTTGGCTCCGCGAAGTGGACCTTGAACCCCGGTATATGTAAAGCGCGTTGACGCGTTCAACACCCATATAATAAGGCTCGAATTAATAGTGAAGGTAAACACTGCGTGTGCATCCACCAGCTCCTGCAGCATAAGCGATATAACGGGCCCCACGGCACCATCGACGCTCAATTCCCACTTCCAAACCTTAAGAGTCTGTTCCAGCAGTGCCCTTGATTTGATCTCGCAGCTTTCACGGTGGGATGCACTCGAAACATCTTCCGCATGAACAAGATAGTAAGTATCGGAGAAGTACGCCAAGCCAGGCTTCGGGTGGAAGCCATTCATGGCAAGCTCGTAGATCCCCGCACTGCCTTTATCATTATCCGTGGGCTTGTGACAGTGCCAGAGATCCATAAGTTCGGCCCAGTGCTCCGAGGGGAGCTGTCTCCACCGGAGTGTACCAACCAGGGGAGACCCACACCGGCATCTCGGCGATCTCGTTCCATTAAGAGACTTGAAAGGACTCAAGGACTCAGTGTCTGTGGCAGAGGACTGCGGGGGGAGCCGGATCTGTTTGGATGTAACCAAAAGCTTCTCGTTTAATGCGCTATCCTCAACGTCCACGGGCATGTGGACTGTCTTGGAGACATAGCCAAGACCAGTGAGCAAAAGCTGCTGCTGGGAGCATTGCTGCAGCTCCAAGGCCCTCGAAGAATCAACATCAATGGACAAACTTATGTAGTTCAAATTGCTAAGAAACTCAGCGAAGTATTTCATACCTTCGCATCTTCCGGGGTGTGCTTGTTCTCGTAATGGTGCGCGACGGGGACGAGGGTGTGGTTTTTGCACACCGTATGTGCCTACCCTGGTGCTGCGCACCCACATCCCTAACGCGCGCGCGCACGACCTACGTCTTAGTGCTGTGAGGGCCTCGACAGGCAACAAGTGCGCTATTTTCACAAAGTAAATAAATTGTCGAAGGGAACAACGTACAGTGGACTGCAATACTTATTTAATGTCCCAAATTTAGTGAGGGCCATGTGAATGGACTTGGATATTGTGGTTCTGCTAGTATTCGTCCGCGGCTTCGTCTCTCTACTAATTCACCCCCATTTTCTCCTAAAAGCACTTCTTGCGGTCCCCTTCTTGTTTACTTTCTCGTACATTAGCGAGCCACAGTTTGGAATACGACTGCTGGCCTTTCCGCGTAAAAGATCCATGATGTGCTCTTTAGACTCATCAGTCGTCAATACTGCAACGAATCGCGCGTTCTGGGCCGTCTCCCGCTCCCGAAAAGCCTGGATTGCATCAACTTTTGGCATTGAAGAGCGACTAGAGGCGCTTTTGCCCCTCAAACTTCTATTTATGTGCTTCGCATGGCTGCCTTGAGCCTCGTCAGTATCATGCTCAACTCGCACTTCATTGTCCCGAGTTTCAATCACATCATCAGCCGAATTACCATTCATGTCACTAGAGAGCGGCTCTAATCCAATGCCTTCGTCGCTCTCGCTATTCGACTCGTCATCATCTTCGTCGAACAGATGCAAGACATCATCATTCCTCCACTTAGGCTCGTTTTCGAGAAGCTTGCTTGCCCTGCATAAAACCCCCATCAGCTTTTCGCTTTTTGCAACGAAACCTCGACTCATCAAAAAACGCATTTGATCCAGCCGGTATTGGCGAATCCTCTGGAAGCTGCCTCTATCATGGTACGTGTTGATATGGCGGAGCGCTGCATCAGACCTAGAAAAGCTTTGTAAACACCATTGACAAGAGGGTCTGACCTGCCAGTGTGTTCTGAGAATATGTTTGGGCATATCCCCGGGTTTCTTGAATCCAACATGGCTGTACAAACAGTCTGTGAAAGGGCATTTGTGGCTTTTTGGTGTTCCCTCAGTCTGCTTGATGTGGGCGTCGACAAATGCATCCCACCGCGAATAATTTCGTTTTTGCTTCTTTTTGTTTTGCAATGTGCTGATGCATTTTATAACGTTCCGAGTTGAACCCTCGGTAGTAAAAAGGGTTCTCACGACGGCATCAATAGCAGGGTCTGTGGGCTCCTCGGTAGGCTCTCTAGCAGGCTCAGAGGTCCAATTGTTTGTCTCTGTGCCAGTATTAACAGCCGCAGTATCTATGTGTAACTCATTTTGACTAGTGTCGCCAAGAATCTGGTCACCCTCCACAACATAATGGCCAGTGTGTGGAACGAGACTTACTATCTCTTGATATGTTTGATCATAGAGTTCGTGCGTAGCCTGATTGGAGATAGTTTCGCCTAAAATGCTAGATTCGCCACTGGCGTGGTCGCTTGCGGACACTACAGAAGCAAACAGTTGGGCGTTCTCGGTGAAAGTCTCTATCAAGGGGCCATGGTAAGCTTCTACGTGATTGCTTTGAAGAGCGCTGTTTCCAATGTCTTGGATGTAAAGGCCATTCTGCAGTTGGCTAATCTGGGTCTGGCTTTGCATGATGTTACCATCTTGGAGATGGCCGTCTTTCAGGATATAGTTGTCCTGAGCGTGAAGATCTTGGATGATATGATTGTCTTGAATGATATGGCTATCCTGGCTTTGGTCATCCTGGATCTGGCTGTTCTGGATTTGGTCGTCTCTAATTTCGTTGCCCAGGATCTGACCGCCTTGAATGAATTGGCTGTTCTGTATATGGCTGTCTTGGAGCTGACCGTCTTGAATGTATTGATTGTCTTGAACGATATGGATATCTTGGGCGATGAATTCCTCTTGGACATGACTGCCCTGGTCATGGGTGTCTTGGATATGACTGTCTTGCGTCTCGCTGCCTATAAAGAATCCATTTTCCGCTATTGGCACGCTCATATTGATGTCACCGCTCACTAGAAACTCAAAGGGGTCAGGTTCGTCCGCTGACGGGCTTGAATTCTCTTCCAAAAAGCGCTCACAGGAAAATTCCGAAACTCGGAAGCGACTGTAAAGTGGAGATTTGTTCAAATCAAAATTAAAAGCCGAACGGTCAGCAGCACTATCGAGCATTATTGCTGTTAGAGGGCCTTTGCCAGGATCAGGCTCCCCATTGAGTAGAGTGCCATTCGGCGTCCTCATCATGTACGATGTTAGCATACCAGGTGTACGAGGTGATCTTTTCTCATTGGATTCTCCAGATCCGACCAGCAAAGGTGTTGGCCTTGAGCCTTGAGGGCTAAATCTAGCTCTTCTAGACTCCCAGAAACTCGGTGCCCGGTTCATTTCGCCTTGAGAAATCGTTTGCGGCTCGGCGCACTTCTCGTCGGGTGTTTGCATTAGCAACAACGGGTTTGACGACAAACTATCTCAATTTCTCGACCGCCGGATTTGGTCTGGTTGAGATGTATATATAGCGCCTACCTGCCTGACCCTACTTATGCAAGTTGTGGCTGATAGTCTTTCCGTAAGAGGAATAGATTAATGATAAGACAGATTACTGCCAAGCCATAACATACGAGAAATCATGCATCACAGCCAAAAATTAACTAAAGCTAATATTGCATAGATAAAAAACGTTGGGGAGTAAAAAGTAGTCGCCATCGCTCAGTCTCAATGGTAAATAGGCCAACAAGCTGGGGGTTGTCCAGCACACAGGAGTATCATGTGAAGCATTGATCAAGAAGCTTACTTGATTCGGGCTATGAAATTGACAATATCGATTTACAGTGCATTGCAGATTCTTTTGAAACTTGATTTAAGTCGCTTGGTGTGACCTGAGCACATTAACCTCATTCATTCAGAAGCCACTGTAGATGTCACGTGTAAGATACACTCTCTGATCATTCAAGGCCACGCATGCGGAGCTCATTGGGGAGAAAGGTGATGATTTACTCTAATCCTAACGAGTTAATCTTTGCATTTCTCAAAAAAGAGAGCGTCTTGAAGTAGAACCTCAAAAGAATTGTGAACAAAAGTCAGGTGGCAGCCTGAATGCTTCATAGCTTCCAATGGAGAGACCACCCTTTCCCATACATTGACACCAGCATAGGGGAAAGCGAACGCGTTTGAGCAGCGTGTGACAGCGATGCCTTTCTCTGCCATAAATACTTATGAGCAGGAGCTAAGGCAGCGAAATGAACGTCACACGCTTGAGTTGCAGCTTGAACAAGCTATGCAGACATACCAGAACGCACTTGAGGCTCAGCGGGTTGGCAACTTCGACTATGCTCATGAGCTCTACGTCAGGTTGTTCGCGTTTGATGTTGTGGGTTCAGGTCGAATGGCTACTAACTCGGCGGAGGCACTGAATGGCACGAACCTTGAATCTCAACAGGAGGCTGCCACGAACACGTCGGCCAAGAGCCTGCAGCTAGGTCCAGCTATCCGTCTTCGGGCCATGGCTCTGAAGAACTTTGCCCTGCTTTTGTTGTCAGACGAAGACGTTGAGGCAGCAAGTATCAACGAGGCACTTTCGTGTCTCATCGAAGCTCTACACTTAGTGGGAAGCGACGACAAGGAAAAGCTTGTCATTCCCTCACTAGTCCAAGTTACCTGGGCACTAGGCTTCCACAGATTGGCGCGACTAGGACTTGAAATACTCGTGCAAAACAATGAGAAAAGTGCATTGCAGCCTTTAGAAGAGTGGCAGAAAAGTAAGGCGAAGACCGAAGTTTTATTCGGGCCCCGCACCATTGACAATTTGAAAGCATTAGACTACATGATTGCCCTGGATGAAGGAACAATGAAAGACATCAACGGATGCCCTCAATTGCTCAAAGGCTACTCCAATTTGGCAGAAGCAAGAAGAAGACAGCCATCGTTGATAGCTCTACTTGAAGCAGAAAGCAAACTCGAACTGTCCTTACCGTCCAAGTCATGGGAAAGCCTTGTTGCATCTCTCACCAACGCCTTGAACTCCTCATCTAGACGCGGCAAACGCAAAGCTCCCATGGACATTTATTCTTGGTCGAGCAAGGATATTTGGAACGTTCAATTCACTGGTATAACGCTGCCAAGTATTTATAACTCGGATGAGGAGGAAGTTTCCGGTGTGAACGGAGAAGAGCAAGGCGAGGCACCTGAAAAGACAGCTATCACCATGGACGCTGAAACTGTGAAAGATGGTGGCGTCGATTCCCAGGCTTTGAGCCCACGACACGACTCCACACCGCCGCCAAGTGGCTTGGTCAACGAATCCTCGCCAGCCACGCCAGGTCCAGAGAGAGACAACACGCCTCTTTTGGATGGCACCAACACAAATTCATTGGACAAAGAGGCGGAGAACGATTATGATCGAGCCGAAATGCAGCTATCCTTAGCAGTACATGCATCTCCTGTCAAGCGGCGCAGAACTGATAGGGTCAAAAGGTCTGCGCTTGCACTGCCTGCGGACTTTGGTATCATTGACAACAATTTCGCAGCCCAGTTCAACCTTTTTCTATCTTTAGTCAATAGTGAGGAGAAGCTAGTTTTCGAATCACCCGCTCCTCTGTTCCTTGACCCGACACAGATCGCAGGTTCACAATTGGCTGGGGCCATGAGGCTCAGAGATCTCTTGTCGTCTTGGGACACTAGGGAATCTAATCAATTTTTGCTAGAGGCCGCCGATAATAAGCCCCAAAAGGGAGGTGTTATGGCAACACTTCGAAGGAGTAACACCTCAGCTTCTCCAAACGGTAATGACGAGCAAGAGCATGAGGATGATAGCGAGAACAGTGACGTACTCGACGAATCGTCTCTAATTGATCAATTTGTGGCTGGAAATAACGGGTTGCACATGCAGCAAATACGATGGAATCTAGCTCGCGAACTGCTGGGCAGACTCGTTTCCTCTACCCAGTCAAGGTCATTTTGCCAAATGGTTTACAGTTTCGTCAGCGATATTGAGCCTCTACTCTGGTCGCGACGAAAGTTCATGCGGGCTCATGAAAGTACCTCAATTTTTGCTTTGTTCGCGGATAAATGGATAAGGGAGCGGACTCAAGACCTTGAACCAAAAATGATAAGGTGGCAGTTTGTTTCCTCTGCGTCTCCCAGTTTGCCACACTCATGGATTACAGCGTTCGTTGAGCAAGAAGGAGAAAACACAGATCCTGAGTCTTCTGTCATTCAATTTGAGTGCATTCTTAATGAATTACAGGATACACGTTCTAATAACGATAGAAGCTCTGCGTATTTTGACTCAGTCTCCACTAACTTGCGCGAGATTCCTCCCTTAGATGTGGCTAATACTCAAATGCAGATATCAAAATTTAAAGCTGCGGCAGCTTTTGAGCGTGTTCTGAAGCCTCCTCCGTCAATGGAGAGCACGGAAGAGAGCGTAAGTCAGAATACCGAAGATATCATCCTGCTCGAAGCTATGCTCATGCCTAAAACCCACGAAAAGCCAGATTCGACGTCTGATATAGAGTTCAATGCGATCCAGAGCTTTTTGGAGTACGCACAGCCGCAATTCAAGATGGGACTTTGGTATATACTGCTTGAAAAATACGAGGCGAACGGAAGTGCCACTGACAGTCTCACAGGACTGACGCAGATATTCATGGAAGCCATCAAATCATATGAATCCGGGGAGCCACTATTACAGTCCTTGAGTATTGCACACGATGTTGGGAAGAGACTCGTCCCTCTCTTTGAAAGACATCCAGATATTCTTTTGAACGAGTGGAATCGAGACGAGGCTTTGGGATTGCTTAGCGCCATAATCAAGCTGTTGCAAACACTTCATCTATTTTTGCTCTATGACGATGCAATAAACTCGAATTTGCTCCAGAAGCCTATAACAACCTCGTGGCCACAAGCTCAATCTAAGTTTCGTGAACTCGTGGTCATGTGGTGGTGCATTTTCTACAGATTTTGGTTAAGATGCCTGCCCGAGGCTTTAGTGAATGCTTCAGAAACTGTCAATGATATCTTGTCGATCGTCCATGAACGGCTTGGAAACTTGGGATACTGTGGAATTGCAGAAAGATGCTTACTGAATCTGCATCTCAGCGAAATTGCCCGGATCAGTTGGGAAGGAAGCACATTGGACCTTTCTCAGTGTATGAAATGTAAATTTGGCCTCAACTTATCGCTCTACGGCGATACAGCGAATCATCACACCATTTCGGCCCCATTAGAGGCCAAAGATGCTGCCATGCTTTTACCTTTTGTGATGCGCATGATCCTGAATCACAGAAACTTCAATCAAGCAGTGATGCGCATGGACACTAGAGCGGTGATCGAGGCGTTTGCCAGCGCCTACGAGAACAACTCCCCAGAAAAGTTCAAAAGAAGGGCGGAGAATCTCAGGGCGTATCTTGAAAGTGACTTCAATCTCAAGTCGCTACAAAGAGCTTGGGTCGGTCGAGCAGACTCGAGATTGCTATTCCAGGACGGCGACGATGGTCACGGCCTTTGGCTTGTACAAGCAGGCATATTGATGAATCAATACCGAATGAGGAGACGTCAGGCATACGCAGCGTCCTCACTGCGAACCGAAAACTTAGAAGTTGCTATTTCTCTGTTCGTGAACGACCTATGTGCGAGGCCAACGAGGTTCGAATCATGGCTCGGAATGGCCCAAGCGTATGCTTACATTTGTGAAGACTGTTTAACCTTTGGATATGACCTCGCCGTGGAGTACGAACCAGAACAGTACTGCAGACGAGGTCTTCTCGCAGCAGGTTACGCAATATCGCTCCTGGTTGGCGATTCTGCAAGTGAAAGGACCATTTCCATCGCCCACAAGGAATCTTTGGAGACTCTCAAAAAGGCGGTCTGGCCTCTATTTGGGTACTTGTTAATATTGGCAGTGATGCCACCACTCAGTGGAGCGCCTTTTTCTACGGGCACGAAGCCGGTGAGACCTCTGCTTATTGAACTGCCTGACACCGAAACTCTCCGCCTTGGTGTTCAGCGGATGGATACTTTAGACGATCAGGTCGCACTCCGCACGGCGATCAAATGTTTGTCTGAGCCCGCCGACGCTCAACAAGAATGGATAAACGCTATGCATCAGTGCATGGCAGCATTTCGACTAAACTTATCGGTGAAAAAGGTTCTTCTCTACGCTGAAAAGGCAAGAAGTCTAAGTCCTAATGGAACGCTAGACGCTGAGGTAGAGGTGACTCACGTTGTTTGGCAATTTTACCGGCAAAAGCTTCTGGGGACTGAAGATGCACTGAAAACCTTGAAGGCTCTAAGTGCTTATTCCGAAGCCATAAAGTCAGTGGACACTAACAGCAGCTCATTTATCGAAGAGTTGATTGAAAGGTGCTTCCGCTGGTTCGTTGGTAAAAACAAGTGGCTTCATCGACCCCATTATTTCCTCGCCAAAATATATGAGCTCGACCGCAAGGACACGAAGGCTGCGCAGGAGGAACTGATGCATCTATTCACTTTGAAATCTCCTACCAAGCCGCTTGTGATATGGAAAACCGACAGCGACCTCCCAGGACAACATGCGGTGTATGTCACACAGTACGTGAAATACATGACTGATCTCATGTTCGAGAACGAAGATAGCGGCGGCCTTCTACTGATGGCCCGGAGATTTCGTCGTGTTGGCACAGAGATGTGGAATCATTTTGCCACATACGAGTACATCTATGGGCAAACAGCGCTACTCGTGCGCAAATTTATGCAGCTCCAAAGCGCCCAGAAATCTAAGTACAGCGACACGCTCATGGGAGAGGTCTCTGACAATGCAGAAAGATTCGAAGAGAGGGTGAAGGCGATGTCCGCTACCTTTGAGAGCCCTGCGAACCAAAACAATGGGTGGCTTCAAGCCTTGCTGTACGTGATGGAGCTACGGCGAGTACATTCGGGGCCGGGAACAATAGCCCAGGCTGATGAATTGCTGATCATAATATTTCTCACCATGCTGAAGAAGTACGTCCCTCCTGAAGCGTGGGCTGCGAGCGCGAGTTCTGCATACCCCGCAGCACCCACCAATGAGAATAACAGTGACGAGCACAGAAATGCTGCCGTTATAACCTCAAACCTCAACGCTGAGCCGCATAAGAAAGCCGAAAAACCGTCGAAGCGGCTTATCAGGAAAGACATCATTCAGGCTGCACAGCAATTCTTGAAGCCATTCCAACAATCGATTGGCAAGAACGATGACATCACAATGCCAAGGAATCTAGAGGGCAGCCATCAATAAAATGTGTTTATCCGATACCAGATAGTAATTTATTTAATTAAACAATTAGAGAATTTAAGCAACGTCTCCAAATATTTCTGAAGAGATTTGCATGCCAGCATTATGGCTGCTTGAAAACTGTCCCCATTGCACATGTCTCACAATTGCAGTGAAACTGGCGGGTTGGGTCACGGTTCAGCACGCCCGTGTGTGTGTGTCCACTTCATCAACACCACCGCAGTCCCTATACAGAGAGCATCCAAACCGGGCTTAGTAACGGGTTCATCAACGGTTGCTAGGGGAAGAGACTCTTGGTCGCGTTGAAGTTCAAAGTCAGGGATGTCGGCTATATTCAATTTTCAATCCCTACTGCTGGTTATTTTGCTACTTATCTGCACAGCGACATATGTGAGAGCAATGGCCCCAAGGCTTGTGGACAGGAGTAAGACGGGCCTTTCTGGCATTCCGTGGAAGGCGGCCAGGATAGGTGAGCGGCTAAGCCCTTACGTGTCTATATGCTGTGTTATCATGGCAATAAGGGCATTACTTTAAAAAAAATCTAGTCGTCTATGGCAGCAGCAGACCTGCTCACTCCCCATTTTTCTCGGTCGCGACCGTCCTTCATCTGATTGACGGTCTCGGGTAACAACTGTTTGCCGACGCTCTGCCTCATGCCTTCCTTCCGGAGCGTCGAGTCAGTATCTTGTTGCTTCGCAGATTTCAGTTCATCCGCTGACCTGAGGGCAAATTCTTCTGGGTCTAAGTCGCCTGCAAGAAGATTCAGACAGAACTCTGACTTGTTGCCTTTGAGACTTACATAAAGTCTGCGAAAGCTGGACTTGTATTCCGGCGTATGGGCTTTGTACTTCGCATTGAGTGACTGCTCTAGTTTTCCCGCCACAGTGTCGGCATTTTTATCGCCACCTTCGCCCTTGGCGTCTTTCAAGACTTGCGCTAGCTTCAGGCGTGCCGCGGCCCTGACCTCCTCGAGGTCGATTGAGGAGGGCGCCTGGCTCGAAGCCTGTGTTAATCGTTTCCTTTTCTGTATAGCTAACCTAGTAGAGGCGTTCATAACTATGCGGAGCCGTAATTATGTTGTACCACCCGATGTTATGTGTTTGATGTGCATGTATTAACATTGTGTGTTTTGTGGTGGTGGCGGCGGGTAAGCAAACTCCCACAGGCACCACCGACCACCATGAACGGCCGCCCATAATTGCTACAAGCCATAGAGGCCCGAAAATGTGGAGATGCGAAGTTAATATTAATTGCTAATAAATAGTGACGAGCCATTTTTATTATTGCTCCGCGGCATGCAGCTCATAGTCGATGGCTAGCGTGTCGTTCATGATATACACGTGTTGACCAGGACTGGCTTTCACCACGTACTTCCGTTGGATACGCTCTAAGGAAGTAACTTTCTTATTCTCAGTGCGAATCACAAACCAGGACTCGCGTTGTGGCTTGTGGAACATAGGACAGTATACCGGCCGAGTCGATGGACTAATTTCCGCTTCTGCCTTTTCTCGATGGATGTTGAGTCTAGGCAGGGACTCAATGATTTTCTGAAGGCTGGACTGCGACTTCCGGCCCACTTTCAGCCGTTCCACGGTTTTCACACTAATATTTCCCAAGGTCAAGCCCTCAGGAATCGAAGCGTTCTTGAGCCCGGGCAAAATGTGCAGCATGCTATCGGCTCTGGCCCCGATACCCTGTTTCATGTTCCTTAAAACTTGTATGATGGCCATAGTGGCAGCTAGAGACCCAATTTGAGCGGCCGTATCGAGCAGCGCCTGCAAGATACGGACAGCCTGATCGAGTACCGTGATGGTATCTTGAATATAGTCTTCTACAGGCATCGAAAGGCGCATCATTCGTGCCTGCACCAAGACATAGGCTTTGACATGCGGGTCGACCATGCGTAGTCCTAGTTCCTCTCCTGGGAACTCGATCTGCCTTGAGAGCTCTGTGTTACAAATATCCTCGTTGTGACGGATTGCAAGCTCGTCATACTCAGTCGCGAGAGCAAGACACTGTAAGACGCCTTTGGGCTCCGTTGTACTGGCGATTCTAGTAAGGAACATGCGCATTGTCAAATGACTGACATAGTAAAAACTGGAAATGAGAAGGAAGGGTGTTGGAACCATAGAAAATCCGCTAGAGGTTTCTGTAAGGCATCTTGATGCTTTAAGCTCGGCCAAAACAGTTTCAACTCTTTGTACCAGCCATGCATTGGGCTTTACTTCTTCGCTGAGTTCCTCCTCCTCATTGGAATTATGTTCTTCATCGTTATCTTCAGCTTCGATTTCTGATTTCTGCGCCTCGTCGGCTTCGTCCCTCGGCTCCGTATAGTAGTACTGATTCGAATGAATCCTGCGGAATAAGAACGTATGTGTCAGAAACTCCAAAGCATCCGCCATAGACTTGACTCTTCCAGCGCTAATTTCTGCACCGAGATGATTTTCTAAGACATTCTTCTTATGCAAGGACGACTCAACCGGGAACCCCAGATTCAGGAAGTATTTGTAGAACTGCTTGGTACTTTGCTTCGTAAATACCACAGCGACTCCGGAACTGTCATAAGCCGGGCGCCCTGCTCTTCCCATCATCTGAAGGACGTCCGTGAGGTCCATGTCTTTATATTTGTTCAGTTTCGCGTCGAAGAACTCTGTACCTTTCACAACCACTAAGTATGCAGGCAGATTGACACCCCAAGCGAGCGTCGACGTCGCCACAAGAATCTGTACTTTACCACGGGAGAATAAATCATGGCTTATTTGTCGGTCGCTGTACTCAAGACCCGCATGATGTATAGCGATACCGAACTGTAAAGTGTGCTTCAGGGTCTCGTCCTTGACCTTAGGAAGCACAGAGTCAAGCTCAGCCTCAGTCATATGCAACCATGACTTCATCGCACTGTTATCGTCTGCTGCTCTAAGACTCATCAGATCATATGCGGTTAATCTGGTCTGCCGGCGACTTGGGACAAATACGAGTGCCGGCTTATTGGCGGAGTGCCGACAGATCGCCAGATAAGCTGGCTTGTTCATGCTTTTCATTAAAGAACAAAATCCTCCGTGCACATCTGGGAAACCATCAATATACATCTCCAAAGGAACAGGTCGCACGGAGCTGGGGAAGTTGAACAGGCCCATATTTGTTTTAACTCCCAGCCAGCTTGCCAAATCACCCGCGTTTGCAACGGCAGTTGACATCCCCAAGAGTCTGACTTTGCTTTTACTCCTGTTCAATCGACTCACGATGATTTCAAGGATGGCTCCACGGTCGCTAGCGAGCAAATGGACCTCGTCCATAATGACCAGAGACACATCATCAATAGCCCAGCTGTGATGACGGGAGACACCATCGTATTTCTCAGGAGTGGTGATAACAAGGCTAGCATTTTTTATCTCCGCACCAGTTGGCTGCGTATCTCCTGTTAACTCCACGAGCATGGGCTTTTTCTTGCCTGGCAAAAATGGCACTTGACAGATTCCGCGCTTCCAATCGCCCACGCGTTCCTTCACCAATGCTTTCATGGGAGCAATATAGACAACTTTTGAGTTCGGCCGATCGCGTAACGCAGCCCATATGGCTACTTCGCTCGCTATTGTCTTTCCAGATCCAGTAGGGCTTCCCAAGAGTACCGATTCATTGGTGCGATAGTACAGAGAATGGAAAACCATGGTCTGCATGGGGTTGAAGTGCTGGAAGCGCTTAGAGTAATGGGCTTCGAGGATTGGATTTTTCCAAGCATGGACGCTTAGAAGCCTCAATCGAAGCAGATCAGTTCTAACAGACTGGTTAACTGGCAACGTCAGGCCTCCAAAGTAGATTGTAGCCGTAGTCTCAGCGCCAAGGTAGGCATCGCTAACGAGCTGAACAATCACTTGACGTTCATCCGTTACATGTGGAACAACGAATTCAAACTTTTGAACATCGATTGAGTTTTGTGAGTTGATCACCATCTTGTCAACATACAGCAGTTGCGAGGCTCCATGAACAAGCAACCAGAAGTGCAGAGAACCGCCATGTAATTTATGGTCGAATTTGAATGGCTGGAGAAGCATGGCTTCGACGTCGACTTTCACAACTCTTGAAGTCAATGGGCGTGCTTGTGCTGTTAATATCGTCGGAGCAGGAAAGCGAGCTACCATTTGTGCCAGTCTCGGACCCCATCCTTGATTATGTATGAGGTCTCCCAGTTCGCCGTTGCTAAGAGTTTTCAAATCTTCGGCACGCATTTTCGAGGCTATCAAGCGCCGGGATACAGGATTAGGCGGCTCATCAATTTGAAGGAGGGGGTGTGCCGAGTCTGGCCATTGTCTTCTCGCTAAAGCACAATCGAGCAAAAGAGCTGAGTACGCAGCTTGCGCCCAACCACGGCTCAAGCAGAGAAGGAAAAAGGCGCGTAAAATGCGCGCCGAGTTTTGAGCGACATATGCCATGTCGCTGTTCAACGCTGTATCTTCAATGCGCAAGCGAAGGATCCAAGCCTGTAGAAGTAACGATGTCTTCCCAGAACTCGCACTGAGGTCGACACTGAAAGGAACCGTTTTCGAGACATTTTCGAGCTCCGCTGTTTCTTCAGCTCGGATTTTGAGCCCTTCAAAGTCACCACCTTTACTCAAAAGAGCGATTAATTGTTGCTCAGATGAGGTTGGACTCATATGCTCATTGAATTGTTCCACTGTTGACTGCAAGAGATAGAATTCGGAGGCAATGCGACCAAAGTCTTTCGCTATTAGCGACTCTGTACTGTCATCATCATCGAATACAATAAGCTGAGTATCTCTCAACAGCCTGCATGCATCCACAATCAATTTCCTTCTGTGAAGCACCAAGGCTGGATCATCAGCGATGTTCCTTGGAAGTAATCCATAAATCTGAGGTGCTTTCCGCATCCTCACGAACATGTAAGTATATCCCAGCCATTGCACTGCCTCATTCAAGGTTGAAACAGTTCCCAAAGCGATCTCAGCGTTCAGATTCTCTGGAAGCTTCCTTGCAAACCTAGATTCTATAGGGTGCTGGTTGGTTATAGCGTCAAGATAATGATCCAATTTGTCGGCACTAGTGCATAGCACACCCAAACCCGTTTGTTTGAACTGTGGTCGTCCAGCGCGGCCGAAAATTTGGATCACGTCCGAGATGCCCAAGTCTACGAAACCACCACGCTGAGCATCGTAAACTTGGGTTCCCTTGATAATGACTACTGCCGCCGGAAGATTGACACCCCAGGCAAGCGTTGCAGTAGAGCAGAGCACTCGAACTCCTCCGTTGGCAAAGAGACGCTCACTCATGTTACGTTCGGATCTGGCCATACCGGCATGATGAGTAGCGAAGCCACCTTGGTAAAGGTCGAGCATGCCGCGATTGCTGAATTGCCGCATATCACGACTGAAGCTATCAGCATTTTCTCCAACAAATAGATCAGAGATTCCGTCTTGCTGCGCCATATCAATGAATGATTGCGCTGTTTTCGTCGTGTCTCGACGAGAATGTACAAATATCATGACCGAATGCCCCTTACGCAGTTGGGCCACGCATTCATCATAGGCAACCTTGTCTAAGTTTTTGTTCAGCACCCTTGGATTGTTCCGTGGTGCGCGTACGCCGTAAAATTGCTGTTCTAAAGGAACTGGTCGAAACGTCGCGTCAAAGTAGAACAAACCGCGCTGCAGGTTCACGCCTAGAAATTCTGCAACGTCAACGAAGTTTGGTAGAGTAGCGCTCAATCCGACTATTCTAATCATGCTCTGTCGAGCTTCCACTTGTCTTCGCGTTCGTGCCACAATAGATTCGAGAACAGCGCCGCGTTCTTCGTGGAGAAGATGAACCTCATCAATAATGAGAAGACGGATTTGATTAGCAACACCACTATCATCATTGGGTTTTCGTGTGACTACATCCCATTTCTCGGGGGTGGTGACAAGAACATGCGTCGCCTCGATTTCCCTTCGCGTTAGCTGCATGTCGCCCGTCAACTCGCGGACTTTGATGCCAAGCCACGCAAGCCGTGAACCAAGTTTCTCGGTAATCTCAGCTGCAAGTGCCTTTAATGGGGCAACGTACACAATCTTCCAGGGATCGGTGGAATCCTTTACAGATTTCACAGTACTGAGAATAGAAAGTAGGGCCACATCAGTTTTTCCTGCACCTGTAGGGGCACAAATGAGCATATTCTCATTGGTTTCGTAGCAAATTGGATAGACCAGAGTCTGGATGTTGTTCAGAGTTTCATACTTGGAGAATGTGACCCTACACAGTTCGTCCAGGTCCGCAATAGGAAGCATGTTTTTTGGATGAAACTTCTTATCAGGGATTTGCGCTGGGATTTTTACAAATTCGTAGTTTTGAAGTGACTCTCGCACTGACCCCTCAGGCAAGACCCGCTTGACATTCGTCAACGTCAAAGCAGACGTCTGTTGTCTCTGACGATAAACATGAGGATACTTGGGATCAGTCATGGAGCTCATTGCAAGATTCGCATTTCTCTCGGCCGCCTTCAGCCTGTTCTGCCGTTTCCACTGTGCTTGGGCTTCTTCACTCATACCAGCCGAGTCGGCATCCTCATTATGTGAAGAAGCGTGATCGCCACTGAATTGTTCCATAGCACTAACCAATTCGTTTTGTCGCGAGAGCAGATCTGCAATGAAGTCTAGGTGGTCAAATCCGACAATTTCTACCAATGCTATCTGCGCCTCTTCAACGGGGCCAGGCGTTTTCAGCACATCGAGAATCATGCTGCCAATCTGATTACCATCGAGACTGCCCTGGTCTTGTTGAGATGAGACAGTTTTGCATTCATTCCAAAACCAGTCCATGATACTTGAGCGAGCACTACGGTACGTAGACACCGTTGAAACTTTCTGATCATCAAGGTCGCCGTCCAACCTGACTCCCCCATTGTCAAGAGAAACATGGAAAACTGGGTCTTTGTCAATTTCGAGACTGAGAATATCAACTGTTGTCTCCGGATTTACATCGAGTTTTCTCAGCTCAGCTATTATTTTGCTCATTGCTGTTTTCCTGCAAGAGAGAGTGGGTGTATATAGCGAGTAACAACGACTTTTGGCAGTCTCTCTTGACCCTCGACCCTTGTTGACAGTGGTGACTGCATATAAGACAAGGCACGTCGTTCAACCATTTTGGACGCGTCTATGCCCAATAATCAAACGATACTTGTAGAGGAACAAGACGTCGTTGTATATGAGACTGCTGAAGAGGAGTCTGAGACCGAGCTGGACCTGGTGCCCGATCCCATAAGTGATGAAATCGACATAGACACTATTTCGCATGGCGAGGCACTTAAGCACTTCACAGAAGTTCCTACACTTCTCAATGAATCAATGACTGACCGAGTTCGAAGAATCTACAAAGAAATCGAGGTGGTCAAAAGTTTGGGTGGAAATGCAGAGTCCCAGGACCTTGTGATCGAATTGCAACAGGCGCTTCAAGCTAAACCCGTTCCAGCCAGCCATGTTAATACAGCCAATGAGCAAAATCGAACCATTAAAGCTGTTCCAACCAATGCTTTCAGCTCCGATATTCTCAAATTAGAGTCTAGAATATCGCTCCTAGAGGAAAGACTTGGTGTCTCGGCCCGCACGCCTGTGCTCTCAAGTACCATAGCACAGACATTAGAGTCCATGCAAAGCGTGCTAAATCTGCTCACTTCGAACCCAGATCATCTAGAGACCCAGCTGCAAAAGCTTAGGACGCTGGAGCTGCCTGAGACAGACCCCTTGGTGGGGCAAATAAACTGGTTGTATCCAAGGCTGAAGGCTATGGACTCAGAGATCAAGCTCCTACCGCGTTTCATAAGTCGGCTACAGTCCCTGAAAATGGTCCACGGTGAAGCAGTCAACAGCATAGAAGTGATCACAGAAACCAACAATACAATTTCGAGATTGGAAAAGGAAATGCAAGAGTGGAGAGCGACTTTGGAAATCCTTGAGGATAAGGTAGAAGCATACATGAAAACGAGTGACGAGAATATAAAGAAAATTTTGCCGAAATCTTGATTTCCACTGATTTGGCGAAGCCCCAAAGAAGCAGATGTAGATCATGGGAACAACACCTCCTAGATTTTGCAATGCACGCAAGAATGACTATTTAATGAGAATATACCTTTTTTAACATTGGGGGTTGTGCTTTCTTCATTTGTACGAATTCGAATTCCTTTTATTTTGCGTTTTCTTGAAACGCCTATCTAGTAGAAATATGTTGTCACAAAGCTCTTGGCATTTCGGAGCACATATGGTTAATATATATATACATACAAAACTCTGACATCTTATGCACTGCCACTTTCTTTTAGCTCTACAGTCTCAAGATGAGCTTTCAGAGACTCAATCATCGCAGTACGATCCCAGTCCTTCCGGTATTGCCAAGATACATCAGATAGCAGGGCAAATAATTGCTCTAAAGTCTCTAAATTGAGGCCTGAGGCTATCTTGACCAGCCTTCCCGAGAATTCATCGAATGACTTCAAATCGTACGTGACATTCCTCCCTACATCCGCGTCATCTGTCTCAACTTGTTCTAAGGAGGTCTCTACAATACCTTCCATCGAGTTTACGTCGCCGCTACTCTCATCGACATTAGATGATCTTTGCTCTGATATTTGGCCGTTAGAGTCAGGAGCTGTTACGACAGGCGGGGCGGTAGCCTTGTTAGCTTCACCTTCCGACGGGCCGGTTTGACTATCAGTCTCTACTGACGATTTCGGGGCGTTCACTGTCCCATCCGCCGCCTCAAGAGCGCCAGCCTTGTCTTCGTTGAGTTCACGCAGACGCGTGCGAGCGTCCTTAACATGGAGTTCTTGGCAAGCAGCTATAAATTGCTTGTCCGAACTGATGTCATCAATTGCGACCTGCGCATTTGCGAGCATCTCGGAAGCTTTGTGCATGCGCTCACGCTCTCCATACACGACCGAGTCCTTGTATATCATCTCCATGTCCTCAAGGAACTGGTCAGGCTCACAATAGAAGCCATTCCATAAGCGATCCTCAACAGTTTCGAGGTCCATGTTATAATACTTTTTGTTTGTTGTACGCTCAAGTATCATGTTATCCTCAGTCAAGACATATGGCTCATCAGCATCATCGTCTTCCTCATCTTCAGCCTGTATGGGATGCGGTTGATCAGGAACAGCACTTACGTCTCCATTTTCCTCGACTTTGGGGTCTGCCATTTCAGTCTCTGCAGTATTTGGAGCGGGAACCGATCCATTTTGCTTCGCAGACTCCACCGGCCTCACGAGGTGAGGGGTTTCAAAGAGATGAACAAGTCTTTGCTCATCAATAATGGGCTTTCTGAAACGTCGATATCTCTGCCGAAACCCATCCAGTATTAGGCCCAGCTTTAGCTTTAGTTGGCTGCGCACTTTAAGCTCAGATCGTTTATCTTCTGTGAGAACTCTAGCATTGACCTTATTTGCTGACTTTGTGACCGGATCAGTCAAAGGTTTGTTGACAGTGTCATTCTTTTCTCCAACTCCGTCTACAGTTTTCAGTTTTGGGAGTTTGGCTTGTGGCATTTCTTGGGCTTCTCTGCATTGTAGAGGCGTACGCCTCACGAAGTCCAGGACCGGCTCGAAGAATTTAAGAAGAACAGTACTACTCGTGTTGAGTTGGATATCGACCCTCTCCACATCGAAAAATGAACGCAACGGAGACAGCACAAGTGGATCGTGACCCGTACCTTGCTCGTCACTTCCAATCACAAAGACGCGTTCAGAAGGCAAAAGCCCTCGAAGTAAACCAGCCAAAAGTGCTTCGAGATGATTAGCATTGGCCCACTCGGAAAGACTGGGAAGCAAAATGCACGCCGGTGCTCTTTGACGCGCCTCCGCAACTGCATTAACAATGGCGGACTCGGGTTGAACAGCACCTGCTCCCGACCCGAAGATAGCAGAGATGCTTATCTCTCGAATATAGACGCCTTCCAGTATGTTAGCGACAGCTCGCAGTAAGTAGCCCTGCCCATTCCCACTTGAACCCTCAAGGAGAAGCTTCGGGCGGTGGATACGACTTTGGGAGAAGCTCTTGATCTCTTGGACTTGGCTGAACTGCGCATCGCTCAGGAAGAGGGCCGCGGTCTCAGACTCCTTCGAGTTCGTTGGGAAAATCGCCCGAATCCTGTGGGTGACCTTGTTGAAAGTATCTTCCAACAACGGAGCAACGCGAGGAGGCAAGGGATGTGCTACGCTAACGCCAGCAGCTCGAGATGTAGATGGTTGAATGCGCTCTAAAGCCAGAGCAAAATCCTGGGGACGGACGCTGATTCTCGAAGAATCCACCGATAGTTTTGCGGTACTGCCATAGATCTGCGGGTAAGCTCTGTGGATGGCGAGCAAAGCCGCTTCTGTAGTCAGGGCCCGCAAGTCTGCACCTCCAAATCCCTTTGTGCGCTCAGCAATGGAGGTCAGCAGAGGTTTAGGGAGTGGCGGCTGCCATTTGCGCGTGTGGATTTCTAATATACGCGCCCTCGCTTCCATGTCTGGTAGCGGGAAGTAGAACTCCCGGTCAAACCGTCCCGGGCGCCGCAGGGCAGGATCTACGCTGTCAGGACGGTTCGTAGCTCCAATAATAACCACCTGGCCTCTATTGTCCATTCCATCCATCAATGCAAGAAGCGTGGATACAATTGAGGCATGATGCTGCTCTTGCCTAGCCGAACGGACAGGGGCCAGTCCATCGATTTCATCAAAGAATATGATAGAAGGTTGATGCGCCCTGGCCTCATCGAACAGAGCACGCAGCTGGCGCTCACTCTCTCCAATCCATTTAGAGAGAATGTCTGCGCCCTTGCGCATGTAGAACGTAACTTTTTCTTGTTGATGGCTAGCAGCGAGCGCTCTTGCCATCAGCGTTTTACCCGTTCCCGGCGGGCCGTGAAACAGAACTCCACGTGGCGGCGTGATACCAAATTTCTCATAGAGTTCAGGATAGAGTAGAGGCAACGAAACCATCTCTTTAAGCTTAGAGATATAGTCGTCAAGTCCACCCACCATAGAGAAGTCTATGTCACCTTGAACGTCAACAGGGTCGATGTCTGCATTGCTGCCTACAGCTCCGGAGGCTGATGCGTTCGCGTTGCCTCTTGAATTTTCCAAGGCGCCATGAAGAGACGAAGAACCACCAGCATTGCCCTTACTAGTCGCAAGCTTGATAACGTTCTCCAGGTCTTCCCGGTCAAGATTGAATATGCTGTGGACATCGTTTCCGCCAAATGGGCCTCTGACGTCAAACAGCCTTCGCAGCTTAGGATCAATGGCTTTAGAATGCTTGGCTGCATCAGCAGCTTGCGCAGTGGCATTCGCAACTTCTTCAATAGTAGGAGGAGGAGGAATGGCGTAGTTGACTGGAGCACGCGTACGGTAATTTCTGTTGCGACGCGTCGGTGAGTTCTGACCTCGCAACTCCTTAAGGTCTTCTGCTATGCTACCATCGCTTGCACTGAACTCGTCGTCGCTATCAATATTCTCGACCTCACTTTCATCTGACTGCTTTCGAGACCGTCTCGGCCTTCCTCGACCGCGTCTCGAGCGTGTACTCTGGCCTCGTACGCTTCGTCTTCGCGTACGACTTTTCACGCGATTCGACGGAACAACGTTATCATCTGAGTCTACCACAAAGCCACCATCGGAATACTCGAATTCCTCATCGCTCCCCGCACCGTCACTGGCCTCTTCTTCATCATCGGAGCCGGACTCTGTGTATTCATCATCATCTTCATCACCGTTGTTCGCTAGGTTTTGCTTTTTACTTCTTTTGTTTGTTTTGAGAACCACGGGCCAATGCATTTCTTCCTCGTTTCCCTCGACGTCATTAGCTTCTTCCTTCTTTGAAGCTGCAATGGCCTCCAACCGCCGTTTCCGGTTACGCGACCGTGCGCTGTCTGTACCTTCAGAATCGCTTCCGGATTCGACTTTTACATTTAAATCGTCTTTGAATTCATTTTCTGACACTTCGTCGCTCTCGTCAGAATCATCCACTGCTCCACGACGTCTTTTAGGCATTACTTGCAGACCCCGGTCTCAATGCGTTCCAGCGACTAACCTCTCTCTCTCCACTACGATCTGCCCACTTCGTATGGGACCGGGATACTGTCAGGCACATGAGTAGGTGGGCGGCTTCCCTCGAACTGATCGCAAGAAGATGAGGGACATTAGTGGAACGGATACAAGCACACTGAAACTATACGAAACGGAGGCGACACATTGTGTGTGTCGATTCTGAAGAAACTGTGATTCAAGAGGCCAATCGACCCTCGTATTCATGCTAAGCAATCACAACATTTGTAGGCCAATAAACCCGCAAAGCAAAGCCAAAGGAGTTAAAAAAAAAAAGGCTTCCAACCGTAGAAGAGCACGTTTCCCGAAGGAATATGATATATGGATAGTTTTTGCTTGCTAATCTTCCAATTGATACGCTATCTGTATATCTATGATTCTATATCTCGGTTCTTCTCGCCTCGGCGGGTAGGGCTGGTCTTAACCCTAAGCAAGCGCCCGCTCAAAGATAAAGAACACGTGCCCGCTCCTTATCCTGCCTCCTGGCCACGAATCTACAGAGCTAGATTCCGTTCCTTTGCCTCTGCAAATCACCAACCTTCAATTGACCAAAACAGACACGCTGCCCAATGCAAATCTTCATCAAAACGCTGACCGGAAAGACAATCACTCTTGAGGTTGAGTCCAGTGACACGATTGAGGCTGTAAAGAGCAAGATTAGCGACAAAGAGGGCATTCCTCCCGACCAGCAGCGCCTCATTTTTGCAGGCAAGCAATTGGACGACGGTCGGACTCTCTCTGATTATAACATTCAAAAAGAGTCCACTTTGCACTTGGTCCTTCGTCTTCGCGGTGGCTTTTAGAAACTGCGGCTTAGCATGCTTCGCGAGGACGCCATCGAGCAGTTCTCTCTCAAATTACCAGCATATCGTAAATTTTATAAATCAATAGTAATAAAGTATTTTCAGTGCTCGAAACTCATAATTACAGAGGCGCTACTTGAATGTGCTCGAGCGAGTCCTCATAGCATGATGCTCCCACCGATACACTGGGAACTATCGGTAGCCAGGACTGGGAACCATCATTTCGCCATCCAGGTTCTAGACTCAAGCCAGACATGATACACTTCTCCACCTAAACTAAGAAGTCAATTAAAACAAATACACGAGCTGGTAGTCAATCCGTACTTCCCGGTGCCTAAATAACGTATAAATATTATATATATATATATATATATATTCAACGCTGAACTCACGTGCTGGACCACCCCGACGCACTTAGCGTAGCGTGGAAAACAGGCTTCGAGAAAGGCCGTGAAGGAAGGCCTTAGTGTACATGAAAAAAATTGTGATCAGCATCTATGGCTGCTAGAGATGTTCAGCAAGAGCTTACCACCCTAATTAATGACCTTGGGGTGCCCGAAGACGAAGCATACGAGGCCCTGGGATTGAGTCGTGATGGCCCGGACCCTCTCGTCTCTGGCGGAGACGGTGACGAGACGCCAGTGCTTGGCTTGGCTGAAATGTTTCCTCACGTTCCAATCCCCATAATAGAGGATGCGTTTGAAAGTGCCGGTGGCGACATAGACAAGTCCTCTGAACAGTTGTTAAGCTGGGAAGCCGTTCAACGGGAGGAGCAGGGCGTAAACGACCCCAGTAACCGCGGGCGACTATCAAAGCAGCAAAAACAACAGCGGAAGATCCACAGGAAAATGCAACGCGAAGTTGAACACGAAGAGAGCGAGATAGCCGTGCTCTCGGCGACCTTGAACGTTCCCATGGAAGAGGCCAGAGCCCTGTATTGGACGCACGAAAATGACATCACTACCGCCGTAGTCGCTAAAACTCCGTACAAGTCATTTGTGTCTGCAAACCCGGGAGGCGGTACAGCAATTGGTGCGAGTGAGTCGAAAAGCGTCGAGGCGGCCCGCAAGCACAGCCATCTTTCGCACAGAGAATTGCGGAGGCAAATTAGCGATACAAAGCTCCGCATCCAGACGCTTGCCACAAAAGTGCGGCCATCATCGAATGCCTACTGGGAGCGATTAAGAGCGCAAGACTCGGCGGCCGAGCTACGGTCTTGGCAGTCGGAATTGCGCGCGCTTGAGCTAGCCCTGTTTAAGTCGGAAAAGCTGCGAACTTCGACGGCCAAAAACGCGATAGATTTGCACGGCTGTACATTGGACCAAGCCAAAGTCATTGTGAGCGAGGCAACCCACGCCTTTCTTCGCGGCCCAGAGTCTAGATTGGAGATCATTACTGGTGCTGGACGCCATTCTGCAGGCGGGCACTCGGTGCTGAAAGCATGGGTCCGTAATTACCTCAAGAAGGAAAATATGAAGAGCCAGGAGCTTGAAGGTTCATTTGTTGTATATCAACGGCTTCGAGTCTGACACCAGGGCACTCCAAATAAGTCTTTGTGCTTAAGGAAACATATTTATTTTGCAGTAGTACTGTCATAGTTTTTTCAATACCTACGCTGTATGATACAGCCATGCAGCATATAGGCTGACATCTATAACACCGACGCATGCTAAATTTACCGTGTTTACAGGTACACATCCACTTTCCATCTGCCTAACCCTGTTGCCACTGTCAGAGAGTTGGGCTTAATTACTTAAGAGGACGCGTTCTCCTGACGCGTTTTGTTATTTCTTGTATCGCCACATAGTACACATTCTCGACTCAGCCGCTCGGAATCGAAGAGAAGTACAGAGGAAGAGAATATAATCTTGCAGATGGCTACTGAAATTACTCCTGTTTTCCGGTCGCTTTTCGATCTAGCAGACAACACGGGGACCGCAAACTATGACAGGCCAATCACCGTGCAAATCACGAAATGGAAGCCCACGCCAAATGGATACATCATGCGAATCTCAGATAGCGAGTTCACTGTGGCTTGTATGCTGGCGCAGGATATCGACACATCGTTTGCGGATCGTGGAAGAATCGTGCAATTATTGAGTTACGAGGTTGGCTGCGCCGAGGCCAAAGCCGCTGAGCCGGGATCACCAAAGCGTGTATTCTTCAGCATCACGAGCTGGAAAGACGTTGGTCCGTCCTCTACATTAGTTGGAGAGCCCACGCAGATGAATTCCACTCACGTTCAGGGCTCGGGCTACCTTATTGGCAAGCCCGCTGGAGCAAACGGCAGCAATGGCACGTCTAATACCCAGGCTCAGCAGCCGAACTCGAAGGCTCCTACGACGGCAAGCAAGAAACATGACGCTAGGCAGATCTCTATTGAGTCCCTGTCGCCTTTCATGAGCAATTGGGTCGTTCTTGCACGCGTCACGAAGAAAACTGACATTCGCGAGTTTGTTTCGAAGGCTAACAACAACAGAGGTAAAGTTTTCAATGTCATCTTCACAGACGAAACAGGTGATATTCTAGCTACTTGGTTCAACGATGCTGTGGACAAACATTATGAAACTCTCGTAGAGGGGCAG
Source organism: Starmerella floricola (assembly GCA_030579735.1). NCBI lineage: Eukaryota > Fungi > Ascomycota > Dipodascomycetes > Dipodascales > Trichomonascaceae > Starmerella > Starmerella floricola. The sequence goes on along the minus strand of JAKTRP010000001.1, from coordinate 928,651 downwards.
CAGTACAACTTGTACAATTTCAACGTCCGCAACGCGAACAAAACCTTCAACCAAACAGGCCACGATTACGAGCTTCATTTCTCTAATGACACGAAAATCGAACCGGCTCAAACAGACAAGCAGCTTCCCAGTGTGTTTTTCAAGTTTGTGCCTTCTATCTCAGAGCTTTCAAACCATAAGGTCGACTCTACCGTGGATGTTGTGGGCATCTGCTCCCGAGTAGACGATGTGCAAACTGTCACTTCAAAGTCCTCGAATATTCCCTACAATAAGAGGGACATCGAGCTTCTGGACGACAGTGGCTCTACTATCATGCTTACGCTCTGGGGAGATCAAGCACAGAAATTCAACCACCCTATTGGTACAGTTGTCGGCGTCAAGGGCGCTAGACTATCCGATTTCAAGGGGTTGTCTCTCTCGGCAACAAGGTCTGCAGTCATTTACACTGATCCCGATGAGAAGCAGGCGCACAAACTTAAGGGCTGGTACCAAGCTACCGGAGGTAAGGACATCAAATTTGCCCCGATTGCGAATGCCGCTGGGGACAGAGATGGTGCAAGCCAAGGACGCAAGACTGAGCGGCTCACCGTGGATCAGGTCATATCGGACCGTATCGGCCGTTCTGAAGAAGCCGACTTCTTCACGTTGAAGGCTCGAATCTCTTCAATTGGACAACGAACTGTCGCGTATCCTGCGTGCAGTAACGGCGATTGTCGCAAGAAGGTCGTGGAAAGCTCCGACGGACAGTGGAGATGTGAAAAGTGCCAGGTCAGTTTACCTGAACCCCAATGGCGATACGTCATGAATATGACACTCGCTGATCCTACGAGTGAGGAGTTGGGAATTCAGGTTAGTGTTTTCGATGAGGTTGGTCGCGCATTATATGGCGACCGTGCTTCCGAATTCCAGCAGATGCGCGATTCCTCAGGAGGGGACTTTAACAGAGAATTACACCGCGCTCTCAAAGTTGTTCAAGGAAACGAATTTGTTTGGAACATCAAGGCTTCTCTCGATAGTTACAACGGAGCTGAAAGAGTACGCTACACAGTTCTCTCTACGAAAAAGCCAGACCCTATCGATGAAGGTGTGCATCTGCTCTCGCAAATGGGATTCTGAACAAGTTCATGATAATGATCAAAGTGATTAACGTATTTAATATATTATAATACTGATATGTACAAAATTTTACATCTGCTCATCTGCGTAGTGGCGAGACCAGAGGGGCAAAGGCAACTAGAGGCTCAGCGTTTCGTTTCCGTGTTTAGTTCGAATTTTTTAGAGTTCTAAAAGCGTATGAGGATCATAAGTTTCTGGAATTCCACGACAAGTAAGCCAGAACTTCTGAATTACCTCTTGCATTCTCTTGCTGCTTTTCACCAGGAAAAGTTGCGCAACAAACGTATTTCTAACTTTGATATCCTGTTGACCTATCGCTCTCTCTATCGGAGATTCGACCACATAATGCTTGAACATCTTCGAGGCAATAAGTGGATGGTTGGATACCAATATTTTCGTGACTTGGCTTAGAGAGCCCAGCTCCGAGCGTGAAGCCAGTCCGGATATTTGTGTAAGGAGCATGCGTACCAAGTTGTCAGCTACAGTGCGGTCCATGGTCCTTTGCTGCCCATTGCTGTCTGCATTCATCTGTGAATGCACTGGCGGAGTACTCAGAAACTCTTTCCAAAATGCCACGGCACTACGCAGTATGAATCTATCCGTGGAGCCTAGTCCCATGATGGCCAGTGAAATCGACGCGGGAGAAGCCGGGGCCAGATCCAGGAAGGGCACTTCCAAGGCAGCAGAAAGCACTACCATTTGTGTGAGTACATCAAGCACAGCTGACGTAGCACTCTCCGAAAAATGTTGGCTGACATCGAGCAACCCAGAAATGCATGTAGCCGGAGGCAGGAACTGTTTTTCTGTCTTGCGGACACGAGCAGCCAAAGACATGACATGGAATCGTGCTAACTCCAGGACAGGTATAACTGTTACAGTGGATGCAGTCGCTGCCTTCGCCGTGATAAACGAAGTTGCAAATTCATCTCCTAGAGAGAATGGGCCAGCATCTTCGGCAATGCCGACTTTCACTATGCTGCAGACGGCCTCAATACATGTCAAGTCAGGAGACTCCATACCGCTGTAGATAATATCTCTCAGCTTCTGTCGAATACCAGTAGCAGTGGGATCATTATTCCAGAAAGCTGTCACGCTAACATCGCTATTCGTGTGCGCATTGACATCAGGCACTTGAGTTTGCAAGTTCTTACCAATTGTAGCTACACACTTCAGAATTGCTTGATGAGCTTCCAGCAAGCTTTCTGGGGTGTTTAATGCGGGATTCACGGTAGACACGATATCAAGAAGTTGTGCTAAAGCGTTTGCTTGAAAGTTGAGGTCTTGAATGCATTGTATAACGTACGCAATCCCGCCAACCGTTCGAATATGTGGCACTGTATCTAGCTCAGCCTTGATTTGCTGGTAGATGGTCAAGAATGCAGGGACCTCTGAAACGAGTTTGTGTCTACACACGTCGCATAGTTTTTGAATAGACCTCGAAGCTGTTGTTTGTAGAGACTTTATGCCAAGGCAAGTAAACAGGTAATTCAAGATGACAGCCAAAAACGGCTCGCCCTCTGGGGAAAGAAAGAAATCCACAAAACAGCCAATAAGGTTCACCGCTGTCTGCCTCACACGTAGGTGTTCGCATTGTGGGAGCCGCGTCCAGAGGTCGCTTTGAAAAATACGGTGCACGCTACGGAATTCGACCTTTTCGCCCCGGTAATCCTCCCCAATAATATCAGCTAGGCCATTTAAGCAAAATAGAGCACTCTCAATACTCATCCAGTCAATGTCTGATTCTTGTAAAGAGGAAATCACTACATCCGTGAGATGATCGAAAAGTTGGGTTCCAACAATAGGATAAGAAAGTTCCAAAAAGTCGGCGAAGTCTTTGCGGAAACTGCTGAACTCAGACCAGTCCGATTGGCGCAGCGCAGGGTACAGTTTGATGCGTGGCCAGTAACCGGTAATAACGCTCGCGATAACTTTGGAAGCTTCGGGCGAGGTGGAGAGTCCTGAAGACACGACCTCCTCCGTATACTGGTTCCAAAAGTCTAATATCTCGGCCGATAGCGGGTCATCAACCACTTGAAGAGGGATTCCGGCCAGTCCCGCCAAGAACGGGTGCAAATAAGTATTGGTTTCGAAGTCCTCCTGGCATATCGATAGTATTAGCCGCGACATAGCCAGGAAAACATCATCGTCCATCAGATCATTTGGAGGAACGCTCATATATTGGTTGGCAACTGCTACGAGTGCTTCGGAAAGGTGACGGCGAGCCAGCGGGGGCCACGAGCGCCAGTCGTTTGTGTAAGAGGTGCTTAGCACCTCCAGAATGGTGACTTCGAGTTCTCGGATTTCGGTAACGACGTCACTTTCGCCATTGTGTTCATTGCACCGGCCAAAGAGTTCTATCGCCCGACTCACTAAATCCGGTACCAGGTCTTTAAATTGGTCAAAAAAGGGAAGAGACCAAACCTCAAATGTCTTTACGGCATTGCGGTCTGTGAACTGTCGTCCTTGTATTAATCTATACACCATTTGCGAGATATCTGGTACGAGCTTCGCTCTAAGATCGCTTGCTGGTAGCTGTGAATCCTCGATTAGGAAGTTGAGAAATTCAAAACAGATGGCCGAGCCAGGCCCGAGGATCTCAATCACGCTGTATGGGGCCGTTTTCCAGTCATTGTTCATGAAATAGAGCTTTGTGATTGCTCCCAATATTTTACGCGTCACAAAAGTCGCAAATCCACTGTCCCGCGCTCTCACGAGCCAGGTCAGTAAGTCCTGCTCCTGGACTTCGACTGGTGGTAAATGCGAGCCATTGTTCAATTTCACGATGAACGTTTGGGCACCAAGAAACTGCGCCTGAGAATTCGGAGACGAAAGCAAAGAATGCGCAAGCTGCCAGCCATTAGCTGACTTTTGTTCGAGCTGGAGCTCGCGCTGGGCTCGATGTATAAGCTCCGGACCAGACTGCGGGCTGTAAATTGTATTTACAAGCTCTTCTAATTGAGCGATCTGAGCCATTTTGCACCAAACACACGGACTTCGTGCTTGCTATCACGCAATATTTACGCGGTAACGGCGATGGATGCGTTGTTCAGAGGTCGTCGTATGCTTGTAGAGAGGTCGTGTCTGCTTACAAGCGCGACCCGTATACGACGACTAAGCAGAGCACAGTGCCCCTACGGCTTGACAGCTGGCTGTTCACGGAAACACTGGTTCAGCACTTTTAGATTGGTGGCTTTTTTGTTCAACCGCACTGTAAGTAACCGCTGATGAGTGAGCGCAACCTAGAACGGCTGCGAAAGCTGATCGCTGACCACGACCTAGGCTACTATCTTGTGTTGACCCAGGACGCACACCATTCCGAGTACGTCAGTCCCTGCGACAAGCGCCGCGAGTTCATCTCTGGCTTCACAGGCTCGGCCGGAATCGCGGTGATTGGTCGAGACGGGTACGCGGAGCTCTCTACTGACGGAAGGTATTGGCTGCAGGCAGGGAGCCAACTCGGGTCTAGCTGGGCGCTTCGAAAAGAGGGCTCGAGTGGAGTCATTGGCTGGATCAAGGCCATTTCAGCTCGGGCCAAGGCCGAGGGTGTAGCCATAGGTGTCGACCCGCGCTTGATCAGTTACAGTGCAGCGAAACAGATAATGAGTTCTGGAGCAGACCTTGTCGCCGTTGAGCCAAACCTCGTGGACCAGATCTGGAAAGACCAACCTGCTGAGCCCGCAAACCCCGTGTTCTCGCTTGGCACGCAGTACACGGGCCAATCTAGAGAGTCGAAGATTGCTGACCTCCGGCACCAGCTGAAAACCGCGAACGCCGATGCAATTGTACTGAGTGCTTTGGACCAAATTGCATGGTTGCTGAACCTTCGTGGCTCGGACGTGCCGTTCAATCCTATCTTCAAGTCTTTCCTCGTCGTCACTCAAAACGAGACTGCCCTTTACATCTCCGAGAGCCACCCGTTGCCAAGTAAACAAGAGCTTGGGGACATTGTCGTGAAGCCGTACGACAGTGTCTTTGACGACCTCCAAGCGCTGAGCTACACAATGGGGAAAAGTGTGTGGGTGCCCCCCAAGTCGTCGTGGGCTCTCGTCAAGGCGGCTGGCGTGCGTGCGATTTTGAACCGCGAGTCACCAGTAGAGCTTGCGAAGGCTATCAAAAACGAAGTCGAGATTTCAGGTGCGCGTCGTGCCCAGGAACAATGCGGGTACTCCGTTCTGCAGCTGTTAAGTTGGGTAACGCAGCAAGTAAGATCGGGCCACGAAGTGACGGAGTTCGAGGCGAGCGAGAAGCTGCAGGAGTTCAGAGAAAGGCTTCCTGAGTATCGCGGGCCGAGTTTCGAGACGATCTCTAGCTCGGGCCCTAACGCAGCCGAAATCCATTACTCGCCTCCCGCAGTCGGCAGTCGCACGTTGTCTAAGAGCGAAGTCTATCTTGTGGACTCGGGCTCTCAGTTCAACTATGGAACTACGGATACGACTCGCACGGCCTGGCTGGGCGACTTGCCGGCCCCTGCCGAGATCCGTGAGGCTTACACGCTTGTTTTGAAGGGACATATTGCCCTGGCCACGGCAATTTTTCGCGAGGGGAGCAGCGGTTACAAGCTCGATGCAATTGCGCGTCAGCCTCTGAACAAGTATGGCTACGATTATAATCACGGCACGGGCCACGGCGTCGGATCCTTCTTGAACGTTCACGAGGGGCCAATTCTCATTGGTTACGATCCGTCTCGAGCAGCTGCGCCGCTGGAGGTTGGCAACATTCTCAGCAACGAGCCGGGCTATTACAAAGAAGACCACTACGGCATTCGTATCGAGAGTTTGCTAGTAGTAGGTCCTGCGCAAACGAAGTATACGACAGACGCACACTTCTTACAGTTCGAAACGATCACAATGGTGCCCTTTGATGTGAACTTAATAGACGCGTCCATCCTTACTTCAGAGGAAATTGACTGGATTAACAAGTACCATGAACGCTGCCGAGACGTGCTATTGCCCAAAACGAGCGGTGACGTTCACGACTACCTTTTGTTTCATACACAGCCCCTTGCCAGCTGACGAGCCTCGCTCACGCCATCCTCCTTGAAAACGCCAAGAGTAATTGGCCAAACATCGAAAACCCCCCGAAACGTTAACTAGTATGAAAAAAAGTAGATAGAAGAAGTACTCAAATTAAATATCATATCCACGCAACAATTGTATGGATACATATTTGCATACAAACTGCCGGTGCAGAAACGGTATACCGTCGACGCCGTGATATTACATGGCTCTTATAAAGCACGTGTCCCCACCATACGTACGCATTTGAACTAGAAGATCTTGTTCTTCCTGCATGGCCGTAGTATGGGCCAAACGAAGAGTCAATTCCACAGCCGCTAAGAGGAAAACTGTTCCAAATCTTCGAGAGAAAAGTGATGCGCAGGCCAAATCACCAGTGACGAAAAAACCCAGCATTGCGAACTCAGATGAGCATATTCCAGTACAGAAGCCAGCACGCACACCTGTAAGAGTGCCCGCAGCTCGTGAATTTCGGAAACCACATATAGATTTCGAGACTGGTACTACAACTACCACCATTGAGCATGCAGAGTCATTGAATTCGGGCCCAATCCGGGCAAGCACAAGCATGGATTATCAAAGAGATGTGTGCAAGCAGTTTTTCCAAACGGGGAAATGCAGATATGGCGATACGTGCAAATTTTCACACGAACGAGGCGACTCCAAGCCCGTGCACAAGTATGAACGGTCGTGGGATATCCAAAATCAAAAGAGTAAGCCCAGGAGCGTGGCTCCTGTAGACGGCTGCTCGATCTGCTCTGAGACTCCGAGCGTTCCCGTTAAACCCCGCTGTGGTCATCTATGTTGCGAGAACTGCTTCCTTAGCACAATCAAGGAGTCCCCGCATGCTACGTGCGGTGTGTGCACAGAACCGCTGGGCAGCTCAGCCGAGTCCTTATGAGCACAGTGGATTCGCAATTTGTATGGACAAGGATCCAATTAATTCCTACATACGCTGTATATTTAAACCCAGCCTAAATGCGTTGCTCCGTACCTTGAGCATTGCGCACGGGCTTGAAATTCAGGCCAACGTTACGATGGGCTGCTACATGTGTATGGTGGACATGTGTACTACTAGACTGTTCCAAACTGAAGTAGGGTTTTTACTGGCGTGTGCCAAATTTCGGCGTGACGTCCACTTTCCCTTCACAACAACAACAACAACAACCGTTCACAATGTTGGATCTAGTGTCCTTGTCCATTTTTGTAGTGGCACTAGCTTTTCTAGCATTTTGGATATTGCTGAAATACTTCCGCATTAAGTTGCGGGAGCCCCCCAAGGGCTTTCTGGAAATCACTGCATTGGCCTATCAGGCGAAGGCTTCGTTGCCCGCTAAAATTAAAACACCGGCCGTGCGCAGGCAGTTGATTCTCGCCAGCTCGCGTCCCGCAGCGCTGACGAACCTGCTGGATATGGGCGTCGATACTTTGAATCTCGAAAAGCCCGGGAAGAAGCCACTTATCTATGGCTTTCTTCACCCGAAAGCAGACGCGGGAGGTGGTGGAGAGCGTGTTCTGTGGGCTGCAGTCAAGCAGCTTTTGACCGAAGACCCGCGCGCAGTTGCTGCTATTTACGTTGGTGCGAAGAAGGGTCTTACTCAGGCAACGCTCATTACGAATGCAGCAGAGAGGTTCAGCATCAGGTTCACTGCAGCAGAGGCGGACCGCATTGTCGTGATTGCGCTCACACAGACGTGGCTGGTTGACCCTTCAACGTATTTGGCGCTGACTCTGATCAGTCAAGCAGTTGGAATGGCCGTTGTTGGCTACGAAGCCATTGCGAACCTCGTACCGGACGTGTTTGTTGATACTACGGGGCTTGCATTCAGCTACCCCATTGTGTCGTGGTTCGCCCAGGTCCCGATCGTGGCTTATGTCCATTACCCCTTCGTTCAAACTGAGATGATTGCGAGCTTGAAGAGCCAGGGTCTTTTTAACAGCCCCAAACGGTTCATGAAGTACTGCTACTGGAAACTCTTGACGGGTGCTTACCGCTGGGCTGGCTCGTTCGCGGATGTGACTGCTGTGAACTCAACCTGGACGAAGAACCATTTGGGCTGGAGCCATGCCGACAAGGCGAGCATTGTTTACCCGCCCTCGGCAGTCCAGGAATTCCCCGAGCCGAGCGCAGACGCTAGCCGTTCAGTGGCTCTTGTTTACCTCGCCCAGTTCCGCCCCGAAAAGAGGCAAGACCTTGTTTTGAAATCGTTTGCCAAGGCGCGTGCTGCTGCAAAGAAGTCCTCGTCCATTCCCGCGAAAAACCGTAAACCGCATCTCATCCTTATTGGCTCGGTCCGCGATGAGGTTGATGCTCTGCGCGTTCATGAGCTGCGCACACTTGCGTCTGACCTTGGGCTAGGCGAGAACGACTACACGATCGTCGAGAACGCGCCCTGGGAGGCCGTTAAAAAGATTTTAGAGTCCTCATACATTGGCCTGAACGCGATGTGGAACGAGCACTTTGGCATGGCCGTCGTCGAGGTCATGGCTGCAGGTCTGATTCCGGTTGTCCATGCTAGCGCTGGGCCACTCATGGACATTGTGAAGGATGAAGCGGGAGCCCCCGGCTTCTTTTTCCGGTCAATGCATGACCCCGATGGCCTGGGTCTCAAGGGATACCCAACTCTCAGTGAGGCCATATTGAAGGCTTTGTCTTTGAGCCCGTTAGAAGCCAGGGATTTGAGTCTTAGAGCGTACAAATCGTCACAAAGATTTGGAGATGCTGCATTTGCCGCTAAATGGCAGGAACAGCTGGAATTGGCGAAGGCCGAACAGCGCACGTACCAACTAAAGCGGAAATCAATTGGTCTGTTCGACTGAACTCATTTGCACAAAACAGAGACAATTATTTTGATTAATTCAATTTGTGGAATTGTCAGGGTCCGAGTGAAGAAAACTATCCATAATGTTGATTCCGACAGACAAGCGCAGGAATGATCGATAGGATTTTATTGATAAAGGCAGGCCCAAAATCTGCGAGCTCCTCTTTGACTCTTCGAGCTCCACGGCTTCGGAGGTTACATTTATACTCGACGAGTGTCTTATTGTTTGTGGCCACTTCGCGAGTCAACGCCACAGCCAATTGCTCTAGCACCTCATTTGGTGCTGGCATTGCATTCCTAATTGTTCAGCGATGGGGAAGTTTGCCAGATAGTTTGACGGTAACGGCACCTAAGAAACGCGGTTCGAGCTGGGGTCTGTGCAGAGAGAGAGAAACATTGATAACAGTATGGTAGGTCTCCTCCGGACGCACAGTAGGTGAGCTATTTGGTCTCGTCGGAGAAGCCTGCTTTCTGAGTGCTTCCTAATTTATGTATCGGCTATAATTATTCGCATGTCCTGCGTGCGGGTTGGATCGGGGAATTCCATTTCTGATTTTGAAATTTTTAGCGTCTAGACCACCTATGTTGTTGTATATATGCCATACCTCATTAATGGGCGGAGCTCGACATTTCGGGCTGTGATGTTATGCAACTCCGAATCCCACAGGTCCTACCAGATATGCTGCTGCCAGCATTGCACCGTATATTAAGCTCCAGCGTGACTTTAAGTCATGCAGCGCATAACTTAATGGTTAGCTTGTGTGAACCAGTAGCAACGAGCCATTGATACTATCAGCCATAGTAGTTGAACAATTCAATACTTGGCATATCTAATGAGCCAGGATCTAAAATTATAATAGCGGAGTGCTTAGCCCAGCCAGTTCGATTTCTAGCCAGCGAGCCGTGGTGACTGCATATCATATTTGCCTCACTGGCTAATAAAATTAAGCTTTATGATGGTACGTCTATTGCCTGTGTAGAATCTCGATATGTAATGCCAAGGGAGCTAAACGGTCGGGCTACAATGGTAACAAGATAGTGTCCAGACCGGCATAATAGAAAATTCATGCAATTTCAACAAGCGAACTCTAACGAACATCTTGTGGCATTGGCCAACACTGGCCTGCACATATCATATGTAATCGCTCCAGATAAGCTTGGTGACTGCAGGTGTCATGCATGATGACTGCAAGCCGCGCTGCTTACGCACAATCTACAAGTTAGTTGTCCAGAAACTATATAAAGGGAGCAATATGTCTGGTTCTCGATAGCATCCGCTCACCTTCCCAATGTAGACCCAACCAACCAATGTCGCAGCCTCTGTCTCAAGGGTATGCTCAACAAACATCAGCAGCATCAGCAGCATACCAGCTGCATACCAGCAGTCTATGAAGGTTTACCCGCATAAAACAGCTCAATGCCTTTGCCACGGATTGTTGGCATGAAGCGCTCAGTAAGCTCAACAGACTAAATACATTGGGCAAAAGAAGTTCCTCTTAACCCCTGGCCCTCGGGCTGAGTCGAAAGACAAATGCCGTACTTCTCGCCCTCCCGCTAAAGGGATGCCATCCCTCGCGGGCCGTTTAGATGTAACTGAATATCTACATACTTAATTACATCCCAAAAAAAAAGAAAAAGAAAGAAAATTCAAAGCAGCCATACATACGAGGTATAGTGAGACTAGACACTAAAGCACGCATCTGGCGGAGACAAAGCGTGTGTGTCCTGCACTCCCAGACCTTTCGTTAGATCGAAAAAGGAGGGGGAGGGAAGAAAATGAGGGATTACCCTTCATTCATTCAGGCTTGCTTGCCCGTAGTAGTAGACGGCAACCCTTCAGAAAAGAAGAGTGGCGATTCCTCCGACTTCTTCAGCGCTGCGTCCTTATCCTCCTGCGTCATATTGCTCAACGGCTTCAGACCAGCAATGTCTTCGCCGCCATATGAGCCCGTCGCCTTCCGCGAATTCTTCCGCTTTTGGCCACCGCCAGCAGTCACGCTCGAGCGGCGTCGCTGGAGAATGCCCTCTGGGGTCTCGCCCACATCAGCCTGGTCTCGCGTCACGATGTGAGTGCTCGGGGTCTCGTGTTTGTGCTCAGTGCGAGAAAGCTGTCGCTCGGCTTCAACGGAAAGATCCGCATCAGGCGGCTTGAAGTCGGTGTCATTCCTAAAGGTGTTACCCTCGTCTTTGTGCTTGGCATCATAGTACCACACATCTGTGTTGCCCTCAGCACCAGTCGTAGAGGCCGCCTCCTTCGACCGCTCCTCCAATCCTACTGCGCCAACGGGCTTGTCGATAACAGCCATGTCCTCCTTGGCCTTCCAGGCAAGTGTGTTCTCTTGCTGGAACTCCTCGTCGTCAAGACCGTTGTAGCCTTCTGTGACATCGCTAACATCACTATCGTCATCCTCATAGTCACGAACATGTTGCGCATTCGAGCCTTCTTTCAGGGTAACTGGCATAGTTGGTGGCGGAGGTGTGTCCTTAACTGACGCACTAGCAGGAGTGGTGCTCATAGGCGTTATACCGGCCGCAGCCTCATCTGAGCGGGCGACGCTCCTACTTGAGCTGAACGGGTTCGAGGGCGGTACTGTGCCAGCAGCAGCAACGGGAGGTGCAGGCTTATTGTCCTGGATCGTGAGGCCCGAGAATTGTTGGGCAGCAGCGTTCGGGTTGATATCAGAGGGATCTTTAGTGGCGGCTGCAGCAGAAGCTGGGGCTGCGACTGGAGTTGCTGCCGCGGCTGGAGTCGCGGCTGGAGCTGCAACTGGACGGTTCACATCAGCGGCTTTGTACGCCGGAGCAGGCCCAGAAGCAGGTTCGCTAGCAGAAGCAGGCCCACTAACACCGCTTGTAGGTGCGGGCCCTGCAGGAGGCACGACCACCGTCGGCTTGCTGTCTCCCGGTGCCTTGCTGCCTCCCTGCGGTTCTGGTCCACTATTCTGAGCCGTGGCGATGTCAGCCAGGGACGGCGGGATTCCTCCGGCGCAGATCGCGCCAATATCGCGCTTCCAGTTTGCGGGGACCTTTGCGCGGAAAACGAACTTGTGCAGTCTCCCGGATGAGGACCCGTGCTGCTTTGCCTCGATTACGAACTGGTCGTCCGAGTTCGCCTTGTGGTCTTCGAGCAGCCTTGCTCCAATGAGATCGATAGACCATACGGGCCGGTTCTGGCGAATCTCAATCAGGCTTTGCGGTGTCAGCACGTAGTCACCCGGTGAGTATGTGCGCAAAATCTTCGTTCTGCGCTCGAGAGACCCCGTACGAACGGCCTTAGAGTAGACAGAGCCCTCTTTCGGGTACCCCAAGTCAGAGTCCGACTTGTGAGTCTTCACATCTTCGCCGGCCGTGCCCGAAAAGGTTTCCGGAGCGTGCTGAGACTGCAGCCAGTGCTTGTACTCGAACAGCTTCGGCTGGTTCACGAACACGGAGCGGACAGCAAGGGCACCGCCAGCAATGATCCGCCCGTTGCGTTCGGCGATATCCGTGTAGCGGCGAATCAAGGTCTGCATGCGCTCACTGATTTCGGCGTCCAAGCGCTTCACATCCTCCTGGACATAGGTGTAGCGGTCGGCCTGTGTGTTGTGCTTGCGAACAATGCGGTCAATCTTGCGGTCGAGCTCGAGCTTCAGCAAGTAGGGGTCGACCTCAGGCTGCTTACCGCTTTCGGCCAGGGAAACAGCTCGGACGTACTGGTCGATCTTCGTATTCAAACGCGGGTCGCGCAGCGAGGCCGTCTTCGACGGGGCGAGGCCCGTATCAAATGAGCCTGAAAGCTCGTTGAAGTTCGAAATCGAGCTGCTCAAGTCTCTCTTCAGCGCCTCAACCTCCTTGAGGAGGTCGTCCTTGATGATCGCACTCGCACTCTCAGCAGCCTTCCCGTCCGGGAGCAGGAGGTCCCACCACAGCTTCACAAAGATATCCTTGATACCACCACTTCCTGCAGGCGCGAACTGGTCGCCGAGATCCTCTGGCTGGGGCATTTCGCTGCTGAGATGCTTTGTAGCCTCTTGGATCCAGTCATAACGGACCGCAGCAGCAGTCAAATACTTTTCGAAAGTATTCACGACCTTGATCCAGGCCTCGTACCTGCTGACGATAGCAGCAGTTGGGTCGTGACTCATGGTTGGTTTTCTGAGTCTTGCTTCAATTGATGTATCTGTGTGATTTTGAGGAACGGGCGCTTAGAGCCCAATATTTATGTTTCCCTTACAGCAGAGATAACTGTCTTCTGTGGGCTAGGGCATGCGTGCTTGGGTCTTACGCATTAGAGTGGGCCCACTGCAAGGGTCAGGCAAAGAACGCAAAGGGCGCCTCCCTCACCCTGCATGACAGAGCGGTGCCCTACGCGGTCTGACGCACCTGCGTGCCCAAGCAAGGGCGTCCCAAACGAAGTGAAGTGATCCTGGCGGGGTGAAGGTCACTGAACTTAATTCGGATCGTGCAAGATCGGCGATAAGTTCTGTCTACTACTAGCTAGCTTTGACGCACTACTCTGTGCGTCGTCCGTAGATTAAGTACTGGCAATGCGTCACACGCTACGCCGATGCTCCGCCATTGCTCAACAGAAGCCAGGCCGCTCCGCTCCGTATCATCGAGAAATAACGTATCGGTGCATATGCTTGCAGTTCAGAAGGTAGAATACAGATCACCCACACGCGTAAATTGTTGCTCTACAAGTGTTGCCATTCGGGTCCCGTAGGTGACTGCTCCACATATCTGGCTGGCCCTTGTGCATGTGCGGCTCACCGTAAACAATCGAGGTCCATTTCACCCATACAAATTGCTTGTCATTATTACATTTGGTGGTGGACTTTGTACTGCATGTAGCAGAACCTCAACCGTAATTGCTGGCGGGGACTGCAGTGTGGATATTTTTATATTTTTTTGTATATTTAGACTTTTTTCGTTTATCTTTTATCTCCCTCACTGAGCTCGAAGCACAATTCCAAGGAAGCTTGCACAGGGTTTTCTATAGCAGAGTCTTTGGCCTCACTCTAAAGCTTGGGAATTTTCAGCGTCTTCGAGACGTACGCGCACCCCAACGTGAAGAAGAGCAGAACTGACGGGTGCATGGCGTATACGGCACCCTCAAATAGCAATCCGCCAGGGAGGTTGTCATGGATCTTATCCGTGTACGAGAAATAGGTCAAGATGCCCACGAGACCGAGAGAGCTGGGGATGGGCAGCCCCTCGAAGTACGCGACCTTCGCCTGGCCCTTCGACAGTATAGCAGCGGTTACGTTGAAGCGTGCGAGCCTAAGCAAGCCACATAGCACGAAAAAGCTCAGAATGAGCAGGTCAAGAGTCGTTTGCATACCCAGAGAGAAGCCAATCGTTGCGGGTGCTACGCCAAAGGACACGAGGTCAGCAAGAGAGTCGAGCTCTTTGCCCATCAAGCTGGACTTGCCCTGCCACCTTGCGACACGGCCGTCGAACACATCGAAGAAAAACCCCGCGAACGTGAAGAAAATGGCCCGATAGATGTACAGGGACTTTGTGTACCCGTGTGTGATGTATCGTGCGCTGGAAATAATCGAGTTGAAGCCACAGTAACAGTTCAGCATTGTGATCCAATCCGCCCACTGCAGCTGTCTGATCATGCTGAGGTGGCGCTTGTCCTCAATATACGCACGCTGCTCGCGCTCGGCCGGTGGAGGCGGCGACGGGCTCGGGGAGAAGAACGAGGACCTCCGTCTTACTATGACTGGAGTGCGGCCTCTTTCCATGGTTTACTTTTTTTGAGGAAGGGTTGTTCTAGTGGTTCTGCTTTGTGTGTAGCAGATTGTGATGCGGGCTACCAAATAAGTAGAATGCTATTTGTTCCCTTTGCTTGTTGTGGAGCTGTAGAAATTCGGCTGGCTGTAGTGGGGGCTGCTTCATCACTACGCCAACATGCGGTCACATGCTACCTGTCGCGTTCACATGCTGGGGGCCCAGTCCTCCGCAACCACCACCCTGATATGCTATTCGTGCTGCCTTGCATGATGAGCCAGCAGCAGCTTGTGGGGGGGAGTGGACGCGTTGCTCCCACACTGCGCATATGAGAGCTGTAGATAAAAGTGTTCATATGATTTGTAGTTGTGAAACCGAACGTCAGAAATGGCTGAACTGCTTGCTGCCGGTGAGCGAACGCGTGTTGCGAGCCTTGAGTTACAGGTTCAAAGATAATAAGTTACATGTATGCTAGTGCTAAATTAGATTTTTTCGTCAGGATTCGTCACTGTGAGGACTTGTCGAGAGTAATCCCGCGCGTCGGCCAAAGATGCTATTGATATGCGCGGATCGCCAAGCATCGCAGGATTCAGTCTAGGATCTACTAGCGGCCGCGGGGGCGGTGGTGGATACGGGTCCCGGAAGGACCCCAAATCGTTCTTGAACTTCGTAGGCGAGCCCTGCGGCGAGTAGTACTCGTCATCGTTTTGTCGTCGTCGCCATAGAATGAACCCGAGCACAGCCGCAGCAATTGCGAGGACGCCAACAACGCATCCAACGACGATTCCGGCTATCGCACCGCCGCTTAGCCCACCGCCAGACTTTTTCTTCGAGGAAGAGCTGTTACCGGCAAGATTCGTGCTACTCGGTGACGTGTCAGATGAAGTTGACGACGCACTGGACGTCGAGCTTGCAGTGCTCGAGCTTGGGCTCGCCGACGTTGAAGAGCTCGACGAGCTGCTGCTGCTAGTCGAGGCGCTCGAGCTCGATGAGCTCGACGGGCTCGACGAGCTCGCCGACGAACTAGCAGCGCTGGTCGATGATGCCGGCTGGCTGCTTGTCGTTGCAGACGAGCTCATCACAGCGCTCGATGAGGCTGGCGAGCTCGTCGAGGTCGTGCTTGCTGGCGAAGACGACGTGCTCGATGGCGAGGCCGCGGCAGATGTAGATGATGCACTGCTCGTCGTAGCAGCGTCCGAGGATGTCGACGCCGAAGAAGAGCTCGTTGTGGCTGCTTCGCTGCTGCTACTGCTAGCGCTGGTACTGCTGCCGCTGCTGGAAGTAGAGCTTTGCGTGCTCGCCGACGAAGAGCCATACTGGGCCGTACTGACAGGGCCTTCATCGAGGCTATAAATGACGTAAACGCCGGAGGATCCGCACTGATGGCTGGGATCGTATGAACAAGTGCTACTACAACTGCCAGAGTTGGATGAGTATGAGGATGGCGGGACAGCGCTTCCGCACAGACATTCTTGACCACTCAACGCGAAAAGTGGCATGTTCTGGTCTTTGCACGTTTGGCCGCAATCGCCCGGGGAATTACCGATAGACGAAGACATGGACTGCCAGCCTTCTAGCTGGCCGTAGCACCCAATGTTTTGGAAATTGCCGTAGAGCCGCGCTTCAACAGCACTCATCCACAAGGTAGCGGCCAGCGCCAGAGTGGAAACAGACCTGTGGTTCATTTCTTAATGTCTTGCTGTTTCTAAGAGTGGGGTATTGGTGCTAATAGTGTCACTTTTGGGGGGTTCTATTGCTCAAAGAAGGGAGGAAGGCGGGGTAATGTACTCAGTTAGCGCAGTTACGCGACGGCCTTTGTTCTGAAAGATGGAGTTCGCGAAGCCAGGCTCCAGTTGTAGAAAGAAAGAATGGAAGGGGAAGGAATAAAGTAGATGCGGGCTGTAAAAACAGGTATGTGCTGTGTCCGGCTTGAACTCGTTACCTCGACCGATGGAACAGCGTTACGGAGCAGGCGGAAATTGAAATCTCACCTACAACCACTTCAAGTATACGGACGACCCTGGTCACACAAGCGCACCTACAACACTAAGAGGCAATATTGCTTCTGGAAAGTGCGTACAAGAGTGCTGCTCCGTGAAAGAAATATAGAGGAAAGGGGGGGAACGTAGCGAGATGAGTGGAAGGCGCGTTCCCAAATAAGGGCTAGGGAGATTTCCCTTCCATGCTTAGTCACTCACGCGAACGCCAAATGCACATATACATTTCTCGTGACTCGGGAGCCTACTTACCCTACATCTTTCTTGAACCTGCGCCGCTTTCCCCTCGTGCCTCCTCGATAACCGTAGGCAGCAGTCAGCGGTAAACGCCGAACATTGCCTTTATTTACGCGCGCTCGAGTCTAATTATACACGCAACAAGAAGTTTAACCGATAGTAGTCTTGAATATTACATAATGTGCGCAAACAAGCTACATTGCACCATCTCGATACTAGCAAAGCCCTCTCACGATAGCTGTGGTGTTCCTCCCTCATGCCAGGTTTATGCGGTATGGTCTTAAAAAAAAACATGATCAAAAATTTCTGACTACGCACAAATGGCGACAGTCCAAAAGAGGCACTGAAACACTTTAGGATGTGTGCCTCGACTATGGCATGAGCTGTTTATAGATACACTTAATCAGTAAAATGGCTAGCTTTGAAACTGCTAGTTGACAGGAAGGCACTCTTTCTTTAATTTGTAAATTCGGTCAAATCCATCCAGCAACCTTTGAAGTTAACGCAGCGACGGTGACGCCCGTAAAATCTGTTTCAGCCAGTCTATTGGCCGGCGAGTCCACTTAACAATGCAGTGAAACGGACATTGCTGGCAGCCACAATTTGGATCGTTGCTTAGTAGAAAATGAAATAAAGCTAAGTAGAAGTTTAAGAGATATGAATGTCGATTAAATAATGGCTCTAGTCAGAAGGTCTGTAAAAAAGAGTGAGCACAGACACTTATATTAGGAATGTCTTGTGGGTGCCGTAATGCCAACGACCAGTGGGACCTCTGTCCCATGAGCCTTGCAGCGCCCCGTGTGTGTTTGCCTAATGAGGGCCGTCGCTGTTGAAATCGGAACCAGCCGATTTGGACGACGGCATCAAGCCGGTCGGTTGAAAAAGTGCACTGTTCAGCGACCCCCATTTCATTTGATGCGGTGTGAGTTGCCCTCGTGCGGGGGATGGAGTTTGGAAATGCAGGTAGTCGTTCATGTTGAAGTCTGGTGTACGCGGCGTGGCTCGGCCCGGGGAATGCGCAAAATGCAAGAGCAGGTTCGCCCCGTCGCTCGTTGAGGATCGGTCCGGCGTCTTCGGAAACGACCGCCGCACTGAGGGTGGGGTCTGTGGCTCGCTAGGAAGCGGATCTGTATCATTAACGAGAAACGCAGGCTGCTTTTCTCGTAATCGACTAGGGGACCCAGCAGACAGAGGCGTGGCTTGAGGCGTGGCTTGAGGCGACTGGCTGCTGGACATCATGAGCTGTGATGATTTGATGCCCTCGTCAAGGCGTGACCCCTCGTAGTTCGCCTCTGTGATGCTATTGACGCTGCTAATTCGTGAGATGCGAGCCCGCGGGCTAGCCAAAGATGTGGCTGAGCCTCGGGAAGAGACTGAAGACACGCTTGTGACGCTAGACCGGCGACTACCGGATCTTTGCCTACTTGGCGTGTCTCTCGACCGCGGGGACTGGACAGCACCCTCGAGAGTCTTCGCGCGTCGCCTGGTTTCAGTTGCCGGTGCAGCAATTGGAGACTTTTGTGTTTTCAAGCTTGCAAGCGCGAGCTTTGATTTGAGATTGCGCGTGAGGCGAGAGATCTCGGCCTGCTTCAACAGCTTGTCCACGGCGTCACTCGTAGTCTGCCGTTGCTTGCTATTTTCGGCCTGTTGGCTCGATTGCGATTGATGCTGCTGCATTCAACTATATGGCGTGGGCAATGAAGGTATGCGTATTTCTCTGTACCTTTCGAGTACCTATCCGTGGCCGGGGAGTCGTGTTCTGTTGGGCCCTTAGTCGATCTGGACTGCGTTTGCAAATGCCAAGCTGTAGCAGTAACAATCTGGACAGAATTAAAACAAACTCGTCTGTTACTTTCTCTTATCTTGCTATCGTTGATAAGTGTGCAAGGAGAGAATGACGGATGATTATATCGGTAGGTCAAGGTAATCTAGGCCGGACCGGGAATTTAGCGCTACTCAAAGGAGACAGCCACACCTAAGTTTAATTAGGCACGCGTCTGTGACGCGTGTCTCAGTCAGCAGCAACGAACAATGCCCTAACCCGGTTGCCTGTTCGGCCATAGGGAGATCGTCAAAGTCGTAAAAACATAGACCCCCCAGGCTTCCCTTCCGGCTAACTAGGGTTTTGGTTCCGTTTTGGTTCTTCCGCACCAGCTTGCGTCACGCCAGTTTATCCAGTACGTTCCGCCATGGTTATGCGGTTGCGGACTCGCCATCGCGCAATCACAAGCAGGTTTCTGCACATATCCTGAGCCCTCATGCGACTCAGAGCACGGCGCCTCGTACCTATATATTCTAGATTTAAACTTATATCTGAGCAGAAATAATATAGAGCGCCGATACTTCTATAGTCTTCTCCCTCTTTTTCGAGCTTATGAATTATTTTTTCTGGAGGGAGGGGGGATGATTCTATATGCATTGTTTTTGTGGTCTGTCATACATGCTCGGCATGTCTGTGCTCGCATTCGTTTACTGAATACCCCCACGGCATGCGGTTTTGTGCTAGGGCCCAAATTGGGACCGAGGCTCATAGCTGCAGCCTCCACTCCCAAGCAGACGCTAGAAGAGCAAGTCCATACTCGTCTACATGGGTGGTGGTGGGTGGGTACGTGTGCGCGAATTTGGCAGGGCCCTTGCGGCAGAGCGCCAGGAATGACTAATGCAGAACCGCTGACACGGTTACGGACCCTGCTGCCTCCCCCCGAGAAAGCACCACTACAATGATGACGACGATGACGATGCTCAGTAATCAGTTTCACACACCCGGTGGGTGCCCTGTCATAAGTTACTTAGCGCACGCTTACGGACACGCAGCACTGGAACCACCGTACTCATGAAGGAGAGGCTCTTGCATATCAAGAAAAGGTTATCGGACCTGCGCGAGGACCGCTCACGCTTTCTCACGGTGTCCAATGTCCTGGAAGTGTACTCGGAATTTGACAATGCTCTGAAATCGGTTTCGGCTGAGGAGCTTGCGACCGTGAAGCCCGTTATTTCCGAGTGTATTCTCAGCTTTTCGTTAGCATTCAGCACGCTCGGGTTCACCCGCCAGCCTGTTGCTGCGTATGCGAAAGCAATCACTTTGCTGACCCTGTTCCAATTCATCTGCTCCGATCCCTCTTTGACTCCCAGAGAACTAGTGACACTCGAGTTGAGCATTGCAAGCGTTGAGGACTCTTTCAACGAGGGAAACGTCGATATCCCTGAGATAAAGTATGTGAACGACTTGGTCGCAGAGATTATAGCGCAGACCCGAGTCCTCGCAAAGCGGATCTCACAAACAATGGCAACACTGCCGGAAGAAGAGTATCCTGTGTTCAGCCAAATTACGCATCTACGCCGTGACATTCTTGCCGAAATTGGCACGGGTGAATTCAGTGCGGATAGGCTTGCTGCTCTGGGCGAGAAGCTGAACACGGTCCGAACCCACGCGGACAGTGGCGTACAGCACAGCGAAGATTACACAGGAACAGACAGTGTGTCAGAACTTTGCTCCTACCAACTGAAACGCTCGCGCATTTTGCTTGAGTGGTTCAAGCACGGCGTGTCCGTGTCTGAGCTCGAGGCTGAGGACAAAGAATTGGCACCTATGTTCAGAAGGCTCCGTGAAATGCTGCCTGTTCTTGACGTGTTCGTAATGACCCGGCGCTGGACGCTGCGAGTTACTGATCTCTACCAGCACATGAAGGATCTTCTCATAATGATCCCAAAAATGCTCCTTCTCAACAGCGAGTCCCACTCTTATCGCGACCACTTGTCAAATATGGGCTCGGGGGAGTCTCAGAAATACCACTACCTCGTAACATACATGGCGCGTCGAGCGTGGGCCCTGATCTTCAAGTTGCTTGATACAGCGGAGCCGGTCTCCGAAGCACTGTCGGCACTCTACAATCAGCTGCTTACGATGAAACGATGTTTAGGAGAAGTCCAGTTGGCTGGTGGAATTAGCAATTTGCGCGAGCTTTACCCTTATCAGATGAAATTGGCCAGTCTTGACAACTTGCGTGAAGATGGTAAATTCTTGGTAGATGGCGAAGTACCACCAGGTCAGGGTGTTCTCAATGGAATGCTGGCCGAGTGCTTCGACATGATGTACGAGCTCAAAGTAGAGCTCGACGAGAAAGGAGGTGGCGATGAGGGCGACAGCATTCTCGTAGACGGAGATGCATGCTCGGATAGTGCGGGCTCCGAGGCTGGCGAAGATGGTGACGAAGCCGGCGAGACGAAGGACCCGCACAACGAAGAAGGCTTTCGCTCAGTACTGGATGTATCAGATAGAGGCGCTCAAGCCGCTTCAACGACTTCGGACCAGGATGAGGATCAGCTAGACGACATTCCTGAGGCCAAAGAGTAACACTATATATACTGTCATATCTCTGCATCCTCTTTCAAGCGGCGAGTTTTCTTGTGGTTAAGCCAGGGCGGAACGGAAAAAGATGTCATTCTTAAACTCTAGTGATTTGTGTCAATATTCAAGAGCATATTGTCAGGGTTCAGGCAATATAGCACTAGGCTAGTCAACATCAGAAATATTTAAATAAGATTGCAGAGCCGCCGATGGCTTTACCGTGAAGAAGTTGCCAATTGAGCCTGAATATTTGCGCTTGTCTACATTCTTCGGTTTTTCCCACAGCAGCGATAGCGATTCCCGTCAGTGTGTCACTAATTAGGATAAGATAGCCGAAAATATGACAGCTACTTCTTTTTCCGTGTCTGAAAAGTTCTGTGGCCCTCTTCTTGCTCGTGAATCTGCTATCTCTACTTAAAATATTATTCATTAAAGAAATAATCGAGGTCGGATTCAAGGAACAAAGCCGCTTGACATTTAATCAAAATATCACCCGGCCCCTCCACCCATACTTATTCACGGCCTCCCCGTGGCGCCACTTCGCAACTCGGTGGTTCGCGCCTCGTCGCCTTCGCTCTACTGAAAATTCGACGTAAAAATTGGGGAAAATGTGATAAATATAGCAGAAAAGGAGTAAATGATATAATAAGTCACAAATCTTCTAGACTAGGAAATGTCAACGCTGTGTTCAGTTAGAAACCGGCGGCTATACTCGTATCATTTAGCCGCAGGGCTTGACGCGATTATTTAATACATACTAGGCGACGATAAAGACTTCTGCCCGCTCTCTACTCACCCACCCTCCCCGGCTTCCCGATTAGACCCTCCTCGCGAGCTGTCAATTTACTAATAGAGAGATTCCCCAATCCCGCAGCTGAGTTCCCTCCGGCGGAGGTGTCGATCCCCGTCTTGATCAGAGAGGGTTGTCATCCCCCTTCCCCCCCCCCCCATCCATTAGCTAACAAAGATCGTTTTTCCCCACATTGCGTCCCTGCATACGGCGTCATAGTGATTGCGAGGGAAGTGGGCCGCGCAAAGTTACATCACCGAGTCACCCGCTGCAAGTTTTTATTTCGAGTTCACTTTAAAAATATTAATTAAATGACCCTTTGAATGTCTTTTTTTCTGTCGTGTTATTTTCGCGACGGATCTCTGTTTTCTCCGATGACGTCATGTTTGCCAGCTTGGAATGACATTTGCGGCCTCGATCTTCACGGAGTGGCTGCGTCCTTGTTGCAGGGCGCGTAGTAAAAAAAAAAGCGGGGCGCTGTATGCACATACGTAAGCATCCCCCATGCAGCTGCACGAAAGCCCTCCTTCCCCTCGCTCCCCTATTCGGGTCTATTTGGTAGTGAAGACTCATGTAATAAGTGCTATATCTCTCTAAATCTCGAAATAAATGTTTGCTATTATCTGGTGCGTATCTGGCAGCCGGGTGTTCCAAATAAATTGGTGTGGTATGGCCAATCTTCTTTATTTTTTGGGACTCGCACCAAGGCTAGGTTCGGCGCATATGACCCCGCCCGCCTGCGGTTGCTGAAAATCCGGGGTAGACGGCGGATGCATTGATCCCCTAACCACTCAATAGCGCGGATAAATGTTCAGTTTTGGGGTCGGCGCTACGCGTTCGACCCCGAGACACAGAAACTATAAATACGAGTGCAAAACTCGTCTCGATGGGCAGACAAAACTAGAAGTCAGTGGGAAGTTTCACTCAAGGAACCACAATCTTTTGATAGGCAACCTACAAAGCATCTATTCCAACCATGTTTGAAGTTGGTTTCAGATACAAGTTCTACAATCCTTACGTCGTGGCATGTATTGCCGTGATGGGAGGTATGCTTTTCGGTTTCGATATAAGTAGTATGTCATCACTTATGGGCAATGACAACTACGTCAAGTACTTCGGAACTATGGATTCAACTGGCCACATCACCATGAGCGCTATGCGTCAGGCTGGTGTCACATCGTCCATGTCCGGAGGTTCGTTCCTCGGATCACTCATTTCGGGCCCCACTTCTGACAGGTTGGGTCGTAAGCCTGTGCAGCAGCTCGCGGCTTGGTTCTGGATGATCGGAGCCGCCATTCAATGCTCTTCTATGAACATCACTCAATTGATTCTTGGTCGTATCATTTCTGGTTTCGGAATTGGATTCGCCTCCTCTCAGGTTCCTGTGTACGTTGCGGAAATGTCGCCTAAGAAACTAAGAGGCATGTTGGTCGGTGCTTTCCAATGGTTCGTGACGTGGGGTATTCTCATCATGTTCTACATTGGGTTCGGATGCGGTCAGATCAAGAGCAATGCCGCGTTCCGCACTACTTGGGGTATCCAAATGGTTCCTGGTATGATCTTCTTCATTGGTACACTATTCTTAAATGAGTCTCCTCGATGGCTGGCTGCCAAGGGCCGCTGGGATGAGGCTATACACATCATCGCCATGATCCAAGCCAAAGGAGATGTCGAGAATGATCTTGTGAAAATTGAAGTCGAGGAAATCAAAGAGGCGGTTCGGATTGAACAGCAGTCTAATTTCAAATTCTGGGACTTGTTCCGAGGACGAACGAACCTCCGCCGTACATTTGTCGGTGTTACATGTCAGATGTGGCAGCAATTGACAGGAATGAACGTCGACATGTACTATATCACCACCATCTTCAAGTTCGCAGGCTACGAGGGCAACAGCAATCTTGTTGCGTCGTCCATCCAATACATTATCAACGTTGTGATGACCATTCCAGCGCTGCTATTCATTGATCGATGGGGCCGCCGTCGTTTGATGTACTGGGGTGCATTCATTATGATGGCTTGGATGATTGCCATGGCTGCAGTTTTGGGTACCTACTCGGTTCCGCTTCCTAACGGTCTTAACGGCGACCCCCAGGTTCGTATCCAGATTCCCAGTGATCGCAAGGACGTGTCCAAGGCGGTCATTGCCATTAGTTATCTCTTTGTTGCCTCATTTGCCCCGACTTGGGGTCCTGCAGCGTGGATCTACTGCTCTGAAATCTTCCCGCTTGAGCAGCGAGCTCAGGCGAACGCTCTTTGCGCTGCCGTCAACTGGGCTTTCAACCTATCGATTGCTTTGTTCACACCGCAGGCTTTCGTTAGCATCACCTGGAGAACATATATCATTTTCGCAGTATTCTGCTTCGCGATGATGATCCAAGTCTTCTTGCAGTTCCCTGAGACGCACGGCCTGACCCTTGAAGAAGTCGGCGAGCTTTGGGAGGCCAACATTCCTGCCTGGAAGACCACGGGCTGGAAGCCCAAGTTCGTGCCTAGGGTCGAGGATATTGATGCCGCACACGGCGGACGCGCGCCCTCATTCAAAGAGAAGGGTGAGGCGGAGCACGTCGATAACCTGGATGAAGATAAGTCCACAGAGTCGATCACTATCTAAAACCGATTCGCAGTATTAATTTATCCCGCTTCCTTTATTTGTGTGAAGCAAGTATACAAATTTACTTATTGTAATAAATCTCTAGCTAAACGGCTGAGCGCATTTTTCTACCTCGGGTTCTCGTTCTGTACATGTGCTTCTCTAGGGATACCCTTAGTCCTCGACCCCAAATGGTTAAGGAAAGTTGCTCCATAAAGCACTGAGTTTTCTCGCACACATACGTTTTCTTGGAATCCAGACTACTTCTTCGCGGCCATCGAGAAGAGATGGCCGCTATTCCATGAACAAGGCTTTTTGTCTAGCTTACTTGGGCACCAAAGACCGAGGAATCCCCCCCGCGGCGGACACTCTGTCTTCTCTCGCTTTTTACGGCGCTTTTTTCACGGGTTCACGGCGCTGCCGCGTATAATTTCCCGTAATTGCGTAAAGATGCAGTACCCCGGTCTTTGATTACCCTTGTACCACCTTACCCTGCATACCACCTATTGTCGGCCACAGCATACTTAAGAGGTAGGTGCCCTATTTATGGGCTTTTGGGCGCGTTGTTGCTAATCAACAGCAGTAGTAAGATGATACTACCCAGGGTAAGTGCACTATCGTTTGGAGTTCCAGAGCGTCTCTTCCGTGTTGTTGTCGGGTGGTTTATCGTGACTTCGTATATCACAGGCGTCGAAGCCGGTAAATCGACCATGTCTTTGAATGAAACCATCCAGCATCGGCCTGCTATCCATTTTTCGCCTCGAGAAAATTTCATGAATGATCCCAACGGATTAATGTACGACGAGGAAGCGCGGAAATACCATTTATATTATCAGCTGAACCCAAACGACACCATAGCCGGGAACCAACATTGGGGTCATGCGACTTCGCCGGATCTGCTCCATTGGTCGGATGAGCCCATTGCTCTCAAGCCAACGAAGGGAAACGGATTGGCCTTTTCAGGGTCAATGGTGAACGACTTCAACAACACGTCTGGCCTTTTTCCCGGTAATGGGAGCCAGAACTTCGTCGCCGTCTACACGCAGGCATACCCGGATCGCCAAGTGCAAGCCATCGCATACAGCTTGGATGCCGGACAAAGTTTCAAAGAGTACGAGGGGAACCCCGTGCTGAATTTGAATATGTCTCAGTTCAGAGACCCGCAAGTACAATGGTACGCGCCTCTTTCGAAATGGGTGATGACAGTTGCTATTTCGCGTGAGCACAAAGTGCGGTTTTACGAGTCAAAAGACTTGAAACACTGGAATGCCACGGGCGAGTTCACCGGTGGAATTCTCGGCGTCGACTACGAGTGCCCGAACCTCGTGCCTGTACGCCACGAGGGCACAAACGAGACGAAATGGGTGCTTTTCTTGTCAATCAACCCGGGCATGCCCTCGGGCGGTTCAGGAACTCAATATTTTATTGGCGACTTCGACGGATTCAAGTTCAAACAAGACAACGGCATGGCAGTCACCGATATCCTGGATTTTGGCAAGGACAACTACGCTTTGCAGTATTTCAACCGAGACCATGAGCAGCTGCGTGCGGAAGATATCGATAACGCGACTTACGTCGGATGGTTCGGCAACTGGCAGTATTGCCAGGAAGCGCCTACCGGGTCCTGGCGTGGTGCCATGACGGTGCCTCGTAAGATCTCCATTGCGAAGGATTGGCTCGGCAATGATAAGCTCAGGCAAGTGCCTAGAAACATCGAGAGTTTGCGGCTCCCAAGCTACAAGAACGCGTCTTTCAATTTGTCTGCTGCACGCCCAGGCGAACGCAATGAATCGCATGCGAAGTCTTCGAACAGTAGTTCATGGGAGCTTCCTAAAAGTACGGCGATCGAGATACTTGTTCACGGCAGCTTTTCAAACTCATCATCGAGTGCTGCTCACCCTCAAAGGTTTTCCCTGGAGATATTCAATAACAATGGCGAGAAACTCAGCCTTGGAATAGACGTGTCGTCAAGCCAGATGTGGATCGATCGCACGCAAACAACAGGCTTCAGCAATCCGTTCTTTACGGGGAAGTTTTCAAAAGCACTCAAGCAACCGACATCGGAGTTCAATTGGCGCATTATTCTCGATGGCTCGCTACTCGAAGTGTACGCCGAAGATGGTTTGTCGGTGGCCTCTGTCGTGTACTATTCAAAAACCCCTTTGCACGCCTTGCGAGTGGCCTTAGAGAACGCTGGTTCAATCACTGGGAATTTATCAATCTTCCCTCTAAAAACCACAATGTCTCGTGAGACTCTGTACAATACAAAGTAGGCTTTAAGAATTATTAAATATGGAGCTCAGCTCTCTCCAATCAACTAATAATCGCGAAGCATCGGGAATGCTACGCGCACTATACATTTTTTTTCCTCTTTTCTGATGCTCCTAGTTTTTATTCCTCCACGTATGTGTCTTATATACATATGGAATCAGCGATTCCTTTCGCCGCGTATCAGATACATATCCTTATATGCTATAGCATTTACTCGGTACCCTAGTCTTTCATACACTTTGCATGTCGGCACTTGCAAACAAGCCGCGTGGAGAGCTAAGTGAAGCTGATCTCGCAAAGCTCGAAGACTACGAAGCTCAGAATGGGCCGCTGAGCGTTCTTCAAAAAGCCGTGGATGAGGGCACACCCGTGCTGATCTCATTGCGAAGCAATAAAAAGCTGTTGGCCCGCGTCAAGGCCTACGACCGGCACGCGAACATGGTACTGGTAAACGTTAAAGAAATGTGGACTGAGCGTCCCGTCTCGTCCACGGGGAAGAAAGGCAAACCAGTCGCGAGGGACAGATTCATTAGCACAATGTTCCTTCGCGGAGACGGAGTCGTGCTTGTTGTGGCGGCGTGATTAGCGTGCCCGCAACGTATTTATTTATATGTATTCGATATCTATGTGCAAATCCAGTAGACTAATAAGCATTTCAGTCCACTGGCAAGTCGAGTTCCACCTTCAAAGTATCTTTAGCCTCCTGCTTAAGTAGCTCCCCCAAGGTAGAATTGTCGCGCGGGTACAACCACTTCCGGTTCTCTTCGTCCCATTCGTAGCGCTTAGGCCCGGAAATGGGACTCGACAGCCAGATTTGCAGGTTCGGGGGCTGCTTGTTGATAACGTAGGTGCCGACCGGTGGCATTACGAGCGTCAGAACGCCATGGCTTAGATCAACATCTACTTCTGGCTTCTCGTCAATGAGTCTCTCGAAGCTCTCGGTGATGTTCTCAAGCGTTTCGTCCGCCAGCTCATGGTAATCGTTTGTACTAAGAAAGCGAAGACCAGACATAGGCGAGGTCTTCCTCAGTGGCGTGAGGCCACGGGCGTTGCACAGGCTGCTTGATCTCTTTAAAGCAGCCAACATTATCGCGCTATTTCTTTGTTCGTGTTACGTCCGTCCAAATACGCGAAATATGAAATTGCTATACCTTCGTGTTTTTTTAAGTTATAGCCGAAGCGTGGACGAGTTCAGTCTCGATTCTGTATGGACTGCGTGCTCTAATGATGTGCTCGTGTATGGAGGTGTGTAATGTATATCCTCCTTTTCGCACCTCCGCCTGTGGTTGTGGGAGTGAGGTGGGAGTGAGGTGGGACTTGGGACTCCGCTATCGTCTTAGCCGTGTGTATGTGTGTATGTGTGTATGTACACTGTCGAAACGCAATGCTTTGTCAACATACCCACACACACCCTTCCCCCCCCCGAAGAGAGAGATAATCACAGAGGAGACATTCCGTTTACATACCTTCTTCTCCTGCTTTGTGCGTAGCGCAAAACTAGCACATTCTGGCGAATCTGCATATATTCGTCGCTATTTTTGGAAGGTTTCTTCTGGAACGACCAAAACTCCATATTCATAAAGCCTTTGTTGGAAACTAAACGCACCCCTCTCATTCCCGCGTGTTAGGTGTTATTTTCCTCACATTTGGCTCAGAATCATATGAATTCCGACACACACGATGAAATAAGAGTACGGACACGGCGCGAATCACACCCTCTTGCGGATGCACCCACTCCTTACTATCTGCAACGTTTCTCATATATGCACAATGGCGATATGCACATATTTGACGAGTCAATAAGCGGGTTTAGGACGGCCGTAGACAATGTTTTCTCGTCCTCAGCGAAACGAGCTCTACCACAGCCAGCAGAGTCCGAGGGGCCTGCCCCAAAACGCAGGGAACGAGACACCGATGACGATGCAGCTGTTCCAGACGAGTTCTCAACGCCATCCCCGGGAACGCACCAGGCTCCGGCCGCGCAATTAGCTCCTCCGCAAGATCCAGAAATCCATATTGATGCTCAATTGCCATCCACACATCAGCAGCAGCAACCGCCGGCCCCGCGACAACAAAGGGCACGGAGTAGCACGGTCCAGCCAACGCTGCTGAGCCCAACCGCATCGCCACGCTCACCAGTTCTTACACAATCTCCCGAGTATCTGGAAAACGAGGGCTCCCCGACGGATCGGGAGTCCACTCCGCCACTCTCTGGGACCCAGGGACCTCCGTCGGCCCATGCGTACGCTCCTCTGCCTGTTCCATTTACGGGCCCCGGATCTCCTATACTGCCATCACTGGAGCACCTATATCACCACCATCACAATCACAATCACAACCAAGCCTCAATAGACCACACATTGCATGCCGATACAATTAGGGACCAGCTAGCCCTGATAGGCGAGACGTTTGACCGGTTGCCGCCGGCCTTGCACCGATACACGCTGTTCAATCTATTCAAAATGAGTAGCCGGAGCACGTTATCTGCGCTGTTCGGCGAGCTGGAAAACGCATTGAGGTTTGATATCCTCGGCCATTTGCCTCCTGAGATTAGCAGTCTCGTACTCCACCACCTCGATGCGAAGTCCGTCATCGCAGCTTCTGAAGTGAGTCGGGCCTGGTACAAGCTTGTGGACAGCGACGAGGGCTTATGGCAAACGCTCATGCAGCGCGAAATGCTTCACCCTTCGCCGAAGGACATCCGTGCGGCCCGTGTAGAGCGATGGGGCTATTCTGGTTGGTCTACTCTGTATTCGCGTCCAGAAGCAGCACCTACAAATGTGTTTGGGCAACCCGTCAACGTTTATAAAGCCGTTTACCGGCGGCTGGCGTTGATCCACCGCAACTGGATGGATCCGACGGTGGCTCCGAAGCGATACGAGGTCCAGTGCCCCGACCGCGAAGTCATCACCTGTCTCGACTTCAGTGAGGACATCATCATTGCGAGCACTGAGGGCGTGAAGCACCTCAATGTGTACGACACGCAGTCAGGACTGCTTCTTCACGAGTTCACGAACCACGACGGGGGTGTTTGGGCCCTAAAACGCGTGGGCAAAGACACGATAGTGAGTGGGTCAACGGACCATACTGTGCGGGTTTGGTCATTGAGCAAGGACCGGTGCACGCATGTGTTCCGCGGGCACCATGCAACCGTGCGGTGCCTTGATGTAGTCATGCCCGAGCCGGGCACCACGAACCGCGACTACCCGATCATTCTTACTGGGTCGCGAGACACAACAATGCGTATGTGGCGGCTTCCCGGGCCTGACGACGAGGACTTCGACTCGAAGGGCACGTTCGTTGATAAGGAAAACCCGTACTTCATCGCCGAGCTTCGTGGCCACAGCGAGTCTGTGCGTGCTGTTTGCGGGCACGGCGACGTGGCGGTGAGCGGGAGCTACGACTTCCGTGTTCGCGTGTGGGACCTCGACACAAAGAAGTGCCGCCACGTTCTGGAGGGCCACGAGAATAAAGTGTACGCGGCCATAATTGACCCCGAACGGAACCGCTGCATCTCGGCGTCCATGGACACGTCCATCAAGATCTGGGATCTCGAAACGGGCAACCAGCTGTTCTCGTTGGGAGGGCACACGGGTCTTGTCGGGCTGCTTGGACTTCGAGATAACACGCTCGTCAGTGCTGCGGCCGACAAGACGTTGCGCATTTGGAATCCCGAGGACGGCAGCCTGTCGCACTGCCTCGAGGGCCACGACACGGCGATTCTGTGCTTCGACCATGATGGCCGGCGCGTTGTCAGTGGCAGCGAACGGCACCTAAAGCTCTGGGACTCGCGGTCAGGCACATTTGCTCGCGATCTGTTGACTGATATTGAGCACATCTGGCAGGTGAACTTCGACCGTCGACGGTGTGTTGCGGCCGTGGCTCGTGGCCGCAGCTCGTACCTTGAGATTCTTGACTTTGATTTCGAGCCGCCGTTCTTGGCTCAACGCAGAGAGCGAGAAGTCCAAATTGCGCAACCGGCCCAGATAACCGAGCTTGATGCGGCTTCGGAGGAAACCGGGACGGCCGAGGAAGTCGCGTTCGACATGTAAAACCTCGCAAGCTACGACCTTTTTTCTTTTGTTTTGATGGCCAAGGTAACTTCCATTTGTTGGTATCACGATAATGATCATAATGTATTTAACCCACTTAGTTAAAGCGCCGTTGTGTGCTATAGCGTGTATGCCAGTGCGTGTATGTCAGTGCGTGTTTGTGCGTGCGTATGCGTGTGTGTGCGTGTGTGTGCCTATATTATATTTCTTCTATACATAAATTTCCCATGGTTTTCGCATGCTAGGATGGCATATATAACCGAGGCTAGAGTACTTTGTCGTACTAAATAAATAAAACAATGCTTAAATGTTCATTTTCGAATGTGCATTTTCGAGTGTTCGACTTGAAAGCGAGCTCCTCTTTATACCATGAAGGACTCACCACAGCCGCATTCGCCTTTTGAGTTCGGGTTGCTGAAGACAAACCTCGAACTGAGCTTATCGTCGACCCAGTCCATGTTCGAACCGATGACAGACAACAGAGCCTTTGAATCTATGAGCACCTTGACGCCGTCCTGCACGACTTCCTCATCGAACTTACCCGGCTTCTCAACGTACTCGAGGTTATAGGTAAGTCCCGAACAGCCGCGGTTTCGCACGCCAATACGGATCAGCTTTGGTGTTGGTGAGTCAAGTAGTGACTTGAGATGCTCCACGGCCGTCGGCGTGAGCGTTACGGCCGCTTTCAATGGCCGCAGAGGTCTTCGTCTCTTCGTAGCGCTGTCTGAGGTCGGCATAGAGGCCTTGGCGGCCTTGGAAGCGGAATGCGAGACGGAGCCCAGCTCCTGGTTGATCTTCAGTGTGTGTTTGCTCGTTTCCGACGCATCAGGCACGGTCTGCGACGGCGGGGCCGGTGTTGTGAGGCGGTGCGTGCTCCACGGCCGCAATGGCTTCGCGTGTACGGCCCTCGTCCCGACCCGCGTGATGAATCGTGTTCTCGAAGCTAACATTTTAACTCGCGTAACAAAAAGGAGGTCCTTGTCCGAGACTTTTTGAGTGTGTGTCGTCTCAGTAACTATACTCCTCGGCAAGTTTAATAGCAGGCGCTGACCCCGGAGTCTATGTCGGAGATGTTACTAATTGTTATCATGTGACATTTGTAATTGCATCGCATGTTATTGGCCGGCGCAGTAGCGCAGGCATATATAAGTATATATATGCACTTTAAAGGATACGCATTGAGATTGTTCTAAATTATTGTAATTTTTTTGTAACTCTTTCTAGCCACTGAATTTCATGAGGCTCCTCGAGATGGGGCCGGAGTTTCTCCCAGCACATTTCGTGGTACGCGTTGATTCTCGCCTTCTCGTCCGGGGTCAGTAGCGTAGTGTCGATAAGTTTCGGCTCGTAAGGTACTAAAGTCATGACCTCAAAAGCGAGGAAGTCTCGGCCGTCCGCATTTGTAAAATATTTAGTAGCGAGAATATCATTTTCGAGTCTCACGCCGAACTCATTTTCCTTGTAAAAGCCAGGCTCGTCCGACATGAAATGCCCTGCGACTATATTTGACTCGGGGCCGTTCGTCATGCCGATTCCCAAGGGCAGCTCATGGATGTTCAGGTACGACCCGATCCCGTGGCCCGTGCCGTGGCCGTAGTCCAGGCCACGTTGCCAAAGGAATTGACGCGCCAGTATATCGAGTTTCCAGCCACTAGTTCTAGTGGGGAACACAAACGAGGACACTGCAAGCTGGCCCTTGAGCACAAGCGTGTACGCCTTGATCTCCTCGTCGCGGGGGTCTCCAAAGTGAACCGTACGAGTGATATCTGTGGACCCCTGTAAGAATTGGGATCCACTATCCAGCAGGTACACGGCATCGCGAGTAATAGCAGAAGATCCAGTTGGCGGAGGCGCGTAGTGCGGAGCCGATGCGTTCGGGCCCACGGATGAGATCGTCTCGAATGAATTCCCCCTAAAATCTGGGAGCTTTTCGCGGAACTCGAGAAGTTTGAGTCCTCCGTCGTATTCATTGATGCCCTCATCCAAGTGGATGTCGAGCCACGACAGGTACTGCACTATCGAGAGGCTGCACCACAATTGCGCAACGCGGATCCCGGAGATTTCAGTCTCGTTTTTAACAGCCCGTTTCAGATTCAACGGGGAGAAGTCGAAAAACACGTCGTGCGGCTGTGCTAACTGCCTGCCCCTTTCAACGGCCCTCAGCAGACCCCAAGAGCCCTTTCCGGGGATCCAAACGCGTGCCGAGGTTTTTGATACATCATCGAAGAACTCGCCATAATCTTTGACACTGATTCGAGCTCCCTCATGGTCCCTCAAGTCAACAGTTAGCTTCGACTGGTCGCAGTAAAGAACCGTGGCCTTATCTGTAACGACGAGGAACGACTTGAAGATGGGCACGTACGGAATGTCTCCGCCTCGCAGATTCAGCACCCAGCTAATCTCCTCTAGAGAGTAGGCAATGAAGGTCTGTGCCCCCTGCTGAGCCATTTCGGCGCGGAGTGCCTCAAGCTTTGAGCCCGCTGGCTCGCCGGTGAGACTTAGAGGGTGAGAAACAATTGGAGTCGAAGGCAGGGCCGGGCGCTCGGATCCCCATACTTTGTCAACAAAGTTCTGTGTGATGGGCACAAGCTTGCGGCCGTGAGATGCGAGCCGAGCTTGAAGCTTGCTCGCAATGTCCCCGTTAATGAACAGAGGATCAACTCCCACGTCTACGTTTAGTTCAGCGGCCCGTTTCACAACGGCCTCGTCCCAGGGTTCCACTCCAGGAATCCCCAATTTCCGCAGTTGCCACTCGTGGCTGAGTTGTCGCGAGGCTATGACATAGTACCTTGAGTCCGTCGCGAGCTCGGCCCAGTTTGTGCCAATGGACACGAACGCAGACGACCCCGTGAATTGGGAAACAAACCTGATTCTCCGGTCACAGTCTGCAACATACTCAGACTGGTGCTCGTCCTGCTCCATAACCAAATAGATCCCCACTCCGTACTTCTTCATTTGCGCGCGAATCCCGCCAAGGACACTGTGTTTCTCAGTACTCGTCTCACTAGACCACTCACCTTCAGCGTTCTCCGTTGCCGGAGAGGTACCTCTCGGCGGCCAATGCCTAAGTGTCCTTCCTGAAGTCCCGTCAAATAATTTCCAGAACGTGTCCATACGGTGCGTAATGCGTGTACAAGCGGTCGAGACGTCCGTATCTATCTCCACGGCCTATCGGTAGCTGGCCTTACCCTAGATGCAGCGAGGCGAGACACGCTCACTAGCACCACAACCACGGCCATCGTGACACCATCACCGGAACACGCCTTGAGTGTTAAGCAGCTTCCCCACACGGTTTAGTCAGTTTCGCACAGCACCAGACTGCACATGGGCGAGTCCGCTAAAGACAGAGAGCTCGAGGATGCTGCGGAGGCAAAAGTAGCGGAGTGGAGACAGTCTCGAGCAGGCACAACGGCCCTAAAGAAAGAGCTTCTTGCCGATATCAGCGACAAGACGTTCCACTCCACAAAACTGCTCCGGCTATACACGGAAGTTTTGGTCCGCACGTCTGACTTCGAAGAGGCCTACGCCTCCTTCGACACTTACGTCTCGTTGCAATGCCTTTCTCTAATTAAGGCGAATTCTGGAGCGCGGTCCTTACCGGATACGTTGCCCGATGGCACGACGGCGATATTCAACCTCGTGTTAACGAGCCTCGAGCGTCAGGGCGAGTACGGGAAGACGCGCGTGTTCAAGCTCGGGTCACAGCTATCACAGATTCTGGAGCAGTGCCCCGAAAGCCAGCGCAAGGAGGTCACGGTCGAGTTCGCCCCGATCTTCGCACGGGTCGCCGTCACGAAAATGCTCGATGCCGAGGGCGACGAGCAATTGCGGGCTGCTTCCGAAGAAGCGAGCTCGTGGTTCAGTGAAGCGCCCGAGTCGAAAGACGCGGATGTGAACTACGCAAGGGCCCTGTCGCTGGCCCTCACAAGGGGCCCCGCCGCAGCGTTACCGGCTGCGAAGGCCACGGTAACTGCTATGCCCGATCACATTCGAGGCGCTCTCTTGCTAGTGCAGCTACTGACTGCAGAGCAGCAGGTCGAGCCTGCCTTGCAGCTGGCAAACGCGTACCTGGCCCGCATGCCCGCCCCCAGGGCCATAGTCGACAAGACGGCGTTAATAGCCCTCAAAAAGACGCAAATTGCCCTGCTCGAACAGTCAAAGGGCCTTGAGGCTGCTCTTTCCGAGATCACGGAATTTATTGGGCTTGTGAACACGCTGTTCGCCATCGGTGGCTCGCACAGTAATGGCCACGCAAACGGCCACGCAAATGGCCACGGCGCGAACGGCCATGCGAAAGAACTCGGGCCGTCACGACGCATATTTTCGTTCAAAAGGAGACCGACGGCAGAGTCGATTGCGAGTACGACATCGACCCCAACCGAGGCCGTCGCATCCCCGAAGGCTCTTGCCGCTAACGACTCGCAGGTTATCTCGTTCGGCTGGTTCTGGATTGCGCAGCAGTACGCCAAGGCTGGTCTGGAAACAGAGGCTCGCGAGGCTCTGCGAGAGGGCCAGACGTACCTCGTCCCCGAGAACGAGCTCGTCGGCTACGCCCAGGTGCAGGCGATCTTGGGCCAGATTGAGCAGAACACTAATCCGCAGCGTGCGCTCCGACACTATCTGCACGCGCTTAGCATACAACCCCTGCATGTCTCGTCAGCAATCGGTGCTGCTCTCATACTGACATCTGGAGAAGCAACCAGTGATATCGCGGACAATGATGGTACTTTGTTGAGCCTCAGCGGTACTCTCGAATCGATTTGCCAGCGCACCCCTGGACGATATATACCCGAAGCCTGGTACGCGCGCGGGCTTGTTTATGATACACTGAGCATCCCCGAGGAGGCCCGCAGAGTGTACTGGAAGGCAGTGGAACTAGAAGAACGGCGTGGGATCACTACTTATGTCAATTCAGTGCGCCAGCCAATGTATTAAATGTATTAACAGTCAAGGGCTAATAAAAATTATCCTCTAAAGTGCATGATACATACGTACAGGTATATGGGAGGATGTGTGCGTGTGTGTACGTGTGTGCATGGGCGTGTACGTGTGTGCATGGACGTGTACCTGCGTGCATGGACGTGTACCTGCGAGTGGTTGAATGTGCTGCTGTGTGCAACCATAGTACGTGTGAGCGTGCGAGCAGGCTGCGGGTGGACGCAGCCTAGTTCTGCTCCTCAACAAGCCATTGAACGAGGTCCTCAAGAGGCTCGAACTCCTTCCTCGACACGAGCTGGAACTGGTCACAGAAAAGTATGAAGTGCTTCAATGACGTGTTTAAATGGGGCTGCAGATTGAGTTCTGTGATCTGGTTGATGTGGTGGTAATAAATATGCGCGTAGACGCGAAACAGGCGCTTCAAAATCTGCTGGAACATGGACCTCGCGTTATCGCTAAACTCAACGCCGAGCTCTGTGGGGAAGTACGCTGGGTCCTGGAACATCTCGTGGATCCAATTCAGCAGATTCTCTATGTACTCGGGCGCACTCACTTTCGTGGGCTTGCGGTACTTCGTTGACCTGCTGTCTTGCCAAAGGTATTCGTATTTCTCACCGGCAGTCATTTTCGGACAGCTGTTGGGCGAGCACAGCAGTGTGATGGTTGAGTAAAGCATGTTCACTTGCGTATGAAAGTCTACAACGTGGACGGCAATCCACTCAAGCTCGTCCTCGCCTTGCGGAAGCTTGACCGCCTCTCGCAGGGCATCGCTGCCGAGCGTGGTCTGTGCAAACTCCCTGAGAGATTCGCTGGGACCCGTGGCCCTGCCGGTCTTGGACCTGAAGGTCCTGGCCGTGGTCTTGTTCAATGTCTGAAGAAACGACATTGGCTCTCACTACAACAACACGGCTTGTTTACACGTCGTGGTCGCAACTGTTGTGTTGCCCTAGCCCACGGGAGCCAGAAGTGCGCGGGCTCAAAACGAAGCGCCTCGCCTTTCGCCAGTTCGGGACTCGACCATTCATAGGTAGGATGTCAGCATCACGTGAAAAGCTCACGGCTCTCCATTTACTGGACGTGTATGTATATGGGCGAGAGTGTACATGCGCGCTCGTGCGGGGGTCTGGAGTGCGTGTTATAGAGCGATTAAAAGAGCTGCGCTACACAAACATCATTTTATTAGGATATTTAAAACTTACTATGCTTATAGTTTTCGTAGACTCGTTTGTATATATACTTTTTGCGGCGTTGGAAAGAAAAGCCCCTCCTCCTAGCCCGCATAGACCCAGTTAGCTTGTGTCGACTAATGAAGTCTCGTACGTTGAGCGTGACTGTGACCCACTTTACGCTGATGCGCCCACGAAATTTTCTCACAGTAAACCCTGACGCCGAGGTCTTTTTCTCCCACCGAAATTTCACCCGAAAGTAACTACAAAGTTAATAAGCGAAAAAGCCACTATTAAGCATTACCTGCTCGGCCAAGAAAACGGGCTGGGTGCAGCGGGCTCAACAACTAATGGTCGGCACAGCTTTTTCTAACAGTAAACTTCGGCTAGCGCTGCTGTTTCGACGGCCAGAATCGGGATCTGTGCGCACTTTCTCACATCACCTGATGTTTATGTGAGTAAAGTGAGAAAAGCAAACAATCCGGTTAGGGTGCCTGTGCGTTCGCTTAAGTACGTAAATGGAAAAACTGAGTAAGTGCATGCTTAACCGATGCAGTAGGAGAGCACGAATTCGCTGTTCTGGGCTCTTTTGAGCTGGTTTGAAAACGCAGTATATTTTTTAAGCAACTCTTAATTTATCTGGTGTTCCTATATTTTCGATTTTCGGACGTCTTACCGATGTTTGAGGAGATCTCACTTGATCCACCGAAAAAATGAAACCCTGCATATATGCATGAGATATTAGTCTACGCCGAGAAGTGGCAAAGGCCGTGCATAATGCTAGGCGCAGGAATATAAAAAAGAAAGTGCCGGCCGTTTGAGCAAAGATCTATCTTTCTTCACCGACCTCTTTTCATTCTCTACCTTCCTACCTACCTCCAGACTCACAGATGATCAGCGCTATTCTTTCACTTGCCTCTTTGGCTTTGGCCACGTCGTCCGCCTCGGACAGCCATAATGCCCCGGAAGAGGTCCACCGTACTTTTGCTACGCTGTATGTCCGCATTACGAGAAGCCAGGCTGCGCAGAACGCTGCTGCTACGGTGGCTCCCGGTTACTCCAACGGAACCGTTGCCTCGAACTCGACGGGCCCCGTGCACAACTCGACTACGAACAACAATACCACTGCCAACAACACTACTGCTCCATCGAGCTCTCACTCTCAGGCCGAGATCAACGGTGCGAGCATGGCCAGCCCTGCCTTGGCTGGCGTGGCCATTGCCGGTGCCGTTGCTCTTCTTATTTAAGAGCGTTCCAAACGCCGAAATATAAAAGTTTGGACATGTATATATTTATTTCAATTTTGTATAAAGGAAGCTTAGAGCCAACTTCGCGTCCGCCCAACGCAATAATGCTTGCACATATCTATGTACCTGTGTAGCCCGAGCGTATGCATTACATATCACGCAATCGCGCATGACAAGCCATACAATGGCGGACGCATTGGAGAAGTTCGTGAAATACTGGACCGCGTGAGTTACACAACCTACAATGAGCGACGTGGACAACTTCGAAAGCAGCGAAGACCATTCGTTGACGCGAAAGGCCAAAGACACGTTCGCAGGCTTTGTTGGCGGTGCAGCTCAAGTCCTTGTCGGCCAGCCATTCGACTTGGTCAAGGTGAGAATGCAGACCGGTCAGTACTCGTCAATGTACAGCGCAATTACGCAGACTCTCAAATCAGAGGGCCCGCTAGCGTTTTATAAAGGGACCAGCGCCCCATTGATTGGTGTGGGTGCTTGTGTCTCGATCCAATTCTATGCGTTCCACGAGACTAAACGTCAGCTCGCACCGTGGTCGGGGACTTTCCCCGGAATCTATGTGTCTGGTGCAGCTGCAGGACTTGCAAACGCCGTGATGTCCACGCCTGTTGAGCATGTAAGGATTCTCATGCAGGCACAGCGCTCGTCTGTGGGACAATACAACGGGGCCATTGACGCAGCAAAAACGATTTTGCGAAAGCATGGCGTTTCGAAGTTGTTTCGAGGCGGTGGTGTCACTGCATTGCGCGAAATCCAAGCCTATGGTACATGGTTTCTGGCCTTCGAGTATCTCATTAGCACGCAAACCCGTCAAAACATCAAGCGGGGAGAGATCCCGACTTGGAAACTGATGACATTCGGTGCCCTTGCAGGCGAGGCACTGTGGATTTCGTCTTACCCGTTGGATGTTATCAAGTCGAAAATTCAAAGCGAAGCAATCACGTCTACGAAGTACAAGAGCGCTTGGGATGCGGCACGCCAGACATGGGCTCAGTATGGCCTGCGCGGCTTCTGGACAGGCCTGACGCCAACACTTC
This sequence comes from Starmerella floricola, assembly GCA_030579735.1. NCBI lineage: Eukaryota > Fungi > Ascomycota > Dipodascomycetes > Dipodascales > Trichomonascaceae > Starmerella > Starmerella floricola. The sequence continues at coordinate 889,295 of JAKTRP010000001.1, read as the reverse complement.
TGAGAGCTCTACCTGCTTCTGCTTGTACATTTGCCACTGTTGAACTTACTTTGCGAGCGCTAGGATAAGCACGGGTCTCTTCAGGTCGTGGAGCCTAGCAGTACTGCAGGGAAAATGCTGAGAAGTTAACTACAGCACTTGTACTGCTGGCTTTTTTACTGAGAGAAAATGACATACATAACGTGCTTTTATATTAGTTGGAACCCCCTTAATTAGCTAGTTTGCAGAGCGCCATAGCCGCCTCCGCCAGGCGTCATGATGATAACACGGTCACCAGCCTCCAAATTAATCGTGTTTTTCCCTCCTAGCGATCTTGTGATGTTCCCTTCCTTCTGCACCCACAAATTCTGACCTTTCAGTCCATTGAGCCCTCCTTTCATGCCGTTCGGGGCTTTGGCTCGACGCTCACTCAGAATAGAAAGCTCTACGGGTCGCCTGAACTCAATATCGCGAATAATACCATCGCCACCGTTCCAGCGGCCGCGACCTCCGGAGCCTTTGCGTATCGCGAACTCGCGGAGTATGACAGGAAGTCGTTTTTCAAATATTTCTGGATCTGTAGACCTCGTGTTTGTCATGTGTACTTGTACACCGCTTTGGCCGTGGAACCCGGGGCCTGCACCGGCGCCTCCACCTATAGTTTCGTAGTACCCGAAGCTTTCGCACCCAAAACTAAGATTGTTACACGTTCCCTGAGAATCTGCAACGGCCTCGAATGCCTGGAAGAGGACATCCGTGACGCGTTGGCTTGTTTCCACGTTACCACCAACAGTCGCTGCATCTGGCCCGGGCGATAATAATGTATGCGGAGGGATCTCGACTTCAAGTGGTTTCAAGCAGCCTTGGTTCAGCGGGATATCTTGTGACAACATCGTTCTTAAACAGTATAGTACCGCCGAGTACGTGATAGCCTTCGGCGCGTTCAAGTTGCCAAATATTTGTGCACCAGTCCCAGTGAAATCCAACTTAGCGGACCCGCTTTCGGGATCGATTTTGATGAGCACTTTTACGGTTGAGCCATCATCAAGCTGATCCTCAGCTTGCAGCTGATAAGGCGCGCCTCTTTTCACTGCAACATCCCGCAGCATCTGTCGCACGGCGTTCTCCGCGTTATCCTGGATAGCCAGCATGTATTTCTGTACAACAGGTAACGAGAATTCGTCAGCTAGTGATCGAATGAGTTGGATGCCTTTGTTGTTTGCTGCTATTTGGGCCTTCAGATCGGAGATACTCTCTGACAAACTCCGGGATCCCGAGCAACCGGGATATTTCGCGGGGTCCTCATACAACAGCTTAACAATACCGGGTTCATCGAACTTGCCCTGAGAAACCACCTTGAAGCCCTCAATTCGCGCACCTTCCTGCCATAGATACTTGCTGAACGGCGGCATAGAGCCCGCCGACATGCCTCCTATGTCCGAATGGTGACCTCTAGATGCAACCCAAAATATGATCTCTTCGCTTCCGGGGTTGAAAACTGGCGTGATCACTGTGATATCAGGCAAATGCGAGCCACCATAAGCTGGGTGGTTAGCAACTAAAACGTCGCCGTCCCGAAGCTTTCCCTTCCACATCTGTTGCTGGTACGCGACAGCCGAGCTCATAGAGCCCAAGTGGACAGGTATGTGTGGAGCGTTCGCCACAAGACCCCCGGAGGGGTCGAATATCGCACAGCTGAAGTCCAGACGTTCTTTGATGTTCACAGAAATCGAGGTCTTTTGCAGCGTCTGGCCCATTTGTTCGGCAATGCTCATGAACCTGTGCCCAAACACGCTCAATTGGATACTATCGACCTCAGTCTTGCTCTGCTGTTTGGAAGTGGAGGGTTCCTCTGTTTTCGCATGCGCATCGCGAAGGTCTAAAATGACGTGGCTCGGATAAATTTCCGCAACCACATTCGGCTCAACAACAAGGGTCTGTGTATCGTCCAAAATCATAGCTGGTCCACGGACAGCAGTGCCCTCTTCCAATTCCGCCAGCTGGTAGAGGGCCGCATCATGCCACTCAGTGCCAAAGAATATACGCTGTGTGCGGCTTTGTGAAGATTTCTTGACTGAAAGCTCCTTTCGGCGCTGCGGAATCAGGTCACTGAGGTTCAAGTTCGACTTGTGAACGGCACGAACCCGAACGTCCCCAACCAAGATGTCGCGTTCCAATGCAAAGCCAAATTCCTGTTTATGCTTTGCTATGAAATCATCACGGAACGCAGATGCAGCATGCTTCTCTGAGCTGCGCTGCTTTATCATCATGAAACTCTCGGACCCGGCATATCTGCAGTTCAAGTAGCGCTCAGTCTCGATTGTTGCCGATGCATCAATGCCTTGAGATTTCAGTTCTTCAATCGCCTTGACCTCGACCTTATTTAGTCGCTCATGTAGGTCTGCGATCGCAGCCTCACCGAGCGTGGCACTCACCGGCTGTTGGACGTCAGACACCACATCAGCTAGCGCAATGCCGTAGGCAGACAAGAGCGAGGAGTATTTGTGGATGACGACTTCGGAGATGCCGAGCTTTTGGGCAATTGCTGATGCATGCTGGCCTCCGGCGCCGCCAAAGCTGGCCAGCGTGTGGGCCGAGGTGTTGTATCCCTTGCCTTCGGTTAACGAGCGGATAGGCCGGCACATGGTCTCGTTTGCAACCTCGAGAAATCCCTGCGCAACCTGTTCCGGGGAAGCCGGGGAGCCTGTGTCTTTGGAAATAGTTTTTGCCAAGGCATCGAATTTTTCGCGTACGACTTCTGTGTCGAGTCCCTCATCTTCATTTGGACCAAAGATGCGGGGGAACGAAGTGGCGTCAATGCGTCCAAGCAACACGTTTGCATCAGTAACAGTGAGCGGTCCGCCCTTGCGGTAGCATGCCGGCCCAGGATGTGACCCTGCTGATTCGGGACCAACAGCATATAACCCATTCCGCCAAGTCAAAATACTACCTCCGCCAGCAGCCACGGTCTCAATGGCGAGTTGCGGTGCTTGGATCACGACTTGGGCCGTTGTCGTTTCGAAAACATGCTCAAAGCGGCCGTTGTATCGAGACACGTCCGTTGACGTGCCACCCATGTCAAAGCCAAGAATGGGCTTCGTGCCGTTATACGTCGTGCGCGCGTACCCCACGACGCCTCCGGCGGGCCCGCTCAGAATCGCCTTCAAGCCACTGAATTTTCGCGCACTTGTGAGCCCGCCGTCACTCTGCATGAACAGCAGTTTACTACCTAAAGCCTCAATGCCGCCGACAAACCCGCCTGCAATAGTGTACAAATAGCGGTTTATGATTGGGCTCAAATACGCATCTGCTGTTGCCGAATTCGTGCGTGATACGTACTTGATCATAGGCTGCAGCTGCGAAGACACGCTGATGTCCTTGAAGCCGATCTCACGCGCAACAGACGCAACGAGAAGCTCATGCTCTGGGTAAGTGTAGGCATGCAAAAAGCTTATGGCGACAGACCGAATTCCCTTGTCCCAGACGGCTTGGAGCTGCGAGCGTACTTTCGCGGCGTCGGGTTTGCTCAATACGCGAACGCTATCACCGCTCACGCCAGTTATTTTGGGGGCTTGGTCAGTCCGACCAGTCTTGTCAGTCCCGCTAACATCGTCCGTCCCGCTAACATCGTCCGTCCCGCTAACACTGTCCGTCTCGCTAACATCGTCATTGGCTAGCACGACTCGCTCCGACACTTCCACAATGTCTTCATAAAGCTGCTTCAGCTTCGCCACTTTAAGGTCAAAAATGTCTGGCCGCGATTGCTGGCCGAGCTGTAGAATGTCGCTGAACCCCTGGGTTAAACACAGGGCGACTCGCTCTCCTTTACGCTCGAGCAAGCCGTTCGTTGCCACGGTCGTTCCCATGCGGATCGCATCTACATCATGCAAGTCCAGTGGTTCGTTTTTTGCGATCGAAGTTTTACGATACGTCTCTAACACGCGTCTAATTCCTTCTGTGGGTGCATCCTCGTAGTTCGCAGGGTCCACACTCAGGAGCTTGAACACAAGTTCCGTGCCGTGTATGTCTGCAAAGACATCAGTGAAGGTCCCGCCTCTGTCTATGCTGATTGTCAGTGGCATTTGCAATCGTAGAATTTCTCACAAACCAGAACTCAATCTCTCAAAAGTTCTGTTCGCACGCCTGTTTTCCACTACTGTCGTCGTCTAGTGGTCTGGAGGCCTCACTCCGGTCTGCCCAACAGATAGTGAGCTCGCACGTGGCTATCTACTATCAGCCGTTACGCTAAATGCCTTCTTCCTAACCTATATATTATACTGTACAAAATTCCGCACTATTAAACAACAGCAAGCCTTAAAAGGTGGCATGTTGTGAGTAAACCGACAAAAAAAACAACGAGTCTGTATTGGTCAGAGCTACGGCACTCAAGTGGCTTCGCCTGCACTTTCGCTCCGCGCTCACGTGTGGACGGTCTCCTTCCCCCACACATGCTCCGCAGCCTTCAGACGCAGGCAGAGCCACCCTCCCCCCACTTCCCTAGAATCTCTCCCACCGGTCTTGTCCTTACAAAGAAAAGCACGTCTGTTACAAACTGCTGCAAATGTGGTTCGTCAAAGACGTGTAGCGGTCGTCAGTATGCCACATATAAACGCACCAGCCTTTCACGTGAGCAACGAGCGCTCGGGGAGGCGGGAAGGACAATACAACGTAGGTAGAACCATATACTAGTCGGCTGGACACGCGTCCCTACGTGCTCCACAAATGGGCGCTTGGGATATTTTGTTATACTTTGTTCGTTTACGCTCGCGACACACGCAGGCTAATCATTGTCGTCAAAACCACCCGTACCCTACGTGTGTAAATATGTAGTCGGATAAACCCTTCCACACACACGTACAGCTCATAAACCTTTCCGCGGTTCAAGGCGACGGCGGTAGGGGTAGTTCGTTGCAAAGGCGTCGAGCGGTTGCCCACTTCGGGGCACAATAAATATTGTTAACCACTCGGGACCGCGTGTGAAATAAGGCTTCGCGTCTCCCACTAGCATTTCTGTTTACAGAATCCGGCGCCTCGCGTGCATTCGCGCGCTCCTCGTACGTAATCCACATGCTCAAACAGCATGATCCTTGAGCCAGTGCCTAAGCGACACCGTGTAAGAAGCTAATGCTGACCTGAACTTCACGCGTATAACTTTAATTTGCTGAATTGTTGAAGCCGGGCTCTTCTTGGCGAAACTAACTAGGCCGCGCGAGAGCATAGAAAGTAGACTTCTTTGGGACGCGCGTCTCCTTAATTATATACGTTCGTTCTAGTTCGGGCCAAGTAACACCGCATATTGCATCGTCAGAACTTCACTCCCAAGCATTCTGAGCTCGAGATCGCGGCAAAAATGACGAGAAACCGTCCGGAACCATTGCGGGTTCTCCTGTTTCTCCTGCGTCCCCTGCATCAGATTAGCGCGAGCTGATTATGAAAATGGCCCTAACCCGGTTTCACTCTGCGTGTCTTGTTCGCATTCCAATTTTCTTTCTCTGTCTAACGCAGATACATCAAGATGGCACGCCCTATATGGTGTGCTTTGCTGGCTTTTCTGCTCATGGGGCTTACCTTAGGTGCACCCATAAATGCAGAAGTTGAGGCTGGCGAGATACCACCAGATCTTACGCCGGAACAGTTCTCTGCGATGAGCGGGACTTATTTCATCAAGTTCTACTCGCCAATGTGCCCGCACTGCCTTGCATTTGCCCCGAAATGGGAGGGCGCCTTTAAGGACCTCGGAAAGGCGGACACAAAGGGCTTCAAGTGGGCTGGCGTGAACTGTGTTCAGTACTCGGATCTGTGTGGTGAAGAGGCAATTCCGGGATACCCGACGCTGCGCGTTTACAGGAACGGAAAACGGGTTTACGACTACACTAATGGCGGTGAGGCGTCCCAGGCCGATTTGCGCAGTTTTGCACAGGAGTATATCCGTTTGGGTGACAAGGCCTTTGACGTCCAGTACGAGACGGCCCCGAAAGCCGTGGCTGACCTGGAGAAGGCCGGCCACGAGTCTGAGAAGAAGAACCAGGCCGACGAAAAGGCAAGAGAGAACGAAGCGCAAAAGGCGAAGGATAGCACTACAAGCGAGGAGCCCAAGGCTGAGGAACATCAGCACGACTGGTCTGGCCAGGAGAACAGGAAGCCACAAGAGGTCCCTGTCGCGACTCAAGGGGAGGAGAAGCTGGCTGGTGTTGGCCAGGGAAGCTCAAGTTCGAACGGGGCCCCGTCGAGCCACGCAGAGAGCCAGCCTGAGGCCAATCAAGGATCCCACCAAGAAGCTCAGCCAGTTGCCCAGCCCGAACCACAGCCTGAGTCACAGCCCGAAGCGAAGGCTGAGCCTCAGCTAGCTGAGACACCTGTTGAACGTGAAGAGGAGGCCTCTGGGAGCACAGATGCAGTCACCGTGCTTCATGCTGGCGATTTCGGCCCCGGCACGAGCGTAGGCCGCTGGTTTGTTCTCTTTACTGGGGTTGGCTGTGAGGAATGCGAAGCTTTGAGCAAAAAATGGGAGAAGCACGACAACTTCGCGCGTAGTATCGACGGCATCAACTGGGGTAAGGTTGAGTGCGCCGTCGATGAGGCTCTTTGCGATATGCAAGGAATCAAATCTGCTCCAACGCTGCGCATCTATCACGATGGAAGCTTTGCATATGAGTATGACGGGAGCCACGACACGATGGCCCTGCGCAGCTTCTTGCAATACGCGGCGACGGTCTCGAATTTCGACGGGTTCAGCCTTTCCGACTTGGACGCGGCTGCAAGGAGCGGTAACCCGGACACGCATATTGAAGGTGCTGGGCCCAACCAGGAGCCGAACTATTTGACTGGTCCCGAGGTCCAGAAACCTAATTACGGCGTGGGAAAGCCGAAGATCCTGGATGTCGTGCAGTACACGCTGGACACCCTGGGGAAGCCGATTAACGAAGATCCAGGGAAGCTCATTTTCAGTGATTCGCCGGAGACGCATCATAACTTTAGGACCTGGGGTGCATCCGATGCGCCACCTCCAGTATTTTTGGAGCCAGGTAGTGCCGCGTCTCACGCCACGGGCAATGTGCACGAGATAGCAAGCGTAGGCGAATTCGAAAACCTGGTGAAGTCGGGCAACGAGCCCTGGTTGGTCAAGTTCTATTCGCCGAAGTGCTCGTACTGCCGCGAGATGGCACCCGCTTATGAGGATATGGCTTACCAGATGAAGAACGAGCTCAACGTGGCAGCAGTTAACTGCGAGACGCATCAGCTCATTTGCACTGCAGAGAACGTTACTCATTGGCCGTATATCACCCTTTACCGAGGTGCGACTACTCTCGAAGAGTACACGGGGCCGCGTACCGCAGCTGGTCTTGCAGCTTATGGTGAGAAGGTGAAGCGCGCTCAGATTCACCCAATCGAGAACGAGGAGGCTTTGGCGCTGGAGATTATCAAGAATATTGATAACAATATCACAACTTTTGTGTATCTCTATGACCAATCTGTGATGGCTGAGGACTGGGAGAGTTTGAGCAAGGTTGCAACGAACATCGACGCATGGGGCGGAAAGCTTTATCGCACCAACAACAATGAGCTTCGTGACTTGGCGGGTATCAAGCACAGAGGCACTGCATTCGTTCTTGCTGATTATGTTGGACAAATTGGTGAGGGCCAACTCAAATGGTACGACTACCCGTGGTCCAACATTCCCAAGAAGATCAGAGACGCTGATGAGCTCTCTAAATGGGCATTCCGGGCCAAGTGGACGTCACTTCAGTACTTGAACCCACAGTCGCAATCCATGTTCTCCCCTTACGTTGCAATTTTGTTAACTAATGGAACGAGCGACCCGAGCAAGGACGAGTTGTGGTCCAAGCATCAGAGAATGGCTCTGGACCTTCGTGACTTTTATGTGAACCGCCAAATCGAAGACCAGGATCGCATCCGCATAGACAGATTGCGTCAGCACGACCAAGCACTGCTCGAAAGCAAGTTCAAATATGCGAGGTATCTCATGAAGCAGCCTATTGAGACTCCAGTTGTTGCCGACCTTGCATTCGCGTACATCCCGTATGATAACTGGGTCAGAGATTATAGCAATTACTTCGATGTCTCAAAACACCAGCCTGGCAATGTTATTGTTGCGGGGTGCTACAGCAGCGTCTATCTTGACGAGTTTAATCTCGTCCCCATTAAAGACGACCGCGACGTTTTGGACGATGCTGTGGAGTTGTTACGTAGGTACGAGGTGCGCCACCCGAAGACGACTTTCAAGTCTATCAGGCATTTCAAGACCGCGATGCGTGGCATTGAGAAAGCGGAGCCCCGTCCTTTGCATTTCCTGTCGAAGCCATATGCAGAGACCCAGAGCAGGGTCCTGATTCCCGGATTTCTAAAACTCCTCCTCCTCATCAGCATATGCTATGCCGCTTATACCAAAACGGTGCGGCCAATGCTTCGTAGCTATGCTAGCAAGAGAAGAGCGCACTCCAACATGCAATCTTTTCCAAAGCATGAATAATAATTAAATAAGTATAATAGTTTACACTAGTTGTTCTCAACGATGTGTCCATTATGAACTTCGAGCTCGCGGCCTGGGTAGGTCTTAATTGCTTCCCATGAGACGTCTAGAATCTGTCCACATGGCCGTACGAAAGCCATACCATGTATATATGGAAAGACGGAAACTCCAGCTGGTGCGTTGCAACCTAAAGCACCGAGGCTTAAGCTTGTTCAACAAGCAAATAAGGTTACAATCAAACATGAGCGTCACAAGAAAATTCTACACTTGCGTTGCCACTACTGCGTTGGCCGTTAGGCGCACTGCCAGGAAGCAGGAACGAGAATTGCGCCACCACAGATTTCGCCCAAATTCTTGCTCACCTTTCCTCGGTTCGAATTTGAGTGCATTGACTCCATTACGGCATTCGGTCTTCGCCGAAAAGAGTAGGCTTGGTGCTCGTGCGCGTGATAATACGTCGTCGTGCCTATCACATGCACGGCATTCGGGCTGCACGCATTTACCCTGACCCATGACTACAGCGCTCAGACTGGACAGAGCATTGGCACACCTTGGACAGCTTAGGCACACTCGCGCACGGTCAGCGTGGTCAGACGGATTTCCAATTTTGCTTCGGGTTCATGTTGTGGTCATCCAATTGAGGTGAGAAGTCAATTGTGGAGGCGAGATGTTGTGGAGCTAGCGTCTAGGGTTGGGGTTCTATAGTCCTCAAACCTTAACGAGATGGGCATGCGTCCTGCACTTGTCCGAAGACAGTAATGGCTTCAGTGTGTACTCTGAATTGTATATTAATACCCCACTGTTGTCACAACACGAAACTTGTTTCTAACTCAAGGTACCACAAAGAGCCGCAGAAGTCTGGGCTAAAAAAAGGAAGGTATCTAATAATACACTGAGTCGTTACAAGGCTTTGTTGACCGTGAAATAAGCCTAGTGGAGACAAGTCCACAAAATTATAGAGTTCGTCTTATCCGCAGTTTACTTCGACAGGCATCGAGCACCACCTGGAGCACGCGACTGACATCCGCGCTCACAATTCATCTCAATTGAAAGCAGGTAATTTTCTGACCCCATCGCCGTTTTCGTTATCTCGCACACCATTATCTGAAGCGGCGACTTTTTCCCTTGCGGAATCCGTGTTTCACTCTTGCTCTAATTTGAGTTAGGATTAGAAAGTACAGGTCAGGCCCCAGAAATTATTCGAGACTTGCGCTGCAATGTACGGGACACCCCACGCCTTGGTTCCTACATACGAGAAATGTTTTCTCCAGGACACCAATGACGCAATCCTCATCATCCAAGCGGTTATAGACAAGCTGCTACCTGTCACCCGCTCCCGACCAACAGAGCAGAATAGAAAAGAGCTCATTAGGTCGGGCAATGTGTTTGTTATAGACATGGCTGAGCATCACATTTCGCGCTGGACCGACGGGTTGACATGGTCACCTTCGAGAATTCTGGGTGACTTCTTGCTCTATCGTGAAAAACGAAAGCGCGCTAACAGCAACCGTGGAAGCTCTGGTGGCCTCTCAAAGAAGGTTCGGAGCAATTCAGGCTCGCAACCAGGCCAGCACGAATTTAGCTCCGGCTCCAGTCCAATGTTGTCAAGGTTCAACGCACCCTTTGTACCATCGCAAGGGATTGCGTCTAGAAACAGCGATACGTACCTGGCCAAGGATGTGGATTCAGCATTCCATTCTCACCAGCTAGAACCGAGCAGCTCTCGGACGCACAGCGCCGGCTACAATCTCTACGGTTCTTTGACCAACAACGACCAGTATAAAGAGGATGGCTTGATTAAGAAGACATTCAGCATCGCCCATAAGAACACTGTCTTTCGGTTGATATCTTATTATGTCCCCAAAGACGTGGAGGCCGGTAAGCTGCGCATTCCTTCTCAAGACTCTACTTTTGCTGATGTCCAAATCTCTCATGATTTGTTGCAGACGAAAGCGGAGAGAATGCCCCTCTCTGTTCCACAAGGCGGGTTTCACCCGCTCACCATGAACGATGGTGCACCCCCGCAGAACGAGCACTACGAAAGGTTCGAAGCTCACCCTGACCGCATGTTCGGCTCCCCTTCAATGGCGGGAGGCAGCAAATATCCTGAAGGTGGTCACTACAACCCGCGGGATGGCATTTCGCATCCTGTCTCAACGTACGGGGGCCATAACATGTATTTAGGTCCTGAGCGGAGCAGCATGCTTGGCAATAGTCAGGCCGACTTTCGTCGTTATGATGGCTATGGTCGAGGAGACGAAATTCAGCAAAGCCCAAATTTTAGGGATTCGCCGGGAATGCAAGATGGCATGCTGCCGAGGCCTCGTGCGCACTCGTACTCGGCCATGCCAACTCGGCATCTTCCATTCCCATATGGAGCTTCGCAACCTCCTCACCATTTTAACAGAGTGTTTCCGACTTCAGCATTGCCATGGGAGCAGAAACTGGATATGGGAAGCTCTCATCAAATGGAGTACGCTCAACCTCCCTACGGCAACCATGAGTCTTTCGGAGTGGACGCGAGCGACTCGACAATGAAGCTGAAGAGTAGGCACTCGCTAGCCTCCTCGAACTCCTCCATTGCATCCTCATCGGCAAAATCAGTCATTTCTTCTCGGCAAGGCGACTACCATGAGCGCTCTCCCACGGAAGGTGGAGGCTTCAATCGAGGGACGCCTAGTATCCACTCGAACATCTATGAGCCCATCAGCCCTGGTGAAATAAACCCTTTGCAAGGGACTATTGGTCAAGCAGGCGGAATCTCTGCATCAGTCATTTCTCAGGATTCTGACGTCTACGGCAATCATGCCCTTAATGACCTGCACAATGAGGAGGCACGAGAGTTCTACGAACCGCCCTCGGGACCGAATCAAACGAATCAGAAAAGTGACTACAGCTCCTCCAATGCTTCTGGGACTCCCATTTACAGGACCTCAACCACAACTGCATCCTATGATATCCCTCGCTACTAGTGGTCATAGTACGAGTACTGACGTCTCCATTATTTTCGCGTAGCTGTCTAGCTCCATTGCAGTCGCAAGTCGGTTCACGCCCATTATACCATCATCATCACCGTCATCATCATCATCATCACCATCATCATCATCATCATCATCTAGGGATAGACCTCTGGTCTAAATGTTCGATATATATATATACTGTTTCTATTAAATTCATTGTCAAGCCTGCAAATTTTTTTGGCATCAAACTGAAAAAAAAAAATTAAGCATTAGGTATAGATTTCAGTTACGTCATGAGAGCAGCACCTGGGATGCTTCTATAATTCAACTCTGTTTATAGCCTCTGGCACGAGCGGCATTCCTTAATCTCTACCGAACGATTGAATTCTTGGGTAGATGACGGCACGTCCATGGCAGGATTCTCTGAGAAGAAGTCCCACGGCGTGAGATGAACAGAAAGCCTCTCCATGGGCATTATGGGGAAGTCTTCGACACGGACGTGATGGGTCAGACCGAAAGAGTGCCATAGAACAACATCCTCGTTGCGGACATTCTCTTTGCGGGCAATGGCATCAGTCACGCCACCACGTTCGACCGAAGACTGGTTCGTCCAAAGTCCGCCAGCAAAAAATTCGTTGTCCTTGTGCTTAGAGACCCAGTAGTGGTGCGTAGCAAACCGAGCACGGTTGCGGGCTACGGTCCCCTCCGGCGCCATCAACAGCGCAGAGGACACGCCCTGAATCTTGTAGCCAACGGGGTTCTTCGAAACGGGATTGATAACGTTCTCGTTCACGATCTTCACATACCGGTTCTTGGCCGAGTTTGCGTCGAAAGCTGAACTGACCTCAACATTCTTCACATCGTTGTAGAACCCAGTGCCCTTGGGGTTGAGGTGGTCCCACGGCGGCAGCTCCGTGTCGCACACCTGCACGGTATTGTTGTGACCGTCAACAGCGGGGTCAATACGGAAGTTGAAGATGTGCTGGTGCGATGCAGCCATGGTCGACGGAGCAACGACATTCCCCCACTTGGACTTCTTGTTCGGGTCGATGTACTGCGTAGAGACAATACCAGTGGCACGGACTTCGAGCTCAATACCACCAATTTGGTCCAAGTGGTAGATGAAGATATACTCGTAGTTTGCCACGGTGATAACCATCTGGAGAACGAGCACGCGGCGGCGAGCAACACGGCCATTGCCAGTGCGGTAGTTCGTGTGCTTGTAGAGGATACCGTCGTCTTGTTCGTGCATGCACACAACGTTCGGGCGAGTCGTGACGGAGCCGTCCGGGTTCACGATCGTGCCGTTGAAGTACTTGATGACGCCCAAGCAGTCGCAGCCGAGTCCGAGCGAGTTCGCGGCGACACCAGCACCGATGTCGCCGAGATCGAACGCCTGCTTCCGGTGCAGAGGCGACCGCGGATCGCCGTACGGAACCGTCATTTCGTTAACGGCAAGTCGGTAGAATGTCTGGCGGCCATTGTAGCGAAGATCGTGGAGCGTAGCGCCCTCACGCGGATTGAACCCAACGCGGAAGGACCACTTCTGCCACTTCACAAGCGAGCCGTCAACGGTAAACGACGGGCCCTCGGGCTGCAAAACATTGTACGGCTTGAGGTCCGGTCTGAAGCTGTCCTTCCGGAGCTCGGGCTCGTACTCGATAGTGTTTCCGCCGAAGTTGTTCGCAATGGGGGTCTGCACGTTGTGAGTGTCGTAATTGATGGCCACATCGTCGTCGCCGATGCCACCGGACGCACACCAATCAATGCGCACAAACTCGCTTGTGACGATGTCGAAGATGACGACAAACGGCAGCGGGCGGCCATAAACGTTCGAATCCGGGTGGTTTGTGTCCGGGTCACGCATGTACATCAAGAAGTTCGCCAAGCGGGGCATGACGTTGTCCGAGTCGGACCCGTACATCCAGCAGTCCGGGGCGAGTGCGTCGATCTCCTTCTTCGTGAGACCAAGCTTTGCACATGCCTTGTGGACCTCGGGGTGTTCGAGCATGATCTTTTCGAGGGCAATGCCCTCCAAGGGATCACAAGGCGGGTGCGAGCCCGTCGGGAACAGCTGGCGCTTGATGACCTGTCCCGAGTTCACGTCAACCCACAGCTCCTCTGCCTGGACGTTCTTCAGGACATGAAACACGCAGTACGCGATTCGTGGCGGCGGCGGGATGGGCGATCCCTTGTGCTCGGCCTCTAGATACTTCTTCATGTAGGCCTTTGGGGGCTCTTCGGCCTGGACGTTCTTGATGTGAATAGAAAGACCCTTGTTCGCATCGCGAAGGATGCCGACGACCTTCTTTGCCTCAGCGGCCGTAAGCTGGTCTAACGGATGAACCATTCTTCTATGAAATGTTGTCTTGGATAATGTGTTGGAGAGTGTGCTGCAAAAAGCTGAGCTGCTCAGCAACCCGCTGTTTCGGCACAGTATTTATCAGTCCGCTTTTGGGGCTAGGGCCCAAGGCAAGCAGATAAGGACGGCTTATCTGCGTCCGCACGGCCAGCGGCTACTGGGCCCCGCCCATTCGCAGGCTGCGACGCAGGACAAAGTGTATTCACCACATCAGAGGCACCGAACTGAGCATGCATAGCATATTCCGACGAGTTCAGCCAGTTTTTCAGCCTTGAACAGCGCCGGCGAATTTGCAAGCGTGTCGCCTATCGGCTAGTGTTTTAGAGCTACCCTTGACCAGCAGGCTCGGCTGGAAGGCAGGAGCTTACAATAACCAAGTCTGAGCTCCATGAGGTAAGTGTAAGCGCAGGCGTTAAGAAAAAGTCGCATGTACATCGCACACGAAACCGCAGTCCAAAGCCCGCAATGAGACTTATTTTTAGCTGAACTACTGAACGTCTATTCTGCGTTCCTTTTTTCGCCAAAAACGGGTTCTATCCGCCAAGTTTCGCGACGTCAAGGCCTGTAGGCCGCTCCCAGCACGTTCGCTTATCACTTCCCCATCCGCGGCGTGAGGGCTCTTCCCAGCGTAAAGATAGCCGAGACACGCCTACGCTTACCGCCCCCCCAGGCTGCAGGGGGATTACTCCATACATATATGGCTCTCGACCTAGCCCTCTTGTCCCGCTGAACATATGGTGGTTCGAATCCCGTCGGCTCGAGCCATAAGCTGTGTGGCCGCGAAGCGCGTTAATTAAACAAAACAAAGTCACAAAATCCCGCACACATAAGCTTCAACCATCACTGGATTCGGCAAGCCCAGTCGGAGAGCTGTGGTTCGGGCCACGCAGCTTACACGCGAGCGGTTTCTCCAAGTCCCCGCCTGTCCAAGCCTTTACATAATTGCCTTTTGCCAGCTCGACGTGGTGGCCGTGGAAGGGCACATCACGAGACTCGACTCTGTGACCGAACGCGACTCTTAGCTAACGCCTACTACAGCGAGACGGTGCGGTTCGAAAAAAAAAGGCGTGAGACATGACCGCTGCCGGGCCCTCAACGAAAAGGCAAAAAGCGAATGCATCGGAATCGACTCCTCTAGAGCTTCCGTGGGTCGAGAAGTACCGCCCAAAGCTTTTGAGCGATGTCGTGGGCAACGAAGAGACGGTGTCTCGACTGCGGGCGATCGCACGCGATGGCAACGTGCCGCATATGATTATTAGCGGAGCTCCGGGCATCGGCAAAACAACGTCGATCCACTGCCTCGCGCACGAGCTCCTGGGCAACGAGCTGTACCAGGACGCGGTTCTCGAGCTGAACGCGAGCGACGAGCGCGGGATCGACGTGGTTCGCGGGCGCATCAAGGCGTTTGCGCAGAAGAAAGTGAACTTGCCCGCTGGACGACACAAGATCATCATTCTCGACGAGGCCGACAGCATGACCCCGGGCGCCCAGCAGGCTCTGCGGCGTACAATGGAGATCTACTCGGGAACAACGCGGTTCGCGTTCGCTTGCAACCAGTCGAGCAAGATTATTGAGCCCTTGCAGTCGCGGTGCGCGATCCTGCGGTTTGCAAAACTCACAGACGAGCAGGTCTTGTCTCGGTTGCTCGCCATCATTCGCGCAGAGCACGTCGAGTACAGCGACGATGGCTTGAGTGCGCTCCTGTTCTCGGCCGAGGGCGACATGCGACAGGCAATCAACAACTTGCAGTCGACCCATTCGGGCTTCGGGTTTGTGAACGGCGACAATGTGTTCAAGGTCGTCGACTCGCCGCACCCCGTCGTCATTGCCCGCATCCTGTCTGCATGCCTCGCAAACGAGCTCGAACGTGCCCTCGACTCTATGGAGGACCTGTGGATAAAAGGTTACAGTGCTGTGGACATTGTCACGACGATGTTCCGCGTGTCAAAAACACTGGACAAGCTCGGCGAGAGCCAGCGTCTAGCCTTCATGAAGGAGATCGGCTTCACGCACCTCCGCGTGCTTGAAGGCGTGGGCACAAAGCTGCAGGTTGCGGGCCTAATTTCGAAGCTCACGACTTTGTCTGCCTAAACTAATTACCCTACGTAGCTAATCGCAAGCGGAGACGCCGTGCTCTATGCAATTTTTCACCGAAAATTCACCTGAACGAACTACTGTATGCTGTTCCATACTTTATACGCTCCATGCTTGCCATGCTTCCCACGCGTGCCATGTTTCATCATGTTTTATCATGCTTTATCATGCTTTACCATGCTTTATCATGTTTTATCATGCTTTATCATGCTTTATCATGCTCTCCATTTTCTCAGATGAGCCGCAAGCAGTACGCCCATACGGCAAAGCCAATGGATAGAAGCGGGATGTACCAAGACGGTCCCGAGAGGGGCGGCGGGCCGTAGTAGTTGCAGATGACATGCGAGACAACCGAGGGCCAGATCGAGCCCGACCTCAGGAACCAGTAGCAGGCGTACGTGCCAAACAGGCTCGTCATAAGGAAGTGCACGAAGCCCTGCAAAACCGCGGTTTTCAACGACGCCTCTTCGTTCAGCCAGATCATCACGGCGTGATGGATGTGCGCAATACCGAAATAAAGGAAGTTTTCTTTGAGGGCCTCTGCGTCCGAAAGACCCTGTTGTCTGTAGATTGCCACAATTGCTCCACGGTACACGAGCTCCTCCGTGAGGGGGCCAATAACGAGGTTACGCAGGGTCTGCAGCTTGAACTTCCAGTTCTTTAGCACAATACGCGGGGCCCCGTGTGCCAGCAGAGGTGCGAGGTAGATAAGGTGCAGCATCCAGGACGCCCGCCACGTCTTTTGCAGAACGTCAAGGTCAATGCGTCCAGCCCAGTCCCGGTAGTTGTACCCAAAATTCATTACAGAAAAGAAAGTGAAGATTGTAATGCCAATAATGCGGCGGGCCATGACATCAACGTCATCTCTGCGGTTCGACCGGCCACCGGGGAAGATGTAGACGGAGCCTACATATGAAACAGACAAAAGACTACACAGCCCACGAGCGTCCATTTTAATTTCTTGTTGTGAGGTTTATTTGCGCGAGTCTGATATTTCCTATTCTTTTGGCCGTGCTCAAGTCTCGAAAAGTCGTGCTTTATACTCGTGCTCTAAGACAACGTAATCGCCTCGCCTCTCGGCTCGATGGCACACGTCCAGCCGTACTTAGAAAGACAGGCTTGTGTATGTATGTGTCTCTCTCTCCACAAAAATGCGCGTGGGACTCCCTCGCCTATACATATGGATCACCTGACTTGGGCCTGGCACGAGCGGTTGTCCCACGACCCAAAGGCAAGTGTGTGTGTGTGTGTAGCAGTGGACTGTGGAACACGCGAACGAGTCACTGAATTGCTCTTGAAGCGCTGAGTTTCGTCGTACTGACCGTTTGCGGACGCCATGAAGGAGATAGCCGAAATTCTCGGCGTCACATTCGAGGAGCTGAACGAGCCCGGTGCCCCAAATCTCGCCAGCGAGCGTGTGGTCGACGAGAGCGAGCTTTTACTCGACCACGACGAGGTCGAAACAATGGCCAGCACGGCTTCTGCGGCTGTAGAAATCCTGCATCAGTTGCAAACGAACAGCGTTGAGTTTGAAACGAAAATTCGGCAGCTGAGCCAGGAAATGAACGTGCTCGAGTCCCAAAGCTCGTCCCTGCACCACCGCCTTATGGCCCGCGAACAGGCCCTACGTCTTTTGGATCCTATGCTCGAGGAGTATGCGATCCCCTCCCAAGTTGTAAACACGATCTACGAGGGCGAGATGGACGCGGCGTGGTACGCGGCCCTCGACCGCGTGCGAAAGCCCATAAACACGAAAGGCAAAGACACTAAATGCGTGCAAGACGCGCTAAGCCTACGGGCGATCCTTCTGTCGCGTGCTGTTGAGCGGTTCAAGATGTTTTATGTTGCAAAACTCCGCATGCTACGCCGGCCAGGCGTTGATTCTCAGCAAGTTCAGGCCGAAATCGTGCAGGGACGCATCGGGATGGAGCTGTTGCGGGCACATGCACCACGCCTTGCGTCGGCCCTCGCTTCAGCCTATCGAAACACGATGAAGTGGTACTACGGCATGCTCTTTGGCAAGTATGGAAGGTGGCTAAACCGGCAGCCGCTCGCCACTGTAAGCACGGCTAAACTGCTGGGCACGGCCGTGAGCCACGGCGGCTCGGAATCCCTGTTTTCCATGAGCATTTCATCAGCGAAAAGCGTCGATGCGTTCAGTGTGGGTGCACGCCCAACTGTTCTTCTCACCGATGAGAGGTCGGCGCCGCCGTTACCAATGACCTCCACACTGCCAGCATCCTCCGCACACTACCCAATTGAAGTGCTTGTTCGCAGCATGCTCGTGGCGCTTGCCGACAGTTTCGAGATGGAGAGCCAAGTCGAAGACGTGATTCATGCATCGGGCTCGTCAACAGCGCACAAAAAGCAGGGAAGTATCACAGACATGTCGGGCCAAGTAAGCCCGCGCTCGCCGCCTGTCCCGTCGTCCCCATCCTCAACATCATCCTTATCAAAAATACCATCAACGCCATCAACGCCAACCACGCCGAAGTCAGGCTCCCACACGGGCTCGACGGGCTCGACGGGCTCGACGCGGCCAGGGAAAACCTCGTTTGTTCAGCAATTCGAGCCGACACTTGCATTCTACGCCGAAGTCATCAATCACTGGATCTCGCAGGCAACTGGAGATCTTTTCGGGCTGATGCTCGTTATTCGCCTTGCTCAGCGCTCGTCCTTGAACAAATGGGTCAAGCCGTGGCTCGACGCCATAATAAAGAACTGCTGGCCCCACGTGTTGACCACTTGTGAGCAGCAAGCTAAAAGCATAGAGCAAGCAGCGCTCAAGGCGTCTACAGCGGGCAGCGCAGGCCAGGTATCGTTGGCGCCGCACACATTAACTCAGCTTGTTTCAAGCTACGTCTCGGGAATTCTGCAACTCTGCCCGGACATTCCGGAACCTTTGCTTGCAAAAGCACTCAATAACATAGTCGAGGCTTATGAGCTGTTCATATCAAAGCTCGCCGCAGGCAATGAAAAGGTTCTGTACAACAACTATTTTGTCATGTCGTCGCTCATTGGAGACATCGAAGGGCCGCTAGCGGCGGAATTCGCGAAGCACTTCCAGCTGCTTGTGCAGGCCTATACTTCATGAGAAGCTACTACTTCCCGCAAAAATGGATACAATTACATTTGTACATATACCTTTGTCACATTAAATTAATACAGCGGCCATTTCGTGCTCCGTTTCGTGCTTTTTTGCTATCTCACGCAGCTCGGCTTCTCTGTATGACCCACCACCACGTAAACGAAGCAGCAACAACCACTGCACCACAAACAGATAGTTCAGTAATCAGCGAGGACTCGTTTTCTTCGTCAGGCAGAACGACGGTGGCCGAGCCAGGGTGCGTGGCGGCCTCTACAATTTGCACAAACAGTGCGCTGAGACTCGACGGCCAATGCGAGCTCACATGCATAGGCGCTGCAATTCCTAAGGCGGCAGTGAACTCGTCGGGCTGCTCGTCACATCTCTGCTGTGCACGGTCTTGGTCAGCCTTCAATGCCGCAAATATGATGGGTAGGCTGTCAAGTTCTTTATGATTTCTTCGAAACTCAGCAAGATAGGCAAAGCTGTTCGGGTCCGACGAGTCGTAAGTCAGGCACACGACATCGCACTCTTCGAGCTTGCATGGAGTTTCGGCAACTGTGTCTTCAAGAGACCCGAACTCCTGGAGAATGAGGTAGCTCTGCTTGCCTCCCGGCATCTCGACTGAATTCACGACGGTTTGCGGCGCCGTGCCCAGGGTCTCAGACGTGCGCGACCGCGCTCCTAGGAACGACGAGAGCAAAGTCGACTTGCCGGCCCCTGATTTACCGAATACGAAGCAGTTGAAAACTTGGCGGTCCTTCACCACCGAGTTCCGGTAAACGCGCGATCTCGGGTTGCGCTTTTTGGCCGGTTTCGTGACTCGAAGGGCGGACTTGATATCGGGGCTGTTTGCGCGGTAGTTGTAGCCGAGCATGGCTATGTACGCGAGCGCGTCTGTGTGGTCGAGGTACACAAACATCGACCACTGCGCGAGCCATCCTTGCAAGGTCACGTACCCGTCATCGTTGCGCAGAGTGGAGAACGGGAAGTTGAACTTCTTCCAAATACTCGGGAGGCCCGGCGTGGGCGTAAACAGCGCGTCAAGCTCTTTGGGGCTCAACCCGCCGTCGTTATCCCTGTCAAACAGTGAAAAAAGATCCACCAAGAACTGGTATCCGTCCGGGCTGAGCTCCACGTGGCTGAGTGGGTCCACGTAGAGCATCGGCCGCAAAAACTTGTCGTCGAGGCTCAGCGAGTCTGTGTACTGGAAGTGTCTCAAAATTGTCCAAATCGTTTCGTGCCGGCCCCGCTCGCAGTATATTTCTGCAAGACTCAAAAACCCGGCGAGTGTGATCCCGCCAACTTCGCGGTTGTACAGCCGTGGTCTGCTCGAGTTTGGGCCCGAGTTCAGGCCCGAGTTTAGGCCCGCGTGCGAGCCCGCAATCTGATGGCTTCCTTCAGCCACGTTATTTAATGCCGCCTCGCTCTGAACGGACTCTCTTCGTGTTGCAGGTGCTTGATAAGAGCCATTAGGAGCCGAGGTCTCGATGTTCTGGTCTTGGATACTGGCCAGGGTCTCGTGGATCAGCTGGACCTCCTCGTCGTCCAACCGCGATTTGAACACAGTCTGCTGCAAATTTTGGAGCTTGGCCGTGTCCAAGTACCCGGACTGGTCCTCGTCGTACAAAAAGAAAATCCGGCTTAGTGCATCGCGTGCTAACGGCTTGAGCTTACCGACCTTCGAGTCGAACAGTGGCGCAAGCGGGTACACAATTGCTCGCTGGCACAGGTAGAAAGCTTCGTTCACGTTGCATTTCTCTTTTGCGCTGCAGCGAATAAAGCTTTCGATTTCCTTGAAGTCCTGCATGAGCTGGATGATATCCTCCTCGTCCTCAACGCTCATCTTCTCAGGCTCGGCGTGATGGTCGTGGAATAGCTCGTCCTGCTTGTTTTGGCACAGAATTATGGGCAAGTTAATGCCATTGTCTCTGAGAAACGGAAGCCAGAACAGCGAGACGCGCTCTATCGTGTAGTGGTCGCTGTAAACGAGCCAGATGCAGTTTGCCTGGCGGAGCTCGCTCAAGAGTTTGGGCCGCTGGCTGAGCGAGGGCGACGTATCCACGAGCGCAATGCTCGAATTGTTGTTACTGCGCGAGAAAAACAGCGTTGGCAGCACATCCTCGATGTTTGGGATGTACCGGTCCTTGAAGAGGCAGGTGATGAGCGTGCTCTTACCGACGCCGTCGTCCCCAATAACAACGATTCTCATTGTTGATCCGAGAATTCACGACGCTAGGGTGTCACAAAAATGCTGTCGCGGGCCCGCTAGCTTCACCCAGGACTGGACTGCGCGCACGAACTGAGAACCGGCTTCGAGCGTCTCGTGTGCTCAGGGCAAGGGCCTTCTTCCTAACTGTGGTCTCCCTACCTGTGGTCTCCCTACCTGTGGTCTCCCTACCTGTGGTCTCCCTACCTGTGGTCTCCCTACCTGTGGTCACAGCCTGTGCTTACCGTGATAGTCATCGCTGGTAGTCACCGTGGGGGGTAGATCGAACCCTTGGGCACATCCTTTCAAGGTAAACAAACGAGGCGGCGTTCGTAAGTAGAGCAGAACTGTAAAGAAACAGGCCCGCGTGGGATAAAGAGAAAGAGAGTAATATATGGACGCTGAACTCACGTCGGCGATTCAAGAGATCGAGACGCGGGATGGAGCAAAGCTTCTCAGTGCCGTACACACGGTAGAGCAGTTGATCCTGCAGAACGCAAAGGAGTTCACCTCAAAACAGGATATGTTTGCCTACAACATTGCGGGCCGTCTGTCTTTACAGCTTGGTGACGTGCTCGAACCTACATACAGCGAGCCGCACTGCATAGCGTTTCTGCGTCTTTTGCGAGGCCTGTGTTTACTGCACCGGCCAAGCCGTCAAGTGTTCAACAATGACGCGGCGCTGTCCACACTTTTAAGCGGGCTCAAAAGCAAGTCGCCGAAAGTCCAAGTGGCTGTCATTGAGACACTGGTCTCGGTTCTTGTTCGCCAAGTCGAGGCGATCCGCCGGTTCGAGCAGCTGAAGGGCCTGAAGCTCGTGTGCGACCTGTTCAAGCAGTCGCGCACGACGACGCAAGTAAAGCTCGCAATTCTGCAGTTTCTGTTTTTCTACCTCATTCCCGAGACAAAGATCCCGAACAACCAAAGACCGGTCGAGCGCAAAACAACGCAGGACAAGCAGGTGATGCTCGGCAAGTACTTGTCGAACGTCGACGGGCTTGTGCGCGAGCTCGAAATGAACAAGCCGTTTGGTCAGAGTGAGATTGAGTGGTAACACGCACGCACACGCATACACCTGCACCGCCTCATCTCGCATACTGACCCTCAGATACCGCATACGAAGGCATGCGGCCATACAAGCATACACAATTACAAGCATACACAATTACATTAAGCAAGTCAGATCACACTCGTACAAACACAGTCAATCACGTATACATATATAACTTGGTCCAACGCACACGGTCTAATGTGCACAGCCCGATGCACACAGCATACACGGCGCAAGCATACACGGCACAAGCATACACGGCACAAGCATACACGGCACAAGCGTCACGTATTACAGCATGCATTGCATTCATACAACCATAAAAACTACAAAGCAAATACGGTCAATCCAAAATCACTAAACACGAACCTGGTTTATCGTAAACGGTTTATGTTCTGTACGGCGGGCATCACGTGCCGGTGATCTCAGGCCATGGGTGCACACGGCCATTCACGCTGTACGCAAGCGGCGGGCCAATGATATCGGCGATCCTCATCTACGGCCAACGCGGCGAGACATTGGTCTCGAGAATATACAAGGATGGCCTCAGACGCGCCGTGACGGACGCGTTCCGCGCGCAGGTCATTCTGAGCTCGGAGGTCCAGGCCCCGCTGCTGACGATGGGCTCGACGAGCTTTCTGCACATTAAATATAACAACATGCTCGTGGTTGCCGTGACCCGGCACGACGTGGACGGAATTGCCGTGTTTGAGCTGCTGTGGCGGTTCTGCGAGGTCTGCAACAAGCAGCTTGGCCGGTTCGACGAGGCCGCGTGCTACCGGCACGTCTCGCAGATCTACGAGATTCTCGACGAGATTGTCGACTTTGGGTACCCGCAGAACGCCGAGTACGGGCTCATGAGGCTGTCGAGCTCGCACACGGACAGCATGGGCTCGTCTACGGACAGCGTTGGCGGCCACGCGAACGGATCACGGTCCCTGAGCAGCAGCACGTCCGGCGGCCATGGCATTGGCAGCGCCGTGAGCTCGCTGAAACGGTCGTTCACGAGCGCAAAGCCCGCCTCGACCTCCTCAAGCTCGCCGCCAACCAGCGCGGGCAATGGCGCAATAATGGCCGGCGGTCACCGGCCCGCAGCCCCGCCGGCCGAGGTGCCCTGGCGGCGCAGCGACGTGAAGCACCGGCGCAACGAGATCTATTTGGACGTTATGGAGAAGCTGAACATGGTGTTTGAGCCCGACGGCCACTTGATCAGCGCGAGCACGGACGGCGTGCTCAGGGTCAAGGCCCAGCTTTCGGGGCTGCCGCACTGCCAAGTCGATTTGGACAGGATGACTGTGCTCGAGAACAGCCAGCTGCACTCGTGCGTCGACCACGGACGGTTCCACGACGACGGTGTCGTGCAGTTTGTGCCCCCCGAGGGCGAGTTCGACCTGCTGCGGTACCGCGTGTCGAAGGGCATCAAGGTGCCGTTGACGGTGCTGAACGGCACGAACAACGGCGAGTACTTTGTGCGCATCAAGTGCACGCTCGAGTCCCGGCGGCACCTCACAAACGTGGCGCTTCTCGTGCCGCTGCCGCCGTCGAGCACGAGCAGCACGCAAAGGCTGAAATCGAGCTCGGGCAAGGCGAAGTTTGCTGGCGACAGCACGGCCGTCGAGTGGAAGATCGCACGCCTCGCCGGGAACAGCGAGGCCACGCTGCGCATCTCGTCCGACGAGTTTGCAACGCTCTCGGGCAACGGGCCCATTACCGTGAAGTTTCTCGTGAACATGTTCACGAGCTCGTCCCTGCATGTAGAGTCGTTGCGCGTGGCCGAGGAGTCGAAATACAGCACGCTGAAATGGGTGCGGTACCTCACCGAGTCCGGTGCGTGCGAAGCACGGACGTAGACATAAAAGTAGCATTTGCATATACCTATTTCAGACGGACGCACCTGCCAGGAACGGCCCGGCCAGTCGTTGCTAAATGCTGGCCTGGGCTAACTGCGAACCTATGTCAACTTCAAGCATACGCGAAGCTGTGCCTAGCATTTACGTAGGTGTGCATTTACGTAGGTGTGCATTTGCCTAGGTGTGCATTTGCCTAGGTGTGCATTTGCCTAGGTGTGCATTTGCCTAGTGGTTCATTTGCAGTTGTGCCAAGCTTTTGTATAATTTGTCTTGCGTTGCCATAAGGCGTGTCAATGCGAGTGTTGCCAGCCTGCATCAATGCTGTATAGTGTATGTATGTGTGTAGGACACGTATGTTGGCAAATCAGGTCGAGCGCTGTGCAAGAGTCGTGAAGAACTCGCTGATGACCTTCTTGTCGTCCACGCCGTCGAGCACGGTCCGCGACACCGACGGTTCAGGAAGCCGTTTCGTCTTTGCAAACTCAGCAATTGTTTGCGCAAGCTCGTCAGGGAGCGCAGTGGGCCGGTCCGGAACTGCATTGGCTGTTTCAGAGCTTGTGAACGCAGGCAACTGCAGCCTGTTTGCGAACGCAGCCTCGAAATCGAAGTCCGGGTTCAGTGCCAAAATCTTTTGTTGCGAGTCACCGCCATAAATAAGCACGGACGACCCGTGGAATCGCTCGGGCTCCCGTTCGCTAGCGGGCGACGCATTCAGCAAATGCATGAGCACGGCGTCTACATCAATACTTGACTCTTCTTCTGTCGAGTACGCGAGCACGGCGTCTAGTCGTAGCGCCGACGCGCGTAAATACTGGTGGCACAAGTCGAACGAAATGTTCAATGCAGCAGCCGCGCGCGAAGTTGTGCCTAATCGGTCGTAATCCGTGGTCGTGAGCACAAGTTCAGGCCTTGTACTGAGCTCGGCAAGGATCTCGCCGAGCTGCGCAATGTAGCTGGGCCATTTGCTCGTTTCTTGCCAGCTCAGGGCAAACACAAGAACTAACGGTTCCGAAAATGGGACCTGTTTCACAAGCCCAGCGTCGAGCTCGCGGATGCGTAACACATGAATGCGTGTCGACGGTGCCTCGGCCCGTGCCAATGCGTGGAAAGTCGTGATTTCCGTGGGCCCAGCCCGCGGCCCGAAAGATTCAAACCCGGCTACGGCCTTAGGTCCGAGCAACACTAATGTTGGAGTCCGCTTATATTCATGAACGCGTGCAATCCTCTCCCACATACACGCTGCGGGATCCGGCCAAGGGATCCGGCCAAGGGGCCCGGCCAAGGGGTCCTATAAACAATGGGTGACACGTGATGCGAACCACACACATGTACAACTGTGTGCACCCAGTTGTATAACAAGTATATGCTATAAATTTGTATGTCGTGCATTACATGTCGTGCATTACAGTCAACGTGAGTACATGCATATGTAAATGGTTGACACGTAAATGGTTGGCACGATGTTGAGAGGCACAACAACTTCTGCCCCACGAATCTGTGCCTTCCAAAAAAACCAAGCCTGTGCTGATGAACGATACCTGTCATCTTGCCACTGGGGCAGTTGGGTTAAAAGCTCGTATGAGCCATGCATACAGCAGAAAGTCTAGGAGACCGACAGCTATTAGAAAGATTAAAACTCATAGTGGGAATAGTGCACGACCTTTTTTTTTTCTTGATTCCCAGGAGTTTCAGAGTTCCTCTCATCCTGAAATATTCACTCTTCTTCCTTTAGCCTCGACATCTGCTGTGAACTTGTCGAAGTCTGACAGATCCCCATATAGGACCGGTAGTGTAAATTCTTTGTAGTGTACAAAAGAAGCACAGCGAATTATCGACTTGCCATATTTCATGCTAGCATTGTACCAAAGGTCCTGCAGCTCAGTAATATTCAATGGTGGAGTAATGTAATGGCCGAAACACGCGCAATACTCTACACCTTCTGAATGAATTATCTTTCATATCACGTAGGTGGCGTTGTGTTCATCGAAATATTTCAAGGCAGCTGAGAGGTCATCTGGAAGGCCCCTCGTCATGACGATTCGAAATGGTAGGGTTTAGCCGAGACCGAAACATATCCGATGGCGATATATAGTCTGCTACTAGAATCAAAAGTTTAGGATTTAACCCTTGTCCGTACCATATGCACTCCACATAAATTGAGGTAAGGGGATGCCGCGTCCTTACCCAAGCGTGTCCCTGATCCAACGCCGAGAAAGCACCAATGGATTGGATACTCTCTTAGATACCCTCAATAGTAGTGGACCTTGTGGTCACATTCGCATAGGTACGCACTCATTCCTTCACGGAAGAGGTTCTATGTAACATTTTCGTCAGTCGAACAGCCAAATGTGTCTCGTCCTGGCCATAGTATGCAGCGTACCTCATTGACTAGACGAACACTTGAAGACGGGGAAGTGTCTTGAGTTGGGCTGTAGTCGGCTACGCAAAAATAGTCCTGTCCAAAATGAGAGACAAATGCAGTTACTAGTAGATCATTTTCGCATCTTTGAAGGGTGGTAAGCCAGGAAGGCAAGTAAACTACGACAGACCTTGCCTTCAGCATGGAGCGAGGTGGATTCCACAGTACTTTGGCCCTAGGCAGAAATGCACATACCAATGGCAAGAGTAATCTACTAGTCACAACAGGGTCCGAGGCCTCTGAGAACTAGTCATTTCCGGCTAACAACGCTGTGGCAAGTATCACGAAGGACAACAGGCACTCGTTTTGAAGCTCCAGAGCCACGAGCCGAGATAGCAATCTCACTGAAACAAAACTTTGGCCCCGCATTTAGAGAACGCGAGAGTCTATTCCCACTCACTGACTTAGATGACTCACGCCTGCGCACAGGTTTTTGAGGAATGAGCTAGCACAATTCTTTCACCTACGTCACATTCTTGACTCGTGTGACATGAATCAGGGGCCGCAGGCGTCAACGAGTTCATTTCAGGACTGCGGCCCTAATGAGACGAGCCTCTTATCACAACACGCCTGAACCTATCATTCAAGATCGTTATACGCCAGCTGGCCCACGATCCGCCATGAAACTCACTAAGGACTCTCTATTTTACAGAGGGGACATCAACACATTCTGGATCGCAACAACGCCGTCTCCGTCACAGGTCGGTCGTCTGTGACAGGCTGGCTGTCCGTGGCAGGCCAAGCCGATGGAGCTTGCCAACAAGCTTACGAGCGAACGACGTCCCGCCGTAGCTCGTGTAGTCCGTCTACTGGTGATGCTCATGAACTAATTACTTATTGAATTGGTAAAAATAAAATAGAAAGGACCTTGACATAATGCGGCTCACAGAATCATGCATTTCCTACTTCTATCGTTTTCGGATTCTTTTGAGAATTGCAGCTTCCGTCACTCTCAGATTTCTTCTCCCGCTGGGCCTCCGGTCGAAACTTGTCAAACACCGACAAGTCCCCGTATATAATCGGTAGATGTTCCTCTTCGTAGCGCGTGTACGAAGCGCAGCCATCTAGAGCAAATGCGTCACCAAATTCACATTTGCCTAGGAAACAGATATGCCTCAGCTCTCTATATTCTTTGGCGGAATGACTGCCGATATACGCCAGATAGTCCCCGTGCGTTATAACATCCAGTGCTATCACAAATGTTATATTGTGTTTATTCAAATATTCTATAGCAACGGAGAGGTCCCTCATGACGGTGAAAGATGGCAAGCTTGTCTAGGACCGGAGTCTCTGGGGTGGCAATATATATGCTCAACTACTAGAATTTAAAGTTTAGGGCTCAACCCTCGTCTGTAGAGTATGCTGTCTGCAGCTCTAACAGCTGTGCCGGAAAGCGCGCAACTGCCAAAGAGCCCAAAGAAGGTCTTATTCACAGTGACTCCGCGTTCTATGGCACGCGTGCGCTCCTCCATGCACTCCACAGAAAGTGAGGCACCTGAGGTAAGGGAATGTCGCGTCCTCTCCCAAGCGTGTGTCCCTGTAGCATCCAACAATGAGAATTCTTGGCTCTGCATGGCCACCAAACAGGCCCGATGTCTCGATTGCACAACGCGAAATCGTCACACTGGCACGCGTGGCCCACTTGAATGCCAAAGCATCCAACGCAGATAAAGCACCAATGGATTGAATACTCTCCAGGAAGCTCTCAATTATAGTGGACCTTGCGGTCACATTCGCATATCCACCAGAGATGGATGTCGAATTGACCGGAATAGGCCTTGCAGTTGCGTGTGTCTTGCCCGCTGCTGACTTGATTGCGCGCGCGGTGTGTTGAACAGCTCCCCAGGGTTCAAGACTATATATATGTCAAGTGAGACATTATTGAACCCAAGACCCGTACGGCTCCATATTGAACCCTGTAGTGCTGTTATCCTTGTCAGCAGGTCGGTCCTAGGTTTAGCAGACACATTCGCCCCTACTGCTAATAAGCAGCATGGCTACTTGCGGGTAAATTACATGGTCACATACGCGCGAGATCCCCATGGGTTCTAACCCAGTGTCTAATATACGGCATAGAGAATATGGCATATTGAGCTTGCCCCATATGATAGAGGAATGCAATAAAGAGCACTAAATGCCTGGGACTTAGCGTATGTATTATACATATGTAACGAATACTACCAAAAAGCGTGTTTCAATCAGACGCCCCACAACCGTAGCTATCTTGTCAGATTGCTATATCCAACCGAAGTCCTTCAATGAATCAAAAAAAATCACAGCCCGTCTGTCTGTGGTCCTTCATAGTGCACATTTGCATTCATGGGCATATGCATTTATGGGCATATGCATTTATAGCGAGTTGTACATGCATGTATATCGAGTACATGTAAGCACGCCGCTCACTCCCTGTGGACCTAGCTGTATCTGTTAAGAATCGTATCTATATAGCTAAATGGCTATTTTTCTGGCGTCTTTAGTTGAACGACGAAGCGAACTTCTGCGAGGCCTCCTTGAGCTGCGCGATGTCGTCCTTCGAGAGCTCACCCTTCGTGTCGATGGCATCGACGATGCTCTTCTCGTTGGCCTGGATGTAGTCGCGGAACTCGGACTCGAAGCGGGCAATGTCCTTGATGGGAATCTTGTCAAGGAAACCGTTGACACCGGCGTAGATGATCGGGGCGATCTTCGAGGCCGGCAACGGGTGGTACTGCGGCTGGATGAGCAGCTGTGTAAGACGCTCACCACGAGTCAAAGTCTGCTTCGTCGAGGCATCAAGATCAGAGCCGAACTGGGCGAAGGCAGCGACCTCACGGTACTGCGCAAGGTAGAGCTTCAGCGAACCAGCGACCTGCTTGACGGCCTTGACCTGGGCGGCCGAACCGACACGCGAGACGGAAAGACCGACGTTGATGGCCGGGCGGATACCCTTGTAGAAGAGGTCGGCCTCAAGGAAGATCTGACCGTCCGTAATCGAGATGACGTTCGTCGGAATGTAGGCCGACACATCACCACCCTGCGTCTCGATGACGGGCAAGGCAGTGAGCGAGCCAGCACCGTGCTCCTCGGACATCTTAGCGGCACGCTCGAGAAGACGCGAGTGCAGGTAGAAGACATCACCCGGGTAAGCCTCACGGCCGGGGGGACGGCGGAGGAGCAGCGACATCTGACGGTACGCAACGGCCTGCTTCGACAAGTCATCGTAGATGATGAGGGCGTGGCGCTTGTTGTCACGGAACCACTCGCCCATGGCGCAACCCGTGAACGGAGCGAGGTACTGCAGCGGGGCGGCCTCCGAGGCCGTGGCCGCAACGATGATGGAGTACTTCAGCGCACCGTTCGCGTCGAGGGTCTGCGCGAGCTGCGCAACCGTCGAACGCTTCTGGCCAACGGCAACGTAGACACAGTATAGCTTCTTCGACTCGTCGTTGCCGGCGTTCAGCGGCTTTTGGTTGAGGATCGCGTCGATAGCGATGGCAGTCTTACCGGTCTGACGGTCGCCGATGATCAACTCACGCTGGCCACGTCCGATCGGGACAAGGGCGTCGACGGCCTTGTAACCGGTCTGCATGGGCTCGTGGACGCCGCGGCGGGGCAAGATGCCGGGGGCCTTGAGCTCGGCCTTGCTGCGCGCAGAGGCCTTGATCGGGCCCTTGCCGTCGATGGGGTTGCCAAGGGCGTCAACGACACGGCCCAAAAGCTCGGGGCCAACGGGAACGTCGACAATAGAACCAGTGCGCTTCACGGTCTCACCCTCACGGACAAGGGCATCGGAGCCGAACAGCACAACACCGACCTGGCCGGCCTCCAAGTTCAGGGCCATACCCTTGACGCCGGACGAGAACTCGACGAGCTCCTCGGCCTGGATCTTGTTCAAACCGAAGATGCGGGCAACACCGTCACCAATCGACAGCACACGGCCAGTCTCGTCGAGGCTCGCCTCGGACGACACGCCGCGGATGCGCTCCTCGAGGATCGAGGAGACTTCGGTCGGGGCAGCCTTGGCGTAACCGCGACGAGCGCCAGCACCGGCGAACACGCGCGGGAGGGCCGATACCCGCGGGGAAAGACGAAGGGCAGACTTAAACATTTCCTTTTCTAGTCTTGCTTGGGTGGAGAAAAAAGAAGAAGAGGTAGGCTGGGAAGGGGAGAGCGGATTGGGTGCTTTCGCGGATTGTAGCTTAGTTAAGCATACACGCACCGCTTACCGTGGAGCGCCGGGTCCGGCCTAATGATTGGGCAGTTTTCGTCTAATGATTGGGCAATCGCCGTCACGTGGACACTTTCCTGGCGACCCACTAACGCGCACGGAAGCGCGTGCACTGGGGCTCCTCCTGTAAAGTGTGTATACAATACATACTAGGCCAAGTAATAAGACATACTAATACAATGGCATGCGCACGGCAGATCTCAAACACGCCTTTTTGGAGTGCGCTCACTGAGTCTGAACCTTCCTCTATATATATATAGTTATATTAAATACTATAAAAACAAATTGGTCTGGATAAACACGCTAGACATGGAATGCGATCACTCGGCTCTCAGCCATCTTAAGTATGGCAAAGCGCTCCTCAGCTCTTCCTGGAAAGTATAAGTACATAAGAATAGTACAAGTCGCACGCAGCTGATGGGCCCGGGCATCTACGGGTCCGACCTGAGAGGCAGCATGCACCAAGTGTACATCGCTATGCCTAACGGCATGGCTTCGACAAACACTCACTAGTCTTCTTGGGCATTGCGCAGTACGCTATCGAGTACATTGAGTATACGAATGCATTGAACGCACTAATCAGTAATTGAACACATGGTTTATCCAACACAGTCCGTCGAACCATATATCGAACACATATATTGAACACATATATTAAACAATATATTGAACGCATATATTAAACGCATATACTAAACGCATATATTAAACACATATATTAAACGCGTATATTGAACACACATACATGGCATATATTGAACACATATACATGGCATACTCTGTGCTACGCTGTGCAGTACATTGTATTTACAAATACATTGACTGCATCAGTGCATCAGTACGTCGAACATAATTTATTCAACACAGAAGCCGTTGAACATATATTGAACACAATACATGGATGCCTTCCCCAGTCTCCTTGGGTCAGGGCCCTGGGGATCGGTTCCCGCCTCGGGGGGATAACGTGACAGTCGAGCGGGCGGTCGTTCCTAACCGGCCCAATGACAAACGCTGTCATTGTCTGGGACCCACACCACATCTCACATTTCATTTTACCTACGGAAAAAATGCTTCGCCGCAGCGTACAAACGGGCCGCGTGTTCTCGCGGTTGAACCACCAGATTGCCTTCCAGCCGAACAAGCAGAAGGCCGAGGCTTTCAAGTCATTTGCCCACCATACCGAGGAGCACGCGAAGGGCACGACGGCGCTCTGGCGCAACATCTCGCTCGCCACGATTCCCGTGCTCGCGATCTGCGCGTGGTACGTGTACCCGAAGGAAAAGCACCACATTGACCACCTCATCGAGCTGAACCACCTGCCGGACGATGAATGGCCCGTCGAGATGGAGTACCAGAACATGCGTCACCGCCGGTTCTTCTGGGGCGACGGCCAGCACTCCGTTTTCTGGGGCCCGACGAACCACCGCAAGGAGGAGTAAAATATTACGTAGTAGTCTCAATTATGAACGCCATTCCACGAGCCACGAGCCACGCAGTCACGCAGCAAGTTACACAGCCAAGTCACACAGCCAAGTAGGTATAGGCATAACCAAGCGTGCTAGCCATTACTAGCACCGCTGTAGGCGATGTGCAGCTTCACTGAGGCACACGAATCAAGATAAGTCTGGGAGTCAATGCCTAATGAGTGACTTCTAATAAACAGGTTAGCCAGCAATGTACTCCTCTAGATCGTTCATCACCACGTTGAGGCACGAGGCAACCAAGTCAATGGCTAATGTGAGACTTTAAGGTGGTCACATCCACCCAGTAATACAAGTAGTCAACGGCATTGTGGTACGTGAGGGAATAGTCAATGGCTAATCTAAGTGAACTCAAACCCCAGCAAGTTGATGTAACATCGTAAGGCGTTCACGCTATGCACACTCTGATCCAAGTAGTCAATGGCCATTGAGGTACGTGACCAAATAAATACCGTCAGCGACTCTGGTGTTCAGTGAGTCAAGGCGCTCACGCTACGAGGCCATTCATTCCAGTAATCCGAGTAGTCAATGGCCATTGTGAGTTAACCAAATCAGACTCCATCAATGACTGTTCAGCGAGGTCAAAGCGTTCATGAGGTCATTCAAGTAACTTCGCAAGCCGAGATGTACTAGTCAGTGACTATGTGGACTCCAGTGAGTCAAATATTATCCAGTCTCGTGTGACTCTATGAGGAGTTAACCAACACCTTTGTGGTATTTGGTCGTAGGTCATCGTCACCATTGATCACTCCAAACATACCGTCGTCGTACTTATTCGGCGTCGTGTGGCATGGTCCTGTACCTGGATGTACGGTGTATGTACTATGTATGCTCATAAATGCGGAGAGTTAAACACAAACAGGTTGTTCGTGGCTGCAATGGCCACGGTGTTCTCGTATGGGTGCCAACTCAGGTGCAGGATGTTCTTGCGGAAGTCGACCTTGTTGTTGCTGCGGCGGTTCATGCGTGCGCGGGGCGTGCGCTCATTATGGCTGCGTTTTCTGAACACGTTGCGGTCCGCAGTGAGCACAACGGCGTCGCGGTCATCGTCGCGCTCGTCCATTTCAAATGGCTCGGGCTTGATTTCGCGACGGGCATGGCGCGTCCAGCGCGCGTTCGTTCCCCGCGAGCGGCTCTTCCGCGATACCTCCTCGTCGTCGGAGTCGTCCATGGCATCCTCGTCGGACTCGTCCCGCTCGCCGTCGGCGTCCCCGCCAGCAACGGCCTCGTCGTCCTCGTCTTCTTCGTAGTCGTCATCGCCGTCATCTTCGTCGTCGTCCTTCGAGCCGTTGCTAATATGGTTGCTGTAGTTGCTGTTGTTTCGGCGGCGGGGCCGGCGGCGCGATGCCCCGTGCGGCCGTTTCGCGGCCTCGAGCGCACGCGCGGACGAGGCAGTGCCGCCGGCCGAGCCGATGGCGTGCGGATAAATAAAGAAGTTGCTCGAGTACGAGCCCGTCATGACGCTGCGCGAGTCGCCGCTGACCTCGACCTCGAACTTGTCGAAGATCGAGTCCGTTTCGTACGACGTGCACAGCCACTGCTTGATGTTGTCGTGCACATGGATCGTTTCGACAGGAGCGCGTTCCATGGCGACGTCCCAGATTTTCACGGTCATGAAGTCGCGCGCAACGACGTACCGGCCGTCCCGCGCGTACTTGATGTCGCTGATCGACGACGTGATCTCCGTGAAGAAGCTGTCGCCCTCGGGCTCGAGCGGGTCCTCAAAGATCTTTGCGTAGTCGTCGCACAGGGCGCGCTCGCGCATGTCGACGAGCCGCACGTTGCCCTTGCAGGTGCTGTAGATGAACTCGTTGCACGACGTCGGGTGGCACTCCGTCGCCGTGATGACCTCCGTGAGCTCCTCCATTGTGGCCGGCCGGATATCCACGATGTTGAAGCTGCGGTCCTGCTCGTTGAGGTTCCACAAGTTGATGCGCAAGTCATCGCTCGACAAAAAAGTCTCGCCGTCGCTGTTCACGCCAATCGAGTTTATGTGGTACGCGTGCGCGTTCGCGTACGTGCGGCGGGGCGCCGTGGCAATGATCGTGTCGTGCAGGTTCATGCGCGGTAGCCGGAGCTGCGAGATCGGCACGTTCGAGAAGCTGCGCGGGCCGAGGTGGTCCGTGCCGTTGTTTTCGGCCACGACCTGGATCGACTTCTCAAACACCTTCCACAGCTTGATCGTCTTGTCGTTTGTCGACAGCAGGTACCGTGCGTTGTTCGTCGGACGGCACCACCGTATTTGGTTGATTTTCTCCTCTATTTCCAGAGACTTCAAGTAGTCGAACTCGCGGTCGTGCGACTGGAACTCCGTGTAGAACCGGTACTCGGGCGTTCCAGGGTGGCCCTCCTCGCGCTTGAACAGCACAACACGGCCGCCACGGTCACCGGTCGCGAGGTAATCGCCCGTCGTGTCGAACTCCACTGCGCTAATAATGTCGCCTTCCGTGATGCTGTCGAGGTCCGATTTGTCGCCGAAACATTGCGTGAAGTCCCAGTTGTGTGTGCCGCTATCTTCTGCGGCGCGTGGGGAACTCGTTACCATATGAAGAGTCTCTTCTCCGGGCTCCCGCCGTTTCTAGTGTTACAGTTCCACAAGTTTGATCCAAAAGGTAAGGAAAGAGGAGGGCGGCTCAGTAAGCCGAGAGGATTACTACGAGCCGTGCGCAAGCATGTGTAATCACTGGGAACGAGAACGCGGCTCGAAGTATTTAGATATTACGGGCGGTTTGCATTAATGCGTTTCTCAGTATGTAAATTAAGTATGGTCGCCTCGTGGGGCTCGGCCGCTCGCATGCGTGCGTGTGGTATATGTACACATGTGTGCGTGTGGGGCGT
This sequence comes from Starmerella floricola, assembly GCA_030579735.1. NCBI lineage: Eukaryota > Fungi > Ascomycota > Dipodascomycetes > Dipodascales > Trichomonascaceae > Starmerella > Starmerella floricola. The sequence goes on along the minus strand of JAKTRP010000001.1, from coordinate 854,269 downwards.
GGGTGTATGTGTCTCTGTGTCTCTCTATATGTGTCCCCATATGCGTGTATGTGGGTGAGTGTGTGGGTGTGTGTGGGTGTGTCTCTCTATAGATGTGTATGTGTGATGGACCTTGGCCGGCCCGCCCTCTTGTCTACGTGCTTTGCAACGCCTGTGGAACGTCGCTCGATGTCTACTCGCGCCCACGCCCTTCGCAGTATCACGGGGTCTAGCCGTACCACGGCGGCCTTAACTGGTTCGGAAAATTTGGCCAGTCTACGACACCATGCCGGACGGAGGGGCCGAGAACCAGGACCAAAAGCCCGGTGCGCCGCAGCGATTGCAGGGCCTTTCCTCGCGAGGTGGCCGTGGCGGGCTTCGGGGTGGCCGATTCATGCCCAATTCCGTAGGAAGGCGCAGTAAAGAGGAGCGTGAGAGCACGGCGCCGGCCATGAAGCCGCCTCCACGAGGAGGTGAAGACGGAAACGACCGGCCAAAACCCGGGAATCGCAACAAATTCGATCGCCGGAAACAGCGGCAGCTGGGAACGCGCGCTGAAGCGGCTGGCCCGCTCGCGGCGCCCACGATTGCAGCCACGTCGAGCGCGGCACGAGTCCCGCGGGCCCCGGCCGGGTCCATGGTCGGCTCAGTGTCGGGCTCATCGTCCGGAGGTGGCGAGTTCGGGAGCTCGGCGAGCGTGCGCGTGAAAACAGAGGTGTCGAGCACGTTTGCGTCCCTTCCGGACGAGCGCATCGACATGGCCTCGGGAGGAGACGGCGAGAGCTACTTCCCGCTGCGCATGCCCTCGGAAGCCGTTTCGAAGGACTCGCCCTCGGCCGATCCTGCAGCCGGCGAGGCAATTGCTGCAGCGAAGGCCGAGGAGACGAGGGCAGACCCAGAAGCTCCTGGCGAGACGGAGGCCGAGCTCGAGCGCGATCTCACGAGCCACGAGCTTCTGCAGTTCGAAAACGGCGACTTCCTGCTGTTACAACTGCCCGATCTTGGTCTCGAGGCGCGCAAACCGCCGCCTTCTTCGCTCTTGCACTCGGACTCGCTGCCCGTCGATACGACACGCCCTACGAACAGTAATGGCGTTACTGTGAAGGACGAGAACGTCGAAATGGCCGATGCGCCCGTGCCTGACGTTCCTGACGAGAGTATGGACATGGGCGACGGCGAGCCGAAACAGGAGGCCGACCCCGTGGGCCCAGCTGGTAGGCTAGGCACGCTGCGCAAGCACGCCTCGGGGAAACTGACCATGGTCATTGGCGATGCCGTTTACGAAGTTCTTAAGGGCACGCACGGCGCGAGCTTGGAAGAGGTGATGCTGTTCAACGAGGCAAAGAAGCAAGTCTACCCCGTGGGCAGCGTCAAGAGCAGGGTGCTGGTTATTCCTGACCTCGACAGTTTGCACATATAGGGCATCACAATGCCCGTAATGCCCTTAATTGCCTATAATTGCCTAATATGCCTGTAAATATAAACATTTTGTGAAGACTAAAGCTCTTGTTGGCAAGGCTGCCAGGCAGGGCTAGCAAGGCTGCTAGTAACGTGAGGCTATTCCCGCTCTTGCCCGGCATTCATTGTATTTTCGCCTCTGTGCGGTCTTAAGCCGGTGCAGCCTTAAACCTATGTGGTCTTGAACATATGTGGTATTAAGCCGGTGTGGACTTAAGCCGAATTTGGTCTTGGGTGTGCGGAGTGCTGCATGGTTGCATGCACGAGGGCTGGTTCTCCAATGGCGGTCCTCAAGTTCGGAGGTGGGGCTCTGTAAAGCGGAGCTATCTCCACGCCGTCGATTAGCATTCTCATGGCGAAGAGACTCGCTCAGCCGCCTAAGGCGCCTTCGCACGTAAGTAAACGTGTACTCGCCATAACTCTCGTCGTCCTCGCCGTCTTTTCCTTCGTCAACATCCTCTTCTCCGACAACCCGGAGCTCGCTGTTTCCCTCATTTCTGGTTTCATTACGGGTCCGGCTACTGTTCTGCGTATCGTTGCGCTCGCTAGTCTGGCTGGGGTCGCGGCTATGGCCCTCAATATGGTTCTAGGCGCCGTTCTCGCCGCTGGTCTCGTCGTAATTCTCTTGGCCGTTGTGGCGGCCGTTGTGGTTACGGCGCTGGGCTCTGCTATAGCCGTTGTTCTGCTCCCCGTTGTGGTCGGCATTCTCAGCGCTTCTGGTGTTGGCATCATCGAGCACATTGACCCGACAGAGAGTGCACTGGCCCGAATGGTTTAGTAGCCACGGGTAGGTTCCTGACCTCGATAGTTTGCATGTATACGGGGCACAGCGCACGTAACGCAGCCTGCTCCTGTAACGCTGCCTGTAAATACGAACGTGTCTATTTTGTAAAGACTAATGTGCAAAAAGCTCTAGTAGGCAATGCCGCCGAACAAGGCCGTCAGAAAAAGCCCCTAGAATAGCCTGCCAAGTTCATGCTAACATTGTTAGGTTTTTCTCGTTTTTGCGGGGCAGTATACCGGATAATCGAGACTGGTCCCGTCTGTCTGTGGTCATGCGCCTCTGCCTGTGGTCATGCGCCTCTCTCTGTGGTCGAGCATGGTCGCATGTATGGTCGCATGTATGGTTGCATGCATGGTTGTATGCAGGGACGCCGATCCGTTACCGGTGTTCTTTAGGCTCTGCCGAGGGGCTCTGTAAAGCGGAACTATCTCCCCGCCGCCTACTAGCATTCTCATGGCGGAGCGATTCACTCAGCCGCCTAAGGCGCCGTCTCACGTACGTGAACGTGTATTCACCATAAGTCTCTTCTTCCTGGCCGTTCTTCCCTTCGTCCCTATCCTTTTCTTCTGCGATCCGGAGCTGGTTGTTTCTTTCTTGTCTGTTTTCATTGTGTGTTCGGTCACTGTTCTGGCTGCCGTTGCGCTCGCTGTTCTGACCACGGCTGCGGTCGTCGCTCTGGTCGTCGTTATACCCGTCGTTGTGGTTGCCGTCGAGGTTATAATTCTCTTGGCCGTTCTGGTTGTTGTTGCGGCTACCGTTCTGGCCTCTAGTAAAGTTGCCGTTCTGGCCCTCGTTCTGTTCAGAATTCTGATTGATTCCGGCCGTCGCCTCGCCGAGTACATTAACCCGGCAGAGGGGGCACCTGCCAGAGTGGTTTAGTAGCCACGGGTCGATGCAGGTCGCATGGAAAAAGTGCTTGCAGCGGAGCGCGCGCAACAGCTCTCCTGTATGAAACTCCTCCAAGCAAACGCGGCACGACTCTTCGCTTTCGTTCCAGTAGATGCCGACTTGTTTTTGAGACGAGGATGCGTGTTTCCGCACTCGCCAATGGTGCCTTTTTGGGGGCTCGACGGGGAAGTTTATTATTCGCGGCGGGATCGGCGTGTTTCTCGCCACGGCAATCTCGTCAATTGCGTGCAAGGGTGCTGCCATTTGCGCAGGAATTATGGGGAACGGATACGCATCTTTTGCATATGTTGGCGAATCGGTTCTTGGTCCTGACGAGGCTGTACTTTGCAGGGCGGGCCATGCAACGGACGCCTGTTTCGGGCTGCTCGGCAGCGCCCTATGTGGAAACGGGTGTTTGAATGTAGACGGCGTTGAGGTCAACGGGCTGGTTTGGAGGCTTCTTCGCGACTGGCTGTCTGATCTGTATGCAGGCGCGATCTCCGTAAGCTCGCTACTCGGCTTTTCCGGGTCTGGCTCGCGAGTTGTTTGTGCTGAAACATTCTGGGAAGTTTGGGTTTTATTGCGACTTTCCGTACCGCTTTCTTTGTCGTTTGCGTAAACGCGCACGAGGGGGATGGCATTCAGCGCCGCTTCGGGGGTCTCTGGTTTTTTTCTTCGTCGTGGTACTTTGAATAGCAGCAATAATGCGAGGGCTACTGACACAATGGGCACAAACACGATAATGAATGTTTTGATGGTTCCTATCGAGGATATACGGGAGATCGTTGCAATCTGTTGTTGGCCGGGTTGCTGCCGGCCGGGTTGTTGCTGGCCGGGTTGTTGCTGGCCGGGTTGCTGCAGGTGCGATATGACTTGCATGCTGTCCCCCGGCGAAGTGATGGTGAACATATTCGTGACTGCTTTTTTCAGCCAGTCTTGGTTCGGCCCAAGCGCACAGCCGTTGTTCAGCGTGCTGTAAAAAATCGAGCACTTGATATCCACGCTGTGGATCTCGCCAATGATCAAGTTCAGCGTGTCGGGGTCTTGGTCGCAGCTCACGAGAGGAATGCTTCCGAGTTGTAACGGCAGGGACGGATCGGAAATCATGAACACGTTGCGGTTCGCACACAATTCCGACAGCTTCTGGGTCCCAGTGAGACTCGCGAGCCCGATCGGCGTGAACACGGGACTCTTCCGCCGCGAGCCTCTCATCGATAGTCTGAACGGCGCAGTGGATTTTTGCAAGTACGACAAGTTCGAGGCTATGATGATTGGGCCCGGTCCGGGGTTCACAACGGGACCTGGTGCGTTCGCATCGTCGTCGTACTCGTCAAGCCCGCGGCGTGCTAGATCGGAAAGTGGATGCATTTTGGCAGGATCGCATGTTCAGTTTAACGCAGCTTTAGCAATTATATATTTATTTTACAGTAAGTGCGAAATTGGGTTTAGAGCTTCGGATTTGCACATACAGCCGCGGCGGTTCTCGTGAATTTTATAGTTAAGGTTCACATACTAAGCAAATTCGAGTTCGCCCAGAGCACAATTGCCAAAGACTCCGTAACTACTTTGCAGTGATCGGTGGTAGCTCATTAGCATGCTGCATATGGCACGAATTCTACGGACCTGGTCTACACTTTGTGGCCGAAACTGGTGCGCCTTCCCAATGCGGATACAGGCACAGCCATTCCCGGGTACCGTGATCAGCGAGCCCTGCGTGTTAGGCTGGTCACGCATGGCGGCTACTAGGGCACATACACGTATCGTGTGTCTTATCAGCTCAGCCCCAGCGGTATTATTCAACGTCGGAGCTGCATAGAGAGAGGGTGTGTGCCTCAAGAATAGCCGTTCCGATTGAGATACTCAGCTCTCAAGCTTCGAATTTACTGCATAGATGCCTTTGCTTGACCACCTAACTTACAGTGCGGGGTTCGTCCCCAGCCAGGACGCCGCCGCCCAACAACGGTGCTACGAGTACCTTGTGGCCACAATCAAGTCTCTTGATGACCGTTTGAGCCACGAGGAGTCCCGGAACCTCGCGAACCTGCGGGCGATTTTTGAGGATGTCAGGTCCGTCACGGAAACGGCCTCAGGGTCCATGCGCCTGCATAGAGCAAACACATTTTGGAGATACTGGGACCGGAACAAGGTGCGAATAATCTCTGTGAAGGAAGGCACGGATGACGACTATGAGATTCAGGACAAGCTTTCTGAGCTCGAAGAGGGCCGGTACATCCAAGATTAGACGCATTGTTGTCGCATTGTTGTCGCATTACTGTCGCATTACTGTCGCATTATGTCGCATTATGTCGTAGTAACTAATCACTGTGTATTTATTTCTTTTATTTAGCATCACACAGGCTCATCCGGCGTGGCACACATACCAAACGTTTTCGCCACAGTTCACGTCAAGTATCTTGCAGTTGAGGAGAGCAGTTGAAGGAGGTCTTCTGTATTCAAGGACTGCACTCGATGGCGGGGGTGTAAAGACAAACCAAGGCGAATTGTGGCGAACAAGGACAACCGGCACGGAATAAATACTAGTAGGTAGCTGCACATTGGTGTGTGAGTGAATAAATAAACTTGTGAATAAAAAATGCATTGAATGCGTCGTGAAACGAAGAGCAGGAAGGCCAAAGTAGGAGGGCTAGAGGCAGGGCCCCAGGCAGGGCCGACGTATCAAAAACCAGTGAACCGTCCTGCTGCTGGCCGTTGCTCTTCTTTGTATATGCAGGTTGAACGGTTGAGTCCCAGAGTTGTGGTGTAGAAAGTGCATCGAGGCACGAACACGCGCGCGTGCACTATTAGTGCTTGTGGTGTTGGTTTGCGGTGTTTTATTGTGGTGTTTCGTTGTGGTGTTTCTTTGTTGTGTTTCGTTGTGGTGTTTCTTTGTGGTGTTTCGTTGTGGTGTTTCATTGTGGTTTTCATTGTGGTGTTTCGTGCTTGGTTGTGGTGTCTGCGCGGGGCGTTTACTGGTAGTAGTGCCTGCCGAGTTCGAGGTCGTCGAGCACCTCGTCTGCTTCGTCCTCGTCGCCCTCTACGAGCTCAACAACCATGTACTTGAGCTGGTCCCAGACCCTCCAGAAAGTCCCGCTCGAATGGGGGTCTGCTGCACCAACAAAGTGGCTGAGGTAGTACTTTGCATCGAGCAGCCGCTTCTTCTGCCTCATCAGGCTCTGGCTCTGCGGCTGCAGGCTGATGCTGTCGGACCGGTGATGGCTCTTCTGGGCCACGCCGGCCTTGATGGGGTTGTCGTCTTCGCCAGAAGACAGAAACATCGAGTCCTCGTGCTCGCTCACGGGCGAGTGTGGCATGTACTTCATCGTCTCGGCGTACGACGTCGAGTCGCAGTACTCTGCCCACACGGCATCAATGGCCGTGTGCAAATAGTCATAACACCGCTGTCTCGCGACCTTGTCCGACTCGGGAACAGACACGCTCTTCCGGCGCCGCGGGACGTGTTCCGTGCCTTCCTCGTCGAGGTCGTCGTCGTTGTCCTCGAGGCCAAGCAAGGACTTCGAGGGCGAGTGGTCCGAGGAGGGAACACTGCCAAACGGGTTTGAGACGAGCGTGCTGTTTGTCTTCCGGCGCTTGCGCAGCCTTCGGCTAATGACGCTGATGTGCGTGCGCTCCTCGTCGCTACTGTTCAGGTCGTCGAAGTCATCTGCGGGTCGGTGGTTTCCCTGCCCAGGGATAGGGCGCGGGTTGACAGTCTCGGTGAACTGTGCTGCTGCCATGTGTTTAGTCAGTTGGGAAGCTGATGCGCTGGCAGTACGGGAAGTACGCTTGGCGGGCGGCAGTTCGCAGGGGTTCGTTCGGTGGCGAAGAAGCTGAGTGTTGCGAACGGGCTGAACTGGCGCTGTAGAAGCCGGACTTCAGGGGGTCTGATGATCTAGCTGGACTAGGTCGATAAGATTTCCCGGTCTGAGTCGTGAAGGCGCTGGTCTACGTGGATCTATCGATCAGAAAAGTAGTCTCGCCTTTCTCGTTCGCCGCTTCAGGGGTGGCACACTGAGACGTGGTTGGCGGGTGCGCTGCTGCTGAGGTAGAAATTTTCTCGTGTCTTAGTCATGCGTCGGGATACGGCTATACGACTGGGCGCCTAGGGTGGGTGTCTGGGCGGCCCCACGCAGTCACCTGCACGACTTACCGGATTAGGAAGGTCGATTCGGCGGAGAGCCCTTGTGTTTTGCGGTGCGCAAGGCTGTACTCGGCCTCGAGTTTTGGTAGGAATGTGCACACAATGCAATCTGGTCTCAGCATTGCTTGATATTTAGCTGGTCTATTTACATAGGTTGTATCTGTGTCTGCACTGTATTGCTATGTACGCATTACATTGGCTTCTCCTGTTCTCTTCCACGGTTAAGGCAGTGTGCTCCACGGCTGGGACACGTCCTTGCTGTGGTTAATACATAGCTTGCTGTTCGTTTCTTTGATATACGTATCTTGGCCATGTTGACCCTGTGCACATACGTGGCTTGGACATCTTGACTCTTCGATGTTTTGTCTTGGACCTGTCTTCCATGTGCTAATTGTGCGTCAGCTTCTTCAGTCCTGTTCGGACAATCGAGGTGGCGATTCCCTGGCCTTGGACTGTCCTCGGTGTGTTTGCTGCTTGGGTGTATTGTTTCCCCGTAAACGGTGTGCTCGTTGAAGCCCATAGTACGTCTTGAAATCTCACAGTCGATTACTCCAGGCATCAAATATCGAGTGGGTCTCATATAGTCCCAGACTACCGCTTGGGTGCAGGGTGTTTTGCCGAAGGCTTTTCGAAACCTATACGTTTGTGAGCATACGAAAGTCAATTAGCCAGTGCAGTCTCCAGCCACTACTACAAAAATTTACTACCACAACACCACGTCTTCAGCACTGAAATAAAGTGCTAGATATAATTATATGTTAAATTCTGGAACGGATACCGTCCGACCAGCAAATATTCGGCGATCTCAAGAGAGGCGGCCTAAGTAATGGCTAGGGAGCAAGAACAACTCAGTGAATCACTGTGACTATAGATTTAACCAGAGACATATAGTGTCAATTTCAGTGATTAAAAACCTGGAGTCAATTTAGATAGAGAACGGTCTTTTTAGTCAAGTTCAGGCGAACCTTTCTCGGGCTCACTTACTCCGTGGCGAGGGTTCATGGGCACCCAGATTGACGCAAGCCATATGATACGTACCACCACCCACCTAGACACACCAGCAGTCCACAAGTTAAGAACTGGCACCGAGCCAATGAGCAGCACCCCATTCAAGCTCAGCAAGACAATTGCCGAGCATACAAATGATGTACGTGCCGTGAGTTTCGTAGGAAACGAGGCCGTCATTACGGCGTCTCGAGACGGGACGGCAAAGATCCACAAAGTTGACGGAACAACGCGGACGCTTGTAGACGGCTCGTCGTTCCTGAACTCGGTTGCAGTGGACCAAACCAACAAGCGTGCTTTCATAGGCAGCCACGACAGCTCAATCGTTTGCTGTGATCTGCAATTAGACGAGCAAGCCTTCTACTTGGGCCACACAGCAAACGTATCGTGTTTAGACGTCGAGGCATCCGGCGACCGCCTCGCTTCGGGATCCTGGGACCACACTGTGCGCGTTTGGAAGTCTGCGGACTCTAGTATCGAGCTTGAGGGCCATTCGCAGTACGTGTGGGACGTGAAGTTTGTGGACGCCACAAGACTCCTTTCGGCGAGCGCAGACAAAACAATCAAGCTCTGGGATATCGAGAAAAAGTCCGTGCTTCAAACCTTTGTTGGCCACACGGACGTAGTGAGGTCGATTCAACTTGTTTCGCCTACTTGCTTTGTGAGTGCTTCAAACGACGGCACGCTTCGCGTTTGGGATATCGGTACTGGCAAGGCAACCCGTATTTTGGAGGGCCACACGTCATTTGTGTATGGTCTTGCGGCCATCAGCAGCACCCTAGTGGCGTCGAGCGGCGAGGATCGTACGGTGCGGATCTGGGACCTTGCCACAGGCACCAGCCTCCAAACAATCGTGCTTCCCTCGATCTCACAGTGGTGCGTGGCTTCTAGCGAGCAAGGCGATATTGTCATAGGCTCTTCTGATAACACGGCGCGCGTGTTTACACGAAGTGCCGAGCGCGAGGCTACGGCTGAAGAGCAGGCGAGCTTTGAAGAGGCCGTTAAAGGCTCGGCTATTGGCGAGAACGAGATTGACGAGTCGCAACTAGCAAGCAGCGCTGTGCTGAAGAAGCCCGGAAAGCAAGAGGGGCAAGTCGTCATGGTCCGCAACGAAAGCACAAAACAAGTAGAGGCCCATCAGTACTCAGGCGGGACGTGGAGCAAGATTGGCGACGTTGTTGGCCAGAACCAAGCGTCGGGATCCAAACGTGAGACCTTCAACGGCAAACAGTACGACTACGTGTTTGATGTAGACATCAAGGACGGCGAGCCACCTTTGAAGCTGCCGTTTAACAACAGCGACAACCCGTACCTGGTCGCCGAAACGTTCATTGCCGATAACCAGCTCCCGCCGTCGTATGTCGAGCAGATCGTGCAGTTCCTCATTCAAAACTCGCAAGCGAAATCGTTCGACACATCGCGCGCGGCACCAGCAAGCGGGTCCGAACCGAGTGGACCGGAACCCACCGCTGCGGCGAGCACGGGAGCCGTGCCCCCTGTGCTCCGCTACTCAACGCTTCTGTCGCTCAAGGCGTTCCAGCCCGAGCCACTACTCAAAGCGCTGAACAAAATAGCCGGCGAGCGGGGGGACAACATCGAGCTCTACAGCATTGACTCGCTTCTGCGGTCGCTTCCCTCCTCGGCATCCGAGCTCCTCAACGTCACGCTCGAGCTCAAAACAAAATGGGGCGATAATCTGCAGCACTTGCTCCCTGTGTTTGATCTGTTGCGCATTGCGACTGCTGACGCGGCAACGGTCCCGCAACAGGTCATTTGGGTCAACATTCTCGGGGCCATCGAGCCGGACCTGCCCAAACACAGCCTGCTTGCCACACGCGCGCTCGTGAACCTCATTGGGCGCAACGACTTCGATGCGAACAACGCAACAAGCAAGGCCATGCTGCCACAAGCCATTTCCATGGTTCAGAATGTCGCATTCAATACAGCGCCCTCGAAACCACTGGCGGTTGTGTTCGCCACGCTCGCTCTGAACCTTGCAGTGCAGGCACCGGCGTACGTAGACTTTGCCGAGCTGTTCAGCACGCTCCAGTCAAAAGTAACGAGTGTCCAGGACGCAGAGGCGACGTACCGGTTTTTGCTAGCAACGGGCTTACGCAGTGTGGCCTCGCCAACCGAGGCTCGGAAGTACAAGCGCAGCTGGTTTGCGAATGTACCATCCGAAAAGCGGATCAGCGATCTTCTTGAAGTTGTTTTTCCCCGAATTGAGTAACAACTGCTAGGGTCCTACACGTAATAGAGTCTACACGTAAGAGCATGTACAGAGACTAGCTAGCGGCCAATAAATCAGGGAAGACCTAGCGAACAAAGGGAACAAACTATTAAACAAATACTCACCCAGCCTTCTCAGATCTCAGGAATTAGCAGAAGCTTCCATATATAATTGTAACAAAAGAAATATCGGTCACAACACGGTGCATTGAAACAAGCCCATGTCCAAAATATGCGTTCTAATTAGATGGCGGGAGCCTCAAGAGGACCACGTCTACTCTAAGGACTTAGTGCTCAGAGCCTGCTCGAGCGTGGCCCGGCATGAACATACTTGTGCCACATGTACTCTGTGGACTAGCGAGCAAACATACCCAGACAATGCATAGCATGAATGAAATAGCCAGGCGTCATTAGTGGTTTTTTATGAGAATAAATGAAGTATGCATATAAATGAGTGGGGGGCATGGCGAGTCAATTGATTCCTTCATGGCGAATTGTACGCACCTGCAGAACAACTTTCCGAGAAATTGCAGGGGTTAAGTGCACGCAGAACTTGCTCGAGTGTAGCCGGCCCCAGAACCTGAACTTGTGTCCTACATGTGTGTACGTGTGGGCTGCTTACTTAGCCCGCCCACGTCAACTCCTAGCTCGACCGAGAGATGCCCGCGAAACGACAAGGTTCTACGGGGCCGAATGGAGCGGACAAGTTTTCGTTGCTGTTAAAAGCGCTGAACCAGGTCCGAGTTGATGGGCGTCCCGTCGTGGAGCTGTTCACGGAGATCCCGGACGCGAACTTGTATCCGGACTACCGCGATGTTGTGGACACGCCGATTTCGTTGGCCGAGATCGGGAAACGCGTCCGCGTTGGTGCGTACGCGGACGAGGAGTCAATCATATCGGACTTCGCGACGATGGCCGAGAACGCAAGGCTCTACAATGGCGATGAGAGCCCCGTGTACGACGATGCCACGGACATCCTCGACTTCGTGCTGCTATATCTCGGGCGGGAACCCAGCAAAACAACAAGGAGCCGGCTGCAGCTTCTGGCCCTGAGCGAGCTCGAAAACTATAAATACAAAGGCCGCCGCCTCGGCGATGCGTTCGTTGTTGAGCCCGACCCGAAGGTGTATCCGAACTACCGCGACATTGTGAAGTCGCCAACCTCGTTTTCGAAGGTCAGGAAACAGCTTGAGAAGTCGGGCCCCGCCGAAAACTGGGCAGAGTTCAAGGAAATCGTTGCTCAGATCTTTAATAACGCCATGCTCTACAACCAGGAGGACTCGCAGATCTACATCGACGCGCGTTCTCTGCTAAAACAGCTCGACAACAAGATCAAGAAGTACAGCCAATTGCCGAAACACCTCGAAAATGCGCTGCCGCAGTCTGGCGACACGAGTGACAGCGATGGGAGTGGAGACGACGAAGAGGACGAGGAAGACGAGGAAGGAGAGGACGAGGACGACGATGACGAGGAGGAAGTTCGCGTTGAGGCGCCGAAGTACGAAGACGACGACGACGAGGATTTCGAGGCGGATTCAGACGACATGGACGAGGACGATATTGGCGATAATGAGGGCGGCGATGACATGGACGGCCAGGGCGGTACTGGGATGATGCCCGACGGCATGGCCATGCCACCGCATTTCCAGCAGCCTATAACCGTTTACGACGAGATCGTGTACCGGCCACCGGACGAGGGCATAGACGATGCGCTGCTCCGCATGGTGACGCTCCACTCGACGCCTATACCGCCGCACCTCGCCATGTCCCTGCCCATCGAGGACGTGAAACGGGCCGAAAACGATATTCTGGAGCTCCGCATTCCGCCGTCGGCAACGAAGGCGTTCACCACATACGCAACGACGCTGCCGAGCCACCAGTCGACGCTGCGGCTGGCCGTCATGCCGAACCGAAGGGTCGAGCCCCTGCAGCTCGCCGTGCTCCTCAACGGGGCCAAGCTCATGCCGTTGCCCGCGACGTCGCCAGACGTGCAGTGGGAGTACTTCGAGATCTCGCTCGCGCCGGGCCTGAACCAGGTCACTGTCATTGCCATTAAGTCTACGTTTGGCGGCTACATGCGCCAGTACGGCCCGCCTCCACTGGCAGACGCCGAGCCCGACGAGGAGCGCATGGTCCTGTTTCTGAATTTGTCGAAATGAGAGTCAAGTCTTTGTGCAATCGAGTCATGCCATGTATAGTTAAGTCGAGGCCGCAATGGACCGAGACTGAATTATGTACTATTTTGTAATTTTTATTTATGACGCGTGCGTCATATGCTTTCGCGATATACCATGTCATTCAGCCGAAGAGCAGGCTAAATATCATAGTTTCTCTGTGCACTCCTAGGTTCAGGTCCGGAATCACCCCTGAAGTCCTCAATTGGCCAGCCAAACGGATTATCGCACGGATTATCGCACAGAGTATTGCTCAGTATCGCACAGAGTATCGCACAGTATCGCACAGAGTATTACAGAGTCCTGAATAGAAGAGTCTTTAGTTGTATGTGCCCGGAAGTACGAATTTACCTGGGTAATACTCTCCAAGGCATAAGCCCATTCTTCTCGTTCATTACCTGGTGTGGCACTTTTCTGTGGCTGTTAGAAAGCGAGGCCACGACTCACTGCCAAGAGTTCAGTCACTCTTGTTCTGACGGTACGCGCAGATTAGCATTGTAGTAGTCAGGGTAGAACGCACTGAGGCATTCGAGGGCCTCGGACAGATTGTCCATGAACGAGTTCACGCCCACGCGAAGCGACCGTTCTGAAACGGCCTGGAAGTTCACACGCACGCTGTCGCCGTGCAACGCGAGGGACTTCGAGATCTCGTCCGGTTTCAGCTCGGGGTCCGGCCTCAGAGCATTGTACACGGCCGACGCCTGATCGGCACTCTTCAATGGGATTTCGACGTCCAACCTGTGCTCCATCGGTGTGCCTGGATCCGCCGGGGTCGTAGCTCACACGGGATGCTCGCTTAGCTGCGTGAGACTGGGCTACGTGAGACTGGGCTACGTGAGACTGGGCTACGTGAGACTGGACTGGGCCGCGTGATACTGGCGCTGCCGGATATATGGGTAGTTGATTCTTCACCTCGCACTGCGTGAGGCCCCGACCCTAGAACCATCGACGGTTTACGTTACCGTGCACGCATATCGGTCATCATTGACGTCCCGCCCCGCCTCCACGTCGCTGTCCACATTCCACGGCCACTGTGTTCCCGAGGCGTGATTATTTGTGCGTTTTCTGCCAAGCCACATACTCTGAAATGAGCGTCTCTTTGATAAAAACAAGCCGCGAGCTGTACTTGCTGTACGGACCGAACGCGCTCGCCATTGACCGCGTGAGCAGCCACATCACGCCGGCCTCGGCCGAGAAGGTGCCCGTGGACGGCGCGCGGGAGCGAATTGCTGGAATCCTTGGCATTTTGGACCTGCCACACACGAAGTACCTTGTTGTTGCGAAGAAGTCGAAGCAGGCCGGCTCGCTCGGCCAGGCGGCCGTGTTCCGGGTCGAGAGCACGGACCTTGTTCCGTTCCACGAAGGTACGGACCGCGATGGCGAGTACGTTGCACTTGTGCGCAAGCATTTGGCGTCGGCCCCGCTGTACTACTCGCCGACTTACGACCTCACGAGCAGCCTGCAACGCACGGCCCGGCTCGCGGCCACGGGAGCGAAGTCGACCGTAGACGACCGGTTTTTCTGGAACTTCGAGATTTCGCGCGAGCTGTACACGAGTTTCCCCGGCAGTGTGTTGCCCGTCATTTACGGCGTTTTTTCCGGAGCGAGTCTCGAACTGAACGGCCAGGCCGTCGGGTTCACGCTCGTTTCGCGGCGTAGCCGGTTCCGCGCCGGCACGCGGTACTTCCGCCGCGGCCTCGACACCGAGGGCCACGCCGCGAACTTCAACGAAACGGAGCAGCTTCTGTTTGTTGGCGACCGCACGTTCAGCTTCTTGCAAACGCGCGGGTCCGTGCCCGCTCTGTGGAGCGAGATCAACGACCTCAAGTACAAGCCGCGGCTGCGCATTGGCGACTTGGACGCGAGCGCCACGGCCGCAGCCAAGCATTTCGCCGAGCAGAAGGAGCAGTACGGCGAGCAGTTCCTCGTGAACCTCGTGAACCAGACCGGCTACGAGAAGCCCGTGAAGGAAGTGTACGAGGCCGTCGTGAAGCAGCTGAACGACGCACACCTCCACTACGTCTACTTCGACTTCCACCACGAGTGCTCGAAGATGCGGTGGTACCGCGTGCAGATCCTTGTGGACCAACTCCTGGCGCTCGGCCTTGAGAAGGCCATGTACTTCGAGGCGAAGGCCGGCGTGCCCGTGCAGCTGCAGCAGGCCGTTGTGCGCACAAATTGCATGGACTGCTTGGACCGTACGAACGTCGTGCAGAGCACGCTCGCGCTTTATGCATTGGAGCGTCAGCTCGAGGCCGCGGGCGTGCTTGTGAACGGCGACAAGCTGTCGTCGGATCCCCTGTTCACTGCGAAGTTCCGCAACATGTGGGCCGATAACGCGGACGGCGTCTCGACGGCGTACTCGGGCACGGGCGCGTTGAAGACGGACTTCACGCGCACGGGCCAGCGCACAAAGCGCGGCGCTCTACAAGACCTTCTGAACTCGATCGCGCGGTACTACAAAAACAACCTTGCCGACGGCCCGCGCCAGGATGGGTTCTCGCTGTTCCTCGGCGAGTACGTGCCGTCGACGAAGGAGAGCCCGTTCCTCGACCGGAACTCGATCTGGATGCAGAGCGTGCCGTACATCTTCCAGTGCTGCGGCCTCGTCGCCGTTTTGTCGGCGTTGTTCCCGTCCGAGCGCCATGGCGCTGCGTTCAACGTGCTTGTAACGCTCACGTTCTCTGCCGCGGCGCTTGGTGCTCTAAAGTTCATTTTCGCTCACGGACTGCAGTACGTGAACTGGCCGCGGCTCACGTCCGTGCGGTTTGTGCAGTGGACGCCGCGCAACGGCTACCAGATCGCTGGCGAGGGTGGCAGGAGCAAGTACGATTGAGTCCTGCCGCCATGAACAACGGAAAGAGCATGAAGTAGTATGTGCTGCCGCCTACCTAAGGCTTAGAACGGCACGAGGTACGCAGCCTTAATTCGGTTAGATCAATAGAGTAGGTCTATGTGTAGCAACATGAGAAATAGCGTGCTTGGTCGCCGGAATAAGCCGTAAGGTCTGCGCGTGCCAGCTGAATGCACGCAAAGCCGTGTATGTAAAGCCTTGTATGGCCGTGCATGTAAAGCCGTGCATGCAAAGCCGTGTATATGGGGGTCTATAAGTAAAGCGTGTGTTTTAGGGACCAAAATTCGTTGAGGACGTATGTGCGTGTAACGGCTCTATAATGTATATACATGTATGCACGTAAGCTTTGTGCATGTATTTATGGCAAGGAGTGTGGTTGTAGGAGGAAACCTGCATCCATGGGCTCTACGAAGTCGTCAAGCCAAGCCCGCAAGGCATTCAGGCCACCGTCGAGGGGAAGGCCGCGGGCCATGAGTGCGCTCGTGAGCTCGGGCTCGACAAGCGTTGACAGTTTATCCGTGTTTTCGCGTAAAATGACGTCGTCCGCGCGGATCAACGTTAAATGGTCGAGCACGCGTTGCGCAACGAGCCTACGCGGCGCAATGCGGTAGTGGATGCCGAGGTTCAACGTGCTCGCGAGCGAGCGCAAAGCCGGCGTCGAGAGCATGAACACAGACTCCGACCCGTTCAAGGTTTTGCCGTGCGCGTGCAGCTGTGCAAGGCTCGAGCTATACTTTTCGCGGATGCTCTTGTTCACGGACTCAGACCAGCACGTAGACGGGGCGATTTTCGGGAACTTCCACAGCACGATCGGCGTCATTTCGAAGCACACGGCAAACACAACGAGGAACAGGGGCAGTTTCCGGAGATCGCGCTCTGTGCGGTACAGTGTCAGAAGCTCGTCTCTCGTTACGGACACTCGCGAGCGTGCGGGGCTTTTCAGCACGCTGTGCTCGATGCCCGCCAAGTGGGCGTTTTCGACAATTGAGCGTGCTAGGCCGAGGCTCGACGCCGAGCCGTATTGCGTGCGCAGCTCTTTCGCCGTTTTGCGGTTCTGCCACACGTTTGTGATGCCTGTTTTGTAGAACTTCACGAGCGACTTGCCCCGGGCCCAGAACCCGGACGCCGGAGCGAGCGGGGCGGGCAGCGTGTGCAGCGCATTGAGTCGAGACGCCATCCGAGGTAGACTCTGTCGCTGCTTTGCTGGTTTTCAGAACGGGTTTTATCTGGAGCCCGTAGAATTAGCGCACGAATTTAGAATTAGCGTACGAGATTTCGAAATTTCACTTTGCCCGCCAGGTGGCCGAGGGTTCACCTGCGCACGCCTGCTTGGGACGCCTGTACGTAGCACGCACGCCTAATTACATGCACGAGCCCAGGCGCTAGTTGCTGGGACACACATGCTCGTTAAGCGCTGCGTGTGCGCTGTGGTGTGCGCTGTGGTGCTGTGGTGTGTGGGGTGGGGCCATGTGATCGACTTCCCTCCCCAGCACGTCCTCATATTGTTGTAGGGTAACGCTCGAGGCCGCACACACCTATATATATGGGACACGCGGGCGATTAATTCACATGGGACTGTTCTGGAAATGCGCGGTAGTTGTAGCAGCAGCCACTGTGCAGAGCCTGGGACTGACCTTGCAACGGCTTTCGCACCTCGAGCCGCCAATTAAGCAGGCCCCCCCACGGAGCAACCCCGAGGCGGGGCCCGGCCCGGCGTGGCACGCTGCACGCGACCGCGAGCCGAGTGTGGACGCGGAAACTCGAGAGGGCGACGGCCGAGCGTGGACCGATGGCCGGCCGTGGCTCGAGAGCCCGTCAATGCTGTGGCGGCTCGGGATTGCGATGTTTATTCTCGCGAACGTGTTCGGGTCGACCGTGCAATTGGCCGTGCTGCCCCTCGTGCTCGTGTCGACGTTGCAGGCCGCGGGCCTCGTCGCGAACTCCGTGCTTGCGTGCCTCATTTTGAAGGAGCCGCTGACGGCGAGCGCTGCTGCGGGCACGCTGCTCGTTGTGCTCGGCGCATTCATTGTTGCTGCGCTCGGCGGCGTGCAAACAGACCCGTACCCGTCGCTCGACGACTTGTTTGCGCTGTTTTGGACGCCGCGGTTCACGGTGTGGATTGCAGCGACCGTGGCTGCGGCCGTTGGGCTTGGCGTGTACGCTCGGCGGCTCGCCCGCAGGCTGCCCAACGAGCCGCACAGCACGACGGACATTGGCTGGCTGTGGGGAATTGCCGGCGGCATTGCGTCCGCGCACTCGCTGCTCATGGCGAAGCTGTCCATTGGCCTGCTGCTGCGGAACTTCCCGGACATTCTCGCGGACATTCTGCGCTTCAAGTTCTGGGTGCTTGTGTTTCTGTTTCTTGTGTTTGCGTTGTCGCAAATGTGGTGCGTGAACTGCGGGCTGCGGTCGATCTCGACGTCTGTGCTGTACCCGCTTGTGTTCTGCGTGTACAACGTCGTGACGCTCGCAAACAGCACGGTTCTGTACGAGTCGAGCCCGCTCGTGCGCAACGAGTCGATTCTTTGGGTGGTGCTGGGCACTGCCGTTCTAATTTCGGGCGTGCTGCTGCTGTCGACGCGGTTCGAGGACGAGGCTGGCCGCTCGGCCGCTGCAGCGAGCAGCGACGAGCCCTCGAGCCTGCCGCGGTGGCTGCGTGCGCGGTCCACGACACCGCGCATCAACCTCGGCCCGCTCGTCACAACAATGCCGCTGCCAAGTGGCGGCGAAGTTAGTGCCCGCGGTGCGTCGCCCGTTGCCGCAGGCCACAGCGGCCTTCCGTCGCCCCTGCAGGGCCAAGAAGGCTCGCCCTTACTCGGCGGGAGCCCGTCGTACACAAGCTTCGACGCCATCAGCCCGCACATCACGAACCCGGACAAGATGCGCGGCCGTGCCTCGCGCCGCGTGCTGTCTCGCGAGCAGCACCAAATCCTGCGCGAGCTTGGTGTATGACTCGAAGCTGCGAGCCACGAACTACATAATAATACTCGATCCACTCGAGGCCAGGCCTGAGTGCGAAATGCGCGTACTCGCATATTCTGCCCCACAAAACAAGGGCCTATATACTCAAGACACTATGGATAAACTAGTCCTTAATATGAGGCTCGTAACAGGCACCGGAAGGCCGTGGAGATCATCTGGAGACCGATTACAAGCCCCTTCGACCTACGGACTTGGCCTTTGCGCCGTGAATTTATCACATCAGCGGACTTGAATACTCTACCGTCATTGTAAATGAAAACGCAGTGGGCTGTCACGTATAAATACAGTATTTCAAGCTGATACGGGATGAAGATGCGCTCATCACTCGTTCCATCATGGATACACGGTACCTTTCACTTGGCCTACTGGCATGCATTTTACGATCAGGCACTGCTCCCGTCGTCTCAAGCCAACGTAAATCTAAATTCGCAGATTGCCATCTAACTGAGGACTACGTAACGTCAATATGGGTATGCACTATAAGCTGAGTCCAAGCCATTGTGAGCACTGAGAATTTCGCGAAATACTGAATCACGATCTTAACTGAGGACTACGTAACGTCAACATAGGTATACAGCATTGCAAGCGGGTCCAAGTTAAAGCACTGGTGTATTTAGATGAAGTTTCGGTAGATGAGCGAGTCTAGATATAGATGAGATGTTTATGTCGACTGCTGATGCTCGAAGCTCGAGAGGTGGAAGCCAACCTCGAACGCAGGCTCGTCGAGCGAGTTGTGCTCGTACGACAGCACGCCAAGGCCGCCCGCGGGCATGAGCATGGGGATGTAGCTCGAGAGCGGGATGCCGAGCCAGCGCAGCACGAACATGCGCAGGCTGTGGCCGTGCGCAAACACAATGACGTCGTTGCACGGGTCCTCCATGGCCATGGCCTCGGCGTGGATCTTGCGGATGTCGGCAATGAGCGAGTCAAGGCGTTCCGTGATGTCCTCGGGCGACTCGCCGCCCTCGCACCCGTCACGCGAGATCTTGAACGGAGTTGTCAGGCCCTTCGCCTTGCGGCTGATGTTGATTTGACTAGACGTCCAGCCCTCGTACTCGCCGTAGTCCCACTCGCGGCACCGGTCGTCCTTCGTTACGCGGTGCGGCGGGATGCTCCACCGCTTGTCGTGCAGGAACAGGTTCATGGTCTGGTGGGCCCGCAACCGCGGCGAGACAAAAATGTGCCGCACGTACTTCGGATCGATGAGTCGCCCGGCGCCAACGCCCATTTTGCCGTCGGCCGCGGCCATTTCTGCGCCTTCCTTGATGAGCGGCAGGTCCGTCGTGCTCGTGTGGAAGCCCTTCTTCGACCATTCCGTCTCGCCGTGGCGGATAATGATGACTCGCGGTGTGCGCATTTTGTCCTCTCCCATGGGTCTAAGGTATAAGTCGGCGGTTAGAAATAGTCGCACGTCGGAAAACCGTTACAGATCGGGCGGAGCGGGCAGGCCGGCCAGGCGAGGCACGGGCCCTAGGGTCGAGGACACTAGGGTGGACGCCAGGGTGGAGAACGGCTCGTGGCTCCGTCGCCAGGCAGATGCAGCCCACGGCAGGCATGCATGGCCCAAGCGGGCATGGCTCAAACCGGGGCACGGGTCGGCGTGCGATTTAGGGCACGTCTGACAGGCGTGTTTCGGATGAACTAGTGCGTGCGTCGTGCGTGTGTCGTGCGTGTGTCGTGCGTGCATCGTACGTGCGCGATCCACGTTAAGCTTTTTATCAAACAGTTTTATAATTAGCGAAAAGTTGTTTACAGGACTGCATGTGTGATGCATGTGTAATGCATGTGTGATGCGTGTGTAATGCGTGTGAAGTTCCGTGGAACTGCGGAGTTGTGCTCGATCTAGAGCTGCCCTTTAGCCGTTCATGCGTCGTGGCGCGCACGTTTAACATGTTTTGCTGCTTTTCGGTTCAGTTCGTCTGTAAGGGCGCTATCGCCGCGCTTGCTTCCACTCACGGCCTTGAAGTACGCCTGCTCCTCGGGCGTGATCTCGCCCTCGAACTCGGCCTGCGCATCGAGGCGGCCCGCATTCGCCCGAGACTCCTGCACCATTTCGACGGTGTAGTCCCATTCCGAAGCGGGGCGTGGCTCGCTCGGTGCGGGAGGCTCGGCGCTCGCCATTGCGTCGAGCATTGCCGCGTTCTCCTGTATGCCTAGCCTCGCCTTCTGCCGAAGCAGCGCGTACTGCTCCATTCCGCTGTCGTCACTCACTTTGCGCTCGTTTGCTGGCTGCAGGTCGTGTTTGTGCCGTGCCTTACCAGTGCCGCTCCTCTTGTTTACAGCGATCTGTATTTGACTTTCGTCAGGTGATCTCAGCGGGACGAGTTTCAGGCGCTCAAAAAGAACCGCGAGCAATGAGCCGTTTTCAATGTGTCGATGAGGCCTCGGTCGAGCGAACATACAACAATTAAAAATACTGTTCTTGCAATTAAGACGTGGCTATGTAATAAAGATGTGGCTATACAATTAAGTCGTGTCTGCAATGAAGACGTGGCTGTACAATATATGGTTATGCGGCTTCATAGCAACTCCACCCCCTTGCTATTTAGACAATTCCTGCAGGTGAAGTTTGCCTCATTAACAATCTCTCATTCCATCATCATTCTCGTTATCATTATTATCAGTACTTATATTCATGCAGCCTATTCTGCAGTATAGGTGAACTACAGTGAGGTTAGGTCCTTGCCTGGCTGTCTAGTCAGCACAACCCGACGTGGACTCGAGGAAGGACAGCGTGATGGCCGATGAGGATGTCTCAATGGGCTCGTCTCCTGGCCCACAGGAAATAGATATCGAGGCGAAGGCGCGGGCACACCTCGCGAGCTTGTGTTCGCTGGACGAACGCATCACCGAGATCCTGACACGCGGATCGGCAGTTGTGGGCACAATTGCGCAGGGTAAAATGCCGGGCAACTCGGCAACAAAGAAACAAGACTTCAAAACGGCGCTGCAGGAGTACAACAGCCTTGTTGAGGATGTCAATGGCCAGCTCCGTCGCGAGGTCAAGGCTCTCCACGACGAGTCGTATGCACAGCTCCTGCCTTTGTACGTCACGACGCAAGCCTCCTCGTTTGGCCGTGAAAAGGAAGACATGCTTTTCGAGAGCCTCGAGAAGGCGCCACGGCAATAACTACCATGAGCTATTACAGAACCACGTAGTGTCGTGTGTCATGGAGAAATAAGCCTGGTCAACTGCATAGATAACTGCCATGGCGTAATGCCGTAATATTGCCGTAGTTAGTACCATATTCCATTGTCATGGTGACGGCCCTTCAATTGCCATGGTTAGTGCCATATTCAGTTGCCATAGTGCCACAGGCGTTGGATGAGTGCCACAGCTGGCTCCCATAGTCAATTGCAAGGCAAGCCCTGAAGTGCGTCACAATCTATACATTGCAGTTTGCGAAGGCCACGAGCCGAAGGATTAAGGCCGAACATAAAACGAGTACATAGATACGTAAAACAAGACCGAATGCGGCACTGAAATCAAGGTCTCGTAGTGAACTATAAGTATACTGCGAACATGGCCCGGCGAGCCGTCGCGAGTGCAGGGCTGAGCCCTAGTTAGCGCAGTGGGAGAGCGACCGACTCACGTAATCACGTCGGCAGTAACCACATCGGTGGAAATTGGGTACCCGGGTGGTTATGTGGGGCACGCACCAAACTGGGTCTTCTGGGCATCAGGTGACCCGGATTTTTCAGCTCGGGTAACCGCAAAATTATCCACGGCGAACTTTGTTCTACACAACACAAAGAAACAGTACACGATGAGCTTTGAGACTTTGCAACTTCGCGGCTCCCTTGAGGGCCACAGCGGCTGGGTTACCTCCCTCGCCATGTCGCCGTCGACCCCAGACATTTTGATCTCGGGCTCGCGTGACAAGAGTGTCATCGTCTGGAAGCTCACGCTCGACGGCGACAACACTGGCTACGCCCAGCGCTCGCTCCTCGGCCACAGCCACATTGTCTCGGACGTCACTGCCTCGCAGGACGGTGGCTACGTTCTGTCTGCTTCGTGGGACAAGTCCATGCGTCTTTGGAACCTCGAGGACGGCAGCTCGTCGCGCTTCGTTGGCCACGAGGGCGATGTCCTTTCGTGCAACTTCTCTGCTGACAACAAGATGATCGTTTCTGCCAGCCGTGACCGCACCGTCCGTGTGTGGGACGTCGTTGGCCGTCTCCTCATCACGCTCAGCGGCCCGCAGGGTCACCAGGACTGGGTTACGTCGGCCCACTTCACCCCGCATAAGAACCCGCGTATCGTGTCCTCTGGTCACGACAAGCTCGTGAAGGTAAGTACAAACACAACAACTATTCTTTTGAATACGAAATCCGTGGCGGACGTGATGTTAAACGATTATTTGCTACTTCCGAGTACATCTATGAGGATTTTTTTTCCACCAAGATCTCTGATCCACCACGCATTTCGCTCATTTTTTCGACAGAATACTAACTCACAATCCAGGTCTGGTCCATCCCCAGTGCTGAGCTCTCGGCTGACTTCGTCGGCCACAAGAGCTACATCAACCTCAGCGCCCCGGCCCCCGATGGCTCGCTCTGCGCTTCCGCCGGTAAGGACGGCGAGATCCTCATCTGGGACATCGAGAACAGTGCTTACTCGTACACTCTCCCCGGCTCCGATGAGGCTCAGAGCCTTGCCTTCTCGCCGACCCGCTTCTGGCTTGCTGCCGGTACCGCTTCGGGCATCAAGATCTACGACCTGCAGAGCCGTAACCTGCTCGAGGAGGTCCACGTCGAGGTCGTCCAGGGCAAGGAGCCGGTTCCTCTCTCGCTTAAGTGGTCGACGGACGGCCAGATTCTGTACGCCGGTTACACGGACAACGTCATCCGTGTCTGGCAGGTCATGGCCACCGTTTCTCACTAAGAGCTGCGGAGGCAAATCGCTTAAAACTCGAGACTTAATATATATACAAAATGCAAAGCCGTTATATGCTCCTGAACGCGTGTGCGGGTCTATTTTGAGTTCTAAGTGTGTTATGCGATGACGCTGTTCATAGCTCGACCGTGCATGATTCATGGTTCGACCGTGCATGATTCATTGACGTCGCTAGGCCGGGCTTCTGGAAACAAGGCTTGCTGCGACCTCGCTGTGATCAAGCTCTTTGCCAAACAGCGCCTCGATGCATTCTTGAGGGTCCTTGGACCCGCCCCACTGCAGAACGTGCTGCTTGAACTTCTGGCCGCCCTCGTCCCACTTAGCGTGGCTTTTGTCGAACAGCAGTTCCCACGTCATCGACGCCAGGCACCGGTCAAATAAGTAGCTGTAGTACGTTGCGCCGTACGACACTAAGTGACCGAAATGCGAGAACTGCCGCGTGAACTGGTCGTGCGGCGGCACGCCGTTAAACAGCGTGTGCTCGGCCGTGACCTCGTTCGCCACGGCGACGGACGAGCCCCGCATTTCCACAAACTTGTTGCTGTGCAAGGACTGGTCGAGGAAGCTCAGGCTGAGCTGGTGCCACGTTTCCCAGTGCTCCGTGGCGGCGTCGAAGCTTGCTTGCCGGGCCAAGAACGCTGGCGCGTCGAGGCCCGGCTTCATGGACTCAAGAACGGCCGGGTGGGACGCGAACTTCTCGAACAAAATCGACGGCAGCTCAACGAAGTCTGTGGCGCACCGCGTCCCGGCAACATTGTGCAGTCGTGTGCGGCCGATCATTGAGTGGATGGCGTGGCCCATCTCGTGGAACAGCGTCTGCACTTCGTGGTACTGCAAAATAATGCCGCCGTGTTTCCCGCCCTGCTCCTCGAAGTCGCACACAAGCGCAATTATAGGCAGCTGGCGCTCCTGAGACGGGAACTTCTGGCGGGCACACTGGATTGTGAAATGCGCAGGGTTCGGCTGCTTGCCCTCGCGGCTCAGCAAATCGCAGTATATAATGCCGACTTTTTCCGTGCCGTCGTACACGTCGAGACGGCGGACCTCGGGCGACCAGACCTCGCCGGGATCGACGTCGGCCGGCTCGAACCGCAGGCCGTACAGCGTGTTCACTAGATCGTTGATGCCGTTGAACACGTTCGCAAGCTCGAACGTTGGCGTGCGTACGGTCTTGCGGACCTTGCTCTGGTACTTCGACAGGAAATGCGCGTAGTCCCAGGGCGCTGCGGGCCCGCCGAGCTTCTTGAGCTCGCTGCGAACCAGCGGTTTCACGGTCGTTGCCAACGACGTGAGGAACCGGTCGACATTCGACACGGAGTGCATCATCTTGTCGGAAAGCTCGTAGTTCGCGTAGTTGTCGTAGCCAGCGAGCTGTGCGAGCTCTTGGCGGCTGCGCAGTACGGTTTCGAGCAGGCCGACTTGCTCGTCCGTGGCCGAGCGGAGATAGTGCCACACCTTGCGGCGCGTTTCCTCGGACGTGGCGGCCGTCATAATGTACTCGGCTATGTGCGGCTGCGAGGCCGGGATCGTCACCCTGTTTTGCAAAAGCGAGGCCGGCGAGCCGAACTTCGAGAGCTTGCCGAGCAGGGCCGGGCTCACGCCCATAAGCTCGCTCGGCTTCAGCATCAGGTCCTCGGGCTGGGGCATGCTGCACCCCATCAGAAAGTGCTGGCCCGTCACGGAGATCTCGTTCGAAAGCTCAATGAACCTGTTTTGGCGTTGCGGGTCCGCATCGAACTGGATCCCGCTCTTCAAGAAGTCGTGCCTCAGGATCTCGCCAACTTTGCGCTCCTCGCCACTCACGCTCTCGTTTTTGAGCGCCATTTCCACAAGCTTGAACAGCTCGCGGCTCGTGTTCAGTTCGTTCATGAACCCAAACAGGAGCTCGTGGGATTCCTGCGCAGCCACGGCCATTTTCGGGCTCGGGTGCGCAATGCGAAGGAATGCGGCCATGTCAACGACTTTGCACAGCGTGTCACTCAATTCGTCGAGTTTTCTGATCTCTAAAGCGCCGGGCTGCTTGCGCAAAACGTCCTGGTTGCGCAGGTCGTGCGCTATGGACTGGGCCCTCGCAAGAGAGATTTTTGCGAACTGCGTGAGCCCCGAAGCCGAGGTCAGTCCTTGAATGCCGAAAAGACCCGTGGCGGGCCTCTTTAATGAGGGCGTGGTCCGGAAATACTCGCGGAATGCCCTCATGCCTACGCCTGTACCTGAAAATCTGAACGCCTGCTTAATAGCTCGATAGAGGCAGGCACACCACGTGAGAAGAAGGGTCCAGACAAAGCCATGATAGACGCAGTGTTCCACGCAATATTTCACACAGTATTTCACAGCACAATTTCTCAGGCAGTCTAATCAAAAGTAGGATAATAATTCAAAATTTAGAGTGTGTTTGTTGGTCACTAGTTTGAAAGTTGCAGAATGCTCGAGTCGCGATTGACGGTGCAAGAGAGTCTGGGAGTCTGGGGTCTGGGAGGCTGGGGTCTGGGAGTCTGGGAGGGCGGGTCTGTGTGTGAATATTCGTGTCTATGAAAATTCGTGTATGAGTATTTGTTACTACGTTAGTATGTAGGTGTGTGTATTGTCGATGTTGATGAGTGTGACTTTATAAATGTCTGATTATATTTTTGATGTTGCGATTAGCAGCAGCACCTCCCGGCTGTTCAGTGAATTGTATATGTACGTATTGATGAAGTTGGTGGAAGTTTGGCGGTTGTTTGATTGGATGTGGCTCAACGAGCTGAATTTCCTTTCTCTTTTCCCCTATCCATGAACCGTGCTAGCAGAGTGGAAACGTTCACTCGGTCTTGCTCTCCTGGAACTTTTGGTACATGTCGAGGCCCTCGACGGGGCCAAGAATGCTCTCCATGATCATACCAGTAACAACGTACGGGTCAATGTTCGAGGCCGGGCGGCGGTCCTCGAAGTAGCCCTTCTTCTCGATGGCGACCGAGCGCGGGATACGCACAGACGCACCACGGTTCGCAACGCCGTAGCTGAACTTCTCGAGCGACGCCGTCTCGTGGCGGCCCGTAAGACGCTGGTGGTTGTCCTCGCCGTACGCAGCGATGTGCTCCTCGTGGCGAGTGCCGAGCTTCTTGAGCGCGGTCTCAATGGCGTCGAGACCACCGTCCTCGCGCATGGACTGCGTCGAGACGTTCGTGTGGCAGCCAGCACCGTTCCAGTCGCCCGACAGAGGCTTCGGGTGGAAGGTGACCTTGACGCCGAAGTCCTCGCCAACACGGTGCAGCAAATACCTCGCGATCGTCAAGTCGTCGCCCATCTTGATGCCCTCACATGGGCCGACCTGGAACTCCCACTGCGACGGCATGACCTCGGCGTTTGCGCCGGAAATGTTCACACCCGCGTAAAGGCACGCGCGGTAGTGAGCCTCCACGATGTCACGGCAGTTCACCTTGCCAGCACCAACGCCGCAGTAGTACGGGCCCTGGGGTTCTGGGAACCCGCCTTTTGGCCAGCCATAGATGTTGTTGAACTGGTCGAGCAGCGTGTACTCCTGCTCGATACCGAACCACGTCTTCTCGCCCTTGTAGTGCTCCATGAGCTTTGCGCACGTATCTCGGAAGTTGAACTTGTTCGGCGAGCCGTCGTTGTTGAGGCACTCGGCCAAGACAATGATGTTATCGCCACCGCGCGTCGGGTCCTTGTAGATGGCCACGGGTTTCAGCAAGACGTCCGAGTCGCTGCCCGGAGCCTGGCCCGTTGATGAGCCGTCGAAGTTCCACAGCGGGAGGTCTTTAACGGACTTCGGGAGCTTTTCGAGCGTCTTCGACTTTGAGCGCAGGCCAAGGTCGCCGTCGATCCAGACGTACTCAGCAATGACGCTCGGGCCCTGCGGGAGCTGTAAATATTTGTTCAGGGTCGTAGTATTCGATGGGGGGACAAGCGCTTCCATTATTATGCGAACAGATGGGGGAACTATTCAGGGAGGAAAATTGAGCGCCGCTTAAGCGAGTTATCGTGAAATGTGCTGCTGCCAAATGCTGCAGTTTCTTCCGTTATATAAACAGGGTTCGGTCTACGGATCTAATCTGCCAGGGTACGGTCCTTCTTAAATAACGAGGACGCCAGTCGAAGGTATCAACATTAGGGTGAGGGTAAACCTAAGTATAGAAATAAACTGATAACGATATTATACGTCCAAGACGGCGTGCTTGCGGCGAAACTTGTAGCGAGGCCGGACGGGCATGGCCTTCAGAACTCGCGCTGCCGGATCGATAGCCGCGGCTCGCGCAAATGTGGGGAGTGACAGGCCGCGATCTCTGACTCCTTCGTCTCCAGGGTAGGGCCTTCTGAAACGCCCAGAGCCGTGACTCAGCTAAAAGCCCCTATCTCCGGCCAATGATAAGGACCACATTGCATGACATCCCAGATAAGGAGTCTCCGATATCGGTATTGGCGTTTTCGTGGCCGCAGAGCGTC
The DNA here is from genome assembly GCA_030579735.1 of Starmerella floricola. NCBI lineage: Eukaryota > Fungi > Ascomycota > Dipodascomycetes > Dipodascales > Trichomonascaceae > Starmerella > Starmerella floricola. Next base: position 826,438 of record JAKTRP010000001.1, on the reverse strand, counting down.
GAGCCGCATTGCACATGCGCGAGCACTTGTATACACGCGCTTACATACCCGTAGCTGTACATAATGCGTTAAAGTTCTAGCCGCGTCAGGCCCAACACTACGTCGTTCATCCTGTGTCCTGCAGCCACGGTTGCTGTCACGCGTACATAAGCCGTTGACTCACGCGCAAGTTAATTCCGGAGCGGCAAAAATACCCCGCGCTTCGGCCTAGAAAAATATAGCAACGGATTTTAAATATTCCCCGTGTCTAGAATATCCACTGTATTTATTTATTTGCACCTTTGTATACGCGTCTGTGCCGTTTAAGCGTGTCCACATCAAGCGTGTCCCCACGGTACGCCCGCCGGCGGGTCTGAATGCGCGCACTCAGAAAGGCGAGGGAAGCGCTCGTTCTGAGGGTCCGCGCGTGCAGTTTTCTGCGCGGCTAAGGCACAGCGAGGCCATTGCCGAAGTGCGAGCCATCAAACGCCTGTACAAACCACTACGAACGAACGGACTATGGCAAACCACGCTATGTTAATGCGATGCATACCACCGCCTTATCTTAATTAAATTAATTCTGTACAATCCGTGCTATTCTGGGGCTACATGTCCACTCAGTGCTCTTCCCGAGGCCCATGCGTCCAGATTCTCCGTTCCGCGCACGAAATTGCTCCTAGGACCGGCCGAATTGCGGGCGGCTAGCCAGAGGCGGGAATTATGCGAATAAATGCGGGAAAACCATGGACGGGAAAACACAAAATGCCCTGTTCAAGGCAGTCGATCAGATCACATTCGCTGACTTAGCACACCCCAGCCCCAGAGCACCAAAATCGACTTTTCTTTCCTCCCACTCTGCGCAGGTCAGCACGGCCACGGCAGCGAAAATCATGGCGACAGTGTGCGTTTGTAGATACAAATGTAGATGATCGGGAAAATATGCTATGTATGGGCCCGGAAAGTCGAAATTCAAAGATATAATGAATAAATTAAGCATGCTGGCAAAATTTCAAGCGTCTTTCTAGCTTCACCGGAAGCTGGACAGCGAAAAGGGAGGGTCCGTCGTCTTATCTCCTCGCGTTTGGCACGACGTCACCCAAACACATGGCATTGTCCCAACTCCAGACCAACAAGGCCCATCAATGACGTCTCTGACGTCCCTGGAGAGGGGCGCGCGCTCCTAAATTGGCAGTGATGGGAGTCAGATGCTGTCTGCATCCCAAACACAGCCCATTTTCTCCTTGACTATAAATTCCACCCGTGTAGCACCCCTTAAACTTCAGTAAATACTCATGAAAGCACCCCAAATCGACAGCAAGCCTCCGTCCGAGATCGAGAACGTCATCTCAGAGCCCGTGCAAGGCACGGTGAGCCGTAGAACGGTTCGCCAAACCTTGAGTCTCGCCTTTGGCTCGCTTGGCGCCGTCTACGGTGACATTGGAACGTCCCCGCTCTACGTCATGGACTCGATCAAGATCCCGCACAAGGAGCCGACGCGTGACGACGTCTACGGGTGCTGCTCGATTGTGTTCTGGCTGTTTGTCATTCTTGTTTTCTTCAAGTACACGCTCATTGTCCTGAATCTTGGAGCAAACGACGGCGAGGGCGGGCAGATCGCCATCTACACGAAGATTGCGCGGCACCTGCGCTTTGGGCCCCGTGGCCCGCGCGTGCACGTTCCTGGTGCAGCTGGCCCCTCGGATCTCGACATTCTCAAACGGTCGAACACAATGAGCTCGGAACTGAACGAGCCCAGCTCGTGGAAGGAGAACCCGAAGGTTGTTCGTGCCGTGTCCCTGTTTTCGCTCGCCCTCGGGTTCCTCGGCTGCTCCTTGGTTCTGTCCGATGGGTTGTTGACACCAACGACGACGGCCCTGACTGCCGTGAGCGGTATACAGGTTGCTGTGCCGTCGCTCACGAGCATTGTTGGGATTGCCGAAGCGATTCTCGTCGTTCTTTTCTTCCTCCAGTTCTTGGGGTCTGGCAAGCTGTCTATGCTGTTTGCCCCAATCATGTTTGTTTGGCTCATGTGCCTGGCCGTGTCCGGTATCTACAACATTGCGCGCTACGACCCGGGCGTGTTCCGCAGCCTGTCTCCGTACTACGCAATCAACCTCATGCGCGGCGTTGGCATCGATGCGCTCGGCGGGGGCATGCTCGCCATCACGGGCACGGAGGCGATGTTTGCGGACCTTGGCCACTTCGGCCGGCTGCCCATCCAAATCGGCATCACATTCACAATGGTTTGTTTGATGCTCACGTACCTCGGGCAGGGCGCGTACCTCACGAAGTACCCCGACCAGATGGCGAACGTGTTCTACACGTCGATTCCGGGCGGTGTCGGCAACGGCTTCTACTGGTTTGTGTTTGTGCTCGCCATTCTCAGCACGATCGTTGCATCGCAGGCACTGATTCTTGGCGTGTTCAGCATTGTGCAGCAGCTCATCAACCTCGACTGTTTCCCGAAGTTAAAGGTCAAGCGCATGTCGAAAACGACAAAGGGTAAAGTGTTTATCCCCGTCGCGAACTTCCTGCTGTTTGCTGGCGTGTGGGCGTGCACGGGCGCGTTCCAGAACTCGAACAACGTCACGGCGGCTTATGGGCTCGGCATCTCCATGGACTTTGTCGTGACGTCGTCCTTACTCATTCTGTGCATGATCTTCGTGTACGACTTCAACCCCCTAGTGGCCATAGTGTACGCGTGCATTTTCATGCCGCTCGAGTTCTGCTTGATGATCGCGAATATGAAGAAGGTCCCGCACGGGGCGTGGTTCCCGCTTATGATGTGCGCGATCTTCTTCAGCTTTTTCACGTTCTGGTGGCACTTCCGGGGCAAGACTGTGGCGAAACAGATCAAGTGCCGCGTTAGACTGTCAACACTGTTCCCCGAGCTCAGGCAGCAGCCGCAGGCCCAGTCGTCTAAGCCCGTGCACGGCCACGAGCAACTGCGACCCGACGACCACGACCATGACCACGTTTACGTTCACGACCACGCTCACGACCACGTTCACGACCGCGTTGACGAGGACGGCGAGTTTGTGCCGTTTGCACCAACACTGGTTTCGCAAGACGACTCTCCCGACATGTTGAGCAGTACAAAGCTGTCGAGATCGTTTGCGCCGAAGGTCGCCATAATCTACTCGGACACGCAGAGCCAGGACATGGAGTCGCCGAACACGGTACCTCTCGTGTACGCGAGCCTCGTTCGAGACTTCGGCACAATCCCGCCCGTTGTGATATTCTGCACGCTCCGTGCGAGCGGCGTGCCCGTGGTTGAGGCCGAGGAGAAAGTGCTGGTCGTGCCCACGAAGATCAAGGGCCACTACAAGGCCGTGATCCGGTTCGGGTTCATGGAAGACATGCGCGTAGACGGCCCACTGCTCGCAGCTATGCGCAGCCAGCTCCCGGACGACCACGACATCTACACGATGGGCGAGTGGCGGGCGCTGCACGTCTTTGAAAAGAACTCTGTGCGGTCCGTGCTCCGGCCCCGCACGAGCAACTGGTTCAAGCTAGGGTTGCACTACGTTCGCAAGGCCCTTGTCGAGCAGATCTTCCAGCCCATCAATGCGGCGTACCAGAACGACGACCGCGTGGTTGTGGACTCGGCTGATGATGCCGATGCGAAAATGTTCGTTGGCGGGATCCTCAGAATCTGACCACACAAAGCTATTAGAGTGAAGTAGTTACGGGAATTGCGCGAGTTTCATACGAGTATACATGTACACCCCCTAGACAAGGTACACACATGTACTTGGACTCAGGTCGACAAGCTCAATCTCCGCGCAGGAAAGGGTTAATACGGGATGGCCCTACTTTCAAACTGGACAGAATCAGACGAAGCGAATTCTGGTATACTCAGTGCGTGAGTTTTGTACATCTAAAAAAATACAAGTATACATGTGGCTCAATCTCCAGGAAAGGCTTCTAATAGTTACAAGGCTAGATGGGAGTGGAAAGAAAACGGAATCGAGGCGTAGGTTTGCGAAGCGTAGGTTTGCGAAACGTAGGTTTGCGAAACGTAGGTTTTGGATACTTGAATCGCCCGTAGTTCATATAAGTATGTATAACTCTTAGGCATGTCTGGACAGTCCACGCAAAGTGTCTGAAGCAAGGCCTCGTGGATGGGGTGGCTATGGAGGTGAAGTGAATATTTACTCAGGAAAGCGTGAACCTTTTACAAATTTAGTGGATTTATTTTCATACTCTTTGAACTCAGGTCCGTATTCTTGGGCTCAGGTCCGTACTGTCTCATGTATTGAGTCGCGGAAGGGTATTTAGGAGAGGGCCAGCTGGGGAAGGGCTACGTGCGGACCCGTACGCCAGGCAGGAGAGATGGACGAGGACGCGGATATCGACAAGTACATGAGTGCGTTTTCAGAATTCATGGTCCTGGACGAGAATGAAGAGCCTCTAGTTCCAACCGATAATCTAGGAGACCTGGTTGTAGCCGTGCAATTCCCTCCTGAGAAGGCCCGTGAGCTCGCTATGCTCGTGGACCCGGACGGTTCAGGCTTTTTCGATTTCGAAAGCTTCATGAGGGCCTGTGAGGCCGTGCTTGCCAGTCCCAAAGCTGAGGCTATACACGGCGAGGCGCCGCGCAAACGCAAGCGGTCCAATGGAGACACCATTGGAGACACAAGTGGAGGCACTGAGGACAGCGGAGGCTTTGGGGACAGCGTTGGCGAGGCCAGCTCCGAGTTCGATGACAGCTCGGACGCAAACTACGAAGAGGAGTCTGGTCCACAGCGTACAGACTCGAATGTGATTACGCCCGAGATGGCGTTCGCCGTGCTCAGCCAGGGCGGCGAGCGGATCACGCCCGAGAGTCTCGCCATTGTGAGCAAGAAGATCAATGTCCACGCGTCGCCGGGCGATTTGCGCAAGATGGTCGAGCTTATATCGAGCAAAGAAGAGTTCTACAAGCTGTGGAAGTGACTTTCGTGGGGTGTGCTAGGCATTTGTAGGTATTTATTTTCCATTTTATTTATATGCGATCAGAGGATGTGCTTGGACCGGAAGTACGCACGCAAGTACGTGATCTGCCAAGCGCCGAGGCTGAAGAACGACATGAGAATGAGCAGGAAGAAGTTCTTAACGCGGCGGTTCGTGCTCTCGTTCGTGTCACGGAGACGCTCCTCGCGCACGCGCAGGTACTCGAGGTCGTTCACGAGCTCCTCGACCTTATCATTGAGCTGGCGCAGCGTCACCTCCGTGGGCTTGAGCTTCTCGGCGGCCTGGAAGCTTGCCCAGTCGCGGGCATTCGTGCCAATGTGCACGTCGAGCTCGACCTCGCGGAACTTGCGGCCGGACGAGCCCGTGGCCTGGTCCAAGTAATTAGTGAAGCAGATGTCGAAGCTCGAGTCCCGGCTTGGCGAAAACATCTGGTATACCTTGTCGACAATATTGTCTCTAAACGCGAGCCGGCCGTCCTTCGAGTCCGTGATCGTCATCGACAGGCGCTGACCGTCCGCGAGCGAGCCCGACGAGCGCACGTTCACGACCACAGACGACTCGGACCCGACAAAGTCGCGGATGCACCGTTGTTTGCCCTTTGGCGTGGCATCGAGCTCGAATTTCAACGCGGCCACGACGGACAGCAGGAGAGCCAAGAGTCCTAACTGCATGTTTCTTGTTCGGTGTGTAGTATTATCCAGCGAGTGACAAACGTGCAGCACTCAGCAGATTCGTTTGTATGTTTTTTCTTGGCTAACGACGGAGATTTAGGACTCGGCGTCGAGTATGAGGGGCTGTTCCGGGGTGAGGCTTGACACTCGTCACTTCGAAAAAGACGCGTCTGACGTGTGGGTTCGTTTACTGCCCCGACTTACGGCTAGAGCCTCCATGGAACCCGGCGAGAGCCCCGCCCGGCAAGACTTCTCGCCGTCCTTGCCCACGTCCACACTCGAGCACATGGCCCTGGCACAAGGCTCGACGGTGCAGTGGCGCCATTGGGGCCGTACCCTACGCGCAATCCCGGTGCAGGGCAACGACTACTTAATCAGCCGTCCCGCAGTCCACAACGCTGCTACTGGCCACTCACTCAGAGACAGTGCATTGCAACGTTGCAACGAGTTTTGTGTGAACACGGATTGCATAGAGCCTTGCAAACGGCCATTGACGCTTGGACAGTTGCGCACGACACAAGTATAGCAGTACGCGGTACACTAGTACATCACTTAGTACGCTAGTACCGCTCAGTGCACTAGTACAAGCACACAACTCAGTGCAGTACACCAGTGCAACTACACACTCAGCGTAGTATACCAGTACACGGCTGAGTACACACTTCGCACTTTTGTACTTGCGAACTAATGTCGGACTCTAAACGACCCTCGACGCCGCCCGTGCCTAGCGGGTGGCTCGCGAAGTGGGACGACAGGTACCGCGAGTTCTACTACGTGAACCTCAGCACGGGCAAGTCGCAGTGGGAGGCGCCCTCGCAGGGCCCGCCGGCCGGTCCTCCGCCCTCGCAGTCGCCGCCGGCACGGTCCCCGCAACCGCCGTACCAGCAGCCATACCAGCAACCGTACCAGCAACCCCCGTACCAGCAGCCTTACCAGCAACCTCCGCCGTACCAACAGCCTCCTCCGCAGCAACCGCAGCGGCCAATCGTGATCCAGAACTACACCTCACCGTCTCCGCAGTACGGGGGTGGTGGTGGCTACGGACGCGGCTACGGCGGTGGCTACGGCGGTGGCTATGGCGGCGGCGGCGGGTTCGGCATGGGCTCAATGGCGCTCGGCGTTGGCGGCGGTCTTCTTGGTGGCATGCTTCTCGAAGATGCCATTGACGGCGGCGGCCACGACACGATCATCGACAACAACAACTACGACGGTGGAGGCTTCGATGGCGGTGGCTTCGACGACGGCGGTGGCGGCTTCTAAGCCAAGCCACGCAAAGCCACGCAAATCCACGCAAATCCACGGCAAACGAGCCGGTAATCGTCTCATAAAGGCCCACGAGCCGGTCTCTGTAGTCATATATAGTCATATAACTGCATAACATTTTTGCATCAAGGTATTATAATCATTCTTGCATTGGCTCGCCAACATTTGCGGAACGAATTTTGTCAGAGACGTAGAGTATTCATTTGTCTGCTTCAGTGCGGCTCGTTCAAATACAGCAATATTTCACACTCGCGTACATGAACATAAAATTGCTTTACGACTCGTTACAGACGCAGGCTGATGAGATCCGTAAATTCTGCTTTGGTGACTGCTCCGTCTACATAGAATGTATCCCTTGGTGTTACTCCTGTACACTAGCATACGAGAACGAGACCTCGTCATGAGACTCGCTACAGTCAGATCTATGTGCACTCCTTGCGTAGTTGCTCGCACCGATGGCAGCTAAATGAGCTCAACGATCGTGTGCGTCCGTGCGTGTAGTTTATCATAACAGCTGGTTGATGTCAATGCGCTACGGTTCCTGATCACCCTTGGTATAGCACCGCATAACAGCTGCTACGTCTCGCTGAATGGCCAATGCGCTGACTCGCCTCTTTCCTTCCCTGGCTCCTTTCCACCTCCTTTCTAGCTCCTGACCCGGATTTCCTGGCTTGGCTTGTTTCTGTTTCTCGTTCCTGGCTGTGGAAAGCATTAAATTACTATGAGCATTATGTGAGTATCATGAGTATGCGACTTCGTGGGCGATTAGCTGATGAACGTGGCCTCCGAGAACGCCGGGCCGGACTCCTCGATGGTCTTGCCGTCGACGGTGACCTTCGCCGTGAGCTCGTTATAGTACTGGTAGATGTACGGGCGCGTGCCGCTGAGGCCGCTCGCGACGCGCTTCACGAACGCGGGCAGCTCGGCCATGACGTCGACGCGGTCGACGCGGTGCGCAAGCTTGCCCGAGACCTCGACCTTCACAAGGTCCTTTGTGACGTCTGTGGCCGTTGGCCGCGGGCCCTCGAGCACGAAGCGGATCGCCGTGGGCACGGGCCACGACCCGTCGTCCTCGCTGTCCGGCTCCGTGGCTGTGTGCTCGATCTCGACGTCCACGGCCGTCATGAGCAGCTCGTCGTCCTTCACGACGGCGCCGATCGACGAGCGCTGGCGGCCGTACGAGTTCGGCGTCTCGAACTGCATCACGGCCACGGATATTGACGGGCCCTGGAAGTCGAGGAAGTTCCACTTCGCCGCGGCGTGGTGCGGCTTCATGCCCTGCAGGGCCATGACGAACAGGCCGCGGCTCGCGCCCTTCGGCACGTCGACAATGAGGTTCTTGCTGCGCAGCACAATCGTGCCACTCACGCTGCACCGCGGCCAGAATATGTGCCGCATCGTGCCCCACGGGTTTGCGCGGTCCGTGCCGTATTTGCTGAGGCCGTCCTTGCCGATCTTGAACCCGTCGGCGACCTTGTCGAAGTAGAGGTCGACCTGGATGTCGTCGCCACACAGCCCCGCAAAATGGTACTGGTTCAGCTCCTCGTTCAGCGTGATGGAGAAATGGTCGGCCTTGAAATTCTTGCCACCGGCCACCTCGGCCTGCGCAAGGCGGTGCGAGCCCCAGACCTTGAACTCGGGGTCGGCGACCTTGCGCAACAGGAACGTGAACTGCGACGTGTACGCGAGATTCACGGGGTTCGAGTGGATGAGCTGCGCAAAGCCGTAGTACTCGGCCGTGTTGAAGTAGAACGTCTGCGTCTCGACGTGCGATTGCGCGGGCTGTAGCCACTCGTAGTCGGCCGCCTCAAGCTTGCCGTACGGATTGGCGCCAGCAACCGTCGCATCAACGGCCTCGAAGGCTTCAGGACCGTACTCGGGCTCCTGCGTGCCGGCAACCGATGCAACCGCTCCTTGTGCCCACTTCCACATAGTTCAATAGTTCGCTGGTTGTGGCTAATTTGGTTGAGGCGTACTCGCAGGCTGGCGAGCCTGGTTTTTGTTTTCCTGGGGCCGTGCACGTGCCCTCCCCAACCGGGCACTGCAAATGGCGCAGGCCGTGAGCAACGCTCGTCGGGCCCGTGCCGTACGCAGCGCACGAGCCCGGGCGCGCGTGCGGATCTCGGGCACGCGCTTCGCGCAATTCTGCTGGATTTCAACTTTTACATTCTTTTTAGGCCTGCTAATTGCGTACATCTTCGCATTGTTGGGACAACGCTGTTGGAAAAAAACACAGCATACGGGTAAGGTGAGTTTATGTATGCACGCATGCACGGGTTTTATGTATGGGTTAATGCCTGGGTTAATGTCGGGGTTCCATGTGTGGGCTGTGTGCCCAATGGGGGCTTCTTTGCCATAATTGATTATGCAGATGCGTCGGGTATGGTTGGTTCTGTAGATTTATGTGGGAGCAATTTGGTTGGCTGTGGGGTGGTTGTGTTCGTCCATGCGTGGGTTCACGGTTCACGCTTGCATACATGCAAGTTTCATGTGTGGTGGTGGGTGGTCGACGTGCGGTGGGCCACCGTTCGGCCCGTGCTCATGGCCGGCCACTCTCATGGGCGTGCTCTCCATGATACGGCGGCGCTTGCCAACGGCACTGCGTTGTGGCTGCAAGGCCCAGGCATGTGATTCTCTGGCCAAGGCCCGGCTTAGAAATCAAGCCCGCGGGCAAGACCTGAGAACAGCACGAGCCGTCTGTACGTATGGGCAAAAAGCGCCGAAGAGCGGTTGTTTTGGAAACCGAGCCCGCCGAATTCAATTCTCTGTACTTTGACAATCCCGTACCGCCATCCTCGCCCACGAAAGTCGAAGCGAACACGCTTGCAGCCAATACAACAGTCCATGCAACCGCCACAACAGTCCATGCAAACGCCAATGCAAACGCCACAACAGTCAATGCAAACGCCAATGCAAACGCGAATGCAACAGTCACAGCCAATGCAAACACCCAGGCAAACGTCAATGCAAGCAGTGACGCAGACGTGAATGCGCCTGCCCTTGAACCTCGCAATCCCACGAAAAGCCCAGAAACTGGCCCGGACCACGGAGACTCGGGACCTTCTGAGTATAATTACATTGACGAGTCTGAAGAGAACGTGGATCCCGTCCCGTCCCTTCCTAGCCTCGAAACGCATGCTTCCGAACCTCGGCGTCGTAACTCACGCTCTCGTGCCCGAAATGCCCAAAACGGGGCCCATGACGGTGCCGAGGACCCGGAAGTCATTGTGATCAGTGATACTACGTACGACTCTGACGATATTATTGACCTCGTGTCGAGCTCGCCACCTCGCAAAAAGCCCATACAGGCTGGGTCGCGCGCTCCTGCTCCCGTGCCTGCCCCTGCTCTTGCTTCTCGTGAACTTTCTGCTCGGGGCGAACACTCTATTGAGGCAGGCCCTAGCACTTTGCCGTCCCCGCCCGCCCCGGAGCCTGCACTTCCGGCCCGCAAAGCCCTGCCTCCCGTACAGCTCACCGTCGATTGCCAGATCCCGGGGAAGGAGACCCGTAAAACACAAGAATGGAAGGCGAATGCCTCGTTCTACGGCCTCGACAAAGAGTTCGGCCACGACTGCGTGCTTGTGTTCGAGAACAAGGTCCTGAAGAAGTTCTTGACGCCGGCAAAGGTCGATCCCGACGCAACGGAGCTGCACCTCGAAGTCATCACGGACTTGCAGTGGCGGAAACGCGAGGTTGGCATTGACGAGGACGACAGCCATGCGCAGAGCCAGTCGGATACGCCAAACGACGCGCTCGAAGACGCGCTAGAGAACGAGGGCCGGTTCCCAGTGACTCTAGACGGCAAGTACGGCCCCGAGCGGATCCTCGTGTCGCGAGCCTCGCTGGTCAAGGATCTCGTGGCACACTACCTGAAGTCAAAAAATATTGCACCAGGCACGCCCGTCAAGGTCAAGTTCGACGGCGACACGGTCGGGCCTTCGGACACGATAGAGGACGTCGACGTCGAAGCGAATGATAAGCTCGATCTCTACGTGCATGACTGACTCCGCTCAGAGCATTACAGGTGCTCACGCTTCACCATTGTGGTGCACTAACATTATTTATTGAAGCCTCACGTTTAGTGGTGAAGGCCTACTAGATGTGCATAGGCTACGTACATTGTAGAATACAATTATGGCTATTTCATGCTCGTGCTCGTGCGTGCAGGCTTTGATGCAATACAGAAGTAAATGCGTTTTGTTTTACAGTGTGGGGACCACCTTATGCCGAGTATACTTGCGTGGCTTAATTGTTTTGCATTGCGTAGGATGTAATTGTGCGAGTGTTTATCCGTTGCACAAAAATAAATGTTCCGTGTTATAGGTGTAAGGCGGCCATAGTTCAGGAGCTGCTCTACACCGTTTATACGTTCACATTTTTCTGGGCCTTATGCTAATCGTTCAACATAAATTTCATGGATGTGCCAGGTTCTATGGATGTACTAAATTTTAGGATGTGGTTTCGCAATGGGCAGCACTGCCTACATAGACAGTGCTTGCGTGGTGACGCGTAATGCGCGTGCATATATTCGTGGTTGTGGCACGTTACGTCACTCAGCCACATACACCGAGCTCTGCAAGCCCTCGTGAAGACCTCGTGAACTATGTGGATTCTCGCGAGTCTGTGCCTGTTGTTGCTGAAATTCGGCCTTGCCGATGACGACAACAAGCGTGGGTACCCGTTTTACTTTGCCTCGTTTGAGGACGTTGGCCAGAGCCGGCTGCTTGGCGACGTCCTGCCCCTGAACGTCGTGGACAACTACATCACGGAGTGGACAAAGGGCTGTCCCGCGGACGCGTTTGTCCTGATTAGAGACGCGAGCCCGTTTCAGCTCTCGGGGCTGCGCAGGCTCCAGCGGGCGGCCGAGAACTCGTTGACGACGGGGTCCGTGCTGTCGAACCGTGCTGTGGACCTCCACGAGCTTGGCCTCGACCTCGAGGACTACTGCGAGGGCGAGTTTGTGGAAGTTAAGTTAGGGGACTTGGAAGGCCTGCCGAAGTACTTGGACACGAAAACGCGCGTGTACTACATCGACTTCCCCGAGGACTCGACGCCGGACGTGAAAAACGAGACGATGAGTGCAGTTTTGGCGGCGATTCCCTCGCCGTTCGTGACGCTTGCGTACGTGTCGTCGGTCCCGCAGTCGCAGCCCATTTTGCGGTCGATCAATCTGAACCCGAAACGCTCGTCGTGGCAGCGCCAGAAGCTACGGCACAACCGTGATAAAATAGCGCCCGTCATTGCGCCCCTGTTCGAGCATAAAAACGTCGGCCACCTCGCGCCCGAGCCCCGCATCGACTTACCGGACAACTTCTTCTTCACGCTGCTCTTGGGCTCCATACTCGCCGTGGGCTTGCTCGCGTACCGAGACCTAACGTCCAAAGCACGGAAACGCACAAGTAAGAACGAACCGAAGCAAAAAGCCGTTCGCAGTTAGTCCGCTTGTCTATTTATTTACGCACATACACGCACACATACGCATACGCATACGCATACACACACATATATGCGCGCACCCACTCACAAACATATCCTGCAAATATCCACCACAATTATACACAAACATCTACTCACGATTATCCACCACAATTATACACAAAAACCTACTCACGATTATCCGCTGAATGTAAACATTCCTTAAAGCGTTCCCTGTAAAGCCAATGAAACTTTTGCGTAAGACCTGCAGACCATATTTTGCACGTCTAATTATCTCAGCTGTACGTGCAAGCGCTCACATCTGGAGTCTCTGCCTCGACATGGCCTTTGCGACAAGCTGGACGATTCCATCAAATTCTACATATTTGGCATTTAAGCCTGCGGGCCGATATTAAATTAGTGCGTTTGTTATTAATGTGCGGTGCCAATGAGTCCATGCATGTGCTTTAGAATGTGAATTCGGCTTGTGATTGTGCGACAATCACTTCCTCGGCCGGGGTCATTTCGCGTGAGGTTTTAGCGACGGGAATATCGAACTCGAAATTTATGTCCAGCATGTCACCGTCCTGAGCGCTGCTCGTGAGTTTCGCAGTCTCGGCCGGCTGGGTATTTGTTTTCGGTGGGACTCGGGGACTTTGTGCCAAGGCGGTCGGCTCGCCTTGGCGAATGTTGTGCTCAGCCTGCTTGAAGGTGCTTGCTGGAGCCTCGAACGAGATGGACGACGGTTGCTCGAACTCGTGAGTTTGCTGGGTTCGCTCGGCGTGCTCAGCACGCTCAGCACGTTCAGCACGTTCAGCACGTTCAGCACGCTCAGCACGTTCAGAGGTCTCGGCCTGCTGTTCCACCTCCTTGAACGGGGTCGATGTCGACGTCAAAGTCGATCTCCGAGCTTCCGTGGACAGGGTCCGGCTTGGCGGGGCGCCGTCTAGAGCCTTGAGGATCGCCGAAGCGGCTGGCGTCAAGGCCTCGTCTCTGCGGCTTGGCGTGCCAGTTGAAAGGTCGGGCTGCACAGAAGGCTGGTATCGTCGGAACTGGCCAGGCCCGGCGTCCCGGGGATTAGGCCGCAACGGTTGACGAGCCGAGGGCCGGCCGGTCGAGGGCCGGCCATAGCCAATGCTGTGGCGTGCACTAAGACGTGACGGCCGCGGGCTTGCCCACGGGCTTCGGCCCGTCGAACTCGCCAGAGACGCCCGGCCGCGCGTTTGAGAAGGCGGCGTGCCCCTCAAGTACGGACGTGGTGAGGGCGGGGCCAAGTCGCGCAGAATCGTAGTGTTCGAGGCCGTTGCATCTACGGCCGTCGAGTTCGACGCATTTGTCAAGTTCGAGAAGTCGACAAGGCTCTCGTTCCGGCTCACTGCCTGGCTGATGAGGCTCAAGACGCCCACGACCTCCATGTTCGACAAGTCTTCATCGCCCTTTTGCTCGAAAAACTGTCGAAGCGCCTCGTTCGGGCCGTCCAGATTTGGGGTTGCGGCCTCGGGCGTTGGCTCGTGCGTGCTTGCATTGTGCGCAGACAAGCTGGCGTCAGCCGTTGGGTGCGTAATCCGGCTCGACTCTGTGGCATCCGTGTGTTCGGCATCCGTGTGGTCGAACAGGCCGGCCTCGGCCCGCGCACGCACGCTTCCACGGGGCTGTGTGTCTTCCTCGGGCTCGTTCGCAATGACCCGCGGGGGGCCGAGCTCCGTGGGGCGGGGCTGGCCCCAGAAGAAGCTTTTTATTTTCGAGAAAAGGCCCTCATTTTTCGGCGCCGGCTTCGGTCTCGAATACGGCGTATTGGTCGACCTTTGCTGGTGCTTCGGCATGGCCGCAAACGTAGCGTGTGGTGGTGGACGTTCTTCACGAGGCTTGAGCTCGAATGCCTTGCCGGCCTTTCTGGCTGGCCTTGTCTGGCTAAGTGTCACCTGGTCTTATTCCTCCCAGCTCTGTACGTGTTTGTGGTTTGTGGTGTCGTTGTGATGAGTAGGATGTGATGAGTAGGGTGTGAGGATGTGGGTAAGTATGGATGGTGTCGTGTGATTCTGGCTGTCGCGCCTTTATAGCATTGGTGTGACCCGACAGTCTGTAGGCATTCATTTTTTTTTTTTTTGAGGTGTGCATTGTGGGCGTTGGTGAGGCCCTTTGTCGTGGGCACTGTGGCTGTGCCTGGTTTTGTGGCTTCGTGCGTGGACGTGCGCTGGGCAAGGGGCGCGAGGGGTGCCTTGAGGTCCCTCCGCTCGCACCCTCGGCCGAGGAACCCACATGGCCACATGGCCGAGGAACCCACATGCGCATACATCCACAACTATCACATGCTGTCTGTCGAGACGGACACAGGGCGAGCCATGGGACCGACCGAATCGAGGGATGCACAGGAGGAGGATGCGCTGGATTTCGACACAGAATGGAGCAAGTTCATGAGCGAGCAGCACCAGGCGGTCGTTGAGGACCCCGTCATGATGAGCCCGGACTCGTCGAGCCTGCTGAACCCGCAAGAGTCGAGCGCGTTCACGCGGTTCCTCGACACGCTCCTCATGGGCCCGTCGAGCCCGCGCACGTCTCGAAAGATCGAAGAAGAACTCCAACGGCTCAGTAGTTTGATGGAGAGCCGGTCGATGGAGGACACAGCCTCGTTTGGGTCGCCGCAGTTCGAGGACCGTAACGCAGGCCTCGACTCGTACGCGCAGGATGTGCATTTACAGCACCATCAAACCCATCAAAACCACCACGGGCAGCACCATGAACAAGATCAGCACGCTCAGCATGAACAACACCACGAACACCAACACGGTATGTCACAGCACATGCCCGTTGATCCCCTCTCTTCTACGCGTGGGTCGCCCTCGCACACGCCACACCAGCCTCTGCAAAGTGAGCCTTCGCTTGCACAGCAGTACACGGGCCGGGCACAGTCTGTCCACGCTCAGCATGGCTCGCAAATGCAGGCTTCCCCGCTTCCCACAACAATGCACATGCCGTCTCGGTCTCCGCACGTCTCGCCACAGGCTCCCCAGCAGCAGAACACGGTTCACCGCGCATCGCACTCGGCCCTACAAGGCTCGCAGCCCGTCCCGCCAGGAACACAGCCTATGTCGCAGCCAGCCTTGCACCATCTCTCGCCTGTGCACCAGATGCCACAACAGATGTCACAACAATTGCCACAACAATTGCCACAACACGTTCCGCAACAGGTGCCACAACACGTTCAGCACATGCCTGCACACCTCGGGCACATCCCGCCGCAGTTAGCATCACAGTTTGCGCAGGTCCCGCAGGCGTCTCCTCCGTACCAGTTCTCGCACCAAGTGCTCATGGGTACGCGCGTATCGCCGGTCGTGCAACCGCCAGCATACACGGGCAACAGCACACCTTCTTCGAGTGGATCGAGTGCGCAGGGGCTGCCGTACGGCCAGTACTCGTCGTATGCGCCCGAGTACCAGCCGAACTTGTACACGCAAGAAGTCCCGCTCCAGAAACGGCCAGCACAGAAACGCAGGGCGTCGGCGAGCTCGGACGAGACGCGGATCAACCACGTCATGAGCGAAAAGAAACGCCGAGCAACGATCAAGGGCCTATTCATGCGCCTCCGCGACCTTGTGCCCGCCACAGACGCGTTGCCGAAGAGCACGGTGCTGAACCTCGTGTACGAGCACATGCGGGACACGCAAAGCGAGAACTCGCGCCTGCGCGAGCTGCTCCAGAAACGCGGCGTGTCCACGAATGACATTGAGCAAACGCTTCTTGACGAAGTCGGGCCAGAACTCAGCGGGAGCATGGAGCCCATTGCTGAGGCCGATGGGATCTCAGTGTCACAGTAAGATTCCTTCCTGAACGGGACAGGTTTTGTAGAATCTGCATCTATCCGCCTGTATTATTTATTAGTTGTATGTATTAGTTGTATGTATTCGTCGTACATTGTACGTATCCATGCATCGTGTGGTTGCGCCAATGCACCAGTATATCGCAAGACGGGCTCTTGCCTGAAGCAGACGCTCGGGAAGGGCGTTTTTGTATTGCTTGCCGTGGATGAGTGCTTACGACCTTCATGTTCGTGTAGATTGGAGGGTTGTACTAGTTCGTTGAAGACGCCGTGACCTTCATGTTTGCGTATTTTGACGCCGACCCATTGGGTAGTTAGTATTAGTGGCTTCATGCTGGGTATGCCGTTTCCATGGGCCACAACGTCGGCAGTAGCCACTTCTCCCGCTAGTTCGGCATGACAACTTTCAGCCTGATTTCGCGCTCGAGTGCACGGGCCTCCTCGAGAAGTTCGCGCGTGCCGTGGTTTACGCGCCGGATCCAGTGCAGCGCCCCAGACCAGTCCGAGCGTGTAACCGCGTACTTGGCGAGCCAGACGCGGGCTCGCGAGGGCCACTCGCTAGCGGCTTCCTCGTTCGCTGCCGTGGCGAGGGCCGCCGTGGCGGGCGTCGTCGTGTTCGCATCGAGGGCCGAGCTCGCCGTGCCATCGGAGCCGGCACTGTGTCCAACTCCGGAGTCGTCGCTTTGCGCACAGGCCGTTATGTGCTTCAGGGCGGCGTCGAGATTTCCTAAACGGTCGTGCAGGAGCCCGAGCCGGAAGCCGTAGTAGACGTCGCCGTCCGAGATCTGGAACGCCTGCTGGTACGCGTTCAGCGCATCGAGGTCTCTCCCGAGGTTCTCGTAGCTGTTCGCAAGCGCATCCCACAGGCGCACGTCGTCGGGCCGCAGCGCGAGTGCGCGTTGGAAGTAGTGCTGCGCGAAGTAGTGCATGCTCAAAACCTCGTACGCTTGGCCGAGCCCGAACCAGGGGCGGAAGTCGTACGGCGCAAGGTCGACAGCTGCCCGGTACGTCTCGATCGCGGCGTGCGGGTTCCCGAGCTCGATGAACTCGTGGCCCATGAGCGTCCACGCGGCCATGTTGCTGCGGTTCAGGACAATGGCTCGCTTGTAGTACGTGACGGCCCGCTCGTGCTGGCCCTTCAGCGAGTAGTAGTTCGCAACGATGCAGCACGACTCTGTGCGGTACTTGTCCGTAGATACAACGTGCTGCGCAAGGTACGCAAGCTTCGACCGCTGGCCCGTCACGTACAGCAAGTTCGAGTACGAGTCAAGGTCTTCGAGTCTGAAGGGGTCTTCTTTTAGAACGCGCTCGAACAGCTTGCCAGAAACCTCGTAGTGGCCCTCGCTGTTATAGATCCGCGCGAGCTGCGTCACGAGTGAGTGCATTTTCGGGAACAGCGGGACCAGTGACTTCGATAAAAGCGCCGCACTGCCAGCCGGGTCAAACTCTTCGCCAGCGTAGCTCCTGAACATCGCGAACATGACCTGGTTTTCGGCGGGCTGGTTCCGGAACTCGTGGGCGAGGCTCTCGAGCACGGAGTCCGTGTCAACGAGCCGCATGAAGCACGTCTTTAACTCCATCCAACAGCTCCAATTGAATGGATACGCAACACAGCTTGCGACCAGCGCCTTGATTGCCTTTTTGCGTTGGTGTTTTGCGCGGTAAACAACGCCCTTCAAGTAGAGCAGGTGTGCATCGAGCTGCTCGTCGGAGTTGGACAGCTCGGCCATGATTTCCTCGAGCATCGGGTTCACGGGCAACGGTTTGCTGTCTTCTTGCTTAGACTTGTCCACGAAAATCTCCGTGCCGAGCTCGTCTTCGCGCAGAGCCTCGCCCTGGTGGTACCTTGCAAACAGGCGCAGGAACCTGCCCGTCGCATCGATTTTACCCTGTTTTGATGGTACTTCCAGTGCTTTCCATGCCCGGCTGAACTCTTTGCAGTCGAAGTATGCTTTCGCTTGCATTGTCTCGAGCCGAATTGTCGGCGGTGGCTCCTGCACGATGTCTATATCGAGGCCCGTGGCCGCGTCCGTGGTCCACCGCGCAGCTCTTACGAGTCCGCGGTTATAAAGCTCGTGGAATGCATGGTCCAGTATCCGTCCGAGCTTTTCACGGTCGGGAACCGCGAAGTCTTGCATGTACTCCACGCTTCTGTACGCTTGTTTACGGCTTGGGCTGTGAGGACCCCTGCAACGATGCGTGCGGGTGTGCTGCCCCTGCCCAGGGCTTTGGCGGCCGGGTACAAGCATACGCCTTGTCTCGAACATACGTGTGAGACAATGTGCCATTGTGCCATTTGTACTGTTGATTTGCGATTTTTTATTATTATTGTTTTCTCGTTGTACTGAGACTGGGGTAGACTGATGAAGTAGATATACGAATTTACATGTTATGGGAGTCAATTAGGTGTTGTAGAGCTGGGGATGACTCGGTTGCGAGACCCAGCGCTTTGCTACCGAAGATTTCTCGGTAAGAGACCAATTGACGGGGACTCTGCCTGGCCCGTTAACAGCCGAAGATTTGTTGGAAAATTTAGACGGGTAGTCAACAAACGATGGGGCCCTCGGTACTGGGTCGGCGAGTTTCGAGCCCCCGTGGCCGAACGAAGGCGCCGGGCCATGGCTCGAGCCGTTGCCAGAGCCCGGACCGGGTGCGCATGACGGGCCCTTCTTCTTTCGGTGAAGGCCGTCGTCAATTTTCTCGTCCGTAGAATTTAGACACTTCGTGATATTAGCTACGGTCAGCACGCCTTTCAGCCAGTTTGCAATAGCCGTGCCAACAGCAGGCGCTACTTGCTTGACAATACCGAGAGTCACGGTCCCGCAAGTTTGAGACTCGCCTTTCACATTTATAGGACGCTGAGCTGCTACCATTTTCGTCTGACAAAAGAGTATTCGCTAAACAAAGATTACTCTAGACAAAGATTGCTCGATGCTTCAATGGATTCAATTTTATACACATAAGGACATATATATACGAATATACCTTGGCAGAGGCGGCTGCACAACGATTACAGAACTACTTCTTTGGGTACTGTCCGCATCACCATAAGAAACAGTATGCCAAATCGGGACACGCACGCCATACACTAGACCGGGACTGCACACAGACAAAAGCGGTAACACCACGGCCCTAATTCACAGGCATACGGGAACGAAGCATAGTGGCCACGACCCACAAAGACCCGTTCTCATCCCGAAGAAATCCCACATTTACACAGTAGAAGCCACTATCGTGCACCACTGCGAGTCCGTTGGGGATTCCCTCGTGTCCGCTCTACGTTTATATTAAAAATGATAACCTCTATGTGCACACTCAGCCTTACATCATTCCGTTGCCTCGGTCGGCCGTGCGTGGCTTGGCGCGTATGATGTTGTCAACCCGCAACAGCATCTCGGCCGCCTCGGAAGCAGACGTCACGGCCGCGTTCTTCAGCTTGTATGACTCGACAATCCCGAGCTCGCGCACGTTCCCAAGCTCGCCCGTCTCGAGGTTTAGACCAACGGTTGTGTTACCTCCATACACAGAGGACTTGAGCTTTGCAACGAGCTCGTTGCTGTCGTAGCCCGCGTTGTCGGCAAGAATAGTCGGCAGCTGGCGCAATGCACGCGCAAAGCCCTCGACGGCGAGCGCCGTCTTGCCCTGGCACTTCTCGGCAGCATCGTCCACGGCCTTCGACATGACCATTTCCGCACAGCCGCCTCCAAGCGTCGTCTTCGGCGAGGCCACGGTCTGCGACAGGACGGACAACGCGTCGTGCAACGACCGCTTTGCCTCTCCCAGGACCTGGTCCGTGGCGCCTCGCAGCACAATCGTGCACGCCTCCTCGGACTTGCAGCCCGAGAACTTGAGCAGCGTGTCGTCGCCAATCATGACCTCGGACACAGACTCGCAGTGGCCGAGCCTGACCTGCTGCGGGGCGTCGAATGTAGAAACAACCTCGGCACCCGTGACGAGGGCGAGACGCTCGACGCCGGCGAAGTCTGCGTGCTCGACGGTGTTCACCTTCGCGTCCGTGAACAGCTGCTCGGGGTAATTATAGATAAGCTGGCGGTTCACAAAAACGTTCATTTTGTGGGCAAGAATGCGGTCGACCTTGCTCTTCATCTTGTCCTTCTCTGCGCGCTCGAGCTCGGCGAGCTTGCTCGTGCTATCGACCTTGAACTTCGCACCGAACACTTTGACCTTGTCCGTGTCCATGGGCGTGTTCGCGACGAGAACCGACACGCCGCCAGTGAGCGCCTTCGGCTGGCGAACGCCGAACCGCTTCTCAAGAAGGAAGCCCGGGTCCAAGTACGAGTCGCTGAGCTTCCCGCCGAGCTTCGAAATGACCTGGATATGCTCGAGGTTTGTTGACCCATTCAACCTCAGCACCGCGTCCACGGCAAGCTGAGCAAACTGCTCCTTGTCCTGCGCCAAAATCTTGCTGCTGAGCGTTGTTCTCGCGATGGCGAGCAAGTCCTCGCGGAACCGGGCCTTGTCCTGGCTGTGGTCGAGGGCCGAGGCCGCCAAAGCTTCACGCGCTGCTTTGCTCGCGATTCGGTAACCGCCAATGATCGTTTGCGGGTGGATTTTGCGCTCCACAAGTCGCTCGGCCTCGCGCAAAAGCTCGGCAGCGAGAACAGTCACAGTTGTCGTGCCGTCGCCGACCTCCTCGTCCTGGACCTTCGAGATATTCACAAGAACTTTAGCTGCTGGGTTGTTGAAGGGAATCGACTGCAGAATCGTGGCGCCGTCGTTCGTAATCTGGCTCTCTGCACGCGTGGCGCTTTGCAGGAGCTTGTCCATGCCTTTCGGGCCGAGAGTCGTCTTCACGAGATCGCCAACGGCAATAGCACCCACAAAGGCGCTTAACCTGGCATTCTCGCCGCGCTCCTCCGTGACCTGGTCGCCGAAAATTGGAACTGACATGTTGGTAAGTTGCCGTGTCTTATGGGCGTGCGGTTTTGTGGTTATGTGTGTGCGTGTGTGTCAGACGAAAAAGGGCAGGGCACAGTGTCGGGCCCGCTCGGACACGTTGGGAGGACAAGCCCGCCGAGCCAGGAAAGGGCGCTCGACGTTTTGAAAATGCGTACTGAATGTCCAGGCTTAAATACAGGAGGCTCGGTTGTGCCTTTACTGCTTTGAGTACTCCGCTCGTACTCGATTTATTAGTAACTTGTAGTCATAGGGTCTATGTCTGAAGAGCTATCAGAAATCGGTCGCGTGGCCCAGTTGGTTAAGGCGTAGGACTAATAACCCTAAGATCGGCGGTTCGATCCCGCCCGTGACCATTTATTTTTCTCCGGCTATACTATGTAATATAGAGCCGGGATTTTTTTGCAGGACCAAGCGTTGCATATAGATTATAGTTGGGGGGAGGACTCAGGTCCACGACCCTGCTTCCTTGTTCGCAAGCCTTTTTTATTGCTAGCGAGCCTTCGTTGCGCTATTACATGTGCTTCGGGCCACGGAACCACACTTAAAGTGAGTTTCTTCGTGAGTCTTCGTAGTGGCTTGTCAGCACCGTGCCAGGGTTCCGCGGTGTAGAAGCAGCCTGCCTCTAACAAATACATAGTTCTACATGCACAAAGACGTATTTATGGGACTACAAAAATACTAAACGCGGACTCAAACCATGGTGTACTTTGATTCGTAGTAGTTGCGCCATCGGCAGCCTGCAGCAGGTCAAGGGTCGATAGCCTGCAAGTGTCGAGATTGATTACAGACCCCGTGTCTCAGCAGCCGTGACCTTCTGGCACCTGCCTTTTTAGGAAGAATAGCTGGCGGGCAGCAGTTCTGTGGAGCCCCGACGGCCACAGCCAAAGATAAGCACACTGAAAATATAAAATGTTGGATTCGAGCGCTTTCGGAGAATTCGTGAAGTAGCTTAAAATTGTAAATGCGTGTTCCCGAAAGCCCCTTTGCCGGCCTCTCGCCAACCGAGCTCGGCAGCGAGTTCCTCTATATATTCTACGGCCAGAACCAAAGCGATGCAGTGTACTATCCACTACGCCAGGTCGATGCTGCTGCACAAGTTCAAGTTGTAACGGCTATCCACTCGGGCGTGCGCATTGCTGCTGCCGTCGTGCTCGGCGCAATGCTCCTGCTCATTGCACGCACGTACCGGTCGGCCCTTTTCTGTATTTACGAGCTGAACTTCGTGCTGCTCATTGTGAGTTCGGCGCTTGAGCTCGGCTGGATCTTCAGCTTTGGTGCATCGGTCACGCAGTTCCTCACTGGCGGCGACATCCCCCTATCGAGCCGCCAGCTGTCTGTAGCCGCGAGCGTGTTCCAAGTCCTGCTCATCATCTCACTTCTTTCGAGCCTTGTTCTCCAGATTTACATTGCGTGTGGCGATCTTCGCCGGCGAGACCAGTACCTCATCACGGGCACGGGCGTCGTCGGCTGCTTCCCGGCCGTGCTTATCTGGGTCTGGCGTCTTGCACTGGTGGGCGTGCAGGAGCTTGGCCCGAACAAGGGGCAGACTGCGTTCGGGAAACCGCGTGATGCGTGGGTCTACAACGGAGCGTGGCGATCGTTTGCAGCCTCAACAAGCTTCTGCTCGCTCATACTCTGCATCAAGCTGTGGCTCGTTCACCGGAAGCGCGTGAAGATGGGCGTGGAGCGGTTCGAGCCCATCAAGATCCTGTTCACGATGGCCGTCCAGAACTCTGTGATTCCGGCCATTCTCGCCATCATCTCTGCGGGGATCAGCCAAAAGAATTTCGGCGGGCAGTCCGTGAGTGCGTCTACAATCCCGCTAACGGCTGTGCTTTTGCCGTCGGGCTACATTTGGGCACAGTATAACATGTTGAGAGCGAGCCAGTCGTCCGTCTCGCACAGCGACAGCGAGGTCCGTGAGTACGACAGAAGCATGCCGCCCGAGTCTCCGAGCAGCGCAATGAGCGACTCCGAGAGCCTGAAGAAGGGGCTCTACTCCGCCTGAACCACGACGTTAACACAACCTGCGAGAGACTGGTATAGTTCTTTACTTTACTAGTGCTAGCCATCACGGCAGTACTATAGTAGCTATCGTGAGATTCCGGTGGGGCCATTGTGTTCACATCCAGCTACTGGTACGACTATGGTAGTCCTTATAGTTCTTTACATCACTATTGTAGGCCAATCAATTGCTGAATACGAGTGGAAGTCATTAGGCGATGTGTCATAACAGCTGTGCCAGCAATCCACGAGCTCAGTACTACTGCCAAAAGGACCAAAAGGTTGCTAATTGGCTGCACAATACTTATCATGTATTACTACAAACACTGTGTTGCCATACTACTAGCCTTATGAGCCAGCCACTTACAACTACTAATAGTACTGCTATATACTGGTCACGTTGGTCGATGCCACGGCTAAGTCAATGCCATGGCTGTCAATCCATGGCAGTGTTATGGCTGTGGCCGGCAAGTACTTACTTACGACTACTGTAGCTCTTTCTGTAGACTGTTATTATACTGGCGTTATTATACTGGTCACGTTTCTTAATGCTATGCTATGGCTGATATGCGTGGCTGATATATGGCAGATATATGGCTGATATGTATGGCTGATATGTATGGCTGATATGTACGGCTATGTTAATGCTGTGCCTACGGCCACTGTCTATGGCCAGTGTGACGTCACGATCTTTTTTTAGCTTCCCTGCAGGGCCGCTGCAGCTTTTATTTTTACTTCGTTATGCGGCCCGCCGAGGTGTGCCGGCCGGACACCCGCGAGGCAACGGTATAAGTTTAGCCCGACGCGTGTCGTCGCGTCAGCGTGGATCTGCGTCGCGTCGCGCAGCGCCCTTGCCCTGGAGAGATTGAGAACACGCGGCGGCGCTCGCTCAGGCCGCGTTCCTTCGCGCGAAACAAAATTTTCCGACCTGAAATCGGCTGCACACGTCCAACGAAACCGAAAGATTTAGTGCACCATTTTTTCCCTGTCTATTTTGGCCGTTTTTGTGGCAATACACTGCACAGGTGTGCCGTTGCCAGGGGGAGACGCCCGTCGTTGCTGTGAAAGAGACGTTCGGACCTTGCCCTGAAAATCATCGAACGCGATGCGCGTCCGCGTGCCCTGCCCTTAATGATTCCCCGATCAGGCAACCCGGTGCCCCTGGAGTGGACCCATTTGTGGCCAGGAAAATTGGGCTTGTGCTTACTCCCTTAACAGTGTCTCAGACATATCCGCGATCTTGCTCAGACTGGTTTCACTCTAGCAATAACAGCTCTATTTCGAGCTGGCATCGAATAAGCACCCGCGAAAACAAGCACGAGTAAACTTGCTGCAGCAAAGAGCCCTCACTTTCCTTTGGTCATTCCTGAATTCGCTCGTTCATATCCCGGCTGCGCCTTCCATGAGGTTACTAGCAGCGGCAGCGCTCATTGCGCAAGCATCGCAAGCACTCGCTTCACCTTCCGTGACGTATCCGTTCAACAACCAGCTTCCGCCCGTGGCTGAATGGGGCGAGGCATACACATACACACTTTCTTCAGACACGTTCAAGAGCGCAGACGGATCAGCAATAACCGTTAGCTCTGGCGACCTGCCGTCGTGGCTCTCGCTGAACGGGCTCACGCTGAGCGGGACGCCCACGGGCGGGAGCGGGGTCCAGACCGTGTCGTTTACCTTACAGGCCTCAGACTCCACGGGCCAAACAAACGAGCCCTGCTTTCTGCAGCTCACGGACTCCAAATTACCGACATACAGTGCGTCGCATCTCGAGGATGTCCTGAAAGAGAGCGGGCCCATAGCGAACGACGACAGCTTTGTCCTAGTTCCAAACGAACCTTTCGAAGTGAACTTCCCCTCCGACTTCTTCACTTCCGATGGCCGAAGCGTCATCGGCCACTACGCCGTCCAGTCCGACCACTCGCCACTTCCGATATGGCTTAATTTCGACGGCGGTGCAGGCAAGTTCAGTGGCACGGCTCCTGCCGTGAACTCCGAGATCGCCCAGGCCCAGCAGTTCTCGATTTTGTACATTGTGTCGACGTACGAGGGGTTCGAGTCCGCGGCCGCGACCTTCAACATGCTCCTTGGGGCGAACGTGCTCACTATGAACATATCTCGCGATGAAGTAAATGCGACCGTCGGCGAGCCATTCACGTACGGGGCCCCGCTCTCGCAAGTGACCCTGAACGGGCAGCCCGTCACGCCCACGAACTTGAGCAGCGCAAAGGCCTCGATCCCAAGCAGCGCGTCGTGGCTGTCGTGGGACGCGTCGAACTACACGCTCATGGGCACGCCGCCAAGCTCGGCCGCGGGAACGGCCGTCGATGTGGGGTTTGAAATCGTGGACAAGTACAACGACGCCGTGTCCTGGAATGTGTCCATCGACATCTCGAACAAAACCGGGGACACGGTTTTCTCGACGTCGAGCTTGCCCGCTGCGAACGCAACGCGGGGCAAGTGGTTCGAGTACGATCTCGGCGACTACATTCTCGACAAGTCGATTTCCCTAAAGTTGTCCGGCTCGACGGGCTCGTGGCTGAATGTCGACGAGGGCAACTGGACGCTCAGCGGCATGGTGCCCTCTACGTTCCAGTCGGCCATGGTGAATATCACGGCCGAACGCAAAAACGACAACAGAAAGAGAGATGCTGACACGAGTGACAACGGTAATAGCGATAGCCTGACTGCGCACCTCGAGCTTTATGGCGTCGGGCCCATGATTTCGAGCTCGGCCGCAAGTTCGAGGTCGCGAACAACGTCGATGCCACGGTCCTCGATGTCACGATCGAGTGCACGGTCGAGTGCGCGGTCGAGCTCGGCGTCAAACAGCCTCTCGCACTCGCACCGGTCCTCGGCAAGGTCGATCTCGGCCACGGGCTCGGGCTCGTCGGCCACGGCCGGGTCGAGTTCCACAGCTGCAAGCTCTTCGACATCCACATCCGGAAACTTGATACCCGTAAACAAAAACAAGAGCAGCAGCACGGGCGTCGCCATTGGATGCGGCGTTGGAATCCCCGTGGGCCTCGCCGCGCTAGCAGCTCTTGGCCTGCTTGTGTTCTGCCGACGCCGGAGAAAGAACCGTGAGACCGGGGCTGAGGACGGCGGCGAGGGCCCCGACAGCAACGAGAAGTTCGGCCCCGTTGTGCCCGGCGGCGACCTCATTAGTGCCCCACGGCCCTCGAGTAAGGGCATTGCCATGGCGCCCGTGTTCCGCACGGACAGCAACTCGGGATCCGAGTACGCAGATGCGCTCGAGTACCCCGGCGAGCTCGGCGACGACGGCACGGTGTACGGCACGCCGGACAAGACAAAAGAGGCCGACAACGCCTCGTGGAACTCGCCGCAGCGCGCGTCGACTCTGAACTTCATGGCCATGGACGGGAGCTCGAGCAGCGGCGCAAAGAGCGATGCCGAGACGCTCGCAAGCGTGAACCCATACGAGACGGCGAACGGAGCCCCACCAACGCACCGCGAAGAAGACGATGTTGTTGGAGACATGCCACACGAGTCGTGGCGACACACAAACACGGGTGAACGGCGATGGCAAGACGCCCGGCTTTCGCAGTCGTCGCTCGCGTCCATCGTGCCCACGGAGCCACCCACCGTACAGCTTGCGTCGAACGAGTTTGCTCCATACCAGCCGCAAGAGCCGAGCGAACGCATGAGCCGCGAGTACTCGAGCGGCGTGATCCACCGCGTTGGCAGCAACACGTCTTCTCACTACACAGAGTCCGTACGGCAGTCGCAGGAAGCGAGAATAAGTGGGCACTACCGCACGGAGTCCGGCACGGAATCCCAAAACTCGAACGAGTTCAGCGACTCGAGTAGCGGAGGCGTGAACCTCCGGCCGTACCGTGACGAGAACGGCGAGCTGCACTGGCGCCAAGAAAACCCCGGCGGGGGCAACGCCCGGCTGAATAGCGTCGGCCTCGACCGTAAACCAAGCGCCGCCAAGACCCCGAACGGCGACCAGGGCGAGTTTGTGTTTATTTAATTTATTAATGTAGTATATAACGAATTTTGTCTGAACCATGCATGCTTGCGGGCTGGAAAGGGAGCACGAATGTAGGACCTGGAGCAAAGACGTACTGTGTGCGTGTTTAGAGCGGTCCTGACTGAGGAAGCAGCGTACGAGCTCGTGAGGCCTGAAGGCGCTCGCCAGGATACGAATTCGCCAGGTAAGGTAGGCTACATGCTATCAAGCTAGGCAATATCAGGTGTGGTGCACTACAGCGTTTCTGCTTTCATGCCGTATTTAGTCCCGCGAGTTCTATTATGACGCTCTGGGTAGCATTGGCAGTTCCAGGAGCCTTCTTCGTTGGCTATTGGTGGATTCGTGGGTCATTACTGTACTTAGTGTTTCCTTCGAAGGCTCCATTTATTGACCGCTTCGAGAGCCGTCACTTACCGGCTGGCTAGTCGAAAGCATTCGTTTACGCGAATTTATTTGATTTACGCGAGGACTTTATACATGTCAGTGGCTTCGTTATGGTCATTGTCGTGGCCTCGAATTCGAGGCTCATTACGGGCAGTCCCTATAAATTCCTACTACTAACATCATTTATTGGGGGCTATTTAGTGGTTCGTCGGGTCCATTGCTGGGTTTATTGTTTCGTTGGACAGCTCCGTTTGCTCGTTGTTCATTCACGGGTGAGTTCATAGTTTCGATAGATTTGTTGGTGATGGGCAGGGGTCGACGTTCACGTACGAATGCATCTTGGGCTCGTCGTGGGGCTACTACGGCT
Source organism: Starmerella floricola (assembly GCA_030579735.1). Taxonomy (NCBI): domain Eukaryota; kingdom Fungi; phylum Ascomycota; class Dipodascomycetes; order Dipodascales; family Trichomonascaceae; genus Starmerella; species Starmerella floricola. The sequence continues at coordinate 798,668 of JAKTRP010000001.1, read as the reverse complement.
ATGCTTGGCGTCTCCAGGAATCGCGTCCGGCAGGGCCTCTGATTTCTACGTGAGTTCTCTGCCCGGTCTTGCCGAGGATGCGTGGATGCCGGAAATGCACGCCGGCTTGCTCGAGGTCGGGTCGAAAGTTGGGCTTGCAGCTTCGAGCCTGTTTTTCTGGCACGTCCGCTCGTTCCAGGACACGCAAACAACCGTCATTTGGCTGAACGGCGGTCCTGGGTGCTCGTCCATGGACGGGAACCTGCTCGAGCTCGGGCCGTTCCGCGTGCGCGCGGGCAAGGACGGCCAAGCCGAGCTGTACAACACGAAGGACTCGTGGGCCGAGGTCGCGAACCTCCTGTTTATTGACCAGCCCTTCGGCACGGGCTACAGCGACCCGGCCGAAAAGCACTACGTGTCGTCGCTCGAGCAGGCCGCCGAGATTGTGGCGTGGTTCTTGCTCGAGTACGCCCAGATCTTCCCCGAGATCAGGCAAACAAACGTCGTGCTCGCGGGCGAGTCGTTTGCCGGGTACTACGTGCCGCACATTTGGCACGCCCTGCAAGCAAACGAGGCAGCGTGGGATGCGTTGGGGGGCGTGCAGTACGTTTTGCTGGACAACCCGTGGCTCGATCCCGGGTCGCAGTACTCGAGCTTTTTGGATTTCGTGAAGGAGCACGACTTGCTCGACACTCCGGCCCTCGACAAATTGGAGGCGCAGTTCGAAGTGTGCATTGCCGATCTCCAGATCGCGTCCGACAACCAGGACGCCCTGCACTCGCCGTTCTCGATCGCGTCGTGCGAGTCCATGATCACCTACGCGACGAAGGCAGCCATCAAGGACGACTCGCGGTGCCTGAACGCCTATGACTTCACGCTCGAGTCGCCGTCGCCAAGCTGTGGCATGGAGTGGCCCCTCGAGCTGCCCCTCGTTGAGGAGTGGCTCAGCCGAGAGGACGTGCGGCGGGCCGTGCACGCTCCCGAGAGCCGCGGCGAGTCGTGGCACGAGTGCAACATGCAAGTTGGCCCGCACATCAAGTCGGCTGGTGCTGCGAAGCAGTTTTTGCCGGACATGCTGTCGAAAGTCCCGCTCCTGCTGTTGGTTGGCGACAACGATATCATATGCAACGCCCTCGGCCAGGACCGCATCGTGAAGAACTTGCACTGGAACGGCAACACGGGCATGCAGGGCGAGTTCACGGAGACGCCGTACGGGACTTGGCAGTCTGAGCGGAACTTGACGGTCGCGCACGTCCGCGATGCGTCACACATGGTCCCGTACGACAAGCTGGCCACGAGCAAGGACATTTTCACAAACTTCGTGGGCTCGAAGACGATTTTCGGCGAAATAAAGCCTCCGCCAAGTGACACGCCAAGTGCGACGCCGGACACGCCGGACACGAGTGACACGCCCGACGACGAGGAAATTAATCGCGCAATGTACAGAGCCTATGCGCAGGCCGGAATGGTTGCCTTAGTCGTTGTGATTGCCGTGATATTCGTGCTTGGCGTTGTGTGGTGGCGCAACGGCCAGGGCATTAGCTGCATGGCGTTTGTGCATGCGCTGCTCCAGTCGGGCATGCGGTTCAAACCGCGCTCGAAGCGCAGAGACTACGTTCCGCTGCGGTCGATGCGGCGACCGGAGATCATTATCGAGGAGGACGAGAGCGACGTGGTTTAAGTCTACCGCTTAAAACAGTACATAATCTATGTAAGAGGGCCGTAGGGGCCGTCCTTAATTGCAGCTCACATTGATAAGGCATACAATTGCCACATCACGTTCGTCGACGGCTGGCCCTTGACGATGCTCAATTCAGAACTCACAAAAAGTGAGCATACCGCTACCAAACGCTCTAGCATTTTGCAACCCAGCATGCCGATTCTTGCCCAATTGGCCACAGTAGGCAAGCCAGTGGCTGATTATACGCAGAGCACATACCTTATCCACTAATGCGGTTGGCTTCCTATGCTTGGCCGGCCTCGACTCGTGCTGCTATAGTTTGCCTGCTCCTGATCCCAGAGCATCTCGGCGTGTAATGGACGAATTACGGCGGGCTCACGGAGTTCAAAGCATTCGCAAGGCTAATGACTCTGCCCTGTCGATTTCGTCAATACGTACAGCCAGACTGTGCATTCGGAGAGACAATACGTGCATCTATGTATACCTGTCTGCGTGTGCTTAGGATCATACGACTCACGCAAGTACGTGCACCCTCCTTGTCTCAAGCCATCTTAACCGGCGTGGGGACGACACTGTACCGTGCACGGCGAGCTCACGAAGTTCAAAGCGTTCGCATAAGCCAGAATGGTCTCTCTCAACTGCTCCGTTGCCTTCGTGGTCGAAGAACTGGCCACTAAGGGTGCGGTAGGCATATGCATTCCAGGAGAGGGGTGATACGTGTGCGTGCGCGGCTGGACCAGCCAGTTAGTGCCAGCAGGTAGTGCACGCCAGCATTGCAGCGTAGTCAGTGCAGCGTAGTCAGTGCAGCGTAGTCAGTGCAGCGCCTTTAGGGCAGTCAGTGCAGCAGTTAGTGCGTTAGTGCGGGCATTCGTGCGCGTTAGTGCATGCCTCCAAGCTCGTTCAGGTACTCCTGGCTGCGGCCGGCCTGGCGCTTGCCCTCCAGGTAGATCATCATGTCCTCGTACGACTCCGGGACCATGAGGTAGCCCGACTCGCCCTCAACAAAGAACGAGTAGATGAACGTGCCCGCGTCCTTGTGGTCCTCCTCGTCGAGGCTGCGCACAACGGACTGCACGCGGACCTGGATAAGCGTGCCGCTGAGCTGCTTCGACTCGCCCTCGACCATTTTCACCTCGCGTTTGCTCGGCTGCGTGTACGCAACAAACGCCGTGAGGTGCAACACACTGCCCACGGGTACGGGGTTCCGGAACGTGACGGTGTCGAGGGACACGAACCGCGGCGGCAAGTGCGAGAACGCGCCTGCACACGCGTACGCGAGCTCAAACGTCTGGCGCATCATGTATCCACCAAAAATCATGTAGCTGTGCCGGTTCCGGTACTGCGGCTGCATGATGTTCGTCGAGTAGACGCGCGTGTCGCTCATGGACACGAGCTTCGCGCCGTCGTCCGGCGTGTGGCCCCTGCTGCGGATCCACAGCTCGTGCACGGCCCGGCTCTCTTCGGCGCTCGGCGAGCTGATCGTGAGGGCCTCCTTCTTCGCGACGCTGCGCTTGCGCTCGTTGTACTTCTCGGCGAGCATGAAGTCCGTGAGCTCTTGGCGGCTCGTCGGGCTCAAGTGGTTGATCGGGAACGCACGCTGCGTCTCGGGGTCGCGGGCCACAAACGTGAAGTTCGCCATGAGCCACGGCTCGTACTGGCGGCACTGCTCGAGCGTGGGCTCCACGTCGTCGGTGTTGATGCTGTCCGTCGTGCTCGACGCGTTGATCGTGATTTCCATGGACGACCGGCCCGTCCACGACACGTTCCCCCACAGCACGACGTTGTGCGTCTCGAGGTCCTCGAGCCGTTTCAGCAGCAGGATGCGGTCAACGGACGCCGTGACAATGACGGGCTCGGCCGGCGCACAGTGCTTGTTCGCAATGATACCGCTCAGCCTATCAAGGTCCATGAACAGCTGGCCAAGGCGCAGGCGGCCAAACGCGTTGATGTACGCGTCCAAGTACCACTTGTTGTCCTTGAAGGGGAACACAACGGCGCTGAACGAGTCCTTTGTGGACCGGCTGCTGACCTCGCGCGTTTTCACGTCGTTGTGCGCAAACACAACGCCACGTTTCGCGGCCTCGGGGTCTTCGGCAAAGATTGTTTCCTTCGTGCGCAGGGCCTCGAGCCACGTCTTTTTGTGGACGACGGGCGACTCGCGGATGAAATCTTGCGTCTTTTTCGGGCCGGCCTCAGCACAGGCCCGTGCCGAGCCGTGGATGCGGCGAGCTAGAACGGAAGCAAGGCTACGCTGCATGGGTCGCTCGTGTGGATCCTCACGCCGAGCCGTTCACGTATCGCCGATGGGCCGGGGCTAGGGCTGCATGTGGGCCGCAGCCATTCAGAACGCGCGTGCTTGTAATCATCGAGCTGGGCGGGCCTGTGCACGCTCGAGATCGCGTGCCTTACTCGGGCACACCGGCACATGCGAACACGCGCGAACACAAGCATACACACGCGGGAATCAGAGCACGTCCACATGTCGTAGTACACCACATGTCGTAATACACGCCAACAACGACATATGTGCTGCAACGACAATTCGTCGTATTCGGCTGTTCCTGCATTGTGTGCTCTGCGTGATTTCTGCGTGATTTCTGTGATACATGCATTGGGTACATACTTGTACGGTGTGCCTTCCATGCAGAGACGCTATGTCGTGGTCTAGTTGTCTCCGTGGCGCAATGGTAGCGCATCAGATTTCGGTCCGACTGAAACCCTCTGAAGGTTGCGAGTTCGAGTCTCGTCGGTGACTAGACCCTCACGTAAGTGAGTTACTTTTTGCCGTTGATTTCGACGTTGAATTTCGTTTTTTGTTCAGATCTCATAATTTAAATGCTGCCTATCTTTTGTCAATGCCGATTGTATATGATAATGCCTAGCTAGCGTCTATGCGTCAGTGTCTATGGCTGCCCGTTTTATACCATGTAGGAGTGCCTTCGAAACTTTTCGTATGCCCTTTGAGTAACTAGAACGTACCTGTTGGGCCTGTGTATGCCTGTGTATGCCTGTGTATGCCTACGTCTATGGTGCGCTTTATATATCATGTAGGAGTGCCTTCGAAACTTTTCGTATGCGCTTTGAGTAACTAGAGCGTACCTTTTGGGCCTGTGTCTGGGCTATGCCTGTGTCTGGGCTACGTCTATGGTGGTGCCTATGCGCTGTACTATGCCCATTAACTGTAAAAGAATTGTTCGAATTTTTCTCTTTCGTTTTACTTCGAGTCTTCGGTGACTAGATTTACGCGGCCTGGGTATACGTACGGCCTTATGTCAGTACTGTGCGCACATCAACTCTGTACCTAGTCTCTGGGCTATGCCCACCTAGTTCATGGGCTATAGTAATGTGCGCCATGTGTATTGTACACTAGTCTTTTGGGCTATGGCTTATGGCTTTGCCCACCTGGTCAATAGGCTATGGCCTATGCACTAGTCTGGACTATGCCCACCTAGTCTCTGGGATACCCACCTAGTTCATGGGATACCCACCTAGTTCATGGGCTATAGTAATGTGTGTATTGCATTATATATTTTTTTCACCGTGCTTTGTTTATCTCCACCGTTTAGTATGTGCTACTTCTCGTGGTATTGGTACCTCGCGGTTCCGTACCTTGCGGTCCCGTACCTCGCCGTACCTCGCATTACGCTCGCGTGATTAGGTGAGACTAGCGATCGCGAGACCGTCCATCATACCATGCCCGGCGAGAAGACAGCTCGAGCACACGATTCCCGCTCTCTAAGACCATAACACGCCGTAATTCTCAATCTTTTACACCTTCCACAGACTACGCCGGCCTGTCATCAACTAACCCTGAGCAATTCGTGGGCGAACCCCTCTCTTTTGCGCCTTCACACACCCACACCCTTTGCACGACAAGCGCCTGGCAAACCGCGTTTTTGCTCATGGACATTAAGCCCAACCTTTCGACCTTACCGGAAGAAATATGGACGAGCATCTTGACGTACTTGAGCGTGCACGACCTGCGGAACCTGCTGCTCGTGAACCGCAGCATCAAGCAGAAGACGCAGGTCCATCTCTACCACGAACTCACGCTCACGGAATGGGCGTCGAGTGGCGCCCGTCTCGCACGGGCCATCTACCAGGGCACCGTCAGCGACGAGACGTGCCGGTGCATTGAAAAGCTACGGCTGCGCTTCACGAGCATGGACGAGATCAGCGAGGCCCTGCGCCTCTCGCTCGAGATCCAGCCGCGCATGCCGAACATCTCCATCATCGAGGTCGAGGCGCACCTCACCGAGCAGGCCATGGTCGTTGTTGGCCTGCTTGCGCAGGCGTACCCGGCGTGCCAGTCCATCGGCCTGTACGCCACGGCCCGCGGCGACCAACCGCTGCCCATTGCGTACTCCGTGCTGCCCCTCCTCACGACGCTGCGCGTGCCTCGCCTGTTTGCGCACGAGCCGCCCTTGCTTGCGCGCATTGTTGACCTCGAGTTCGAGGAGCTTGATGCGACCCGCCTGTACGCGGACGAGCTGTACCCAAGCGAGCCGTACCCAACTGAACCGTACGCGAGCGAGCCGTACGCAAACGCGCCGTACGCCAAAAAGCGGGCAACTCGCAGGGCCGAGCCCGACGAGCAGAACGGGGCGAGCGCGGCAAGCGTGGCCAGCGAGCTCCACCGGCACGTTCTTGACCGGCTTGCTGTGACGTACACTTCGTACACGCGGCTCGGGTCGCCGCCGTGTTTGCAGCTCGAGATCATGCTCGAACCAACGGACACGGTCGTGCGCATCAACGACGCAGCATGTAATACTTTGAAGCTCGCAGCCACGCGCGACTTGCCGCAGATCGAGCCGGCCCTGCACACGCCGAGCCTGCGCGCGCTTATTCTGTGCAACATTGCGCCGCTGCCGACGATCCGGTTGTTCGAGTCGAACAACCTGGACTCCGTCGAGTTTTTGTCGATTGCACCGGGAACGCTGCCGGCGTTGCAGGCCGTGGCGAGCCAGCCCGTGCTGCCGGCGTTGCACGTTCTCCTCGTCATGATCATGGGCACGAGCTTTTTGACGGCGACGCCGACGCTGCACAAGCGCGAAACGCGCAAGATCGTCGAGTGGCTGCAGATGCTCGCGTCGCAGTACCCCGTGGACGTGCGCGATGCGGGCTGGCTGCTCCGCCAGGACATCTACTTCTCGGACGGCCTGTGGTGCCTCGCGTCCCAGACGCGGTACCGCAAGTACCTGCACCTCGTTGCGCCGCCGCCGCTGAAGTCATGAATCTTATTTATTAGCTATTTATTGTAGCAGTGTACACTGCCTTTATTTATTTAAGCCAAATATGTTCATACCACTCGAAGGGGACGCACGCGGTCGCCTGAAATGGGCACGCAGTGGCCTGAAGTGCTCATGGCCCGCCAAGGTGGCAAAGCCTGGCGTGGACTCTCTCTGAGACGACACGGCATGGCTATACTTGCGCTCTATGGCGTATCCTCGCTTAGCGGGCGAACAAGGTTCTTATATGCTTCTATTTCCTTTCTTTTAAAGCGTATCTCAGCCGGCTCAATGTAGCTGGGCCGCCTCCTAAGTGATTCCCATTCGCTCAGACATGGACCTCACGAGATGACATAGTTTGGCCTGATGCAGCTCGGCCAGGTGGCGTCTCTACGTGGACGTATGGACTCATGGCGTCGTGGAGTTGTGGAGTGTGGAGTGTAGAGTTGTGGGCTCAAAGAATCACTCGATGAACTGCGTAGTGTACAACCTTCCCTAGGTGGACGGACTCATGAATTTGGACTCGTAGACTGAGACTCGTGTACTTGGACTCGTGTACTTGGACTCGTATACTTGGACTCGTGGACTGGGAGTCATGAACTGGACTCATGGACTCACGGAACTGGACTCGTGGACTGGGACTCGCAGACTGGGACTCGTAGACTGGGACTCGTGGACTCACACTCATAAACTTGGACTCATGAACTTGGACTCGTAGGCTGGGACGTAGACTTGGACTCCTAGACTGGGACTCATGGACTCGGACTCATAAACTTGGACTCTTGAACTTGGAATCGTAGGCTGGGACTCGTAGGCTGGGACGTAGACTGGGACTCGTAGACTGGAACTCGCAGACTGGGACTCGAATCTTAAACTCATGGACCAGGACTCGTATACTTGGACTCATGAACTGGACTCGTGGACTTGGACTCGTGGACTCATGAACTGGACTCGTGGTATGTACATTAGATGCGCACGTACACTTGGCGCATGTGCTCGATCTCGAGCAGGCGCTGTTTTAGCTGCGCGGCAACGTGCTCAGCACTGCCGTCGACGTTTTTCACTTGCACTGAACCGACAAATGTCGATCCGTACGGCTCGAGCGTGCACCGCACGATCTCGTAGCCGGGGGCGAGCTCGGCAAGCTTGCTGCGGGCCGTAGACTCGAACTCCTCGAACTTCGGCGACGTGAGGGCGGGCTTTACGGACCCGACAAGTTCCTGCACAGCATTCACGGCCGGCGTCCAGCCCGCACGCACGACCATGCCGCTGACAATGAGCCCGCCGAGCGGGTCGACCCAGCCCGCCTGCAGGAGCTGGCCCGCCGCAATGGACGTCACGGCCACTACGGAAACGAGCGAGTCGACACGGTGGTGCCACGCGTTCGCAAGCAGCACGGGCGAATTCTCGCGCTCGGCCACGCGGCGAGTCGCTTGGTACAGAGCCTCCTTGATGGCGATCGACGCGAGCGCTATGTACGCGGCGTTCCACTCGGCCGGGAGCTTGTGGTGGTGCGCGTGGCCCTGCACGGGGGCCGAGCCGAGGCCAAGGAGGCCGGGCAGGGCGTACAGATCGAAGCCCAACGCGCTTGTGATCTCGACGAGCGACCCAAAGCCCATGGACACGCCCGCAAACAGGAGCATTGAGCTCACGCCGAACGCCCCGACGGTCTCAATGCGGCCGTACCCGTTCGGGAAAGTTGTCGACGGTACTTTGCGCGCAACAGACACCGTGCACAGCGTCATGATATCGCTCACGAGGTCCGAGATCGCGTGGATCGCGTCGGCAATGAGGCTCTGCGAGTTGAACACGACGCCGCCAATGCCTTTTGTCACAGCCATGCCAATATTCGTGACGAACCCAACAAGCGTGATGCGCACGGCCGGGTTCCCGACCTTGCCTGTGCTCAAAAGCTCGCCCGTGAGGCTGTGCGTGTGGCTGTGGTCGTGGCCGTGGCCGTGATCGTGGCCGTGGCCTTGGCTGTGGCCCACGGAGTGAGAAGTCAGCGTCGAGCTCGAGCTCGGCTCTGAATGCGAGTGCGAATGCGAATGCGAATGCAAGTTTGCGGGCGGCGCTGGCGTGCCCGTTCGGCCAGCCGGGGCATCGTCGTGCACGCGGCGGGCAAGGAACAGGCGTGGCATTAACGCCGGGGCTCCGGAGCGGCACGCGTGGATCCCACGGCTCGAAATCAGCATCCTTCTCGTCTAAGACTGCCTGGTTTCGCGGGGTGTCTCGGGCTTCACGAACGCGGCCTTATTACTGTTATGACCTAATCGACTACCGCGTGGAGGACTAGACCGTGGAACGGGTGGGACGAAGGTGGGACCCCAGGTGTGGGTTCGGGCAGCTGCACGGCGAGTCCCAGGAGAGGGCTTGGTCCCGACCCCAAGTCAAATTGGCTTGTGCAAGTATATGTGTGTTGAATGTGTGTTGAATGTGCGTGCGTACATACGCAGTAAATAATGTGAGCAACAGTCGGCGCAGTATATAATCAACGTATATCTACAGAGGGTTTGCAACTTTGTGCTCGTGAGCATATACGTATGTACGTAAGTATATACATACATGAGGACATACATACATAAGGACATACAACTCTATGCATACGTAGAAGTACATATATACATATATGCATATACATATGTATATACACACATCTTTGTAGATAATTTTGGAGACATTCTGGAGATACCCCTTCTTGCCCAACACGCCACTACTACTCGTCTAATAAGACTTGTTGGTGTGGTCTGGGCGGTACCTTGGCGAGGTGATGGGGAACCCTCCCAGTTGTGAGCTACCCACCCGGACTCTTGGACAATTCTAGAACGTGATGTATAGACGTGGACTCAGTCTTGTGGAGCACCTTCTTCTCGATAGTTCAATTTCTGAGCAGTCCAGATTAAGGCTCTATAACTTTGCTGTCTCGTAGCCACAGAGCATTCGCGCTGCTTGTTTAGACGAGGCCTCGGTATGCGCGCAGCACACATCTTATGCATCGTACCAATTATGCAGCTAGGAAAGGTAGTATAATAACGCTGACACCTCGTTAAGCTAGATAGCACACTCCTCATCTCGTATCTGCTGGCCCTGACTCATTGGATATAAGGACTTGCGGTGTAGTGGCTCGATAAGTAGTGGCTCGAGATGCGGTCACTGCGTCGTGGACACGCGTGGGTTCGTAGTGGCTCTAGGGCTGGGGCTATCGACCCGCTCGTGGCGCATAACCCTGCACACACTCAAGATAAGAATGTGGCGGCCACTTTGGGCCACCGGTGAACGGCTGGGAAGAGCGGTTTCCGTGCATCTCTGAGTCTCATACTCATTGAGAGAACAATCTAAAAAGTTAGGTATGCTCTCGTTTTGAGTCTGGGGCCATACAGTGACGGGAAGAGGAGGTAGTGAGAAGTCAGTGTAGGTAGGCGGGAATTTCGCAAAACCAGTTCGTAGAAGTTTATAATTTCTACTCACAAGGCATCTCGTTCATTTGCAGAACATTTGCAGGCGGTTTCAGAAATTCTGCCTCACGAGAATCCATCTTTCCGGTTTGTTGTGGTGAAGGGCCAATGTTGTTGTTCACTGAATCTCAAAAACCCCCGGCCCCCTAAACCTTCTCCGCTGGCATTGAGATCGTTTGTGGCATTTTTGGCGCAGCCGATGCCTTTCAAACTGCGAAGCATACTATGAATATGACTTTAGTAGTGTCCAGGAATCTTCAAACGCGCCTTAGCACCTCGAATAAGTTTCCAATGGCTTCTAAATGGCTTGCACAAGGGATCTGCATGGGGGTATTGGGTTAATGCTTACCCCTAACCACAGGTCAGGGGTACATTAGTTGGTAATTATATATACGGGCGGGCGCGAATTTCCCTTCTTCTTCTCACCGCAAAGCTCATCAAAAACACCGTCGTGAGTGTGGAGTGCCGCTCCCTTGTGTTCACCCTGGGGGATACAGGCGAGCGGGAGGCACTCTTTTCTCTGTACCGAAACTGTCACCATGCCACACCAGCTTTGGAGTTCCACAATGCGCTCGCTCAGCCTTTGAGTGCCGCTCCACAGCGGGAGAATCGTGCAGTTCGAGAAATGAGGGATGTTAAAATGTGCTTTCGGGTCGAAATGGTTGGGTTGTTGCATAAAAAAAAGAGGACAGACATTGTCTGTGTCTGCCCTCATAACAATGTTTTGAGAGAAGACATTCAGTGGAAGGAGACGGAACACGGCAACGGCTTCTTCCACGTGAGAGCGAGTAGTTCAGCTCCTATTCACTCTCATACTGGAAAATGTTGGGATCCAACATTTTTCATGGGAGGGTATGCAGTCTGGCAAGTGTGTACCCTCACTCACAAAAAAATGGGTTCTGGGGAGTGTTGGCAGAGGACAAGGACGGGTAACGGTACAGGGAATTGGCATTGCTTTCCCCGTGGCATTCCAGTTTTCTAAACTCGAACCTGCTGAAGCCTCTGCATTAGGAATTGAAGTGCTAACAAACGTTAGTGAAAAGAAGGCAAAAGGAGGAGACAGTCAAAGGAAACGAGAGGTCGTGCTGCATACCGCGTGTGCAAAATTGCCACTTGGAACTGAAGTCTATCAAGTCTTGAAGCCAACGCCAAACGAAGAAGAAGCAGGCAATAGGGATGAAGGATAGCTTGCGCCGAGTATGCAACGCGATAATTCGGAACTGGAGTCTGCTTGGTTTTTGTTTGCTCGCATAGCGACTCAGCGATATTTGAAGGAGACGGAGGCAGATGAATGCGGAAGCTGATGGTGCTGTTTACGCGGAGCACACTGTTTGGCAAACAACTGAGTCTGTTGAAGTCCCCGGATTCTGGAACTGAAGAGCTATAGAAGAAGAGGAGACAGTGAAAGATGAAGAGAATTGGCTGTGTGAACGGGGCATTTGCTGCTTCTCTGAAACTGAGGCTGTCCTCTCTATTACTGGGCGTACCTATGGACAATTGAAAACAGTAGAGGCGGACGACGGAGCAAAAGAATAGCGGCGTATACTCGGTGCGCTCTGCTCTTCCATACCCGACCCTGCCTTTGCTGCTGATATTGGACGAGGGAAACCTCAAGGGAAGAGGAAAAGACAGACAAGGAAGAAAAGAGATTTTATTGCATACTCGAGGTGCATGCGATCAATGGCATTCTAAGTCTGCTACTCCTCTTCTCCAAGGTAAGGTTCATAGGCAACAAGGAAGGAAGCGGCAGATAAAGATGAAGAGGTAAGGTGCTATAACCGCGGGGCACTGACCCTTTGAAACCGAGTCTGCCTCGCCGCCTTGGGTGAGTCTAGAGAGGACTAGAGAGAGGCGCGAGAGTGCGCGAGTATCATTATATTGGACGGGTAGCACTTCGGCTACTTTCAAGAATGAGCGCGTCTTGTTTGTTCTTGTCGTCCAAGGGAGGTGGCGCGTGGGTGAGGTTGGAGGTTGGGCCCCGCAAAACTGAACTGACTGGTTGCACAGCATAAACTCTTCCCATTTTCGGCCAGGGATTTAGGACGAGTTATTCAGTGACTAGAAGGCCATTCGGTTCGCTTTATGAGTTGAGGGGGTGTGAGGCAAATGCAGATCTACAACGCTAGAAGACGTACTCGCACTCCCTCGATTCCATACCATGGCTTTATTGGTTGCCTATATCATCGAAGGCAAGGAAGCCATGAAGAAGAAGGTTCAGCAAGGCGACATAGATGCGGCCTTGTTATGTGTTGTTCAAACGAAATCACAATCAGGTTTGTCTAGCAGGTTGACGAGGAGAGATAGACGAGTGCAGGAGGTCTCGAAGCGGCGCTATGAAAACTAGCGGCTGACCATAGAGGTGAGAGAGATTTGCGGCTGATAGTTGAGGAGATAAGGGATGAGTGTTACCCCTGAATATCCTAAACTTAGGCCGTAGTAGACGAGGGCTGGTGTAACAGCAAGCTGCAGGTCGATGTGAACAGCAACTCTGCTTGAACCGCCAAGGATATCGTGGACGAGACGAGTGGCAGATTGACACTCCTGCACAAGGAGGAGAAGCATGAAATGCGTGGCGGTGCCAAACCTGGCGATTCATTTAGAGCAGGCTGAGCCGTCGCTGTACCCGAATGCACGTCCATACTCGAGTCTGTATTTGCTCCAATCGCTAAGGCCGCGCGAACCTTGCCAATAGGCCACGATCACTCGGATAGGGGCTAGCACTTTGGGAGCATAGTGTTTGCTGCGGATGCTGGCGGGAGGTCTGAGTGCAAAGCGCTACTGGAATAGCATTGTGCATGAGGTACGAAGAGGAGACAAGGAGTAGGCGAAGGCGAGTCCTACCCGGGGAGCGCTATTGTTCTATTTCAGTCTATCCTTTTACCGATTTCTATGCTTGCCAGTAGAACGGAACGGCCTACATGTGAGTGATGGAGAGAAGACATGAGGGCCGTCGGTACGCAGCGCACCCAAGCCACTACTCAGCACCTGAGTCTCTGTTCCTGGCTTGGTCCGTGCTGAGAATGTGACGAACGAGGAGAAGGCAGAGAGGAAAGTTGACTGGAGCCACTGGCCTGGTGCCGACAATATTTTCCAACTCGAAACTGTCTATTCTTTTAAATCAGGAGCTGGAGGTGATGAGGATTGAGAGTATGCGGCGGAACTAATGCCTGCAATAGAGAGTTCTTGCCTTGGATAAGAGAGCGTGCAACGACTGGGTCGGTCCATGTTGCATAGAGGCTATCTTTAGAAGCCGAGCTCAAACTTTCAAAGGACCACGGACTCCTCAACGCAAAGGTTGCGCCGGGACCTGCTCACAACACCTACTCGTAAATGATATAAATACGTAGATGCGCGGGACGCAGCCGCATCTCATCGGGGACGTGGCTTTGGGCCCTCCAGCAACGAAAAGGCGCTGAAATAGAAACCTATTTCAGATGCCTTAGTCTGGAGGATCCAGAGACACAAAACCCGTGGGGAGCATTAGGCTAGAGTCTCTGTCACCTGGCCGGGAATTCACTGGGCCAATTCAACCTTGGGTTGGCTTAGTAGATCCGGGTGGCTCAGAGACTATAAGCCTGGTGCGCTAGCGGCTGCAGTGGAGGGCATTCAAAGGCCCTCCAGGGGCTAGCTGGGTCAGCCAGCTAGCTCGGCCAGGCCAGAGGGCTTGGCCATGGGGCCGGTCGCAGGCTCGGCGCGGATCTGGCGCAGGCTTGGCGCGGACCTGGCGCGGACCTGGCGTGGACCTGGCGCGGACCTGGCGTGGACCTGGCGCGGACCGGTTGGGGGCTGAGCCAGGTGCGGCCGGACCAAAGGCTGGCCTTGGCCGTAGCAGGGGCCGGTCGCTCACCGGTCATGAAGTGACCTTGGCCTGGTCGCTGGCTGTGGCCCGATTGCGGGCCGAGTTCGGCTGAGTCCGGTGCGGCTAAACCGTTGAATGGTCCTGGCCGTAGCCCGGATCCTTGCCGGTCTTAGGCCAGTCGTTGGCAGGTCGCTTTCCGTGTGTTGTGGCACCATGCTCCCACTAAGATGCGATATCACACCTGTGAACTAATCCGTTGTGTGGAAGCTGCCAACAGCAGTACGCCAGCGTCTACGAAGGAGCCGGTAAACGCTGCTGGCAATTACATCTAATAGGTTTTATTAGGTGGTGAATTATATATGTGCAATATGATGTTGAACCGCACGTATGTTGAGCGCGACTGTACACCCACGTCGTTGTAAAGAAAGATATGTACGGCCCGTGGTGCGAGGCCATCGAAGGGTCGAGCTCACGTTGGTTTAAATGTATGAACATGCACTCTCCTCTCTTCGTGTCAAGCCTGCGTGGAGGGTAGGGTTAGAACGGGCCCCAATCCAGCGTCTTTCGCCAGTTCTTTATTAAATGCACACTTGAAATTAGAATCAATGCCTCTTTGAGACTAGTACCGATCAGCCTCTTTTGCTGGACAGGCTACGGATGGCCATGAAGGTGGTCGCAGGTGTCGGTGGCTGTGCGCGTGGCCGTGCGGATCTGGAGTAGCATTATATATACTGTCGGTGCTTGCATATGTGTCTGTGCATCTATGTAGGTTCCATATTCGAATAAGTATGTAAATTCGTATTTGCATTTACACATGTGTGGTCGTGTTATTGCTTCAGCGTGGGTCTCCAGGTCGCGATGGGTCCCGGCAACAAGTCGTGTCCCTGAGAATGTTTACATGCGTGTGACTTTTGGTCTGTGATGATGCACGATCCCAAGCCGTACAAGCCCAGAAACGCGTCGATCCCACAACCTAAGCAACCTAGGAAACAGACTTCTTTTGCGGAGACGCAGGAACCTCGCGAGCGGAAAAAATAAATCACAGATCCACGCGCCGTTCTGGAGAGTCTGACGGAGAAATACAATGAAATCAGCAATGGTGACCCGCAAGGGCTCCACGAGCCGGCTTCAGGGTCCCCGTTCGCTGACTTCCTTTGACGGCTCGCCTCGGAAAAGATCTGCGAAATCGGTCAAATTCGATAAAACAGACGAGGTCATTCAGTACACGGCGGCCACTCCAGACGTGACCGAGGACAACTGGGACCAGATCTCGCTCGAGAGCTGTGAACTCGATGCAGACAGCCGGCCACTCCCTACACTTCCCGCGTTCACGCTCCCCCCCGACCTAGCACACGGCTCGCTCTCGCGTGAGGAACGGCTCATGCAAATGCCTCAGTTCAGGGCAAAGCTTGGGGCGCCTCTACAGGACGGCGAGGACGATTTCGACTTCGGTCCCGAGCTCCCGTCTCCCGTATCTTCGCCACGACGCGACGTGCTTGCTGAAAGCGCCTTGGGATCAAAGAAACCGAGGCAAATCCAGGAAGAAATGGGCAGTGCGCAGCGAGACGATGCGGGAAACTATATCCAGGGCGAGATCAAGAAGGCTCAGGAGTCCTACGAGGCTCGCGAGCCCGAGGAAGCGAGTGCTGAGCCTTCAGAGGACGGGAGAACACAGCTGTTGCCTCCTCTCGAGAGTGACATGTCGCCAATTATTGATAGGCCGCCCTTGGAACTCCGCATGGACGCCATTATGGATGGACGAAGCGGGATGAGCCCTGCTTTGAGTAGTGGCTCGTGGCACCGACGGACGGGAAGCCAAATGAGCGACTTCAGCGATGGCGGGAACGAGTCGTACCTTCCAATTAAGCGCATTGCCCCGCCCAAAGAGGAAGAAGAGGATGCCCCGGCCGCGTGGAGAGGCGATAACAGCTCGGCGCTGGCTCGCCAAGACTCGCTGCAAGACGACCAGCGGCACCCGCCTACACAGCAGATGAGCACTGCGCCTCCTCCGCCGCCAGCGACCGTGAACAGAACGTACTCGAAGCGGAAACGCCAATTGCAACAGATGCTCGACCCGCACGGCGTAGGAACCGCCCAGTCTGCAGGCGTCCAAACAATTCTTGAGGAGGACGAGAATGAGGGAGAGGCAGAGGTCGATGAGCAAGGCCCCGGAGCGCTCCATATCGATGTTGGCGACGACAGCTACTGGCGGGGCCTGAAGCACGGCACCGACCCTGAGGCCGAGACTACTGAGGAGACCGTTGGCGACCACACGGAGTCGTCACATGCTGGAAACGCCTCAGAAGCGAACCAGTCGATCGGGATCTCTAGAGAACCGGCTGCCCAGTTTGCAGCGGGCCTCTCGCCACACCTCCTTGATTCTCAGGAAAACACACTCGAAAGCCTTGAAGTGCCAGAGACGGGCATGCACAGCCACGAAAGCACGAACGGCGTAAATGGCGAGCAAGATAATTTGCCCACGTTACCCGCATTGCCAGTCCTGCCTGCATTGCCTGCGTTGCCCGCTGAGAACGAGCTTGCAGGCGAGAACGAGTCATTCTCTCCGCATTCCCCGCCTCTTGCTAAATCAGAGTCGCGATCATCCTCAACTTTTGATAAGTCTTCAGAGTACAGCTACCAAGGAGGCCCTTCGAAACAGCTTGACACAATACATGAGCCAAGCTCCACGCACAGCAACCTCAACGATCGCGAGGTGCTTGCTCAAGAAGCTGCGCCCGAAAATGTGTCGTCTGTATCTGAGAGCCAGGATGCGTCGCGAATCACTTACTACGACTCTGCGGACCTCGAAAACATTAATGCGACAAACGACTACAGCTGGGACAGGTCTGGCGATGCTGCTGCAAGCGGCCAGTTCTCGCCCGTGGCTCATATCGAGACGTCGTCGCCTAAATCCACGCAAGAAAGGCAGACTCGAGAACCCCGCAAGGAGTCCGTAGTGGAACCCGAAATCGTGCCCGAAACGGTGCCCGAGATGGAACCCAAGACGGAACCCGAGATGGAACCAAGGGTGCAGGAACCCGAGATGCCCGTAACGGCTGCACAGGACTCGCCCGTTGCAGCATCGTCGCCTAAAAGTGCACACGACGTACCTGCCTCTTCTTCCTCACCTGTGAGAGGCGCCTCTAAAAGGACTAGCCGGATGTTCCCCGGTGCGCTGCCATGGGATCCATCAGGAGACACGACGTACGACTACCTTGCGTCTATGCCAACACCAGTTATCCCGCAAAGATCACCAGAACGTAAACGCCGGTCGTTCCTAGCCGATCTCAGTACTCAATCTCCACTGCCAGCTAACAGCAACGCCTTACAGGTCCCCACGGCAGACGAGTCGTTGGAGGCCGAGCCCAAGGCTCCTGCCAATACAGAGAGCACGGTGCAGCCCTTGGCAATCACCGAACAGCACTCGAACAATGATGTTCTGTGGGAGCCTGAAAACGAAGCTGAGGACGCAGGCGAAAACAGTGCTGATGATGGCTGGGAGGACGATGCTGATAATAGCGACTACGATGATGCGGAGTATGAAGGTAGCCCTGAACTCAGTTTTGAGCGCGAGAATCCCAATGCGTCGACTGATTACTTCACAAGACCGCAAGAACCTGAGCTGCCAGTAAGCGCTGAGCTACCAGTAAGCGCCGAGCTGCCAAGATCCCCGGATAGTCTGCCGAGCCCGAAGGTGGACGCTCGTGCGCCTAGCTCCCCGGCATACAGTCTTCCTAGTATCCCGCAGGACGACGAACTTTCTGAAAACTTCTTCCTGCCCTCAAACGAGGAGATTAATGAGACCCGGAGTACACAAAATACTCAAGCTACAGCCATTGAGGAAAAGTCTACCTCTGAATGGGATGAAGGAAGCCCGTTGAACCTAGCGCGTACCGAGAAGAGTCCGGTACTGCGTCTGAACACTGAGACCGAGCCGCGCGCAGCAAGGGAGGACATTGATCCCGAAATTCTGCAGTTCATCTCCGATAACGAGCCCTCGTCTTCTGCGTCGAGCTCGGATCCTGAACAGATCTCGGGCGAAGTTCCAGGCCAAGCTGCCGAACAAGCTCCTGAACAGTCGCCTGAGCAAAGACTCACGCCGCATGCCTACACTGTACGCCAGACCTCGAACTCGAGTTTAAGGAAGAATTTCTCGTTTGTGCCCACAACAGCGCCAACGTTATCGCCAGTGTCGATCTCGACGTCGCCGTTCATGTCCTCGAAACTCGAAGACGAGATCAAGGAACAGCATAGCGTGCCCAAGGCGTCGGGAATTGATGAACTTGTGACGTCTCCGCTGCCCACGACGGCACCAGCTACGCTCCCCCTTCCGCCGACCGTAACCGACGCGGTGGCTAGCCGTAGCAGTAACGCACAAAATGCCTTCAAGGGGCATTCGGCTTCGCCGTCGTCGGCCACAGATAACGCAGACACGTCCATTTTGAAAGAAATGAGTTTCAACACGGAAGAGCTTGCCCAATTCCAGCAGAAGAGCTTGATGGAAGACGAGAGTAGGGAGCGCGAAGAGAGTTTGTATCATCATATCGCGCGCAAGGACGATAACCTCGAGCTCGATAGCGACCTCAGTGATCTCGAGCCCGACTCGGGCGCGAACGAGACTCGTGACGAGACTCGTGACGAGAAGCCGTCGGGCGGTGCGCTAACAAACTATGGCGACTCAGACGACGAAAACGTGGGCGGTACGAATAACGGCGAGGAGCACGACGAGCTCGACACTTTTGCCATCTACCGCACGCGCGACCCGAAGCGAGACAGCGCTTTCTCGATGATGACCGCGCAGTCCACGGTGACCGATGGCAACGTATCGATCAGGGAGCCATCGTTTGGCGAAGACATGGCGTCGACAATGCAGACTCTGCTGTCTGATCAGTTCCCGCCGCAAGCAGCGAGCCAGTCCGATGACCAGAGCTCAAGAAGGCACAGCTACACGGTTCGCGAAAGCGGCAGCTACGTCATTGCTACGAGCCCGCAAAGAAAGGCCCGCGGGCGCTCGCATGTTTATGAAGTGTTCAATGAGGACGACGAGTCTGCCGTGGCTGGACGCCACGAGGCGCCGATCCCCCGAAACAGGCCCCTGCCGTCCACAGGCAGCAATTTCGGAACATACTCATCGCTTCCACGGCCGCCAAGCTCGATCTCGCAAACGGACTCTTCGAACTACTCGCTGGCTCAGGGCTCGAGCTCGAACTCCGTGGCGCATGCGTGGTGGGCGGGCAAGGCTCCTCAAGAGCGCAAGCCATTGACTGCCATCGAAGAGCCCGCAGAAGACGAGCCCGTGAGCCACGCAGTGCCCACGAGCCAAGAGCAGCCCGCGAGCCAGGGAATTCCCCCGAGCGAGGGATCAGAGCTCAAGTCTATGAGGCTGAGGCCGAGCACGAAGTTCGCTGACTCGCAGAAACCAACGCAAACCGCAGCTGAGGCAGCGCAAAACACGGTGCATGGTACATCGGAGCATACTGCGCCGGTCCCGAGCTACGGGAACCTCGAAAGTGCGCTTATGTTGCCGGCTAATGAGCACGCTCACGCCACAGTAGAGGATGCGCTTTTTCCTCCACAGCCACCGACACAGCAGCCTCGTCGTGCAGCCGAGCCTGCCCCGCAACAACCACAACGAGCATCATCACAGCCTCGGCTACAACCTGAAGAGCCAGTTGCGCAGCCCGTTCTGAACTTGCCATCGCATGCCGGGCCAAGCGCTGCGGCAATGCCAAATAGCACGAGCAGGACCAGTGTTGTCCCCGAATCGGCAGCACTTGAATCGCCCACGCGGCCAAACGAAAAGCACCGCGTGTCGTTCGCTGCTTTGGATAGGACCACGTCGAGCTCGGGCTACGAGTTCCCGATGGGACTGCTGTATATTGCGTTCAAAGGCATCGAGCTCGCAACTGTCTCGGACGATGTGCTGGCCACGTTGTACATTGATAACGGCGTGCATTCCATAGCGTCTCGAACAATGTCTGTGTCGAAGCTTGCGTCGTTTAAAGAAGAGTACCGCATTGGGTTCATTGAGAACACGCCCGTCACGGCCGTCGTGAAGCTGTCGCTCCCGGCCAATCAGTCGAGCACGTCTGTCAAGGAACACAACTGCGGAAGCGACGGGTCGCTTGCGAAAATCGACCTCCAGATTCTGCGCAAGATCGCGTTTGGGACTCGGCAAAGCGACTTCGAGCTGCCGGGCCTCGGTGCCTGGGGCACTAACAAGCAGGCCGTGGTTGCGAAGGCAAAGGCCGATATTCTCTATGTTCCGTGCGTTTCGCGTCGTGAGCGACCGCCGCTGACACTAGGAGCCGTCGAGAGCAAGATTCTGCGGGCAAGACAAGACCTGCGAGACCGTGCTCCGCGCGCTCAGGGAGTGTTACGCCAGTACGGCGGCGACGTGAGCCCGAAATCGGGCAAGCAGCGCTACGTCGTGCTCGATCCCATTGCCCCGCTGCTCGTAGCCCACTCGATCCGGTCACGGCGGGCGCGCACGCTGATCAACCTCGTGAAGGCGCTCGAAGTGAAGCCTACTGGCGACAACTCGTTCGAGATTCATTTCCGCAACCGGGACGCCCTCCGGTTCTATGCAAACAGCCGCACCGAGCATGACCACTGGTACCGCACGTTGCAAGCGTGTCTCGGCCAGAGTAATAATGCCCGTCCGAAGTGGCTGGATGCTGTACTATACGAGTCTCGTTGATGGCACGAACCATACCATCAAATCCATGAGACCACACTAATTATACCTACCGTATGCAACATTTACTTTACATACTTTGCACTACTCCACACGCACACATACACACACACAGTGTCGCATTACAGGTCCAGCCCTTACAAAGCCGGCGAGATGATTGCAATATGCTTGATGAGGCAACCTCAATCCTCATTTCCTAACGACACCATGATCCCAGCCTAATGCCACAGCACCGGAGCACGCATTTGCTATGTCTATGTCAAAATGCACAATTATATACATACATTAAATACTAGGACCCCGGCACATCTACGAGCCGGAGAATGCTGAATAGTTAGGGCCTCTACCGGGAATTGTCCGTCGGCGGGAACATCATTGGGGGCATCATAAACGGCATAGGCGGCATGGGTCCCATTGGACCGCTCATTCCGCCCATTCCGCCCATTCCCATGGGGGCTCCCATCGGGCCCATGGGGCCCATGCCTCCCATTGGCATGGACTGCATGACCTGCTGGGGCGTGAAGTGCGCACGCAGCTTGTCCTGCCTGCTACAGTACGCCATCCATGTGAACTCGTCAAACCCATAATTGAAGTAGTCGCTGAGGTCTGCTCCAGGCCGTCTCCATGGCTTGTCATCGAGATTGGACGGAGCGACCTGCGTGATCGGTTGGCCGTTGAATGAGCCCACAGCATCGATATCGAGCGTGCCATGTTGTGGGGCCACCGGGGCCTGGGCCGGGGCGGGCTCGTCAGAGGCCTTCGCAACATTAGGGTCGGTTGGGGTCGTGGCGGACGCCTCTGTTTCGGAACTTTCCTTCGCAGCCTCAGCTTTTGGTTCGGGCTCTTTCTGCTCGGCCGGTTGTGAGGCTCGTTTCGCGTCCGTTGGCCCAAGAATGAACTCGACATCGCTGTCGTCATCCTCCTCTTCTTCCTCCTCTTCGTCTACAGACTCTTCAGCAGCCTCGGCATTCCCGGCATCGGTTCGTGCATGTTTCTCTTGCTCCTCGTCCTCCTCGCGCCGTCTCTTTGTGCCTACTTCTGGCTCAGTCGCCATTGTAGATGCACGCCGCCTAACACACAGCCTAAGTGAACTATGATGGTCCTCTATGTATGTGTCAGCTTGTAGGTAATGTGAGAGTGGAGGGTACGGACTAGACCTAGCGCTCAGTCTATGCACCAGAGACAGAGCAAGAGATACTCGTAGTATGTAAAAATAGCTAAGACCATAAGGTGCATCAAGATGAAGACAGGTCATAGGCACGCACAGCAATTCTTATAACCTGGACGAATTCAGCTTCCAAGGTTGATTCACCGCGGTAACTTCAATAACCAGAGTATACAATGGCTCAGTAATCTTCGCGATCTATTCATTGTTCATCACGTTGTAGGCAGATTGTGAATCTGTATATATGGCCCTTTGTTTCTTAGTATCCATTTCGCTCAGCACCACCATGTATCAACTCTAACTTAGTGATTAATATCACAAAGTCTTCGACCACTTGCGCGTTACTCGCACTTAGCGGCACAGTACGCTAGCCCCAAAGCTACCATTGCCACCCCGCATATCATCACTCGAGTCGAGGGTTTCACTTCCTGGTCTACAGTATCATTCGCTTTCTTGACCCTGGTAGCCTCATCCACGTTCACTGGCTCCTTTGTCAATTCTAGGAGCGGGATCTCACCATAGTGGTCCAAGAGTGGTTGCTTGGCGTCATCGTCACCAATAAACATACCTCCGTACTCAGTGATACTGTCGAGCTTATGCTTGTTAGCTGGCACTTCTGTCTCGCCTGCTACTTCAACGTACCCTTCTGGTGCATCTGCCGTACCAAAGGCGGTCATGGCCACCCCTGCTAAACAGATGCATAGACCTGTGATTGCTATGCCAGCCGAGACTTTGCATGCTAAACTCTCAGATGGCTTTGATGCCAACGTGGCAGCCATACCAGCGGTCGGCAAAATGAGTGCTGCAATTGTTTTCATGTATCTTGTAGAGAATTATATCTGAATCTAGAGTTCTTTGGTTCGAAGATAGCAGCTTATATTTGCGGGATAAATCGCCCGTAGTTGGCGCGAAGGGTTTCGGGGATTAGAGATAAGGAGATAAGCAGAGTTCAAGAGGTTCGGTCTTACGCTAATGTCTCACATTGACTACGTATCTTAGACTAAACTTGGACTGTTTAAACATCAATTTATGGGATTCCAAGAGGGGACAAGAGAAAACCTTTTGCTTCAGACAGTTACCAAAGGGGAGTGCATTGATTTTGTGTGGAAGGGGGTTGTCCAAAAACAGATTCTTCAGAATATACCAAAAACTGCTGCCTTACGCAATCTGGACTTCCTGCAGGAAACGGTCAGCAAGTTAGGATGTTCGATACTAACCCAGTCTTGTTGGTGGCTCGTCACGTGTGGTGCACAGTTGAGGGGTTTGGGGGATCTAGTACACATGCGAGTGCGTCATCAGTTAATGCTCAGGGTTGGGTCGTACCTAACGCTGATGATAAGCGTTCACAGTGCCAGCGCTGCGGAGATAGGGTGTGCCCTCCAAGCGTCCGTCGGAGCCCTGCTTGTATGTTCGTGAGCGGATCTATTGTTATGTTACGGACTTGGAACGCCAATGCCGGACTTTCGACAGCTGGGTGCGGTGAAGCAGCCAGGAACAGACGTAAAACTAGAGTAGAGCAAGAGATACTGGCAAGTAATATATCCGTTAGTGTTAATACACCTGAGAGACAGGTATTTATGGAGGTATGTTAATGAACAAAAGTCACTCCTCAACGTTCTCTTTGTCACACGCATCTCCCCCACAAGGTCTCCTTGACGCTGCCCAGCGCCCTGCCTAGTAGAATGGCTCATCGTTATCAACCTTAACTGTGTATGATAACGTACTGGCTGACTTGAACTTTGATTTGAGAGATACCCCGTATGTGGTATTTTTCCGAGCTGTGATGTCTACGAGACTTCCTCGCTAAAATCGCGTTCATCGTTTGATTACTAACGTCTTTCTGCTTCGTCCCAAACGTAAAAAGGGGCCACCACAGGGTGAACTGAGCAGGCATTTTCCCATACTTAACTATGGCCGAGAGTCAAACTATGTCGACTTATAAGTCTTTACAATTCACTCGTTCATCAGATATATTTTCGTTCTTAGGTACAACACATAAATTATTACATACACGAAACGTTCCAGTCCCATTGACGTTCTTTTCAAGCCTGCGTGTTTGAGATTTGCTTCTCTGGACGATGCACTCTTGACGGCGCACTGACCATCTAGATAGGTGTGCGTGGGCCGACCTGGGAAGCTCGACAACTTCAGAAATTTGTGAGACGGGTACTATCTCCATGATACTGTCATATCTATTACGTACAGGCTGATTCATTTACAAACGAGTACCGATCCTCTCGCTCGCCTATTCCCAGTCACGGCCTAGGCTACTGCCAGAATTGGTGGAGCGAGTATTTCTCCATGATACGGTCAATAGTATTACGTACGGGCTGATTCATACAATAGTGACGGTAAGTCGTGTTTTTTCCGAACTGCGATATTTACCAGACTTCTTTGCCAACGTCGCCGATCATGTTTTGCTTAGTGATGCTTTTCCTTCTCGTCTAAAACCTACCAATGGGCCACGACGGGTGAGCCGGGAGGGAGACATCCTATAGTTAACAATGGCTGAGAGTCGATTTTTGCCGACTCACAACTCCTCATATTCCACGTCTTGCTTGGTATACTTGAATTCCCCTGTATAAACTTCATACAAAAACGTGTTAGGCCCATTAACTCTCTTTTCGAAACTACTGGTTTGAGACTCTCGCTCCCCTTGAACGCCTTCAAGCCGCTTTTGTTCCCCTTTAAGACGGTCACAAGTCCAAAAATACTGAGACGAGTCCGTTCTCCGTGATACGGCCATGATTGTTACGTACGGGCTGATTCATACAATAGTGACGGTAAGTCGTATTTTTCCGAACTGCGAATTCCATAAGACTTCGTTGACAAAATCGCCGTTCGTCTTTCGCTTAGTAAAGTTCTTGCGCCTTTTCTCAAACCTGCCAATGGTCCACCACAGAGTGACCTGAGCAGGCATTTCCCCATAGTTAACAATGGCAGAGAGTTAATATTTGCCGATCCATATGTCTTCATATTTGACTTCTGCACGGAATTAATTTTAACTTATATACATGAATTGGATCTAAATATGTATACGAGTTTCTTAGGCTAATCATTCTCCTTTTTTGGAACTGCGCTGGTTCTCTTCTCCCGAAGCAGGCTCTCTTTTCTCTGACTATCTCTGGCTTGTCCGCCCCTAGAAGTGCGCCCCTAGAAGTGCGACAACCCCAAAATATTGCAAGGCGCGTGCTTTCTCCATGATACGGTCAGCACACACCAGCTGAGTCATCTCTTGAT
The DNA here is from genome assembly GCA_030579735.1 of Starmerella floricola. NCBI lineage: Eukaryota > Fungi > Ascomycota > Dipodascomycetes > Dipodascales > Trichomonascaceae > Starmerella > Starmerella floricola. The sequence continues at coordinate 773,424 of JAKTRP010000001.1, read as the reverse complement.
GACGGTAAGTCGTGTTTTCCGAACTGCGACTTTTATCAGACTCTTCGCCAAAATTGCCCTTCATCTCTTGCTTACTAAGATTATCCTGTCTTGTCCCTAGGCTGCCCATGGGTAGACTGGTGTGAGTTAAAGGCCTTTCCAATATTTAACGATGACTGCGAGTCAGTTTGTGTTGACGCATGAGTCTTCGAGTTTCCAACTTTGTGAAGTTCTGTCACTATAGATTACGTGAATATATGCACTTACGAAGCGAATTCGAGGCCAAATAAGGCGCTTTACCAAAAAGCGTGTCTGAGGTCCTCTTTCTCGTACTACGCTTCTTCCGCCATAATAGGTACCTTATAGTGCCGCCTCTAGCCTAGTCCCTTCGAGTGTCCCCCCTACTACCAAAACACAACAAGTCTGGCTGTCCAGGGAGTGTTCCTGACCCATGCCCTTCGTAGAGTCTGACTAACAACAATTCGATATGAGTACGCGACTGAAGGCACTTAAGAACGAAGGCTGAAATCGCCATGAAATTGTCTCAGAACATGTAAAATATGTCAATTGCAAAATTTGTGCTGTCTTCTTGAATTTATGAAAATCATGGATAAAAAGTTCAAGGGTTTCCCTTTACAACTTCTCCCGCCCCCTCCGCCAAATAGGCGGTTCCAAAGCGAAAGCTCTCGTTTTCTACACCATGCAGGGGTCTTGCATGGTGTGATTCAAGAGAAAGTGGCATACAGCTTAAAGCGAACCCGACGTGGCAGACTATAGAGGCATAGGTACTGACGTTCCCTAATGACAGGCAGCATGTAGCGCACAGCAGACTCGGAACGGCCCTATAAATAAGTGGACCTAAGAATATGCCTCATACAGCTCAACTGATAGCTACAATTTTGTGCGATCTTTCGATGGCAGAAGAGACTTAGGCCTATATTTTAATTAGCTTACAGAGAAAGATGAATCTAGGCGCGAACCTGGCATCTGGCCTACTTAGTAGTTCGCAGGCTGGATTGGTGCAGGAGTAGAATCGGGAATTGTTGAGCCGACAGCCACTGGTTGGGATGCATCGGTCTGAACAATAGGGGCAAAGGCAACTTGGTTATTGTCGATGTCGAAGAAGAGGAAAAGTTGTCTCAAGATGGGATCTCCCAAGACGTGCAACACCTCATCGCCGACTGAAACTGTTCTGCCATAACCGAAGACATACGTCCCATCGTCTTCATAATAGCTGTCAAATCCAGGGATAGTGATCGAGATTCCACCAATCTTGAATTCCAGCTCTGGCTGATCAGATTCCGGTGGCGGCGTGTCACGAGTGTAGTACCCCCAGCCTTCATTCCAGCTGTAGTTATTCTCGCTAGCAAGCTGCTCAGCCACATCGAAATCTAACCGTATAATCGGAGTCCCAGTGTCAAGAGCGCCGTTGGCGTAAGTGACGCCATTGTATTCGAAGTCCACGGAGTAGAACGCAACTCCATTCGATATCGCAGTGTCCATTGGCAGGGTGTACAGCGGACCACTGAACTTTGCGGTATCGATTCCACCCATCAGCAGGGTGGCCTCGGAGTTACTAGCGTCGCTGAAGAGAGAGAAACTGTTAGACTGGATAACGCCAGAATCCTTCAAGGTCTCCATAAAAGTTGGATATTTGTTACTGGCTCTTTCAGAAGCTTTGGGACCAATGGCCAGAACGCCGTGAACCAACTCAGCTGGCAAATACGATTTCGACTCATTCATTAGAGCAAACGGGTGCTTCTTTACCCAGGCCTCGCCAACAGTGATGGTATCAGTTCCCCAGCTGCCTACAAAATTCTCACTGCAGTCACCGTAACAAGCACTGAAGTCGTTGTTCTGCCATTGCCAGGTCGACGACTCATCGGGGTTGTAGCCACCATACCACGCCTGGTTGCTATAAACCCAAGTGTCGCTTGAACCAGTATCCAAAACCGCATACTGGTTCTGGCCGCCGATCTGGAAATTCGCCATATAGCGGTACGTAGTAAAGTCAAGGCTCTCTCCAATGACATAGCGCTTGGTCACATTCTGCTTTTCGCCCGAGTGCCGGATCTTATGTAGCGGTACAGTGATGACGCCAGAAGTCGAGTTCGACTTGACTGGGGCAGCACTTACCGATGTAAAAATAATCAGGGCAGCTAGTTTACTGAAAATCATGGTGAATGAAGTCAGAATAGCTAGTGTGAACGAAAAGGTTTAGTACCCGCCGGCCCTTAAATATCTAGAGATCAGCAGTAGCTACTCATGCACGCAGGTTGCTCACAGTGACGCAATTTTTATTACAAATCTCGTATCCGAACAATCGACATGAGGCGACTTTAATACGGTGGTTGGTGCAATAGGTGTGGGCACGATGCTCGGCAAGCGTAAACCTGGCCCACGTGGCCTCGAGGAGGTAGTTATCGGATAAATAAAAGAGGCCATGCTTCTGCACTATCCAGAATGCAGAGCCGATGGTAAAGTATATTTAATTGGAGAGAAGCTGAAAGCCCTAAATCAAATTTGTTGGCCCGTTTATGCCTCGCGTCTGTGGCTGCACCATTAAGATCGGCGAAGGCCGAGAAGCAACTATTGACCGTGCCCTAGAATTGCCAGGATGCATTATCAGGAAACCCCGGGCGGGTCAAGGAATATTAATCCAGGAACATTGCGTCCGATTGCATGTTGAATTTGGGAAAAGAGTCGCTCGATATATCATGTACTGATGATGCGCTGACTTGACGTGAATAGAAAGCGCGCCTAGGAGTGTGTGTGCAGATGAGAGTAGCTGAATCTGTCTATTTGGGGGTAAACAAATGCGTCACGGGGCATGCAAGTGCTCTGTCGAGCCCAAGGTTTGAGAAAAATCCCACCACGAAAGCAAAACTCAGTGCATGATAGCCCACTGCCCACCAAGTGACGTTGAGAGCTCTTCTAGGCCTGGTAAGCAAGCTCAGAACTCGAAGGGTGTCACCTAATGTCAATCCACAGATGAAGCAAAGCAAGGTCTATACACTGAGAAAAACCATGCTAACTAATGTACCATGCCACTGCTGCATGTCCATTCAACTTTAGACCAAATGATATCTGGCTACAAGCAGCAGAGGACTGTTAAACTAGGCTAGCTTAAGTTTCGCTGGCTCAGGCAAAGGCTAGGATGGGTTATGTAGCAATGACGTAGCAGTGTGTGTGGCCTCCGTACTTGTGGGCGTACCCTACGTTTACCCACCACAACCCTACACACTACGACCCACACACCCTTAACGACCATTCCAGCCAGCTAGTAGGAGTATCCAATAATTTGATCAAATTTGTTGCGGTGAGTCTCATTTTCTCTGTTCATATGAGAACTTCCAAGGGAATCCGATCGATGAAAAATTAATTCTCGCTATCAGTTGCTCTCGGGCGTGTGTCCATGACTCCTCCTCCGCCTCTTCCTCCTCCTCTGTCGTCGTGAGCTACAAGACCTGTCTGGGTAAGGATTCAAAACCGGCTAAATGTCAGCGGAGTAAGGCACCTGAGCTCCTGGGCCATGCGGAGATGATGGGCCACAGACCCAAGGCCTTTTCAAAAGTCCCAAAGCCTTAACCCCACGAAACTCGCCAAAATAAAATCACTAGATACTGCTAGTGGCTTAGCATGCCCTAGCTTCTTTCTTGGGCCTCACCTTCTTACCAGCTATTGTTGTGATACTGTGCCAAAAACGGAAGCTATAGAGAACTCAACAAAATCCGGGCCCACTTTGAACCTTCTGGAGTACGTCTTGCATATATTGTTCGTATTTCTGACTGACCTGAGGTCTACTACGACATCAATTGGGCCGGTCGTGTGTATACTCACCAACACGCAGGAATTCGCTCGCAGCCTGACACGACGCAATAGTTTTCTATTAAAGTGCACTCGATTTCCTAGATTTGAGGCCCCGGAATGTCTGTAGCCATTCGGAAAGACCGCTGGTCGGCAACCGAAGATGAGGTGCTGCTCTCTGCCGTGATGAAGTACGGCACAAACCAGTGGAACCGCGTAGCCAGCCTTCTTTCGCGTAAAAGCGCAAAACAATGCAAATCGCGGTGGGAGGACCGTCTCGATCCCCGCATTTCACAAAGAGAATGGACACCGGCCGAGGACAAACGGCTGTTAGAGCTCGCAGAGCAGATGCCGAACCTGTGGCGGTCCATTGGTACGGCGCTTGGAAACAGAACTGGCCAAGACAGCTATGATCGCTGGCAATTGCTCAAAAATACCGAGCCTGCGGGCCTGGGCTCGGACTCGGCTGAATCCAGTGGCAGTGATATGGACTCGGACGCAGAAAAGCAGCTAGTTGCTGAAGCACGCGCACGGCTGTCGAACTCGCTCGGCCGCAAGGCAAAACGCAAGAAGCGCGAGCGTTTGGAAGATGAAGCGAAGTTCAAAGAGTCGCTCCAGCAAAACCGCGAACATGGGACGCGGATCGCCGGGCCTAAATCGGTTCTGAGCGTGCCGAAAGTAGAGCATCCGGGGCTTGTAGACGCCATACCTGCCACCACTGGCCGCAAGACTCTGCGTGCTGGTCCTAGTACTGTCCCTATCACTGTATCAGACGCTGGCTCATATGCCCGTGCCAGTGCTAATCGATCACAAGGGACCGAGTCAGAGACGGCTGGCCGCTCTGGCCCCACATACCAGCCACGAAAACCAAACCGGCCGAAACTTGTCCTTCCTCCAGTAGCCGAGGCTCCTGAACAACGGCCCGTGCCCGAGGATCTCCGTCAGTACGTTGTGTCGCTTCTCGAGAAGATGCCTCCTCCAAAGGGTCGCCGTTTAGCAGATTTAGTTGCGGATAAATAAATAAGGATTAATACATAGCCAATGCATCACAATTACTAGTGAATGCTCTTGAGGAGGGTTCTGTGCACTTTTGAGCAGTTTTTCTTTCTTGCACACTCAATTGTAAGTCCACGTCGCACTAAGATCATCGAAAACGTTGTACACGTCGAATTCAAGGCCAGGCTCACGGTCGCGTTTACGGTTGTATTCGGTCGCGTACAGCGTTTCGTATGAATGCGAAAGAAAGTGCTCGAGTTGGTACTGGGGCTTTTTGAAAGGCTGGCCAAAGATTTTGGCAATCGCAGCGACGTTCGGGTGGTAGTGATTCGTGAGCGACTGCAGCTCCCACAAACTCGAGTCGAGTGCACCAGTGAGAAGCGGGTCAGGCTCGTCGTTGTTGAACGGGTCCCTGCCATCAGGAGTCATCGGCGCATCGTTCCGGTGAATCATGATCATGCATGTCGGGTGACGCTTCAGTTGGTTGTAGACAAAGGGCAGGATCGCAACAATGGCACCTGGCGGTGCAAACAGACATAGCCTTGCCAGCCGCTTGATTATGGAGGCCGGAATTGTGGCTGGGAGATGCGTGCTCGTCAAAAATAGATCGAGCAGACGCAGAAACCGGGCTCTGTGCGCGGATAAAAGCAAGCTTCCGTCCTCAAGCAGCTCGTACAGCTTCGTGAAGAACTGCGGGTAGTCGAGTTGATGATACTGGATCAGCACAAAGACGGCATTCAAGGCAAGCAGCGAGATTGCACCGCCATAGTCGTACGCGTCCACAAGAAAGTCCATCAACAGTTGCGGTTTTGTGAAGTTCGGCACGATACGGGCGTGCATTACAGTGAGAACCTGCTTGATCGCATCTCCATCCAGTGGTTGGCGAAGCATGTGGAGCCACGCTTGCTGCCATACTTGCCTGTACTTGAGCGCAGCTTTTTTCTGGTCGAAGGGCAAGCCATCTTTTGTCGAGAAAATAGCCGACAAGTCTCTATCTGTCTCCACGGTTTTGTCAAAGCTACAAAGCAATGGCAGAAGAGCCTGCGCGTGCTCGGCACTAGTCACTGTTTCGGGCAGAGACGCAAGCAGCTGGAACCTCAAGTCGTCGTACTTCACAAAGTCGCCCTGGACTGCTTCGAGAACAGTCGGATTCGATTGCATCTTTGCCACTAATTGCGCCACTTTGTCGTGAATTGAAAGACCCTGGTACTTGCCACTGATCAGAACGATTTTCAGGGCTACAGAGCTGCCGACCTCGGCGTGCGAATTAAGACTAGCAAGCACGATCATCCAAAAGTCTTCGAGCTGTTCAGAGAGCCACGCAGCGATTTTCTGGCCCTGCTTCGAGTCTGCCGAGAACACCCCGCCTTTCGAGAGCTTGCCGTAGACCTGCACAAGCTTTGCAGAAATGGAGTAGAATTCATTTTCGTCACTCGACGTAGCCAACTTCTGCTGCCAATCTACGATTTCGTCATAGTTCTCAACGGACTTCGTTATATGCGCGACGTCCATTCTTGACTGTCGTAGTGAAATTTGACTAGACGATGAGGTAATTCTTTTTCCGCCTCAACTTGTGGTGCGTGGGCTAGGTCCTCCTCGAGCCTCCTTAAGCATAGCTCTGATACATGTACGCAAATATGTGTACACATTTCAGTCAAAGCAATTTAATTATGCCTCCATATTGGTGCAATGGCCATGTCAGCTCGGACCTTGCTGGTAAATACAATTGGCTAGGTTCTACTCGCGCCGACTCGTAAGACCGGCCTGTCGGGCCTAGTGGCTCCGCTTTGGCATATTCATGGTCTCGTAAACGGCAGCTATGTGCCGAGTGTTATGTACAGTGAATAAATAGATGTATGCCGTGTTTGAGAAGTCACAGCCATAAGACTGCCAACTGAAACGACGCGGCAAAAAATGTTTGATCTCCCAGCAATATATTTTCCAAGTAGCCATTCAAATTCGGGCCCCCGGTGGTAAGCTACTGGGGTGTAGCAGCATGCATTAATAGTAACTAATGGCCACATGAAATGGCCAGAGCACGGGCCTAGGCCAGTGCCATTCCCTTCTTGACTATGGTTTCGAGGCCTCGAATCCATCCTTTGCTTTCCTTTTTGGAAACGAGCAGGAGCACGCGGCCCTTCGTTCCAAGTCTCCCTGTTCTGCCTGCACGGTGCAGCAAGTCTGCTGCGCTTGGCGGCATGTCATATAGAATGATGTTTCTGACTCTGTGGAAGTCGATTCCGCGCGCAACGAGATCGGTTGCAACGAGCACTTTCATTTTGCGGCCACTGCCACTGTTCTCCAAGCTCTGAGGCTCCACGAACTCAGCGAGATTCGATCGGTCTGCTTCAAGCCCAGAAGCGTCGTACCCAGACTGGCGGAGCATGTTCACGAGGTTGTCGACATCGCGTTTGAGGTTCACAAAAACAACGACTCGCTTGACTTTGCCCTCCTCGGTGTTGTCATGGAACATTGAGTACAATCCCTGCTGCAGAGCCAGCTGCTTGCTGTTGTTGTATGGCCGGTGCCAGACCTCAACCACGCGGAAGTCGATGTGCCTCGGCAGTCTATGGATGGAGGGCGTAGCGAGCCGCGTAGTTTGCGGGTATTTGTCACGGAGGATGCGGTCAAACTTCCGGGGGATTGTTGCCGTCACGAAAACAAGATCGGCGAGCTCTGGGCATTTCGAGATGAGCGCTGATGTGCTTGGCTCGAACGATTCGTTCAGCAACGAGTCTGCCTCGTCTACAACCAGCATCGAACACGCCTCCAAAGCGCGCTGCGCAAGGGCCGGGCGTGTTGTTTGAAGCTTGAGAAGCTTATCTGGTGTGCCAACCGCAATATCAACTCCTTGCACCACGCGTTTCGCCAGCGAAGAAACCGTGTTTTGAACGCCAGCAAATATGGCAACGCTCAACGCATTTTGCGGAACAGATTGGGAAATCGTCTCGGCCACCTGCTGAGCCAGCTCAACAGTGGGGACGAGAACCATGCTTCGAATTGCTGGGCCCTCAGTTTCACGCTCTGGTTGCTGCTCAGGAACCGAGCTCTGCTCTTGGGCAGTGCATTGTTTTGCCTCGAGCAGTTTCGTCATCAAGGGTGCAAGGTACGCAAGTGTTTTCCCCGATCCGGTTTCTGCAGCAATGAGCCAGGATCGGAACCCTGGTGCGTGTCGCCGTGTGAGTGACTTGATAGCGACCTTTTGAACAGGTGTTGGAGGCATAGTTGGCGACTTGAGGATATTCGCAGTAACAGCTGCTTTCACAAGAGGGTGCACGCGAAGCTGGTCGAAGTTCGTGACCTTCTCGAGCACATTCATATGCGTCTTCCTCTCTGCCACAGATACACCCTGGAGAGCTGCGAATTTGCCCATATCCAGCGTCGACACCGGGCCTACCTTACGGGCGATTTGGACTTTGCCCTTCCCGGCATTTACAACGCCTTTGGACAACCGCGATGTGGACATTTAATGGAAGACCAATGAAAAATTTATTTTATCAACAACATGGAAAGATGTCCCTGCCTTACTCATCTCCCGGATGTCAAGGTTGTGTTCGCTATGTAGCATCCACAAGTCTTGTCATAGTGAGGCGAGGCAGCTCACAAACCTGTTAATTGGGATCAATGTCGGAGGCATGTCGAGAGGCGTGTCGAGAGGCATGTCAAGAGGCACGCTATGGGGAACGATATAATAAACAATATAGACGTACCCGGACTCAGTCACAGTCACATACTAAGTAGACGAGCGCGTTGCAGGGTGGAGACAAGGTGGGTGGGGATACAAGCAACAACTAAGCGAGAAGAGACAGTCTTTTCATAGTCAAAATACAATTGAATACTTTAATCAGAGGGAAAAGCGCTGAAAGCAATCACGCAAATCTTTCAGAGAAGCAATTCTCCCAACTATTCCTTTTGGAAATGGCTCAGCCTTTACTGCTTCATATCGGGGAGGGGTGGAAGCTGGACGCCATAATCTAGGGTACACACACATCACGCACAATTAACACCACCAAATCTTTCAGAAGCGCCATGTCAGTGGTCGACAAAATCGCTGGTCTTGCGGTGACTCCGGAAAAAGAGGAGGCACGCGACAGACTGCTGGAAGCAGAGCGGAGACTCAACGACACCGCGAACATAGAGGCACACAGTGGCGCCCGCGTGGAGAAACTACGTGCACTCGTGGACCTTGACTGGTTCGCGGCCGCTGCAAAGTTTGCGAACGCAGATGCAACGAACGAGGAGTTCGTAATCCTGGCATACTCGCTTTATCGCCTAGGCAAAGTAGACGAGCTTCGCGAGGCCGTCAACTGCCACGGTGGCTCGAGTGCTCCAGTAGGCGCCCGACTCTCGCTTGCGCAGGCCGAATACAAGGCTGGGCACCTCGAGGAGGCTCGCAAGCTGTTCGAGTCATGTCTCGAGTCTGTTTCTCGCGAGGACGCCGCAGACATCCTCGTAAACCTTGGTGCTATCGATGCACTTAACGGGGTTGACGGAAACACATCGGAGTCATCTACTCTAGCAAGCTTTGACGAGGCGTTCAACCGGTGTTGTGCACTTCTTGTGCGCGGGAAGGCCGAAGAGGCACTTGAACTCCTCCAACGAGCTCGCGGACTGGCAGAAGAGGAGGACGACCTGCAGGCCGCAGTGGTTCAGGCTGCATACGCACATCTCCTCAGTGGCAGCCGCGAGCAGGCCTCAGAACTACTGGAAACCGTGCTTGCATCTTCCCCGCTTACCCAGCTCCCGCTGTCATTGCGAATCGTTATCGCGAACAACCGCCTTGCTGCCACGTACAAGGGCGGCGACTTGACGGCTGCACACAAAGCTCTGATTAGCTTCGACGACTTTTCACAGTCCGGAATTGAGCTTAACTCCAACCAGCGCCAAGTTGTGGAGCGCAACCAGCTAAAGCTCTTATCTCGTGTTGGTATCAGCAGTGCTTTGCGCCGGGCTGCGAATCACCTTGCTGCTTTTCCTGCCGATGTGGAGCCGCTCGCCGTTGCGTACCACCACACGAAGCCGCTCAAAAAGATCCGCAAGCTCGCGCACTCTGGCGATATCGCAGCAAAGGTTTGTCTTGCTGCTCAGGACAACAGGGAATGGCCATACGCCAGTAGACAGCTACAGAACGGCGATATTGGTCAAGTAGTCACTGCAGCAAAGTCTGCCGTACATGGGGGTGTATCTAAGGACACCCTCGATAGATATTTCGCGAGTCTGCGTATTCCCGAGCTTGTCGACGCAGGCAAAGGACTCACAGCACCACAAACAGAGATTAACAGCGGGTTGCTCGATAAGATCGCCGCAAGAACATCTTCATTTAATGCTGAGAGCCTCAATTTTGCGGTTCCACAGTCGGCACACACACACACCGCTATCAAGCCAGTAGTCCACAAGAAACGAACGGGGAAACGGAAGCTCCCAGCCAGCTTCGATCCGGAAAAGACACCAAACCCCGAGCGTTGGTTGGCAAAGCAAGACCGGAGTGATTACAAGCCGAAGAAAAAGAAGACGTCGCAGGCGACTCAAGGCGCAGCCATCGTCTCGGATGAACCGCCAGCTCCGTCGACATCGCAAGTGGTCGGAGCCAAGACCAAGAAGAAGACCAAGAAGAAGGGCAAAAAATAATGATCATACGGCCATTAAAAGACCGACGCAAGTGTTGCGAGTAATAGTTTACACCATATATCAGTGTAACACACATAGTAATCATTACATAGGCAAGACGACTCCGTGATTAGGCGGAACGGAACGTATAATAACTTAACTCAGGACTCTCCACATTAGTGTGCTAACCTTCATGCAAATAGTGAATCCTCTTCACGCAAAAACTCACCAACGTCACTCTGTCGGAATACTGTAATAGCGTTGGGTTGCGCATGCCTGACCTCGGCCGTGGACTTCGCGCTGACTCCAAATCCGAGCGGCAAATCTGACATGGAGAAAACAATGACACCAGTATGCTCAGGAATATCTTCAGAAAGTCTACCGACGTGTGCTTTCAGCACATGGTTACCATAAAGGAACGGCATTTCTCCGTTCTGTTTGACCCACACTTTATTGGCAGCATACGGTGCAAGGATCTGTAGTGCCGTAATATGGATTCGGAACTTTCCTGTCTTCGTGAATTTGCCCAAGCAGGTACCCAAGCTCAGCAAATTTGTCCGTCCCACAGATGTGGCCAGCCGTTCGATAGATTCAGAAACGTAGTATACGCGATCCTTTTGTATACGCAAGCAGAATTTTTCGTCGCTCCGGTTTACCAATTGTGAGATATTCTGGCCAACATAGCCACTGAGCTTCTCGAGCACGATCTTTGTCTCTTCTTCCGTTAATTGACGCATTCTACTACCAGAAAGACCAGAGAGTTAAGAACCTCGAAAAATCGAAATTTCATCGCGCATGGGAAAGGGTCAAACCATTACATAAACATGATGCTTCTGACATTCTGCCGACTGTGAATCAGGTCAGGTCCAGCTTTATCCTCGTCGTTCTGGCCACCAAGACCCAAAGGCTCTAGCTAGTGTTTTAAATTGCAACTCAGCACAACTCAAATAACATTGAGTCTATTGATGGCCTTAAAGGTTTCCAATCGATGTCTTGTCGAGAAGTAAGGTAGGGTGCCTACATAAGACAAATGCAACGATGCGAAAAGCCATTATCACTTGAAACGAAGAATCGCGCCACTGATGCATCATCATCCACTTGCTAAGTTTCACAGTTTACACCAAGAGTGAATTCATCACAATCAGCTGATCTGAGGTGCCACGAAAGAATCTCATTTCAGCGACCAGCTCCCCTTCAAAGGATTCACCTCTGCACAATTACTACGTCATAAACACGCCGGGAGCAGGCCTGGCTGACTGTTGAGGGCCAGTGCAGGAGACTACACCACAGACTACATTTGTAAGTCTAGTCAATGTGTCTTTGGCGGCTGACGAAGAAGGCATCCCCCGAAGAGATGATCGGATACCCTGACCCAGTCTAATATTGATATGAGATACATGCGTGGCCATGGCTCTTTTGTCGCAATACCCAGACTTTTCGGCTGAAGAGCATCTCTCGTCTGCTGTTCGGACCCGTGCGTAGATTCTATGTTGCGCGTGATTTAACATATCTCAATGGCAATGCCTACCTCTGTTATATCCACCATGAAAAATTGAGGGCGCGGGAAGAACTCACATCGCCAAGCACAGTTTGAAGCTCCGTAGCACACGATTTGTAGGGACGGGGAGCCTTACTGCGAAGTCTCCGGCCACTGTACGTAAGAGCTTAGCCAGCAATTTTTAGAACAGGATTTTTTTCGAAAAACTCATGACACGCAGATTACATAACACTTCAGTAAACGTGATTGTCTAAGCGGTCGCGTTGTAAGAGTTTAGCCAGCATTTCTCAAAATCGAGACTTTGCAAGAAAATACATGACACACTAATTAAATAATGCTCTACACATAAGCGCTTACTCATACTTTTTCAAAACACACGATTTTTGCTGCTCACTCATGACACGTAACTTAGATAACATCGCACTTCTCCATGATACGGCGTATTATTCATCAGTATAATTTCAACATTACAAACGATTAGATAACATGTCTCAACTGCATAAACCAACCTAACCCACACGCAGAAAACTCCCAGAAACCCTACAGATACAGGCGACCAGGATCCTGCCAATAACAGAGTTGTATATACTTAGTAATTTTTATGTTAGAATTGTAATCTACAAAGTTAATTATTTTCATTACATCAGAATACAACAAAATCCATTACATAATAAATAATAGCACACAGGTAGATCTCACATGTCGCATTAACCTGGAATATGATTTCAGGCCTTTTTTACACTGCTGTTAACAATTGATTAGCCGGATGCGTCCTAAGATTAGTGATTATCTCTGAATGCTTACATGGAGACGTCTAAGAGAAAACGTGACATAAGGTATTACACATCATGATGTGCTTTGAGAGAAAGCCCGTCTTCACGAGTAGTCGGGGTACATTGTTAGACTAAAGGGCACGGGTACGGACGTGTAATAGAAATATGTGAGCTATTATGGTATAAGGTAAGGGTAACAATGACTCATCACTACAGTAGAATAGGAAGCTAGCAAGATGCTATCGTAATGAATTTGATAACACGGATAGAGAAGAAGAGTAGGTATATCTAGTGACACAAGTCAGGTTGGTGTCTGGGCGCATCAAAAGTTACGGATGTGAGAATTCAATACCATCATGGGATTCTTTCGGACATTATGGCTTCTCTTTTCACTCTCTGTAGACTTTAATTTGCCTAATTCTTTGTTGTTCTCTCTGTCCTGGCTGCTTCTCAAGCCGGGCCTTCTTCGTTTGCCAGCTAGCCTCCTCCTCTTTACTCCTCCTCACCGGGGTGAGAGATATAAGATAGATCACGTAAGTGATAAGGTAACGGGAAAGTTGAAAAATCGACGCTCCAGAAAAATGCTGACAGCATTAATGACACACACAAACGGTATCCAGTCGTTTTGCACAACTTCAGAAGCATTTGGTTGTCGGTCTCGCCAGGTCGAACGAGACCTAGTGGATGTACCATAAGCAATGATGTAATCTCAAAATCAGTAAAATGCTGAAGAGCGAAAATGCTGACAGACATCACCGTCAGCAAGCCGTATCCAGTATCTCGGAGGAGATTCCTCATAATTTTCGTTGTCGGCCTCACCGATGTGGAGAGATGCGGTGTGGTGAAGATGACGTGATCAATAAGGTAACAAAGATACCAAGCAAATTAGCAACGAAGCACAATGCTGACACAGAGGGCCATCAGCTAAGCGTATGTAGTGGTCTGAGACAAATGCTTAGGATCTTCAGTTCTCGCTGCCGTGGAGGACTGGAGTGCAGTATGAATGACGTAAGTGATGTGGTAGCAGGAGAATCGAAGAAACAGGCGACAATGGGAATGGTGACAAAGCGTATTATCAACTAGCCGTAACTGGTATCCTGGGAGGAGTTCTCAATATACTTGGTTGTTAGGTCTCGCGACCGTAGTAGTATATTCCTCGATGAAGGGAACATAACGTAAGAGATGAGGTAACAATAAAATCGAGAAAACAGAGCATTGAGAAAATGCTGACATATAACGTTGTCAGCTACCCGTAGCTAGTGTCCTGGAAGGAGTTCTCGACATACTCGGTTCTTGGTCTCACGGCCACAGTGAAACACCTCTGAAGTGGTCATGCCGTAAGAGATGAGGTAACGATAAAATCGAGAAAGACAGGGCACTGAGAAAATGCTGACATATGGAGGTGTCAGCTAACCGTAGCTAGTGTCTTGGAGAGAGCTCTTAGAATGTCGGCTGCTGGCTTCACACGAGGAGCAGACTCGAATGGCAATTTCGACTGTCGTGTACGGCTGCGATATATTGAAGGAATATATTTGCAGCTCATGAGTGCACAAAAGAATCAGGTTGGTAGCATAAGCCCAATGGATATGGGTTTCAAGTTTCACCAACAGATTTTTGTCGCAAATTAGCTATGCCTAAGGTCCGTCTCAACTTAGTACTAGGAGACCGCGACCAGCCGCCAAGACAACATTCACGACCCTGAAGATCCACGGTCTCGAGTGAGACGAATTAAGCTTGAGGCTGGTGTCGGCAAGTACTAGTCCGCCTCCCTAGTGCGCTCTGTGCTGACCTTCAAGCACGGCGCCTGGGTAAGAACGAGTATAGTCAAAAAATGCAAAGAAGGGATTATATTGTTCGGCTGCTAGCCTTAAGCGTACCTCTCGTGCATCAAGGATTGAATTGACTGCGTTGTTGTGTCAATGAGACCTTAGGACGGCTCTCTCGATTAAAATTGAGAGATTGTTTATACGCGGGGGCGCGCGATAATATATAGCCCACATGCCCAAACCCTACCTCATTTAATATAAACAACTACCAAACTAGGGCATAGGTGCGAGAATGCCGGGTTGAGCGCTAGGTGTGAAATATTACGGCTCAAAATATCTCTACAAACCACATAAATTCGTAGCTTGAGTCTCACACAACCTATAGACAAGGTTACGGAGACTCTAGACACTCTGTTTCCATAAAATCTAGTGGTTGGTGAGCGTCTATTCGTGTATATATAGATATCTTGCAAAATGCCCAATCAGCGTACTCGCTATCTTGCCCTTCAATTGTTTTTGCCTTTGCTACATTATATCAGCGCTTCATCGCAGAGCGTTGTTATCTAAGATGGCTGTCAAATCCAAGCCATGAGGTCGGGGACGAAGCATACAAAATCGAGGCCCGGCCCTTTGAACATCCAACCAAAACCATACGGGTTCAAAAGTCTTGATAGCCTTCCATGGTCATTTAAAACATTACATGAGATCTACAACTTTGAGCATCACAGTTTGATCGCGGAAATTCAAACACCTGAACAGTGTGCACATTTACCTCTCAAACAACAACATCGCAGCAGCAGCCGCACCTGGAGCAGGCATCACAGCATTGGGCTGCTTGCCTGGGTAGACCGTTCCGAGATCAAACAAGATTAATGCTAAAGCACTCGTGCCCTATACATATATAATCAACGCCAACAATTCTGGCAAATGGCAATGAACACTCTTAGAGTGTCTTTCTAGCATATAGTATGGAGAAATAAAGTTGTTGATTGTGAAACAGCAAACGAAAGAGAGATAGCGAGATTCTACATACGTAACGCTTGACATGCTAGGCATTAACTATCAAATTGATCAATGAATATTAAGAAATTGGCCCTTGTTGTTTACAGGTTAGAGTGACCGGCAGTGGTGGGCCAGGTATACTTCTCGTCAGCTCGCGAGCGAGAGTAGCCCTTGGACTTGAGGAGCTCCTCAGCCGCGGCAGGGCCGCGGCTCCCGTAGGGGTACTTCTCCATTTTGATGTCGCCCTCGTCAATCTTCTTAAGGAGCGGCGTGAAGATCTGCCAAGCCTCATCGAGCTCATCGTCACGGACGAAGTTCGAGTGGTCGCCCTTCAAGCAGTCAAGGATGAGCGACTCGTATGCCTGCGGAATTTGCACGTTCGAGAAACGGCGGCGGTAGGAGAGGTCCAAGTCGGTGACAACAGCCTCGCTCTTCAAACCAGGGAACTTCGTGTTCATCTTCAAGTAGATAGCCTCAGTGGGCTGAACGCGGAACACGAGCTCGTTGCGAGCAACCTCCTGGTGGGAGTGGCCCGGGACCGGCTTGAACTGCATGCGAATCTCCACCTTCGGCTCGTCAAGGGCCTTGCCAGCCTTAAGGATGAATGGGACACCGTCCCAGCGCTCGTTGTCGATATACAGAGCAATCGCGGCGTACGTAGGAGTCTTCGTATCTTTGTTTTTGATAGAGTCGTCGTCCTTGTAGCCGGGCTTTTGCTTACCATCAACCTCAGCGCTCTCGTACTGACCAAGGACAATGTCCTCAGGCTTGATCGTCCGAACTGTGCGAAGAACCTTAACCTTCTCGTCGCGGATGTCCTCGGGGCCATCAGAGACTGGACGGTCCATGGCAACGAGCGATAGCACCTGGACCAAGTGGTTCTGCATGACGTCGCGGATAATTCCGATGTCATCGAAGTAGCCGCCACGGCCCTCAGTGCCGAACGGCTCCTTGAAAGTGATCTGGACATTCGATATGTATTTGTTGCTCCAGCAGCCCATCATGAACATGTTCATGAAACGGACGATCGTAAGGTTCTTGACCATCTCTTTACCCAAGTAGTGGTCGATGCGGTAGATCTCGGCCTCGCTGAAGAGCGGGGCGAGCTTGCTCTGCAGCTCGCGGCTGCTGGCCAAGTCGTGGCCGAACGGCTTCTCGACGATAACGCGGATGAAGCCTTTGCCCTCCTCGAGGTAGCACTCCTTCTTCAAGTGCGAGCACACCTCAGCGAACTGCGACGGCGGGAGTGCGAGGTAGAACAGGCGGTTCTTTTGGTCCATTGACTTCTCGGCATCCTCAAGAACCTCATTGAGGTGAGCAAAGCTCTTGTCCTCGTCATAGCTGCCACGGACGTAGGTGCAAATCTTGAGGAACTCCTCCTTCTTCTGCTTGTTGGCGGGACCAATCAAGTCGAAGTGGGCGCTTGCCTTCTCGTGGAAGCTCTCCTCGCTCATGTCACTACGGGCGTAGCCGAAAACCTTGGTCTGCGGCGGGAGCAGGCCTTGAGCAAATAGAGTGAACAAAGCCGGGAACGTCTTCTTTGACGCGAGGTCACCGCTGGCACCGAAAACGGTGATGGTGACACTCTTGTCGAAGGTCTTGGGCTTTTCGTGGGTTTGTACTCCTGGCATCTGAATTTACTTTGGCGATGGAACAGAAATGGGGTGATGGCTACATACTTGGGACGGGAATAGCAAATATATATAGGCGTGTCAACCGCTGAACCCTAATGGCCACTTGTCCCCATCCCCAGGCCCTGATCGATTAGACAATGATTAAGCCTGTCGCCCATATAACGGTCGCCCTAACGGTTTGCGCACCCGGCGGGCGGCGTAGACGCTGACTCAGCAGCATTCGACGCTGCTGTCCGGGTCGGGGAGAGGGGTCTGGCCTATTACGGCCGATGAGGCCGGTTCTGAGGGTGATTGGCGTTTACTGTAGCAACACACCGAATTTGTTAGTGTGTAGGGTAGGTTCGTTATTTAACAAAAAGCAGTGGTCCCGCGCGTGCCGGACAATGGCTGCAATGTGCCCATGGCTCAAGCTTGCTCAGAGTTGCCACCGTGTCGCCGCAATCCAGTAACTGAAGTCCAAACCACATTACAGCAGAGCCCACTTGAGAAGATAAGTTGCTTTAAGAGCAGGTTTACATATGGCATGTAGCTCAATTAGTCTTGCAAATCAGGATCGCGCTCCGAGGTACGTGATACCGCCTATGCCTCGGGGCAACGACCCGGCCCCTGACAATTCTCACACACATTGACCCACCCACCCATTAGGACACCCCCCATATCAGCATACACCCATTAGCACACACCCATTAGTACACACCCATAGCACACCCATAGCACACCCATAGCACACCCATTAACACACCCATTAACACACACACACACACAGGGCACGGCAAACGCAACATAGACGTTATTTCTCCATAGCATGTTCCGACTCGGGTCCAAGAGCTCGTGGACGCTATTTGCGCGAGGCGCATTCAACAATGCTCGAATGTCGCGTAATTATGCCACACACCGGGAACTGCGCTCGCGATTTGGCTCACAGCGGACGCCACGGTGGTGGTCGTATTGGAAGGTCCCGGTTCTGTTTACTGCCGGGGTCGTGGGCTTCGACTACTTTGTTCTCCCGCGGCTGATGGACCTGTCTGTTATGGCCCCCTTACGGCGGAACCCCGAGGCCTTAGTGTGGTCGATCATCGGCCTGAACGTAGCCGGCTTTATTGCCTGGCGGGCACCCGGCGCCCCGAGCCGGTTCATGGCCCGTTACGGGTTGCTCCAGAAGCAGCCGGCTTATTTTAGTGGATTCCAATTGATTGGGTCTGCATTCAGCCACCAAAACTTCTGGCATCTCGCCATCAACATGTTTGTTCTCTACCAGTTTGGCGTGCCCATCGCGAGGTGGATGGGCTCGTCCATGTTTTTGGAGAGCTATCTCGACAGCTGCGTGCTAAGCTCTCTAGCTAGCATGCTGTTGCCCTCTCTGCTGGGCAGGGCGTCGCTGCTCCCATCCTTGGGCGCCTCGGGTGCGGTTTTCTCCTGCCTTGGTGTCTTTTCGTACCTGATTCCTCACGCACGACTCGCGCTGTGGTTTGTGCCGCTACCGATCGGGGCTTGGTACGTGTTTCTGCTGACGCTCGGCTACAATGCGTTTGCAATGGTTGCGCGTCGGGGCACGCTGTTCTCGAGCGCCGGTATCGACTACGCTGGCCACGTCGGGGGCTCGCTCTGCGGCATTTTGTACGGCTGGCTCGTTCAAAAACGGATCAACGAACGTCGTAGTAGGGTGCGCAGAGTCGGGTTTTTCTAAGCTGCATCTTGTACATATCCAATAACATAGACCTGCCATGGCGACCTTCGCATCAGCAAGCGAGGCACAACTCTTGACTGTGATCCGCAATCGACACGCTTGCGATAGTTTATCACGACTTATTGTATGTTGGCATGTTGTAGAATGGCATGACAGAGTTCAACAGAGCACAGCTTAGTATATTACGCCATGTTACATCTTAAACTGACTTTGCCGGGACCGTAATCGAAACAGCTAGGCCTCGGCTAATACGACTAGGCCTTCTGGTATTTCTAAAGAATATTATGTGAGGCTGGGCTCATATAAATGCATAAAGGGCGGTTATGTACAATGTGGGGGTCGGCAGAGCACGCGAAATTACTGCTGCTGGCCGTGGAGACCATCCTTGACAACATAGAAGTCGGACTCCTTCTCAGAGGCCGTGTCCACAGGCCGCCAGTTCCCGATTTCAGGAGCCGACTCCTTGCTTTCAAGAGCATTTGTCAAATCCGGGACCTCAACAGTGTCCACGAGTCTGGCCACCGGGGCCACTGAGGTCGTGTCCACATCACGCAAAGCCTCGACGAATTTCAGCTGGTTCACAAACGCCCGCAGCATTTCCGGTGTGGGCTTATCGAGACTGGCTAATTGGGCCACACGACTGATGTCCTTCTCAGTGGGGGGGTTCCGGAGCGGGGCCGAATGCTCCACGAGGTCATTTACCGTCCAAGTCGGTTTCGACAAGAGGCCACGGAGTTCGGCTTTGCTCACAATGCGGGCTTGAGCTCTCATCATGTCCAATGGCTGGCCAAATACTAACTTTTTTTCCAACGTCGCGAATGCCTTTTACTCAGCTGGCTGGGTTGGGATGCCAGCACACACAACGGCCTTCGCGCTACCGCCTGCCATTAACGGGACAAGCACGTACACAGCTTTTGGCCTAAAGAAGCACGAATTGGTTGACAACAATTTATTTCGCTGACTTTGTTCTGGGGCCATAATAAATGAAGCTTTTTGCATTAGTGTTTGCGGCTCCATGTGCAGCCCAGTTTGGAGGCATTTTCGACCAGTTCTTTGGCGGTCAACAACAACAGCAACAACAGCATCAGCGTGCCGAGGAGCACAAAGTCAATAACATCGTCGAGAATACATACGTCGACTTTGAGTGTGACAAGTATCTGTGCGAGGACACGCTGGCCTGTGTCGCGACTCCGCAGGACTGCCCGTGTTTATTTCCAGACTCACAGCTGAAGTGCGAGTTCCCAGAAAACAAGGGATACGTGTGTATTTCGAAGCCCTCGAATGAGGAGAATCCTGGATGTGAGTATGTTTTAGAGGCACTTGCTGGGAGAATATGAGCATATAAACCTTGTGGCTCTTGTGACCCGTGAAACTAGTGGCCTATAATACCAGTGGGACATGTAAAGTCTCTACTGTGCTCTAAATGTAAATAAGCCATTAATTGCGGATTTTATAATTGCGAGCTCGCTTGTGTTTTGAAGCCTTGTTCATATGTATCATGTTGGGTGTATTATCACAAATGAAATCTCAGTAGCTAGGCTCAAATATTGCAGGAGTCTAGTGGTCCTGCCGTAGAAGTAAGCATGGCTTGTTGATGAGCCATATTAAGAGGGGCACCAAAACGTGGTACCTTAAATTAGTGAGCCCCAATAATATTAGGAGTGAAATTAGGTGGCCCGAATTAGGCACTAGTCCGAATCTGGGAGTCCAGGGCTTCGAGGAACCTTGGCAGGTCCTCGCGGAGGACCTCGATGATCGAGGAGTCGAATGCGTCGATGCGGATGCGGGCGTTGATTTTGAGGGCCGTGTCCTGAAACTGCTGGCCGAAGAAATTGTTTTGCATGGCGTTGTCTGCGCTGAGCTCCGAGTCCTGGTCGCGTGTCCGGTGCCCGGCCATGCCAAACACAAGGTACGCGTTGCGGGCCTCGTTCAACACGGCGAGCACGAGCGGAATGTTTGAGGTGTGGATTTCGGCACAGCCCTCGGAGATCCAAACGGCGAGGCGCTGGAGCGAGAGCGGGTTCAGGAAAACGTCGATGTCCGGAGCCTCTTGGACAATTACCATGCGGAACGAGTGCAGGTCCTTCGGGAGATTTTTGTCGAAAATGAAGTTTGCCGTGGCCACGACCGCGCGTTGTAGAGCCTTCGCCTGCTCGGCGCCAACACACAGGCGGTCGTAGTTGTTGAACGCGTCCCAGGCCGTCCAGAAGTTCCGGACCCACGCTTCATGCAGTGCTTCCTCGGCGAGCTCAGCGTCTTCAGGACCGTCCGGGGCCGGTGCACGCGCGTCTTGGCTGTGCTTCCCCGTTTCAAGAAATGCAGCAAGGCTTTCTACACAGTCGCCAGCGCTCATGCTTCCAGCGAGCCCAAATTGGCGCACGACACCGTCACGGCTTATGCCCTCAATGCCGTAGTACGAGCTGACGCTCTCGAGCTTGCCCTTGAGCTCGCGCTTTAGGCTTGGCTTTGTGTGGATCCACGACTCTTTTGCATCTTGGAGCGTTATGCCCACGCGTGCGAGCATTTTGTGCAGCTTTTTCCGGCCGTCCTCTCGCCAGAGAAACAGCTTGGCAGAAACGTACGACGAGTGCATCATGCTCTCGTAGATACTCCATTGGCGGAGCAGAAACAGCGAGTAGTCTGCCTCGGCGTAGAAACGGATCCCCCGGGACTTTGCAGCACTGCCCTCGTGGTTATGAGACTCGGTCTGGTTCAGCCTTCGCATCTCATCTTGCAGGCTCGGCAGTAGTAGGCGGTAAAGCTGCGGGTACTGGGCCTCAATGGCCGTGACGCCGATGATCGCGAACCACAGCATAGACGACGAGGTCTCGCCAATGAGCGTGAGCAGCGTGTACACAGCAACGGCGTTCGTGACAGAAATGTACGAGCCCTGGCGGTAGTAGCCCTCGAGCAAACGCACGTTGCGTGTGCGTTGCGTACGCCGGCGTTTGCTTGCCGGTTCCGACGCCGCATTTTCGAGTTGTTCGTCGTCTTCCTGGGTCTCTTCAGCGTGGTCACTGCCTACCACCTCGTCGTCGTCATCATCGGTAATGGCCCTTCGTCGCCGGTCCAGCACGGCCCGGCTCGTTCTCAAACTTTCGTCGTCGGAATTGACTTCCGCATCCGAGTCCAAGCGTTCTTCGGCCCCGGAATGCGTTGCAGAGTCGATGCGCTCGGCGTCATCAACGTCATCAACGTCTGAACCGTCGTCCTGCGTGGCCAGGGCCATGTACGCCTCGCGGAACGGCTCCAATTGGGCTACGTCGCCGTCATCATAACAGTAGACGAGGTCGTTTCCGTACAGGTTGTTGAGATGCCAGGGCCGGGCACGGTCGAAGACGTGTATTCGCGGTTTTGGACGCGTGGAAGACTCGAGGTCGTCGAGCTGCAGGAACTCCTCGAGATCGACCGAAGAACCGCAGCCAACGAGAAATACGTTGCGGATACTCGGGTCCAGCCTTTGAAACCGGCTCTTCAGGCTGTGGTACCCAACAACGGGCTCTGTTTTGTACAGAATTAGGTGTTTTTTGAGCAAAGCGCTCAGCATTCCAGCTGCGGCGAACGCGTCAACGTCCATACTGGACACAAACATGACTACTCGGTACGTCGAGTGGCTCATAGACTCCTGTTTTATGCGTTGCCAGGCTTGCTGGTAGCCTTCCAGCGGCACCAGCATCGTTTATGGCTGGAGTGTTTTCGCGAACGCGTCAGGGTTACTAACCGCTAAAGTACCCTACAACTCTTCGCGTGATGAGTCGAGCGTTAACGAGCGCGAGCCAACAAAATAATTTTTAAGCTTTTCATAAATCTCGATAAAACGACCGAATCTCAAATTCAAGGCCTCGTGGCATATAAATATGTAGGTGCTTACATATGTGCTTGTCAATAGTAATCACAGATTGTGCAATTGTGTAGACAAATGACAGCGAACCTTTCGAAGTGATTTTGCTTGCACTCGTTATGGCCCTGTGCTGTCGGTGAGTAGTACAGACATAGGTGAGGCTTGCATAGAACAGCTTTAGGAGCCGGGCATGTGAGGTAGGGTCTGGCCTATGTAGCCGGTCCTCGTTTGACCTCTCGTTCCAATTTTAAGCGAGCTTTGCTCCACGAATGCGTGCCTGCGAGCCTGCGCATGCACATCAGCTTCTCCGTCAATCTCTATCTAGCCACTACAGCCGCCAAGCAACACTGCCCGGAGCGTACGTTCTCGTACGTGACTCAAGTGTTTGATTCGAGTGTTTAATTCAAGTGCGTAACTCCAGTGCGCAACTCCAGTGCGTATCCGGGTCCGTATCTGGGTGCGCGTTTAGGTGCGCAATTCGAGTGCGCAAATCAGAACCGTACGGACTCGATGGTGAGCGAGCACTGCGAACCAGCGCAAGTACTCGACCACATCGAAAAGTTCATCGTGGCTACGACGATGTCCCGCTGAACATACCGATGTGTACATGCGTATTCATGAGTGTCACGAGCACGCTACTCGAACATCCACTCCTCGTCGTCGAAACCGTTCATTGTTGCGAGGTTCTCGTCGTTCGCTTTCTCGCGCATCTCGTCCCAGCCAAGGGGTGCGTCATCGTACGTCGGTCTTGGAACAACGATCTCGTACACGCGCGACTCGACGGGAACCACTAAATCGTTCCCGAACTTCGGGAGACCGAGCTCGACGTCCATTTCCGAGTCCGTGCCTGTGAAGTCGCCACTCGAGATCCGGCGCTGGCCAATCCCAAGCACGCTGCCTCCTGACGTGACTCTATGGCGTGCAGCACGGTTCGGTTTCGCCGGTGACAGCTCGAACGAGTCGAGTCCCCCGTTGTTGCTCGCCGGTTTCGGGTTTCGCGGTCGCCGGCGTGGGAGCCATTGAGGGGCGCCCGACCAAGACATGCTCCGTTCGTTCTACAGCGTCGTTTTGTTTGACAACCTTGTTTCGTCCCGTTTCGTGCTTTAACGTCCTTTAAACGTACGCTCGGAAGTCCACGCCAAACTCAGGTTTGAGGCTGGAATGCCCGGCCAGTGCCGTGCTGGGGCTAGGGCCAGTCACCGCGAGTGCTGACTCCGGGGCTGACTGCGGGCCTGCGTCGTGCACTGCAGTGCGCCCTCACCCATGTGTGGACGGACGGACACATACACAAGACAACCACACACAAACACACAAGCGCCCTAGCTGTTGGGGCACTTGGGCAGGCTCGGCACGCGCCCCGGAGGACCGGGCCTGACCCCGACCCTCTCAGCGGTGCAACCGTTCAACCTCTGCATATAGCAAATATGTTCCGTCTGAAAAAGGTGTTGTTAGTTCGTGTTCCTCTATAGCTGTAAACTCGTGAAAGCCTATACTTACCAGAATAAATGGCCCTGTACCGCTGCGTGGCAGCAGGACCCTCAATGCGCGTGAACAGTGGCTGAGTCGCGTCGGTGGGACCGGTGGGACCAGTGGGACCATTGTCGAGTGCACGAACCGCATCGTACAGGGCATGGACCTTCTTCGCGAAAACCCGCGGCTCAGCAACGTTCTCGCCAAACAAAACCTCTTTTGTGTCGAGCCGGACAAGCAGCACGCACACGGCCCTGTCTGTGTCCGCCAATGCAAGCTTGCCTAACAGCCGGTCCTCGAGATAGGTTTGCATCACGTTTTCCCCGCCCGCGGCTGAGCCCCCGCGGGCTTGTTGTCCCTGGGACCCGAATAAGGTGCTCATATCAGTACGGTGTTTAGGGGGAGGGAGAAGGGGGAGGAACACAAGAACAGGCCTGATCACGCCATTTCCGAAAACCTACGTTCCCGCCTAAGCTCGCAATGCCGCGTACAATTTACCTAATCGTATCTCCCGACGGGCCCTATTCTCAGCTCGAAACCCTGGAGAGCGGGGAGTTATATATACACGTTATAAATGTGAAACCCGCCGGTGTGTCGAGACGAAAAACCACGCGTTCCTTCAATTTCCCAAGTTCAAAACGAAGCGCGTGAATAGAGCAGGCCAGCCGTGTTTGCTTCTCGAAAATTCACTTGTTACGCGACATTCTAATCTGCCAATGCCTGCAAGAATCACGCTGCGTCGACCCTCAAACGCTCTCATGATGCTTTACATAGTAGGGAGCACCACCGTACCTTTCCTGCTTCCTGCACGAACATCTCTCAAAACTGGCCGTTTGCAGCAGCTCGAGCGCGTGCCGAGTTAACGAGCGCACAGCCTCCTCTATTTATAAGAACGTAACGACCCTCTCACGAGACCGTAACGACCCTCTAACGAGCTAACGTATATTTAATGCATACTTTACTACTTTCTGATTGCAGCACGCGTTCACGGCAGGCTTGCGTCGTGTTATTAAAATATTTTCACGCGTCCTAGGCTGTATTCCTTTGTTCACACAAATTTACTTGCATGACTTATTGAACTTGTTTGCAAAACGTTAATTTTGGACTACATATGGTTTGGCTTCAGGCGTGGATACATTAAACGCGTGCTTTTCTTGCTACTTGTCAGCCTAGAGATATGTATGCCTGGATGGATGCCTAGAGATGCCTAGATAGATGCCTAGATGGATGCCTAGATGGATGCCTGCCTATTTACTTGTAGGCTACGTGCGTACAGGATCGAGCTTTGTTCGGAAGAAGTCACTTCTTGGAGGACCCTCGTAGCGAGGGGGAAGCTCGCCGCGAGTGTCCCGGTGAGCAGGATGGTCTGTAACCGTTGGTGGAGAACTGAGGATGTGGACCGGCACAGATAGTCGCAGTTTCCTCGCCGTGGAAGGACCCTCACGCGGATGAACGGTGAGTCGAACTACGAGTTTGTATGAAACGTCGAAACAACGCGAATTAAAGCTCTCTGCGTGTCCTCCCGGTAGCTGGAGCTTGCGGAGATCATCGTTTATAGCGGCAATACCATGGCTTGCAGGAAGGTCCACGTATCTCGAGTAGAAGACCTCCTCTGTTTTATGGGTATCGTACTTGATACGGTGCCTGTGTTGCTGCGCGAAATGGAGTCGTGCAATTCGGCACACAACTTTGCGTTTCAAACTGAGCGTGGCATGTGTGATCACGAGCTCTTCAGCAGCGTCACCGCGCGTCCCCACTCTGAGCCTAGCCGCGTGCGGCTCTTGAAGAAGGCCAATGCACGGGTACTCAACACCAAGCTGCACAATTTCCTTTGTCTTCTTGCTGTTGCGGTATACAACTACAGGGAGGGTCTTCGCTGTCTCCTCGACCTCATCGGCGTTGCGAGCACGCGAGCCGGGCCCCAGGACGAGAATTGGCTGCTTCGCCTCGCATGCGAGGGCGAACTTACTACCCTTGAAGATCTTCGCATTCAAGGACCACTTGATGTCATTGAAGTACGACACTTTGATGCTTGGTGGCATCCCGTCAGGAATCTCAACCTCGAAGTCGAAGCGGTGGGTCCCAGCTTTTAGACTGTAAACTTCCTGGAAAGTATCGTTCCAATTGTTTCGAGGCTTCAATGCGCGTGCGCCCCAGATCGCCGTAGGCTCGAGACCGGCTTTTCGTCGCTGAGGAGGGAATAGAGTCTGGCGGTAGGAGTATGCACGGTAGCAGTTATACAAGTCATTGACCAAAACCGCAGGGTGTGCTGCAATACTCGCTTTATGGGTTCTTTCATGACAACGCAGCACGACGTCGATGTTCTGGATCTGGCATTGCACGGCTGCGTCTACAATTACGGTGCCACGAATGATATCTCCAGGGCTGTATGCGACCTTTTCATCTTGGATGAGAATTTGGCAATTTACGGTACTAGATTTCATCATCTGCAAGTATGTCTGGCTATCGTGCCCCCTGGAATGCTTCGCACAGGAGCATATATACGACTGGCTATGGCGCTGGGCTGGCTCATGCAAGCCTTGCATGTGCGCTCCCACATCGAGGCGCATTGCACATACACACAGGCACACACATACTGGACGTGCGTGGCCTCGACGACACCCTAACCGCTTCTTAACGGCGGGCCTTACGGCACGGCGGGATGGAGTTGCACAAACCAATGGCCAATGACGGTAGTTCGGCCAGTTTGATTGGTTTGCAAGTCCTCAATTTGACTGCTAACCGTCCTAGATATGTCCTGTCCTTGGGGCTAAGAAGGCTCGAGTAGCATAGGACGTTAGCACGGAAAGTAAGTACCCGGGACGCTCTGTGGGCGGACGGCAGGCAGGTACGCGCGATTAGTAACGGACGCATGTCCAGATGGGAGAGGGCGCGAAGCCTTGAGCAGTAGCCGTCTAAGTACTGTCAACCGTCTTTAGTCTCAGCGCTATAATCATGACGCGAACGTACTTATTTCAATGAAGTTCCGTATGATATACAGCGACTCGGTCGCAGAGATCTGTTGGGCGCGGGATAAACAGGAACGTGGTTCATGCAAACGCATGAAGCTGGCTGAGCCTCATAATTGACCTGACCCTGAAACCAAGGAACTCTCGAAGCCTCGATCGGAAGTTTGAACGGAAAAGCCCGCGTCGAAGCCTAATCTAGAAGCTTGGTTTGAGGATCGCACCAGCCGGAGTCAACCGTTGGTGGGCTCAATTACAACACGGGATAGATTAATAGTAATTCCGACAAATACATACTTCCATCCTGAGTTGCTAATTATTTATTTAAAACCGAGCCAGCCATCCTGCCTTGCATTGCCCGCCGCTTTAGGCGTGGTAGCTCGGGAGCTCCTCGTAGCGCGCAGCATACTCGAGGTGAGTGACATCAGCCAAAAGGCTATGGACCTTGACCGGGACAGACAGTTTCAGAACCTGTTGCGCACTTGGCTCGTCACTCGGGTGGACGGTGACTTTAACGACAAGCTTGTACGACACGTTGAAGAACTTTGACTCGAAAGATTCTGTGTGGCCGCTGAGCCTCAATTTGGTGAGGTCCTCCTTCACCGATTCGATGGCTTCGCTACACAACGCCCCGACATTGCGAGAGTAGAGGCTCGTCTTCATCTTGAACCTTTCATGCGACACTGGCCACCTCCGCCGGGGAATGAAATAATAGCGCGTGACGGTAGTCACAACTTTTCTTTTCAGTTCAAGCTCCACGTTACTGATGACGAGATCGGCTGCGGCCTCGCCATCGATGCCGAGTTTGATTTCCGCATTGTGGGGCACCTGCAGCAGGCCGTTCTCGGGAACAAGCAGCGAGAGCTCGACTGGTTCCTGCCGGTTCATACCATGGGGGTTCACGTTCACAAGTCTTTTTTCAGCAACTCTTTTTACAGCATTCGGAAGTTTGACGACCGCGGTACCAGTGGACACCGTGATGAGCTGCTTTGCCTCTTGAGTGAGGGTCAGCTTCCCGCACTTGAAGACCTTCGCGCCAACCGTCCACTTCACCTGGTTCATTGGTGAGGCCCTCATCGACGGAGGGTAGTCCGCGTCCGGAATTGTAAAGCTGAAGTCGAAGGTGTGCGCGCCTGGCTCCAGGGACACGGCCACATCTGCGAACTCGTCGCACCAAGTGTTCCGAGGCTTTGGCTTTCGCGTCCCCCAAATGACGCTCGGCTCTGTTCCGGACTTTCTGAGCGATGCCGGGAACAGGGTCTGCCGATACGAATAAAAGCGGTGCCGGTTGAACACCTCGTTCCACCATAGCACGGGGAACCCGGTGAAGTAGTTTGTGTGGGCGTATTCTGTGCAGCGAAGAACGACGTCGTTGTTTTGGACCTCGCATTCCGAGAATACCTCGATTTCAACGGTTCCAGAAACGACGTCTCCGAGTTTGTACGGTTGTTCCGTGTCGACAACGACGCGGACGGTGAAGTTGCTGGGGGTGCTGAGCTTCCTAATTTAGTGATACGAAAAACAACTTTAGATATACCATGCTTTTATACTTTAGCACTAGCGGTATGCAGCAAAGCCTCGTCCCCGGTACCCTGCCCTTGCATATAACGGTAAACTGGCTATCGGTGAATATTGAGAAACGAAAGCTTGCGAATTGCCAGTGTTTCCATACTGCGTCTCGAGAACATGGGCTGAGAATGTGTCCTGAGAGTGTGTTCAGGGAAAGTCGGCTGTTCGCTAGAAGACCAACTGTTCTTTATTCGCAACATTGAGGGCACGGATTAGCGCAATCTGAGTGGCTAGACAGGCTGCATGGACCTGCACTGAACGAGGTGTTATGCACATGTATGACGGAACTTCAGCCTCTGCAGCCCTTGCGTGTGCCCTACCCTAACGGTCGAAACACGCGGCGCAGTCTTACGCTTCTGTCTGTACGTAGTTATGGTGTACGCGGAAGTCGTGATGAGCTGAGTATGACGCACATGCTGTCACAAAGTTGCATGGTAGTTCGAGCTTGCCTATACACCGACGTGGCTGGGTTGCCGCGAATGCACTGGGAAGTTGTCGGCCAAATTCGGTGGGCCGTGTTCACGGTTGTTTTAAATGACTTAACTAGAATCAATAGGTTTAACGAAGTAGCTGTCCAGTTCATGGACCTGACATGGCAAGGTGGTGTCGGTGATATATACCATGAAGACTTGGAAACTGTCGCATATCGTCCCAATGATGTGGCCACGCTGGTCACAGAGAATAGGATTGATTTCAATACTTTTGCAAAGCGGTTGTGAACAGGGTGAGTTTTATAGGCATTACAACAACAAAGAGCCTTATTTCTGTCAGGTAGTCCGGTTGTTTTCTA
Organism: Starmerella floricola; assembly: GCA_030579735.1. NCBI lineage: Eukaryota > Fungi > Ascomycota > Dipodascomycetes > Dipodascales > Trichomonascaceae > Starmerella > Starmerella floricola. Next base: position 744,039 of record JAKTRP010000001.1, on the reverse strand, counting down.
TTCAATATTTGTGTTAGTGTATGGGAGGCCAAGGTCGCTGACCAGCTGGAATGGTTCCTGACCCAGGCAGCCCGAGTCTGTGCGGTAGGCGGACAAAGCACATTGTAAGATTCTAAAGGCCGATGGTATTCATTGCATATTGGGTGGTCCAGGATGGTTCCAACTACGAGGCACCTGAGATGTTAAATATATAGCACGTGCCGACTAAGCTGTAAGGTGTGCCACCAATAGCCGACTAAAGTGTAAGTTATGTGCCTTGCACAACACTTTACGAGTAGCCGTGTAGGGGTGTATTTGGGCGTTTGGGTGGCCGTGGATTTGGCGTGGGTGGCCGTGGGCGTGAGTGGGCGCGGATTTGGCGTGGGTGGTTGGGTAATTAAGCGCGACGCGATCCTGACTAAGAACCACTTTAACTTGCATACTCTCGTGCATAGGCCTCTACTCCTGTACCGCGTCTACGTCGAGCCAATACTGGAATGTCGTTGCCGACGGTTGTGGTGAACGTAAACTACGAGCGCCAGCGCGAGGTTGTGCGCGACTTCCTGCGCGAGTACGCCCAAGAGAGCGATGAAATGGCCGACGGCGATGCGATGCGTGACGCCGAGCCGAAATACGGCGAGCTGCTCCAGGAAATCGCGAACCGCGAGCGGGACGTGCTCACGCTCGACCTCAACGACCTGTTCAAGTACGAGCAGGCCAAGAAATCGAGCGGCGGTAAGCTTGTGTGCGACTGTATCATGGACAACACGGCCCACTACACGGAGCTCGTGAGCGAGGTCGTTGACACGCTGCTCCCCGAGCCGACCGTGAACCTGTCATACCGGGACGAGGTGCTCGAAGTCATTCTGCACCACCGCCTGCAGCGGAACCAAGCGATCCGCGAGACCCAGGACTCGCAGCTCCCGTCTTCGCAGGCCCTGCCTTCGGACAACCACGTACGCGATAACCACGTACGCGATGGTGGCATACGCGAAGAAGATGCGGAAATGTTCCCGCCTGAACTTACACGCCGCTACACTCTGTATTTCCGACCTTTGCTGCCCGAGATCCGGCACCCGGCCGAGCCGAAGAAGAAGCACGCCCTCGCCGTCCGCGATGTGCGCAGCACGCACCTCGGCAAACTCATCACAATCCGCGGCGTGGCCACGCGCGTGTCCGAGGTCAAGCCCGCCGTCGTCGTCACGGCGTACACGTGCGATACGTGCGGCAACGAGGTGTTCCAGGAGGTCAAGGCCCGCCAGTTCATGCCCCTTGTCGAGTGCCCGAGCCGCGAATGCGTGGCAAACAACTCGAAGGGCCAGCTTTTCCCGTCTACGCGCGCCTCGAAGTTCCTCGCGTTCCAGGAAGTTAGGCTGCAGGAGCTCGCCGATCAGGTCCCCGTCGGGCACATCCCGCGGTCCCTGACCTTGCACCTCCGCGGGCCGCTCGTGCGGTCCGTGAAACCGGGCGACTCCGTCGACATTTCCGGCGTGTTCATGCCGCGGCCGTACACGGGCTTCCGCGGCTTGCGGGCCGGCCTGCTCACGGACACGTACGTCGACGTGCAGTACGTGCACGCCCTGAAGCAGCAGTACGAGCAGCAGCTCGAAAACGCGCTCACAAACCCCGTGCTCCAGGCCCAGATCCAGGACCTGCGGGCCGAGGGCAACGTTTACGACCGGCTCGCGTCCTCGATTGCGCCCGAAATTTTTGGGCACTTGGACGTGAAGAAGGCGCTGCTGCTCATGCTCATTGGCGGCGTCACGAAGGAGGTCCAGGACGGCATGAAGATCCGCGGCAACATCAACTTGTGTCTGATGGGCGATCCCGGCGTGGCGAAGTCGCAGCTCCTAAAGTTCATCGTCAAGATCGCGCCGCGCGGCGTGTACACGACGGGCCGCGGCTCTTCGGGCGTGGGTTTGACGGCGGCCGTCATGCGCGACCCCGTCACGGACGAGACCGTGCTCGAGGGCGGTGCGCTCGTGCTCGCCGACAACGGCGTGTGCTGCATCGACGAGTTCGACAAGATGGACGAGTCCGACCGCACGGCGATCCACGAGGTCATGGAGCAGCAAACGATCTCGATCGCGAAGGCCGGCATGGCCACCACACTGAACGCACGCACGTCGATCCTTGCTGCAGCAAACCCCGTGTACGGCCGCTACAACCCGCGGCTCAGCCCCGTCGAGAACATTAATCTGCCCGCGGCCTTGCTTTCGCGCTTCGACCTCCTGTTCCTCATGCTCGACCAGCCGTCGACGGACTCGGACAAAATGCTCGCCGAGCACGTTGCCTTCGTCCACCGCTACAGCCACGCCCCCGAGTCGAGCACGGCCGTGCCGCCGGATGTGATTCAGCACTACATAGCCGAGGCCCGCACGTACCGGCCCGTCGTGCCCGGCGAAGTTGCCGACTTCTTGGCGAGCTCGTACGTGCAGATGCGCCAGCGGCACAAGCGCGAAATCGACCAGGGCAAGCAGTTCGGGTACACGACGCCGCGTGCGTTGCTCGGCATTATGCGCATGGCCCAGGCACTGGCCCGCCTGCGGTTTTCGAACACGGTGTCGCAGGAAGACGTCGACGAGGCGCTGCGGCTCAGCGAGGTGTCGAAGCAGTCCTTGCAAACCGACATTGTGTTCAGCACGCGCGAGTCCGTCGTGTCCCGCGTGTACCAGGTCGTTGTTGACATCTTCGCGGCGTTTGGCACGAACTCCGTGCCGATGCGCGAGGTCCGCGAGCGCGTGGCTCACAAGGGCTTCACGCTCGACGAGCTGAACCACACGCTCAAGCAGTACATCGACATGGGCCTGCTTCTGCACACGAGCGATGACCAGCTCGAGAAGGTGTAGGCTCGTGTAGGCTCGTGCAGGCTCGTGCAGGCTCATGCGGCTCGTGCAGGCTCGAGTATAGGGCTCTTTCTTATTTATGTTCTAGGGCACGCGTGCCTTGGCAAAGTAATGTATTTATTCTGTATTATCGTCGTCTTTATTGTGCCTCAGGCGACAGCTGGCCAAAGTTGAGTCTCCGCTGAAGTCTGTCGGAACACATGCTCTTAGTACTATTTAATTTAACGTTGTGTTGTTTACTTGTTGTGAATGCTCGGCGTGCTGGTCGCTGTGCAAGTTGATTAGCGATCGCACGCGTGAACCAGCCGGAGCCAAAGCCTGAACGCCAGGGACCTCGCAAACAACTAGCAAGCACTGAGTGAGAGCAAGTTGATGTTCATGCTCGTCAAACAGAGGCAAGGTCGCACAAAACACGGTGAATGTAGCTGCAGCCTAAGATAAGAGATGTCAACTGCTTCAGCACCAGTACGGTAAACATAGCTGTAGGAAACAACACACGCAAATCAAGGCACAGACCATTGAAAGCAGCGTGAACGTGACTGTACAAAATGAAAATTGAGACGTGAATCAGAAGGTTGCTTCGAAAAGTACGTCAACTGTAGCTGTATGCGAAATGGCAATTAAGAGACGGATGGCAGATTGCAACCTTACCGTAGCTGTAATACGACGAGAGACGTTCGCAGATCGCTTCAATAGGCTAATGTAGCTGCATATATTAGATTGAACACCTCCTGCACAGAACTGACAGAATCGGGTGCACGTCGCCAAGGGAAGTATCCGACTGCCCGATACAGGCCTGGCAGCGATCGATAAACCAGCACTCAGATAACGGCAAGTCGGCAGTTTCGGAGTGTAACATGGCGTTCACGACAATCAGCATGAGTGTCTACGGAGAATTATACGAGCTGTTAGTGGGAGAGCCGTCCATGTAGTAAACAAAGAGTGACACAGCCACATAAGGAGCGTTCTACGTACCATGCATGGACGTAGGCCACGACGTTCTCATAGAGGAGTCCAAGCACCGCCAAGAGTGAGCCGTATCCAGCGGTCCACGAGCATGCATTTGAGTTCACAAATACGAGCCGTTCGCGTGGATCCGTAAATCATACAAGCAGACTGGCCACGACCTCTCAGACTCACCGACTTCTTGAGCATTTTGACAAAAGACCCCATCTTTCGTTCGCGAGAGATACCGCCCAAATATTGAGACCCGGCTTCTTCGCTTGGCTTAAAGGTAGATTTATATGACGAGCTCAGGAAATAATTTAATGCAACTCCGGCAAAACGAGGTTCGCGTTGCCCTAGAGAATGAGACAGGACTTGCCCGAGCTGCTGCTCTTCGTCTTCTTTTCGAGTGCGGCACGCGTAGCAACCTCGAAGACAGCGTTCACGCCCTCGCCCGTGCGGGCCGAGCACTCGACGTAGCCACGAGCACCGATCTTCGAGGCGACCTCGCGGCCCTCCTCGGACGTGACGGGGCTCTGCGACGTGCGGCTGAGCATCTCCTTCGTCGCCTGGTCGTTGCGCAAGTCAACCTTGCAACCAACGAGAATGATGGGCACTCCGCGGCAGTAGTGCAAGGTCTCGGCGTACCACTTCTCCTTCACGTTCTCGAGCGAGTCCGGCGAGTCGACCGAGAAGCAAACAAGCAGCACGTTCGTGTCCGGGTACGACAGCGGCCGCAACCGGTCGAAGTCCTCCTGGCCAGCCGTATCCCACAGCGAGAGAGCCACGCGGCGGCCGTCGACCATCACGTACGACATGTAGTTCTCGAACACCGTCGGCACGTACTCGGTGGGGAACGCGTCGCCAGCAAACACGACGAGCAGCGACGTCTTTCCCGTGCTACCGTCGCCAACGATGACGAGTTTCTTGCGGATGGCTTTGTCGGACATTGCTGCAGCAGTGTGGGTGGCTTTTGGGGGTTGGATGTGGTTGGTGGCGAAGTTGGGTGGGTGTGTGTTTGTGGTGGAGAAAGGACGCTTTTTTCTGGGGGCCCCTTCTTCTGTTTTTGCTGGGTTGGTTTGGTAAACGTTCGCCTCTCGCGCACGACCCCCTTTTCCCAGCAACGACTAAGCAGTGCCTGCTCGGCGGGCTGGGACGGGCCCGCTTAACGTGTGTGGGTGGTCCCAGGGTCGGTGGCCGAGGGTGGATGGTCCCAGACGGACGAGGGAAAGGAGGCTTGCCAGCGAGGCGCTAAGCTGGGTGCTGACAAACGCCCACGCGGGCCATCAACAACAACACGTCACGTCCCGCCCGTGCCACGCGAACCCGTGCCACGATCACGACGGCCGCCTTATCGCCCACTGCGAGTGCTCGCAGACGCAAGGCGCAATGCAGGCGGGCCCGCGTTAAGGCACGGTGGGCGGGGTTAAGGCACGCCGCGTCCATCCACTTGCGAATCCAGTTGCATCCATCCAGCTGCGTCCACACTTGCATCTATTCGTATATCCACATCTCTATCCACATCCTATAGTCAAAGCCTAGTAAAGCCTGTAGTCGCGCCCTACATCCATCCTATACCCACATCCGACATCACATACATTTCCACATATTTCCACGTATTTCATACATGCAGCCGAGTCACACTAACACGGGCCGGACGGGCCACGGGCCGAAGTTGGCTGTAATTTCTTTACCTAATTTGATTTACAATAAACTCTTATGTACAAACGCAGCTGCAAGGGTTGGAGGTGCGCGAGGTCTCCGCCCTCAACGCCCCGCCCCCTTCTGGCGTATGCAGGACAGACGTGAACGCGTAAGCACATAAGTGGTACGATCACTAGGGACCCAATGTTTGGGCTCAAAACAACGCAAACCACTCGCACGCTCACGCGAACTCCACGGGCGTCATGCAGTGCTCTATACTTACTCAGAATCTTGTATGTGCACACCACCAGAGATCCCGCATGTACACGTAAGTTCACCGGAACCTATTCACTTATTATTATAAATACCGCGTAAGGTACGTGTCGTGCGGCACGATCCCGGATACGGCACTTCTCGTCCAGAAAAACCGCACCCCTCAGATGCACTGGTGAAACGAGCAAACTGCAGCAACAAAATCGTCCACAGTCATTGTGGGAGGTCAATTGGGTACGAAATTAAATTTCAGATCCTGCAACTAGGCCTTTCCTCGCATTTCGCGCCAGGCTGACCCTCGGGTGCCCGGCCCGTCCTGTCAGCATGACTAATCCACACGCGTTCGCATGCGCCTGTGAACCGCAAGCACTGTACCTATGAACTCGAAGCACTGGACCCATATAGATCCAGTTCGAACGGTTTGGACCAGACCGATCCTGATCGAACGCATTGCGTCAATTGATATGGTATTGCCAAATTACATATAGCTCGTGTCTATTTTAGTAGTCATATTTAATGATCAAGCAATGATCGAGGATCGACATACATAAGCTGTGTACCTTCGGGGTGCAGATAGATACGTTGTGACAAGGCGTCAGATAAGCTATATATATGCATTACGCAATGTTCGAAACGAAAGTGGTTCGAAACACGAAAACTAGGCAAACTCGACACGCGGCTGTGCGAACGCCGGCGCGTAGGCGACTGATGGAGAATAAAGGACAGCATAGCTCATGTACTCTGTGCAATTCCCATCGCGTATAAATGCAACGAACTCAATTCCGCAGCATGCATTTGACCGTCTCTATGAATTCTCGCGGCCCACTAGGAAATTCTCTGGACCTTCACACATACTAAGGCGCACACGCTGTGCGTTTTCTTGGAGGGTGACAAACCGTGTGAGCCCGGGGCCGGAACCCGCACTCACTGAACCCAAGACCAGCCCTTACATTGCCTTTTGGCTGCAGGTTTCACCGCCCGATCTGCAGTTATCTAACGATTCAGGCATCCAATGCGTACGGCCTCTTTAGCCTGTGGTGTATCTTGGCGAAATACGCATTACACTGAGTAACTACACCGACAGTAAGTAGAGCAACGAGCTGTCACGTAGACAATCTGATTGGATCGCTTGCACATCGCGAGGGGATGCGTGAGTAGAGCTTGCGTACTTAAATTGTGTATAATTCAGTAGTGTACACAGAGGGCACTTGCATTATTACACTTTCACAATTACATCTAGAAGTGAGCGATCTCACATGCGAGTTTGCTAACGGAGCCGACGTCATACTTGCTTCGCGGCCGTGGAAGAACGTACTTCGACCACTCGATGGCGGAACGTTACCCGCGACCCGCCCTTTCCCTGCCCTGGCCCGGCATACGGCTAGCCTAGGCTACCTCATAGGTCCAGCCATTGCACCTGATCCAGGAACGGAATGCGGGCTTCTTATGGATGAAGACGGGCATTGGCAACAGCGCAAACTGCTGCTGCGCTTTGCCTTGCCTTTTGCCGTTCTGTTCCCGTACGCAAATCCTTTTCCCGGCCGCCGCTCGTGGGGCCGGCCTTACCCCATTACCCTCGATCGTCAGCGGCCGTTAACGTTTTCCTAGCCCCGTTGCTATCCAAGGTCGAGAGACGGCCTACCCAGGGCCCTGGCAAACCCCCTAAGCTCCCCGGTGCTTGCTGCACAAGTAGAGTCGTTATTATTCGCGCCTTCTATGGCACCCTAAGAAATCTACAATTCAGCATTCATATAGATAGTCAAGGTGTAGTAAACGAAGAAGAAGAGGGGGACTCGTGAGGGGAACCAGGCCGTAGGTGGATCCCCGTCCCGCTCGACTCGCCTCTCGCATCTGTGTGGGTAACGTCATCGTCTGCGGTCGGTGCCTGAGACACGCCCCTGCCCTGAGTGTCTAGCAAGCGCCTAAAAAGGTGACCCCGTGCATGGCCTTGCGTGCTCCCGGGAGTGGGTTGCGGGTTGCTCCGCAAGATCGTTAGGGGATTGCATTCGTATATAAACGACTTGTTCGCCCATCCCCTCGTCGTGAACTCCTCCACAAACCCAATTTTAGAATGAGCTCTTCGGCATACAGCACGGCCCGGAGTGACATTCTTGAAGACCGCGTTGATTCAGCGCCGTTGCTCTTGCAGCGGCTCGCGAATTGGCGCCATGCAGCAACAATCATTCGCGACTATGCGGAGCAGCAGTACGCGACACAGACGTCTGTGACTTCGCATCTCAACAAACAGCGTAAGTTCGTGTCGAACGTCCCGAACTTTGGCGGAAATATCCACGGCGGCTCGGAGATTTCTTCACCGGGGACCCCCGGAACGACCGTGCAAACGGCCGTAGCTGATTCGCCCGTTATCCCCGGCTCGCCCTCGTCGCGCACGGGGTCGCAGCCCGTCTCACGCACGGTTTCGAGCGCGCGTTCCGTGTCTGGCGCGAGCGCCGTTGGCGCCGGAGCCACTAGTGGTGGTATTGGAGCCGGAGCTGGCGCAGCGAGCCACACGGGCTCTCCGTCGGGCGTTTCTTCGAACTCCATCTCTCACACAGGCGTGACACGCCCGTTCCTTGTGCTTGCGCAACAGACGGAGACGCTTATTCAGGAAAGCGAGACCGTAGCGCAGAGCATCAAGTCTAACATTCTCCCCCGCCTCGATCTGCTGTTGACCGACCTCGAGAAGCACCAAAAGACCCTGAAGTCCCAGGCGCAGAAATCTTTGAAAGAGATTGAGAAGCAGCGCGAGCATACAACAAAGCACGTCGAGAACCTCGGCAAGTCCGTGTCTGTGGCTGGCGTGAGCGGCCAGAAGCCGGATCCGAAGAATGATCCGTACGTGCTGCACCGCAAAGTGCGCAGCGTGGCTGCCGAGCAGATCTGGCGCGAGAACCAGGCCGCCGAGAGCAACGTGAACGTGCAGAACAACTTCGGCGGTCTCGAGCAGCACGTCATCACGGTAATTCAGAACTCCATCGTCGAGCTCGACGAGCTGTCGCAGCGGTACCTCCGAGCCGCTTCCTCGACGTCCACGACCGTAACGCAGGGATTCAGCGAGGTGAACCCGCAGGCCGAATGGGCCTCCTTCAAGAGCTCGAATCGGAACCTACTTGTTCCGGATGCTGGGTACCAACGCGACCCGTCGAAGGTCACGTTTGCGCACTCGGACCACGACTCAACGCGCCCGCTCATTGAGGGTGCACTTACGCGCAAGGGAACCGTGTTCAAGGGCCAGAAGCCTCGCTACTACGTGCTGACGCCGGCCGGGTTCTTGCACGAGTACAAGAGCGTCGACTTTGTTGAGGAGCCGCACCCCGAGCTGAGCTTGTACATTCCCGAGTCCGAGCTCGGTGGGCTCCCACAGCGCGGTACAGGAGACTACTCGTTCAAAATCGCGAGCCGCGACTCGAACAAGGTCATCTCTACGCGCCACAAGTATAGCTTCACGGCCGCGAGCTATGAGGAGCTGCTTGCGTGGTTCAATGCACTTAGCCACGTCGCCGGCACGACAGGCGTGCAGATTGCCGACGACGACAGTGGCGAGCTTGCCACTGGCGCGGCCGGAGCCGGCGCCACTGGTGCCGGTCTGGGAGCTGGTACTGGCGCGGGGGCCACTGGCCTCACGCGCGACGCTACCGAGCCGACGTCTCCCGTCACTCCGGGTTTGGGCCAGGAGCAGTTTGGTACGCCGACGCTCGGCAGCGGCCAGGAGTTCCAGCCGGTTAGCAATGTCAGCACGCTCGCGAACCCCACGGGAGCCCCGTCGGGCTCGAATGTCGGTGGTGCGGGTGGTCTCGGCTCGGGACTCGCTGAAGCTCCGGGCGCTGCTACTGGCGCTGGCGCGGGCACGGCTACCTATGGTCTAGATGCTGGACTTGCTGGCGCCGGCATCGGCGGAGCTGGTGTAGGCGCCGCGGCGCTCGGCTCGCAGCCACGCTCTGGCGGCCACGCTTACTCGGCGCTTGCTGATGAGAACCCGGCACAGCTTTCGCGACTCGACACGGGCAGCGACCGGCTTTCGAGAGGCGTCACGGGGCTTGGAATCAACGAGCCGACGTCGCCAATCTCGCCTATTTCGCCTCCGAGCACGACGGGAGCCACGGGAGCTACAGGCACGGGCCCCACTGGTGTTACGGCTTTGGGCTCCTCGGGAACTAGCAACTTGAGCACCCCTACCGGCGCACGCACGCCAGGGGGTATTGGTGCTGCTGGTGCAACGACGGGCTCGGCTACGGGCTCGCCGAGCTCCGTGCCGCGGTACCAGATCTCGCCGTCGAAAGAGGGCACTCTGCGATCGGACCGTGTGGATGGTCTGGGCTCCGGGGGCTCGTTTGGCGCGATCCCCGTTGACCGCAGCGCCGAACCGACGGCCGTCGAGTCGCACGAGCACGACGCTCGCCATGGTTTGATTGATGACCAGGGCCGCTACAATTGGAAGAACCACCCCGACCAGCATCTTGGCCACCGCCACGATGCTAGCGAGGGTCTTCCGCGGTCGCACGCGGGTGCGCTCCAGTCGCGTCCCGCCGAGCCGAATCCTGAGATCTCGCGCCCGATCAACTACAGCACGCCGAGCGCGCAGGCTGTCCCAGAAATTGATGCTGGCCGCGCAAACCCGCTTTTGCACTCGCACGAGAGTACTGCTACGGGCACGGCCGGGCTGAACAGCGGAACCAGCGGGAACTATGGATCAGTAAACGCGAAGAATGTGCCGTATAGCTTGCCAGATGGCACGACACCGACCATTGCCGAGGGGACTGCGAACCCCCTGCTGAACACTCAACGGTCTACGCACCACCAGGAGTCGCCTCGCCAGGTCCAGTATAGCACTCCCGACACTTCGAGCGCAGGCGATATTGCTCGTGGCACGGCGAACCCCTTGCTTGGCTCGGAGACGCAGTACGGAGCTCCGACGACGACAAGGTTTGCCGAGGAATCGTCGAGCCGCGCGACCGGAGCTGGCCACCACCAGGAGTCGCCTCGCCAAGTGCAGTACAGCACGCCTGACTCTACGAGTGTGGGCGACATTGCTCGTGGCACAGCGAACCCGCTGCTAGGCTCGGAGACGCAATATGGTGCACCGACGAGCAGGGGCCAGCACAGCAGTGGTCAACACAGCGGTGGCAACCACCTTAGTGGCCAGCAGGTGCAGTACAGCACACCTGATAGCAGCGCCGTTGGCGACATCTCGCGCGGCACGGCGAACCCCTTGCTCGGCTCGGAGACGCAGTACGGCGCGCCGACGAGCGGGGGCCAGCACGGGAGTGGTCAGCACAGCAGCGGTAGCCACCACCTCGGTGGCCAGCAGGTGCAGTACAGCACACCCGACAGCAGTGCCGTAGGCGACATCTCGCGTGGCACGGCAAACCCCCTTCTTGGCTCCGAGACGCAGTACAATGCCCCGACGTCTCGTGCCGGTACGGCCGGCCAGGGGGCTACTGGTATTAGCGACATTGGTTCGCAACAGAGCAGCTATAACCCGCTCTCGCAGCACCACACGACGCAGACTCGTGGCCACCACGGCCAGTCGCCGTCGTTTGATGGCGTCAACAGGGAGACGCACTCGCGCCTTGACCCGCTCAGCTCGGAATACGGCAGCCAGCAGAACAAGCTGGGGAGCTACACCGACGCTAACGGCCAGCCTCAGTACCGTGAGTACCAGCACCAACAGCATGGTACTCCCCACAGCCGTGGCAGCGGTGCCTACTCTACGAAGGATTACTCTTCTCACGGCGCTGAGTCTAACACTGGTGGCACCTATAGCCAAGGCCAGGGAGTTTCCGGGGGTAGCGGCTACGACAGCAGCTACGGCAAAGGCAGCAGCGGTGTTGGCTCCGGCTTAGGCTCTGGTGTCAGCTCCGGCGCTGGTGCTGGCTCGGGTGCTGGCTCTGGCATTGGCTCTGGCATTGGCTCGGGCGTAGGCGCCGGAGCAGCTGGCGCTGGTGTTGGCGCTGGTGTCGGATCCGGCGTCGGCTCTGGTGTCGGATCTGGAAGCCACACTGGCAACAGCTACGCGGGGCACAACTACTCGTCGCAGAACCCGACATCCGGCGGATACTCTGGAAACCCCGGCTCCCAGAACCAGACTTCAGGCGGCTACTCTGGAAACAACCTTAGCTCACAGAACCAGACGTCTGGCGTAGGAAGCGGAGGTTATTCTGGAACTGACTACTCCTCGCAGGGTCCTAGCGCAGGTGCCGGCGGTGCCTCCTATGGGGGCTCGCAGGGCGCCTCGCAGGGCGGCTCGGAGGGTCTCGGTGGCTACTCCGGAACTGACTACAGTGCGCATGGTGGTCCCGGCTCAGGAGCAGGTGAGGCGAAGGCAGCCGGTGGAGCCGGTGGAGCTGGCGGACACAGCAAATGGGGCTCTGCTGCGGGCGGTGTAGGCGCTATCGCCGGCATTGCTGGTGCTGCAGGCATTCCGGGCGCTGGTGAGGTTGGCCAGGCTTCGAACACCGTGAGCCAGGTTGGCAACAACGGTGTAGGTAATGCTGTAGCATCGCAGGTCCCCGGCTATGGCGAGGCGAACCAGGCACGGCAGCTTATGGGCGGCAACGCCTCGGGAGCTGTTTCAGGCGCGGCCAAGCAGGACGTTCCCGGCTACGGCGAGGCCTCGCAACTGAACTCAAGCTACAAGGACATAAAGGGCGGCCAAGCGGAGTCGAAGGTAGGCAACGAACTCGAGTCTAAGGGCGAATCTGAGGCCGAGAAGAGTTCTGGCGGGCCGTTCCGCAAGATCGCGAACGTATTCAAGTCATCATCAGATAAGTGACTCTAATTTCTTTTTCAGTTGAACCATTTATTAGTATATTCATTCTATTGTATTATTTTCATTCGAGCAGGGTGGGTGATCACTATGACGGTCTAATGTGGCTCATGGTGATGTGATGAGATGTGATGAACAGTGGGAATTGTTATTTACCTCAGAAGCGTGTGCCAATAAACTTGAAAACCAATATAGGGTCTTTGTATCCACCGTTGTATTGACGTAGGAATCTCAACTTGATTTCTTTTTGACAACTGAGTATTGCCCCCTCTGTTTTCGGTATTTGATACGGTTTGATCCAGCGACCATTCAAACGGAAGTGTGAATGGTAGGTGCTGTCCACTATGAACTGATTGATTATAATTATCGAAGCTGGCCAGGTTCCAGTCATCGTCAATTTCTAACTCAGTCGTGCAGTTCTTTAGAGCACAATAAGCATCACTAAAGTGATCTGGGCCGTTGTCAACCACATACGTATAAAGCGTGTTAACTTGGTACTCAGCTGTGAAATTGAAGCCGAAACTGGCCAGGCAGCTTAGCAGCGAAGTCACGTTCATAATTCAAGTGCGGGCGATAATTTAACTAGATAAGCGGTCTTTGTTCTTAATTGTCACTTGCGTCTGTGATGGGTCTCAGAGAGCGCAGTACGTGACTAAGTAAGGTAGCCAGGACTGCGGTTCCGAACAGCGGGACCCTTACACAGTAGTCAACTTAACTCGAGGTAGGGATACACTACCGTTTACAAGCGGTATCTGGGGACTTTGTGTATGGTGCTATGACTGACTGTCCTACAAAAACCCTACGAGAACAGCTATGCTAACTAGCACATGCCTTCCCGTCCAACAACGGCCACGTTCCGAACGGCTTTTCACGCCGCACGCGAAGACCTTGACCGATAGTTAGTGCAGGCTACTTAATACATATTACTTAGCAGGGACTGACAGGTGCTGTCTCGATACGCGCTATTAATAGTTGCAAATTATTTAAAATTAACACAGGTGGCCAGGCTTATCACACCGCTGCGTATTCATTGGGGTCTCCTTTATTTTAGTGTGTTGGCTTGTTGTCTTTGCTGTTTACCATTCTAGTTAATCAGCGTGCATACGCGTCTATGCAGGCCAGATTTCCCGGCGCTACGCAGGGGAGTCGCTTAGCGTGACCGTATACGAAGCCATGAGGTTGCCCAACGCGGTAGCTCGAAGCGACTATATTATTAACCACGCATGTGAGAACGGGGCGGGCCAAACGTACACGGGCCCCGTGGAGCGCTACTTTTATGCAAAAATATACGAAACAAAATAATGCCTCTCAATTGAGGGGATAAAATATACGGCGCTAAAAACGCGCGAATTTAGTTGCCGAGACTTGCCGGACTGCCGTACGTCCAGCCGCACGCGGAACGGGTGAGCCCGGAACAGCCGAATTTTGCACACACGATACCTTCAAAATGTGATCTAGTTATGTATGTACGTTGCAGCTCCAGATGCCAGAAAGCGGCGAACGCACCGAAACGCGGCGCTGAAAGCTCAGGATTCTGGCCCGGGATATGCGCGAACCTCAACGAGTTTGATCGAATTGGAGCGCGCAGGCTGGAGTATGCAGTTTTAGGCTCGTTGGGTCTCCTCAGCGCTGGGTCTCCTCAGCGCTACTGAGTAAACCTAGCCCATACCAGCTGGGCTCGGGAAACCCAACCACGCGCCACTCTGGTGCCTGCACCATGGCAAGTTGCATGGACGTGCATTGCGCTATATTGGCCCCGTCGTGCCCCGCCGGAAACTCGGCGTTCCGCGGTCGGCTATGCAGACCCGAGCGACCATTCCCGTCCTTGGCGTACGCGCGATTGGTGGAATTAATGGTATGATGATGATGAATGTTGGAGAGCGAGCGACTAGCGGTGATGCTGTTTTGAGAATGTGGGTGGGTTCGTGTGCGCAAGGACACCTCGCTTACCCCCCTCACTGGCCCTACTCTTATGCTAATGCGGCCGTGAGACCGATGCGGCGGCCATGGGACTGATGTGGCCATGGGAACAGAGGAGAGAGGAGAGGAGGGGGAGGAGAGGGCGAGTGGAGGACCTTCATCCCCTGCACTTTTTTTACACGTTGGCGAAAATTTTTAGCCATGTAGTCGAATCAATTTTTGCTGTGAGCCTGGCGGCGCTTTGCCCATTTTCGGACGCCCTCGTGGAACAGTTCGATTGTCAATCCAGAGGGGACTTCAATGAAGCACACGCCGAGCTTGCGTTCAACGTCGCGATTGCGGATTTCGTCGTCGAAAAACAGCATATCCTCGTAGGCTACATTTGTATGCAGATGCAGTTCTTGGAAATGGCGGATTTTGGAGCCCGTACCCCAAGCCGTGAATGCGAAAAACGTGCTGCTGGGCTCGTTATCGATTTTGAGCATTGACAGTAGAGACTGGGCGACTCTCGGCTGCTGAGTGCGCGAAGCCGCGCACAACTGCATGTCCGGGTGGTCGCGGATCTCCTCGAAAACGGCCGCCACGTCCGGGTAAAAGCCGAACTGATCGCCGTACTTGTCCAGGACTTTATCGCCCTCGAGGGTCGGTTTGAGGGGGGCCGTGACGTGCGTATCACACCAAAATGGCCACAATGTGTAGTCCAAGTCAAATACGACTAGTTTTGGGACGGAAGACCCGCCTTGAAGCGGGTTACCGGCTCGATCTGATGCTGATCTTCCCATGTTCAGTGCGAGAAACAGGGAATTTTCGAGGATGATTATTCGAAGCTGGCGGGATCGTCTACTGTCAATCTACTTTCCTTCTCGACACACACAATACCCTGCAACCTTCGTGTGTATGCCCCGCTCTGCTCGGATAGCGGGGGCCCATGAATCCGGGTAGGCTTTTATACTTTTCTGCCGAGATCGTTTTTGGTTCCCCTATTACTAATCTGCATGTGTGAGCTGTACGCCGTGACCAGCCAGCTTCGTCAAGTGTCCTGTACCCTGCATGAGCCGCATTTTTGACAGCTGCTTATCTGCAGCTGTCAGTGGCAAAGGTAAGGGACCCTTTCGCATTTCGCGCACCGTGCATTGCAGTTGGGCGATGCTGCCTGTTAGCTGTCAGCCCTGCCCCCTGCCCCCCTCGGGCGAGCCGTGCACGAGCCACCGGCTGAAAAAAAAGTAACGAAAAAAAGTGGAAGTTGCCAATAAAAACCGTCTGGAGGTGGCGGAGCATCGGCAAATCCCGTGAAGCGCAAGGACAGAGTTTTGTAGCCGTCCCGCAGCTAATTCTCCAGCTCATTTGCGTTTTACCTTTTAGGCGATTCTGCGCTCGCTTGCGCGCGCATTGCTCGATCTCCGCCAGGTGACTGGGGGCTCCACACCTGGGCATGAGGCTTTTTCTGTGTGGTGATACCCGAGGTCCAGATTAGTCACCCACTGCTGCAGCGTACCCAGTAAAAGTCCGGGCACGCGT
Organism: Starmerella floricola; assembly: GCA_030579735.1. NCBI lineage: Eukaryota > Fungi > Ascomycota > Dipodascomycetes > Dipodascales > Trichomonascaceae > Starmerella > Starmerella floricola. The sequence goes on along the minus strand of JAKTRP010000001.1, from coordinate 728,148 downwards.
CCGGGGTCCAAGACCCAACATTCTGGGATGGCCGCGCGCGGTTCGCAAAAATTGAGCGTATCTCTCCGCCCTCCTTAATGTCGGCGTGCTGCACGCTATCTTGGTGGGTTGTCGGATTTCCGACAACCCTGACGCGCGGCATCCCACAGCACAGCTCACTGGTTTTCCTGTTATTCCCAAATAGCAAAGGCGCAAATTTCGCGTTCCCTACATGCACGTCAAACCCTAAGCTTTGCATATTCCACCCCGGAACTTTCTCCTCAACCTCGCATGCACGCCGGACAGGATCAAGCAAAAAAAATGTATGCAGCCCGGCAAATTGGCGTGCGAGCTATCTCCTCTAATTAAAAACTATTTTAAATGTACTCCCAGTCCTAATTAGCTCGTTTTGTGCACGGAGCCGGGTGTGCCCCTCGTTCAACGGTTACGGCCCTTGCGGCACCTCCTCTCCATGCCTATACGAAGCGTTAAGGACCGGCGTTGTGGGCATTTCCCTATACTGCAACACCGTGGAGATGCCCCCGTCATGTACCTGGATGACCTGGGTACCAGGGTGCATGCGGGCGTGAGTGCGCACAGGAGATCAAGGGCACGCTCGCGTGGGCTCTTGCTACCTTGCGGGCTCAGGACCCTGCAGGGGCCGCGGCTCGCAGGGAAAAATGATTGGCCTGTCGTAAGCTGCATTCTGTCTCACCGCAGCTGTACACGCAGGCCATACGTAGCGGCTCGCGCCTTCAAAGCTCGGCTGTAACGCGGGATCGAGTGGGATACGAGCCTGCTTTTGCGCGGCCTCGCCCCACTTTGGCCACAACCGCTTCGGTAACAATGCCGTCACATTCAAGTTGCCGGCCCGGGGCGTATGTGGTACGTGCGCGTCTCCGCGGAGCAACTGTGAGTAACGTCGGGCTGAGTGTGCCCGCGGAACGCGAAATGCAAAGCCCGCCCATGTAAACCTGTTCGCGTGCCTCAGGGCTGCGTACCCACGTAATTTTCGGAAAATAGAATTCCTGTAGCTTGTGTTCGCAAGGCCTTCGCCAGCCACATACATACGGTTGCTTGACGGATCTAGCAGAGCCTCAAGCACTGATCCTCGGAGACGAGGTCACTCACGCGCCCACCTCCGGGGGTTCTTGGCGAAACCAGCCTCTCAACACAGAAACCGGGCCTCGAAGAATAAATCAGAAGCATGCAGCGCTTTGTTCGATGCTAGACAAGCGGCCTGAGTACTGAGGGTGCGTATCACGGACCAGAATCGAGTGTTCGATGTTGCGTGGCCGTCGGACTGGAGTGGGCCCTGGCGAACGGCACGGGCTAGATCCGCCGAGTTTTGAAAGTATTGTGCACAGTGAGCGCATTGATAATGGCAAAAACGGGGTTTCCGCAACGATTTTGTGCCCCTGTTTTAAGTGTGGAGTCCGTACTGGAGGCGAAGCTGATCCAGTCCAGCCAAGGGCGATAAGCCACGGGACAAAGGGGATACGGCGTCCAGAATCTAGTGCTTTGTTCTATTTATTTGTCTACTAATTCCAGCAGTTAAAGCGAAAGAATACGAGTTCACACCTCGATGCATCAGTCGGTCCGCCTGAGGCCCTTGCGCTAGGGCGGGCCTACAGAGCCCAAAAAGTCGACAGTGCACTACACTGCAGTGCTGAACGAGGTTCCGAGCTCTGTGTGATCAGAAACAATGCTTTGTATGACGGTCTCACGAGATCGCCTGAATACGGCTATTGTAACCGAGGTGGAAGGAGTAAACGAGGTGCCTGCAGGAACAGCTTCCCGAGTGAGAGGTGCTGCTCTGAAACGGGCAGCCACGGAGTTTGTGTTGTTGGAACTGCAAGCGCGAAGTCGTTATTGTGGCCTCAGCGGTGCACAATACGAACTGTTGCGTGTCGCCGTGACGACCACAGCCTGTCATACTCGAGAGCCCCTGCATCCCACATTGTGAGCACCCCGAAACGGCAGGTCCATTTAGGAGGTCGGATGCCCAAAAGGATCATGAAATGAGATAAAATAAAAGGATAATAAATAGAAAAATATGCCCGCTGCCTGTGTGCTTGTGCGTGATAGCCCGTAAAACGCACTGCCATTATCAGGCTCGAGTGGCAAGCCAAACTCTCGAAGTTCACGCCGCATCAAGGCCGTGCCTAGTCTGTAAATATACACGCATATGCACATATATTCTTGAATCGTTAGCTGCTGTAACGGTTTATTATTCGCAGTTGCAAGGCTGAATTCCCGCTTGCCAATTCCGGGAAATACGAGAAAGGCAGAGTCAAGGCCCGAAGCTCCGTGCCAGCGGAACCCTTTCGGAAATGATTAATGTTTAATCTGCATTCTGTAGCGTGTGGCTTCGCTACAACTTGAGACCGGTGTAGGCTTTGCATTAAACGATGGCATTTTCGCTAACAAGCCCGGTCCTCCTGCTCAGCTTGAATCCCTGTGCAAGCAGCAAGCTTCTGAGCCATTTTGGACCTCGCTCCGAGCTTCGAGAATTCTCCTCTGACTTGCCAGTGCGACCTGTGCCATGTAGTGCTTGCCGAGGGTCGGAATTTTCATGGTGAGCTTAGCGTTCCAATGCATAGTGTGCTCGCGCACAAGAGCATAAATGCATGATTTGGCCCATCGGTTGCGAAAGATTAAATTCAACAAGCTCAAGCAGTGTGATGTTTCGTGGGAACAAGCCTCGTTTTGTTGGAGGTGATGTACTGATTATGGCCCGCTTATTCTCCACAGGAGACAGAGGGACACCACACCAACACGTTGGATCGAGGCCACCCCACTGGAAAAATAATTCTACTGATTATCGCAGCATGATATTTACATATTAAGCACTATTCGTGATCGCGTGAAAGTCGAGAATGGCCGATAGATCTTAGAACCGCCGATCGGGATCTTGATCTCGCCGAGGAAGGCAATCAAGTCAGGCTAACAAAAACCGGAAAATGTCTGTCATTACGAGTTTATGAGGTCGAAGACACCACAAGGAAGGTGAATAACTGCTTTGCTCGGTTATAAACAGCATGGCGACAAGTTTGTGAATTGTTCGAGATTTACGGCGACTGCACCGGCCAAGCTCAGCCGCCACGGGAAAGCGAAGTGGACGTCAAGTAAACGCAAAAAAAGAAAGTACAGCCTTGACGCAGTTCAAATGTGAACGGAAACGCGCAGAAGAAATGAGCTGCACCACCTCTCAATTTTGTGAAGCCCGCCCACTTCAAGGCCTCGGCCCACGGCTCTTGAGCACGCGGCCGGCAAGAAACCTCCGATGAAGAAGCGCTGCCGTCATTTCGAGATCTTGGAAGCTCGATTGAAGCATCATTTTGAATCAGGAATTTTTGCCCCCCGGCGAGAACAACGTGTCTCCAAGAAAGCAAGACCAGATCTCTGTGCCCGCCCTAAGTAAGACGATGTTGGTGGGCAGTGCCGTACATCACAAACATGTTTCGAGCAGCCTAAAGCAATACTGAAGCTCAAAATGCACAAAAAGAGCCAGGATCAGTCCCTAGCACTGTGTTCGTACCGCATAGCACTTGGCTATCAACACTTGAGTGTTGGCCCGGATCGGTGCAACGAACCCGAGTTCGCCCCTGGATTTTGCTTAAATGGATAGCGAAGTCTAGAGACGATTTCCATAGAATAGATACACTGAAGATGCAATGCAGGCTTCAGTGACATGAGCGGAGGCCGTGATCTCGGTTGTGCGGGCCGCCTTCGAAGGGCCGTATGAGAGGTGGGCGTCTTGCTCGACCCGGATCCGAACAAGAGCTGTTGTCATTTTAGCCACCAAAAAGTGCTAATATATACTCAACTGTGCGCTTCAAATATATTGCGGAGGTTTTTGGGAAGCTAGGAGCTTGCTAGGCATTTTTCAAAACAGTCGACGTGCCTTAACGAAGAAAGCTCCCACCAGCACGAGGACTTGCGCAGCATGCAAATGTGCGAAAGCACAAATGAGTGAGTTTTGGCCTATCGATTTATCCAGCGCAGCCGGCAGGCCGAGCACACAAAGTCTATACGAATATCGGCACAGCCTTGCTAAGGGCTAACAGAGCGACAAGAACTATTTGACGAAGCCTTAAAAGCCTACTAAAAGAAACAAATTAATGTTAGTTCGAACTGTGCTGGTTTCCGACTTCAGACCGTCAATTTCGCTTTGAATAGGATTGCCTCAACATAGGGTGTAACGTTTTCTGTCACCATGCGTTCAAGCTGCTCTGGGGCACGCAATACACTCGCTAGTTCAGAAGATCATCGAAACTTGAGGGAAACCAATTTTGAACACAACATCGAATATAACGGCAGGCCAGCTACGGTCCTGCTACGATCTTTGGCTCAAATTCCGCAGTGCCTCCGAAAAGGCGAAGATAGCAAAGCTTCCATTTTAGATGATACCGAACAAAGCTGCAGGCTAACCACGGCCCTGCCACGATCTTCGACACGCATTCTCAGTGCCTCCAAAAAGGCGAAGACAGCAAAAACTCCACATCAGACGATGGCGAATATGGAGGCAGGTCAGCTACGGCCAACTTCGCATTAACCACCGTCCTCGTGAAAGGCTAAGCTATAGAAAGCAAAGCTTACTTTTCAAAAGACGGCCATAGTCATGGCGGCTACGGCCCCGCCAGAATCGCCTGGCAGTACAATGCTCCATGAAGATAGGCAGGATGTCTGCTTTACATGCGTAGACTCGTGCAAGCTCGCCGTTCCGAGCACATCTATTGTCCTAAAATAAGTTAAAAATACATAATAAATCATTACACGAGTCGAGAATATTAGTGATAGTGTCATGAGGAGGCCGCCTCCCGTGCCTCGAATACTAGATCTGTCCACGACTGGTGTTTCCCAGTGGAGTTTGCAATGTTGTGCTGCAGGGCCTTGAGCCAGTTGTCGCGAGCCTCGACCGTGTCCGCATAGAACCCGATGGCCTCGCCGTCCTCGAACGTGAGCTGGAAGCTCCGGTCCTCGTAGATGCACCACATGTCTTCGCTCAGCTTATCGCGCACTTCAACAGCGCTCTCTAGGTGGATCTGGGCCCGTCGCTTCATCGTGGCTTCGTGATAGCCCGTGAGCTCGTGGCCCTTCAGCACGAAGTACCTCCGGCGCCACATCGCCCCGCAGTCACCGCCCTGCTGCGTGAGAAAGCCCTCGCAGCCAGCTACGCGCTCGGACTTCGCCAGATCGAGCATTTTCTGGCACTCCTGCATGCTCATCGGGATGCTCTCGCTGCCGTACAGCTTCGGCACGTACATCATCGTGACTTGCAGCTCGCACACGGACTTCGGCACGCCGTTCGCGGCCTTGTCCCACTCGTTGTACAGCGGGATTGCAAACGACTGCGCCTGGCCATAAATGTCCTTCTCGTAGTGCGAGGCAATGACGTAGCCCCGGCAGTACTCGCCACGGGCCCCGGTGATCCCCCGCCACAGGTCGGCCCGCCGGCGGAAGTCTTTGAGATCGCGATCGTACTGCTGCTGGATACGTTCTTCCTCGGCATCGTGCGCAGCAACCTCAGCACGCTCGGCCTCGTCCGCGGAGTCGTCGACTACGGGCTCAACAGTGGGCTCGTGCTTCTGGAACCGCTGCTGCTGCTTCTTTCGGGGCGAGCGGAGCAACAGATTCTTCATGCTCTTGATTGGGGACGTCGACCCGGCGCTGCTTGTTGATCCTTGCGGGGCGTGGCCCCGTTTCGGGGACCGATTTTGCTGGTTAGCGCTTGCCGTGCTGCTGCTGTTACTGTGGCCATTGGCGGGGCGTTTCGGCGCGCGGCGAGGGGGGGCCACGGGCTTTGCCGGGGGTTTTGCGGCGTCCATGGACACGCCAACCGTCAACACGAGCTCGAGGTCCTTTGCAACCGTGAGCTCAAACTCCTGGCCGATCTTTGCCGTCACAAGCCCATTGAATCCCGTGGCCGGCAGGGGCATGGGCTCGGTCGTTACCGTTTGCAGGCCGTTGTCGAGGCTGAGCGTGAACCGCGGGTTCCGTTGCAGATCAATCGGCAGCCCGCGCATGTTTGCAATGCGGTTGATCTGCAAAAACAGCCGTCCTCGGTCGTCCTCACTGACGGGGTCGGTTTCCTCGATACGCGGCGCACGCTGGACTTGCGAGACGGGCGGCGAGGGGTCTCTTTCTGAGAATGCAGACAAAGTGGATACACTTGGCGATAGCTCGTCAAGGGCCTCTTGCTTCAATTGCGCTGCATGGAACGGGTTCAGCTCCATTGGCGTGTCGGCACCAAACGCCGAGCCAAGCCCCCTTGCGACACCGGCATCAGCCCCCGCATCGTGGCGCGCGCTGTTGTCGTCATAAGCGCCAGTGCCTCCCACGGTAGCGCCCACGGTGCCTGCCTTGGAACCCTCAAGCTCGGTCGTTGCTTCTTTAGCATCGTTTTCCCAGATCTCGTTCTCGATCCACGGCGAATCCGGCGAAAACGCGATCATCTTCAGCACGTCGTCGGGCAAGCCCTCGGCGCGGCGAATGTCGTCTTCGTAGTCTTGCGCGTAGTTAATATCGCTGCGCGGGGCCTGGCGACGAATCGATTTCAAGCGCTGGATGAGCAACGGGTTCTGGCTTGGCCCCGACGTAGTTTTCAGCGCGGCAATGTTCGGTTGCGACGCCGAGGGGGGCATGGGCCGCGACGTGATTGTCGGCTGGCGCGCGAGCCCGAGCTCCTTCGATAGGTCCGTGCTGAATGCTGTGCCAAAATCGAGATTGATGGCGTTGGCGTCGTTGCCCGCGGAAATGCTCAAGTCCTCGAGGCTTGTTGCTTGTGCTTCATCGAGCTCGGCCGTTGGCACGGAGTCGATGCTCGCTTCGTAGTACGCTTTTGCCTGCATCGGCTCGGCGAGGGGGTCGTCTTCGTTTGTTGCGGCTCCGGTTGTGTGTCGCGGGGCGCGCCCTACCACTATGTCCGCGCCGTCGAGCGCATGGATGCCTAAGGGATGGTGCCGCAGCGTGTACCCGTCGTCCTTAGTGCCCATGTCGGTAGCAAATGTGTTCCTGCAGTGTGATGTGTACGATCTATGAAAATGGGTCCAAATGTCTGAGAAGTGTCTCGGATCGGCGCGGCGGCGTCGTAAGGCAACACAGGGAGCCTGACCCCGCAGGTGTTTATTTACTTCCGCATTGGGACAAAACGGACGGCTCCCAAACCCCTCCACGCGCACGCCCACGCATAGCGCGCGCGGACCCCGTGCTTATTGTCGCTGTTGAGCGCCCGCTAAGGCATGCAACATAAACTACACCGGCCTGAGTGCAGTATACTTGCGAATTGTGCAGACTAGGTGCGCACACAGTTCCTGTGTCGTGTGTCGTATTCACCCCTAGCAGGGGGCTCGCCGTTAGGCGTGGCTGGGTCCAGCGCACTGGCCCCCAGCCCTGGACGGGGGGGTCAGGCTCCCATACAAACAACACAATCCGCACACTGTGGCTGCCGTACACTGAGGCTGCCGTATGTCCGTCGCCAACTTCTCGCGGTGGACTCCCGGGCGCTTGAAAAAGTCTGCGTCGGCGAGCTCGGCCGGCTCGGGCCTGTCGTTTGCGTCGAGCGTCGCGAATTTGGGCCTCGGCTCGGGGGACAACTGGGCCGCGCACAGCTCGAGCACGAGCTCGCTGTCCGCGAGCGGATCCGGCAGCGACACAACCGTGTGCGACTTCGGCACGCTCATTATTGTCGTGATGAAGGCGAAAAACCTGTACAACCGGCGCGCGATCTCGAAACAGAACCCGTACTGCTCGGTGCGCGTCGCAAAGCACAGCAATCGCACGAAGGCGATCACGCGCGGGGGCCAGGCCCCCGTGTGGGACCACGAGACGCGGTTCAAGCTCTCGAAGGAGGACGACAACCGCGAGCTGAAGCTGTGCGTGTTCGACCAGAACGGCAGTAACACGGAGATTATTGGCGACGCCGTGATCCCCTTGCAGCAGGCGTACGCGGCGCCCCCCGACACTGGCCACGACGGCTGGTTCCCGATCCACTTCAACAAGCGCTACGTCGGCGAGGTTTACTTGGAAATGACGTTCTACCCCGTTCGGCGGTCGCGGCACTCTACGTCGTCGAGATCGAGCCCGGCCTCGACACCGGGAACCACCCCCAAAAGCACGCCTAAAAGCACGCCGAGCTCGACCCCGCGGGGCAGCGTTGCGAGTGTGTCAAGCGAGTACGTGGCGCGGCCCTCTTCGATGCGACCACGGTTCAGCGGCTCCGCGCCAACGCTGCACGATGCGTACGAGCAGACGACGCCCCTGCCCGTGCGGTCGCGACCGCTCCCGCAGGTCCCGCAGCAGGAGCCCCGGTCTGCCCAAGAAGATATCCAGCGGCAGATCAACGACGGTTACGAGGCGTCCTTGTTTGAACGGCTCAAGCCGTCTGCATCTCAGCCGTTTCCGTAACGGCTTAGCACCATGCATGCCTGGCACGTCCTCATACGCCCTACACATGCCTCACATACGCGTGTCCAGGCACATATACGCGCACATACATACATCTAGTATACGCCTAAAAGCTGTATACAGACACCTCGAATACACTAGACTACATTCAACCGCCAGATGCTGTACGCATCATACAGATATATTTAGTTATGGCAAGTCGATACTGGTATTTCTATATACCAGTGTGAAGCACCCATGTGCACACAAGGCCTGAGTACTCGTATAACAATATTTTACACTCATAAATCTACACCTCGTAGATATAAACTCTTTACAGGACGTACATCTACGGTTTGTGTATAAACCTCTTCATTTAATCATACAGCCATACGTTAACTTGCGTATGATATAAATATACAAGGCTCTAGACTTAGCAGGATTCGGACTACTTGCATAAAACTATGGTGCTTACGCTTCTGCATATCGTAGCATATGTCCAGCAATACAAAGCGGAGTAGGTGTATGCACCTCATATAATTTTCCACAACAAGCAAAGATTTACGTGGTTGCCTCTTCGCGTTCAGCTGTAAGGCGATCGCGATCGGAGGTGGGAGGTGGTGGACCTTAACCCACCTCCTCTTATCTTGACAGCCTGCACGCGAGCGGTTTAGGAGGTGCAGCCGCCGCACGCACGCTCGAGCCGCACGCAATGCATGGAAGACTGCGCAGCCAAATCCCGCAGGCCGCCCCGAAATCCGCAGAAAACCGTTTCGATGCTTATTTTCAGGTGGAGACTAATTTCTGCGACAAGGGCAGGGTCCATGGTGCCGCACGCCTGCATGAAGAAGACAAGTCACATTTGGAAGTGTATGTGTTGGTAGGATGTATTCGCATTGTCCTACGAGACACTCGTGGGACCCTCGTGGGACCTCGTGAGACACTTGAGCCCTTTGTGAAGCAATCAATAGGTATTGATATCACAGGTCGGGAAAATGGTGTGACTCAAGGACACAATTGGCTGAAGATGGCACTGGATTGTAGGCGATGTACGTAGAGTGATTTCTGCGTGAACGGTGGGAACCCCGTGGACACTTGCGAGACCCCCGTGGACACTTAAGAGACCCCGATAGACACTTAAGAGTCTCCGATGGACACTTGTGAGTCACTTGTTAAACACTGGCATCATGAAGTCATGGAAATAGCTCTATTGAGCACGAGTCAGGAAGGAGATGTTTTGAGACATCTTATGTGAGGCATCTTATGTGAGACAATGTGAGACAATGTGAGACAATGTGAGACAATGTGGAAGTTGAGAACATGGAGACAGGCCGCTTGTCAAGACTCATCTTGATTGCCCTTCCTAGCCTACGGAGCACAGATATTATAAAGACGCCAATTCACTGAACTAATTGCTAGAAACGCAATGCGCTAAGATCAGCACAACTTATAGGCGCCTACAGGACTAGACACACTACTGACGGTATTGGTGTACTCGAACATTCGTAGTTACCCTGAAACATAGTACAGGGACGATAGTATGCCTAGAGTCTGGCAGCAAACGCGGAAATGCTTTCTGTATCGTGCAGGTAACTACACGTCTGAGCGAAGAAAAATCGTGGCTACGTTAAATTGTACAATAAATTAGTAGGCGGCCTCGTCATCGCCGTCATCGCCCTCGCCAAACTCCTCGCCGTCGTCGAAGTACTTTTCGGCGTTGTAGTCGTCGTCATCCATCTCCTCGAACTCGTCCTCGGCCTCGCCGTTGTTCTCGTCGTCGTCGTCATCTTTATGGTCGTCGGCATCGTTGTTATCGCCCTCTGGCACGTCGCCGGCCTCGGCACCTTCGAGCTGGTTCAGCCGGTCCAAATGGCTGAGCGTCGAGCCCGAGCCGGGCTTGCCATTGGTTGCCGTGCCCTTCACGTCAAGGCCCGCTGGTTTGTGGAGCTCTGTTGGCAGAAAGCTTGGGTTGAACGGGAAATCCTTGGCCGTACGCCCGATCGATTTCCGGCTCAGGTACCGGTCCGTGTACCGCTTGATCCCGTCAGTCGCGGCGTCCTTCGCGAACCCAAGGGGCTCGGAAACGACGTAGCCCTTTTCACCGAGCTCGCCCGTGTTCCACGGCCCCGTTTCGAGCCGCGAACGCACCGTTTGGAAGGCCCTCGCGGCGACCACGTCGGATGCGTCCATGAAAAAAAGCGACCTAACCGCGAACTGAAAATACAACCACAACTAAAGGCACGAAGCCCGACTAGGAAGCCCGACTAGGTACGCAACCGGCACGAAGCTTTTGCGAAGCTGGCAGGAAGCGCACGGAACGAGCACGGACTCAATATTTGAGAGTAAAGAAAATACATGACACAGGCTAGAATATATGCTTGAGACTTTATGTAGTAAACGGAAACTAGGGTACCAAATGACACCTGGGACGCCATTAGAACTCTATTAGATTGCCATTAGAATATAACGCCAGTGTAATCTGGATTGTGATATGGACGGGTTGACAATCTGATGTCTTGATAAATTTACTTATGCAATGCACAATACACGGCCTCAAACATTACGTATGTGGACATGGGACGTGAGTGAGCCACCAGAAGTTGGAGCAATTGTGACGCTTCATGAGACATGATGATGCTTATATGGTATTATCATGGAGAAACTAATGTAATATGTTGTGGACTTGCAAACAATGCTTGGACTGAGTTTACTAATAAATCCATTGGCTAGCGAGTTACGTCTTATGCAGTCGAGTGAATGATGATCGTAGCGGGCCAGTTTCTGGCCACGTACGCTCACGCAGTCACGAATTCGTTGTCCATGTATTTTGATTGTGGTGGGCGCTTCATGTTTTTGTAACGGCGAGCCCGGCTCCCGGCTCCCGGCTCCTGGCTCGTGATTCACCACTGCGAGGTGACTAAGATCGCCAGCTCGGCCACTACGCCACATCCCCTCCTAACCGTTACGCCAGCCACAAAATGGGTCTTTTCACGAGCGAGCCGACGCCAATTGAGCGGGCGGTGATTAAGGCCACGGACGAGAAGCTGACCGGTGAGGACTGGACGCGCATCATCGAGGTTTGCGATGAGGTCAACACAAAACCCACGAAAAACGCCCCGCTCGCCGTGCAGGCCCTCAAAAAGCGGCTCGCCACGCCGAACGGCAACGTCCAGCTCTACAGTTTGACTCTTCTCAATGCGCTTGCCCAAAACTGTGGCCCGAGTGCGCAGCGTGAGATCGCGAGCGCCCCAATGACGAGCAGCCTGTCTGCGCTCGGCCTGAACCCGGCCACGCACCGGTCCGTGCTCGTGCGGCTGCTTGACATCCTTGACCAGCTCGCGACGCAGTTCTCGTCGGACCCAACTCTTGCTCAAATCCAGATGGTCTACGACCGGATAGTGAAGGTCCACCCGGGCCTCGCGAAGAAGGCCGCGAAGGGCTCGAGTTCGCGGCCCTCGAAGCCGCAGGCCACACGGCCGGCCATCCAGCCCGCCACAAACAACGTAGAAGACGACGACGACGAGGATTTGCGGCGTGCAATGGAGCTGTCACTCAAGGAAATGGGCCGGCCACAGCTCGATGCCGCAGCCGAGGTCGAGGCCGCGGCTTCCCGGCCCGTCACTGCGCAAAAACACCTTGTACGTGCGCTTTACGACTTTACGGCGACGGAAGAGGGCGAGCTGTCGTTCCAAGCCGGCGATGTGCTCGAAGTCGTCGACCGCGTGTACAAGGAGTGGTGGAAAGGCGTGCTCGACGGCCGCGAGGGCATTTTCCCCGTGAATTACGTTGAGGACGTTGCGAACCCGCTCACAGCACAGGCCACGGCGCAATCAACGGCGCACTCTGTCGCCCAGTCTGCGCACTCGGCCCACTCGAAGGCCCAGTCCACGACGCAATCAACGACACAGTCTACACAGTTCCGCGAGGCGTCGCCCGCTCTCGATAACGCCTCGGAAGAGTACATTTTCGCGCAAGTGCCGGCCGTTGAAAAGCTGCTCGCGATCCTCGCGTCGGCCGGCCGCAGCGATGCAGGCAGCAGCGTCATTGGGAACGCCGACGTGCAACAGCTCTACCACCGCGTTGCCTCGATGCGGCCGCGGCTCGTGCAGCTCATCGACGAGTACGCGGCGAAAAAGCAGGAGCTCGTTGAGCTGAACCAGAAGCTCCTGCAGGCCCACCGTGGGTACGAGCAGCTGCTCGCCGACGCGGCCTCGGGCTACCGCTACGCCCCGCAGCACGCCCAGCGCACGCCGGGCTCCGTGCACTCGCAGGCGTCGCAGCCCCTTGCGCCCGGCGGCCAGTCGCCGTCGATTGCCCAGGCCCCGCACGCCCAGGCCCCGCACGCCCAAACACCGCACGCTCAGTCAATAGCCCAGCCACAGCACGCCCAGTCGCCGTCAATTGCTCAACAGCCACAACAGTTTTCCAGCGCACAGCACTTTGTTAGTGCACAATCGCAACCTGCTCAGCCCGTTTCTCAGCACACAGCGCCAGCACAGTTCGCGCCCTCGTTTGCACAGCCACAGCCCGTGGCGTACGGGCAGTTTCCTGGCCAGTTTGCGGTCCCGGGCTCGGCCGAGCCGACAGGCAGCTCTGGCTACGCGGCGTACGCGCACGTCCAGCAGCCCATGGCGTCGGGGTGGAGCATGCAGCACCCGCTCGCCCAGGACCCGCAGTACCAGAGCCCGCCCGTCCAGAGCCCGCAGCAGACCGCGCAGAGCCCGCAGCTCGGCCGGCCGGTTTCCGGCCAGCACACGCCGTTCCAGTACGCACCACAAACACTTCCGCAGTCACCGCCAACACGACTTCCTTATCCGGACGACCGTGCCGTGCCGTATACAAACGGCGTGGCGTCCCGACAATAGCATTATTTATCGCATGTAACATAGCATCCGCTTGCCACGGCTGAAACAGACCATCGCCAGGACTCATCCCTACTGTATACTGTTTATTAGGCATGGACGCTACACGGAATTCACACGGAACACCAGCACTAAAGTACCAGCGCGTACGCTATACTGCATTCGAATGCGGATGCATGCATGGCAGTACAGCCATGAGGATGGCAGTCCAGGCATTGCATTAGACCAGCTCAGAATGGCCCCATAGGTGGACTAACCAGAGGCGATGTACTACATTGATAAGTAGGTCTACATGAATACAAAATCCGAATACAGAAACCATGCCTGCACACATCCCACGTCACATATACAATATACATACGTGCCATCCTACCATAGTGGAGTATGTAGGCATTGAGATGTGGGCATTGTGATGGGCACTGAGCCACTGCGCTTACATCAATACGAAAGATATACATGAAGACAAAATTCGAATACAGAAACCACGCACGTCACCTGCACACATGCCACGTAACATACACGATATACATACGCGCCATCCTACCATTGCTGAGTAGGCATTGAGCCTGCGGGCTGGTTGTTCCTTGCCTATGCTTGGCCGGCGGCCCATGCCCTCATGGGGGGATGCTTGATAAGCAAACGCGCGAGGGCACATCGCCATGGAGGACCAGAACGACCAGCGGTTGCAGGACTTGGCAGGCAAAATCGCGTCGATTCGGCACGTCACGAACGACATCTACGTGCAGGCCCAGGACAGTGGCGTTATCGACACGGCCACCCACACGTTCGGCGCAATGGCCTCGTCCGTGAAGGGTGGCGCTGCCCGGCTGTCCCGCGCAGCCCAGGCCGGCCACCCCGTGTTCAAGACGGCCGGCGTGATGCTCGTTGGCCTGTTTGTCATTGTCACTCTCGTGCGTTTTTTCTTTTAGCACAGCCAAAGCCGCGGTGAAACATATCCTGGGGAATACATCATGGTGAGAGTTCTTGCCGAACACATCATAGCGAATACATCATGGCGAGAATACATCATGAGCATGCCTCGCATGGACATTGCAAGCCCGAGGCCTCGACATCCTAGCATAGCATTATACAACAGTACAGTAGAAAGCGACCGTGGGCATCGGTAGGTGCGTGTAAGCATAGGGCACCGAGTGTGAGTATGTACCGTAGCATGGCAGAGTAGCATGGCAGAGTAGCATGGCAGAGTAGCATGGTAGAGTAGCAATAGTATTACAACTCGTAGAGCAGGGTAGCATTGCCGCTTTCTGTGCGTTTGTGCGTTGTGGTTTTGTGCATTCGAGCCTTCGTGCGCGTGCGTTCGTGCCTTCCCTAGAGGACTACCTGTTTTCGAGCTCCTTGCCGAGCTTGTAGCCCGCCACGGCCTTGCCCCACACCATGGGCTGGCGTGTGACGGGCAGCTGGCGACGCAGAGCCTTGAACTCGCGCTCGTTCAGGCCTACGAGCGTGCGGTTCAGGCCCGTCTCGAACTCGGACTCGGCCTTCGCGATCGCCGCAACAACCCCGCCCGAAACCTCGGCGTTCACGGGCTTCGTGGACGTCAACCGCACGTTTCCTTCCTCGAAGTAGTGCACGTCGGCCGCGATCTCGCCCTTCAAGCGCTCGCCGTCCACGACGTACTCGGCCGTGAGTTGCCCGTTGTGGAAGTTCTGCGGGCTCAGCTTGCGGCCCACAACCACCACGGCCAGCGTTTTGTCATGGCCAAACACGGCCGCCACGCTCTCGGCCGCGTAGTGCTGGGCAACGTACGCAGTGAGGTCCTTCTGGAGGCCTTTCACGCGGGAGTCCTCGGTCTCGGCCTCAAGGTCGCCGAGAACCTCGGTTTCGCGCGAAACATGGTCAACCTTGAACCGTTGCGGGTTCGTGCCGTGCGTCACGAACGTGGACTCGTCGAGCTGGTTGTGCTTTGACAGGACCGTGAGCTTGCCGGCCACGGACACGATACGCAGCTGCGCAACGTTCGCCTTCGCGATCTCCACGCCCAGCTCGCGCTCCACGGCCTTGCTCCCGCCGCTCAGAACCTCAATGTCCCTCTTCACGGCGTCCAGCTCGCCGGGCGGTGCGTCCTTGACCAGTGCAGCGAGACTCGGCATCGGAAGTTGGAGGGTTGGGTCGCAACGCACGTCACAGATATCACGCCAACGAACACCAGCTGTAGCGACTGACGTTCAGAAAATAGAACTATAAATCAATATGATATTTATTATACCTGAGATTATTATACCTAAGATAGCACACACTTTAGGATAGAGGACTCCACAGAATCGATTCACGCTACATCGCTACAGCACATCATTGACGATAATCAAGACCAATCAAGGACATACGGGGGAAACCACACAAGTACAAGGTGTCCAACTACAACGTAGTTTCGTAGCCGAGGTACGAAATTGCATGCAGCCAATCGCAGCGTAACAAGTATACCGTTGCTTTGCGTGTAGTTGATGCGCCATAAGAGCTGTGAATCTATACTGAGGTACCAAGCTACATATGTGACACAATCAGGCAATGCTTCGTGAAGCGTTCGGTCATTAAATTAATTTATGACTTTCTCAGGATATTCTGGAATGTTCACGTTCAACCATTCCTGCCCATACTCTACATTCAGTTCGAGAAAAGTATCCCAATACTGCTTTGATAGTTTGTGCTTTTAATTACTTGATTATTATTATTTGATTGGACTGTTTAACTGTGATTGTTGACAGGCTGATCGTTATTATATTCTTTCCTTTATTTCGCGTTCTTGTTCGCGTTGTTTGTTGTTACGGATTACGCATCACGATGGACGGGATCCTCGCGAACCAGCCGCTCGTCATCGATTCCGGGTCGAGCACCGTTCGTGGAGGCGTCGCCGGCGAGTCCGTGCCACAGTGCGTGTACAACGCGTTCGTGGGCCGGCCGAAACACGACCGGGCCATGGTCGGGAGCCTCGACGGCTCGGAGTTCGTAGGCCACGCCGCACAGGAGCACCGTGGGCTCCTCCAGCTGCACCATCCCGTCAAACACGGCGAAATCACAAACTGGCACGACGTCGAGCTGTTGTGGCAGCACTTCTACACGCTCACAAACACGCACAGCGAGGAGCACCCTGTCCTGCTCACGGAGGCCCCATGGACGCCCCGCAAGCAACGCGAGGCGTGTGCGCAGCTGTTTTTCGAGACGTTCAATGCGCCTGCTCTTTATTTCGGGGCTCCGGCCGTGCTGGCTTTGTACTCGGCGGGCAAAACAACGGGCCTCGCTCTCGACGTTGGGGACGGCGTTGCGCACTGCGTGCCCGTGTACCAGGGCTTTGCCGTGTCGAGCGCCGTCATGCGTTCGGACCTCGGCGGAGGAGACGTCACGGACTTCTTGCAATTGCTGTTGCGCAAGCAGGGCCTCCGGCTCACGACGAGTGCCGAGCGCGAGATCGTGAAACAGATCAAGGAACAGCACGGCTCCTTACCGGCTGCTCAAGCCACCGAGCCGGGCAGTGCTGAGCCCGTTTCGGACGTGACGTACCGGCTGCCGGACGGCCAGCGCGTGTTGCTGAACACGCGTGAGCTGCAACGGGCCCCCGAGCTCCTGTTCAAGCCTCATATTGTCGGGAGCGAGGAGCGGGCCGTGCACCGGCTTGTGCTCGACGCTGTGGCCCGCAGCGACCTCGACTTGCGTGCCTCGCTGTTCCAGTCGATTGTGCTCAGCGGAGGGGCCACGCTCACGCGCGGGTTTGGCGACCGCCTGCTGGCCGAGCTCAAGGCCGGCGCCCCGGGAGCCACAAAGCTGCGCATTCTCGCTCCAGCAAACCGAGCACACACGACGTGGATTGGCGGCTCGATTCTCGCCGGCCTGAGCACGTTCAAAAAGATGTGGGTCTCCGTGGACGAGTGGGAGGAGCAGCCCGAACGCATCCACCAGCTGTAGCCCACGAACGAAGCACAAGGACGAGCAGTTCCACTAATGAAGCACAAATAGACCTATGGAAGAAACGACAAAAGCTGTAAAGGAAGCACAGTGTCCAGCAAACAATAAGATACCCAAAGGCAGAAGCCCAGAGGCAGAAACCAATAGGCATCTAAGCACGTATGTCCGAGTGAGCAAACGCCAATGTTCACAATGCTGATGTTCACAATGCTGATGTTCACAATGCTGATGTGTACAATGCTGAGATGTTTACAAAGAAGACTGAAGTACTGTACGAATGCAGCTCTGAATTAAATAATGTGATGCAGCTGATAGCTCAGGCGTTCAACAGCCCTCGCGAATGCAATAAATAAGTGAGACGTGGCCAGCTAAAGTGCGCAGTTAAACGTGGGCCGGGTGACCGTATTTGCCCTGCAATCCAAGCTTGCGTTCGGGTGGCAGAGGCAGTGACTCGAGCAAAGACTCGGTCAAGAACTCCTCGAGATAGTTCTGCGTGTTTTTGGCCGGCCCGCTCTGTGTGAGCTCGTCATCAGACAGTATTGTCGTTTCGTTGTCGCTCGAGTCCATGCCCATACCGTCCATTCCGTCGTCCATGTTTGCACCCACGTTGCTCACGTCCGTGTCCGTCTCAATGGCCGTGTCGTCCGAGTTCAGGACGGGAGGGCTCGTACTTGCGTGACTACGGATCTGGCTCGGCGGCGTGACGTGATTATCGTGGCTATCGTGGCTATCGTGGCTATCGTGAGTTTCGCGGTTGTAGCTGTCGTGAGTCTCGTGGCTATCGTGGCTATCGTGATCATAATTGGGGCCGTAAGTCCCGAAATGGTCGTTGTCGTGGATGTGTGGGTCGTGCTCAGGGCGGGACTCTTCGCTTGGCTGAGGAGACGGCGGGTTCGACGTGGCTGGAAACAAGTTCACATGAGGCAGCTCGTACTCGGCGTGCGAAACACGAATTCCACTGCCAAGAGGCGTGTACGCGGGGCTCGAAGACGGGATCTCCATGGCGTACGCGCGTCAAGAAATTAAGGGCTAGGTCGCGTACGCGATGGCCAGACTCGTCCTCCCCAACGTAGACGTATGTAGTAACGACAAGCCACGCCCACGGCATATGCCCACGGCATAAAGAGCCGGCCTCAAAACAATAAGTTTGGCATGCCTTTAACTGTCTAAACGCTTTGTACATACTTCGCTGTTTTTTGGGCTGTCGAGGGTACGACCCATGTAGCCTATCTTGTGGTTGTGGCGTAATGCGCGAATTCTCATTGGCTAGTAAGGTGGATTAGGTGTGTTGCGGTTTCACGCCTGGTCGGCTTTAGTTCAGGAAGTCTTAGTTTGGAATGTGGCATCGAGACAGATTCATGTGTATCATAGAACAGTAGTTTGTTTGTACTTTACTTTTTTGTATTTCTTGCCTGTTACTCTGCCTGCGACACTGTGGTCTGTGGTAATGGTCTGTGGTAGTGGTCTGTGGCGGTCTGTGGCGGTCTTGGGCGGTCTGTTGTACAGGTCAACACCAATTTCTCATTTAATTGTAAACTTTGCCCACTTTTCTTCCCGCTGCGTTCCGTTGTATTAGTTGCGCTATTTGTCGTGCCTTGTGTGGCGTATCTTGTTTTGGCTGTGTGTTGTGATTGAGGTGTGGTTATGGTATTTACCACGGACCCTACCCAAAAATTCACCACTCCCTTTCATGACCACGCGACGAAGAGGCTCGAGTATCGGCCAAATCAACGTGGGCGACACGCAGGGCTCGTCGCTGAGCACAGCGGTGTCTGAAAATGAGTTGAGAAGACAGCACGCCGACCGCAAGGCGAGCCCGGCCACGCCGAGGGCACGCAAATCGCGCGCAACGCGGAACACCTGGCTCGTGCCCATGGCGCTTCTCGCCGTGTTCCACGCCGCACGCTACGCCTCGCGACCGGAATCGGTTGTTGACGGCGAGCACTGGATGGACTGGTGCCTGAACCTGTCGTACCGCGTGCCCGGCACGGAGATGTTTGGCAAGGGCAAGCGGGACTGGTTCTATCTCGCGTACCACGTCGTGTTCTTTACGTGGCTGCGCGAGTTCTGCATGCAGATCGTGCTCAAGCCGATGGCGCTCGTGCTCGGCCTGAAGTCGAAGCACAAGATCAACCGGTTCCTCGAGCAGGCGTACTCGCTGCTCTACTACGGCGTGGCCGGGCCCGTCGGCCTCTACATCATGAAGTACCGCTGCCCCGAGCTGTGGTACTTCAACACGACGGCTTTCTACGAGAACTTCCCGCACCGCGAGGTCGACGGCTTGTTCAAGGCGTTCTACCTGCTGCAGGCCGCGTTCTGGGGCCAGCAGGCGCTCGTGCTCATGCTGCATCTCGAGAAGCGCCGCAAGGACTTTCAGGAGCTCGTGTTCCACCACATCGTCACGGTCGCGCTCATCTGGCTGTCGTACCGCTTCCACTTCATGAACATCGGCCTGGCCGTGTTCATCACGATGGACGTCAGCGACTTCTTCCTTGCGCTGTCGAAGCTCCTCAACTACGTCGAGTCGCCGGCCGTTGGGTTCTTCTTTGTCATTTTCGTCATTGCGTGGATCTACCTGCGGCACTACCTGAACCTCGTCATTCTGTACTCCGTCGCCACGGAGTTCCGCACGGTTGGGCCGTACGAGCTGAACTGGGTCACGCAGCAGTACAAGTGCTACATCTCGCAGCCCATCACGTTTACGTTGCTGTTCTTGCTGCAGCTCGTGAACCTGTACTGGCTGGCGCTCGTCCTGCGCATTGGCTGGCGCTACGTGAAGCACAACGTCAAGGAGGACGTGCGCTCCGACGACGAGGACGAGGACTAGACGTTTGTACATACCAGCGTACGATAAGTACAGCACGTACGATGAGGCACGGCACGGCAGGCATGGCAGGCACGATGGGCACGACAGGACATACGCCAGAGTATGGCAAAGGCCAGACGGTCAAGCAGTTGAGGCTCGTCAGGGCTCGAGATCCTGCCGGCAACTAAGCCCGCCAAGCTGTCAAACCCGCCAAGCTCATGGAGGCCATCATGCCCGTCAAAGTCGGTCCCGGCAGTGTGTATAGATCTATATAAAGCAGTATTCCTGGACCGTCACCTAGGCGTGCGCTTAGAATTCATGAGCCACGGAGGCACGTTCGGTGTTGATGTTGGAGGCCGCAATTCTGGCAAATTTGTATACTCATTGTGCTTGATTATGTGCCGATTTGGGTGCTTTGTATGTTTCGTAAGTTTGCATGCTGATGTTAATTACTATGAATTGGCTGGCTCGTCGTTTGGGATGTACCGCGTTCCCATGTTGTATAAATTCGATTAGCACCAGAAGCGGTAGAAGCGGTAGGGGAACGGGCTCGAGCGGAGCTTCTCGGCCTGCTCGCGGTTCTGTTGGATGAGCACCTCGCTGTCGCCGCGCATGCCCGTGTTCAAGTCGATGTTCGACGCCTTGACGAACCAGAACTTCTCGCGGAAATACAGCCTTGAAAGCGCGTAGATCACAAGCACAATCGGCACAGACAAGTACGCCTCGAAGAAGCCTTCTGCGCTCGGGCTCTCGTGCACGGGGAACAGCGCCACCCAGAACTGCAGGCAAATGACGGCGAGGTTCAGTAAAGTGCCAATAATCGGCGTGATGATCCCACCAATCGGCGTGAACGTCAGCTCCTCGAGCGACCGGCCCTGCGCACGCATGGCCATGTACAGCCGCACGCACGAAAGGTTCATGGCACCCCAAGTGAACAGTGAGGACAATCCCGAGATTGCCATGAGCCAGTTGAACACCGTGCTATAGTCGCTGTACGCAGCAAGGAAACACAGGAGCCCGAACAACGCCGACAGTCCGATTCCGACAAGGGGCCGGCCCTGCCGGTCGATGTAGCCGAAAATCTGCGGGGCAAAGCCTTGGGCAGCCATGGACGCTACAGTTCGTGAGGCCGCAAACACGCCGGCGTTGCCCACGGACAGCACGGCCAGGCAAATAACAACGTTGAAAATGCTCGGCAGTGCACGCACGTTCGCGTTGCTGATGGCAATAACGAAGGGCGACGCCCGACCATCGCTCGACGAGCCGAGGCGGTTGTCCGTGTACGGCACTAAGCAGCCAACGAGCACGAGGCTAACGATGTAGAACAGGCAAACCCGCCAAAACACCTGTTTGATGGCCCTTGGCAACGCCCGGGCCGGGTCCCGCGTCTCGGCGGCTGCAAGGGCAGCCAGCTCGCTCCCGCCAAAGCTAAACGCGGCGTTCACCATGACGCTGATCACGGATTTCACGCCGGACACAAACGAGCCGGGGTTGTACCAGAAGTGCGCGCCAATGTACTTCCCCGTGAGACCGTACAAATAGTACGGCTGGCTTGCGAGGTGGTTCTCGGCGTACGTCCCGCTGTACCCGCCGCACGACACAACAATGCCGAAGATACAGAACCCAATAACGGCCAGCGTTTTGATGATCGACAGCACGGCCTCGCCCCAGCCGTAGCCGCTCGCTCCAAACAGGTTGATAATGAAGATCACGGCATAGAACAACGAGACCCACGCAGCCTTGTTCACGTTCGTGGCACCGTTGTTGTCGGAGTCCCAGTACGACAGCGTGATGGCCGAACTAATGAGCTCGAGGGGCACGCTCACGAGCCACGACTCCAAGTAGATCCACGCAAGGGCGCACCCCACGCTTCTGCTCAGAAAACGGCTCCCAAATTGGATGTACGAGCCGTTTACGGGGTACGCCGTGGCGAGGCACCCGACGGACTGCATAGTGCAGAAAATCATGAACCCCATGATGCTGAACCCAATAACAACACCACCGACGCCGCCCGACTGCAAGCTGCCTCCGCTTCCAATGAACAAACCACTGCCAATTGATCCGCCAATGGCAATAAGCGAGATCTGGAACGAGTTCAGGCTGCGTTTCAGCGGGGCTTTAGACGTCAAGTAGTTCTGGATCTCCTCTTCGCTCAGGCCTTCGGTGTCAACACCTTGTAAATCGGCGCGTTTGAAACCATCCCAGATGTCTCTAAAGAATCCTCGGCTCTGTGCTGGCGCTGCTTGCACGCCAGTGACGTCCGAGTGCGTCGAGCTGACCTCGACCTCGGTTCTCGGTTTCTTCTCGATGTCCATTGCCTGTAGTGCTTGACCAAAAGATGACGGTCCGTTTACACGCCCAAGGCAGCTCAATGCCGTAAAGCTGTTCCGGAACCCGTATTTATGCGCAAAAGTGGCTGCGTCTGCGTATTTGGAGCTCGGCAGCCAATGCGTGCTGCCGCGGCCCTTGCCCTTGATAATGCAGAGATATAGGTACAGGGTTAGGCCCGCGCGTAGCTAGGGTCCCCTGATAAGCGATTGCGCGATTCAGGACTGGAACTACGCAACTTCCTTGTACACACCGCGCCCCGGGAAACGGCAATTGCACGCGATATTTCACAACCGAACTAAAATAAGTCTATATATCCGTGTAGCTTACTAACCAACAAAAAAAAAGACTGTGTGCTTGCCGTCTCATACCGGGTTACGGGCCGGAGAGGGCGCAGTGTTCCTTGACCACTCATGCGCCCCACATTACGCCAGCCCAACCTCGCCGGCCTGAGCACGAAAGATAAGGGCATGCGGCATAGGCGGCTAACGACGCCGATAGCGGTGGGTTGCGGTGAAACCGATGGCGAGCTGTACAGTGCAATTGCGAGCTCGATCTGCGACATTTGAGCATAAACAAATTAGAGAGTTTAAACTGCAATGGAACGTGGAACCGATTGCTCCAGAACCAAGGTCAATACATAAGCTGATAAGGCCTATTATAGTATAATGGCACTCTAGTTAATTACTGCATAGTGCTTTCGTTACGGCATGATCAGCCCAGATACCTGCTGATTGCTTATCGCAGAATGGCTCCGAGGTGCTT
The DNA here is from genome assembly GCA_030579735.1 of Starmerella floricola. Lineage (NCBI taxonomy): Eukaryota > Fungi > Ascomycota > Dipodascomycetes > Dipodascales > Trichomonascaceae > Starmerella > Starmerella floricola. The sequence goes on along the minus strand of JAKTRP010000001.1, from coordinate 705,102 downwards.
ATCGTACGTCACACCGATTGTGGAGAAGTAACGGCGTTACGGCGTTTATCGTAGGTAGCACGTAAATAGTGCTTATCACATAAACAGGAGGTGTCTTCGTTAGCATATGAGTTCGCTATGGCATATGCCGTCCCGGCTTTGCTTGGGTATGGCTAGTCTACAAGGAACAGTGCTCCAAGATTCCTATCGACACTTCCATGTGCTGTGCCTAATATCACATCAGTGCTCAATGCTTATCACATCGTTGCGTCTATAATGCGTTCCGATAAGGAGTGCTAGTGCAGTAGCATTACGAAAAGAAAAGGAACAATTGAAGCCCAGCACGTATTGCATCCGCATTGTTAAGTACCATTTAGGCGTGTATAGCTCAGCAGTTGATTGTGATGCCTTATCGCATGCACATCACGCGAAGCGTGTCCGACAACGTTACCAAAGCAGTGTTCCAAGCTCAAACAATACAATATCAGTGTAGGCCGTAACAGCCAGGTATCAGCCAACGGCTTATCGTGTACGGATGCGTAGCCCACTGTTCTTGAGTTGTAAGGTCTACAAGTAGTGCAGTATGCGTTACGTAGTATGTACATTAAAGAAGCTGCTTCTCCGTCTCGGAAACGTCTGCGAAGTTACGCGGAGGCGGAGCCGGCGCGTTTTCCGGAGCCTCGCCGTTGCGCAGCGCCTTTTTCGCGGCTTGCAAACGCCGGAACTCGGCAACACGAGCTGCACGGCCACGCTCGGCCGCACGCGAAAGCACTCCGGCCACAAGATCCGCGAACCGCAGCGAGTCGTCGTTGCCCGGCACAGCGTACGTGAGCAGGCTCGGCTCGCTGTCTGTGTCGACAATGCCCGCTGTCGGAATGCGCATTTTGATGCACTCGAGCAGCATTGCACGGTTCTCGACAGGGTTCAGCACAACGGCAAGGTCCGGCTTGATGATCGTGTCGCCGAGGCTCGGGCTGAGCTGCCGGCGCGTTGGCTCGTCGGCCATGTCGACCTCCGCACGCTCGACTTTAGTTTTCAGGCCCGTGAGCGTCTGGTAGTTCGTGAACGTACCCGGGACCCACCGGTTGTGCACGTAGAAGCCGCGCGCGCGCTGCGCGGCACGCTCGACCGTGCGCTGTTGGTCCGCACGCGTTCCAACAAATAGAATGAGGCCGCCGCCGCGCGCGAGCTCCTCAACGACGCGCGACACGCGCCGCAGCGCCGCGAGCGTCTGCTGCAGATCGATAATGTGGATGCCCTCGCGTACGCCATACACAAACGGCATGCAGTTCGCACGGAGCCGGTGCGTCGCGTGGCCAAGGTGTGCGCCCGCAGCCAGGAGCTGCGAAATACCCGTCTCGGCCATGCTGCGCGGGTGGTTCAGCGTCTCGTGCGGTCTATAAACATCCGAAATGTTTGCGCCAAGCGCGTGGACTTGGCGCGCATGGAAGAGCTGGCGCACATACATTTCCGAGGCCGAGTACGGCTCGGCTTCGTCCGTTTGCACAAGCCCCGGGAACCGCGCGCGGCCGCTCAGGTTGCCGTCGCTAGCGGAGCCTGTCGCGGAGCTGCCCGCGCCGCGCTGCGACATGCGCGTGAATGCAGAGACATCGACGCCGCTGACCTGCTCGGCGATCTGCTGCGCTGAGTGCTGCGTCGGGTCGACGCTGTGCACGAACTCGTCTAGAAACGCATCGAACTCGCTAGCAAGCTTCGCGCGCATGTCCGGGCTAAGCTGGGCCATATCCGGGTTCGCGAACGACGCCGTTTTCACGGCCTCGCGCAGCTCCGCAATGGAGCTTGCTGGAGTCCGCACATTAGCCGTTGGCGTCTCGGCGGTTGGAGCCTCGGCCGTTGGTGCACTACCATCAGCGCCCGCACCCGCGCCCGCGCCGGAGCCGGCAGTGCTCATGTACCTCCACATAGCACGCACTGGCGTATGCAAAGAACGCATCTGCGCTCGGCGAAGCTGAGCTCGCTCGCATGCGGCGATCCAGCTCATACAGATTTTCAGTACGGATGAGCGTTGAAAAATCTCGGGGCGCCGCCATACGCTCGTGGTCCTTACCCAGCCATAACCGAGCCATGCCATAACCGAGCCATGCCATAACCGAGCCATGCCATAACCGAGCCAGAAACAGCCCGTAGAGTCAAGTGCAGAATATTGAGAATATATTGTAATTTTTAAATTTGAAGATGTTGTAGAGCGTGCCTGATCTGTTGCATGATGCGCGAACCGAAGCTCATTGTACGCAAGACAAGGATAAACATGTATACATAGTCCGGATATGTATGGCCAAATATACATAGTCAAATATAGTCAAATATACATAGTCAAATGTACATTGTCAAATATACATTGTCAAGTATGCGTGGCAAATTGTATACTCAAAAAAAGGATATGTGAGATTGGCTTAGAGACAATGTGCGCGCATGAATACGTATAAGCTTCCCTTGCGATCTGTAGCCGGTTTGTCATGGAGAAACTACCATGCCGTTCTCTAGCCAGCCTGTCTGCCTGGGCCTTGGGCTCCCACTTCCTTCTCGAGCGTGCAGAACGTCACCTGAAATGTTAGTAAACTAACCTGCGTCCATATGCGATCCAGATTGGCATGTAGTGAGGCAGAGACCTGATAGAATGTATTGCATTTTATACAAACTGAGTGTGTATACTAAATGTACTAGTTCAATTATCGTAGGCGAAGTAAGCCCTACATTGAGGCACCACCCGCAGGTACTGTGGCAGCACTATACGCCGTGGTACGGCCATGGGACACAGAAGGCGAGTGTAGAGCACAACGTCCACAGACAAATGGCCATTAGTAGGCGACACGCTGCGTTTTCGAGGCAGCCGCAGCCTCGGCAGCCTTGCGTTCGTCGGCCTTCTTCTGTTTCTCGCGCAAAATGGCGGCATCGCTCTCTCCACGGGCCCGCGGGTCGCCCTGCTTCTTGTTCTTGCCCTTCTCGTCCTTCTTCTGGTTCTTCTGGCGCGCTAATTCGCGCTGGTTGCCGCGAGACATTCCGTGCTTTGCACACAAGCTGTGTTACGGAGATGGGGCCGGTTCCGCGTGACTGCCATATATAATGGCGGCCAGCGACTCGTGATGGTCGGCCGAGGCTTACGCAACGCAGGCGTCCAGCCTGCCCTGACGACACACCTTGCACGCGTTCACGGCCCTCCAGAATGCCGCCTAAAGATGTGAAGTCTGCGAAGAAACTTTATGCGAAAATGAAGAAGGAGAAGAAGGCAGGAAGCCGTGACCAAACACCGGCCGGCACGGACCCTGCCACGCCCGAGGCTAACGACGTGATAAGCACTGAAGAGGCCGGGGACAAGATAAGCACTGAAGAGGCCGAGGACAGGACAAACACAGAGTCCGGAGAGGCTAACGAGGACAAGCCCCAAAGTACTGAGTCTGAGGTTGAGGAAAAGACAAGCACTGCAGAGGCTGAGGACAAGGCAAGCACTCACTCTGAAGAGCGTGAGGTGAATATTGAGATCGAGGTGGCCAACGACCAGACCACCACTGAGCCTGAGGATGACGAGGACAAGCCCCAAAGTGCTGAGTCTGAGGCTAAAGACAAGACAACCGCTGAGCCTGAAGATGTAACTGAGGACAAGCCCCAAAGTGCTGAGTCTGAGGCTAAAGACAAGACAACCGCTGAACCTAGAGAAACCGTGAACGTGGCTGAGGCGTTGACGCCGGCTCCTGAAGCGACTACAGAGGCAACAGAGGCGCCCGCCCAGGCAACCGCGGAGGTTGGTGCAGAAGAGGCCACGGCCATGCCTGTGACTACTGACACACCTGCCACAGAGGAGCTAAAGGAGCCAAAGGAACCAGAGGAGCCAAAGGAGCCAGAGGAGCTAAAGGAGCCAGAGACTACTGAGACAGAACCGGCGGGCAAGTCTGAACCCGCTCGCGCACTGGAGTCCTCCGTGAAGTCTCCCGTGCACGTCGATACGGAGGCCGTTAACGAGGCGGCGAAGGAAGTGAGGACGGGCGTGCCCGTGGAGGCCATGCAGGGCCGGGCCGGGCAGGACGCAGAGAAAATGGCTGCATTGCGACAACAGAACGATGACTTACAGCTCTACGTGAAGAAGCTCGAGTCGAAAATCCAAAGGCTCGAGAGCGAGCTCAGTGCATCGCGAAGAGGCGAGGTCTCGCTCTCGCCGCAGCTCCAGGCCCACGAGGACCTGCAATTGGACCGGAGCCGTAACCGCACGTCCTCGTTTGTGGAGGCCGACCTCTACTCGGAGGCAGAAAAGGTCTCGGCACGCCGTGAGCAAATGGAGAAATGGAAGGGCTACCAGCTGGATCTGCGGCCCTGGACGACACGCCAGAGCTTCGGGCCGGTTGTCACAGTTTGAATATAATAAATAAATACGTAATTAAAAAATCATCATTAAAAGTCGTCACGAAAAAAAAATCGTCAAGAAAAAAAAGTGGGCCGTCCACAGTCCAGACCGTGGTCGAATTTCCCTCAAGTTTGTCCTAGCCGTAAGCGTGTCCTAGGTGCGTCCTAGGTTCGTAGGCTAGTTGGGCGAATTGACTAGCGACAATAACGAATTGCGTTGGGACTACCTTCTGTCCTTCACAGTTGTGTTAACGGTAATTTCGTCCCATCTCACGCGGTTTCGCGATGCGTGTCTATTATGAGACCGCGATGATGACTGCATAGGAAGTCTGTCGAATCGGTTGAGGCGCTCTCCTGGCATGGTTGCGTGAGCGTGTGTGTAGTCGCGGAACATTGTGCTGTTGTTTACCTGTATCTTTGTGGTCAACTAGGGCTTTGCACTGTAGTTGTGAAAAAAATTAAAACTGGGATCTTTGTGGACTTATATACACTTCCACGACTAGCGGGCGAGGATGCACTGGGCAGAAGGAGCTCCGATGTAAAGTCAGGTGCGTAGGGGTGGGGCGAGGGTATGCACTGAACACATGCAAGTTGGACACGCAGACGCATGGAGCCTTTTAGCGTGCCCAGAATATGGACCACCAAGCGTGGACACGCAGTGGAACTGGTCATGATTGCACACTGAAACTCCGAATGGAGGGGCTCCATATTTTCCCGCGCACTTTCATAGCACTGTGAGCCAATTTGCTCGCCTCTGCGCACCTAGCCGGCTTTTCTTTCACGGCCCCACTTTCGGTCCTGTCGCTGTTGGGCAGTGGGGCGTTTGGGACCCGTGGCGGCTGAGAAAGAAAAGGTTCGAGATGGTGAGGGAAATCATACGGGGTTGGGCTGGGGTATGGCACATAGTAAAGCATGATTCCTGGGACCATGCGTGGGCAGCTCCGCCCCTGCACGAGCCTCAACTATGAAGCCTTATCTCGAAGGCTGTGTTATTTTTTTTCTTTACTTTTTTTGGGTGGCAGAAATAAATAAAAAATTTCATTAATTCTAAAAAGTCCTCACTAAAATTAAAAAGAGTTATGGGAGTGGGGGCAAACAAAGTTTGTTTGTTTGTATGGACGCGCGCTCCTGTGTGGCCGAACTGTGGGCCTCTACGAAGCTGACTCGGTTTAATCCGCTGCATATTTCTCCGCGAATTGGGTGGCCTACCCCACTCACTACGCACGCTTCTAAGCTCTGCAGCGCCTATTCTTAGTCACAGAGGTACTGGAGCGTACCCCAACCGCGATTTTACGATGTGGAGTGGATGCGACTAAACGATCGTTTACGAGCGCCGGCGGCAGTGGGTACGGAAAGTGGGATCAACTGCACAGACCCGGCAATTGAGCGCACCAATGGCACTAAATTAGACGGACGAGTGCACCATTCTCACGTTTTCTGGCTCTGTTTCGCCCAGTACTATTGGATCTGGGCCCAGGCGTCTCCTCCTATCTTGACTGGGCTGACGAACCCTGATCGGGTGACTCCAGGGGGGGGGTGATTAGTCACCCCATTTCCTGACCCGGTAACCCAGATATCCCAGGTATGACAACTGCCCAGATTCGGCGCATCCATACAGATAAGGCTCCCGTGGCAATCTTATGTGCTGCGTACTGAAGTTATAAAACATACGTAGCCAGTTACTTGTAGAATTTTAGTAGACTCAGCGAATTGCAGGCGCTAAAAAAGGCGCACGCTGGCCCGTGGTGGGACGGCGCCACGTTCTCGTGGGTCACGCGCATTCTCGCTCATTCTCAGCGGTGCGATATGAGCACGTAAAAGAGAATAAACAGACCCATGAATCTCAGGTTGTGTAGATCGTCGTTGATGTCTAATGCCTAGTTTCCCATTTAAATGAATACGTTTGTACATGAGGTAAATAGTGCTATAAACAAGAGCGTTCAATGAGTACTTAATCTGTGCGAGCAAGCTGCATCGCCGTCGTAGTTATCAGTCGTACATATTTGTGAGTGTGAGGAGCCGTCCCGCCAGCCGATTGGCCTGGTAGGGCGATAATTGACAGGGGCGCTAGCTCTAAGCTTGACTATGCAGCCCACAGTAAGGCGCCTAGCCTCGTTAAACGCCACTTTGACTCAGGTTTCAGCCGAATGGTGTTTGATTGACGTGGGCACAGGGGCGAATCATGCACTGGGCTCAATAGATGTGCACTATTTAAATAACTTACCATGTACATACTGTGTAAGTATGGCGGGCAAAACTACAGCGATTTGCACTCCTTATCGAATATCGGAGCCTTAGACGTCCGTTACCGTTTCTGCATCGGCTCGGCGAAACCTGTGCAGCGACCTGTCCAGGTGGGGTTAAAGCGGCAGCCCCTCCACCGTGCCTCATGGGCAGCGGCCCATGAAAGTATGACTCCAGCACCATATATGAGGGAACAAGCACTCTATTTAGTGTATAATACCCCTATTTAACCCATTCTCGCTTAATTGCCCATGCGCCCAAGATTTCACGCAGTGTTTGTATGTTTACCGTACGTGCTGCATGTGCACTACTACGTCTGGACGGGACAGGAGAAAGTACAGACAACCCTTCCCCTTGCTGTGCAGCGCCTATTGACGTCCCAATTACCGGTGCCTCAACCTAACCCCGAGAGGACGCAGAGCGCTTGGGACGAAAGGTTGAGGCGCCGTGCAGGCGGACCCCTACAGATCCGAGGTCACGCCTGAACGGCCCGCGGTGCACACTACACAACACGGGCCATTTGCAGGAAATACACACTCTTGGCCAGATTGAATATATAGTAAACTTGTACATAGATCAAAGTGATCCAGGACGTGGGGGGTCGGCACCGTGTAGAATAAAAGAGTCGAGCATTTTCCCGTGAGTCGAGAATACCTGACGACGCTTGAGCACGCTTGAACACGCTTGAGCACGCTTGAACACGCTTGATTACGCTTGAACACGCTTGATTACGCTTGAACACGCTTAAGCACACCCGCCACTTAAACCAGTCAGTTCAGTAAACACAGCAGCAACTGAATACAGCAGCCAACGAAAGCCTACCCCACGCAGTCTCAATGCACGTAGGTACGCTTCTACGAGATCACACAGCGTTGAGCGCTCCATTGAGCACGAAGCCACCATCGACCAACGTGTCATGAGGTGATCTCGCAGATCTTTTCTGGATATGCTTCAAGCTACCAATGTCGCGTAGAGCGATACGTAAAGCAGCCGTGAACGAGTAAAGGCCAGAATTGAAGAGCTGGATGTGAGCGATCACTTGTAGGAGTAGGCCCGATTGAAAGTGGGCACAATGTGGGCACGAAGCGCGCACGAATACAAGAAACACGAACATTAGACAGAGCCACACCCATGACAGCCAAGTGACTCTGTCATAAGACAATGTCATAAGACACTTCAACACGCTGTTTAAGGCACTGTTTAACACTGTTATAAGACCCAGCCATAGGACTGCCACAAATCAGAGCCATAGATGACAGCCAGATGACAGCCAGCCATACGTTACCATGAGACACGACAAACTAGCACGCCTCAGTCTCGAAGCTCGCCCGAGATTTCACGGCGCACGGCGTCGTGGATCTCGTGAACAGTCTTCTCCTTGTTGTTTGCGCGAACAAACATGGCCTCACCTAGAGTGAGGGGCTGGACCTTGCCGCCTCAGCCTCAAACAAAAAGCAGGGAAGATAAATAATATGTACATTAGCTGGCACGGCAGAGAAGCTCGCCCGAGATTTCACGGCGCACGGCGTCGTGGATCTCGTGAACAGTCTTCTCCTTGTTGTTTGCGCGAACAAACATGACCTCACCTAGAGCGAGGGGCTGGACCTTGCCGAGCGGGCGGCCCGTGCACAGGCCGAGCATTTCCTGGTACGTGGCAAACACGCGGCGGTTCGGATGCGAAACAAGATGCATGCGGCTGAGCACGGGCCGGAAGCTGCGGTACTTCAGGCCGAGCCACAGGCGGCGCGTGCTGATGTTGTCAAAAGTCGTTGGCGTGTACTCCTTGTCCGGCCCACGCAAGTCTCCGCGTTGCACGGACGACAGAAATCCTTCTTTGTACAGGCCCACGGCGATCTGGACGTGCAGCCTCGACATGGGGATGCTCGTGAGGGGCTTCATGACGCGGCTGACGTTCTGCAAGTGGGCACAGGTGTACCCAAGGTTGACGAGCGACATCGCGAGGGTCTTAGAGGCCGGGTATGAGCTAGAATCCTCGGCGAGCTGGGGCTTCGATGGGCCTTGTAGCGGTGCTCGTTGAGCGTGAAAAATCCCTCGCCCCGGCTTTCTCATCGAGCTCGCCAAGGGCACGGGCCACACCACACCACACTACACTACACTACACTACACTACACCACACCGCACCACTACACTACACCGCACCACTACACTACACCACACCGCACCACTATGCATTAAAACAGTACGCATGCACTCGGCGTCGTTACGCACATACAAGACACAGAAAAGACACACAAGTACGTAAGTACATATTTACACAAATACACACAATTAGAACACGCAATACGGGCCTACACAGGTCTACGCAGGGGCACACAGCCCACAGCATGCTTATTACTTCCTCCGTCTCGTCTTTAAGCACAGCTTTGAGCCCTCAGCTCTGCCGTCCAATGGCCGTTGAGATCCCGCATCTACATCAACTCTAGTAAGCTCATGGACTTGAGATCGCGAGTAACGGGTTGTAGCGGGATCGTAGGGTTCGGCACGTCGCCCGGCCCTCTACACTTAGTCAGCTACGACGTAAGCAGCCAACGGTTAAGAAGCACGCTGGATCGGGAAGCTGTAGTGCCATATATGCTACGTACATTCCGTGTCGCCAGCGCTCGCGCACCAATCTGCGCTCCGATGAGGGCTCGGCCTTCGGTGTTCCGAATGTACTCTTCGGGCAAGCCGTCCGGCCTGGGCAATACGGGCCCGACCCCGCCGAAGCGGGACACGCCGGCCCCGCCCGGCAGCGGTGGATCAGGCCCGAACAAGGGCCAGCAGTACCCGAAACTGCGCTACTTCTTCCTGATTATGGGCCTCGGCACGCTCGGGTTCCTCGGCAGCCTGCAGCTCGTCGGAGACAAGCGCAGCAAGGGCGAGTTGAGCGAGGCCGACTACGAGTCGTTGAAGGCCCAGGCCAAGAAACGCGCGTTTTCAGAAAACGAGGCGTTTGTTGTGTTTGTTCTTGGCGGGCCCGGCAGTGGCAAGGGCACGCAATGCGACAAGATCGTGAGCGACTACAACTTCAGCCATCTCAGTGCCGGCGACCTCCTTCGGGCCGAGCAGCAACGGCCCGGCAGCGAGTTTGGCGAGCTCATCCAGTCGTACATCCGTGCGGGCAAGATTGTTCCGCAAGAAGTCACGATTGGCCTGCTGAAAAACGCCATGAAGGAGGACATTGCGCGCGGCACGCACCACTTCCTCATCGACGGGTTCCCGAGAGAAATGGACCAGGCCCTGACGTTCGAGGAGACGGTTGTGCCCTCGAAGTTCACGCTGTTCTTCGAGTGCCCCGAGCAGGTCATGCTCGAGCGCCTCCTGAACCGCGGGAAGACGAGCGGGCGTATAGACGACAACATCGACTCGATTCGCAAGCGGTTCAAGGTGTTTGTCGGCCAGAGCATGCCCGTAGTCGAGTACTTCGACACGGCGGGCAAGGTCGCAAAGATGCGTTGCGACGAGCCCGTGGACGAGGTGTACGCGAAGGTCCAGGCGACCCTCAAGCAGCACGGCGTCTCGCCGGGCAAGTAACGCACACACTATACACGAACTAGAGTAGTTGGATCACAGAGGCGGTTCAAGCCTTACTAGCTAACGAAATAAATGTGACCTCTGTTCCAACCTTATGGATACTCGCACTGTAAACTCGCACTTTGTTACTCGCACTTTGTAAACACTCGCGCCTTATCACACCCGCACCTTATTGACACTCGCACACTTTATTGACACTCGCACCTTATAGGCTCGCACCTTATACACTCGCACACCATAGACTCGCACACCATAGACTCGCACACAATAGACTCGCACCTTATACGCACACCATAGCTGTCGCCTTAGAAGAATTGCAAGTGTAATTGAGGGCTTTACGTAGCGGTCTAGATACATAATAAAGAACTTGTGTTCAGTATTGCGGCGGTACGCCTTACCGTCAATCATGGCCTAGATATAATAGAAACTTGTGTTCAGTATTGCGGCGGGGCGCCTTACCGTCAATCATGGCCTCGCTGTTATGCCTTGCTTCCCAAATGCCTTAATCGTGTCCTTACTTACTCGTATTCAGGGCATTTTCTGGCTTTTTTAGTCCCCGCGATTCGGCGAGCTGTTCAATGCGTTCACGCACGTCAGCAAGCGTGGCTGCACGCACTTTCTCTTGGCCCGTCCGGTTGAGGTGCTGTTGCGTGTGCGTATGGTTCAGAAACGAGACGTTGTCCTTGAACGTGAGGCCGCACGGCTCGCACAGGAAGCCCGCATTCGCGCCTGCTAGCCGGACGCCTTCCATGGCGGTTGGTAAGCCCTCGCCCAGCTACACTCGAGATGCGCAAGGCAGATGCGCGAGGCAGACGCTTGTCGATGTAGAGTGAGACCCCATGCGTGAGAATTGCAGTAACTGTAAACAAAATACGAGTATATCCAAATTTAGCTTGGCATTCTGATCCGTGTCATGCAGCGTGGCGTGACCCGCTGACGTCAATCGGTATACAGCTTACGGCATTTGTAGGGTATCAAGACGTTAGTGGAACTGTCAAAGTGTAAATTCTAGATAACTTGTTCAGTCTTACGGTGCCGTGCGTTGCCATCGCCCGCCCATTGGCCGGGATCCCACGAGCCCGTGTCTCTGTAACGCATGCTCTACCCTATTATTCACCCTCTAAGGCAAATTGCAAGGCATTTACGATTCCGATCTCGCGTGCCGAAATTACGACAGCATTTACACGATGTACGCACTTTGTAGCCCACCAAAAGGCTATTATTAGCCACGCATGCCCTTACCTCGAGACGCAGGCCGAGTAAACCAACAAGGGCCTGAAATCTGCAAGGAGCTTCGTGCCTCTAAATTAGCTAGTAGTTCCCGACTGTTCGACAAAGCAGGAGCTTCTGTAGAAGCGAGTAGTGCTCAGAACGTTTGTAATGTTCGTAGGTGTTGCGCACCCACCCCTCAAAGCACGTACATAAGGCACAGCAACCCTGGCCCACTAGGCTTGTCGAATCGCTGATCTCGACGCCATAATCTGGAAAAAATATCATGCTCGACTCTAAAAATCTTGCGAAACGCTCTAGCTACGCAGTAGTTGGTCCTGGCGGGCTCGCGAAGTTGCCGCGCGATGGCCTACCGATTTGTGTCCAATCAGAGGGCTCTTAGTGTGGGCGCATAAGATCGTTGCGTCAGGTGGAGTCCTTGTCCTCCAGGCACAGTACGTCATCGTTGGGCTCGTCTCTAAATATAGCCCACTGAAGAAGTATATAAACGGCTGCAACGAGTCGAATTCTGTACCGACACTTGTCCGACACTACTCCACACTCTACTTCAGTCTTCTGCACTCCTATGAAGCTCGCACTCATCTCGCTCATTCTTGCTGCCTTCAGCACGGCCAGCGCCGAAGCGGCCACGAAACGTGCACGCCGCGATGCGGACTCGATCACGGTCACCGTTTAAGCTGGACCTAGCATTGCACGCAATTGCTAGCCACTCAGCACTCAATTGTATTTTATCCCACCATGTACTACGTCGTCTTAACAATGCAACATCTTACTTCCTAACAGCATCGATGCATCTCCTTGCTCAACAATGCTGGCAAAAGTAAGCAATGCTTAATGGCCGGCAACCCCGTTGCAGCACATCAAGCATGTGAGCCTCAACGGACCGACAACAGACCGGCACCTTAACGATTCGTACCTTGACGGTTCATACCTTAACGGTTCGCACCTTAACGGCTCGTAACCTTTAAAGCTTTTACAGACAGTATTGACGTCCTTGTGGTTACTGGCTCGTACACGGTAGTTAGCACATCAGATAAGGCAGTGCTTGAAGTGGGATGCAGTGACGTTAAAAACACAATCCTGGCGTGTAGAATGTATAATGCGAATAAGTAAGAATAAAAAGTCTAGTAGAGCAGGCCGCGTCTGTATCCTGCGTGTGTTCATTAAACGAGACGACCGCGGGCATATGGCATGCACCCGCCGAGCACGGGCCCTTGCCCATGGACTTCAGAGGCGCCGTTGTCGAGGACCTTGATCTGCCCCCGCCAAAGGCCGTTTTCGAGTCGACTAGCGTTGCCGAAGTGCTTGATCTCGTGCTCGAAGACGGCCCCGAGGCGCCGCTCGTTGTTCCCGTGGTGGGCGCCTCAAACCGCGTCGCTGGCTATGTCCTGGCTGACGACCTTGTCGAGGGCAGCGAAACCGCCGTTCAGCATGTGATGCACGGCGAAGGGCCGGGCAGCGAGCAAATCAGCGTTGCTTCGCCCGTCGAAAACCTTGTTGCGCAGTTCCCTGCACGCCGCACCGTCGAAATCTGGGACGCGAGCGCAGTGCGAGTCCTTGCCGTTGCAACCGAGCACGACGTTCACACGCGTCTGCGCAAACTCGCCTAGCACGATCGTCGTACCAGCCATTAAAAAGCCCACGTAACTTAAACCTCGATCACACATAATGAAGCGGCCAGTGTAGCCCGTGAGAGCCTCAGGTTTGTGCGAACTCTCAGGTTAGTACGTACGATCCGTGTCCCGCAATTGGGCGAGCCGTGTCACGTATTTGCGGGCGAGTCGTGTCACGCATTTGCCGGCGAATCGTGAGGCTCGTGGGCCGCCTCCTCGGCCTTCGCACGAGCCTGGGCCGCGGCCACGACCTGCATGAAGCGGGCCCCGGGGTTGTCGTCGTGGCCCGGCTCGTCCTCGCTGTCGCTGTCGTCGATCTGCAGGCGGTGCAGCTGCTTTGCGAGCCGGACCTGCTCGAACGCAACGCGCCAGTGCCGGCGGGCCTCGAGCTTCGGGCGAACGACGGGCAACAGATCGACCTCGGCGTTCGTGTCAGCGCGAGCAACCCACGGGTGCTGCACAACCTCATCGATCGTGATGCGCGTGGCCGGGTCGTAGTCGAGCATGCGCTCAACGAGCCGTTTCGCCTCGTTGCTGACCTGCGTCCAGTATTTCGGGTAGAAGTACGGCTTGTAGCCCGGTTTCACCTCGGCCATGAAGTCCTCGGCCGTCTCGGCCTGGAACGGCGACACGCCGGACAGGATCGTGTACAGCACGACGCCCAAACTCCAGACGTCGGCCGGTTTCGCGTGGCCGTCGCTGCCGAACACCTCCGGGGCGGCGTAGCCGAGCGAGCCCGCCGCCGACGTGATGACCTGCTCCTCGGACATGAGGCTCTTCGCCACGCCGAAGTCGCAGAGCACGAGCGGGGCACTGCCGTCGGGCGTTTCGCTCTCGTACAGCAGGTTTTCCGGCTTGATATCGCGATGCACGATGTTGCGGTGGTGCAGGTACTGCACGGCACTGCTCACTTCGCGGATGACGCGTGCCGCATCGCGTTCCGTGAAGCTGCCGTAGTCGATGATGCGGTCGAACAGCTCGCCGCCCGTGCACAGCTGCGTGACCATGTACAGCTTCTCCTTGCTCTCGAACCACTCGCGCAGCTGCACGATGTGCGGGTGGTCGAGCGATTGCAGGATCTCGAACTCGTTTGTGACGGCCTGCGCGTCGTTTGGCGTGCGCAGCTTCGATTTGAGAATGACCTTCACGGCCACGTCCTCCTGCGTGTCCCGGTTCCGGGCCGCCCGCACAACGCCGAACGCCCCGGCACCGAGCGTCTTGCCAAAATGGTAGTGCCGCTTGCGCACATGCGACGCGGGCTGGCCAACAACCTGCTCGAGAAACGCACTTAGTGACATGCTGGATCTCCGGTCGTAACGGCTCCCTAGCCCATATCCAGGCGCTGGCTGAGCGGACCCCTGCCCACCGTCGGGCCATGTGGAGTCCACGTCCACGCCATGCCGTCACGCACGGCCTACCCACGCATGGCCTGGGATTACTGGCTCGTTTGCTGCGTTCCGCCACGATGACTGAAATGGTTACGTACTTCTCACTTTAAAACCTGGATGGTGCCTTGGGTGCCTGGAGTGGGCTTCAGTAGGCCTTGGGAGTAGGTGCCTGGGTGCCTTGTGCTCTAGCTCGTCACCTATCCTACCTATCGATGTGGAAGAGCAGTATTGTATAGGGCAATTCTAGGCACGTAGAAGTGGTCTTTCTTGTGGTCGCTGAGCTAGCTATTAATATTGCGCTCATGAGTATACTTACGGGGATTGCCGGCCGGTGGTAGATGAGGGTTGCGTATGCACGATGGGCGCGCCTAACCCATCTCCTGGCTGTATTTCTCAGAATGTTTCACTGCGCTGCACTGTACTACATTGACTTTAGCGCCGCAATTGATCCGCAATTAATTGACCGTCGGTACTCACTTCACCTCCTCGCTCCAGGCAACCCCCTATTCGCAAGCTAGGCTGGTATCCCCAGATCTCATGAACTTTTAGTTCTCAGAATGTGCGGGTGGCTTATCGTCCGGCAAGTGCAACACATCACCTGATGGTTCTCAATTATCGGTTTCAGATGCATGCACGGAGACAGAATCCTCTACAAGCTGTGCATTTCGAGCTTGGAACTCGCAGTAATCTTTGCGGCCTTGTTTTCCGTGTTTTTCCCGCGGCTTTGTTCTCTGCTCTGGCTCTGGATCGACCACACTCCTATAGATGGACGTACGTATGTACGTATGTTTCAGTTCGTCGTACAATCCGACCCTTATCGGTGTGGTGTTATAAGCCGAATTGACCTGCTGTGCATTCTGTTTCATAACGCTTCCTGGGAACTCACTGATTTACAATGGGTACGACACGTAAAGCCTATGAAGCAGATAAGAGCACCAGCTCTACTTCTGAAAGGGAATTGAGGACTGAGGGTCGTGCTCGGAAAACAGTACGCAAATCTGAAGATACGGCAGGACTCACTGACGATGACCTCGCCGATATCGAACAGTATACAAAGCCGAGTCTTATCAGGTCGATTGAGAATATGCAAAATCACTCAACCGTGTTCGACTTCCGCTACTCACTACACGAGGAGTTTAGCATACACCCGCAGGCATTGTGGATGCTCGATCCCATGCCTGCGAATGCCTCGGAACGTCAATGGCGCCTGTCTCGACAAGTGGCGGCCGTGATCGCTCCTCGCGCATTTTAGCTCATTGATTCACCACCAAAGAGGATGCTAATTACGTATGATCTCGACTGTCTGCTCGCAAAGGCGACTCCGAGAAACCACCTCTACAACCCGGACTCAGAACTTGACTCGACGCCGCCTGACCGCGAGGCTTCAGAGAACACCCACGTCTTTATTGCGATCATGCGCCGGTGGATTGCGTTCTATTTCCCGCGCACACACCATTCCGACGAGGTCGTCCAGCATTTGGCTGAGGTTATGTGGCGCAGCCATCATACTTATTACGCCGCAGAGATTTTCCCCCTACAGAAGGATTATTTGCAAAGCGAGGCCTCGTTCCGAACGGTTGAAGACATTTTCGACTGGCTCAAAAATGAGCCCTTGCTTGTGCCTGCGAAGAAACCCCGTCCGCCTCCCTCCTCTTTGCCGAACTCGAAGACGAACCAGGCATCGAGTTTTGGGCGCTAACCAACTAAACACTAAGACAAGGTGATTTAAGGAACGAATTTTTGCTTTAACAACTTACAATATTGATAGGGGCCACTGTGGTCTTGCTTTACAATCTCGATATGTATCAATTTTAACATGAACGCACCCAAATATCAGGCGTTCGGTGGTCAATACGTTGGGCACACGCGACACTGACTGGCATACATAATACGTTGGAGATTACCACAGATGTTCCACTACAATTGATTGAATAGACAATTTACGAGCTCGGTCAGAGACCTTCTCGCTGAACGGGAATGACAAGGCCAACGTTTTTGTGGCTCTTGTTCTAACCCACAACGTTCTCTTGCGAGCCCGTTCCTCGCGAGCCCGTTCCTCGCGCAATAAGCTTCACCTGCGTGTTCGACCACATGCTACGTACTCTACTAGCCGAGTCCGGGCGCCTCGACTTTGTTCAAATTTGTCATAAATTGCTGGAGCTGCTGAATGGCCTGTAACGGCCTATTTGCGATGTGGTCACATGCTGCGATCCGGCGGGCCTTACCTCATCGTGCCTCGCCACGCCACACACGGGGCCTTACCTTACCTGCCCTAGCTTGCCTTGCGTTGTCTCCACAACTTAGCAACTTCAGGATCAAAATGCCGTTGCTACCTACAGTTATGCCGAAGGAAGAAAGCAAGCCGAACCCGCTTGGCACGCCCGGAATTCATGTCCCGGACAATGCGAGGGACATCAAGGAGTTCAGCGAGGTGAGCAACGTCGACGCGAAGGACTTGAACGCGAAGCTTCAGGCGCAGGACGCCGCGAAGGCCCAGTCGACGCCAGGGATCCATATCCCAGACAACGCAAAGGACATTAAGGCGTTTTCCGACGTTCAAAATGAGGACGCTTCGGCCCTCAATGCGAAGCTCAATAAGTAGTTAGCTCACAGCCTAGCCATGAGCGTGCTCGTGCTAGAGCATCCAATCTTTCATATATTCTGTTACTCATTTTCGATATGTAAATACATTTAGCCAATGCATTCAACCCGTGAACGTGCGTGCTTTGCTTCGTGAGCAGGCCGTGCTGCAATGGCGTATCGAGTTTCGCTACGTAGTGCATTAGAGGAGTTCTCAGGTTGCAGGATAGAGCATCTCGTCGCAAGATGGAAATCACGGTGTGGCGGCTTGCCGCACGGCCCAATAGTGCAGCGGTGCCCGGTCCAGCAGTGCCCGGCCCACCCATTCCCAATCCAACAGTTCTTGATCCAACAGTGCCCAGTCCAAGAGTGCCCGATTCAGCAGTGCCGGCCCGGCGGTGCCCATGCTTTTCGCTTACGGGCTCAGGAAGCGCCATTGAGTTGAGTCATTCAACGTAGCGCAGCACGGCACGCCAACAACCCAACTTCGCGGAAAACCGATTATGCAAAAACTCCGTACATATTTTTGAATACACAATTCAAGACTGCCAGACCGTGCCCTCGATCGCTAGAGTAGAAGCCGTGGCGCCAACGACCGTGCGCAGATCTGGCAGGGCCTTAGCGAGGTTCCGAACGTCCTTAGGGCAAGGCGTATGCAACTGCAGGCCCGTTCTGATGATCGTTATGCAGGCCGTGTTGTCCCTTAGTAATATTTTTGCCGTCGTTGGAATTCACGGCAATCAGCGAGAAAGGACTCGCGGATTAGTGAGTGTAAAGATTTTATTTCCGGTGCGAAAACGCCTCTCAGTCGCTTTTATTTGCCCGAGCTAGGTTTGTGGTTGTTTGGACAAGAAAAATGTTTCAGGCGTGGTTGCAAAGTAAGTCTCTGCGCGAGGATGCGTCCCGCGTGCTCGAGGCCCACGCCGACGAGTTCGAGAAGAGTGACGA
The DNA here is from genome assembly GCA_030579735.1 of Starmerella floricola. Classification (NCBI taxonomy): domain Eukaryota; kingdom Fungi; phylum Ascomycota; class Dipodascomycetes; order Dipodascales; family Trichomonascaceae; genus Starmerella; species Starmerella floricola. Next base: position 687,230 of record JAKTRP010000001.1, on the reverse strand, counting down.
CCCGTATTTAGTGGCGTGGACGCCGGAGGACGAGCGGAACCCGCAAAAATGGTCGCTAACGAAGAAGTGGTCCGTAACCATGCAAGTTTCGGCCATTACGTTTGTTGTGCAGCTCGCGGGAACCATCAATTCCGGGGCCGATGCTCAGGCCGCCAAGAAATTCGGGGTCGGATTAGAGGTCATGGCCCTACAGACGGCGACTTTCCTTATTGGCTTCGGCGTGAGCTCGCCCGCAATGGGCCCGTTGTCCGAGCTGCACGGCCGGCTTCCTGTGTATCTGTTCCCGTTGCTCATTTTCTCGGCGTTTTCCCTCGGATCTGGGTTTGCGCCCAACATTCAAACGCGTGTGATTCTCCGGTTTTTCGCTGGCTTCTTTGCTGCAGCCCCGTTGAGCAATGCTGGCGGGTCCGTGGCCGACATGTCTGGCCCCGTGCAACGCTCGTACTTGTTCCCGACGTTCTCGGCCATTGGCTTTTGGGCGTTGCCACTAGGCGCGATTTTCGGTGGCTGGATTGGCGAGCGCACGAACGAGAGCTGGTGCGACTGGATCTCGGCGATCTTGGGCTTGGCCGTGGTTGTTGTCCTGTTCTTCTTCATGCCCGAGACGCTGAGTGCACAGATTTTGAAGGCACGCGCAAAAGAGCTGAGGAAAGTCACGGGCAACAATGAGTACACAACGGCTGTCGAACGCCGGCTGCAGAAGGGGTTCTACAAGATTGTTTTGAACGCCATTATGCAGCCCGTGCTGTTCCTTGTCACAGAACCCATCACGCTGTGCTTCTCGCTGTACCTCACGGTTCTTTACATTGTGTTGTTTGGTGACCTTGTGAGTTACCCCATTGTGTTCTCGATCTACGGCTGGGGCAGCGGGAAAACTGGAAGTGTATTCGCGGCCGTGCTCGTTGGTATAACCCTTGTCGGAGCCCTAACCCCGGTCACATACTGGCAATACAAACGCGCAGCTGAAGCACGCGAGCAGGCTGGCAAGGGCATGCCGCCACCGGAAATCCGGCTGTGGATTGCCATTGTCGGGACTTGGACCCTGCCCATAGGCCTGTTCTGGGCAGCGTGGACGGCGTATAAAAGCATTTCGCCGTGGAGTTTGATCGTAAGCCAGTTTGTGTTTGGCATTGGTGCTCTGTGCTGCTTTATTTCAAGTTACATGTACATCATTGATGTGTACCAAGTCAATGCGGCATCTCCGCTGGCATCGATGGTGCTTCTGCGCTACGTCGTTACTGGTGGTGGCTCGATCATGTTCACGCGGCCCATGTTCAAAAACTTGAACACACACTGGGCGTTTTCGCTGCTTGGGTTTCTTGCTGTAGTGATTTCGCTCGTTCCAGTTGTGTTCTTCTTCTACGGGCCGGCAATTCGCGCGCGCTCGCGGTACGCCATGGCCCAGTAGCCCTAATGAATGAGTATAGAAATTGGCGCTGGTTGGCCAGTGATGACTTGTGGCGATCTGATGACCTTTAAAGGCCACCTTATCTAGGTATGGCTAACAAATAATGTCCGTACATAATTAGTACATAATGTCTGTCCATGATATCAGTACAATGTCAGTGCAATGTCAACAAATAAAAGGCAGCACTGAGACAGATGCTCGAACTCAGCCATTCCGAAGTACGCGAAAGTAGATATCGTATGCCGGCAACAAGTCTGCTCAAAGCCAAAAAAGTATGTGCGCTGCGCTTTGTAGACAGCTATTTTGGCGTTAATATCCACTGACTTGTGGCGATTCTGCGAAAATCGAGCGAGCCAGACTCCAGATCTATGCGAGCCGACACATTTTCGGATAGTGTGACTGCAACCTGTCAGTTTCAGAAATAGACGGTCCGCCCAATCTTGATTCCTGGCCACTAGGAAGGTTCGGAACAAACATGGAAGTGACATGACTTGACAACTTCAACCATAATGACGTAAAATTGATTAGCGAAGACTAGCAAAGGACTGAAGTCGCTCATCAAACAGCTGAGCGGGTCGACGAGAGGATATGTGCAGAGCAGCTAGGTGCACGGCTAATAATGTGCACTCGGCGTTTCTGCTACAGGATGCTTTACCAGTATACTTAACTCGGTGATTCACTAAGACCCGAGGCCAGCGCGGTAATATTCTACGAATGAGTGGGCACCGTCAGTGGGTGATAAGTATGAATTATGTCCAGCCAGATTCGAAGAGCCGAAAACCGTATTCTTGCAATACCGTAAAAAACGCCTAAGCCGGAACCGGAAGGTTCCTTTCAGCAATCCCAGTGCTTGAAACTCCTCGCTGCCAGGGATTTGAGGCGCCAATCCCTCAGCCCTCATCCGCGTGCTTCATGCACTAGGTTCCGGAAGTGTGTCATTACGGCCCGCTCAACCCTGAGTCATAGGTGATGGAAAAGGGCAGTGGTTGTGGCGGGGCAGATGGAAAAGGGCATGTCGATCTCTCAGATGGAGCACAAAACAAGCGGTAAAACTTCAAAAACGATGTATGTAATAGGTTGCGCATCCTAATGCGCGATCTTGGCGTGTGCGTCATGGTGCAACCCATGCGCCGTACTCGGATCTGGCAATCGGGCAGCGGGTCCAACCGTTCCTAGGGCACGGGGATATGCAAACCTGCCCTACAAAATTGGTCATGCAGGCCGCGCAGTGTCTTAGTCAGTGCCTTTATTATGAAGGGTTCTTTAAATCGTGGCGGTTGTTTCCAAAAACGGACGCTACGGGAGCTGTGAGAGTAGGAGTAAAGATTTTGTTTCCTCACATAATTGCCTTACTTGCTGAAGTCTCTATATCTCAACCTCATTCCGATTTTGTCTTTTCGGATTAGAGCTCCTTAGGCTAATAAATGCTTCAGGCGTGGTTGCAAAGGAGGTCGCTACGCGAGGATGCTTCCGAGATATTAGCAACACATGCCGACGAGTTTGTCAAGAGTGGCGATCCGTACTTGGTGGTTTGGACGGACGAGGACAAACGGAACCCACAAAATTGGTCCCTACGACAAAAATGGTCAGTGACCTTGCAAGTCTCTGCCGTTGCGATGGTTGTGCAGATTTCTGGCACCATCAACTCTGGTGCAGATGCAGCTGCTGCTCGTAAATTTGGGGTGGGCTTAGAGGTCATGGCCCTGCAAACGGCTACTTTTCTTGTTGGATTTGGCATTAGCTCGCCGGCAATGGGTCCATTGTCCGAGCTGCACGGCCGGCTCCCCGTGTACCTGTTCCCTTTGCTCATGTTCTCTGCGTTTACGCTCGGATCGGGATTTGCGTCAAACATCCAAACTCGAGTCATTCTTAGATTTTTTGCAGGGTTTTTTGCTGCGGCCCCCCTAAGCACTGGCGGTGGGTCCATAGCAGACATGACTGGGCCCGTGCAGCGGTCGTACTTATTCCCAGTCTTCGGGGCTATTGGATTCTGGGCCGTGCCATTGGGTGCGATCATGGGTGGTTGGATTGGCGAGCGTACAAACGAGAGCTGGAGCGACTGGATATCGGCGAGCCTGGGCCTGGCCATGGTGGTTCTGCTGTTTTTCTGCATGCCCGAGACGCTGAGCGCGCAAATTCTAAAAGCACGCGCAAAGGAGCTGCGAAAAGTGACGGGAAATCCGAAATACGCGACGGCCGTCGAGCGCCGGCTCCGAAAGGGGCTTTTCCCGAGGATTGTTCTGAACGCCGTCATGCAGCCCGTGCTGTTCCTGTTCACGGAGCCCATAACGCTGTGTTTTTCCCTGTACTTAACAGTTGTGTACGTGATCTTATTTGGTGACCTTGTGAGCTACCCGATTGTATTTTCAATCTACGATTGGGGAAGCGGGAAAACAGGCAGCGTATTCGCGGCCGTGCTTGCCGGCATAACCCTTGTCAGCGTTCTAACCCCGATCACATATTGGCACTACAAACACACGGCCAAGGCGCGCGAGCAGGCCGGCAAGGGCATGCCACCGCCGGAAATCAGGCTGCACTATGCTATTTTTGGCACTTGGTCGCTGCCAATCGGCCTATTCTGGGCAGCATGGACGGCATATAAGAGTATCTCGCCGTGGAGCCTCATTGCCAGCCAGTTTTTATTTGGCGTCGGCGCATTGTGCTGCTTTCTCTCGAGCTACATGTACGTCATTGACGTCTACCAAGTCAATGCGGCATCACCGCTGGCGTCGATGGTGCTACTGCGCTACCTCGCGATGGGCGGATCGGTCATGTTCACGCGGCCGATGTTCCTGAATCTGAACACGCACTGGGCGTTCTCACTGCTCGGGTTCCTAGCCGTCGCGGTTTCTTTTGTACCCGTCATCTTTTTCTTCTATGGGCTGACGATACGTGCGCACTCGCGGTACGCCTTGGCGCAGCCTCGATGAAGGATATGGAGATGTAGCCAGAGGAGGCCTGTAGATGGCTTGTATATAGACAATCTGCGGGCAATGTTGTATATGATGCCTATACTTCGTACACAAATGCTAATTCAGAGTTCAGGTGTTGAAAGAGCGAATCGGAGAGTGTGCCAAAACAACAAGAGCCCAGCGAGATCTGGATACCCTGCGACTAGCGAATGTGTAGGGCCCGGGCTAGCTCCGTGTATGCTCTGGGATCTCGCCGTTTTCAGTAATTGCTCTTCAACTAAGTGATTTTTGCGATAAGATAGAGCATCAAGTTAGCATGGTCCTGCGCCCAGCTTGTGCCCCAGCTTGTGCCCCAGCTTGTGCCCCAGCTTGTGCCCCCGCTTGTGTCATCATATGCATCGTGATCAGGTAACACAGTGGAAACCAACAAGTAGCCAGCTGCCCGGCGCTCGCGGAAAAGAGCTCAATTGACATTGAATTTAAGTTTTCAACGAAAATGAGGGAGCCCAGAGTCATCTGTTAAACTGGAGCACGACCTATTAAGACGGTGAAGAAACGATACGCAGCCTCCCACGCTCCATGAAATGTAGCTGAACTTGTCATTCTCAAATGCAGGCCTCATGCAGTACGAATAACGGAGCGGACAAAGTCGATAGCGTCGCAAGGTTGCATTGCAGCGTTGCCATTCATGATCCATCCATGATCAGCATAACTCCAAACTATTTAACAATACTATAGAACATACTGTAGCGTAAATTACAGTAATTTTGCAGCCTCAGCTTTACGCACACTTCTGCCGCACAAATTGGCCGTAATGCGCGGCCATAATCTTGCCATTTCTCAATTCTACCGGCACATGCACGGCTGTCCTGCAAGACCGATCATACCACCACCACAGCATATTGACAAGGGTTTGGGCAGGCGTGACATTCACTTGCCATGTCCCTGTACACGCTCGATGGCACGACGCGGAAGCTGCTAAAGCTCGAGCGGTTTGGCGCCGCGGACTTCTCGGTGAAGTCCTTCATCGAGCAGTTGAGTGGTACGCAGCGCCACCTCGACGAGGACCGCCGGCTCGACCCGAAGCCGTACATCCGCACGTTCGAGGCCGCGAAGGCCGAGCTCGAGCGTCTTCGCGACATTGCCCTGAACCAAGAAGAGGCTGCGGCGTCTGCAGCAGCCGAGCTGAACGAGTCACGGTCGCTCGAGATCCAGGACCTGGCGGCGAACGTTCGCGAGTGCGTCCGCGAGGTCAAGGCCCTCGACGAGGTGTCTACGGAGATCGCGCAGGCCACGGGCCCCGTTGGCCAGCGGCTCGAGCGTGTTTCGCACGAACATGCCCAGATCTCGAACTTCCGCGCGCTCATTTCCGCGTACCTCAGCTTTCTTGCCGAGAAGCCGCCGAGCGAGCTCACGCGCCTTTGGCAAACGGATATGCGGCGGTGTGCCCTGTTTGTTGCGCAGCTCCAGGCCTTGGCAACGGCAATTGGGCCCCTCGAGGGCAAGCCCGACGTGCAGACGCAGGTTGACAAGTTCGCCGAGAACTTGGAGAACCAGCTACTCGCGAACTTTCTTGACAGCTACCAGAGCTTTGACCTGCCCGGCATGCGCGAGAGTGCCGACATATTGCTCGATTTCAACGGCGGCGGGTCCGTTGTGCCGGCGTACATCAACCAGCACCGCTTTTTCATGAACATCGACCAACTGAACCAGGAGCAGGGCGCGGATGCACAGCTGTGGCTGCATTTGCGCACGCCCGGGGCCTCGTTCAGCGAGTTCACAAACCTTGTCGACCACACGATTGGCGAGATTGCCGAGACGATTGCTCGCGAGACCGAGATCATCACAAAAGTGTTTTCGCGGCCCGTGCAGGTCCTGTCCGTGTTCGTGCAGCGCACGTTTGCGCAGAAAATACAGGGCCTCGTGACGACGTACATGGAGCAGGCCGCCGAGCAACAGCCCGCAGCGGCTCTAGCCCAGGTCCGCGTGCTGAGCGTGTGCTACAGCAAGGTGAACGCGCTCGTGGCGGACCTGCAGAAGACGTGGAGCCACCCGTCGAGCGGGCTCGGCGATGCCGAGCAGACAGAGCTCGGGGCCGTGCTCGAGTCGAACTTCCAGGACGCGTTTGTGCTGTACATCGACGACTACATCGCGCTCGAGGAGCAGTCACTGCGCGAGATCATTGCGGCCGAGTTCGCGGCAACGGGCGACGTGGCAAACTCCGTGGCGGCATCCGCTGCAGCCGGCACGGGCGTTGCCGAGGACGGCCGGCTTGAGCGGTTGCGGCGCGTGATGCTGAACTTCCGGGGCGAGGATTCCGGCGACGAGCACTCGGACGACCGCAGCGAGAGCGATGCAAACAGTGCATCTAATGCGGGTGCCGGCGAGTCCGAGCACGGCTCGCATGCCGGTGTGCCGGCCTCTCCCGGTGGAACGAGCAGGTGGGGCCGCCTGCAGCTCACCACGAACCTGCACAACGTGCTCGCGGCATTTGGCGAGGCGATTTCGCGCGAGCAGCAGCTCCGGCCCGTGTCTGCGTTCGCTGCAGATGCCACAGTGCTCTACAACTTGTTAACGCGCGAGATTGGCGGCCGGTACATCAGCGCCGTTGTTGACAGCGCCCTCGCGTACAGCTTCAAGGCCGACACGCGCACGCCCGTCGAGTGGACGTACCTCGAGAGCATCAAGATCTCGGGCCACGCCCTGCGGCTCGTGTCGGCGTTCGTGAAAACCGTGCTTTTCGCAATGGTGCAGTCCGCCCCAACCACGCAGCAGAACCTCGCTGATGCGCTGAATCTGTACATCACGAACGTGCAGCGGTCGTGCCGCGAGCTCGTCGAGCAGACGGCGGACCTCATGCACCTGCGCACGCTCGCCCTGTTTGCGAAAAACAGCAAACGCGACTTCCTCGAGCCGCCGAGCGTCGAGGGCGTGCTCAGCCCGAGCATCTACGACGAGCTTGTCGACCTCGCGGCCGCGGCCCAGGCCTCGCTTTCCCCCGAGAACGGCCACCGGTTGCTGAAGCTCGTGGCCCTGAACTTCTGCGACGACTTGCTGAACCACATCACACAGTTCTCGATCAGCATCGACGGCGGCTCGGCCCTGAGCAGCGACGTCGCCGAGTACGAGCGGCTCATGACGCAGGACTGGGCCCTGCACGGCGAGGTCGCTGCGCGGTTCGGGCTGTTGAGGGCGATTTCGCGACTTTACACGGCGGACCAGTCGCTGCTGTCGTCCCTGCTCCGCGATTCACACCTCAGCTCGCTCACGGCTCGGCAACGCGGCGAGTACCTACAACAGCGTGCCGACAACAACCCCAGCATTTTGAACAATCTGTACTTCAACGGCAGCCTCACACACAACGTCTACTGAACATAGAACACCATGAGAACGCTAGGCTCCAGGCCTTATGCACTAGCAATGCCCGCGATAATGCCCGCGATGATGCCCGCGATAGTACCATTCTCAGAACATAGCTCGTGTGACCGGTTGGTTGCCGTTAGAGCATGGAACCGTGCCCGATCTCAGCTGTCCCTGCGTGCTACGCGTAATTCACGGCAGGCTCACCATTCACGCTTTCTAGAGCGTCGAGCCTTCGAAGGTGCCGCAAGACTTAACTATTTGACGCATATTACAATACTAGCTTACCAGGCCGGGTTCGCAGAGGGCTACGTATTTCAGCTCTCTGTGCTGGTAGTGAGCCTTTTATAACCTATTTAATGCATATTCACTAACAAAAAGAGCTTATTTGGTAAGTGGCCAGCACGGGTTCGACTAATAGGCAATATGTTTCACTAGCAACAACAGTAGGCTGCCTAACGTGTTTTCTGTGACGTGATTCACTGAAGGCTAACCATAACTCGGCAAACTTGCCCCTAGTGCTGACTGCGAGCGCGACCGGCTCGTAATTAACTGGAATGATACATTTGGCGCCGACCTACTCACAAGGGTTGTGATTAGCACTGGGGATCGTGAGTTCACCATTTTGTTTGAACACTGTTTTTTATGCACGTCTCCGTCATAACACGCGCGTACCCTAAACCCTGGAGCTCGGTCATGCCCGACGGTCTCACACGGGCGTGTGAGACGCGAAAGAACTGGCGGATAAAATCCATCCACGAACCAGCAAATACCCAGCAGTGGTAGCACAATCAAAAAGCATTAAAACCAGTTCCATGTCATCACGTCCATGCTACGGAGGCTAGTGTAGGCCAGCCCATACGTGGCTGCTTCGCCGTCTAGTTTAGGGCGACCTCTTTGAGTTGCAACTGCAGGAGTGCCTTCCCCTTATGAGCCCAAGCAAATAATCTACCCAGAGAATGCTCGTGAAAGGGTGCTTTGCTCTTCAATCTTGTATTGCCCGCGTATGAAGTCGTCGGGAGCGGTACAAAGAAAACCTAGACCCACATGCACCAGGACGCATTCAAAGTCACCTATTTCCCGGCCAAGCACTTCTACTGCAGATCTTATCCCACCACGCCTACATCGCCTAACCCAAGAACGAAATATGCGAAAAGACTAGCTGCGCTTCACGAACACGAGGGTCGTCGTGTAGCCTGATTGCGTCCACGACCTGGAAACTTCAGTATACGTAGATAATCTCATCTATTCTGACCCAGTACCACGAAGCACTGCTGTTTTTTATGAGTCATATTGAGCTACATGTGCGGCCTTTTGGTTAAGTGTTCAGCCGCGAAGAGCAAGAACAGATACACTGAACACTAGGTTGAAGACTATATGCTCTGAATTGAGCGGATAGCTGATTGGTAATTGATTGCCAAGTTTCCGGCATCACCCTTGAAGACATCGGCACGCATGCCATACTCCATCGCCGACTCTACCATTTGGTATAGCGATATAGAAGGGTCCGAGGCTTCTCGAAATAGAATTGCATATGGAAGATTGTAGAAAAGACACTATAGATTCGAAGCAATCGTAGCTTGTAGGCACAAAACTTTCTTTGATCATTGTAGATGCAGTACTCTACATTGGAACTTGTCTTTACGTTTCATTTTTACTGGGCGAATGCAAAATATGAAGAAAAGTAACACACAGACAAGCAGTAAATTCATAATGCCTATAAGTAATGCTTGTGAAGATGAAATATGTACAAATTTGGGTCGTGCCGTATAGAATCACACCGTTATCCAATCATGATCGCATATTAAGCCACAGAGTTTCATGCGAGGGTGGCTGGATAGTCTGTGGGCCAAATGGCAACAAGGCATTCTACTACAGCTTTTTTTTTTCACGCGTCAAAGCCATTCTAATTTGCCCTGGCTGGCTGCGCAATGAATTTCCGGAATTGGCATGAGCTTCTGCCGGCCAGGCACAAAATGCCCACGGTGCCGAGGCGTACCGTCGTCGCCGATAGCCGAAAGTGACTACATAGTGTCGGAAGCCCGCCTGCATGCAGACCACGTGCCGTCCAATGAGCCCGGTTTGAGCCTACGGCATCGAAGACACGAAACTCGGCGGCTCTGTGTTGCGCCCACGTTGAATTCGGTCCCGATGAAACACAAATATAGGGTCTAGGCTCGGAGCAGCTAACTGAAGGCGGCAGCAAGAGCAGGTAATGTCAATGGCGCCAGGTTCGGGGCGAACAGTATGGACGCTTGTACCCGATTGGCGAGTCGGCCATCCGGGCTAGGGTTATGAGTGGTGCGCGCGGGCCCTTCCGCAAACGAGGCCCAAAATGCCTCATGTGAACCGAGGCCTCGCGGAAAACCGAGCCGCACGCCCAAACAGGCAAATCAAGTACTAATCGATCCGTGCAGCGTCGAAGACATCGGATCCGATCAAGCCAGGGGACATAAACTCATTCCTGTGAAAATCCCTGGACCCGGTGGTTGCCGATCCGCCAGTATCCCACTGCGATTACTGGCGGTCGGGATATTTCTGGGCTTCTAGATTACATACCGACACGTACCTAAGTTTAGATAGGCGAGGTAGGCCGCGATTAGCTCAATGCGTGCCTGCTATCTGAAACGATGCCTTCACAAGACGTGCGCAATGTCGCCGGACCGTGTCAAGAACCTTGTTCCAGGGGCATCCTGAGCTTCGGTGCTTGTCCTACGCTTCTATGCAGGTCGAGAAATTGTGGGCGGGCTCAGAACCGACCGCGACACATGACTTAGGACTCCATGCACCTGCGTGCGGCTTGGCACGCATGCGCATTCTGGATTAATCTATCGATAGGCCGGGCGAGGGTTCCGCCAAAGCAGAATTCTTTCTCACCCATGTAGTATATCACGTGCATCCAAGCGTTTGGGCCTGTAGCTGACGTCCCGGGCTGGAGGGGGGCGTGAACCCTGGCAGAGGGGTTATGTCATTCACAATCGCAGCCTGCAGGCTGCGTGCGTATTTCTAGATGTCATAACTCCCTCGGGCCGTCTGGGAAAGGGCACTGTAATCAAGCAAAAACCAAAAACAAGATGATAGTATGCGTCAGGTACGTGCTCGGTAACTGGGGGAATGCGGGTTCGCGATCAAAATGCGCGCGAAAAAGTTCCCGAGCACGATTTGGGGGAAATCTCGCTACAGCACCGCGCAGATTCCATGCGTCTCCCCGGGCGGCGATGGAAGGGTGGAGAAGCCAGAGGCGGGCGAGCGAAGGCCGTGTCAGGGGGTGTGGGACGATTATCTTTTGGTGGGCGCCCTACATGGCATGGCACGCATCGTGGGCGCAGAAGTGCTCCGTAGGGAGATTACCGTGACATGCACGTGAACTCGCTTTTTCTCCCTCACGCACCGAACCCAGGGCAGAACCCCTCCTTGTCGTGCCCCAGAACGTAGTCTGGATTAGCTCAAGGCGGCAGGACGTTGGGCAAAGTGGGGGTAGGTGAGGGCACGGGTGAAGAGGGAAGCCCGCTTAGAAAACGGGTGGAGAACCCGTCGTGAACCAGTGGCAAAAGGAGAGAATTTGTGAGCGCAATCGCGGATCGTACAGCTCGGTTGTGCCGTGGCTGCCCCCGGGTATCTCCAGCGCGCGCTGCGAGTTTCTGCGGCGCTGCTTTCGGCGTCCAGAGTGCACCGGATCCGGCGTGCATGCGGCGATCGCGGTCGGACGGGCGTGTGTAGTCAGCGCGCATTAGATAACCATGACATAAGTGCATATTCCATCACCTGCGTCTGCCCACTGAACAACAGTCCGCCATGGAAGCGGCGGTGCATGTTCGTTGCCTGTGTGTTCCAAATCATATATATTACTTGATCGCTGGGCCCTGGGCACTCGTGAACCATCGCTCAGACTCGATTTAATTGACGTCCGATCACATACAAGCCTGATTATAGCACAGCCCAACGCAAAATCAAGCCCCTCACCCCCTGTAACCGTCTAGCTCAAGCACACAGCTACATTAGCACGGTCCACGCAAGCAGCTTAACGCTTCAGTCCGAAAGCCACAAGCGCTTAAGCCCATAAGCACCCGCCCCAAACGAGTGCGACCAAGAGATTTTGTTTTTTCCTTCACGTTCGAAGTAAACAACCTTTTCTCTTACGCCAAACGAGACGTGCGGAGAAACCCGTGAACACCCGTTTACGAACACTCGCTCACGAACTTGTGTCCGCCCACCCGAAACACGAAACTTCGTGCCCACTAAAAGCGGCAACCTAGTTTAAATTCACGTTTTCACCTCCGTCAACGGATTCACCACGTTCCATTCTGCAATGAGTATTGGTGACGTGGAACCCGTGCACGGCATTATCACCCAGCCCATCGCTGATGGCAAGCCCATGTTGAAGTCTGAGTACAAGCACGCCGGCGAGCTGGCCCCGTTCGACGAGCTCGATTTCTCCGTGCTGGACGCGGATGGCAGCGAGCTTCTTGGGCTCGACGCCCCGAGCTACGATAGCTTCGTGAAGTCCGAGCTCGGCTCGGCTGCTCCGCGAGACTCAATACAGCGTCCGAACGTGACGTTCAGCGACCGCGATGACACTCCAAAATTGGCCACGGCCTCGCGGCTACAGCCCCCACGCCAGCCTCAGCCACACCACCATCATCATCACCAGCAGCCGAACGAGTCGCCGAACTCGCGTCCGGCACCGGCTCCGCGACCCGGGCAACCGCTGTTCACAGTCGATCTCTCGCTCATTAGGAGAACGATGGACGGTGTGAACCGCGTGCTCGGCGTTGATCTTGGGGGCACCGAGGTCAGCGAGAACGCGCTGGTTGACCACCCGAAGGAGGGCGAAGAGGATGGCAAAGAAGCCGGCACGTCAAAGGCCGAGATGTCGCACGTTAGGCTCATCAGCGATGCGTGCGGCTACATCACGGCGAGCGTGTGCCGGGCTGTGCTCGAGGCGGCCGAGGAGTCGATGCAGGAGGGCCGGGCGCTCGGAAACATGCACCCGCGGCCGAAACCGCCGATTCGCAAGAAGCGCGGCGGCATTCTCGGGTTCAAAGAGCTTGCGCAGCGCGCAAACCTCAGCCCGTGGCACTTCCACCGCGTGTTCCGGTTCGTCACGGGCGTGACGCCGAAGGCGTACGGCGAGGCACTGTGGGAGTTCCTCATGATCGAGACCGGTTTCGACCTCGAGAACGAGGACCTATCCATCAACCTTGCTGTGCAAACGCGCGGCCCGCCTGAGGCGAGCAAAGTTGCCAACAGCCTGACGTCGTCGTCGAACTCGTCGAGCCCGGCCTCGCCGTCTTCGCAGCTTGGCCTCGATGCGATCCCGCCCCTGCAGTCGGGACCCTCACCAAACACACAGCAAGTCTCGCCCTCTACGTCTACATCCGCACCCACACAGCCGAACGCGCAGCAGCATGCAGCCCCACCAGAACGCGGCCGGTCAAGCGCCGTGTCGACGCAGTCCGCCATGGAATCGGCCATGGCGAACGGGGCCGACGTCTCTGCGCCGCCCATGGGCCCGCACGGCGGGCAGATGGCGCCGGGCCGCGTGCGCAAAACAAGCTCGCGGTCGAGAGGCGCACGCTCGCGCTCGCGCACGCGGTCGCAGTCGCAGTCGCAGGTTCTTGCGAGCCTAAACATCGAGCCCGTAACCAGCGATGCGGCGGCGATCCCCGTCGGGGCCTTGCCCACGCGCGGCCGCTCGTTCAGCCGTGCGCAGCGGCCCGTCATCGTGCCGAGCTCGTCCGCTTCGAGCACCGCATCCACGGCCATGGGCCAGACGCCGTCGCCGCATGGGTCTGGCACGCCCCTCGGCGGGGCCGAGGCGAAGCTCCCAGAAACGTTCTTGCCGGACACGCTTCTGCCTGAGACGTTGATTCAGGACGGCCTGCTTCCCGACGAGCTCACGGTGCCGGACATGGCCCGGCACGCCTCGCAGCAGGGCCTGACGGGGTTCGACTTGCCAAACGTGAACGGCCTGAGTTTGCAGCAGCAGGAGTCGCCCGTGGACGCGCTGTCGCGTACCGGCAGCCTGCCCACGTTCTCGCCCCTGTCGCAGCACTACGGCTACCACAGCGCGTCGGACCCTCACGCGGACCTTCATACGGACCTGCAACAACATCATCAGCATCAGCACAACCCCGCGAACCAGCACCAGCAGCTCTCGCACGCACACCACGCGCACCACCAGCAGCAACAGCTCGAGCAGCAGCAACAGCCGCACGAGTACGTCGACGCTGCTTACGGCGGTGCCGTGAACGCGGGCCTGCACACGGGGCCGTCTCGGCACCAACGCCGGCTCAGTGGCGGGGCAAACACGGACTACATTTCGCGCATGCATCCGCAGGGCCCCACACACTTCACGAACGGCTACAACGTGCCCTTGCACACGCCGCCGAACGTCGCATATCCTGGCAGCAGCTTCGGCTCGTCCCTCGACCAGGGCACGATGCCGGCGCATTTGCTCGGTGCTGAGCACGGCACGCTTGGGCAGCGTGGCGTCTCGCAGCACCAGCAGCTCATGCCCGGGCCCGCGGGCTCGCGGCACGCGTCGATGACGAGCCCGCTCAGCACGTCGATGAGCTCGATGAGCGCCCTTATGAGCAACCCGATGCAGACGCTTGGCGGACACGAGTCGTCGACGGGCACGAGCACGCCGCAGGAAGACGGAAGCTTCCAGGACGACCTGCAGCGCGAAATGTTCAGCGGCGCCGAGGACTCGAAGCAGGACCCGCTCGGCGAGCTGCCGGCGTCGTTCTACTCGGGCCTTGACGAGAAGTCGCTGTACGGCGAAGTGCAGAGCATGGACGAGCTCAGCTCGGCGTTGATTGGCCTCGATGACCCGCTCATTGGCGGCAACTGGACGGAGCCGAATCACCAGGACCCGTACGATTACTGAAAGCTTATTTATTACCTCATTCCCAGCTTATATTTAATGTGCACGCGCACGCAACATATATTCATTACGCATGCCACCTGGCGGCTATATACTAAGTGAAGCGATCAATAACGAAACAGAACAAGAATCGTCGCACAAGCGTGCGAGATGTTAGAGCTAGAGCTTGAGGCGCCTAGGGAAACATTATACAGCTTTGACACTGTAGCCTTGGAAGATGTCAGAGCGATTGAGCTTTAGCTGAGAAGACGGGCACGGCCTTCGGCACATAACCTTGGGCATGCGTGGTGCTAGAAACATGTTGAGTTATGACTTCGAAGGCTGAGCACAATAGTCTCCACAATGCCGGCAACGATAAGTAGATTCTGTTAAGGGAGTCGTGAATCGTGAACGTATCTACATGGTATAGAATAAATAGCTAGTGGGACGAGCCCCGTGGTCGGAACGTGTGACCGTACCGCGCATAGCGTTTGCGCAGCATGTCCTCCTCCTCGGCGAGCTGCGCCTTCGACTTGACGCGGAACTTGCCGGCCTGTGCGTGCTCCCTGCTCACGGCCGAGGGCAGCGTCATTGTGGCATGCTGTGGCTCGGCGTCCAGGTTCACGACCCGCAGCCGCGTGGTGCCATCGCTGTAGCCGTCCAGCGAGAACGACGAGTTCGAGAACGGCGACGCAGGCTCGTCCGAGTCGGTGTCGCTCCGACCCTCGCCACTGTCTGGCGGTTGCAAGCTTGGCATCTCTGGCGACGAGCACTTCCGCGTGTACACGTCTGTGCGTAAAACGTCCGGCCGGGGCGTGTCCTCACCACGAACGGCAGGAGACAGCGCCGGCACGGACCGCCGCGAAAGTGACAGCGACCGTGAGCGCGAGCGGGATCTAGACAGAGACTGTGATCGCGAGTTTGATCGCGAGTGCGAGCGTAAATGCGAGCGCGTCCGGCCAAGGTCCAGGCTCTGCTGCTGTTCCTGCTCGATCTCGCACTCGAGGGCCTCGATCGTGGCCAGCACGTTCTCGGTCTCGAGGTTTGCGGGTCGCGCGGGGAACACGCGGTGCACAGGCACCTCGGGGGGCATGCTCGTGTCAATGACTGTGCTGCCCGTGCTGTGCTGCGAGCCGGGGAAGGCGTGCCTGTATGACCTGGGCGAGCCTCCGGACAGCTGGGACAGCACGGACAACTGCGAGGAGATGGACGACGACGGCGATGGCGACGAGTCTGCATTGCCCGACCCCGTGGAGTTCAGTGACCCGAACTTCGCAGCACGGCCGTGCCGTGAACCGCCAATTCGCGGGCCGCATGCGAGGTCCGGCCACGGCTGGACGAGCTCGGGCGAGGCAGCGGTTGCCGGTAGACTTGTTGTGCTCGTAACGCCGATCTCGGCATGTAGGCTCGCTCCAGGCGAGGCTTGGCACACGTCGGGCTGCTTCGCGTGGCCCTGGTGCCATTCTGCGGTCGTTGAGCCTGGTGACGGGTACGTCATCTCTGGCGTGCGTGGTTGCTGGCTTGCGGGCTGGCTCACGCGTAGGCTGCGTGGATCGTTCCTTGGCTGGGCACTGGATTCAACTATGAAGTGAGGGCCGTTGTATTCTTTTGGAGGCTCGAGAAACGGCATGTTCTTGAAATCGAGATGTGGTCGCGGTTCTGCGAGTGGCGGGTTTGCGTGGCCCGCATTCGCCGGGCCGGACTGGACATTCCCCATGCTTCGAGCCCGTAGATCCTCACAGGAGGGGCCTTCTTATACTGGCGAGCAATTGCACACGGCGGGCGAGTTATGCAGGAGCCGCGTATGCAGAGAATAAAATTGGGTGCAGCAGGATGTGGAAAGAGGCGCGCGACCTGCAAATCCCGTTTAGCGGGCGCCGAATTTTTGCGCGGGGCCGTAATTAAATTATGGCTGAGCGGGTCCAGGAAAAGGCGGTGGCAGGATAGGGCTAGGGCGTTCCCAATCGCCTCTGAGTTTAATTAAGGGGTAGGGCACGAGCCAGCCTCCGATGCACGTCCCTGCACGCCGAACTCCCAGGACTCCGGCCTGTCTGAGCACCGACACAGCCAACAAGGTCCCAAGCAGGCCCAAACAGGCCCCGGCAGGCCAATACAGGGCCGATACGGCCGAAGCACAGCCGAAGCAGGCTCAAGCACAGCCCAAACACGGCCAAAGTATCGACGTACCGAATTATAGACACCAGTACTTAGAACCTAGCACGGCACCGAAGTCGGAATAAACGACCGCGAACTTACCCACGGTATTTCCCGCGGATACGCACGCCATGAGGTCAACGACGAGACCGCCGCGTGAGGAGGTAGCAGTACACCACGAGCTGCGTGATCTTCTCCTTCGTCATCATCGTGATGCCCTGCGTAAAGAACCCTTTAAGAAGCTGGCCGTTCACACCCTCGTACAGGCCGCCCACGCCCTGGGACCGCCAGGTTTCCCACATGAGCGTGTAGAAGCGCGACCGCGTGAGCCGGGCCTGCGTGCGCGTTTTCGCAAGAATCACAGGGTACGTGAGCGCCGTGGCCATGGACTTCGCAATGGCTGCACGCAGGAACACGCGGCCGGCTGTTTCTCGGCCGCGAGACGCGAGGACCTGGTAGAAGTAGTACGACAGGGACGGGTTCGCAGACAACACGAGCGTGGCCCGGTACCCGGACCACAGGCCCGTGATGCCCTTGTTTGCCAATATCTCGCGCACGCACTCGCCCACGGACTTGTACTGGCGAACGCCGTTTCCGGCCTCGCGGTACGTGATCTGCTTGTGCACAACGACGTTCTTGATGGGCGTCGTGAACAGCTTGCAGAACATGCCCGCCACGGCGCCAAGCAACAGTTCCTCCTGGATGCCAAGCGTTTTCGGGGCGAATCCGCGCCGGCGAACGTGGCGTCGCAGCTTGCGGTTCCGCAGGTAGTCGTAAACAAAGAAGTAGAGCAGCGTCTGTAAGGCCGTGGCCACGAGGTCGTCGCCGGCGCCGTTCAGCAAAGCGGGCCAGCCCTCATCGCGCAAGATCGCGTGCATTGTGGCGAGCACGTTCGGCGAGCTCTTCGCCGCGTGTGGCTGCCCGTCCGGTGTCCGGGCCCTCTGCTGCGCCTCGGCGTCGGAACGCACCTGCATACGCACAATGGCCACATCAAGCGGGTACAGTAGCAAATTCGCCACGCTGCCTCCAATCGCACCACTCACGGCGTGCGCAACGGCGGGCACCTGCTCCATTTTCGAGTCGAGGCGTTGTGTACGGGGAGAGCGAGGGTGATCGCGTGGGGTTATGGCAGGTCGTGATGTGGGGGAGGGTCTGAAATTAGTCACTAATACGACAACGGCCAGTCAAGCCTAGCCGGAGCCCGCCTCGCAAGCCTAGAGTCTGACAGGCGTAGGACAAAAACTCACAGGGGTATTTAAATTTCGTACTCACAACAAATTCGAATTTTCACATGACAGCGCGGGTCAGGTCGATTCATGCCACGTATGGGTAGTGGATGCACGACATGAGTAAGGGCAATGGACGCACTCAAGCATGCCAATGGCGCAATGCAGGCTAGCGCACGCTACTTAACAACACACAATATAATCAGGTCAACGCCTCGACGAATGCCAGGGTTCGGGCGTCAACAATATGCCAGCAGTTTACGCCAGCAGTTTACGCCAGCAATCAAGCTAAGACGTATGGCAAACTCACGGTGATACGCAGAATCGGCCACACGTAGGACACTACCAAAATGCTTAACAATAAACTAGCGATTTATGTAGATAAGGGGTGGCGTAACTAGACATAGGCGTGGCCGTGGCGACTCATCATTTATTACGCATGGGCGGTGCCATGGGGTGCGTCCATGTGGTGCAATATATGCGTGGTGCAAGAGTCGTGCGTGCAATGCGTGTGCCTCGCAACGGGCGGGACCAAGAGCCACACCCCACGACACCGACTCGCCGACTCCCAGCACCGCCGGCCTCCCCCCGCCCACAACCCAGATCGGGCGTCCACACACGGTCCTAGTCCTCCCCTAGTTCGTACCACACGCCTCTACATCCAGTGTGCCCGGGGAGTGTTTTGAGGACTCTGAGGCACCGCCGACAAGCTCAGGACTAGAAGTACATCTCTTGGTCCTCCCTACGCCACCGAAGCACTAGTGGCAACCCCCTCCGTCCCGCTTCCCGCCAAGGCCCGTTCCCGGCGACCTTGCAAGGCCACCGTTCGCAAAGCTTGCGCAACCGAGCCCCGCGTTCCAAGCCCATGGCGCCAAAACACATGTCCGAGCACGGCCCGAACTCGAGCAGCGCGGCGATTCTCATGAAGCAGTACCGCGAGCTCACGAACCCGAAGAAGGCGATTCCGTCGTTCCACATCTCGCTCATCGACGACGACATCTACCACTGGAGCGTCGGCGTTATGATTCTGAGCGAGGACAGCCCGTACCACGGCGGGTACTTCAAGGCGCAGATGGACTTCCCCTACGACTACCCGTACTCGCCACCGAAGTTCCGGTTCACGCCGGCGATCTTCCACCCAAACGTGTACCGCGATGGCAACACGTGCATCTCCATTCTACATAGGTCCGGCGACGTGACGAGCGGCGAGCCCGACGGCGAGACCTGGAACCCCGTGCAGAGCGTGGAGTCCGTGCTAATATCGATAGTGTCGCTGCTCAGCGACCCGAACATCAACTCGCCCGCAAACCTCGACGCGGCCGTGGCCTGGCGCAAGGACCGCGAGAGCTACAACCGGCAAGTGGCTGAGGAAGTGGCTGCGTCGCAGAAAAACATACCCCCCGGCTTCAAGATGCCCGAGGCGACGTCGAAGGCGTACGTGTCCGGGCAGGCCGAGGCGAAGGAGGACGTCGTGGACGACGACTTTTGGTACGAGAGCGACCCGTCCGAGGATCTCGACGACGACATGTCCGATAGCTAGCCGTGTTGCGTGGTGCGTAGGCGGGCGTAGGCATGTGCAGGCGTAGGCGAGTGTAGGCGGGTGTAGGCGGGTGTGGACGGGTGTAGACGGGGTTTAGCATGCCCGTGCTTCCATGCTCATGCCCGTCTTGCCATGCTTTTCATACTGCCGTATAGCCTGCCGTACCGCCAGACTGTTACACTGTCACAGCATCATTTTGTCATGCGCGTCAAGCTCGCCATACCCGTCCAGCCCGTCAACTCGCCATACCCTCCAGCCCGTCAACTCGCCATGCCCGCACGAGCTAGCTCTCGTCTATTTAATTATTCCGGCTGCGGCCAAGTAGACAGCTGTGTAGCCATACCTCAAAACGACCTAGCGTGGGACCTAGCGTGGGACCTAGCGTGGGACCCAGCGTGGACGCCGGAACAATCGAGCGGCGTCCCTGGTTCCAAACGTTAGCCCGGACCAAGGTTAGGGCCGAGCGTGCAAGGGCTAGGACGCGGCCTCGCGAACGCAGTGTATAAACATGCAGTTTCTCGGCGACGAACTCGTGGAACTCAGCCGCCGCATCGCTGGCGAGACTGTCGTGGCGCCGGATGGGACCTTGGCCTCAATTCGGGCGAACACGACGCTCGCGCCCTCGACACGCTCGTGCACGGAGTGCTGGCTTGACGCGGCCCCGCTCGCCCGCCGGCGGAGCACGGGGCCCGGCGACACGCTGTTGAGCTCGGCGCACGACCTCGCACAGCTCAGCCCGACGCTTAACAGCAGCCCCGCGAGCTACCTCGTCGAGCTCGAGGCATTGAGCGCCGTGAAGGCGCAAATTGCGCAAATCCACGCCCTGCGTCGCCAGCTCGACCCCGCGGCTGCAGGCCTTGGGCGGCTGTGGCACACGGCTGCAAGCATGGAACGGCAGGCGCTCACGGCCAAGGAACGTCTGAACCTCGCTTGTGACGGCGCAAAAGAGCCCGTGGCGGATGCCATCATAGTGTACCTCACGCAGCTCAGGAACGCCGCCGCCTCCAAACCACGGCCATTCCCCGACAGCGTCCAGAACGACTAGAATACAAGCAGCCGAGACCGCTCGCGAATGGCTACGAAGGCCAGCCACGAGGGTCAGCCACGAGGGTCACGGCCAAATGCCGTGGCCAAATGTCACGGCCACAAAGGTCGCGGAAGTCGCGCTAGCCACGAAGGCCACGAGTGACTACCCAATATCTAGTAGCAAAAATGTAGAGCTCGCGCAAAATAACTATATCTATATACGAGCCTTTCGGTGCCTCGCCAGTGGGCAGGGCAGGCAGGGCAGAGGTTCTTTGCGGGTTACCCGTACCCGCCTCGCCTGCCCTGGCAGATCGGGCTCGGCGGGCTCGGGGCGCGTTGTACGCATCCAAGGGCAACGGCCACCGCAAAGCAGTGTGAGCCCGGCATGCCTCGAGAGGGCGATGCGAAACGCGAAATGCTCGTTCCGCTCGACATCCCGCACCGCCGCCTGAACACGGGCGCCGTGTGCCCCGGCATCGGCTACGGCACGGGGGGCGAAGGCAAGCGCACGCCGGACGAGCTCGTGGCCGCCCTGCGCACGGCCATCGACGCGGGCTACCGCAGCTTCGATTCGGCGCCGATCTACGACGACGGCAACGTCGAGGCCGCCGTGGGCCGTGCGATCCGCGAGAGCGGCCTGCCGAGGTCCGACTTCTTCATAACCACGAAGATCTGGCCGACGTTTGCGCGGAACCCCGAAAAGTCCCTGCAAATGTCTCTGGAAACCATGAAGCTCGACTACGTCGACTGCCTGCTCGTGCACTGGCCCATTCCATTGCGGCCCGTGCCCGGCGAGCCGTACGCGATGGGCGATACGTGGGACGCGGGCTGGGACCTGAAAAAGACGTGGGCGAAAATGCAAGCGTTGCCGAAATCGCAGGCTCGAGCGATTGGCGTGTCGAACTTCACAATCAATAGGCTACGGCTCCTCCTTGACTCGCCAACAACAAAGGTCGTGCCGGCCGTGCTCCAGGTCGAGGGCCATCCGGAACTCCCGCAGAAGCCGCTCATGAACTTCTGCCGCGAGCACAGCATCCAGGCCTTCTGCTACTCGCCGCTGGCCAAGGGCCAGGTTTCGAACGACACGATCCGGAGCATTGCCGACAAGTACGGGATCGGGAGCGCGCAGGTCGCGCTGAGCTGGGCCGTGCAGCGGGGCACCGTGCCACTGCCCAAGTCCCTGAACGCAGACCGCATCAAGTCGAACATCGAGCTCGTGTACTTGGACGAGGAGGACTTTGCGCAGCTCGACGAGCTCGGGCGCAAGCCCCGCCGTATAGTGAACCCGCGCATTCTGTTTGGCCACGACATTTTCGAGAACAACGCAGACTCGTACGAGCACGACGAAGACCACGCAATGGACCCGCCGCGCAAGAAACGGGCGAGCTAGCCAACCCCTGTACATAGATGACCAGCATGCACCAGGATGCGCATGCATGCTCCAGGATGCACAAGCATGCACAAGCATACACAAGCATGCACAAGCATGGAGCAAGCATAGAGCAGACATGGAGCAAGCACGGATGCATACGATACAGCATAAACGTCTCATACTGCACCGTCCGCTCAGCATTAGTCGACAGAGTCCACTGAGCGCAGGCAAGCATAGCCCACGGGAACCACGAATGCATAGTAAATTAATAGATGTACAACTAGCAACTCCTGTATTCCTGCGACCCGCCAGCTGAGCAGACTCAAGTGCCTCAGTCCATGCTATACATTAGTTTGAGCAAACACACACGTCCATGGCTGCAAACGGACGTCTCCATGATGTTTGAGTCACCTTCCACCTATTGAGGCAGCAAGCATGTCTCTAGTACCTTCTATATACTCTCTATGAACATTCCAGAGCTCTACCAGTTGAGTCATG
Organism: Starmerella floricola; assembly: GCA_030579735.1. Taxonomy (NCBI): domain Eukaryota; kingdom Fungi; phylum Ascomycota; class Dipodascomycetes; order Dipodascales; family Trichomonascaceae; genus Starmerella; species Starmerella floricola. The sequence goes on along the minus strand of JAKTRP010000001.1, from coordinate 664,866 downwards.
TTTTCAATTGAGTCATGTCTTTAATTAGCTCTACCAATTGACTGATGTCTCTAATTAGCTCTATCCATTCCCTATGCGTTTACATAGCTGTTAGTTCGATGTTCGACCAATTAGTCAATAAGCATGTCTCTAGGTCTATATACATTACCTCTATATACATTAAGTAGGTCTCTCTACGCCTTTTCCTATATATTTATTCTCCATGCCTTTGTATACAGCCCTATGTAATGGACACTTCACAGCTAGTGAGGGGTTGAGTTATAAGATGTGCCTGGTTGATACATTCTATATACATTCTGGGTCTGTTTATATACATTCTGTGTCTGTTTATACACATTCTGTGTCTATTTATATACATTCTATGCATGGGCATAGCTGTTCATGTACTATGTTAACTGCTGCAGGACAGCTGTGAGTCACGCTCGGAGAGAGGGACCTCGCGGAGGTACCGCTGTTTGTAAATGTCTGGTACAGTCCATGACTCGGCAAACGGGTCGAGGGCCATGGCTGCGCACGCGTGGAATGCTTCCCAGTTCCCGCGCTCGGCGAGCTCAATGACGTTTGCAAGCACAGAGTTCCGCAGCACAAAGCTCGGGTTCACGCCGGCCATTTTGCGCGTGCGCTCGGCCGCGGGCGTGACGTCCTCGCTACACCGCTTTTCGTACTGCGCAAACCAGCTGCGCAGCATTTTCAAAGCGTCCTTGTCCGAAAGCATGGCCTTGCGCTCGCGCTCGGCTGGCAAGAACTTCGCAGCATCCGACTCCGTAGCCAGCAAACGGAAGAACGCGTTGTAGTCGATCTCGCACTCCTCCATCGTGCGCAGCAAGTCCTCGAGCAGTTTTGTATCCTCCTTGCGCGGGCTCTCTAAGGCACTGCCACTGGAGATGCCGAGGCGCTGCATCATGAGGTCGTGGTACGTCGACTCGTACACGTCCTGGAACTCATCGCCCGTGCGCATGATAAGGTCTGTGGCGAGCTTCGCTGCCGAGGACCGGCCCGTCATGGGCAGCCCATTCGCAATGAACTCGCTACTGTCTACACCGTTGCCGGCGCCAATGAGCTCGCCAAGCGCCTCGCCGAGCTTCACGAAGTTCCACCACATCACCACGGGCGCACTCTGGAACCCGTACCGGCCCGTGTAGTCGTCGTGGTTCGGCGTGAAGTGCGAGTCGAACGTGTCCATGATCGCAAACGGGCCGTAGTCCATGCTCAGGCCAAGAATGCTGACGTTGTCTGTGTTCAGCACGCCGTTCAAGAACCCGTACGCCTGGCACCGCGCCATCATCTCGGCGTTCCGCAGGGCCGAGTCCCTAAACAGCCAGAAATACCGGTTCGCGCCCTCGTACTTTTGCAAGGCCGTAGCATCGACTTCTGAGCCGAGCCGCAAGTCGTTGATGCAGTGGTCTGCAAGCTTGCGTAGCTCCTCGCGGTTCCCCCTGGCGTGGTGCAGCTGGAACGTGCCTATACGCACCCACGAGGGCGCCATACGCGCAATAACGGCACACGACTCGACACGCTCACGGCGGGCGAGCGTCGAGGGCAGAGCCACAAGCGAAAGGCACCGCTGCGTCGGGACCCCGAGCTTCGTCAAGTACTCACACGCCAGGGCCTCGCGAATACTCGACCGCAGCACGGCCTTACCGTCGGCAAATCGCGAGTACGGGGTGAGGCCGGCACCCTTGAGCTGGACGTCGAACCCGCCGGCGTTGAACAGCGTAATTGCCCGGCCATCGCCGAGCTGTCCGACCCAGCTCCCGAACTGGTCGCCGGCGTAGTTTTGTGCGAACGGGTATATTTCGCGCTTTGCATCAACCAACACTTTGAAGCCAGCAAGGACCTCGGCAAACTCGCGCGTGTCGGCAACGTCTCCGAGCCCAGCCTCGGCCAGGGCCTGCTTCGAGACCCATTTCAGGTCGAAGTCGGGCCGTTTCTCGGGCGCAACCCACGTAAAAGAGCCGTTCACTTGCCTCGCCTTGCGCAGCAGGTCCGGCGCGGCCGATTCCGCAGCCTCAATGCTTGGAACTGCGGCGTCTGGTGTCAATAACTTCGCAAATTGCGATGGTTTCGCCCGCGAAAGCATGATGAGGCGAACCCTGAGCAGGCATGCCTCAACTACCCACCCTTCCCCGCCACAAATCGGGGCATGTGCACTCATGTGGTCTCGACCGTTGCTGAGTGCTTAGAACTCAACCGAATCACGGTGTTTATTGCAAAGCAGGTGGCGTCGTGTGGTGTAATTACTTGAGAACCGTCGAGTATTCGTGTAGCTTGCTATGCCTCATTATGTACTCTATCATTATGCACTCTATCATTATGCACTCTACGCACATACGCTAATGTTTGTGCTTTACCGTGCCGTCCACTGCCGGGTATTAGAATAGTACTGATCTAGAAAGAATATACCTGGCTTGCTATGCCTCATTATGTACACATACGCTAATGTTCGTGCTTTACCATGCCGTCCACTGCCGGGTATTAGAATAGTACTGATGTATATACCTGGATCAACACCCGTTATACAACTTGTAACAAAAAAACACGCCTGTTTACGCATACCCCAGTCTTCTGCACATTGGTGCGTGCTCTGAGTATGCTTCATATTATGTAGTCTATTCATGAAAATCGTATAATCCTGTGGCTCACCACCGATCAACAAGCTGTTGGTTCTGCGTCTCGGCAAAGTGGCTGCCGGCAGGCCCGTTTTCGTACTGCCGAGACTGTGAAGACACGAATGCGCCACTGCCGTCCAGCGTCAGCGACGTGTCGAGCCAGTTCATGTAGTCCTGCCCGTTGGCAACAATATCGTACGACTGCTGCATGCGGTACTGGCTTGCCTTCTCCATGGTGCATTCGAGCGGGAAGCTGTATGTGCTCGAGAAATTTGCCGGCCCGTCAACGGAGCTCGAGCCGTGCGTGGCCTGCCACACTTGGCTCGAGTTTGCGCCCGACGACACGAGCGTGTTGTTGAACACAACGCCCTGCTGCCAGCTCACGGTCTGCGTCTCGCCGTTCAGCTCGAGCTTCGCCGACGTCGTGAGGTTCCGGCTCACAATCACGGCCTCGCCGCCCGTGCCCGGGCCCGTGCTCGTCGTGAACTGCGGAGTCGAAGCCGAGCCCGAGCCCGTCGAGCCGGACTCCGTCCACGTCAGCAAGTTGTAGTTTATGATCCAGTTCGACGGCACGGGCTCAGCATCAACGCCGTTCGTCACGTTCAGCTTGATGGGCGTGGCCCCGCCCCACAAAGCGGGCAGAAACGGCGTCACGTCGATAAAGTATGCGGGCACGTCGAAGGCTCGCAGCCCGACCATCGGCTTCCACAGGTACGGCGTGATGCCGCCCGTGTAAATGACCGGGAACGGCGCCGCAAACCCGGCAAGCTCGTTGCCCACGTACGCATCGATAAACCGGGACGGCCCGGCCGACGACGACTGGTGTGCAGCGTCCCACCAGAACTCGTCGTTCCCGTTGCCGGACGCGAAAATGTGCAGGACTGCGCGTGTCACAGACTTGTCGAGGGGACCAACGTTCACGCTAATATCGTCCCCGGGGGCCGACCACGACACGCTCGGCGTGTTCGCCTGCTTCGACAGGGGCTGCACGTCTGTGGGCAAATTGTTCAGGTCGATGAGCCAGCTATCGTCGTACTCGGCCTGCGTGCTGGCCTGGTTGTAGAAGTGGGCCGTGAGCGTTGCGTAGAACTCGCCGCTCATCGACCCCGTCACGCGGTTCTGAATGAGCACGCTGATCTCGTGCGACCCCGTGAACAGGTTCCCGTAGTGTGAAACATCTTTTGTGACCGTCCACGTCACGCCGGCCCCGTCGGGCTCGGGCGTGCTCGTGCGCCAGATCTCAATATCGTCCACAAAAATTTGGCCGAGCCGGTCGTAATTCGACCCCGTCGTGTTCACTTGTAGCTCGAGCACAACGCGGTTGAACCCGCTCACGGCAGGCGTGTACGGTGCACTCTGGGGCGTGTCCCACGAGTTCGCAAACGGCACTTGGTACAGCAGCGTTTGCGAGCCGACCTTGTTCGTGTACGGTGCATCACTCACGAGAGAAAACGACGTTTCGTCGGAGGCAAGCACGGGGCTCGCGAGCAAGGATACAATCCAGCTTGCGAAGTGCATTTAGTCGGGGGCCAGACGTAATTAAACGGGGGGTCAAAAAGAAAAAAAAGGAAAAAGAAAAAGAAAAAGTGAAAGTAAAGGTGAGGCACGTACAAAATACTTGTGTACGCTTATGTAGAGTCCTGCGAACGAAGGCTGTAGACTGTTTTTGTGTGCCGTTGTAAGTGTGTGGATAAAGACTCGCGGGCACGATTCCCCCGGCCTGCGCTTCGAATCGGTTGCAGAAAGTCTGGGCGAGCGGTCCTATCTTTATATAGACGTATCGGCGGGAGCCCAAGACCCCTGCCTGCGTGGGGGCCCGCGCGCCCCTACTGTTTCAATACTTGGAAACCGCCGGGGCACGCGCGGTTCCCACGCGGATGGAAGGGTTAAGCGGTGACGTGCAGCTGAGGATCTCATGCTGCGGGCTAGGGTTCACAGCGGAATTAAGCCTTTCGATGACGACAAACCGCGGGCATCTACACGGGCCTCTACGAACTCGATAATGCGAAAAACGCACGCGAATCTGTAAGACAACGGAGCCTAGGTTCTCATTTGCTTGCTGCGTGCGGCGCGCGTAGCCACGCAGTGGAATGGCGCACACGGTGGAATTGCGCCCGCCGTGCAGGACGGCGCAGCCCGTATCGGAGAGAACCCCTGCCCCGGTTGGAACGCTGAATAGTTTAATTACTCGCTCGCGTGCCACGCAGCGTGGGCAGCGTGTGCGTAGTCAGCAAGCTCCCCTCGGCGCAGGGTGCACTGGCTCGCGACAAGTCGCGATGATGCCTGGCGGAACTGCCGTCACGCAGTGTGCACGCGCGATTTCGCAGCCTGTCACTTAGCCGTGCGGATTTTGCCGCGCACGCGTCGTGTTTCACAGTTCAACGCGGTCCTGCGCGAGCCAATCGCCAGCTGCCGGGCCCAGACTATCTAGGGTAGGTTAAGGGCAGCGCCTTTATTTTAATTAGATTGCAGGCACGAACAGCACGTCTGCCCGCCGATTACCGCCCATTGTTTACGGCTGCAGCGGAATAAATAAACGGGACGGGCTCGCCCCCACCCGGCAGTTCCGAAATACTAGAAACCGAGGCAAAATGTACGGCGTATAATATTGAATTATAGCAATAAAACAGAAATATGCGGGATTCTGAGGCGTCCAACCCCTCTAAGAACCCCTTTAAGGACCTCTAAGGAGTCGCAACAAGTCGCAAGGAGGTGTCGACCACGCCCCTCTTGCAGGGTCCACCTAAAAGTCGCAGTGATTTCCCGGTAAGGCCCGGCAAGATCGGCAAGGCCTTGACCCGGCAAGACCGCGAGACCTGCAAGACCGCGAGACCGGCAAGACCGCGAGACCGGCAAGACCGGCAAGACCGCAAGACCGGCAAGGCGTCGACGGGGCCTGCTATCGTGTGCATGTGCGTGCAATTGAGCATCTACGATGGGTTTTGAGCGTGCGTAGTATTCTGCCCAGGGTATTGCATATAATTTGCATGCAAATGTGCGTGTGCAGGTGCGTTTAATGTGCGTATATACAATAAATAGATAGGCTCTCTCGGGCTCGACTAACGCCGTCGTTTCGCGGGGCGTTTGTTTTTGCCCGTGAACTTTGCGATTTCCGCGGGCGAAATGTGGATACCGTGTTCGGAGGCACGGCCCACAGTATTAATTTTCAGGCCCGTGTCACGACGACGGGACTTGCTGCGCTCGTGCCGGTCCTTGGCAATGACAATCCCGGCCTCGCGAGACTCTTCGCGGGACCGTTTCGTGCGCTCGGCCCGCTTATCCCGGATCCCAACGGCCATGGCCTGAGGCATGCGTTGGCCCGTTTTCTTGGCACCGGCCTTTTGGAGGCGGGCCTCCATGACTTTCAGCCGTGTCTTCCCGACATGGTCCATGGGGTCGACGGCCCCGCTAATATCTGCGCCCGAAAACTCGTTCGACGCCTCAGTCAGAATGTGCGACTCCTCAATAAGTCGTTGCAAAGCAAGATCGTTCTGTAAATCCTCGTTTTCTTCCTTGGAAACAGGTGCGGCCGGGAGCACGGAGTCGTCTTTCGGTGCTCCACTAGCCATGAACCGCCGGCGCTGAGCCTTGCTTACGACGGGCTGTTGCGTGGCGCCAGTCTCGCTGTGTTTCACAGTGACGGGCCCGTCGTTCTCGTTTTCAAGGTCCGGTATGCTGTGTTCGCTGTGTTCGCTGTCTAACTCGCTGTCTAACTCGCTGTCGAACCCCGCAAACTCGGCCGCGTCTTCGTCGGATTCCGGACCCGAATCCGCGTGAGACTTTGTAGATTTAGCCTGCGCCCAGTCTTCTTCTGCATTTGCTACTGGCGCGCTCCATTGCGTCCCGAACTGGCTCTCGAAAGCGGCCCTGATTGCGTCCATACAATAGCAGTCGTCGACGAGGATCAGGTGGTCCCCGAACTTTTTTCGAAAAATTGTCTCCCGTCAGGCTGGGTAGGGGCACCCACTCCACACACGCTACAAGCACACACCACAAATTGCACTACACACCTACATCAGTGCACGACAAGGAAGGCGATGCGAGTTTCGCGGTTTGCGGGGTGCATTGACATCCACGACGGCCAGGTCAAGCAGATTGTTGGTGGGTCGTTGAGCGAGGATGCGAAAAAGCTGCAAACAAACTACGTGAGCTCGCACGACAGCGCGTACTTCGCTCGTCTGTACAGGGACAACAACGTCGTGAACTCGCACGTTATCAAGCTCGGGCCGAACTGTGACGCGGCTGCTGAGCTCGCGCTGGCCGCTTGGCCCCAAGGCCTGCAAATTGGTGGCGGAATCACGGCCGCCAACGCGCAAGACTGGATCCGCAAGGGCGCTTCGAAGGTCATCGTGACGTCGTACTTGTTCCCAGGAGGAACGCTCGACCGCGAGCGCTTGGCGAAGCTCGAGCAAGCCGTCGGCAAAGACAGGCTCGTCATCGACTTGAGCTGCCGGCGTGTGCCCGGCGAGGGCTGGGTCGTGGCCATGGACCGGTGGCAGCGCCTCACGGAGTTCGTGCTCGGTCCAGACAGCATTCGCGAGCTTGCCGAGCACTGCTCCGAGTTCCTTGTGCATGCAGCCGACGTCGAGGGGCTGTGCCGAGGCATTGATGAGGAGCTCGTGGCAAGGCTGGCGGACTGGTCGCCAATTCCCGTCGTGTACGCTGGCGGTGGCCGGAACCTCGATGACCTCGCAACTGTGAATCGACTTAGCGAGGGCCGCGTTGACTTGACGTTTGGCAGCGCACTCGACATCTTTGGGGGGTCGGGCGTGCCCTTTACCGAGGCCGTGGCCTGGAACACGCGTGCGCAAGGCAATGAAGGCGCTTGACTCGGCCTGAATGTACATAACTCTGTACGCTGACCTAGGTGGGTCTAGCAAGAGACTTGGCCAAGGAGTTTGGCCGCTCAAGGTGGATGGCACAGGTTTGCCGTATGCTCAACGTGGCAGTGGCTCCTGCAAGAGACTTACGACAAGCTAGGCACAGCTCAACGTAGTGGGTCTAGCGAGACTTGACCAACAAGTTAGGCAGCTCAACGTGGCAGGCACAGGTTTGTCGTATGCTCAACACGCACTTGAAAGCTTGGACGGTGTATTTGCTATGAAAATGTAATCCTAAACAACGCATATACTTTGCATATACTTAACTATGCGTGAACCAAACCTGTGAACTACGTAGACAGTCCTGTCTTATGCAGAGCTTTGCCTCTCCTCGAAAACCCGTGGCTTAGGTTCATTATTTGATAAATATTATAATTTTCGTGTATTTGTACAGCCGAGCAGTGCTTCGTGACCCCGTTTTCCGTGTTTAACCGGCTCACCACGTCCCCTCGTCCTCGGACCGGCTCAGGGCAAGCACGATCTCGGCGAGCTTCTGCTGGAGGACCTCGACGCCCTTGTCGAACACGGCGTCCGGCTTGAGCTGGCCCGTGGTTTCGATGTTCATGTAGAACTTCGTCGGCTTTGCGTTGAAGTCGACCTTGTCCGTGTCCTGCGGGGGCTCCTCGTAGTCGCAGTTCTGCGACTTCGGCCACTCCGCGTCCGGGTTTTCCTCGTACCACAGGTCTGTGTGCTTGAGCTTGTTCCAGGGATCGTACTCGAACGCGATGGCCGAGCACGGCGCCCACTTCGCGTGCTCCTTCGCAATGCCCTTCTTTGCAATGCATTTCAGGCGCAGCTCCTGGTTCTTGCGCAAGCGCGCAATCAAAATCCCGCGGTCGCCGGGCACCGCGCTTTTCACGGGCCGGCCAATGCTCTCGTCCTTGCGCGCGGGGACCTCAACAATGAGGTCTTCGCTGTACACGTCCATCGTGGCGTCGGTCGTGCACCGCGCGTTCAGCGTGAGCACAACACTGCACTTGTCACAGTAAACTTCGCAGTCGCAGTCGCGCGTGTACTCGAGCTCAGCAGCCATCGTCGAGTCGAGCGGGATGAGGCCCATGCGGTGCGAGAGGAACTCGTCGGCGAGCACGCTCGAGTTCACCTCGATCTCGACGAGGTCAATCGCGACCGTCGGGATCTCGGCAAGAAACACACGCCGCATCGAGTTTGCCAGCGACAGGTCGATGTTCTCGAGCACAAGGTTCACATCGTCGTGGCCTACGCGGCGCACGGCTAGACTCGGCTCTTCCATGTGAGAAGAGAAGTCTGACTAACCCTCAGCACATATAGCCTAGCCTAGCCTAGCCAAGCCATAACCACCACGGCCACAACCAAGGCCGTAGCCTAGCCAAAGCATAGTCGGCACTGCTACAAGGAAAGTAAAGCGCATGTAATGTAGACACTCAAGTCCACAGGCAACCAATGAACTGGTGGCACAATTAGCAGTACGGCCCCAAACTGTGCCCCACTGCACGCCAGTGGCGACTCAAGTAATTAGCACATACCAAGAAATTGGCCGAGCAGACGCTGTGTGGAAGGACAGTGGCATCCGCCGTTCCTCGCCACAACGTTACCACAACGTCCCACAACGTCCCACAACGTCCCACAGTGGCCCAAGCGAACCTCGCCCGCAGACCTCGCCCGAACCTCGCCCACAAGCGAGGCATTTCTCGGCCACTCTAGGCCAACAACTCAACGGCGAACCCCAACAAACGAGCCCAATTGCCACAAGTTTCGGCCTCCACTGAACATTGTGGCCTAATTGAATTGCAATAAGGTTCGTTGCCACTTGTCACGTACAGCCTAGCCACTGAACCACGCCCACGAAGCCACGCGAAAGCCACGGCTTAGCCCCACAAAAGCCCCACGAAAGCCAAGCCACATCCAAGCCAGGCTGAGTTCGTCAAATTGCTCGCTAAATTGCTCGCTAAATTCTACGTGAGGTAATTCCTAATGGTTTCTCGCTCAGCGATTGCCTGTGTGGCCGGGGTCGCCATTGTTGTGTGTGTCCCGTTCGTGAGCAGTGCCGTGGGCGATGTTGCCCGTGTTTCGCGGTTCGTTGTTCGCCAGCTCTACATTTCACGCCGTGCGAAACAGCTGCGTAAACCTGCACACTCTAGTGTACAGTCTAGTGCACAGTCCAGTGCACAGTCTAGTGCACAGTCCAGTGTACACTCTAGTGCACAGTCCAGTGTACACTCTAGTGCACAGTCCAGTGCACAGTCCAGTGTCCAGCCCGAACCCGTGTATGTGGCCTTGGGCAGCTCGTTTGCGGCGGGGCCCCTTGTGGGCAGAACTATTCCGGACTCAATTGGGTTCATGCAGGGCACGCTCGCGTACCCGCAGCTGCTCGCCCAGAAGTTCGCCCTGCAGGGCCGCGAGTTCGTGAACGCAACGAGCTCGGGTGCACGGCTGGTTGACGTTCTGGCCACTCAGCTCCCGCATCTCGCGCCGTCTACGCGGCTCGTCACGCTTACCGCGGGCGGTAACGACGTGCACTACTCGCGCGACTCCGTGCTCGCGGCGCTTGTGTGCACGCTGCGCTCGACCTACGTTCGGCGGTGCGTCGAGTCGTGGCTCGAGCCGTTGAAGCCGGCGGCGAACCGTGCATTTGACGAGCTTGCCCACAACTTCGATGCCGTGTTCAAGGAGATTCGGCGCCGAGCTCCGGACGCCGTTGTGGTTGTTGTCACGTACGCCACGGTGTTCCCGCCAAAGGAGTCGCTGCCGCCGCTCGGCCCGCACGAAACAGCCGTGCTGCGCGAAGTCGCCGCGAAACTGCGCAAAACAACCGTCGCTGCGGCCGTGCGCAACCACGCCATCGTTGTCGACGTTGCCTCGGCCTCGGCCGCCCACCACGCGCGGTCGGACCTGCCGTGGGCGTCCGGCTACGACGATCCCATGCCCGTGCACCCGAACGAGCACGGCCACTCCGTTGCTGCCGACGATATCTACAGCACGCTTCTCGAGATGAACTGCGTGCCCACGACCTCGCCAGCTCGAGCAGCCTCGCAAGCAAGCCCACGGTAGTGCGAGCGAAACCACGAAGTGCCAACGCGAGAGACACCACGAAGTGCCAACGCGAGAGTCCCAACCACTCCCCTAGATGTAGAGCCATGGTCGCATTGTCGCCCTGCACCACACGATGCTACGTACTAGCCGAGTGCGCTGCTAAACATCACTAGCCATCACTGGCCATCACTGGCCATTAGACTGCACTGTCTGCTGCGTGCACCTTGGCGAATAGATTACAAGTAACTACGCTGTAGGTTATAGATCGTTATTGCTAGGTATGTAGCGGCTTAGCCAGAACCCGTCTGAAGCTGAGCCTGATTACGCGCAGAAAGAAAAAATAAACAACGTGAATCCACAAACCTCGAGTCGCACATCAATTCGCACATCGATTCGCACATCGATTCGCAGCGCTTAGGCAACCTCGCCCAGGGCCTCGACACGCCCGCAGCAGAACACCTTGCCGAGCTTGCGCGTGTTGCCCTCGTCCAGAACCTCGACCGTGTCGTCGAGCACGAGGTTTGCAAACTTGTCCGAGGACACAAGCACGCCCTCAATCGTGCGGCCGTTCAAAAACTCTATGTAGATCCGCCGGCCCGTCTTCGACTCGAAGTCGTAGATGGGGCCCCGTTTGGGCCGGGCCTCGCCGAGCCACGGCACGAACTTGCGCTCCTCGCCCGCCTCCTTCGTCTCGTCCTCGCCACGTCTTCGCTCACGCGGTTCTCGGTGGTCCCGCGGGCCCCGGTTCTCACGCGAGTCGCGGCCCTGGTCCCGGCCCTGATCCCGGCTCTGGTCCCGGCTCTGGTCCCGGTTCTGGTCGCGGCCCTTGTTCCCATTGAACTTCCGTGGGCCCCGCGATGCCGGCTTGCCTTCTCGCTGGCTCATTTGTGTATGGTCAACAACGGTCAGTGCAAACGGTTTGGACCATGGCCAGCACAGGGTTCCGCCCGCTGTAGCGCGGTGCTGACTCAGCGAGGCACGAACCTACGAAGTGCGCAGCTTGTCCCAGGCTCGCACGAGAAGAACCACAAACCACAAACCCCACGCGCGTAACGTAATAAGGCGTAACTCGGGCTTAGCGTAACTCGGGCGAGCCAAACTAGAGTGCGAAGCGAGCATGCCAGAAGTCCTTGTTGTGAGCGACTACACTCGTGGCACGCGCCGGCTCGATGGGAACTGGACACTGCACGACCTCGCCGTGAGGCTCGAACAGGTTACGGGCATCCCGCCAGCGAACCAGTCGTTCCAGTTCACGACCGAGGCAGGGTACCCCGGCTCGCCATTGTCACAAACAAGCGAGCGAACAACACTCGACGACATTGGCGTGAGCGACGGGTGGCAAATCTACGTCACTGACACGCGTGCCCCAGCTGAACGCCTCGACCTCAGCGATAACGACGATGAGACCTACGAAATGCCCCTCGAAGAGTACGAGAAACGGTCGGGCACCGTGCTTGAATGGAAGAAAAAGAACCGTTTGGGTCGGTTTGCTCCACAAGAAAGTTCCGTGACTACCGGTTCAGAAACGGTGACTGGCGGTTCAGGCCCAGAAACGGGCCAGCACACAGAAGGCATGGACGTTGATGAGACGGCACTCGCGGTTGGCGACGAGTGCTTTGCGCATCTAGTTTCGGGGAAAACCGTACGCGGAACCGTTGCGTTTGTGGGCAGTGTGCCGGGCCTAGCAGCCGGTACGTGGATTGGCGTACGCCTCGTGTCGCCAGATGGCAAGAACAACGGCACAGTCAAGGGCGTGCACTTGTTCGATGCTCCACCAAGTTACGGAACGCTTGTCCGGCCCGCAGCCGTGCGCCCACTCGATACCGATGAGGAAGAGCTCTAGCGGCCCATGGTATACACGGGCTCCACTGAGTGTTGCATATGGCCTAGATACCCGCAACGAACGAGTTCTGCACTTTGTGTACGAGCACCAAATACGGAGCAAGACTGAAAGTCCATAAAGTCGGTACGTTGCTGCGGGGCTCGACGCCACTCAGCGTGGCCACGACTGTCCTGATTGCTGTTCTCAAGTCGTAAACAAAAGTTGTATGGCTCGATAGTTTCTATTTACCGGCATTACACACTACGTCATGCCTGGCATTTACGAGCCTAAAGGACTATGAGCGTTGTGCTCTCGCGAACGCTCGCATTACACCTCACTAAACGTATAGTATTGTCTTGATATTTGTGTGGTCTGATGTGTGGTCCTGTTGTGTGGTCCTGATACCTGTGTGGTCCTGATACCTGTGTCTTCTGTGGCCACCCAGTGACCTCTCAAAGCGTGGCAGGAACACCCGAGCCGGCCAACTCGCTTTGGGGATCGTCGGGACCCCGGGACTGGCCGTTGTCGCAACATCTCGATATTTACAGTCACTTCGACGTTTTCCTGGTCAGTGTGCAAGGCTCGTTTCGAGAAGAAGGCTCGCAGTTCTAACCGGTGTTTGCCATGACTCGTTATGGCGAGCGCGCGTAGTGAGCTTATTCTGTATCCGACTTATTTGAGGCGCCAAACCAAAGCAGAACCGCGCTACTCTCTGACTAGTTGTGGATTTGACTAGTTGTGGATTTGCGCGTGACTGCCCGTAAACATAACCGGATTCGGACTTATCCCAATTGGGACATAAGCTACGCTCAGCCATTCGCGCCTACACTCACGAATATAAATGGACGCGTATTTCCACGCACTTCGCAAATTAAACTGACAAATGGAGAACTCATCGGACGAATCTCGCGTTTTGGAGTCTGAGTCCACAAGTGGGGCTCCTCCTACTGGACTCACAGAGAACTCGCAGCCAGATATGCCTTCTACTATCCTCGTGTTGTCTAGACGCGATATCTCAGAGATTTCGGAGAGGTTCGCAGCGAAATACAAGTTCGCTCCGAGACCACTGACTGGTATCCGAGCTCAGCGTTTTGGCCGTGACGTCGAGGTTGCTGGAGAGGTTGACTTGCCGATAACTTTCAACAAGGAATGCCCGCTCCACCCAATTAAGGCCGTGGTGCGCCGCGATGTTTACTTATGGCACATTTCGCTCGGTTTGCCGGACTTTCAGCTGCTGAATGAATTGTCACCGCTTCAATTGAGGCCACTCGAAGCGTGAGAAGTCCTTGGCAAATGACCGCACTCGCGAACATCCACCTGCGATTCATTGCATTGTCAAAGCGGGTATTGCACACACACATGTCAACCATTAACGATGTATTCTAAGTATTTATCGCCTGAAATAGGACGCTACGTCATAACTGTGCTTGTGGTTCATCTGCTTGTAGCTCATATGCTTGTACTACATATGCTTGTGGCGCATGAACATGATAAAGATGTCTAGAGCGGGTGGAAGTTGAGGTGGTTTTCTCAATTCTTTGATTCTACAACACCATCTCGATGCCTCTACGTCGTCGAGCCACAGATTTCGCTGTGACGTCTCTTTAAGGGGCACGTGATCATGAACTTATCTTCACGGGAACCACCGCGCTCACACGAACGTGCTATTCTTAAACCTTTGAAAGAAACCCCTTTTGGGACAAGTCCGAATCCGGATACACACCCTATTCTCCGCCCACGCCTACTCCTCCCATACAAATAGAGCCGTGAAGACCTGAACGCAAACATAGCACACTATGTGGTCACTTACTCCGGATAATAAGATTATCGCGTCCGATTTAGATTACTCACGCATGACGGAGGCGTGTGCAAAAGCATGGATGAGAAAAATTGGCCCGCTTACCGGTGAACGAGCTCAGCGCTTTCGACACGACAGCCAGGTCATTGGCAAGACTCGCGTCACCGCGAGTCCAGACCCCACTCTACGCCATACGAATACATTTCCGGTGGTCGTGTACCGTGGTACACACCCATGGGACTTTTCTGTCAGTAAGCTTGACGATGAAAGGACGAAGAAATGTGTCTTTGATGGAGAGGGACAGGACTTCCTGAGTCGTGTGAAGCAGGAATATCAAATTAGAAATGAATAAGCCCCATAGTAAAATGCCGAATGAACGGAAATCACACCGAATTCATGCTTGTAGTGCGTACAATTGTGGTACGACCCTTGTACGTAGTGGACTAGATCTTCGGAGCTCCGTAACCAGGTAAAACTTGGTAGCTCTAATCATATAGTTCAGATGAAATAATCCATGCGGAACCCTGTCGTTGGCGAGTACCTTAACTCGTGTCCTTCTAAGTGTCCCAGGCGTTGAACACGGCAAACCTCTCGATACACGAGTTTGCTGAGAACCTGTCGACAAAGACACGATATTTGACGCAGTTAAAGAACAAGGTAGTCGATTTCACGAAAGAAATATTTAAATCAAATGCTTGAATAATATATTAGAATAAAAGGACTTTAACATGGCTAAGCGTGCCGGTGAACTTAGCGTTGACGAGCTCCACCGTGTCAACACCATCATGCAGAACCCTGCCAAGTATACAATCCCGAGATAGTTCCTCAACCGACAGCATGAACGGCAGAAATAGCCGTAAGATCCCTCATGATACTTAGAGATGCTAGGCTTAGCTGAGGCTGGAGTCTTCCTGGTGGCGATAGATAGGCGATGTCAGCAGAGATTTACATTAAGGTTTCACAGTAAAGTTTCAATTGCGTATCTTGCATCGCATAAGTTGGGACACGTGAGCATGCGATGGGCAACGCAGCAGCATACATTGCGTGTGCCCTGGTAGCTAGAATTATGTCTCGGAAACCGTATCATGCAGGGCCTACTGGCATACTGACGTCGCCAAGTGTTATCAGAGATACAAATAGCGGTACGCTCAGGAATTGGTTATATCACCTGTTAAATAAGAGTGGGAGGCTGATAGTTCACGCTAGCCTTTATGAACTGAGGGCAGAAATTTCAGGCACATCACCACTTTTTGTATCAATAGTTATCATGGTATATAATGCCCCATCAGCGGTCATACCGCGGCGACTCTGGGAACGGAAATCTTTACGGCAGTAGTCAGCTTGGGTGCAAAAACTCGTTTAGAGTAGAATACCCGTTTGGGATGTGTCCGGGCACATACCCTATTCTCAGCCCACGCCCACTCGCGCATATAAGTAGAGCGTGAATCTCTGAACTCTAAGGCGACCCTATGGAGCCACCTACTCCGGATGACAGGATCGAGGTATCCGATTTAGATTACTCATGCATGAAGGAGGCGTGTGCAAAAGCATGGATGAGAAAAATTAGCCCGCTTACCGGTGAACGAGTTCAGCGCTTTGGACACGACAGCCAGGTCATCGGCGAGACTCGCGTCACCATGCTTCCAGGCCCCTCTCTACGCCATACGAGTACATTTCCGGTGGTCGTGTACCGTAGTACACACCCATGGGACTTTTCTGTCTGTGAGCTTGACGACGAAAGGACGAAGAAATGTGTCTTTGATGGAGAGGGAAAGGACTTCCTGAGTCGTGTGGAGCAGGAAGTGTATCAAATTAGAAATGAATAAGCCCCTTAGTAAATTGCCGAATGAACGGAAACCACACAAAATTCATGCTTGTAGTGCGTACAATTGTGGTACGACGCTTATGCGTAATGGACTAAATCTTCGGAACTCTGTAACCAATAAAACCCGATAGCTCAAATCATATAGTTCAGATGAAATAGTCCGTGAGGAACCTTGGCAATGGCGGGTGCCTCAACTCGCATCCAATCTAACCGTCCTGCATTTACACGGCGTCGAACACAGCAAACCACTCGATATACGAGTTTACTGAGAACCTGTCGCCAACAACACGATCACATTTGATGCAGTTGAGAGGCGAAACTGTCATTTTCACGAAATAAATATTTAAATCAAATGCTAGAATAATAGAATAAATAAAAGGACTTTGACATGGCTATGCGTGCCGGTGAACTTGGCGTTGACGAGCTCCACCGTGTCAACACCATCATGCAGAACCCTGCCAAGTATACAATCCCGAGATAGTTCCTCAACCGACAGCATGAACGGCAGAAACACTCAGCTCCTTGCTCGACACCAGGCTGCATGAAGACATCGAGAAGATGAATTACGCGTGTCTCCACAGGGGTCTCTGTCACTTCTTGGGCTACCGTGCCTCTGGTAAGCACATGCGCTTCACCGGTCGTAGTGGTGGTGTTAACTGCACCGTCTTTTGAGGCTCGCAGCTTCGTTCGCGGATTCGTTTGCTCTCAATATTCTCAATCTTCTCATTATTGGCATATTGAGTCTCCAGATCAGCTGGATACTTGTCAAAGTCCGCTAAGTTCCCGTATACGATTTCTACTGGTTCTAGTTGTTCTTTAAAGTCTATGAACGAACAGGCGCCCCTTACCAGAAAGTCGTTTCCCAATTCCTCAAATCCTCTTTGAATGATTGGCATAATCTTGAGGTATTCCATCACGGAATAGTGGCCAAGAATCACATGGTATGCGTCCTCATCTTTCGAACTGGCGGCCATCACGTAGTTGATATCGTGTTTATCGAAAAACTTTATGGTAGCCGAAAGATCCTTCATGATGGTCAGAAATGGTAATTGGGGCCGGGGTTCTCCTGGCGGCGATATATATATATATACTCAGTACTATATGGTAAAGGGCTGGGGTTTGCCCTTTTAAACCTAGCTCGTGCTGGCAAGGATAACAGCTCCGTATGATGTGGTCGCTTACCTCCCAGGATCCCGGTGAGGTCTAACAAAACCTTATCTCTGTATACAGCCCGCTGCTTAAAGCTCTGTAAATTGTGTTAGATGGTGTGGTATATTGGAGGGCACATACCTTCCGCAGTCTCTTCGCGTAATGTCTAACCCTGTCCGGAAGCTGTGTATAACTTTTACATGAATCCGTTCGATACTCTTAGCGGTGAGTGGGTGGACTTAGTTCCGACTCCTACATAAGTCGAGTGTAATTGTAGAGTCTGGAGGTGTGACCCTGGACTTG
Organism: Starmerella floricola; assembly: GCA_030579735.1. Lineage (NCBI taxonomy): Eukaryota > Fungi > Ascomycota > Dipodascomycetes > Dipodascales > Trichomonascaceae > Starmerella > Starmerella floricola. The sequence goes on along the minus strand of JAKTRP010000001.1, from coordinate 647,468 downwards.
GGTCCGGGACACCCTCGCGACAGCGAGACTAGCAGTCGCTGGGGTGGACTAGGAGGCTAATCCACCTAGACCAGCAGCGGCAAGACCGTTAGAGAGGCCACTCAGTCATCCCAGCTATGAATAGCTGAGTCTAGATATACTATATTTTAACTGGTTTTCACTGCCTAATTACCTTGCCTAATTACCTTGCTATACACTAGAGTTTGTAAATTCAGTTCTCAGACTGACTAGCGTCACAGGCCTGGCTGACAGGATTCGTGTCACTGGCGCCTCTTCACATACCTTCGTACAAAGAGGGCCAGTGAGTCCGAAATGAGCTCGAGTAACATAACACATGTCCAGGACTAATATGGAACATGACGATGGCTAACGAGCCCCCTTAAGGAGGGCGGGCTCGGGTCAGGATGGAAGTCGTGTTTGTTCTCCACACGGGAACCGTTCCAATGCGAACATGAAAACAAACGCTGCTTTCTTCAGAGACCGGCAACCTTCATATACTATTCATGTATTGCTGGACACATATAGTTGAGGTACTACCTGAATCAGGCGCATGCCCTATACCAGACAATCTGCACAGCAACAAGCGTATTCGTTCGCGGAATCCTTGGACAAGGCAACCTGCTACGCCATGCACAGCAATACATTAAGTGCTGTCACCCGTTTTGAAAGCATACACAACAGCTTGTAAGGTACCCCATCCGCATTCTCAACGTCAAGGTGAACAACGAAAGCGATATCACCGAGGTCGCGGTATTCGAGCACTACAAAACTGACCACACAGTTCTTGGCGAGACTGGCCTTTTCGCTTACAGAACACCCCCGCGAAGGCCGTCGTGCTGCGGCGCCCGTTTCACCCCTGGGACGTGCGATTGGAAGGAGGCACTGAGCTATTTTGAGCGAAGAAGCAGCCTCTGAATCGGCATATGCCCATGAATGTGCCCACAGGTATGCCATGTATGTGCCCACAGGTATGCCATGGATATGCCCATGGAGTATGAGCTATGAGACGCCTAATCGTACGTACAACGCACGCCGAGTCGTATACGAAGCAGGCAAAGACGACACATTCCGCTGTAAATCAGACGTGCAACCAAACATACTTAGCACCTCGCTCGCCTACACGAGCATGAGTTTTACTACAAGTCGCTTATCACCGTAGAGCAAGTCGCTGGGCTTTGAGGGCCCTGCGGGATGCGTCTCGAGCAGAGCCGTGCAGCCGTGCAGCTGGCCACGTCCATGCAGAACTTCTCAAAGCCACTTTGTGACTAGGCAGCCATAGTGCCTGCAGACAACATCGGCACGTCAGCATCCTTGTCTCATACGTCAGCATCCTTGTCTCATCGTACTCTTGCCTAAACACGTTCCTGTTCTATGTATCGTGCGCTCCGAGGGAGCCGGCACGTCGTTGCCCATTGGTCACCGCGAAACCCGTGGCCATCATTGGCGAGCCCCATACTAGACCTCATGGGATCTTCGGAGTATGTAAAGGTAGTAAATATAGTAAGTGCCGCGTAGAGACGTTCCAGTTCGGCCTCCTGAGGGAGTTATCGAAGAATACCCACATCGCGAAGTTCTATGCTTGGGAGATACCGTTGGCAGACGGAGTAGTGGAGTATATAAACGTAGTACATAGTAAGTTGCCGAGTAACCTAACAGTAAAGGTGAAGGTATTGTGTACAACCTATTCCGCACGACCTGTTCCCTCGGCCTGTTCCCTCGGCCTGTTCCGCACGAGCATATATTCTTGAACCCTGCGAAGCTGTCAGCACGAGGTCGAACCCGCTTTCAACGTCGCTGCCTCGTGGACCTCGCCCGGGCAAGGGTTAATATAACAAGTCGCGTCGCGTTTGTTTGTTCCTCACAACCGCCACAATGCACATCAGCGAGATCCGCATTGCCGGGTTCACGTCGTACTTGGACCCGGCCACCGTGTCGGACTTCAGCGAGGGCGTCAATGTGGTTGTGGGTCGCAACGGCGCCGGAAAATCGAACTTCTTTGCCGCCGTGCGGTTCGTGCTTGCGGACCTAGCCGACCGCACAACAAACGACCTTTTGTACAACGGCCGCGGCCGGCGGGCCACGCACTCGCGCGTGGAAATCGTGCTCGCGAACGCGGGCTCGCGGTTCTTGAGTCTCGGCGACGAGGTCGCCATTGGCCGCGAGATCGTGAACGGCCAGGACCGGTACCTCGTGAACGGCAAGCCCGTCACAAAAACCGAGGCTCGGGCCCTGCTCGATGCGGCCGGCCTGTCTTATGGTGGTAATGCGTTTTTCATTGTACCGCAAGGCGACGTCACACGGCTTGCCTCCGCCTCGGACGAGGCCCGCCTCACGACGCTGCTCGCGGCGAGCGGCGCCCAGACGTTCGAGGACCGCAAGCAGCTCGCGCGCGAGTCCCTGGCCGAGTCGAACTCGCGGCTCGAAGAGTGCAGCCGCCTCCTCACGACCATGGAGCAGCACCTCGCCGACGTCGGCCACGACGCCGAGAGCCTGCGCGAGCACCTCGAGCTGCGCAAACAGCTGCGCGGCATCGAGCATGTGCTTTTGGCCGTCGAAAAACGCCGGTCCCTGCTTGTGATTGCGGCCGAGGACGGCAAGCTCGACGAGCAGCGGACGCGGCTCGACCGCGCAACCGCGGCCCTGCGCACTTGCGAGGCCGAGGCCGACGCGGACCGCAGCCACACGGCGTCCGCCGAGGCACAGCTTGCCGAGGCCGAGGCCGAGCTCGAACTCGCCGAGCGCGAGGTCGCCGTTCGCCGCCGCGACCACAAGGCCCACCTCACGACGGAGTTCTATGGCGACGAGAGCCTGCTTGCGACGCACGCTGGGGCTACGCAGAGTGCCGGCACGGGCGGCGCAACTGAGAGCCACGACAACAGCGACTCGGAATCGTCGGATATGGACGTCGATGCCGAGTCTGACACGGCCCTCCGCACAAAGCTCGAGGGCTTGCGCTCGAGTCTCGCTGCAAGCACGAAGAGCCTCGCCGCGGCAACGGCACGGTTGCGGGCCCTGCAGCTGAAAGAGGGCCGCGGGGCACAGCTCAGTGCCGAGGACCGGGCAGCGTACCGCGAAGAGGCCATGGCGCGTGTCTCGGCGTCGATCGCGACTTTGCGTGCATCGCTGGCCTCGGAAACGGCGAAACGCGACGAGCTGGAGCGCAAAACCGCGGCGGGCAAGCAAGAGCTCGACGAGCTCGAGCAAAGGGCCCAGGCCGCGGCCGAGGAGGTCGCCACGGTGACGGGCGAGCAGCAGGAGGCGAGGGCCCGGCTCAGCGACGCCGACTCGCAGCGGGCCATGGCCATGCTCGCGCACCGCAAGGCCGAGATCGCGCGCGAGCGGCTCGACAAAGCGGCCGAGCAGCAAACGAAGCAGCTGCTTGCGTCGAACCGCGCAAGCACCGTGCGCAGCGTCGCCACGGTCCGCGATCTCGCCGCGAGCCTCGGGCTCGGCCCGTCGCAGTACTTTGGCACGGTCGCCGAGCTGCTCGACGTGCAGCCCGCCGTTGCGTACGCCGTCGACCGCGTCGGCGGCTCGCAGATGTTCTACCACGTCGTCGACTCGGGCGAGACCGTCGAACGGCTCGTGCGCGCCATGGAGGAGAACGTCGTGACGCACGGCTCGGCCACGTTTGTGCCCCTCCAAGACATCATTGTGCCCGCGGAGCCGACCTTCCCCGAGGTCGAGGGCACGGCCGCGTTGAGCAGCATGATAAGCGTGCGCGATGCGCGGTTCACAAAGATCGTGCGGCTCCTGTTCGGCCGGTACGTGCTGTGCAGCGACATCAACACGGCGGCCCAGTACGCACGCAGCCACGACTTGCCGGCCGTCACAGTTGAGGGCGATTTCTGCGACCCACGTGGGGCGATTTCCGGCGGCTCGCCGACATCCTCGAACGCGCCGCGGCAGCCGGCGATCCGCGAGCTGTGCCGGCTCAAGGACGAGGCCATGCAGCAGCAGGCCGACGCCCGTGCGCAACGAGCCGCGGCCGACGCGGCAGCCCAGCTCGTGACGCAGTGCATCGACGAGCTCAACAAAACGAAAGTGCAGCTGTTGCGCGCGTCGCTTGCGCGGCAGGACACGGCGTCGCCCGTTATGGACGCGCGCGAGCACGTTGCGACGCTCGCCCGGCAGCACGACGACAGCCTGCAGGCCGTGGCCGAGATCGAGGCGCAGTTGAGTGCCGCGCGCGAAGAAGAACGCGCTGCCTCCGAGGATGCAAGCTTTGCCGGGGCCCTAACGAGCGAAGAGCAAACCGAAATGGCAGCGCTCGCGGCGAGCGTCGAGTCTTTGCAAGTGCAGTGTGACGAGCTGAGTGTGCAGGAGTACACGCTTGCTGCGCGCGTCCAGCGACTGCAGAGCCGGGCCGAGCGGTTACGGGCCGCGGCCGTGCGCCACGAGGCCGAGCTCGCGATCTCGGACGATGCGGGGCTCGCCGTGTCGGCGGCCGAGGCCGAGCAGCAGTTTGTCGCCGCGCAGGCCGAGGTCGTGCGCAAGCGGCGGGCCGTCGAGGACACGGAAAAACTCGTGCAGCAAGCGCAGGACCGTTTGCACGCGACCGAGGAGGCGCTGCGCCACGCCGAGGCCGAAGCCCGCACTTTAAACCGCCGCATCGAGAACCACAGCGTGAAGTCGCGCGCACTGGCTGCGCTCGTCGCCGAGCTCGACGAAAAAGCCGCGAAACTCGGCAGCGTGCCCGAGTCTGCGCTCGAGCAGGCCGCCCTCTACAACCGCCCCCTCACAAACGATAACGATAACGACGACACGGGCGACAACAGTCACGCTGGCGACGACAGTGCGTTGCGCAGAGTCGTGAAGGAGCTTGGCGAGCAGCAGGCGGAGCTGCACACGGCGATCGGAGCGCTCGGCGACGTGAACCAGCGTGCCATCAACGATTTCGAGATTCTCGCCGCCGAGCTCGACGGCCTGCGGCGCCAGTACAGCACGCTGCTGTCCGAGCGCAGCACGATCGAGAACACAATCGCCGTTCTCGAGTCGCAGAAACGCGACAAGCTCGACGAGCTGCTCGCCGAGGTCGGCACGAAGTTCACAAACGTGTTTGCCGCGCTCAGCGGGAACCTGCACGGCCGGCTCGTGCTGAACCGCAACGAGGAAACGGACGAGCTCGAAAGCATTGGCCTCGACGTGCCCTTCGGCAGAACGACGGCGCAAATGAGCGGCGGCCAAAAGAGTTTGTGTGCGCTCGCGCTCATATTCGCCGTGCAGGCGTGCGACCCCGCGGCGTTCTACATTTTCGACGAGATCGACGCGAACCTCGACGAGAGCGCGCGCAAACGCGTGGCTGCCACAGTGAAGTCGATGTCGCAGCGGGCGGGTGCGCAGTTCATTTGCACGACGTTCCGGAACGAGCTTGTGCAGGCCGGCGATGCGTGGTTCGGCGTTACTTTCGAGGGCCGCGAGTCGCGCATCGAACGCATCAGCAGGGACTTGGCCGCGGAGTTTGTTGCCGAGAATGAGATCCCCACTAGTAGTTAATTATTTATAGCATATCTTCACGACGAAAAGTGCCACGAAATGCAGCCGCTACCGTGCCACACCGTGAGCAGCTCGACGTGGTTTCCTAACCAAACGCAGTAAGTCATGCTCACCAACGGCACGCCTTGAGCTGTTTCAACATATCCTCTACCTTAGCACGCCTAAAAGCAGTGGGCGGAGTTTAATGAAGGCACGGCGTGCCGCACTGTGCTACGCCGTGAGACTGGTTTGCATACCAAAGGCAGCGTCCATACCAAAGGCAGTAAGTCGTGCTCACCGACGGCACATTTATGATGTTTCACCATGGCAGCGTTCGTCGGGCGCGGTACTAGGCCCGCCGTGCCACGCCGTGCCACGCCATGCCACGCCGTAGGAGCGTGCGCAAGCCTTTCGATGTGCGTTAAGTGTACTACTATTACTTAGTGTGTCATGGTACTCATGTCTCTCGGTCGTTACAAAATTCGTCTAGTTCGTCTTCGAAGAAGCGTAGACGCGGTCGTCCTCGCCCTCGACATCGCGCTGGATCTGCTCCATTTGCTGGACCTGCTTCTGGTAGGTCGCGTCGAGCTTCTTCTTCGTCGGGTCGAACAGCTCGCGGTCCGGCGTGCGGTGCGTGCCGCCCAACCGGTCCCACAGCGTCGTGTACTGGCCGTAGTTGTAGTTGAAGTACAGGTGGTGGATCGTGTGGCACGCCGAGCCGTTCACGACGGGGTCGTGTGCAAGGTACTCGCCGTCGTGGATCATGACCGTCCACATGTTCACGAACCCAAACAGCCCGAGGTACACGGCCTTCTGCAGCGGGAAGATGAACGGGAAAATGTGGTAGGGCAGGCTCTGGGCGTAGCCGTCGACAGGGTGGAACGCGTGCGACGCAAACGGCGTCGGCACGATCCACTTGTGGTGCGGCTTGTGCAAACGCTTGTACACGGCGGGGCTGTGCAGCCAGCGGTGGATGCAGTAGATGAGCGCGTCCGTGAAGAGCAAAAACAAGGGGAACTGGCCAATGAAGTACAGCCAGCCGCCGTTACCTTCCATCGACCAGAACAGCTTCGAGTAGCCTTGCGTCTCGGCAACGAACCACGGCACGGTCAGCAGCGTCATGACGGGGATCGCCGATGTCGCCTGCGCGATCTCCATGCGCACCTGGTTCTTCAAATACTTCGGGTGCTCGAAGTTCGCGTGGTCGTACACAACGTAGTACGAAAACAACGCCGTGAAAAAGTACATGATCCAGCCAAACACGGTCGTCACTACAAACAGCGTGAGGAACTGGCGCAGAATGTTGTCCCTACCGAGCACGGACTGCGTGGCAAACTCCGTGGCGGGGAAGAACATCGTCGGCTCCACGCCGTAGCGCTCGGGCCTGCTGCTGTGCAGGTCGGCAAACAGCTGGAACATCGGCGGAACCTTCGATTTCAGGGCAGCCAAAACTTGCTCGGACGCAGACGGCGACGAGCCCGACGACGCGGCGGCCGAGGCCTTTGCTGCGAGGGACTGGACCGACGACGGCACGGAAGCCGGAAGAAGTTTGGCGTAGAGCTTGTCAAACGCGAAATGATCGCATACTTCGAGCAGCAGATCCATGGTGAAAAACTAGGAACGGAAACAATTCAGGGGGAGACTTGTGGGCAAAAGAAAGTCAGCAATGCTTTGACAATCGGAACTCAATCTCCGACAAGGTTGGGGCCGGCGAAGGGAGAGCGTACGTCTGTGCGAAAAGTGTCTGTGCGAAGCGTGTCTGTGCTCCGTGTCAAGTGTTTTCAGAAACACTAGGAATCGCTTTAGGGTATGGTGGGGACCGGGGCCTAGACGCACTTTTTGATCCCGTCTGCATGCCCTTTCCTCCGTATATATGGCCATGGGGGCCACACGCATGTACACTAAGCACAAGACGACGCGGCCGCGTTCCTGTCGTATCGCTTAGTAAACCACGATATCGGATGCAGGCGATGCGGGTCTGTTTACAAGCCTCGCGGCACGATCCGATGGCCGTGCAAACGGCGGGCATGCGGCCGAGCGCGTGCAGCCTCAGCGCCCGCTGCATTTTCGCAAGTGTGCAAATTTCTAGCCTAGTTCATTTAATTGCTGAATTTTACAGGTGTACAAACTTTTCACGCCTTTTACTCCGACACTGAATTAGTTAAGCCACTGTTCCTTATTTAGTTCAACGCCGAACAATCCGTGCCTGAGTGGGCACGGACTGGCTACAGCTCAAGCGTGCGAATTGCCCGCAAATGTACGAATTGCCTGCGAGCGTGCGAGTTGCCTGCAGTCTTGCGAACTGCCTGTGAATGCGCTGGTTGCCTGTGAATGCTTGGGACGTGCCTGACAACATGCGAGTCTGTACAGTACATAAGATAAATGCTATTTATTGAGTCTCGCTAGTTCCACGGCTCGCCGTTGCCGAACGACCAGTTCGCACGGTCGACAAACACCATGTTGATCATGATGTCATCGGGTCGAACCGAGAGCTTTGTCTTGAGCTCGTCGGCCACGAACCGGTAGAACGCGAATCGCGCCTCGTCCGAGTTGCCCACCGTGCTCGTCACTTGGATAAGAATAAAGTCGTTCGAACGATTGAACCCGAGGAAGTGCGGGTCGTAAATCAGGTTGCTCGGCGAGTGCTCGTTGATGACGACGAACCGGTCGCCCTCGGGCGCCTTCAGAACCTCGACAATTCCTCGGTACACGGCGTCGGCGACACCTGTGCGGTACTCAACGGGCTTACCCTCGCCTAGGTCAATTCGTGCAAACGGCATTGTGCTGCTCAATGTAGGGGCTTAAGTGGTTTTAGTGTTGATAATTTACTTTAGTTGGGGGTGTATACTGGAAATTCTACAATTCGCGCTCCTTTTTATACTTGGATCCGAGTGATTTAGCAATTGCCACCTTTGTCATGGGGTAAGGCCCTTTGTCAAAGATCTGGGTATGGCTTTTGTCAGTGATGCCCGCGCTTGTTTGTCCTTTGTCAGGGAGGCGACTAAATGTGGGTCCCCCCACGTTTTTGACAAATTCGTGCCTATTCCAACCCGTGCCCTCGCTCAGCGTCGCATGACGTGCCCCAATGTGCATAGTGGGGTGCATTAGCGTAGGCCGCATATGATACGAGTCGAGGGGTCCACACGAGATACTACATACGAGCGCCTAATCCGTACTGTACGTGCTATTTTCGCAGGCAACAGACCCGCGGGCTCAGGCGCTGAGGCAGGCGGCGACGGGCACTGTATATAAAAGAAACGCACGATAAAGGTTATGCGCTCCTTTGCATCGTGCCAAGTCTATGCCGCATGACCCATATATATATAATCCGCGGTGCCTACCTCGCTTGCCGATATTGACATTTTTTGTGTCCGTACTGTCCGTTGAATATAGTCGAGCTATTCATACTTCTCGGTCATCCTATCTAGATCGAAAGCATCGACTCGTCAAGTATCGAGGACGCATAGTACTAATCCTGGCAAGAAGCTCAAACTACGTTAGGCCAGCCTTATCTAGATCCAAAGCATCTCGGCCAGTCGACCAAGTATCGAGGGTGTCCATAACACGAGTCTTTCGTAGGTGCATAACACCAGCCTTTCGAAGGTGCATAATACTAGCCTTTCATGCGGGAAGCTCAAACTACGCCCGGCCTTACTGCCTCCGGCGCAATCTTGTCCGGGCGAGCTCAATTGCGCGTCATGCGGAAGTACGACTGGATGCGGTCGCCGTGCTCGACTTCGCTGGCCACATCCTCAACGGCGGACCACCGCCGTAACGGCTGGCGCAAGCCGCGTTCAGCAAGATCGCGTTGCAGCCACGCAATGGCGATTTCGAGCAACGGCGTCCCGCGCGTGCCCGAGACCTTGTCTGCGTTGTTCACAAGCGTTTGCTCGACGGTCTCAGCAGACAGCACGGTTCCCTGGTGCATGTGCACGATGTGCGTGGGCCACTGCATGAGCCCGTCAAAGATGTGTGTTGCGTAAACGACTTGGCACCCGCGAAGCTCGGTTTCACGGCGCAGGAAAGTGAGGAGACGGTCGCGAACAACCACGTCGAGGTCCACAGTAACCTCATCAAGGAGCAGCGTCGTCCACGGGCGGAGCAGGCCCATGCACAGCTGGACTCGGCGGCGTTCGCCATCACTGACCTGGTTCATGTGCCAGTTCAGGTCAATATCGAGCAGCTCGACAAGCTCGTCGCGGCGGTCGGGCCAGGCGTCGCCACCAACGCTCGCAATGAGCAGCGTCACGGCCACGTCGTGGCGAACGGTTGTGTTCGACGCCCACTCCGTGCCGAGGTACGTCGTTTCAAGCAGGCCCTCGCGGAACGGATCACGGCCGTCGATGAGGACGCTGCCCTGTTTCGCGAGTGTTTTGCCCGCCAGCAAGCGCAAAAGCGTCGACTTGCCGGCCCCGTTCGCGCCAATCAGAAGCGTGCGCGAGCCCGTGGGCAGGTCGAGGTTCACGGCCGAGAGCCCGATGCTCAAGTCCTGGAACACGTAGTACAGATCCTTGGTTTGGATCATGGCTCGTGTGTGCTTTGTGGGCTCGCCGTTGCTGGAAGTGCTCAAGGAAGAACCGGTGGAAGGGCCCGTGCAAGGGCGAATCCACAGCGAGAGGCTGCATGAGCCCGTGCCCGGACGCACGAGGGTTCGAGCAAGCCATGGCACATGTCGGAGTTCCGCGTACCTCGACGGCCTGCACTGCGTATGGTGCAGTGTTCTTGATGCATTATACATTTGCAAAGCATTCGCAGAGCATTCGCAGAGCATTGCCAAGGCATTGGCATTCACAAGGCATTGCCATTGACACTGCCGTCTACAACTCGCAACTCTACACTGCCATCCTCGCACCTAACTACGTCAAAGCTCTTCGTTTATAATTGACTCGCTCGCTTACATTCTGCGCATTGATGTCGAGCATTACTCGATATCATTGGACTCGGGACGGCAGCCACCAACGTTTAGTGTGCACCGAATGTTAGTGCACCGACGGTTAGTGTGCACCAACTGTTAGTGGATAGTTAGTGGTTAGTGTGTACAGCATTCAGGTACAGCGTGTCTGAGTTTGTACACGACTGGTGTACTTTTACTTGCCTCTTACACTCATTCACTCCCGTCGTTGCGTTGTGGCTTGCTCTGCCCGACCCTCGACCACCCTCACCCTCACAACAGCCGTCGACTCGTCTCAGCCTTAGACCTCGACAAGCCTCATGAGTCTGCGATTGCACCTCGGGAACCTGCCACATCTGTCGTCCCAGACGCTGCGCGCGGGCGGCGTGTATTTTAGTGGCGTGCTGTACGGGCTTGCGTTCTACATCATGCTCGACTCGGCGCTGTGGAGCATGCACAAGAACCCGTCCTCGCTACACATTGGGTTCGTGGACTGGCTGCCATTGCTGCTCGGGTCCCTCGGCATGGCCATCATCAATCTTGTGGAGAAGAACCGGCTCAATGGCGGCGCCGCGTTCGGGTCCGAGTACGGCAGCGTCAGCGACACCTGGCAGGCGAAGGTCGTGCTGTTCATGGGCTTTGCGTTTCTGTCTGGCGGCGTGGCCGGCTCCATCGTCATTCTCGTGCTCCGCTACATTCTGCACCACCACGACTGGCCCGTGCTGGGCATGGGCGCCGAAAACGTGGCGTCGGCCGTTTGCGTCATGGCAAGCTGCCTAACGCTGTGGGTCGCCCAGAATATCGAGGACGACTACAGCTACTCTTTGCAATTGTAATACGCGCTCGCTAGTTGGTGGCCAGTACCTACTTACATTGGCGTGGCGTTGCCCAAGTATAGCTGCTATTCGTGATAAGAATGCGCGGCAATTGACTGGACAAACACGCTTTACATGTATTTGTGTAGCCTAAGCACAATTTATTTTATTATTGTCACATTATTACTCTCCGTCAATGGCTCGCACTCTAGGAACACTATGTCATACGCATGTCCCATGTGGGGTTCAATTACCTACCACACCCATGTCTATCACGACCTCCTCCATTCTCCATACATTCGTTGTTGCGCGAGGGGGGGAGGGGTTCTTTGGATATCGAGTAACGTTATATGAGCAACCGGCATGCCGTTGCCATGCTATTAGCAATAGAATAAAGTAATAATAAAAAAGGGAAGGTCCATAGGACTCAGCAGAGGTACGACGCGACTCGTCGTAGCGGGTTCTTCTTGTTCTTGATCTTGTCCTCCTCCATGAGCTCGTGCAGGGCCTCGTAGTCGATCTGGCGTGTGCCCGAGTCGAGATCGAGCTCCTTGGCCGGCACGTACTTCGACGTGCGCCAGTAGTAGATCTTGTGGCAAATAAGGAAGAACAGGAACACGGGGATCGACAAGTCGCCCTCGAAGAAGCTCTTCGCATCAGCACCGGATCCAATAGGGAACAAAAACGGCCACGCCTGCAGGCCGAGGATCGCGATGATGATGAAGCCGCCGAGGATCGAGCCGTAGATGCCGAGCGGCGACTTGTACACGAGCTCCGACGTCGAGCGGCCCTGGGCCTTCAGCGCGTAGCGGAACCGCAGGTGGCAGATGCAGATGCTCGCCCATGCAAACAAAAACGCGAGCTGGCCGAACGCGTACAACCAGTTGAACACGTCGTTGTACTTGTCCGAGGCGGACACGAAGCACAGCAGCGAGAACGTGAGCACGGCAAGCAGCGACACGAGGGGCCGGCCCTTGCGGTCGATGTAGCAGAACCATTTCGGGGCCGCGCCCTTGATCGCGAGCGACGTCAGCGTGCGCGAGGACGCGTACACGGCCGCGTTCGACACGCCAATGACGGAGCAGATGATGACGGCGTTGAAGATCGACGGCAAAGCACGCACGCCCGTGACCTGGATCGCAGCGAGGAACGGCGAGCCCGAGTTCCCGTTCGAGTTTCCGAGGTGCGGGTCGTTTGCCGAGACCATGAGCGTGACCATGAGCACACCCACAATAAAGAAGATCGCAATACGCCAGAACGCCTGGCGCACGGCGGACGGGATCGCCTTGATCGGGTTCGCCGTCTCGGCACTCGCAATAGCACTGACCTCGGTGCCTCCGTAGGCAAATGCACACGACGTCGCCGCAACCACAAAGCCCTTGAAGTGGTTCTTGAACGGCTCGGGGTTGTACCAGTTCGAAGCGCCGATGTAGTGGTCCGTCGGGGGCCCGCCACACACGTTGATGAGCGAAAACAGAATGAAGCCGAACATTGCGCAGACCTTTATCGTGCCAATGAAGAACTCGAGCTCGCCATAGACGCGCGAGCCCGACAGGTTGATGATGACGTCAAACACGTAGAGCAGCGAGACCCATGCCACGGGGTTCACCGTGGCGGCCGCGTTGCCGTCGTAACGCCAGAACTGCGTGAGCTCGGCACCAGCAATCATCTCGAGCGGGATCGTCACGGCCCAGCAACAGCAGTACAGCCAGCCCACGGCAAACCCCCACGACGGGTGCATGAACCGCACGGGGATCTCGTAAAACACACTGACGGTCGGGTACCGCATGCTCAGCTCGCCGACGGAGCACATCGTAGTGAGCAGCGCAACGCCCATGATGATGAACGCCAGCAGCAGGCCAGCCGCGCCAGCCGACTTCATCGAGTTGCCGCTGCCAATGAACAGACCCGTGCCGACACAGCTCGACAGCGAGATCACGATAAGGTGTCGTCGTGACAACGACGGTTTGGAACGGGCAAGGTACATTGCGGCCTTGTCCTGCGGGGACATGTGCTCGAACTTGTAGTCGTCCTCAGGTGGTTTGTAGCTGTTGTACATGCGTTTGAAAATGTTCTTCGACTTCGGCTGCGCCGTGTCGATGGACATGTCCTCGCTTGCGGGATCAGAAACTTCGCCCATGGAGACGGGCACGGCCTCCTTCTCGTAACTCTTGGAGTCCTCCATACTTATTGTGCTGGAAGGTTCGAGGCGTGTAATGTTTGTGTGCGTGCTTCGTCTAGATGTTGTTCGCGAGGGCGGGTTGCGCAGGGATTTGCTTCGAGTTTGGTTTCCCCGTACAGTTGCGTTGTTTTGCAATTTACTTGCACGTTGTTTTCCCGAAAGGAGTTGCGTAAAACGGGAACAATTTTTGGTTCCTCAACGAAGAGCCAGGATCCAAGTGTCTCCGCAGACCCTAGAGGTTATATAGCTCTTTGGCCGCGCGATTGATCTCTCGTTACTTTTTTTTCCTCTTATCTTACATCATCGCGCAGACCCTAGAGTGATCTCACAGGGCCAGGGTTTGCCTTACTGATGCCGCCCTTCCTTTTTGCTCAGACAGGCGTGTGTCAGGAGCCCCTCCTCGCCTCGAGGGCATGCATTCGCCTGCACGGGGCACACACCGCATTGCATGTGTAGTACATTTTTTCGTTTCCCCTCTAATTTTAAGCATTCAATCGTATCTGGACTTATTTTTTGGAGAGCCTCGACACAAAGAAGGCGTGCGAATCTGGGGATCGTAACCAGCTTGCCGTCTCATTTGGTGCGCTGATAACACAACCCTAGCTCCGTGAGACAGCCTCATGCAAGGGGGGAGGCCTCGATAACGGGCGCAAAGCCACGCAAAACGGCGTGTTGCTGCGTGCACTGCAATTCAACGCTGCCAGCACTGCGGCAAACTGCGTTGGATCCTCGGACGAACGCTAGGTAGCGGCCGCGACGGGCCTTGTTCTCTGCCTAACGTACCCCACTGGGACGGCACGGAAGCGGTGTGTCGCTGCGGAACCACCAAGCCCCGACCGCGTACCCTGGGCCGCTGAGGGCGTTGCAAGGTTGCATGCCCGTACCCTCGAACCTTAATAACCAGACCCAGGATACGGCTAACCGTGTCAGAGCTCCGAGTACGACACGAAGGTGCGAGGTGTACGCGGGTATATAGACTTCATCCCCACGTGAAGATCGACGACTCGCGCGGGGGTGGCGCGGCATGATAGGCGGCAAACGGCAGTATCTTATCTGTTATCGTCCGTTATCGCCCACCGCACCCGCATTCCTTAAGCGCCAGTCTAAAAAGCAATTGAGGGGTCCGCCGATCTGAGTTTGACGCGAGCCCTCGAGGCGGACGACAGGATGTACTGCCTGGACAAGCCTAAACTAAACATAAAAAAAGAAAATTCAAGGGAGTATAGGGCTGAATAAAATTGATTAGTGCAAAAATGGCTGATTCATTTGAGCCGGATGCACGTATTTGGATCTAATTGAGTACGCCCAACTGCTGGTCTCACGGGCTCGCCTCGCAGCCTGGCGAGCTCCTACGCTGGCTAGCATACCGGCGTAGGCGAATCACCGCTTGTCGAGTCATGCGCCTTACGCTTATCGCAGCACCGCTATTCGATGCTGCCTCGAACCCTTAGCCTACCCAGCCAGCAGCTGCCCTCGGTATGACGTCGGCGCTTAGCACTTCCTAGCGCGGCCTAGGAAGGGTTCGGGCGCAATTATGACTCTAGGCGGTGACGCACAGCCACAGATCCACAGCAGCAGGTCCACGCCGATGCGTTACTCGTAAGGATTATAAACCAAAAAGTAGTGAATGCGCCTTAGATAGCAAGTGCTTCTGAGTAGAATGTTTAGAAAACAAGTACAAATCATAGAAAAAAATGTCAAAAAGAGAGCCCTACGGGGGGCTCGAACCCCCAACCTTGTGATGAATCTTATACGCCGAAACGAATTAAGAGTCACACGCTCTTCCGATTGAGCTAGCAAGGCTAATGTGTGAGGTACGCCAATCTTAACAGAGTGACTCGGACTCCCGTGTCCACCACCACCATATCTAAGTCTCCCATATCTAAGTACCCGTATCTATCGTGGGTAGTGGGACAGATCCACATTAGATCGGTTGCCGGAACTCGGACCATACTGTAGATCATTGCCGGACCGTTGTGAGAAAGATTTGTCTCGCAATTTCCAACGCTTGGTTCAACGAATTGTGTAAAACACTCAAGTTGCCTGTGTGACAGTCGAGTGAGTTGTGTGTGACAGTTGTACAGCAGTGAGACTATTGTAAGCTTCTGTGACCTAGTTCCCGTGAGATGCTCGGGTTAATACTTGCAAGCCTTGCGTGGGCAAAGCCTCTTTGGACGCCTCTTGATATTTTCCGTGAGGACGGCGTTCCACTGTTTGGTCATGGCTCCGAGGACCGTGACCTCATACGGCCAGTTCGTGAGAGCGTTTTTGTTAAGGACTCGGAAACGAGAGTAAGAATACGGGACCCTCGCAGCCTTGGCGTCGAGCGCACGGCCGAGCAGCGCAGTGGCTATGTTGACCTTCTTGACTCGGACTCGCACCTCTTCTATTGGCTGTTCGAGTCTCGGAACGACCCGGCAACCGATCCCGTTGTGTTGTGGCTGAACGGCGGGCCCGGGTGCTCATCGAGCTCGAACGGCCTGTTCTTTGAGCTCGGGCCCGCGAAAGTGCGCGAGGATTTAGAGCTCGAGTCGAACCCGTGGTCCTGGAACTCGAATTCCACGCTCATTTTCCTGGACCAGCCAGTGAACACGGGCTTTTCGTGGAGCCCGCACCACGTCAACACGAGCAATGAGGCTGCCGAGGACGTCTACCGTTTTCTGACCGCTATTTTCGAGGCGTTCCCTGAGTACAACGCGGGCCAGGCCTTCCATATTGCTGGCGAATCGTACTGCGGACACTATATTCCAGCAATTGCGAACGCAATTGTGTCGAAGCACAGTGCACTCGACACGACGCCACCGTTCAACTTGTCGTCCGTCCTCATTGGCAACGGAATCACGGACGTGCTACTCCAGACCGAGGCGCAGGTCGGCATGGCCTGTGGTCACGGCGGGTACCCTCCCGTGCTGAGTCTCGACACTTGCGCGGATCTGTACAGGGCACTCCCGAAGTGCGAGGTGTTGATGCAGGAGTGCTACGACACGCAGTCGGACCTCCTGTGCACGCTCGCGCGCAATTACTGCGAGGGCTTGAGCGAGCCGTACAGCCACACGGGCAGGAACCCGTTCCAGATAGACGACGTGTGCTTCGACAACTGCTATCCCGAGCAGGGATGGGTCGTGCAGTACTTGAACAAAACAGCCGTGAAGCGCGAGCTTGGTGCACGGCTTGACATCGACTTCCAGGACTGCTCGGGAGCGGTTGGTGCAGACTTCCGCCAAACGCTCGACCGCGTACACAGCTATGCGCAGCAGCTCAAGTACATCCTCGAGAGCGGAGTTGACGTGCTGCTGTACGCGGGCGACCTCGACTACCGCGTGAACTGGCTCGGCATCAAAGCGCTGAGCGAGCGGCTCGAGTGGTCTGGCCACGACGAGTTTGTGTCGCAACCGCTCGTGCCGTGGCTCGTGAATAACAAACAGGCCGGGTCCGTACGCCGCCACGGCCCGCTCACGTTCTTGCGTGTGTTTGACGCCGGCCACATGGTGCCGTACAACCAGCCGCAAGTGGCTCTTGCCATGTTCAACGAGTGGCTCGCGAAGTACGGAGAGCACGCGAGCGACATCAACTAGCGTACATGGCGCTGATTTGTAATTTGCAGATGCGACGGAATATTGCTGAGCTCGATATTCTCGTACGTGCTAAACAGGCTTGTAATTTAGTGTCGTACAACAGAGTTTACTCGCGTGTCGTGAACGTGTCGTGAACATGCGCCTTAGTGGAACTCGGCATGCAGTTGTATACTAATTCGTGCGAACCTCGCAGCTAGCAGTTTCTGGGATAGGTATTGAGCATTCAGTCGTAAGAATATCGTATATATATGTACAGTAATACCGTTAGGTGCGTGCTACAATATATGGATGCTCGCTTCGTAACTATATGGCGTCAGCTTCGCGGCGCCTGCGCTTAAGCACGCGGTGCTCGTAGCAGTCCGGGCACTCACAGGTGTCGCCGCACTGGCACTGACCGGGGAGCACACACTGCGATGCGAAACTGAAGTCTGTGCCGTCGATTTCGCCCGACCAGATCTCCGAAGCCTCCTCGACGCTGATGCCGAGCTCCTGCAGGATGTTGACTTGCCGGTTCTGTACGTCCTGCTGGTACTGCATGGGGCCAATGATTAGCGGCGCCTCGTTCAGTAGCATGGAGTCGAAGTCCTGCACGAGCGGCGAGCCCCCGTGGCTTCCGAGGTTCATTCCGTTGTGGCCGTTCATTTGACCGTTCATGTTGGCATGGCCGTTCATGTTAGCGTGTCCGTTCACTTGCTGGCCGTTCATTTGCTGGCCATTCATTTGCTGGCCGTTCATGCTCGCATGCCCGTTCATTTGCTGGCCGTTCATGTTCGCGTGTCCGTTCATTTGCGGGCTGTTCATTTGCTGGCCGTTCATGTTCGCATGACCATTCATGTTAACGTGGCCGTTCATTTGGCCATTCATTTGGCCGTTCATGTGGCCGTTCATGTGGCCGTTCATGTGGCCGTTCATGTTCGCGTGGCCGTTGTGCGAGCCGCGGCGGGGCGTATGCTGGGGCTCGTCATTATTATAAAGACCAGCAAAAGTGCTGGTCTCCTTCGCCGCAATTGACTGAACGAGATGAGATGGAGATTGGGATGGGGATGGAGCATGCGAAGAGCGCGAGGGAGCCCGCGGGCCCGTGTAGGGCACGCCAGGAGCCACGCCATGGGGTGAATGAGATGAGGCACGAGAGCTCCCACCACGACCAGACTGCGGCACGCCGTTCGGTGGAGAATGAGACATTCTGCTTGATGGAGTATGGCCGTTCGACTGGGCGTGGGGGGCAGCGTGTGACGGTGGCGCCCCAGCCACGTTCCGCTTATCATCGAGCTGTGCTGGCGGCGTGATAGGCGGAGGAGATTCGATCTGAGAGGGCGAGAGTTTCGGGCTGCGGCCGAGGCGTGACGGGCTCACGGGCGTGTTGTCCGAGCTGCGACGACTGCCATGTGTCGTTGACGCGGGCATGTAGTCCTGCCTCAAGGACCGGCGGAACAGGTTATCGCCAACGTGCACGAACACGTACTTGTCGGTAACAACGACGTCGTCCTCGTCGGCCTGCTCGAACCCCGTCGCCTCAATGAGTTTCTCGTCGTTCAACCTTGCCATGTCCGGGACCTTCACGAGCCGGAAGTTGTCACGGCTTGTTGCGTCCTGGGATGGGCTTGTTTCTTTTGCAATAAGAGCGTAACGGCTTTGGGACTCGGCCTGAGACTTGCGGCCGGGTTTGCGTACCTGCAAGAGGATGCGGTCGCGGTGCACGCACGAGCTCGACCGGTGGCCCCGGATGCAGCTCAGGCAAGCGTATTTGTGATTCCCAAAAACGACCATCGCCTTATACCATAACTGCAGAGTCTGAACAGCGGTTTCGTCCTACTGTGTGAGTGCCACGCTGAAGGAGAGGTTGCAATCCGTAACGGGTCCTGAGGGCTGGTTGCAGTCTGATGGCAGTCTGCTACTTGGCGCTGAGTCCCCTGCGAGTGTTCAATGTCTATTTCGTCGCCAAATCCTGTAGTATTTATATGCGCCGGCGCACCAGATCGGGGTTCGCGAGTGTAAAGAATACGCACTTCCAAGCAGATCTACACGAACGGTTTGAAAAGTAGGGCAGCAGGAAACTGCTCAAACAGCTCGACCCTGAAGAGGCGGGAGAGCCACCACCCACGCAGGGGTGGATAGCCGTAACGAGGAAAAACTTTTTTCCGGGTAATAAATTATACATAATTGATGCTTGCGAGTATATTGAAATATGTATTCGTGAGGTGCATGCGCAAAAAAAAGCATGGCTCGAAACTCGCACGCACGCACATACATTTACGCGCACAATGGCACGAACCCCGGGCTAGACCCATGCGCACCGACTACGCACATGCAGTGTGCTTACTAGACGACGTCCCACGGCAGCCGCTCTTCCCCAGAGCCACTCGCAGTCCACGCCCACACCCACACGAACCCGTGCCCTCATCGAGAGCGGGGAGTCATCGCGGCTATTAATAGGATGCGCAAAACTTTACGTAGCGCGCTTCTTCATTTCCGTTTCGCACGCTGAGTTCAATGACTCCGTTTCTCGGGGCGTGCGCATCAGTATACGGCGCGCACAGCTTCGTAGGGCGCAGAAACTGACGAGCACTCTCCTAGTCACATGGCCCCACAGCACGCGCCCTCACTGCACGCTACCCACACCTGCCCACGCCTGCCCAGGTGCATGGTACGGCTGTTGCGCAGTACCGAGGGAAGCCTTACTCAGCCTATGCAAGGGGCACGGATCTCGTATTCAGGCACCTATACCCAAATGAGACAGGCTAGATCTTGCCATTGCAGGTTGCTCGGCGCACAGCAACCCGGGTCCACGCTGCAGCTTCCCCACGTCGAGCACACGCCATGCCCTGACGGCCTAGACCGTCGTATACTGGGCGGTCGCTTCGCGTATACGGCAGCAAACTAGCACTAGTGAAAATGCTGCATACAGCAGATGGACATACGTACTTGAGATTGTTCGGCCACGGGCTCTGAAGGCGCCGGCTTCGGCCGTCCATGGCCGACTGCTCCAATGCATGTGACGACACAAGCATATTCGAGCCGTATCCTGGTGCCAGGGTTGCGTCACTGGCGGTCGCACTACACGGTCGCAGTGCGCACACCGCGGGGAAGCACGTAGATGTAAATTATAACCGAATGCGTGCAAATATATTCTAAATTTTTTTCACAAGAAAAAGTTTGCCTAACACTGCTTAAAGAACTTGATAGCTAAAGATTTAATAAAATGGTGGCAAACTTCGTTTACGGCCAGAGCGTGTGTTTACCCACAAACAAACGGACCGGCATCTACGGAAGTATACGGACATACTCATACACAGATGACTAATCTCAGGAACGAGAAGCGGGCAGACGCAAGTGCGCCGGGGCCATCTGCAGTACGTGCAAAGCCGTTTTAAAAATGCGCGCCGTAAATATTGCCAAAAAAGAACCAGAATAAGGATACGAAAATTGCATGCTATGTCTGTTTGACGGGCCTTTGATGCGTAAATCGTGCCTGCGCAGAGCGTACATAGAGCGTACATAGAGCGTACATAGTGTGTGCCTAGTGCATGCGTCGTGCGTGCCTAGTGCGTGCATACTACGTCTCTTGAATGCGACTAAGCCGCTGGTCTAAGCTGACTAACGTACAGAGTTTTCTAGATGCGTGCGGACGCAAAGCGACACAACCCAGCCGAACGGCCGAAAGCCCAGCCGAACACCCACCCAGCAACCCAGGCGACCCAGGCGCCCCAGACAACCCAGGCGCCCAGACAACCCAGACAACTCAAGTAACCCAGCGAGACTTCCCAGCAGGACAGCCCAGCGACAGGTCACCCATCCTCCCGAGCACACACACGCTTACCACCCATACGCTTACCACCCATACGCCCACAAACCCACGGCGGGACACTCTCACACTATCCACGCTACACAGATGCCACCGAAGAAACGTTCGTCAACCGCGGTCAAAAGGCTCATGACCGAGTACCGCGCCCTCATCAAGGACCCGCCCGAGGGAATCAGCGCCGGCCCGATGTCGGAGGACAACTTTCTGGAGTGGGAGTGTCTCATAGCCGGCCCCGCAGACACCTGCTACGAGGGCGGGGTGTTCCCGGCGTCGCTGTCGTTTCCGGAGGACTACCCGCTGAACCCGCCGAAAATGGTGTTCAATCCGCCGATTTTCCACCCGAACGTGTACGCGAACGGCGAGGTGTGCATCTCGATTCTGCATGCGCCCGGAGACGACCCGAACATGTACGAGACTGCTGCTGAGCGGTGGTCGCCGATCCAGAGCGTCGAGAAGATCCTGCTCAGTGTCATGAGCATGCTCGCGGAGCCGAATCCCGAGAGCGGGGCAAACATCGATGCGTCGAAGCTGTGGCGGGACGACCCCGCAGCGTTCACGGACAAGGTTCGGCACCAGATCCGCGCGTCGCTTGGCCTGTAGGCCGCCACTAATTTATTTAGTTCCGCCCGCGTTTGATACGCCCCATAAAACAGCACTGCGTGAGTACCGGGTGGTTGTTCTAATTCTGTCAATACAATAAATACAAAAGTCGTTCACAAAGCTGCCAGCAAGTTGTCCACAAAGTCGTTCACAAAGCTGTTCACAAAGTCGTTCACAAAGCCGTTCACAAAGCCGTTCACAAAGCTGTCCACAAAGTCGCCCGTATGCAAGGCCTCAGCTACTTAGAGCCTGCATAGATTCAGCTAGCCGGAACCTGGCTAGAATCTATGGTGCGCCCGAAACAACATTGGCAATGCTTTACAAGACAACCGCAACATTACGACGTATAAACGCTCACAATGGAGTCGCAACGCATCGGAGCATTCAGCATTGTTGCCTGCTAGAGCTCGTGCCTTTCATTCGCTGGCGTTAGCCTTCCTGGCGGCCTTAGCCTTAGGCCTTTTCTTCGCTGGCCTCGCCACCCTCGTCCTCGTCAAGATCAGCAACGGAGTACAAGTAGTTAGCAACCGCGTCCTGGCCCGCAGCATCGGCCTGGTAGCATGAGTCGAAGCCGGCCTTGTTTTTCAGGAGCGGGTCAGCGCCGGCTGCGAACAGCAGTTTCGTAGCTTCGAGCGAGCCCGTGAGCGCGGCCCAGTGCATCGGCGAGTTCCCGCTGTCATTCACGGCATTGACTGCACGCTTGCGCACGTCTCCCTCGGGAAGCTGCTCAATGATGTATTTCAGAACTTCGAAGTGCCCGTTCGCCGCGGCCATGTGCAAGGGCGTGGCCTGCGTGTACTCGTCCCGCTCGGCAAGGTACGTGGCCACACCGTCGGGCTTGGCAAACAGCTCCTTGAACGGCTCGAGCTCACCGGCACGCGCGAAGTCCAGAAGCGTATTCTCGTCCTCGGGTCCTGACATTTCTGCACCTGTGAACGATCCAAAAAAATTATGTAAACCCACGACACCCACGCAGCCCACGAACCCAGGCACACACGGCCTTAAGCATGGCCACTTCGTAGACTCCGATACGCGCGTGGCTACAAAGTCGTGTACGGGTGGCTTCCATAATTCGACCAACGTTCTTGGCAAACGAACTCGAGAGGCGAACGCAATAGCCGAACTTGATACGAATTCGAGACGAGACCACGACCTTAAGTGGGGCTTTTGTGAACCAGTTTCCTGAGTCACAACGCAACTCGAACACCAAATCTTTAGCAGTGGAGCTCGAGTAGACAAAGTCCACGCCAGTCAGCTCATGGAAGAGGCCCGCGAGTGGCTCGAACGCGGCCATGTTCTTGGCCCGAGCCCGGACTTCGTGAGTCTGGGAGACGATATTGCCTTTGCTGCCATTGAGCACCTCCGGCAGATCCAGAGCTCGGTGAAACCGCTTGAAAACAAAGACCTGGTGTCCGTAGCTGTGGACGACATGAAATTGTTGACTGCGCTCATGAAACTCGTGGTTGTGTTCGGCGTGTACTTGGCCGTCAGTGATGCAGAACTCGTGTCTGTGCCGGCCCGCGTGCCACACTGGCCACTGCCACACAAGGCCACAAACCAGAAAACTCAGCCGGCCATGTGTGCCGAGCTCAGCAAACGGCTGCTGCCCATCCTGGACAGAAACGACGACGTTGCCCAGCTCGTCCTCATCTCTCCGTTCGCCGTAGACTTGCTTGCACTGACCCAGCACACGCCAAGCCAGTTCACAGCCGTGGCTGCAAAGCTGCCCACGTTCAAGCTCTACAGGCTGCTTCTCCAGCTTCGAGCCGTGGACCGGCCAGCACCTGTTGTTACACAAACGCTCGCGGCCATGCCCCTGCTGCGCAGGGACGCCGTGCGCACGCTCATCGAGCTCGTTCTCGAGCCGCAGGACGGCAACGAGGACTCGGGCATCGATGTGCAGGCCCTTGAAACGGCCGTGCTCGCGCTTGCGTCCGCCCCGAGCACTTCGCGGGCCAAAGTCTATATCGAGGCCGTGGGCAGCCAGCTGTTCTCGATCCTCAGCCTCTTGACGGGCAACGCGAAACTCGTTGAGGCAACTGCACTTCTTGTTGAGCGCGTGTCTGCTCTGCAGCCAAAAGTGTTGGGGCACTTACGAAACCTCATTGTTCTACCATTTTCAACTGCTCACGCGCAAATTGAGAACAGCTTAGGTGCGTTGCTGAACCTCGCAAAGTACACGCCGTCGCCGTTGCCAAAATCTTTTTCGCACCACGTTGCTTCGCGCGTTCTCACAAGTTTGTGGCTTCTTGTAAGTGCTATGGGCGATGCGCAGGCCATTGAGTCGTCTATTCTCGACGTCATGGCAGGGTGTATTGAGCACAGCGTTGCAAGTGTCCCGCACATCGTTGTAAACTTGCTTATTTCGAAGTTGCCGCGCACCAACCTCCAATGGTCAATTCAAAGCGGCAAGCCGCCAGTGCTTGTCGAGTCGCTGTCGACGAGGCACGACGCTTCAACCTTGCCCTCGGAAACAGGAGGCTTGCTGAAACAAATCGAGACAAGGATGAACACGTTCACGGCAGTTGTTGGGAAACTGAACGACGCCACGGCAACACAGGTCCTTGTCGAGCTGCTGCGCACTTACGCCACGCCAAGCACAGCCAGTACAGAGGAGGACAGCTTCGCGGTAGCTATGCCCAAACTCCTCGTTGCAAAGTCTATTGAGTCGCTGTCGCAAAACGCAGACATAAAACCGAAGCTGTTCAGCGACCCGCGTGAGATCATTGCGTTCGCGCTCACTCTCACGTCGGCGAGAGCCCAGGGACTCACTCGAGCACAGGGACTCACTCGAGCACGGCCTTTGCAAAGCCCTGCTCAGGCACCGAAACTCGAGCGGCTCACGATCGCAGACAGCGACGACGAGGACGAGGACGCGGATGCTGAAGGTGAGGATGCGACTGCGAGCGGTCGAGGCGAAGAGAACACAAACGAAGACAACGACCTGCTCGAACTCGCGTTGTCTTTACTCGGTACGGCATTGATGGAGGCGTTGGCAGATGACAGTGCTGATGATAGCCTTTACGTGTCGCAAGACGACCGGTCTGGGCTGCAGCTGCTCGCCACGACCGAGAGTCTTCCTAGTCGGGTTCGTGCGCGTGCGGATTTCTGTGTCGAGCTTTTGAGCGGAACAGCACGCACGCAAAAGGAAGTTGACATGAACGACTCGGTGGCCATGCTCAAGGCAGCAACCGATGCATTGCGCGAACCGCTCGTTCCTTCCCGGGCCTACGGCATACACCTCATTTCGACGCTCGTGGAGCGGCACGAGGTCGCGCTCGATAGGGCCATGCACATCTATGGAGACCAGCTTGAGGACGACGATTCCTACGTATACTTGAACGCTATCAGGGCGATCGAGAATGCGGCGAAGATACGGAATGCAGCTGAAGTCATCGAGCTTCTAATGCCCTTAATTTCAGATGAGACGAATATTGACAAAACGCTGAAAGCACGCGAAGCACTAACGCGCGTTTTAACTCCAGGGTCCGTCAGCAAGGTCAGTGCGGAGCTTTTGCACACGCTTGTCTTGGATCTGCAGGCTAAGGCCCGCGGGAAGAGAGATGTCAGACTTAGGCTCTCGTCAGCCTCGATTCTTGGCATCATCATTGCTCAGTACCCGCTGTCTGTGTTGCCCGCACTGCAATTCGAGATCGCCGACTGTGCATTGGGTATTTTGCGCCATGAAAAGGACGAGCCCGATACGTCGTTGCGAAGGGCTGCGGTAGCTCTGTCCCTCGAGATTGTGAACGCCGTCAACGAGGGCGAGTTCACAAATGTCCCGCCCTCTACAATCGGGTCATTAGTGCTTGAAGTCGAGGAACTCGTTGCGGTTACTGACGATGAGATGCTGAAGGACCATTCGCGGGCAGTGCTCTCAGCTGTGTCTTAGGGGCGTCTAATTCGTACATGGAGCTCATACATGTGTATATTTCCATACCTATATATTGTATACTGTACACGCACTACTACACGCATAGCAGCCGCCTCGAAAGGTACAGTCGTATGCAATTCTGTACCACGTACGCGCACTATAGCTTGTTGGTTTTTCCGCAGAAAACCACCACAGGTTGGGATCTCTCGCCTCCACGCCCGTACCCTGATGCAATGCATGATTCTATGGAGGGTCTCGCGTGTGTTTTGTGGTGGTGGTGGTGGGTACGTGCGGGTGTGCTCCCCCACTGGAAATGGAAGGTTCCAGAAGCCACCGCAGACATAGGGGTTGGCATAATAGCCGGCCTAACACCTGGCAGCTTAACAACAGACGCAGGTCTAATTAAACAAATTGCGAATTTTCAAGACACTTTTTACGTGCTGCAAATATATATGTGGGGTTTTTGGTGCCTAATTTCTCTTTTTTTTGTATATTCGTACGGCTATTCTACACTGGTTCAGAACCTTCTCGATGCAGCTTACTAAGACAAAATGTTGTGGCTGCAGCACGCCTTTGAAAAAGTATATATACATTACCCTCGAAACACTGGGGACCACAGTTTGTTAAGTTCAAGTACTTTCCAAAAAAAAAACAAAAGATATCATTACTATGTCTCAAAGTGAGTCTTTTGAGTTCCAGGCGGAAATTTCGCAGCTCTTGAGTTTGATCATTAACACGGTCTACTCTAACAAGGAGATCTTCCTTCGTGAGCTCATCTCCAACGCTTCTGATGCGTTGGACAAGATCCGCTACATCTCGCTCTCGGAGCCGAAGGCCCTTGACTCCGAGAAGGATCTGTTCATTCGAATCATCCCCCACAAGGAGCAGAAAGTGCTTGAGATCCGTGATTCTGGTGTCGGTATGACCAAGACCGACCTCGTGAACAACCTCGGTACTATTGCCAAGTCCGGCACGAAGCAGTTCCTTATGGACGCTCTTGCTGGCGGTGCCGACATGTCCATGATTGGTCAGTTCGGTGTTGGTTTCTACTCGCTGTTCTTGGTGGCCGACAACGTGCAGGTTATCACGAAGCACAACGACGACGACCAATACATCTGGGAGTCTGAGGCCGGTGGTAAGTTCACCATCACCAAGGATACCGTTAACGAGCCGATCGGCCGCGGTACCCTCATTCGCATGTTCCTGAAGGAGGACCAGCTCGAGTATCTCGAGGAGAAGCGGATTAAGGAGGTTGTGCACAAGCACTCCGAGTTCGTCTCATACCCGATCCAGCTCGTTGTTACGAAGGAAGTCGAGAAGGACGCTCCTGAGGAGGAGAGCGAGAAGGTCGACGAGGACAAGCAGCCCAAGGTCGAGGAGGTCGACGAGGAGGGCGAGAAGAAGGAGTCCAAGAAGATCAAGGAGGTTGTCACTGAGAACGAGGAGCTTAACACCACGAAGCCCCTCTGGACTCGTCCTCCGAGCGAGGTCACCAAGGAGGAGTACGATGCCTTCTACAAGTCGATCTCGAACGACTGGGAGGACCCCCTTGCCGTCAAGCACTTCAGCGTCGAAGGTCAGCTCGAGTTCAAGGCCATCCTGTACATTCCGGCCCGCGCCCCGTTCGACTTGTTCGAGTCGAAGAAGAAGCGCAACAACATCAAGCTTTACGTGCGCCGTGTGTTCATCACTGACGATGCCGAGGAGCTCATCCCTGAGTGGCTCTCGTTCGTCAAGGGTGTGGTTGACTCCGAGGAGCTGCCGCTGAACCTTTCGCGTGAGATGCTTCAGCAGAACAAGATCCTCAAGGTCATTCGCAAGAACATTGTCAAGCGTGTCATTGACATGTTCAACGAGATCTCTGAGGACCAGGAGCAGTTCAACAAGTTCTACCAGGCCTTCAACAAGAACATCAAGCTTGGTATCCACGAGGACACGACGAACCGTGCTGCCCTTGCTAAGCTCTTGCGCTACCAGTCCACGAAGAGCGGTGAGGAGCCTACCTCGTTCACCGACTACGTCACCCGCATGCCGGAGCACCAGAAGAACATCTACTACATCACTGGTGAGAGCGTGAAGACCGTCGAGAAGTCGCCGTTCTTGGACGCCCTCAAGGCCAAGAACTTCGAGGTTCTTTACCTTGTAGACCCTATTGATGAGTACGCCGCTCAGCAGCTCAAGGAGTTCGAGGACCACAAGCTTGTTGACGTCACGAAGGACTACGAGCTTGAGGAGACCGAGGAGGAGAAGAAGCAGCGTGAGGAGGACGCCAAGGCCTTCGAGAAGCTTACCGCCACCATCAAGGAGGTCCTCGGCGACCAAGTCGAGAAGGTTGTTGTCAGCGACAAGCTCGGCGCCGACTCTCCTGCTGCCATCCGCACTGGCCAGTTCGGCTGGAGCGCCAACATGGAGCGTATCATGAAGGCTCAGGCTCTTCGTGACACGAGCATGTCGCAGTACATGGCCTCTAAGAAGATCTTGGAGATCTCCCCGCGCTCTGCTATCATTAAGGAGCTGAAGTCGAAGGTCGAGACTGAGGGTGCTCAGGACCGCACTGTTAAGGACCTGACCACTCTTCTCTACGAGACTGCTCTCTTGGTTTCGGGATTCTCGCTGGACGACCCGAGCTCGTTTGCTACTCGCATCAACCGTCTTGTCTCGCTCGGTCTCAACATTGACGAGTCCGCCGAGGAGACTTCGGCTGCCCCGGCTGCTGAGGCCTCTAGCTCGGAGACCCCGGGTGAGTCGGTCATGGAGGAGGTCGACTAAAGTTGGTCTAATATGTTACATGAGCCTCATTTAAGTTATATACATGTATATTGAATATATCCAGATGACGAAATATCTTTCTCGCTAAGTGGGTTTCAGCTCGCTGAAATAGGCCTGAGTAATGGATGGAGTTGTTGCCTTGATAAGACATAAGACACCTTTGTTCTGTTACATCTACGGATGTAGAGAGACATATAAATATTATATATACAACGGTGAGACTATCTGACTTATATGCCTGCTTTCACCATGAGTTGTCGAACCTCGCGAGTTCTTCCTGTTGCTTATCTAGGTCTTTTTGTACACCACGGCGCATGAAGAAGATAGGACAGTCATTAGACGAGCAAATAACATCGTGATGCATGCTGTGTTGGCAGCTCTGACATTCAGTCCATAGCCTTGCGAACCGCGTCTGAAGCTCGTTTACTTCGGCTAAGTCTTTAGCGTAGAGAGCCGGCACTTTGTCAATGCAGCGATCGCAGACTGCACCGTTTTTATATTTGCCGGTGAGGGGTCGTTTGCAGCCCTTGCACAGCTGCGACTTCACGGCGAACTTCGCCATCGCACTTGTGCCCGGTGTGGCTTTGATACGCTTCCGCGTATGGTCGCCAGAAAGCAGCGAGCTTGCCTTCTCGCCTAAAATGGGCTCGAAAATACGCAGCAGCGGTTTGCTTAGCTGGTTCTCGAGATAGTAGCTTGTGTCAATTGGTAGACTGTTTTCAAGCACATATACAGGATCCTCGCTCTTGTCGTAATTTTTGTCGGTGCTTGTGCCTTGCGTTATGACGTACGGGACTCGGTCGCCCAGGCTCGGTGCACTGCCCGCATCTCGCTGTCGCATCCGTTCTGCAAGTTCACTGTGTGCTTGCTTGCCGGCATAGTCAGCTCGCGAGAGTTGTTTGGAGATGACAAGCAAACTAAGATCGATCTTGTTCTGCAGCAGATCAGCGATGGTGCTTTTGACAAACTCTTGGGCACCGTTCACATCTCGTTCCACCAGAATCTTATTCAGAACAGTCTCAATCACGTTCTGCACAAGCTGGCAATTATCACGTCGGACAGTTTCGATTCCCTTTGTGTCCATTTTGTCATATTTGTTCGGGTTCGTCCAGTAAAGTCCAGCATACCGTTTCTTGTTAATGAGCAAGTACGGGAAATAAACTTTTTCGAACTCGAGTTTGATGGGGTTCAAGAAAGTTTCTGAAACCACACCAGCGGCTTCTTCGCCGAGTTTCATCGCTTCCTCCAGGGTGCTCACACCAAATTTGACCATTACTGAGTCTGTATCGCCATATACAACCTCGCTGTCATACTCATACCCATTGTCCTTGCAGTAATGCTTTTCGACTAGAGACTTTGTGGCCTCGATCATCTGGCGACCGTAACTGGTTACAGAAGATGAAATGGCGAGACATGGCAATTTACCGATCGTTGCACCCGTGAACCCATACACGGAGTTCGCACTGATTTTCAAAGCCAACTGACGGCCGTCCAACACGGCACGCTTGAAAGGATCTGTTTCCTTCTTGAGATCGGCCTTGGCTCGTTTACGCGCACTGAGCAGCTCGTTAAGAATAACCGGCAAAAGGCCGTGGCGCCGTTTTTGAGTAACGAACATGTCGCCGTTCGGCGTTACGACGTAGTCTTCGTCCTTGACAAGCTTCAGATCTTCGGCTTGCTTTGCCGTGAGCAGCGTTGTGTAGCAGAGATTGTGGGCCATCATGATACTCGGATACAAACTGCTGAAATCTAGGGTCGCAATTGGCTTGTCGTAGTAGCCACGTTTCGGCTCAATAACCGTGGCGCCCTCGTACTGCTCGTCCGAGCTGCCCTCCTGCTTCAAGTTCGGGATGACCATGTCTACTTGTTGTGCCTTGCGGAACAGCTGTGAAACGACCTTGATTTGCTGGCCACGCGTGAGCACGTAGCCCAGCGGAATCCCGGTCACACGCGCCATCTCCGTCATGTTAACGAAAGCCATAAGTTTATCCAGTAAACGCAAAGGCAAGTACGCGTCCTTCAGGCAGTACACGGCAAGTCGGTAGCGAGAGTCCGCATCGCCGTTCTGGAGCTCCGAGATGATCGAGTGGTGCACATCCTCCTTTTGCTCGCCCAAAAACCGCGAACTCACTGAGTTCAACGTGTACGACCGCAGTTTGTATTCGCGGCGAATGTACTGGAGCATATCAATCTGGAGCCTGCCCTCGATGTTTGTGACCTTCGACTCGGATGTGCCGTAGGCCTTCGAGGAGAACGTCGATGAGCTTAGCACCTGCTGAACGTTTCTCAGTCGCCCGAAGTATGCAAAGCGGTTCTGAATCCCAAGTTTCGCAGCACGGTCAATGAGATACGGGAAATCGAAGTTTGTTGTGTTGTACCCAATCATTACATCCGGGTCGACAATGTTCACGAACTCGGACCAGTGCAATAAAAGCTCCTGTTCTGTTTCGTGCTCGCAGACTTGCGACCCAACAATCGGTGAGCAGGTGCCCAGTGTAAACACGACGCGTACAAACGGCCTTGTAGCGCCCTGGATCTGCACCACACACGCGATTTGAATAACAGGGTCGATGCTCGGGTCCGGAAAAATGCCCTTACGGCCCGAGCACTCGATATCGAAGCTCATAATGCGCAAGGGGGCCGACTGTAGCCATTGGCCGTTTGCCTCGTGTGCAACAAGCTCGCGGTAGTCGACGGCTACCTCGATTTGACATTTCGACTCGCGTCTTGTGACGGGCACAATCGAGAACTTCGACCGCGGAAGCGTGACCCAGGACATACCGACAATGCCACAGTCGACTGTGCACCGCAAAGAGTACGAGATGTTATCGTATGTTTGGTTTCCAAACTTGAAGTCGCCGACTTCAACGGCATTGTTCTCGAAAAAAGACCGGATACGCGTGAGCAGGCGTGGGTCGTAGCACACAAGCTTTAGGAAGGGCACTTTATCGTCTCCGTAGTAGCCCCACAGGCTCTGCTTCATCACGATCTCGACGCGTTCCAAGCCCTCCAAGTTACGATCAGACAAGAATTTTGCAAGCGCAGGAACGTCTTTTTCCGTAAATCGGAACGGGGCAGCTATGAAAAAGTAGTGCCGGAAGTTGAGGATGTCACACATCACGGAATTGCCCTCGGCCGTCACACCAAACAAACGCACAATTGCCGACTTTCCATCGGCCGACCGGCTCTCCTCGGCATCAATTTGCTGGAATGTGAGATCCTCGGACTCCCAACCCTTCACGAGTGGCGGGCGGGGCCATTTCTGGTCGCCAACAATGCCGTTTTTCGCGCCCTCCTCCTTAAGGACATGCTCGTCGTCCTTCAACGTCTCGGCAAACGAGCGCAGTTTTTTAGAGCTGTTTGCATCGAGCTCTTTTTCATGCTCCCTGAACCGTTTGCTTGTATCCGTGAACGGAGGCTCAACGGCGGTTGTCATTGCACACAGAAAAAGAGTGGTCCAAACGCGTCGCGGGCTGTACCATTTAATTATGAAAGCGTGCTATATAACATAGGGTAAGGACCCAAAAGCGCTCGCCTATACACACACACCTTCACTAAGCTTTTAGGTTCGTAGAATGCTGAGTGCGTGTATACAAAGCGAGTAAATAGGGAGTTACCAGGCAATAACGAGTAGATGCCGTCTGCAAAAGTAGCGCATTGTTCGCTCTGGACGTGAGGCGTGCACCTGGAAACGCGCACCTTCGCCACGCTTTTCCGTACGCTTCGCGAGTATTTCTAGGCAAGATCACTCGCGTCCCTGTGAATTCTTAAGGCTCTGAGCCTAGAGCTCGGTTCTATATTCGTACAAACACGCATTTGTGTACCACTCCAGAGTCGCAGTTCAGTGACCCTTTATCGGGCCCCACGTGACAGTGCGAGCGCAGTAGATAAGGCCATGGTAGGACAGGCTGCGGGGGCAAGGGAGAAGACAGAAGGCCACACTGCCAAATTCCATAAGTTTCCAGCCGATCGGACCACGTATTCGCAGCCGGCACTCACGGATTTGTTTCGGCCATGAGTGATGAATACACTCCTGAGCAGCACACTGCTGTGACGCGGGTGATGAAGCTCAAGATCACGGACTACTACGGCATTCTGCGCGTTGAAAAAACCTGCACGTCCTCCGAGGTCAAGCGTGCCTACAAGAAGCAAGCGCTGCTGATGCATCCGGACAAGAACAAGGCCCCGAATGCCGACGAGGCGTTCAAGCGCATTGCGAAGGCATTCCAGGTCCTGAGCGACGAGGATAAACGCAAGATATTCGACCAAACAGGCGCGGACCCGGACTCACGCAGTGCAGGCATGGGTGGTGGGCCCGGAGGCTTTGGCGGCCAGCCGTTCGGCCGAGGTAGCCCCTTCGGACCGCGTTTCACGCGTGCAGCGCCAGCAGACGATATATTTGCCCAGTTCTTTGGCGGACCAAGCATGGGTGGCCAGCCGTTCCAGTTCCAATTCGGCGGCGACCCGAACGACTTGTTCAGCAACCTGTTTGGAGATGCTCTCTTTGGCGGGGCTCGGACCTCACAAGCACGTAGGAGACAGCAAGCGGCCCAAAATGCTCAGGAACAGGCCGAGCAGCGCAATATGTCCACGTATATGAACCTCCTCATCATTGCCGCCGTGCTCGTGCTGCCCACGGTTGTTTCATGGCTGTTTGATGGCGGCTCAGCCTCTTCTTTGCCCCGCTTCCGGTTTGACCAGCGGCCTCCATACACCGAGGAACGGCTCACGCCGAAGTACAACGTGCCGTTCTACGTGAACCCGAAAGACCTCGGAGACGTTTCTGCAGCAAAGCTTAAGACGCTCGACAAGGCTGCCGAGAACCAGTTCGTGTCGACAACGCGCACGGCTTGCACGCGAGAGTACTTGACGCAGCAGCAGGAAATGCAGGACGCCGTCGGCTGGCTGTTCACGGACGAGGAGCGCTACGAGGCAGCCAGGAACATGCCCCTCCCGCACTGCGACATCCTCACGTCGCTTGGAATCCGGCTGCGCCAGTGAACTCTCGCATTTGCCCGAACACCCCAAGTTTGAGAGCAGATACAGCTTGTGCATTCAGCACCCTTCGCACATAGGCCTTGTACTGGATCTTTAGAGGCCCTCGACAGAAACTTCCGTGGCCCTATACAGAATCTTTGGATGCCCCCATACAGATGCCTCAGAGGCCCCGTACAGGCCCTGTACAAGCTCTTCGGAGGCCCTACGCTACACGATTGACGGAACGGCCTCACAAAATCGTAGCTGCGTCAAAGAAACACAAACTCACGCAGGGCTTTGTATAAACTTATTTATAAAATAATAGGCAATCGCGGGGCCTGGATGGCCCCCTGATCGCAATCTAGTTGAAGCACACCGCCTTTCTCGATGGTCTGGGGCCGGAACGGCCGTGGCTAAAAATACACCGACCCGCACCCACACACACATCCTCCCCGCCATACATTCTCGGGCATGTTAATTAATTAATTAATTAGGCGGTGAGCGGCCATTTCGCAGGCTTAGTAATCTGTGCTTTGCACATGGCGGACGGCACACAATCCACACACACACACGCGTGCCTGTGCCCTGGGATGTGAGGGTGAGAGGAAAATCTGGAATCTTGTCCTCAACTAACGCACTGAGATCCTCAGCACTCGCATAGGCAATTGTGGCCCGGGCTCTGCATTCGGGCTTAACAACCTAGTTAACTGAGTGCCTTGCCCCTCAAAAGCATTTAATTCGGACATAGACCCTCTCGCCGTGCGCACTGGCGTAAGCCTATGTCCTCTAATCCAAACCAGAATCCGAACCGGGACAGCGAAAGCCCCCAAACTCCTAGGCAAAAGGCGAACAAGTCCGTCAGATGGAACGAGCAGGACTATTTCTCGTACGCCGGCGCGTCGGGAAACCGAGACTCGGGCAGAGCCGGTGCCCGCCAGGGGTACGCAAGCTCCAGCAATGACTCGGACTCGAGCAACTCCTCAGATAGCGAAGAAGACGAAGATGAGTACGGTGACCACTCGGCAAGAGTAAGGGCTGCAACGCGAGCAAACACTTGGTTTAACAGGTTACGCCAAGAGGACGGAGACGACGAAGTCGCGCCCGACAGCTTCAGCGACTACGACGAGTCCAACCCGGCACTAGGCCACGAGTACCCCACTTTTGCATCCTCAGGACCCAGCTCATCTCAAGGGGCCCGCACGGCATCCCCAGTCCCATTAATACAAGTCAGTCACCACGATGTCAACCCGTACGAGCATATTTTGGATATCGGGACACACACGAGCGCCGGCCTCGCTCCAGGGGGACACGAGTCGAACGCAGATGGTGACAACGATCCGTTGAACAGAGAGTACATTGAGCGCCGTAATCGGCTCCTTGCTTCTATCCACCACTCACTCCCTGCATCCCCAGAACTATCTGCTGTTGACCCAATGAACTCAGACGCCATCCCGTTACAGCCTTTGCAGCCATATGCCACATCTACAGCGCCACAATTCGATGAGCCAGACCTTGTCAGGCCAGAACCTGCGAGACCAGGACCCTCCACCTCTGTCGGACCTACCGAACCCGTCAGCGCTTTACATTCTTCGGAACACTCGCCCCCGAAACTACCATTTGATCCGGCGCATCTGCCAGAATATGCATCCAAGGACGAGTTCCCAGAGTATGACGAGGAAGCGCCGAGCAGGTATAGCGGTGGCTCGAAGGCAAAGGAGGCCGAAGCGTTACGCCAGAAGCTACAACATACTCAGAGCGAACGAAACCACCGCTATGAGCAGGTTATTGCATCCCGGAACCGTACCGGAAGCCTGATGAGCGGTCATCATAGCCACCACAGCCACCACAGCCATCACAGCCACCACAGCCACAGCGGGAGCCACACGAGCCACGGCAGTCATGGAAGCCACGGGAGTGCGCATGGGAGCAGCGGTCACCACCGAGCGAGCTCGGATGCGATGAGTGCTGATGCGGTGAGCACGTCATCGCGAGAGTCGAAGAAACGCGCCGATGAGGAGGAACAGCTGCGTAGACTGGAGGAGTCTGCGCGGTTGGAAGCCGAAGAGCACGCCAAGAACTTGGTGAAAACACACTTGGCGAGCAATTTGTTGAAACCGAATGCGAACAACGATGGCTACGTCGACAATCACGAGTACCTCCAGAAGGCAGGCATGCTCGACGATGACATCCAGCTAGACGACGAGCGTGACGCAGAACTGCTGGCCAAAGACAACAACCAGGGAAAAGTCACTGAGAATCACAGGGACGGAAGCTCGAGCAGTGCAGACACATTGCAGGCCGAGAAAGAGGAAAGCAAGACTAATGACGACGACTCAAGTGATTCTGATAGTGATAGCGAGGATGAACGCCGAGCCGTGAATCTTCGTGGTGACCCGGATTATGTGCCTCCGCCAAAAAAGGTTAAGGAAGGTGTGCTTGGTTCGCTTCTGCGACTCTATGCCGGTCAGGAGGATGATGCGAAGTCCACGAGTTCGACTATTTCTCCGTCCGCGTCTCCAGCCGTTACGCCATCATCAACTCCACTGAATTCCCCTCCACTTCCGAGTCCTGGCGGTACGCCCAGCGAGTCGTCCTTTAGCATGGCAGGTGAGAGCGGTCCGGCTCCGTCGGTAAGCACGGGCGAGGACTATCTTGGCCCGCCCGGCAGTGGTGGAAAACGATGGAAGCGACCAGGTTACTTTCGTACACATAGCAGCGAAGACGCCCTCGGTAGGGAAACGAAGGGCCGGCCGAAATGGTACAAACGCCCCTCATCGTCCCATGCTCCGTCGCTCGGCCAGCTTGCGAGCTCTGGACTCGCCGTTGCAGGAAGTGCTGCCTCGACCGCGGCTACGAATGCCGTACACCATGCTCACGGCCCTCATTTCCATCGCCGCTCAATGAAGCCCTCGCAAATGACCAGCAGTATTGTGGACGCCACAGGAAAACTGGAGAAGAAAGGCTACGATGAAATTGCGGCAATGCGGGAAAAGGAGGCCAGGAAACGTCAAAAGAAAGAGCAACAGCAGAAACGCGAGAGGGAAAAGGCACTCAAGAAGGCACGTCTTGCTGAACAGGCCCGCATCACTGTTCACATTGCAGATGTGCTACAGCGACAGAGGTTCTTGTTACGTCTTGGCCGCGCGCTCATGTTGTTTGGGGCGCCGAGTCACCGTTTGGAGGAATATCTAAAGAGCACGGCACGAGTTCTCGAAATCGACGCACAGGTGCTCTATATTCCGGGCTGTATCCTAGTCTCTTTCGGCGATGCGACCACGCATACTTCAGAAACTAAGCTCATTCGTGTAACTCAGGGCTTAAACTTGGCGAAGCTGCACTCGACACACTTGATTTATAAGGAAGTCGTTCACGATCTCATGGGTCTTGAGGAGGCAAGCTCGCACATCGACCACCTCCTAAGGTCGAACAACGTTTACCCCTGGTGGCTCGTCGTTCTCTTCTATGGAACGGCGTGTGCCTGCTGTGGAATGTTTGCCTACGGGGCGTTTTGGAGAGACATTCCGATCATCTTCCTTCTTGGTGGGTTCGTGGGATTCTTGCAATACTGGGTCCAGCCGAAGTCTGATCTTTACGCAAACGTGTTCGAGGTTACTTCGTCGATCTTGGTGAGTTTCATGGGCCGCGCTGTTGGATCAATCACGATGGGACCACAAGGTAAAGATTATGTGTTCTGCTTTGCTGCGATCGTGCAGGCGTCGCTAGCGCTTATTTTACCTGGATACATCATTCTTGTCGGAGCCCTGGAGTTGCAAACGAAGAATCTAGTGGCTGGATCGGTGAGAATGTTTTACGCGAACATCTACTCGCTCTTCCTTTCATTTGGAATCACTCTGGGCTCGGCCATCTTCGGCTGGTGCTACAGAGGAGCAGTCACGCAAACAACTTGCCAGCACACGCTCGACCCGAAGTGGAAGATCCTGTTTGTACCCGCAGCCACCTTATTCATGGCCCTTGTGAACCAAGCCGGGTACAGGCAACTCCCTATCATGGTTTTCATAGGCAGTGCAGGTTATACTGTACAGTACTTTGTCGAGCGCCAAGTCAATGCAGCTGCCTTTACCTCAGCCATTGGTGCGTTCACGATGGGGGTTGTGGGTAACCTCTACTCTCGAGTAGGCCATGGCCTGGCCTTCGCCGCTATGCTGCCAGGTATCTTTGTCTTAGTGCCGTCTGGTGTCGCTGCGCAGGGTTCTTTGGTTGCTGGTGTAAAAGTCGCTACGGAAATCGTCAACTCATCAAAGATGAACAGCACGACCACAAAGAACCAAGACAACTCCTCACAGACTATTAGCGATCTTGGTAACTCGATGACACAAGTCGCTGTGGGAATCGCTGTCGGGCTTTTCGCTGCGACGCTTGTAGTTTATCCTCTTGGTTTGACGAAGAAACGA
The DNA here is from genome assembly GCA_030579735.1 of Starmerella floricola. NCBI lineage: Eukaryota > Fungi > Ascomycota > Dipodascomycetes > Dipodascales > Trichomonascaceae > Starmerella > Starmerella floricola. Next base: position 610,093 of record JAKTRP010000001.1, on the reverse strand, counting down.
TCAGGATTGTTCACATTCTGAATTAATAAAGCATTCTTATTCAATCATTTGGTTTGCATTTTCAAATTTATTTGATACTTAATAGCACAATATGTATTCTGGCATCACTCTTTAAATTCATCATAATTGCTGCGAAAACTCATGAACACCCACCAAGCTCTAACTGCAAGATTTTTCTTTTTGTTAGTATGCGGGATTTGCCCACTTTATGGCTATTTCCTAATTCTATTAAATGGGCGAGCGTCATCGGATCCAGGGTTGCAGAATCCTGCAGACTGCATGTTACAGCGTGTGTGTCCGTGCACTTCGCTTCTTCGCTAGTTCTCGATCGAGACAAGTGAAGAGAGACATGCGTGCGCTTGAGAAAGGGGAGAGCAGTGGAGGGTGGGTTACACGTGAGACTAATTAAGGGCAGGGGCGGACGCGTGCTTAATTGGCGCTTGTAAACGCGTCCACACGCAAACCAACTTGCCGTATATACTCGCTTCTCGTCTTAAATTTGAGTGGCATGTCTCTATTCAAGAGGTAAATTTGTCCAATCCGAATAAATGGAAACAATAAATTTTGCTCCATAATCCAATAGATTAACCGAGTAGCAGAAATATATCGCTCACGCTACTCCAGATCGCCTGAACCCAGGAGTCGCGGTTAATTAGCACCCCTGCCCTGCATAAAGATGAAAGAAAACGAATCCGGAAACCACTCCCCCATCTTTGCTGCAGTCCCCGGCCAATAGGTTCCATCTCTCTAATTCACAATTCATCGGGTTCATTCGTTTCCCCACTTTCCAACAATCTTTTAGCTTCTAACTCACAGCTCATGGAAGGAACCTCTATGGACAGTTCTGACTATTACTACCGCCAAGGAGATGCATTGTATAACAACAATGTTCAAACACCATTGAAGGATCTTCCGCCGTCGCTGGGTTTCGGTGGCTCAAGCTCACCATTTCTTGAATCACCGCAAACCGTAGAAAAGCACGTCCAGTTCATTCATTGGTCGCCGTCTCCAGACAAGTCTAAGACAGGCCAAAGGCCTTCTGCGTCATCCCTACTGCTTCCGTCTCAGTTCCCCCCCAATGGATTCGCCGGTCTGGAGTCCTCACCGCCGGAAGCTCACCGTCATTCTGTTCCCTCCATTGTTGCTTATGACCAAGATGCTTCTCCAAAACCAACGCAGATCAAACGAGTAGGACGGCGAGGCCGGCCCCGGAAGTATGACGTGAAGGAGGATGCCTCATTACAGCAGCCCCTGTCCAACACACACGCAACATCTTCTCAAGTGCGGGCAATGCCCAGAACAAACATAATGAACGATGCTATGATACCCCGACGAGAGCTCGGCCCAGGAGGACTCGTGAACGCACCCATGCCTACGAATACCGATGTTCCTATTGGTGCTCCTATGCCATCCAAGCGCTCGTCACACCACTTATATGACGCATCTGGTCCTGTTGTAGGAGACGGTCCGCATCCCCACACGAGCGCTCGAGCCTATAAATCAGAGTCTTCGCGAAAGAGGGCTCGCACAATGGCATCGCCAACTGATTCTCAATTCATGCTGTATGCCACTAATAACACAACGACTGGGATTCCCCTGTTTTCATCTAAGGCGTTTGAGGTGGCCTGCAACAACCAAAGCAATATGAAGAGCGCACAGGCGAATGCGTTACGCGGCGTGCTTGCTGAGAGAGACGAAAAGCAACACTGCTTCTCTACTAAAGGCCCACGATTCAATTTCTCCGTGAATGTCGGCGGGCAGGCATCCATTGATATGACGACTCCGTTAACACCTACAACGCCAACGAGATTTAGCAACGTTTCGAAGCCGAGCACGAGCTCCTCGATTGCAGCCGATTCGTTGAGCGTGAGTGACGAAGAGAACTCGGAATCCGAGGCCGAGCCTCTGCCCTTAGAATCTGGCTCAGTAAGAACGCCGCCAAGATTCACGTCCTTGGGAAGCTCAGATGCTGCTGCTGCATTTGCAAAGACATTGGCGCGTTCCAACGACCAAGGCCAGGGCTTCATGTTTTTGTTTCCGTCGGTCAGTACGCCCGATAAGCACGGCCAGCTAACCTCCTTCGTGCCGTGTACGCCACGAACCCCGCGGATGTCGATGCCTTTTGACGAAAACGCTTTCAGCATGCAAATGCAGACTCCGCCCGGTGCTATTTATTCTTATGAGACTCCTGGGGCCATGTATGGCACGGGAATGACCCCTTTCATGGGCAGTGTGAGGGGCCTTAATTAATACATACACGTACGTGATGATCTGTTTACGTATGTCTGTACTCGCGATTATTACTCAAATCTATGATTTCATATGCGACTATAATTATAAGTAATTGTGGCACTTCTTCTATATGCGAGCGAGAGGAATCGAAGCTTCTGTGACGGCTGTCGATATGCATCGAAACCTCGTCACGTGCATTGGGGCCCGAGGTCGACACCAGAAATCTTGAATGAAAAATGGTTGTAGAGCAGCGTGCTACATCATAGATGCTCCAGTGGCGACCTGCCGTTCAATAAACAGAGCAACGAACTATAGACGGATAATTGTCCTACCTTCAGCCAGAAGCAACGACGCAATTGAACGGTATGTCACTACGCGATACTATCCATGCTGAAATTGCCCATGGAAAATACGAATGCGTTGTTTGTTACGACACAATAACGAAAAACACGCCAATTTGGAGCTGTCCCTCTTGTTACAGGTGTTTCGATGTGAAGTGTGCAAAGGAGTGGTGGAGAAAAGAAGCATCTTCACAGAAAAGCTTCAGGTGTCCCTTCTGTCGATCTCATCTCAGCAAATCAATTGTTCACAAGGCCTCATACAGGTGTTGGTGTCGGAAAGAGTCAGCTCCTTCAAAACGCGCAAAGCACTCTACGCCAAGTCTCGGGGATGATGTTGCAATTCCTCCCCACAGCTGTGGACAAACGTGCGGTGCTAAAAGGAAATGCCCGCATCCGTGTCCACTTGTGTGCCATGCAGGCCCACACCTCGACTCTGCGGACTGCATGTACTTGGGACCGAAAACATCATGTTTTTGTGGGAAACGGAGTGAAAAAGTCGTTTGCTCCCTCACCAAGTATGGAGGATTTTCCTGCGACCAAAAGTGTGGTGCGCGAAACCCAGTGTGCGGCCATAAATGCGCGAAAAAATGCCACAAACGCAAAACCGCTAATGGTAAATCCATCGAAGGATGCGGTCCATGTGAAGCGTCCGTGCAAGTCTCGTGCTTCTGTGGACGCTCGAAACCAAAAGCCATGCGCTGCCATCAGATCCCAAAGGAAATACGGAACACAGTGAAAAGCAGACGCAACAAGGCCGCTCTGTCCTGTGGCAAGGCTTGTGATGCTTTGTTGAGCTGTGGGATTCACAAGTGCACTAAACCTTGTCACACGAGTAGCTCCTCGGAAACGGACCATGTGTGTCCATGGCTTCCGTACGAGAATGAAACCTGTTTTTGTGGCAAACTAGAAGCGCACAGAAGTACCTGTACAGACAAAATTCCCTCTTGCGGTAATAAATGCTCCAAAAAATTGAGCTGCGGCCATTTATGCGAGAGAGTGTGCCATAAAGGCGCGTGCCCACCCTGTGAAAAGGAGGTGTCAGACGTTAAATGCAGATGTGGCAACAACTCCATGACTGCGACGTGTGGTCAATCGAAACCTGTCTGTGATAAGAAGTGCGGAGCGCTACTTACTTGTGGGCGCCATCACTGCGCACAGCTTTGTTGTGATTTCGACCCGAGCAAACTGCGTGCTCTACAGAATCATCGGCCGTCACCAAGACCCACGAGTCAAGCGTCCAGAAACAGGCGGTCAAGAGGTGAGCCAGGTCAGTTAGAATCGTCGGCTACCCCCGAGCCAAACACTACAGACCGAGATTTCGAGTTGGCTCTCTATGTCTCTGGAGCAGAAATTGAGCATGCTTGCAACAGAGTGTGCGGTAGGCCACTCTCGTGCGGAACTCATCTATGCCAATCACCATGTCACTCAGGAAAGTGTTCGCCATGTAGAGCCACCTCATTCGATGAATGGGTTTGCCCCTGTGGCCGAACTATACTCGAGCCACCTATTGTGTGTGGAACGCCTCTGCCAGAATGCAAGTATCCTTGTCATAGGAGCCAATCTTGCGGCCACCGAGCAACTCATGGGTGCCACTCGGATGACACAAGCTGCCCCAACTGTTCGGAGATTGTGACGAAGCCCTGTCGTTGTGGTAAGCACAGATTACCGGCGAGGTGCGATCAAAATCTTGTCCAATGTAAGGAAAGATGCGGCCGCAGTTTGGACTGTGGGCATCAATGCACAAACATTTGCTGTCCTGGCGATGGAAATTGCCCACCATGTACAAACGTGTGTGGTAATGTGTACAAATGTGGACATGCCGACAGTTCGAGGTGTCACTTTCCTGATCCCTGCTCAGACTGTCGAGCCCGTCTCATCGCAAGGTGCCCTTGTGGCGCATTATCCACACAATATGAGTGCGGAGAGGACGTGGATGTATTCTGTAATCAGGACTGTTTAATGGAAGCATATCCTGCAGAACTGTTACAAGCATACGTCGACGACAAAGGCTGGATGTTCAGTATCGAGCAACAGATTCGGCAATTCGTGAAAAACGAGCTGAAAAAATCCCTCTGGTTCCAGCCAATGAGCTCAGTACACCGTAGACTAGTTCATCTGCTTCTGGGCCATTACGGAATCGCCAGTGAAAGCATGGATTATGGAAAAAATCGTTCTGTCCGTGCTTACCGAACGAAAGATACTTGGCTTTGTAGGCGGTCTCTCAGAGACCCACCAAGAAGGACTCCGAAGCTAAGCCTTCCTCCCATCAACTTGAGCATTTACAGAAGGGAAGGTTTCATTAAAAAGGAGAGTAGTGATGTCACAGAGGGCGATTCCAACAGTGGCGAGGCCAACGGTAAAGATGCTGATGTTGAACAAGTCGATCAAAGCGAAGTAAACAACGAAATTACTGAGGTAGGGGACGTCAATGACCGACAAGTCCACGAAGACGTCGCTAAAGACGTAGAATCTCTCCTATCAAAATCAGACTCCACAATTCTTCCTGAATCCCAGGCTCTCGAAGACGAAGAAGAACACCTTGATGGTATGATAATCGTTACATCCAAGAGTAACTCACAGTTGGACAAAGATATGGAGGTCGCTCAGTCTAAAGCGCGAAGTTCGACCTACTCATTTTCGCTTTTGGCCACTGCTAGTCAAAGTCCATAGATTCTAGCCTGACTCTGTGATTCAGTTTGCAAATAATAAAAAAGAGTCGTGTATAAATAGTAGTTCCCCCCATGTATATAAATAAAAGCTAAGTCTTAAAAATGAAAAGTGAGACATTGTTCAAAATGATGGTTGCAGGAATTATGGGGGTGCCAAAAATATGCAAATCAGAGAACGATAATTAACTGAATCATGGCTGGATTGTCGGTTGGTTCTTCAGTCTTATTTCAATATACCGAAGCGGGATATAGGTCACAATTGTGAACCCAAGGGCGAGCAGTGTCCCCAATTCGCAGCCTTTACCGACAACTCTTGCTAGCCGCCCAACATAATAGTATTGGTCCATGCCAACAACAACTCCAGCAATTCCGCAACAGAACGATATGACGGCTGCCCACATTATAGGGAAGTGTTTCTTATTCAGGTACTGGTCCCACTGGTACTCATCCTTCGCGTGCCTCCGGAACCACAATGTCTCAATTATTAGAATGGCAGCATACATCATACTCCAATAGCCGATCATCGGTAAGAAATTGGAAACGACCTGAGACCATCCGGATTTGCCAACAGCTGCTAGCACGTACCAAAGCACAGAGACAAACACAACAAGGATGTAGCGAGGCACTCTAGCTATCGGCGTTGCTAAGGTCTGTAGGGAAAGACCAACTGAGTAGCATGTAATCACGCCGTTCGTGAACAGTGACAAGTACATTATAACAACGATAAACTTGCCACCACCGCCCCATCGATGCATGGCATCAACAATCAAACCGGCCCCGCCCAAGTCATTGTAAATTTCTTTCTTGGCATCGTTATAAAGCCCTGCAGAAGCAAGGCCACAGCCAAGAATACCCACAAAAATTGTAGAGAAAAACATTATGATGAGCACACACACGTAAAGTAGCTTCTTGTTTGTGTGTTCCGGCATGTCTAAGTGGTAGTCCGCGCCCATGCCAAGCCACGTACTAGTGATACCAATAGAGCTCTGGAAGTTCGATACCCACGCGGTGTTCAAGTCTTCGCCCGTAACCTTTGAATGGCTGGTGACGTCAAACTCGTGAGCCGAGCAGATGTAGCACAACAAAAACGCCACGAGAAGTGGGATGATAAACCCCGCTTCAACAACAGTCAGGATTCTCATTCCAAAAACTGAAACAATCAAGCAGACAACAAATAGGATTACTAGCCCGACTTCCTCATCCACCGAGCCGTTTGACAGGGCTTTCAGCAGCTGGCCGCCAAAGAATCCATTGACAAGTAGCCAGCCAACGCCTGTGCACGAGTTCAAAAGAGCGATGAAGCGGGCAGGCCACCAACCAAATTGGTATTTGGCTCCCATCATAGCTCGAATACCAGACCGCGGGCCCAAAGTTACCCCGAAAGTGCCAACTATACAACCAACGAAGACTCCTAGAACGCCAGAGCTCACCGCAGCCCGAAAGCTAAGGTTGAACAGCAGTGAGCCCAAAAAGAAGCCCGTCATTGAAGGAATAGAAAGGCAGGCGCCTACCCAAACACCTGCAAGCCGTAGGCAGACCCAAAAATCGGTCGGCGTCCTATTTTCAGGCAATGAGCGCTCCACACCTCTGGCCTCACCAAAACTGTCGATGTAATGGGACACCTTCCAAAACCATTTGAAACGGCTATGATGAAGACGGTGATCGGTGTAGATTTCGAGCCGCTGCTCCACATAGTCGTTTGTGCTGTTTGAGTCGATGGACCCGCCAGTAACTTCGGGGTCTTTGAAGTCAACCGGCATTACCTTGGCATCTTCACTAGGCTCTTTTTGGCCTCTCGACGTAAACCCGAACATATTTGAGAACTGCAAAACGGAAAGTTCAGCGGTTTTAGACTAGTATGCAAGGGTCCCCCATGTGCAGTCCCGAGTATGGTTCAAGCGGCACGGGTCCGTTATCATGACTCCACTCTACCGTTCTTCAGTATGTATTAAGCGGTCATGTGGTGCGTTTGTGAGGACCCGGCTTTACTATCTATCTAGTCTAGATATCACCTGCGAGGTGTATGTTTAGGGTTTTCGGTAAATGACTGGGGCGCTGAGTAGCCAAATTTCGAAAATAGCCTTTGCTTCAATAGAAATAGTCCTTTACATCTCTAAATCCCTCTCGACTGGAACATTTACTCTCCGCGCCTTTTTTGGGGACGCTCGACGGACTTTAGGGTAGCCTGGTTCGTACCCCACGGAGTCCTCCGAACTACAGCGGTCCCCGATCCGCAGACCCTAAAATCCTTGAATCTGCACGTACACTGGACCCACTGCCGGGCGGACTAATTGTTGCTTCGAAGAGTTCACGTGACATCGCTGTAGCTACACGAGAGAGCTACCTCCCGACGACAGTCACCTAGTACTATTCTCTGACAAAAAAAAGAAAAGTACGTATACACACACCCACATACGTGGAAATAGGTTAAATGAGGCGTAGCAGGTGTTTGATGGCTTGCTACACCTAGCAAATGTTTATGTATCGATTCGAGACCAGAGTCTGTGTTTTAGTCTTATTTTTCGAGCGGACCGGCTTCTTGTAGATATTGTTTCACCCTTTATTATTGTGGTACAGCTGCACCGCCTATTTCTCGTTTTTTCTATTCATTGTTAGTTCAACACCTGAACATCGCAGACTTTTTGGCAGGTTAGGTTTCAGGCTGTCCAGGAGATCGAGGCGGAGTAGTTTACAAATTAGGCGTACATAGGTTTGTAAACAGGGAGTGAAGTTTTCTAATCAAGGGATGGTGGTATATATTAAAAATGGTATCGTAGGCAGTGGGTTGACTCTGTAAAAGACCAACCGAGATCATGATTCACGGTTGGCTGGCTGTTTTACCTGCTCTATGGGAAACAACCAAGGCATTGCCAGCGGCGGACTCGTCTCAAGGATTTGTCGGCCTGCCGGTGAGGAAGGCTCTTTCCGAGCACAATGAGGCATTGCCTCTTGTGCGTAGAGGGGCTGCCAACAAAAATGATATGTTGCTAAACCTCGATAATAAAGGCACATATTACTCGGTGGACATCGAGTTGGGCACGCCCGCTCAGTCCGTTGAGGTCTTGCTTGATACTGGATCGAGCGACCTTTGGGTTGATGCCAACACTTCCCACAGAAACCATTTTGACTTTTCGCGAAGCACTTCGTTCCACAAAAACGACAGTCAATTCGCGATTGGCTACGGCGATAATAGCAAAGTGTCTGGCTTTTGGGGGTCGGACAAGGCCGCCATTTTCGGCCACACGTTTGATGCAAGCTTTGGAGTAGCCACGGAAAGCACGGCAACTTCTCCCATTCTCGGTCTTGGTCTGACGCAAGGTGAAGTCTCAGTGTCCTCTATGGACCGGGACGGAAATCTTGCTCCAACATACCCGAATTTTCCTGCTCTTCTCAAGAATAACGGTTACATCTACAGAACGTCATATTCGCTTTGGTTGAAGGATGCGGCGAACGCCAATGGAACCATCCTCTTCGGTGGTATTGACCATTCGAAGTACGTTGGCGACTCGCTTAGCTTGCTTCCAATCGTGAACGATCACTCGATCACAGGCGCGGCTCACCCTACGACTCTCAGCGTTCTTCTTCACGGTGCAAACTTGTCCAGCAGCGACTCGGCAATTTCTTCGACGCTCAACATTCCGGTGCTGTTGGACACTGGCAGTACCTTGTGCCAGCTACCATCGACATTCGTTGATTCGCTGGGCAAAGCATTGGATGGCGATTTCAACGATGATCTCGGCGTTTACATCGTTGATTGCGATTCGAAGGGCGTGGTCAACTTCAACCTTAGCGGCGCTATCATCCCCGTCGATGTGTCCGATCTGCTTATATCACTCAAACTTTTAGGCGACAGCGACAAGAAGAGCAGCGGTCAGTGTGGACTCGGCATCTACAAGTCTGACTCTAGGAAGTCGATTTTGGGTGACGGCTTCTTGAAAAACGCATACGTGGCCTTCGACCTCGAGGATCTACAAGTTGGAATCGCTCCTGCGTCGAACGAGACACATCACAGCTCTTCGCATAAGACTTCTTCATCGGTGGAAGCCATTAGGACTGGGATCCCAAGCGCAACCACCGCACCACAGTACAGCTACACTGCCTTCAGTACCGCTTAGGAAGTGTTCTGACTGGGAAATTCCCACAAAAATATGCACGCAAATTTGGCATTTGCTCAAGCTGCATCTTCACATTATTTTATTTCGTATACATCAATTATCTTTTCTATCATCCCCCCTGCTTAAATCTAAACAGTTCACAGGGTACAGACACACACACTACCTGGCAAGTGCTCGCCAGCACTTAAGCCAGCTTAGTGTAGCCAGCTGAAACACATGATACGTTTAGTACTTAGGACTGCGTGCCCGCACTACCTGCGAACAACAGACACACACATAGACCCGTTACAACGCGTCGCGGAGTATAGGGAACCGTTCCTAGAAAGCTTGAGTCGCAATAGCTGTACAGTAGCGGTCAATCCGCACACGCCAGATCGTGCTTATGGAAAGCTCGAATGACTCGGAACACAGTCCTGGGATTGAGAATGTGACTAGTCGAGAGACTTCGCCGGAAAGAACGCGACCAGTAAATGCACCAAGCCTTTTGAGGTCACAATCCAAGGGCCCCACACTCATCCCTTTTTCTGAACCCGATGCAAATTTCCCAGAGCAACAACGGGCTATGTCTCAAGAGCCCGAAGAGGCTGACACAACTATCGAGGGTGACTCTTCAATGGCCAACGAGCAATTGGTTGATGAGGGCATGCCGCAAATCCAACATTCTAAACCCGTGTTACGCGACAGAAACGAGAACGAAGATCTACGCCTGCGCTTCTTTGAGTTACAAATGGAACTCAAGCGAATCCGGGATAAATTGAAGGCTTCAGCACACTCTACCCCCAATGCTCAGCCTGATCTGTCACTAGATGATGATACTGAGACTGCCCCACTAGTCGCTCAACTGACTACTGCACAAAACGAGACCCGGGAACTGCGATTACAGCTCGAGGAGTCAAGAAGCTTGGTGGCCTCGCTCAGAGACGAAAGCAACACTTTGAGAACAGATTTGTCTACTGCATCCTCTGAAATCGCGAATTTAAAGGCAGAGATTAAAACTATGGACTCTGCAAATGACGCATCTCCACCAGATCTGAAGCCCTTACGAGTCGAACTAGACGTTGCTCGAGGCCAGCTAGCAGCGTCGAAGTCTAGAGAAAATGCGCTGAATGAGGAAAATAAACGCTTGTCTGCGGAATTGGAGAGAATGAAACACTCCACACTGGCCAAGCGTCGTGCTGCTGAGCTTTCAACATCGTCAGAGGAACTCGAGGACCTGCGCACTCGACTCGCACGCGCTATGAAGCAAAAGTCCCAAATCTCTGCAATGCTCGAAGAACAGTTCTCGCTGAACGACGAAAACGCTGCACAGCTAGACGGAGCACGCTTGCATATTGATGAATTAGAATCTGAGATTTCAAGCCTTAACGAGAAACTAGTCGATAAGACGTCTGCAGCCGACGAACTGCGCAACAATCTGACATCAGCAGAATCCACTGTAAAGTCTCTCAATGAAAAGCTCACTGAATCTACAAGGAAAATCACAAGCTTAACAAACGATGTACACAGGCTTCAACGAGATCTCGATGCTAAGTCGGACGCGCTCAGAGTAGCCAAAGAACACCACAAGGCCCTTGAGCAGCGCCTTTCCCAGCAAGGGCACGAAATGACCGAAATGGTTAAAGATAAGAAAACTCTCAGTAACACGATCGAGAAGCAAGGAAGTGAATTCCTTAGAGCCAAATCGGAGCTTACTGAGGCCGCAGTACAAATAAAGAAGGCCGAAGAGCAATACGGAAACCTTTCAGACTCCCTGGAAAGTACTCTGAAGGAAAGCAGGGAGTACCAGAAACAGATTGACAAATTGAGGTCAGAGCTTCAGGTCCGGGAAAATGACGCAGAGTCGCAGTGGTTAGAGAACTCACGCCTTAACCAGCTAATTTCTGACCTCAAGTCGCAAGTGAAGGCCCTTGAGGCAGAAGCTGAGAATCTTAGTACGGAGAGGGACAGAGCCATCGCAAAAGTGCAGGCGAGCGTTGACCGGCTTTCGAAACAGTTAGAGGATCAGAAGGCCGAGCACAATACTGTGATTTCCGAGCTGGAAAACAAAATGGCCGCTGATCTGTCTCACAGTCGCAGAAAGTATGAAGAGGAGTTCAATCACCTTAGAGCAGAAAAAGCTAAGCGCGAACGCGAGCTCATCTCTGAAGCAACTCGTCTTAAGGCCTCTATTATCGAACTTAAAGATGAAAAAGCTACAATCGAGGCCGATAGAGACGCACTGGCCACTAGCGAGCGCCAAGCTCAGCAAAGGATCAAAATATTCGAGGTATCTTTGAATGAAGCTAAGCAGAGCTTGACCGAGGCTGAAAGACATGTAAGAACTGCTGAGTCTGAGGTGAGAGAATATAAGGAAAAGTTCCATGCTAAAAGAATAGCGGAAGAAGCTCTTTCTGACAAAGTCAAGACACTCGAGGAGACAGTGAGCAAACAGGCAGTACAGTTAAGTGAGCTTAACACGGGAGATGTAGGGGCGCTAAGGAGCCAGGCGCACGAAGGGGCAAACGCTATAAAAGAACTGATGAGCGTTCAAGAGATACTCTCAAATCGAACTGCCGAATGGATGGCAAAATATAGTGAGCTTACGATGCACATTCAACACCTCTCGGATGCGAACGCCAAGATGGATGAGGAGCTCTCCTCATATAGAAATTTTGAATCGCAGCGCGAAATGCAGCTTCAATCGACAGTGTATGCTGCTCACAAAGTGGAGGTGGACCGCTTGAGAGCTGACTATCAGTCCTCTATCAACATCCTAAACGAATCTCTAAGATCCACAGAGGAAGAAAGGGATAACTTCAGGAAACAAGTGCTGGAAGTCAAGTCATCGCTGCAAATGGTTGAATTCAACGCGAGCCTAGCTCAGCAAGAAGTTAATCAAGCACGCAGCATAGCGGACCGTAACAGTAAAGATATGGCCGACCTGCAAAAGCGTTACAACGAGTTAGTTGAGAGTTATTCGGAGACAAAGGCCCAATTGAATCAACTGAACTCTAATATGGAAACCTGTGAGGCTTCACTACGCACCAAGGACTCGTCTCTCCACTCGCTTCGAAGCCAGATCGATGAACTGCAGCAGACTCTACACTCAGAGCAAGATGCAAGGTCAGACATCGAAAGACAATGGTATGCAAGAGAAAAAGTCTTCAATGATTACCTCGAGAAGCTACGCACTGTACTTTATGCGTATTCATACCAGGTAGAGAGCCTGATATTCATCAAGATCATCTTTAGCAAGCGATACCCAAGGATCGATATAACCGGTGTTGACGGGGTCTCTTTACCAACACCAAAGCGGCGCACTCTGCGTGATGCAGCAATGTTTGCTCTAGCTGTCGTAAGGTTCAGATCTGCGGCTAGAGAAGGCAGGAAACGGTTGGCTCATGACAACGGTCAATATCTCGCCAATAACCTACCGTTCTAGCCAAATTCGTTTCTGTGCTCAGTATCCGGAGCACTATTTATAATTTTTTGTATCTTTAGTCCTATTTATTAACATTACATTAATGCAAATCAGCAAACAGGTCTTCTTTCTACACGAAATCAAACGCTACAAGGTGCTCTTTTTTCGAACGACTCAGCACATAGTGACTATCCATGGGGGGTATTATTATTCGGTGGTATATATTACATTTGATTATTATAAATACTCTGGAGATGTATCCAGATATTACACGAACGCTGGACGGTTATCGACCTTTCTGTCTAGGGATCTTCTCGAAACCCTGTACTGTTCCAGCTCCCGCTCAGCCATAAGGTATCTCTCGTGGGTCTCTGAAATCTCCCTATGAGCACGACGAAGTTCAATCTCACGAGCAGACTCATTCGCTTGCAGTCTGTCAATTTCAGATCTGCATTGCTCTATACGAGCATCTGCGTCTGTGAGACTTCGGCGAAGCTGATCGACATGACGTGCTTTCCGCTCGAGTTTCCACCTGAGCTCACCGTGCTCGCGCATCATTTGCTGCTCATTCTGCTTCAGCGACACAAGCTGTTCTTCGAGCTTTCGAGGCTGGTGCTCATAAGACGATACCATGTCGTGCAGGCGTTTCTCGAGCCTGGCCTTGTCTTTCGCGAGTCGATCACGCTCCACGCTTAGTTCTTTGAGCGTGCTATTAAGGGATTTGACCTGGCTCTGAAGTTCATTGCTGAAATTAGCTTTCATGGCTAGATCTTCGATCTCGGCATCACGAGACTCTAGCTGACGCTTGGTCTTAAGCATTTCCCGGTGGAAGTCAGCGACCTCAGAGCTGTGATCTTCCTCGGCCTGTTTCAAGCGCAACTTGTAGTCGTCAACCTGTTTCTTAGCCGTCTGCTCTGCTCGCAATGCTGACTCTACAACCATCTCAGCCTTTTCTAGCTTAGAATGGAACTCGTTCGCACGACGTTTGTAAACCTCAACTGCCTCCTCAAGGTCTCCAGTTTTGGCTTGTTCGGCTGCAAGGCGCGTTTGGTCACTGACGCTTCGGACGTCGGAGATGCTGGGTGACATGAATTTTGACAGTCCAGCGCGATCTTCCGCATCAGCACTTGATATTCCCAAGTCAAACACGTCATCAACACGCTTTTCTGATGTCGACTTCGCGTTTTGGCTACTCAGAGATTGTACTGCCTTTGATAGTTGGAGCTTCTCAATTTCTAGCAATCGCAAGCGGTGGAGAACATTCTTCTCGGAGAGGCTACCGTTAGTAGAAGCTTTTCCATCATCGTCGCCAACTCTGGTTTCCAGGGCTCTGCGATCACGTTCACTTCTCACAAGTTTCAGCCTCAGAACATTGAGCTCGCTTTCAAGCCGCTTGACTTCTGCTGCTCGAGCCTTAGCGATCTCTAGTTCGCGCGACTGGCCACGGCTGGCCTGGCTCCCTAAGATCAAGTGAGAGCGATCTTGAGCCAATTTTGCCTTCTCTCGTTGAAGCTTCTCATATTTCTGCTGGAGTATGATGTACTTCGCATTTTCTTTCCTGGACGTATCCAGACTTGCCTGCAGATCCTTGATCTTGGCCATTGATTCAGCCAGCTCCTGCTTGCGGTCTTCGATCTCCTGTTCAAGAGTTCCAGTGCCGAAGCGTCTTTGGAATGAGGTCAAAGTAGTGCCAGACGGAGGTGGGGTTTGCGTTCGTAGTTGAAGGAGTTCCGCCTTCGTGTCTGATAGTTCTTTCACAGTAGCGGTGAGCTTAGCTGTGTCTGCCGCAGCAGTTGCATCATGAGTGGAAAGAGTCTTCCTCAGCTCCGAGACCTTGATTTGCAAATCGGCCACCTTTGACTCCAGACCGTCCTTGACTCTCGTCAAGCTCGCAACCTCGCTTGATTTCTCGCTAGCCAGTACCTTCGCTGTGGCCAGCTCTTTCCTCAAAGTAGACAGCGCGTTATCGTTCGTATGTGACGAGGCCTCAGCCTTAGATATGGCACCGCGGAGCTCAGAAACTGTAAATTCTGAGCTCTTAAGCCTCTTCCTCGCATCAGTGAGCTCAATTGACGTGGCCTCAAGCTTTTGTCTAAGATCCTGAACTTCATCTTTAGCATGTGTAAGCTCCTCGCTGGTCTTCAATAGATTATCCGTGGCAATGTCTAGGTCTCGAGTAAGCTTCTTGTTCTCAGCAGCAACCGTCTCATACTTATCAGATCCAATTTGGCCCTTCAGTTGACTCTCCAATTCAGTGACCTTCTGTTTTGCTAGCTTTGCCTCCTTCAATGTGTTTTGGCGTTCGGCTTCCGTGGTTTCCTTCAGCACTTTGTGCTTCTCTTGAAGGTCGCTGAGCTCTCTGCTAGCGCTGGCTGCAGACTTAAGTTCTGTCTTGGCTTTACCAAGCCACTCCCTTAGCTTCGTGACCTCAGCCGTGGATTTATCAAGCTTCGCTTGGATGTCCTGTGACACAGAGTTTGCAGTTGTTAGGTCCCGGGTTTTCTCTTCGTGTGATCCCTTAAGTTCTTTCAAAGAGGTCTTAGCAGTCTCAAGTTCAGATTCTAGCTTGCTCACTTCGCTCGAGTGACTCGCCTTCAGAGACGCAACTTGAGTTTCGGATACTGTAAGTGATGCTTGGATCGTAGCCATTTCCTCTGCTTTGAACGAGCTCGCCCGTTTCTCCTTTTCTTCGAGTTCACGAATTCTGTTATCCTTTTCCTGCAACTTCAACTGCGCCTGTTCAAGAGCTTCATTGAGCTTCTTGAGCTCCAGTGCTTGGCTTGCTTTCAGGCCAGAGAGTTCAGATTCATGTGTTGAGGAGATGTCGGAGAGCTGTGCTTGCAGAGATTCGAGTTGCTTTGCAGCTCCTGTGTGAGTCGATTTGAAGCTGTCGTGCTCCTGCTTTGCCTGATTCAGCTTTTCCTGCCACTCAGCAATGAGAGCAGTTTCTTGCTGCTCTTTCGCAGACTGCAATTCCTCGAACTCTTCCCGCAAAGTCTTGTGTTTCTTGCCCAATTCAAGGAGAGCAGCAGACGAAGCCTCATCACGAGATCTAGCGGCCGTCACTGCTAATTCATGGGCTTCTTCGCGCTCTTTCTGGTTTCTGACTGCATTCTCCAGTGACTGCGCCAGTTCTTCCTTCGACTTCAGGACAGCAATCAACTCACCACGTAGCTCATTCTTGGAGGAGATAAGCTCCACCTGCTCTTCTTTCAGTCTGTGCAGAGAATTTTCCAACTTTTGCATTCGCAAATCTTTTTTGCTACTATCCATACCCTCCTTGGACATGAGAAGGGGCTTGAGACCGGAGTTAAACTGCCACCAAGGGTCAGTGGCATGACGGTTGCTAATCTGGAAGCAAGTGGCTATCATTTTAGCTGCACGGCGGCGGTGGAGTTCGCGTCTCATATTGATTCTTGAGATGGCACCTCGCGAAAACGATTGCACGAGCACGGTCTGCTCCGCGATCAGTTTCTCCAGGCGGTGCTCTAGTTCAGCCAGAACCCCATTGCGGAAGAATATTTTGGACAGTCCGACTTTGTATAGCGACGTGTCCAGCCCAATTTGCTGGAGAATTGATGCAGATGTTTGTTGAGAGTCCAGTGGCCCACAAGAATGACCGGCCAATGCCCTATATCTCTGACTGAAGGTCGCAAACTCGAGCCTATTTGGGAACCCGCTGCGGGCTATGCGAATGCCCTCTAGCACACCATTATATCTCAGCTGATTGAGAACCAGATGATTATCAAATGTAGAGGGTGACCTCTGCGTATTGGGTATTATACAACGGACAAAGTGCGGTTGCGTTGCCTCTAAATGCATCATAAGATCGCCAAGCTGCTCTTTGTGGCGCTGGGCAACAGTACGGAAAAGCGACGCCTTCCCCTTGAGCTTGCTTGATTCAGCTGTAGTGAAAAGAGATTTGACAAGGCTATTTCTGGACTCGGAAAGAAGCGTTTCAACTACATCACTGAGAGGATCCTTGTTCTTCTCAATCCAGCCGTCGGTGTCATACTCAACTGTTTGGGCGTAATGCGCTATTTTGAATCCCTGTCCTAGCCTTGAGGGAGAGAACTTAGCATTCTCATCCTTCCACTGTTTCACGAGTTTCTCGTTAAAGGACGCATCTGAGCCACTTGGGAGTACTGACTCTTCATTAAGGCAGCTGAATATGCCCATGGGATTTTTGTTCTGCTCTATGAGGTCAATAGTAGGCTGCAGGTCCGAACCGTAGTCGATATAATCCCAGTCAACATTCTCCTTGACATATTCTTCTTGCTCGAGAACAAACATATGGTGGTTGAAGAACTGCTGAAGCTTCTCGTTTGTGTAATTGATACACAGTTGTTCGAAAGAATTCGTGTCGAAAATCTCAAAGCCGGCTATATCGAGCACGCCAATAGAACAGGCTGATGGGTTCGCCTTTCCGAGACGCGAATTAAGTTGCTCCACAATGTACCCAAACAGACGTTCATACAAGGCCTTCGCAACAGCATTCGTAGTGTGTTGTGCTTGCGAAGCGGTTCGACTTTGCGTGGTGAATTCTCTGCCGACTTTGACACGGGGCTGCGTAACTGCTCGCACAAATAACTCCGCATCCACACCAAGGAGTTTACAAACAGCCTGCACGTCCGTCATATTCACAACTGTACCTTGGTCAGCACTACTCGCTCGGTACTTGATCTGGCCAAGCAGCAGCACTGAGGCTACCATTTGCAAGATTTCCTCAACTTTTTGCATGGAAAATCCCATTATGGAAAACGCCTCGACTAGACGTGTGTACAGTTGCGCATCGTCTACGCCCTCGATTGTCGGGACTCCCGACGCCAAGTAAGTAAACATATCGGGCGTGGCCTTTTCGGGAAGCCCAAGCTTTCTCTTCAGCTCGAGGGGTGCACCACTCAGCAACTGGTAGAATACATGGTAGTTGCGTTCATTAGCATGCTGCGTGACTACGCGGGACTTCTCCAAGAGGTACCACTGGATAGAAGCACCAGAAATGCCCTTCGATTCGTGGCCAAACTGAATTTTGATGAATTTGCCAAACCGGGAAGAGTTTGCGTTGCGAATAGTCTGCGCGTTGCCAAATGCCTCCAATATTGGGTTGGTCTGCAGAATCCTCTCATCTATACTGCCAGCAGCCTTGCTGTTTGTGGCACTACTCAGGTACTGAATAGCCTTCTTTGTGTTCTCGGTCTTTCCAGCACCACTCTCGCCAGTGATAAGAATCGACTGGTCGCGCCTTGTTTCTAGCATACTCCTGAACGCTTGATCGGCAATGGCGTAGATGTGTGGCTCTGCCTCGTCACGCCTCTTGTTTTTGAAGGTCGAGGCAACCTCATCGCCATATATGGGAAGTGGCTTGTACGGATTCACGGCCACAAGAAACAGCCCTGAGTACGTATAGATCTTACCGTCATGCCAACGTGAGCTCAGGTTGTTGACGACACTGGGCTCATTAAGGTATGTGAGCTCAGCCATGTCGCCAACCTGGTTGAACTGCGCGGGATTGACCTTCTCTGCTGTTGAGGCCGGGATGTCCTTGGTCTCGCCGGAGTCCTCTACGCGGACCTTCATAGTATCTCCATTCTCTTCAAGAATGATTGCTCTTACGAACAAATTCTTGGTATCTGGCACCCAGACCCATCTCTTTGAATCCGCCATACGTTTGGGGTGGATGGACCGATCAGTTCAGAATGCAAGGCGGAGTTGTGTGATCTTTTGTTTACCTCGTCGTGGAACTGGCATGGGGACTTTTAATCCCTGGCGCCAGACCGTGTTGTGTGGTCAAGGGTACTGGGTTGACCATGCGCAGAAGCACAACTCATTGGGAGTGGGTATCACGCGCTTCCCATCCCTCCTCAGCCCTGTCTGACTTCGGCTGTGTGTACATGAGCGCTATGCTTGTACGTGCAGCTATCTCTCCCAGATTCGGTAGCCTCGTTCCAATTAAGTGAAGAATGAGCGCACGGCAGAAACCGGTTGCAGTTCACCATGCTGTGTGCTCCATAAATAGTTAAACTTAAACCACAAATAAGCAAGCCATATCTGTATGACGTATGTACATGACGTATATGCAGGGCGTGCAAATAGACTATACCCGAATGTGGTAATTGCCATGAGAGATGCTGCCCTGTCCTGATTTGACTCCTTTGTGTTGTGACACTGCTGCCTTGTGCGAATCAGGATGGCTGTCGGTATGAAGTCAGGCCCGGCTGCATGACGGCATTGATGTTGATAGTCGTATAAAGCACACCACTCACGCATTTTTCCTTCCATTTCTCACAACTAATAGCTTTCAATATGAGCGATAACAGGTACCAAAGCGGCAGCAATGCTCCTTCCTACGCTACCGATGATATTCCGCTCGCCGACAATTCGGTGCTGCAAATGATAAGCGCGAACTCGAACGGGAACCCGGACGCGAACCCGGACGTGGATAGTTACAATGGCCGCCGTCCATCGGCCAGACGCGAGTTCTCTCACGCGGACAGCTCGCTCGAAAAAAGCATGGCAATTACCGAAACAAGCCCCGAGCCCGAGCCCATGGCCGCGAACAGTAGCAGTCAAGGCTTTGACGAGTGTGACCAAGAAGTGCTTTACTCGTCGCGGAAGTATGGAAAACTGAAGCGTTTGCAAATAGTCTACATCAGTCTCGCTATTGCGCTAGGCGTTGCTTTTCTCGGAACGCTCGCCGGCCTCATTGTCGTGGTCACGGCCCGGCCCAGTTCTTCGTCTAGTCAGCTATCTTCACAGCAAGCTGCAGAGCTCAGTACGCTCGATCCATTTATCAACAGCAATAAGTCTGAAACCTACCCGTTCGAACCTCTAACATTCCCGCGTATCAGTGGCCATGATAGAGATATTGCGCCTGCATTTGCTGATTACTCTTTGTACGAATCTTTTTACGGCGTGACGTACAACGGCGTGAGCAACAAGTCGCTCGAAGTTACTGATGCTAAAAGCAAGCGTGAATTGCGAGATGATGTTGACGACCTCGCAACTGTGGGGGGCAAGCGCGTTGTGCTCGACGAGCATCAAGAACTCGACAGTTATTCGGAACTGCAGCATCAGATTGCTCTCGATGTTGCTCTGCTCTCGAGGGTCACATCGCGTATCCGGCTGACGAGCAACGCTGACCAGCTTATTGACCGCGTCATCCAGGTTCTGCGCGACCTGAGAATCAACGTGAAGCTTGCTTTGAGTGTAAACGTTGACGACTGGCCAACGAACCGTCATGACTACTTCCGAGTTCTTAACAGCTACCCGGATAGCTATGTCGAGTCGATCTACGTTGAACCGTCCGAGACTTCTTCGCAAGGAGCGACGGCTAAAGTTGTAGCTCAGCTCTCGCAGTTCGTTGAGTCGCGTGGCCAGGACAGCCAAATAAAGGTGAGTGTTGTTGATGCGCAAAAACGCCAAGCGAACCCGTTAGAGCTCGGAGTGAACCCGTCCGTGGCAGTTGAGTGGCTCAATTCAGACCTTGCGCACAATGTATACACGAATCTTGAGACGCCATCGGAAACGAGCGACAAGGCTGCGTACATGACATCTTGGGTCTGCAACGTCGTTCCGGACTTGCGGCCCGGCGTTGAATGGTACTGGTCTAATGCATTTGACGACTCGCTGCGTGGAGTTGAAAATGGTATTTACACGGAATCGCGTAAAATGAAGCCTGCAGGCTTGCCCCGATGCAATAGACCTTGAACCGGCACGCCACGTAGATTTGTCGTGCAGGTTTGCGCCTAATATATTGTACAATTACTGACAGCTAATATCACCATTTACTATTATTATTCTGTATTAACATTATATACTTCATCATTTATTTATTATTATTGCCTTTTAAAGCTACGCGAGCCTATTAATGCGCTGCTCACGGCCGTGCCTCGGCGCCTGGGATTTCACCCGCTACTGCGTCACCTGTGGGCATGCGTCTAGCCTCGAGCATGCATTTCGATATGTAGGCTTATGGCCGAGTATGCACGCGCGTGCATAGCGTGTCCTGACCCCAACCCGTACTCCAAGGCGAGTCTCTTTGAGCGTGCACTCCCGCACTGCATTGCCGTGGGGCCCGCGATTGTGGTCACATGGTCTGCCTGGGTGCGTGCACGGAAGGTTTTCCATTTTCTCGGTGTGAAATTATTTGGGTTTTCTTCTCTATACATATTACCACTGCTCTTTTACCCACGTGCGGCGCCGATTCTGCGCTGTGTGTTAAATGGAAGAGCACAGAGTAAATTTTAATCTCGTGTTATAATTCGGGTTTTGTTATATCTCTCCGTGGATTCTCGATTCGCTTGCGAGTAACATGCAACATGTTTGCGTACTTCTAGTCGTAACTACCTAAATAACTATGTATGCACTTTCTAGCTAAGGTATGTGGCTAACTATACTAGCTAACGAAATTGCTTGCGTAGCGTAGCCAAGAGTAATCAAGAGTCTAGCTAAGAGTAGTGAGGGTCAGCATGTACCAGGTTTGCCAGAGCCAGAAGTAGACAAAGCACCCAAACGAGGCGGTCATGTTGCCAACCACAAAGAGATCCGGGTACCGCGTTGTGATGGCAAACGGCACGAGATCTAGCCGCTCGGCCACGGACATGCACGCAAATGCCGTGTACGAGCCGACAACTGCGAGTTTGTTGAGGTGGTTCCGGGGCAGAAACGACGTACGTGTCGTGAGCAGCCAGTTGTAGATGGCGAGCAAAACAAAGTACTGGAGTTGCAGGCCCTCGCGCTTGAGCAGCGGCCACATCGAGAAATACGCAATGTTGCTGATCCACAGCCCCATTGAGAGCACATTCGGCGACCGGTGGGCCTGCACAGCGGTCAGCAGCGTTGGAATGAGGGGCAGTAACACGGACTTTTCGTGGACCTGGAACGAAAACAGGAAGAACGCCCAAGCGCAGCTCGCAAACGCCCACGGCCATACTTGGGGCTTGCCTACGAACGCTGCAATGCAGCTCGGCAGCATGCCGACCATTGTAGCCGCAAACGCAAAGACCTGCAGCTGCGAGGAGTCGAACCGCTCGTTCAGCTTTACTATTGTGTAGTTCAGCGTGCACCACAGGTTCGCGACCTTGTCCTCCCAAAGCCCACGAAACACGGGGAACACGCGCTGCACAATTTGCGTGAGCTGGTCAAGACTGTGGAAGGGCACGAGCAGCACGGCACTCGTCGCAAGAACTGCAAGACCAATGGACGCAAGGCGGCCAATTCTGAGCTCCCACTGCACGACCGGCCCCACACAAAGACCAAGCATGGCAAAGAAGATGACTGGGGCGTAGTACAGGGCCATTTGCTTGAAAAACAGGGCGGCCACAAAGAAAATGCTCGACAGCACGAGCCGGTGACGCACGAGCGCCGTCAGGCTCGCAACAGCCAGGCCAAGCATCACAGAATTGTACTGGAAGTGGCCGTGGTCAATGATCGTCAGACTCGGAGCAAGAAGTAACGCAGTCAAGAACACGTAGCGAAGTTTCGTAACTTCGCGCGAGCCGTCACTGCCATTCTTCTGTGAAAGTTGCGAAGTATGGGGAACGTGCGTGTTGATCCATACGTAAACTGCAGGCACGTACACAAGAAGCTGGCTGACAACGACCGTGAGCCGCATGTACGCCTTCAAGTCTTTGAACTCTGCGCCACGCGAAGAGTCGAGCGCAAACCACGCTGCATCGAGGCGTGAGCCCAGTACCCCGCACAGCCACGAGTGGTACGCCGTCAACGGCGGGTAGTCGAGCCGCCACCAGTCGAAGTCATAAAAGTACCATTTCGAGGCAGGTAAGTGCTGCGTGACCTCCATCCAATGTCGCTGTGCCTCGAAATCGCCAAACTGGGGGGGCGTGTTCATACCCGAGTACGGGCCAAGGCCAACGGCGGCCCACACAAACACGGCAAATGCCACAACTACAAGTTTGGGCAACCAAGGCCGCTGGCCAGCCAACGGCTCCAGCAGTCGCTCTACTGCACTAGCCATTGTCGTGCAAGAAGTCGTTCCACAAGTCGATGAACGCGTCGTCAGTGTTGATGAGGGCAGCACGTGGAGGTATGGGCAGTAAGTAGGTCTCACAGGTGTGCACGCTTGACGGCCAGTATGCCAAGTAACTTGAGGCTCAGACATAGTCTAGTGTTAGTTCACTTAAAATTATATCAAACGTGAATTGCAAATATTCGGAGGTGCATGGGATGTCAAAGATGTAAGGAGTGGTGAGCCATTGCTCTCACCTCGTCGATGAGCGAACGAGTGTCGGACAAAACTGCTAATAATCAACCTTAAAATTAATAAATAAACACATCGTGATACACACGCAGTGGGGCTAGTTGACCAACAATTAGCCCAGCGTCGGGCTCACGAGCTTCGTGAGGAGTGCAAGCAGCGGGCTCGCGTCCGGCAGCTGTGTCTCCTCAATTAAGGCTAGCGCATGTTTGTGGTGCCGCCGAATTGATCCCAGGGTATAATCGAAGCTTCCCGCGGCGTTGATGATGTCGAGGGCCTGCTGCTTCAGGCCAAAGTCGTCTGTGTGCATTTGCAGAATCCGTGCCAGCTGTTCCGCCTGCGCCTCGGTGCCGTGCCGAAGGCAGTGCACGACCGGAAACGAGTACTTCCCCTCAGTAATGTCCTCGGCGAAGCCCTTGTTGTCCTTGTATATGTCGCTTTTCAGGTTCAAGAAGTCGTCCTGGATCTGGTAGATGAGGCCAAGGCAGTCTGCTAATGGCACGAGGTTGTAGCCTGTTTCGCTCGAGCCCTGCAGAAGCTTCACGGCTAGCCGGTACAGACCCCCGGTTTTCCACAGCACCATGCGCTCGTACTCTTGCTCGGTTGGGCAGATTGCACAGTCTCGCCAGTACAGGTCGAGGCCCTGGCCCTCGTGCAATGCAAGCAGCTCTTCGAACAACACGCTATTCAGCTCGGGGAACTCGGCACACGCCTCTTGCAACGTTGCGAGCATGACGTAGCTGGCGCTGTTGATTGTACGCGGCGTGCCAAACACGCGGTGAGCCACGGGCTGGCCCCTGCGCAGCACAGCACTGTCTTCGATATCATCGAGAAGTAGCGAGGCCGTGTGCAGTTGTTGTACAACACGCTTGACCTTCTCGACCACTTCTGCGGGCGCCTGCAGGACGTGATTGAACGCCTCGATGTGGATACTGCGCATTCCCTTGCCTGGGATCCCGTCGAGGTAGTTGTAGGGCGCCCATATTTGGTCGTCACGCGGTCCCATGGATCCGGCTCGACGCTCTTGCTTGGTTGCTGTATGCAGCGGTTCGCAACTGTTTGGTTGCTGTTCGTTACCGTTCGTTTACTCGCCGCCAAGCCGTTGAAGCGGGCCTTGGGCCGGGGTCCTCTTTGAGGCGGGTCCCTCTCCCAACGGCCCCCCCCAGAGCCATCTAGCTGGGAATTCCTCAGCGGTCACGTTACACATGGGTTCCCAGCGGTTTGCAGCCTAGGACGGGTACCCTCGAGAGCGTGAATAGGCCTCGCCTCAGCGTGTTGTAGTGTGTCCTTGGGTGTGGCAAGGGCGCGTATAAACTACTAGGCAAGCAGAGACAACACTGGCACCTACAGCTGCCACAGTGCTTGCCAACCGGTTTCTCTCTGGCCGAGCCCACAACGCACGTTTGGCATTCAAATTGCGTGTCATACACGACGCAGGTTCACGGGAGTTCAGACAAGCGGAAGGTCAGACAGACACGCAGGAGTTTAGACACGCGGGACGTGCAGACTCACACGTATTTCTGCATAAAGACCTACGACACTGCGTCGAGAACCGTGCGCAACTAATAGAGGAAAGCAATTAGCGTGGGAAAACCGAGCATACAGACACCGACCCGACGCAACAGTCTTCGATTGTATTCTCCAATGGATTTGGCAATGTTGCGTAACATTCCGCCCGCGACTCGGCTGTTTCTAAGCGGCTCAGTGCTTCTTGCGGCTGGCGTAACAACAAAGGTAATAAGCGACCAGTCAATAGCGTTTGTGCCCTCGCGTATAGCACAGGGCGAGCTGTGGCGGCTTGTGACAGGCCTATTTTTCCTTGGGTCTCTGAACGGCGAATTCCTCATGTTCTGGGCGCTGTATCTTGGGGCGAGCCAGTGGCTCGAGTTCGCGTACTACCCGACCTCGAAGGCGTACGCTTGGCGCCTCGGGATCCTGTCCGTTATATCGCTTATTGGGTGTGCGTACTTCGGCATCCGGCAACCATCAGTGCCCGTGCTTGCCGCCGTCGAGTACATGTCCACGCGGCGCCACGACGAGCTGAATGTGTTCATGCTCTTATTTTTCCGTCTTCCGAACGGGATTCTGCCTCTGCACCACGTCATTTCGGCAATCGTGTTTGGCGAGGCGAACTCGGCAAAGGGCTACTTGCTCGGCATTGCCCTTGGCCATGCGCTTTTGCTTCTCGACGACGTGTTCCCGAGGTGGACGCGGCGCCGTATTCTCGCCCTGCCCGGCGAGGCCCGGCCCTGAGAAAACTACGCACTTGCCGGCCGCGTCTGTTTCTTGCATGTAATTCTACCAAAAGGGCTCTCCCCTCTGTGACGCACAGTGCGCGTCCGACGTAGCTTAACGACCAGTCCATAGTTTCACGACCCCTAACTTGTATTGCTTAGTTTCGACGCCAAATAAATAAGACATGCAAAGAATGCAAACAAGACATGCAAACAGGACATGCAAACAGGACATGCCAACAAGATATGCCAACAAGACATGCCAACAAGACATGCCAACAAGACATGCAAACAAGACATGCAAAGTAGGACAAGCATAACCCAACACGGGAATACGCACAATTGCAGGCCAGGTCGTGCTTTCACCGGGTATGCCTTCACCGGGTGTGCCTTCACCGGGTGTGCCGCGCGCATCCTGTTAGTGTGCTGCGAGTCCTTCTCCATGATAGCATATGTAGTCATATTCTTAGTGCGTTAGCTACGGGCAGTATATTAAATGTCATTATTCGTAACGTGTAGTAAAAATCTGATAATGAGAGGAGAAGCTGCTCCTTGCTGCCCCCTTCGCATGGTCAGAACATGTCAATCGTTGGGGCAAGATACTCCAGAATCGAAAACTCGTCGTCGCGTTCCGCAGCGAGCGAGTCTGTTGTGGCCGCCGCCGGCTCATTCTGCGCCTCGACACTCAACGTCTCGTTGCGGAAGTAGAAGTCCGAGAACTCGTCGAATTCGCCGCTGCCTCCGTACGCCGAGAACGCAGACAGGCCAATTGACTTCTGCGTCTCCGGCGGCGTCAACATTGCCGTGTCGATGTTCTGGTCGAGTGCCGGCAGTGCGGCAAGCGAGCTTGCTCCGCTGATATCGAAGTCGTCGCCGTCGATCGCAATACTCACTGGGTCGATCGTGCCGGTTGGCGTCGCCGACTCCGAAGCTGGCGGGCCAAAGATCGACGCCGTGCTAACGGCCGTCGGGTACTCGCTGAGGCTCGCGGGCGTGGCCGGCGTGCCAAGCTCCTCCATGGACGCGATCGTGGATGCTGCTCCAGACAACGACGCGGGGCCGTTCAAGTCCTTCGAGAGCAAGCTGTCCGAGTCGAACGACGTTGGCGACGAGATGCCAGCGGGCGCAGCTCCCGTCGATGGGACGCTGATGTCCACTGAGTTGAACGCAGCAAGGGCAGCACTGCTTGCGCTTGTCGTGTCCTCGCGCGTCGAGTTATGGACGCTGAACGAGCCCCTCGATCCAAAACGGCTCATTCGGCCGAACGAGCTCGTGGAACTCGTGGATGCAACGGAGTTTGCGCGCGAGTCCAAGGACAGCGGGGACTGCGAGGTTTCGGCCGATGCCAGCGAGCTCATTGAGCTCGTTGACGGATTCCTCGCGGGCACGTCCATGGTCTTGGCCGTTGGCGACCGCGCGTGTTTAACCGAGCTTGCGTCCTCGAGCTTCGACTCAGCCTTGTGAAGCAACGCTGGCCCGTGCTGTTGCTCGTGCGGTTGTTCGTGATGGCTGTGGTGCTGAGTCTGGTGCTGGGACGCTGTGGGTTTTCGCCGTTTTTGCGTGTCGGATTTCGACGCGCAAAGGCGCTTGCGGCCAACGCTGAGCGTGGCACGCGTATGAATGTGGATCCCGTTCGGCGGCGTGGGCTCACGCGTGCACGGCTTGGGCAGCAATGGGCGGAACGCGGCCCGGATTGGGACAAAGTGGCGTTTGCTTTGCTGGCTTGCCTCGGGCTTCTGCGCCTCAGAGCTCGCCGTCATGGCCTCCTGGGACAATGGTGGGTGTGCCAAGGCCATTTTTGGGTTTGCACGACACGCGGGTTAATGCAGGGAATGTGAAAGTAAAAAGAAATAATCGGGGGAAAATGGATAGCGGGGGTTTTTGTTGTTTTTATTGAAAACAGGACCTAAAGTGTATGCAAGGCACCGGGTCCGAGAGAGACGCGCGTTTGGGGTGAGCGTCTCGCCGACAAAGATAAGAGGTTTTAGATTGCGCAAGCACGAATCCTAGTCTAGACGTGAGCGGAATGGTACGCAAAGACGGATGCACGACCTTCTTGTATAGGCAGAAAAGTAGTGCAAGGCTTGTGCTTAGGCCAGGGAGTTTCCCACTGAAGCGGAGTTTCCGACAGAAGCGTGGATCGAGCAAGCTGAACTTCTTTTAAACCACGCTAGCTTCAGCGTCCGCCCATAGGGTTCACACCCCTACATGCAGGGTCACAGGGTTCGGTGCACCCAAGGCATCGGTGTGGGAAACCCGAGCCCTGCGCTGGCATTGCGTAGCTTGCCCCGGGCATTTTACCAAAAGCATCTCTCGAGGGCTGTCGCGCGTGCTAGCTATGGTGGTGGTCGTCGGGGAGGTGGTGGTGGAGGTAATGCAGGGCTCTTTGTGTATGCCTCCTTCCCTTACGCACACGCTTTCCGTGCGTGGCTGTGGGTGCGTGCGTTCCCGTGGCCACCACCCCCTGCCTCCCTCGCCCCTTCTGCTTGGGACGTGATGCTGTGCATGAACATAACACAATAATATATTTCACAAGTAAATAACAAGTCCTACAAATCGTACTCGCGGCCGCGCCGACTTTGTGTGCATATTTCTAATTCGCCTCTGTTGGCGTACATAAATGACTATATACACCGGCGGTGCGCAGTAGACGCGGTGGTCTCCCTAGTTCTCGCCATTGTTTTTCGAGAGATGTTTCGTTCTCACTTTTGAGTGCAATATGGGAGGGAAGGCTGTAATCAAGGGAGACGTCACCTGATGCATATATGCACGGTTACGGTCACACTTCATGTACGGCTGCTGCCTTTCCATGCATGCCTCAGCAGTGGGAGGGCGAGTCCCCGGGTTAGCCGCTGAGGCGATGTGCGCACCAAGGCAACGCGTGGCCACGTGCCCTGGATCTGCAGGCCCAAATTAACGGTCGGCCGAGCCCAGCATAACTGATCGATCGGGCCGTCTTTGAGCGAATCGCAAACTCGAGGTGACCATTCGCACGGCGCACAACACGGATACAAAATCAAATTTGTTGCAGCGGCCTAGCGTTCATTTTATTTCGAGCAGGTTGCGGCTGTAGCCGCAACACTACCCCTGCCCCGCAGCACACACTCTCAGATCCGTACTGAGCCAAAAAAAATAACACACACATACATACACGTACATACATATGAAGATATTGCCGAGGCGGTCGGGGCGACAGGTGGAGGAGCAGGGCTCTCCAGCAATCCCGGTTCGCGTGGGTAGCAGATATTCCGAGCAAGGGCACTTAAATAAATATTATGAATTCTAATGGTTGCGCATGCCTCAAAAGTGTGCTTCGTTCCAAATAGGGCAATCTCGTGCCTCGAGGTGTATAATCATGGCTATCGATTTTTTTTCATTGCATTCTTTTAAGTCCACCTCCGATAATTTTTTTTTGCTTACACCGCGCGCACGCGCGGGTAGTGGGCCGTTATCGACAACATACATTAGCATATGGGCCTACACCCACGCATGTACACTGCGCGTTGTTGCCCAACCTAATAATAACAAAAAACATCGGCATCGGGAAGGGGCAGGAAGCGAATGCCGAAACTACGGCCCATGACTCAGCGCTCCTGCGAGAAACATATGTGCAGAAACCGTGCCCTGATCCCAGGAATCCGGGGAAGACTGGGATCGGTTGCTGCTGGGGTGGGAAACACAGAGTGTAGTTTTCGCAGGTCAAGGAACGCGTGCACGGACGCGTGCGAGGTTGCGCGTATTTTTTTCGAGCAACGGCTCGATAAGTATTGCGGCCACGACTTCCCGGCACTCAATTTCCGGGCACGCAAGGCCCCTTCGTTTACGTGTTTTTGTCGGGGCGGTTAGAACTATGTAAGTGGACTCAATTAAAAAAAAGAGAAAAACGTATGTACTGGCGAAGTATTCGTTTTCACATGCACTGTGGCTATTAGTGCGGGTTCGCTGTGATCAAGGCAGCACCGGCTGTGTAGTACGTCGTGACTGCTCGAGCCAACGCAATGCCTTCAGTTAGCCTTTGCTGGTCACGGTAAATAGTTGCTGTGAAGTGCCGTTGGCGATTGCCGTTAGAACTTGCCATTGCCGGTGACCGCAGTTGCTGCAAATTGCTGTTCGTGTGAATGCCGTTCGTGTACATTGCCGTGAATTGCCGTGCATTGCCGTGCATTGCTGTGCATTACTGTGCATTGCTGTTGCTGTGGACTGTTCTCGCTGGCGGCGGTTGCTGCTGGCCGCCTACAACTCGCGGTCCTCGAAGGGCTCGGCGAGAATCGTGAGAATGCGCGGCGCGAGCTGGCGGTTGCTCGCCACAATGCCCTTGTTGTTGCGCAGCGTGCGGCCCTGCCCGAAGTCGAGTGGCTGGCCGTACATGTCCGAGACAAGCCCGCCGGCCTCCGTGATCAGCAGCGAGCCTGCTGCGTGGTCCCAGATCTTCTCTTCGTACGACAACGACACGGGCAGGCGCAAGTAGATGTCTGCAGACCCGCGGGCGAGCTCGCAGTACTTCGCCTGGCTGTCCATGCGCACGGCGGGCTTCGTCAACCCAAGAATGCTCGCGATCTGGCCCTGGCGGCCGAGCGCAGAGTGTGCGGCCTCGACGGACTCGCAGAACTGCGCCTCAGACGCATCCTTGATCTCGCGGAACTTCAATGGCTGCGCGTCACGGTGCGCGGGGTCCTGGTCCGGGTACAGAGCCTGCCAGAACCCGCCCTCGCCGCGTACGGCGTAGAATATCCCGCCCCCGGGGCCCAGGTTCGGGCACCCAATGACGCCGAGCTGGACAACGGAGTCAACAATGAGCGCCAAGCACACGGCGTACTGCCCGCCGCGCAAGAACCCCTTTGTGCCGTCGACGGGATCGAGGGCCCACTGCCGGCCCTTCGCGCTGCCGGCGTAGCTGCCGAAGTCAATAGCCTCGCAAATGTTGTCGATGTACTCCTGCGTGGCGCCTTGGAACCGCGGGTCCTCGGGCGCAAACCGGCGGGCAAGCGCCAAGAGCTGCTTGCCGAGATCGGGGTGTGTTTTCACTTCGGCACTGTCCTCCTCGCCAACAATCGGATCCTCGGGGAACGCCGCCCGGATCGCCGAGTTGATAACGGCCTGGGCAGCAAAGTCCGCCACGGTGACGGGCGATTTGTCCTCCTTTTGTAGTGACGAGATGTGCAGGCTCTTGGCAACGTTGTGGGTCAAAAACGAAGCACTGCGTACGGCCTTCAGGGCCACTTCGAGCTCGCGGCTGTACGGCATGTGGGTCTTTTTATAGAGAGAGCTTTTTTGTCTATTAGTTCCTGTGCAATTTTACAGCGGCGGCTGTGTGAGTATTAT
Source organism: Starmerella floricola (assembly GCA_030579735.1). Classification (NCBI taxonomy): domain Eukaryota; kingdom Fungi; phylum Ascomycota; class Dipodascomycetes; order Dipodascales; family Trichomonascaceae; genus Starmerella; species Starmerella floricola. Next base: position 579,564 of record JAKTRP010000001.1, on the reverse strand, counting down.
GGCTCAAGCTGGTTTTTACCCAGAATGTTGCCAGAGTGAGTGCCTACGTATGAACCCAAATATGGACCCACCCAAGCATGCACGCAAGCCACATGGATTGGGACTAGAGCGTGCACCGTGGTGTACCGAGCTATGGCTGTGTGTTCCTGGGGCGTCGGCTAGGGCGTCGTGCAGCAGTAGCACGGTCCTGTCGTCCTGCCCTAACGCAGCACCACCCCACGAGGCCTAGGCACAGGCAACCGGCGGTGACGGATGGCACGAAAGGGCTATAGACGGGAGATTTGCACAATTGAAGAACGTGCTGTACCGGCTTGCCGTGTAAGTTCATGGATAACGCTTCTGCATGTACAGCAAGTCCGCCATTTGTCTTTGTACTGCCTGCTCGTGCGTATGACGAACCTGCCCTGGCCGTGGTGGTAAAGGCTATTTGGCGGACTATGGCGGGACGAGCCAGCACGCGCGGGACGGGGCAGGCGAGATGGGCAGGCGAGATGGGCAGGCGGGACGAGGCAGGCGGGACGGGGCAGGCTTATTTCGGGTGCCTCGCCTAACCCTGTTTCACAGAAGTGTCCAACGCGTAGGCTTCAGCGGTTCTGGAGGAGGAAAGAAGGAAAGAATAGCCCTGCGCGAGTATCTTTGACACACTGCGCGCGCCTGCATCGAACGAGACATGTTCAGAGGCTTGTCTAAATTTAGAAGCGAGCGCTCGGGGTCCCAGGGGTCGCTCGATGCCCGCCGGACGTCCGGCAGTAAGAACGAGCTCGCCATCACGGCCCCAAAACAGATTATTCGCGCCTTGTACCCGTACCAGGCGCAGCACGACGACGAGCTGTCGTTCACGAAAAACGACTTCTTCTACGTGAACAGCGAGCCGAGCTCGGACTGGTACATTGCGTCGAACCCGCTCGCAAACGTCACGGGCCTTGTTCCGCAGTCCTACTTCGAGGTAATTCAGCGACAGGATCCGCAGGCGGTTCCCATCAGCCAGGCCCGCCGCGCTCACTCACGCTCGGCCTCGGCCATCTCCGGCACGGGCTCGGCCGGCCCGGACTCCGCGTCCGTGCACGGGCATAAGCAAAGCGCCTCGCAGAGCTCGCGGTCCTCGAGCCGCCGTGCCTCGCTCGCCATCTACGGGTTCGTGCTCTACGACTTCCAGGCCGAGCGGAACGACGAGCTCACAGTGGCCGCGGGCGAGTCCATCGTGATTGTTGCGCAGAGCACGGAAGAGTGGTTTGTTGCGAAGCCCATTGGCCGACTCGGCGGGCCGGGGCTTATCCCCGTGTCCTACGTCGAGATCCGCGAGGTCGGGTCCGACCAGCCGCTCATGGACGTGAACGACGCCATAAAACGCGCTAACCTGCCGCAGGTCGACGAGTGGAAGCGCCGGCTCGCCGAGTACAAGGCAAGCTCGATCCCGCTCGGTCGGTTCGGCACGACGTCCGACCAGCTCGAGCAGTCGCGGCTGTCGCACGCGCACTCGCGGTCGACCAGCGGCGTGAACAACTCGCACTCCGAGTTCTCGAGCGTGTCGCCGGCGTCGTACGGCCACCGCGGAACGGCGAGCATCGATACAGCCACTGGTGCGAACGGCTCGAGCTTGGCGGGGTACGGCCAGAGCCAGGCCTCGAAATCCGCTGCGGGCCCACTCGGTGCCGGACCTGGTGCCGGACTTGGTGCGGGACTTGGTGGAGGGCCCAGTGCCGGATCTAGTGCCGGACCCAGTACAGGGCCCAGTACAGGGCCTAGTGCAGGGCCTAGTGCAGGACCCAGTGGTACGGGAGGAGCACCGTACGCGAACGCGAGCGCGAGCTCGAGTGCTGGACCACATAGTTCGCTGTACGGCACGGCCCGGTCGTCGGCGGGGCCAGCCGTTCCATACGTTATTTCGGCAACCGTCGATCGGTTTGCCGTGAACGGCGGCCGGTACTGGTACCTCGTGAAAGTAGAGATGTCGAACGGGAGGTACCGGAACTTGTGCCGGTACTACCAGGACTTCTACGACTTCCAAATCAAGCTGCTCGAGCAGTTCCCCGAGGAGGCCGGCCGCACGGGCAAGCCACGCACGCTCCCGTTCATGCCGGGCCCGCTCACACTAGTGACACACACGGTGTCCTCGCAGAGACGCGCAAACCTTGACGACTACGTGCGCGATCTTATTCGGATGCCCCCACATGTTAGCCAAAGCTCGATTGTTCTGCAGCTGTTCAGCGTACGTCCTGGCGACGTCGAGAGCAGCGAGGCCACTCAACAGCTGCCGCACCCGCCACAGTCCGAGACGGACCAGCAGTACTCCGGAGACATGCCGTCTCTGCCTGGCGAATCGCAGCCGAACAACAGCACTAGCACGAACGGCCACTCAAGTCACAGCCAGGGCCACTCAAGCCACGGCAGCACGGCCGGTAGCACAGCAGCAACGTCGACACATACGGCCCCGGGCACGGGAGCGGGCAGCGCATCGCACAGCGTCCACTCACCGTCGAGCAGCGCTGGCGGGCCGTACAGTGTCCCACAGCAGCGCGAGAACCACTATGCAACGGACCGCGATGCACAACCGAACCCGTACGCGTCTCCGTACGGAGCTTCGTACGGCGCGGGCATGCAGCAGAGCACAACAAAGCTGAAGCAGGCCGACCAGCCCTCGCTCAAGATCAAAGTGCGCACGCCGTCTGTGAACTTCGCGATCCTCGTGCCCGTGGAAACGCCGTTTTCGGAAGTGTACGACAAGATCGCGACACGGCTCTCCATGCCGAGCCCGAGACTCTATGATAATGATCAATTGATTGGAGAGCCCGTTGACAATGCTGCGAAGTTTGCGCGTGCGTTGCGCGGTGGCACGAAAATCGCGCTCTACCTGGGAGACTAGACCCGGCTTCGGCTGCATTGACTTAAGATATTTAATATTCACAAGGCCCGGCTGATTTCGGCTGTGGCTTTTATTTATATACAACAATCAACTAATCACATAGAATCGTGAGAATACGCGTAGCACATAAACGTAACGCAAACGCAACGCAAACGTAACACAAATAAAACACAGACGTAACAAAAATAAAACACAGACGGTACGTAGTACAAATGCGCGTGCGCATGAGTGTGTATGTGGATTACGGGGAGGTACTTGTCGGAGTTGTATGCACGTGCAATATAGGCACGCGCAATGCTTGTCTCGTTAGCTGCAAGCTTTCGCAATTCGGCAAAAAGTCGTTTGCACTAGACCTCACTCTCAGGCCACCGGGCAGTGCGTGCGTAAGTGCGTGCGTGGCGGCCACAATATGGCAATTGCTTGCCTATCGGGCCTGACTTGTCCGAATCCTTGCTAGAACTCAATGTACTAGTCGGCCATAACCTCGTCCTCGTCACTGTTTTGAGTTGCCACTGCCCGGGAACAAATGACCGACTTCGGGTCCTCGTACAGTATCACTGCCCTTGAGGGCTCGCTCGAAGCCCGACGTGGGTTCGACGTGCTGGCTTCAGTGACGGATTCGGGGATTTTCAGGAACCGGTCGTCAACCTCGATCTCGTTAATTGCATCGAAAACGTCTTGTTTCGTTAAGTGAGTAAAATGCTTCGCCTCGACGCCTTCCATGTCCTCACCAAAAGCATCGGCGTCATCAACATCGCATAAGCGCAGAGTCTCGATCTGCCGAGCAATCTTCGCTGGTGGTGCACCGTCAAGCCCTGGCTCGTCGCGACCGCGTTTGCGCAAAGCCATGCATACGTCACTCGAATTGCCCGACCTCAGCTGTCCTTATCTTTACTCGAGCAACGGGTTTCAATGTGCAGCCAACAGCTCGAATAGCGCTGTCCTCGAGATCGACCAGCGTCAAGAAACATCCAGTGCAGGCGGTCGTGGGTGCTAGGGTTGTGCGACCTGCATGAAGGCAGCAGCATTCTATGTTTTTCCAGACGGGTCCATGTTTTCCCACAATGAGCCAGCGCACAACCTTCTGTGCCGGCGCGACAAGTTAGACGGCGACACGCTGCACTCCTAATTTTGTTCAAATGCCTTCAGGACTCATCTGAGACACAGGGGGCATGCCTTTGTATACTTGACAACACTACGCACGCAGTTTACGCCACTTTCTTCACTTTCTGCGCGTGTTCGTCTTCCCAATTTTATCCCGCATAGTTTTGCGTTCCCCGATTCCTTTTATTTATTTATTTACAATTTACTAGCTACTTCCGGAATCTCTTGAATGCTCGGAATTCCGCGGAACGAAAACAAGCGCATTTCCTGGGCAGAGAGACATTCCTGTGTTATGCACTAATTTATGTGGGTGAGCATGTGTGCTTAGACCTAAACGGGACAGAGGAGGAGGCGAGCTGTCGTACGCGCGTGAACCTTGTCCTGACACACGCTGCCCGCCTGTTAATGGCAGAGGAGGCTCGGCAAAAGCACTGTATTACGTAACCGGCTGCTCGCTGAGGCCGGCACTCAGGCTGGGTCGATGACGAACGGGCTCACAACGGCGGAGACGCGACGAAAATTAAGAAGGGGAGCTCTCATATATATTGAGGTCAAGGGTTAGAGTTGCGCCCACCTCCACCAGGGTATGATACCGACCTAACCGCTGCACTCTCCTCCTGACTATATTTCTCCTCTTAGGATCTTTATATCTACTGGTGTTGCGGATTCAAGAGAAAGAAGAGCGGTTCTCATTTTTCCATTCAGGTCCTAGTCTTTCTTTTTTGCAGACCTCTGCGCTAGCAATCGCTCCGACGTTCTATTCAAACCGCGGCGTTGTTCTCGACGCCCTCCACGCCTCAAAAGATCACCCCCCTCCAGCTCCTCTTCCTAGACCATAGATTCAAGAATGGACATTTCCACACTCTCGTTGCCATTGCGTAAGGACAGACCGCAGGGCACTTTTTTTAGTGTGAGCCCTTCAATTACAAGCGTGAATGTTTCTTATGAAACGGCTGCTGCACACCTCCAGCATAACGAAGAGCAAGACGATGATGTTGACGGAGGGTATGCGGCACCAGCCCGGACCTTGCACAAATCCGGCTCGGAAACCTCCATAAAAACGCATGCAACCTCTATAAATGACGACTCGGATCCGTCGTCGCATTCAGGCGTTGCGAAAACCAAGAGGTCCGAGAGCTCGTCAAAGGCCAGCGAATGCAACTCGGTCGAGGGCCCATCCAGCCAGCCAAGCAGCTCGCCAAATAAAGCAGCGCACGAATTGCCCACGGCCTCGTCTTCAGACTCTTTAAATGAGTCGCACGCATCGCGCTCGTCGTTTGCGAATGGCACAATGTCCCCGCTGAGTGTTTCGCCCACGGGATCCACGCATGAGTTCCCGACAAAGTCGCCCGAACGAGACGACGCGGCTACAGATCCATCGAGTATCTCGCCGAATATGTCACCGAGCAAATCTGTGAGCACGCGGCCACAGCGGGCCCGCTCGAGCTTCTCTGTGGCGAGTGTCGAGTGCCAGAACTTCGTGCAGTCGTTGAAGGAGCCGAAGTATGCAAAGCCATTGACGGCGGATGAGATTGCGTGGATTTTCCAAGACTTCTACTTAAAGCTGCGCACAGAAATCCTCGGCTGTGAGGATGAGTTGCTTACCGTTGAGGAGCAGGCCGCGCGCAAGCGGGCCGAGGCCGAGATCGACACGGTGCTCGACAAGGCCGAGCGCGCCGTCACCGGTGGCGAGCTGTACTCTAAACTACTGGCATTGGGCGGGTCCCACGACTTGCAGCTACAACCCCGCATAGACGCCATCAGAGAGCACCCGGAGCTGCTCGTGGCTCTGTCGTCGGCCCTCGACCTCGATGGCGTCGAGGCGAGCGAAGAAGACCTCGCAACGGCTGTACATTATTTGAATCGTCTGAACAAAGAAACGTCGCCAAAGGCGAAACTTGCTGTTCTCACGAAGGCACACCACGCGATTGTCGTGGCCCTGCCTCGCAACAGCGGAAACGCCGATAACGTGTTCCCGCTGTTTGTGCTTGCGCTCGCAAAGTCGACTGCCGTCGACTGGTGGCAGAACTTCTTGTTCATGCAGCGATTCCGCCGGGCTTCGGAGCTCGTGGGCCAGGCCGCATACTGCCTCACGAACTTCGAGGCGTCGATTCGCGTCCTCGAGCAGTTCACGGTCGACTCCGTGCCGCAGGGCGTGGACGCGAACCTCCTTGCAAAGCCGCTCGAGAACCCGCGCACGCCCCGACAGCGGTCGAGCAGCCAGTCCTCTAAGGGCTCGTCTTCGCACTCGTCGGCGGCCATGGTCTCGCTCGGCCAGCGCTTGGGCGACACTCTGAACTCCTATAGATCCATGTTGGCCACGGCCCGCAAGCCGCAATCGCATTCTGCCTCGCACACGGCCCTTAGCACATCCTCGAAACTGTCCCCGCAACTCTCGGCCCAGCAGCCAGCTGCGCAGCACCAGCAGCCCCAGGGCGTGCCCTCACAGACGCAGCCGCATCCGGCTGTTGACCAGCGGTTCTTGCATGCCGACGCAGACTCGTTGACCCTTGCCGATGTGCGCGTGCTTCTCCAGGAGTACAAGCGTTTGGCAGATATTGTCGAGTCACAGTCCTGAATCCTGAGTGGTGTGAAGTTGAGCGGCAGTTTCCTGGTACATTCATACACATTCACGAACCCACGAGCTCATGAACGCAAACACACACGACATACGACACACGACACACGACACATGAACATACACATGCACATTCACACACACAACAAACACACATAGACGAGCTTCATTTCCACATCTCACGGGCATTGCCCAGCAAACTTGGGCTCGGCCTGTACACTCTTTGGCGCTCTAGCCCCTCACACTCGCTCTACATCAGACGCAACTCAGTTGCGCAAAAAAGGATTGCTGCGCGGGCGTAGACTGGTAGGATCCAGCAGCTGCGACGGCCGGTTCAATGTATAACCATGTACACAAAGAAAAGCATTCACTGACCCCTTACAGTATATATTACTTTACATTATTTTACACACTTAGAGTATAGCGGAAATCTTTTCCACTTCAGCAGCCCGCGGGCCCGCGGGCTCTCGCTATTTGGCCTTACCCCACATGTCTCCCTCTACCTCTCTCTATACACACAAACACATGTTTACACATTTCGTGAGGGTTTCTGTAGAATAGGTCACATGCCACCCAGGCAATGTATGATCCTCACTCCCCCACCTAGCTCAAGCACGAACACGCCTTCAGTATTAAGACATTATGAAGTCGTTTGTGCCTCTCGAGTCGAATCCCGAGGTGTTTAACGAGTTTTTGGCTCAATTGGGAGTGACTGATGTCGAGTTCACCGACGTGTACGGCCTCGACCCGGACTTGCTCGCGTTCATTCCGCGGCCCGTACGCGCTGTCCTGCTTGTGTTCCCCGTGTCCGAGACTTACGAAGCGTACCGCAAGGACCAGGACAGTAAACCGCTTCCGGACTCGCACGCGAATTGGTCGCCACAAACGATTCGAAACGCATGTGGCACGATGGGCCTTATTCACGCACTTGCGAACGGCGTGCCCTCCTCAAAGCTCGGCCATGGGGCCGGCAAACAGCTCATTGACGAGTTCAACCGGTTGCCCGCGGCTTCAAGGCCTGAATTCTTGGAGAACAACGAAGAGCTCGAGCGCCAGCATGCCGCCGTCGCGAGCGGCGGGGACACTTCGGCACCCGAGGCCGAGGCCGACATCGAGAACCACTACGTCTGCCTCACGAAACACGGCGACGAGCTTGTGGAGCTTGACGGCCGCCGCAAAGGCCCGATTGTGCGCGAAAGGGGCGTCACCGATGAGGACGTGCTCGCGGTGCCCAAAGCCGTGGACGTGATCCGCGAGTTTATTGACCGCGAGGGCCACAATGCACAATTCGCCATGTTGGCTTTAGTTGATCGCAACTAGGCCTCATTAAATCAGCGCTAGACCGGTACGGATTCGGCACTAGGCCGGGACTAGGCCGGGACTAAGCCTAGTGAACGCCCTAAATGGGCGCCTTGTACATAGAAAATAGCACACACGTAGCATTGCTACATGCAGCGTTTCTTCAAGGCACCAGGCAATTGGAGCACGCTCATACTTACTTTTGGCCCTTGATATCGAACTTCCCCAAATACTGGGCAGCTACCTTTCGCACGGCAGGCAGGGCGTCTACGGAACTCAAGCCTGTTTGCGAGTCGAAGGGAACGCCGAGCTTTAGGAGCCACGCTTCTAACTCATGAGCACTAAGGCTCATCCAAACACAAATGTGCGCGAGCGGCAAGGCCTGGTTCTGGCTCGTTGTTGCTGCAAGCAGCCCCTCAAGTCCACGCACACGCTCGCGTTCGATAATTTTGTTGAGCAGCATTGTTTCTAGTGGCCATACAGAGCCGAAATCGAGCCACTGTGCAATCATCGTTTGCTGGGCCGCGCAATGTACGCATGCCAATGCACGGCCAAGCAACTCGCGCTGCAGCTCCGGTGTCTGTGGATACGGGACCAGTTCTGTGCTCTTACTCTTCTTGCCTCCCGTTTTTGGGCTTCCCGTTTTTGGGCTTCCCGTCTGTGGGGTGGCCGTTTTGGGGGTGGCCGTGAATGGCGGCCACTGGAACCCTGTGTCGTTTTCGCGCTTTAGAATGAGCGAGAGCTCATCCCACTGCCGTAGGAGCAGTTTATAATAAATAAAGTAGCTTCGGAACTCACAGTTGTTCGACCCGAACTCCTCGTGCTTTTCGTACAGATCGAGGACACGTGTTAGGCATTTATTGAACTCGCCGAGATCGTCGTGCGACAGCGCTATACGCGCATTCTGTTCGTATACTTCGACGGTGAGCGGGCTCTCAATGTGCTGCACCATGAGGTCCTGGCGAATTGACTGGAGCTGCGACGACACGTACGAGTAGTTCTCCATGTCCTGCTCATACTTACCAAGCACAACCTTGAGCGACTTCGCGAGCACATGCGGGGGGCGCACGGTCGCCGGGTTCACCTGGCCCGTGAGTCGGAAGTACGGCTTCTCGAGCGCATCGCTCGTGCCCACAATTGTCCCGCGGATCTGCTCGTCCATGTACGGAGCGGGACTACTCTCTCGAGACGGGCCACTCTGAAACCGCTGCATGCGCTCCACACGCCTTGCGTTGCTTGTTTTCGGAGGCCGTTTGATGCCGTCACTGTTGTTAGTATTATGATTGTTTGCAAAGCCTGCGGGTGGGCCTTTGGGTGCGCCCCCTGGTGGGACAATTGGAACCTGTGGAACCATTGGCATCATTGCAAGCATACTTGGGACCGTGCCGGGGACGATGCTTGGCCTCACGGCTGTATTTGGAGAAACTGGGATCCCTGCACTGCCTTGACGTTTGCTTGGAGCGATTGACGTGGGCTCAGCAACCCGTTTTCGTCCATTGGTCTTCTCGTCTAGTGTGAAGTTAGTAACTCTGTTTGAACCGTTTATAGATGGAGGCGTCTTAGGCTTGGCAACTCCTACTTTCGGCGGAACAGGCCGGTTTTCATGTGCGCGCCCGTTCGTAGCTGGCCGTGCAGGCTCTGACGGCGGTGGCATGGGCCCAAACTTCTTTTCCACAGAGTGCACGCTCTCTGCTGCCCAGTTCATTGTCGTTGCCTGACCCTCCGACTTCGCACGTTCGAGAAAGTACTTCATTCTACGGGTCAGTGCGCCGTGCTCGCTCGTGGGCACGCCCTTGAACGCGTTTGTTGCGAATTCGCGCATGCCCGGGTACCGTTCTGGAGGAGGCATCACAAGTCAAATTGACGAACAAACGAAAGAAAATAAATTAGGTCGATATTTTGGCTGTGTCCAATGCTAGCCTGTACAGATCGCGAGTCAAAGAAAATCGAGCTGCACTAGTGTGCTGGACTTACAAAAGATCCAAGTGTGCAAGGGATCACGAAAGCCTCACTGCAAACTTAGTTTGGTATCTGTTTATGCCAACAAGCCTGTGGATCTGTGTCAATCCGCGGCCGATTTGTTCTTTTTGTGGTACAGATCTGTGGTTTGGCCGGCTTACTACCTGTAGCGCACACCGTCTCTCTATGGTGCTGGTCGGGCGTGCACTCCTCGCCGTGAACGTGGGCAGGCAGCCAGACTCTTCACGTGGCGAGGGGATAAACCAGGATTTAGCGGGCTGCATATATAGCCGGCCCACGGCTGAACACAGCCAGCACTCACTATGCAATAAACGAGAAAGAAGGTTCCTCACTCTCCCAAATAAACTATTAAACTATTCGACGAATACAAATAAATGCAATAGCATGGCTTAGCCCGAGAAAGCGGGGAACTCAGGGCTCGCCTCGGGAGGGCCATGAAAATCTGCAGCACGAACCTTGCCCTCGAATTCCCATGCGTTTCGTTCGCCAGGCTATTTTCCATCCCGCATAAAGAGACGGTTTTCCAGCAGAACACTCGCAATGGACGTGTTTCAGCTCGAAGATGATCCGCATTCGCATCCGCCGGACCCCACGGGCCGGGGATCGCGGCAATTCGGCGTGCCGACACTTGCAATGGACGGATCAGCCATCGACGACGACTCGGACGTCGCTGACGACGCGGTTGTGGACGGATCGAGGCCCGACACTGAGCTTCTGGGCTCGAGTCTCGGCGCAACGGCCGGGCACCGGCGTCGAGGCACTTTGAAAAAGTCTGTGGAGCTGCGGATCCGCGGGCAGGAGACCGGCAAGAAGCGTATTTCCGACTTCGAGCAGCTGAAAGTGCTTGGAACGGGCGCGTACGGCAAGGTCCTGCTTGTGCGCGAGGTCCACACGGGCAAGCTGTACGCGCAGAAGCAATTGCGCAAGGCGAGCATTGTAATTGAGGAGCGCATGGTCGGCCAAACAATGTCCGAACGCCAGATCCTCGAGGCCGTGCGGCACCCGTACATTGTGAAACTCCACTACGCCATCCAGGACAGCCACAAGCTGTACCTGCTGTTGCAGTATGCGCCCGGAGGCGAGCTGTTCACGCACCTCGCCGCGGAACGCATGTTCAGCGAGGACTGTGCTGCCTTCTACGGGGCTCAGGCTGCGTGTGCTCTGTGCCACTTGCACGAACGCGGCATTGTGTACCGCGATCTCAAGCCCGAGAACTGTTTGCTTGATGCACAGGGGAACTTGCTGCTCACGGACTTCGGGCTGTCGAAGATCGCCGAGGGCGACCGCTCGTGCAACAGCATGCTCGGCACGCCCGAGTACATGGCACCCGAGGTTTTGCTTGGCAAGCCGTACGACTACACCGTAGATTGGTGGTCGTTTGGTGCGCTGCTGTACGATTTCATGACCGGGAACCCACCATTTACGGGTGCTACGCACGAGCGCGTGATCAACAAGATCGTCGGCATGAAGTACAAGCCAAATCTTCCATACTACTTGTCACCGGACGCAAAGGACCTGCTACGGAGGCTTTTGCGCAAAGAGCCCGAGCGGCGCCTCGGCTTCAAACAGATGGACGTCATCAAGAAGCACCGGTTCTTCCGCAAGGTCGACTGGGACCGCATAATTGCGAAAAGCAGCGACCTCGACGCCCCAATCAAGCCCATGATCAGCGACCCCGCGCTGGCGGAAAACTTCGGCAGCGAGTTCACAAACATGGCCCTGAGCCCAACCCAGAACCTCTCGCCCGGCGTGACGAACGGCCTCTTTGAGGGCTTCAGCTACGTGGGCTCGTTGACCCACGAGATGCAGTAGGCAGCGGGCTGCTTTCTGCACGCGAACTAATATACCCATGGGAACGCATGGGAACGCATGGGAACAACGTAGCTCTTCGAAAAAACTGCCTGTTACATGGAGAGCGTAGTGAACAACTTTAACTGCGAGCACTCCACAGCCTGCCATAGGTCCGCCAAGGATGATAATGAACAAAGGAACTTTCAGCGTTCTGCCATTTTAGATGTTACATACGGGCTTCCTTTTGACGCGGGTAACTGGGTAACTTTAGGTACTCTCTCGTCCTTCCGTTCACAGCTGCTTTTTGACATTCGTGAACACGCACCGGTCCCATACCTCTCTCACCGTACCTGACTGGAGTGATGTTGATGCGCGTTCCACGCGTCGTACTAAACAGAGCTCAGAAGTACATTAGCCCCATACTAATCACCTGCCTCTCATGGATGGCAAGTCATTGAGTACGGCAGTGGCCATAGCTCGCATATGCGTATCGCGACTGTTCGCTCATATCTAGACTTATATTTGTTTAAAATGCATACACAATGGCTCGGGCCACTCAGAGATGAACATCGCCCTGCGTGCCGGCTATAACTAGTTGTATATCCGGGGAACAGCCGTTAAATATTTGACTGCAAGGTGCTCGGCTCACATGCTGTAATGCCATCAAAGATAGCATGATTACCTGTGCCCGCTTGCTTCATATCTTTATATATTCTGTAGTTCGTCATGATGGAAAGTCGACACGTTCATACCTCTCTGTTTTGAGACTTCCAGTCAGTAGGGAAAACTTCGAAGTCTGATGGATTTCCATAGAAGACGTACCGTGGTGGTTGTTCTAGAAAACTCATAAACGATGCGAAATCAAATACCACGAACTTGTCCCCATAATCGAGCACGCCTCTGTCGAGGATGTCCAGATGCTCATAAAACTCTTTCGTGGTATGATGGCCGACATACACTCGATACGATTCATCATCGCCCCGCGTTGTCACACAGTCTTCTGATATAACGTATGTGATATTATGTTTGTTCAAGTAGTCGATGCAAACCGACAAGTCCTTCATTACGCCTGATGGAGGACTCCGTTTTGAGCCGAGCTGTTTCTATTTATAAGTGTACCTACTCGAGCCTAGAATTAAGTTTGTTCCATGCGAGCTTTTGTCACCTGCATCTCATAAATATGGTGAGTGACTGCATACGGTAACGGCCATAGCCTATCTCACACAATCTCGTAAAGCTGTCTCCGCTTAAACATATAAAATTGATACAACAGCTACAGTCTATGAGAGGTGTTTACACGTCCAGTATAGCCTTATGCGGATCGCACAAGCCCATGTAGTTCTTAGACAGCCTAACTATTTGGTTATTTCACCTCAACATGCATGTCCCACTCGTGAAATATGCTGTCATAGCTACAACGCCTCCATTTTTTTCTCTAGAGACTTCTGGTCGCGTGGAGAATTAAGGAAGTACAACGGATGCCCGGGGACGGAGTAAGACGGATTCCCGCCATAGAAGATTAGCAAAACGCCTTTGGAGTTCCTCGTAATACAAGTAGGATTCCCAAGCACCGATCAAGAAGTCGTCCCCAAGTTCAGAGTTACCCCTGGCACAGATGTCCAGCGACTCGTGAAATTCTTTGACCATACGATGGCCGACGATCACAGTAAGCGGTGTAGGCATATGTTCTAGCGGCTCTCAGGGCCCCGAGAGGACATATGTGAGTTTGTGTCTATCCAAGAATTCCACGGCGGGCGTCACATCTACATCTTCTTCTCCTTCCATCGCGCCTCAATATAATGGACTTCCAGAGCCCATCAAGTGGCTACATGTATGCTACATGTATGCTCGGCCGCTATTTAAACTTAAATTTATGGCACATGAAGACGAGCAGCAGACGTGTGTCACGTTCTGCTCAGGATTGTAGTTTAGTGAAACAATGGCAGGCAATGCGTTAACCTCGATGCAACTCCGAATAGGACCGGCAGCGACCATTCTCTTCGTTGAGGGCATAGTTGTGCATACAATTGAGATATACGACATGGTTCAAACAGTATACGAACTGGGCCAAGTGTTCCGAACGTGTGTGCCTAATTCGACGAGAACTTACGCGCAGGAACCTCTGTTTGTGGCAGGGGTGCGCAGGAACTGGTCACGTGTATGGATAAGTCTCGCTTACGTTCGCGTTTAAGCAAACGGCAGTCCGTGGATGTGGCTAGCAAGCGCCAGCTTTCAATTGCATAGACGTTACGAAGTAGGCATATCTGCATTGGCACCATAGTACCCACTTTTGGTGTAGCATCTAACACTAAAAGCACTAAACATCGCTTGGCATACCATCAGGAAACACATAGGCACCCCATATATATATATGGACACCACACAAAGGCCCCTCTTTACCTCCATCTTGTTTGGCTATTAGGCCGCGGTTTCTCAGGTGAACGGCTGCACGGCCGCATAAGGTTGCACTTGCAAACAGCACGCATATGTAAGAATGGGCAATTGGAGACGGTCTCGAGGCATACGTAAAAAAAAGCACGCGTGTGTAAGTACATTTAACTGCGTGTAGCTGTGCGCAACTACGTGACTGCGTGTAGCTGTGCGCAACCACGTAACTGCGTGTAACTGTGCGCAACTACGTAACTGCGTGTGCGTGTAGTCTTATAAGGGTTAACTCCCTTCATTAGTATTACAGAACATAGACGGTGATTGGTGCGTGGACCTGCTCGAGGGCCGCCGCAGTGATGCTCCATGGAATGCCAAAGATACCGGCATTGATCTGCGGCATGTTCACGGGCGTGTTCGGCTCGAGCTGCGTCGTGAGGTCTGCGATGGCACACTGCGTGTAGTGTGCGACCTCGCTCGGTGAGTGGCCGTCGCTCGTGAACAGGCACGCGATCTTGTACTTCCCGTCGGGGATCAATTGGCAGGTGCCAAGCAGTTTTTCCGGCGAATTCTCCGAGCAGTGCTTGTGGTACGCGGCGTAAGCTTGCGGGAACCGGCGCTTAAACTCGGCGGCTATGCCACCGCCCCATGCACCGTGACAGTTACAGGCGTGTGCAAGCACACCTTCCTCAACCGAAAAGAGGTCGCCCTTCACGTACGTAATGGGTGTCTGCATAGCTGGGCTATTCTGAAAGTATGTAGCCTGCTTGAACCCGGGGCAGCCTTTACTTAAGAGCGTTTCGTCCCCCGTGGCGCAGGTCCGGGCCATTGCTCTCCCACCCGCAACCACCGCAACCACCGTTCCCCTTAACCGTTGAGCTTCCCAAACCAAGTGACAGCTGAGGCGATTGTGGACCGGTCCCAAACGAGCTCTACGCTCAGCGAACCCTCGCGCACGGCCACAGCTGGGACCCGCCCACGCTGGGACCCGCCCACGCTAGCACACACAGGCTAGCACACACTAGCACTCACGCTCGCCCATACATTTCGTCCTCCACACACGCCCACGCAGCCCCACGCAGCCACAAACGCACCCACGAGCACGCACGCTTCAGGACTCGCAATCCCGTGGGCTGAAAAAATAGGAAGCGCCCGTTTGCCGTTGCTACGAGCGTTTGTACACTGCGAGCTTATGAGCCCAGGCCATGAGTGATGGCGATTTCGAATTTCCAGAGGCCCCGCTCAGCCCGTCGCTGCCCACGGACTTCTTAGAGCCCCCCGAGGTGGTGTCGAACGGATCTGTAGCCCGGAGCCCCGGCCGAAGCGCCGAAACGAGCCCGCGCAAGCGTGCAGCCGTCAATTCGTCAGCCGGCCTAGGTCTTAGAGCCTCAAACTCAGCCTCGAATGTGGTCCTAGACACAGGCGCAAACACGGGCCCAAATACAGGCCACACAGACACTAGTGCAGGCTCCAGTGCAGGCTCTGATGCAGGCCAAGGCACAGCAGACTTGCGGGTTAATGCTGGCAGTAATGCAGGCGGTAACGCAGGCAGGACACCGAGTGAGACGACGGCCAATAAGGCAGGCGGGGATGCGAGCGCGCGGTCGAGCCCCGTGTCGCCACAGAAGGGGAAATTGAGCCCCGAGGATGCACGGAGGAGCAAGGAGCTGACAAGCGCGATGGTGAAGTGGGTTGCACGGGCCCGCGAGAAGAAACACGAGAGCGACCGTGCAAGCAAAGAACGCAAACATCGGCTCGCTGCCGTGCTCGCATTGGACGCCGTTGTGTGCTTCATGATCGGGTTCGACTACGAGGACCGCAGCGAGGCCGTAAGGGCCGGCACCGTGCCCGGAGCGAGCGTCGGCCCCGTGCACCCGCGGTCTTGGGCGACGCTCGTGCCGTACCTCGCAAAGCTCGCTGCGGCCGTCGAGTCCGTGGATGCAGACCTCGCCGGTGTGTACTACCAAGTGTGTGCCGTTGTACGGCTGCACGTCATTTACTTGAACCGCCGGTCTGTCCCGCCCGACGAGAGCGCGAGCGGGCTGTACGCTGCGCTCGCAGACTTCCGCCGTGGACTGTGCCTCCTGCCCTTGCACATAATCCACAACCGCTACGGGCTTGACGCGCAGCACGGGTGGTTCGAGGCGAGGCTGAACCCGGACCGGCCCGACCCCGCAACGGGCTGTGCAGCACTGCCTTTGCATGTGAACTCGTCGCTTGGTGAGGCCGCGGCGTTCGCACTCAGCGTCGGCCGGAAATGGGCGCAAATTGAGGGCATTGAGTATGCGTGGGACGCGGCACGCACACAATGACTGCCTACAATCACAGCCTACAGTGACTGCCCACAATGACTGCCAAGGACTCGACCAGTCGCTCTCCACTGCACCGCAGTCCAGCACTACACAATGACTAGAGAAATCCTGCGCCCAATAAATGGGGCCCCGTCCCTCTAAAGTTAAAGTCTCGCCAGCCTTGGCCCGGATAGCTTTTCTCTAGAATGTCACTAGGTGTCGATGGTTTTCGGACAAGCTGGGCTCTTTCGAGGAACCAGTATTGAGCCTGATGATAGCGCCATTTGCTCATTCCGATTCTCTTGGACTTTGGCAAAGTTGTCACCATGCACGAACCGTGCCTAATTGTGTGAAACGACCTTGCCTATACACATGTAACCTTTCTACATCCTCGCCAGCGCCAGCCCATGGCACTAAACAGTAAGGACAAGCGACGGCTAGTCTCCATACTAGCCATTCTAGCGCTACTTAGTCTACATAGTCTACTCTGCGCAAGTACATAAACAAGTTTGTTGGCGTACAAGTCTCGAGTACATGTCGCACTAGCTGGCCTATAATAAATATTTTGAGCTAAGAAACAGCCCTTTTGACGACGCCAATCATGCCCGTTGTTTGCAGCTTCTCGCTACCACCGCTGCTCAGCCGGTACTCGATGTCGGCGAGGCCCGCGAGGATCTGTGCACGGCTGTGCGAGGGCAGCTCGAGCGCAATAAACAGGTCGCCGGCCATTTTCAGCACGTCGGCGAGCGCAAGCCCGCGGTCACGCTTGATGCGCTGCACGAGCTCGAGACACAGGGGCCAGTCGTCCTTCAGAAGCGAGTGCACTATCGCCTCGATGTCCCGCGGATCCGGGCTCCCGACGCACTCGTACACATCCTCGGGCTCGATCGTGCCGGAAACGCGCGCGGCACACGCCTGGAGCACGTTCAGGTTCCGCCGCATGTCGCCCTGCGATAGCGTGATGAGCGCGTCAACGGCCTCGGAACTGATCTGCACCTTCTCGGCCGCAATGACGCGGTCGAGAAACTCGCGCACGGCCGCCGAGTCGATGGGGCTGAACCGGAACCGCGTGCACCGCGAAATGAGGGCCGGGTTCAGCTTGTGCGTGTAGTTCGCGAGAATGCAGAACCGCGTGTGGTGCGAGTACTTCTCGATGATGCGGCGGAGCGCGTTCTGCGCAACGTTTGTCATGGCGTCGGCCTCGTCGAGCACAATGAGCTTGAACTGCTGCTGCTGCGGGCCGCCAAACATCTGGCGGGTTGATGCAAACGTCTTGATCTGCTCGCGTACGACGTCGATCCCGCGGTCGTCGGACGCGTTCAGCTCGAGAATCATGCGCCGGTAGTTGTCGCCAAACAGCTCGCGCGCAACGGCCACGACCGTCGACGTCTTGCCCGTGCCGGGCGGGCCGTAAAACAGAACGTGTGGGAGCTGCCGGCGTTTCACAAACTGGCGGATCGTGCTCACGACGCCCTCGTTGCCGGCAATGCCTTCTAAGTTATCTGGTCGGTACTTCTCGACCCAGGGCAACGTGTCCGACATCGTGCACGCTTTTTGTAGTAGGCGGGCCAGACGTTGAGTTCGCGTGAAGTTGACGCGCCTTACTTCGTAGGGTGAGTAGGGTGAGTGAGTGGTTCAGGGTGTAGGCCATAAGCGTGGGCCCAGCCAGTGCGGGCCGAGCCGGCAAGCCAAGCTCGCGAGCCGAAAACGAATTCAAGCGCTGTCTCGAAGCTGCCTATAAACAAATTTGCGGGATTTAATTGCTCACTACAATTCGAGGAAATTTCTATTTTTGTTTGTGAATATATAGATTGGGGGGGTGGGTTACAGATCAGCACCACGTCAGGTCTCTTGGGTACATGCACCTTTGGGCGTTGCTCGCAGGCGTTGCTTCAGCCCCCAGCTTCGCAAGGGCGTTGAACGCCTCGGAGCTTGTGAACGAGGGCACGCATGTGCGTGCTATTGAGCGGCCCCTCGAACTGCCGGCACTCAGTGCACGGGCCGATCTCCCGGAACCGACGGTGCTGCCCGCACAGGGCATTGCGGCTGCGCTCGGGCCGAACGAAACGCACTATTACTCGCTGAACCTGAGTGCCACGAAACTGAACTACTCGATTTCGTTGTCGGAGTGTGCGCGTGTCCCGCTGGATGGCGACCCGCTAACGCTTACGTCGGGCCGCTTCAGGGGCTCGACGGCCGACGGCGGGCTGTTGAACATCGGCAACTTCACGGAGCTCAACAACACGCTTGTAGTGAGCAGCCCCGCTAGCGACAATGCGCAGGCGCAATGGTCGTACCAGCTCGGCTACGACCACGGCGCCATGTACCAAAGCGACTACCAGGGCCTGTTCTGGGTCGACAGCGATTTTGCAAACAGCCTGTTTGTGACGGCGACGTACAAGAATTTCACGAAGCTCGTGTTCGACACGCCGTACATGGACTTCGTGAACAAGTCGAACTTGAACGCAACGACGCGCGGGTTCCACTTGTTTCTGCACAACGTGAACGGCACAAACAGCTCGCAAAACTTGAACGCATCTTCGGGCGAGCAGAACCCGCTCGGGCCCTACGGCACGCTTGGCAAATCGTACTGCGCAATGCAGACCGAGGCACTGCTGAACCAGAACAACGCAGACTTCAGCACGACGGACCGCAGCAGCAACTCATCTAACAAGCCGTACCGCGGGCAATTCCTGTTCACGGGCCTGAACAGCTCGACGCAGTACGTCATGCAGCTCGGCATCCCGCCGCGAGACGGCTACCTCGGGGGCATGCTGTTCGACGCCGTGCCGTTTCGCACAAAGCAGTCGAAGTCGTGCCAGCTCATCTACAACATGACGACGTGCCCGAACACGGCGTTCAGCGTGCCGGGCAACGCCTCCGCGTACACGGTGAACGAGCTCACGGAGCTCTACGACCGCTACGTCGGGCTGTACTACAACAACTTCACGCAGGCCCTTGCGCAGGTGAACTGCAACGCGACGCGCGAAAACATGTTTTCCGTTTTCAGTACCTGCGACAACTGCAACACGGCGTACCTCGACTGGCTGTGCACGGTTGCCGTGCCCCGCTGCGAGGACTGGTCGAACACGGCGCCGTACCTCAAGGAGCGGTTGCCGGGCACGTCGCGCAACCAAATCATCAACGACATTCTGCGGCCCGGGAAGTACAAGGAAGTGCTGCCGTGCTACTGGCTGTGCGACAACCTCGCCACGTTCTGTCCCACATCCATGGGGTTCGGCTGCCCGACGGGGCTCCTGCTGAACGAGTCGTACGGGTGGCCAGAGGGCAACGGCGACGTGTCGTGCAGCTACCCGGGCGCCGTCTACAGACCCGACGCGGGCATGCTTTATGGCCCGTCTTGGGTCCTGCTTGCATCTACGTTCATTGCTCTACTTCTTATTTAGCACTATCTACTCGCCTTTGGCACTCGCTGGTTGTGGCTCGGTCTCGGCGCTTCCCAGTTGGGGCTCGGCCTCGGCGCTTGCTGGTTGTGGCTCGGCCTCGGCGCTTGCTGGTTGTGGTTCGGCCTCGGAGCTTGCTGGTTGTGGTTCGGCCTCCGTACTTTCTGGTTTCGGCTCGGCCTTGGCACTTCCTGGCTCGGCACTTCCTGGTTCTGGCTCGGTGAGGGCCTCTTCGAGGCGCCGCTGCGGACCCTCCTTGAGCACGGTTTCCAAAACGGGCCACCACGTATCGTGGTCTTTGTCGAAAAGACTGAGGGGGAGCACGTTCTTGCCAACTTCCCACTCGCCCTGCCGGTCGCGAGTGAGTTTCACCATATGCGCCTTCGTGCCTAAGGCCTCGCCAATGTCGTGGATGAGCGTGCGGATATACGTGCCCGAACTTACGGAGAATGTGAGGTCGAGCAACGCACCCGTAGACGGCAGCGGGCTCGGAATGGCGCTGCACTTCACGCCGGTGACCTGCTCAGCAAACAAGCGCTCGGCCTCGGTCGCGACGTTTTGCGGGAGCACGGCCGAGTCCACATCCCGCAACGTGCCGGCTTCTAAGCTCGAGACCTCGCACTCTCGCGGCTCAATGGCTCGCGGAAGCGGGATCCCCTCGCGCGCGTACTCGTACAGTGGCTTGCCGTCCATCTTCAGGGCACTGAACACAGGCGGCAGCTGCGTGATTTGTCCGCGAAACTTCGCAATTGCCGCCTTCACGTCTTCTTCAGTAACGTCAGCAGCACGGCGCGTGCCGTACTCGAGCACGGGGCCCTGCGAGTCGTACGTCGTTGTGCTCGCACCAAGCAGTGCCGTTGCCGTGTACACTTTCGTGCACTGGCCGAGGTAGTTCGCCAGCTGTTTCGTGCCGGACCCGACGCCAATGACGAGCGTTCCATCGGCCAATGGATCGAGCGTTCCGCCGTGGCCGATCTTAATGAACTTCTGCTTCCAAGCGCGTTTCTTCGGGCCGGCTGTTTTCTTGTACTCCGGCGATTTCGTGAACAGGTGTTTCAGTTTCGACACAACATCCTGCGAAGTCGGTCCTGACGGTTTGCGCACTGCGAACACGCCGTTCATGCCTGCAGAAATAGTGCAAGTTGTCCCGCAGCCGGTGATCGAGGGTGAAAAATACACCCACCCGCTCACACCCGCCCACACTACCCTGGTACACCATAGTGTAGGCTGTCGGTAATCGGGCCGAGCTTCAAGGTATTTGAGGTGTTGAAGGCATTTATGTACACAATTTGATCTTGTGTGTGCCGTAAAACCTTGCAAAATGTGCAGCTAAGATTGACTGTAATTGTATACGTATTGGCCACGACTTCTCGCGGACTAGATCATTCACTGACGAGCGTGAAGTAAAATATAGTTTTACGTTAGTTATTTTGCGTTTCGCGTGAGCAGTCGTAGTCAACTCTCGTACGAATTGAAAATATATATCCGGATGGGCCACATGTCCCATGCGGTACACGAATCAATCAGGTCCCACATGGTCACGCCGGTAACATGACTTCCCTCGTAGCACCGAAGCGTGTAACATACAAACAAATTGATCAATTATGGTTATAACACAATCAATCTTCTACATTCTTATTTTACATTATGGAATGATTGACTTACGTCCTTTGTTATTCGACTGCACATAGTTTCATATTTGTAGGCATCCGCAGTCACATGCAACCTGGACGCGGCAGGACATGATACGGCCATTCCCCACGACAATAGCTGCCTCACAACGTTCATGCGGAAACGGCGGTTCCCTGGAGGAGGCCTTTCGGACGCCGTTCAGAGCCTAAAGACGCTCGTGACGGCCGCGGCGGCCACGCAGAAAAGGCTGCCTGCATCTACTGCGAGCACGGTCCCGGGGCTGCCCGCATTGCCCGAGGGCATGAGCACGCTGAACAGCCTCGACTCGCTCGGCAGTTTATCCGACACTGAGCTCGAGCGCCTGCGTTCGGAGATCAGCGACGCGCGCAGCAGCACGGAGGCCCAGCTCCAGGCCTGGGACGAGCTCGGCAAGCAGCTGAAATCCGCGCTGGACGCGGCACTGCTCATTATTTCGCTCAAGGCTGAGCCGGGCGTGCCGAAACGTCGGCGGACAATGGTTGCTGTGCCCGAAGAGCTTGCTGCCGAGCAGAGCAGTGGCGGCTCGGAGGAATCCGGCGATAACGACACGGCCGAAACCACGGCCCCCGTGTCACGCGCAAGCTCGCCGGCGTCTACAGACCCGAGCCAACTCGATGTCGGGCGCCAAGTTGCGTTCAAGATCCCGCACTCGGCCGTAGACGAATGGATTCAGTGCGAAATCACGCGTGTGATTACGCCGGGCGTGCGATTCGAGGTCCGCGACCCCGAGCCGGACGAGCGCGGCAACCCGGGCAAGACGTACCAGTGCCGGCTGAAGGATATTATGCCGCTGCCATTGCCGAACCAGACCATCAAACCGCTCACGTCGGGGTCTGTAGTTTTCGCGCGGTACCCGGAAACGACGGCATTCTACAAGGCACGCGTGTCATCGTACTCGGCGAAACGGCGGTCGTACTTCCTACGTTTCGAAGGCGAAGAAGATGCGCAAAAAGAGATCGAAGTCAAGGACACGCTTGTGCTGCCCACGACGCGGAGCCGGCGTTGAGCCAAGTCCACTCTGGGGCCTTGCATCTTGGCTCTGTTCTTGCTCGTCACTCCCGAATCTCCAAACGTAAACTTCTTAATTGGCCCTCGGGCGTCGGTCTCGGCGTCGGCCTCGGCGTCGGTCTCGACGTCGGCCTCGCTCGATCCTCGGCTCTGTGTCGTCTTTCCCTGATAAACGGCGCAGAGACTGACTGGGCTGTTCCTTTTTTCACGACATTAATACAGTTACATGAGCACTTACACGCATTTACACTAGCTTAAAGACGCCCGTTCGCAAGCCCGCGTTAAGCCCTTACATGGTGTGTGGATTTTGGTAACTTGCATGAAACCTTATCGCAACCGCACGACGCCGGAGGTAGGGCGGGGACATATGCAGGCGCAGCAGGACGCGGTGTGCGGCTTAACGGCTGTCCAATAGGGAGGCTGGCTCTCGAACCCTGGAAACGATAAATACATGCTGGATTTATATGTATATATGAATGCGTAGATGTATGAATACATGAAGCTGCTACCTCACTTTTTGGATGCTTCAATAGCGGGGGTCGCCGGTCCCGACTAGAAACCACATCTGGAGTGTGTGTCTATGAGTATGGGTGCTCCCAATTGGTTTGCTCGGCCATTTTAAGGACGCTGTGTAGACGAGCCCCGAACTCGTCCGAGCAATCATGAATATGTGCGTAGCCCCGTCCGGCCGCGAGACACACAAAGCAAAATGCGCGTTTTACACAATTCAGCAAAGCGTGCGTTTCCCGGGCTGGAGGAGAGGCTGGGAGCTGGAGGTGTTGATAAAAATACGGCTCGAGGCTTGGATGAGAAAAAAAAATGGCGAGGAGAAGAAGGTGCCCTGGATGAATGCGAGGGCAACGTAATGAGGCAGCGTAATGAGGCAACGTAATGAGAAGAGCGAGTGTTGTGCAAGTACCAGCTTCAAGATGAGCGCAATCACGGAGCTTGCGATGGAGGGTACCGTGCGTACGAGATGTAGAGCTCGCGCGACCCGTAGCTGTAGCCATTCAGCTGCGCAATGGCATGCTCGGCCGAGGCCTGCGTGTCGAACCGCACAACGCCGCAGCCCGAGAACCGGCCGTCGGGGAAGTTCTGGAGGTGCGCACGCGAAACCGGAGCCACGGACTGGAACAGCTCGACAAGGTCGTCGTCCGTTGTTGTCCACGGCAGGTTCGAGACGTGCACGATTTCGGACGCGTCGCCGTTCCCGCTGCACCACAAAAACGCAGCGGGCCGCTCGCTCGCGGGCTTGTCCTCGCGGACCTCGATGACTCGGCCCTGAAGGTTGTAGCCGTTGTACTTGTCGATGGCCGCGCGGGCCGTGGCCTCGTCGGCACACACAACGGTGCCGTGGCCACGCGAGCGTCGTTGCGGCGTCATGTGGATATCCGCACGCACAACCTCGCCGACTTCGCTGAACAGCTGCTTGAGCTGTTGCCAAGTGACCGAGAACGGCAGGTTCCCAACAAACACGGCAAAACCAGCCTTCGCGCTCTGGTGCGAGGCCGCGTGCCTCGATGCAGAGGTTTCCCCGGGCGCCAGGCCCTGGGCCGGACTCGTGGCCGAGCCACTTTCGGCCGCAGCCACGGTGGGCTCGGCACCGGTGCCTGACAGATCGCCGGAACCGGGTGCCGAACCGGCCGGGACCGAGCCGGCCACGGCGGGCGGATTGCTCGACGAGTGCGTCTCGCGATCCTCGCGGATGAACACAGGCCGACCCTTCAGCTCAACGTTGTTCAGTGTGTCTATCGCGCGCTGCGCATCCTCGGGCGTTGCAAACTCCACGATGCCGCAGCCACGCGACTGGCCGTTATGGCTGCGCAGAACGTTCGCATGCACGACCTCGCCGGCACTCTTCATGAAATCCTTTAGATCGTACCAGTAGACGTTGTACGCAATATTTCCCACATACACGCGATTCGTTTCCATGGCTTTTTTGTTTCGTCTGTGCGGGAGGGTGGAGGATGTGCCGCCTGGTGTTTCGAGATATAGTCAAGAAGCAGATCAAAGGCCACACTCGGAAAACCCATCTCTGCGGCCAAACCGTGCCCTATAATGCTTGCCATTTGACCTCCCATAGTTAACGTGCAGATCCGGCGGTGCGCCAGGGTTCGTGACAAGCGCGTGCGTCAAAAACATCACTAAGGTGGCCACAGAGCGGAACTGGGTTAGCCCGAGATCCGCTCACGCAGCCTGGAAAACCGCTGACCCACATGAAAAACCCCACACATAAGGCCCCGCTAATGGCGGGCGTGAACGTAAGGCAATTCAGTGGCTCGTGAAATTGAGGCGGAAAATTCAGGCACTGTAACTGCATAAAACCGAATTCCTGGAAGCCCAAGGGAAAAAAACAGTTCTCCATGGAGATTGAGGGGAACATAATGGAAAAACATAGGCACCTCATAATACCATGTAGGAAAGACTGCAAAACATAGAAAAGAGTGCAAAAAAAAAGAAATATAAAACATAATGGGAATTAAAAAAAAAAACAGCCAAGAGTAGGAGCACGGAACTCGAACTCGAGCCGTGGTTTAACGACACAGGGTCGGGCGTCCTGACTGTCTGACCTTTTGCTGGTGCGTAGACATACACATACAGGCTGCAGGACGCTTGCTTGCGCCGCATCGCACCATATACCCTCTTTAGTAATAGCGGATGTGCTACCCGGTCGTATAATTTTGCGCAATTTTTTTCTCTCGCTTCTCCTTACCTTCCTGCGTGGGGGTGACTTGCATTTATCGCCATCCCGTTCAGGGGCACCCCGGCGGAATGTTCCCTCAAACGCGGGTGACCCTGCCGAGGAAGGGAAAGGGACCTTACCTTACGAAGGCGACCCGGATCGCCGTGCGAACCCTGCAGCCCGCCACACCAGGACTGCCGTATGCACGTTAACCTAACCATACACTACAGACGATCGCCGAATATCCAGAGCAGAAACCTGTCTCTTATCGTGGGCACAGGATTAATAGCGCACAAGTCCACGGGACCCGCGCACTGCTCTTGAAGATGGGCCCGTTCGCGGCGAAGTTGCTCGGACAACGGATCAATAGTCCCCGTTTCCGCTCGTTGCATTATTAAAACCGCGCCCGCCTCGATGTCATGCAGGTAGCTTCGGCGTGTGAAATTCGATGAACCGATGTATGTCATGAATGGAAGTGTCGCCTCCTGGGCATCCGAGCGTGCAGCCGAGCGCGCATCCGACGGGCCGGCCTCCTGCACATTTGCCTGGGCAGTCTGCACAAGGGCGCCACGCTCGCCGTCTTCACCAAGCTCGGAGCCCTTACCAAGCTTGGCTTCGTTGGGATGCCCACCGTTGTTTCGTTGCTGTTCCCAAAGCCAAATGCCCTTGGCGTGATACGACCAGCCGCCGGGCGTGTTCACGACGCCACGGCGCCACTCGCGCACGACTATGGACTCGTTCGACACAGGGATTTGTTCGAGGAAACGCCGCAATAGAATCGAGTAAAAATGTGGCAGCCGGCCACTGATCCCTTTCGACTTGTAGAAGCCGTTCGCCTCGGGCGCAGCAACAATTATCTCGCCGTGCTCAGCACCTACAACTTGGCGTGCTAGACTAGGTGCAATGTTGAAGTAGCCGGCCGTCAACAGCCATGCGTACTTCGGCGAGGCTGCAGCTTCGAGAACGCGTTCCATGGCTGCGTGCTCCGTACCGAGCTGGAACGGCGTGAACTGGCCAACGGGATACACCTCCACGAGGTTTGCGTCTCGCGTGTTGCCGGCCGCGCTCTCGCTAGTGTCTGCATAAGCTGAGCTCGGCTTGAGATGCTGCGCAAGCTCGAGTCTCGCTGCCTTACGGGCAGATCGCGAGGGCCGCGTCAATATGAACCCTTGCTCGTTGTTCATAGGGAGCAGCTGCTCGCTCATTTTCGAGACGGTTTGCTGTAATTTGAAGAACCAGTTTGTGACCGCGGCATTGTCGATGCTGATGTACCGGTCTTGCCGGTTTGTAAAGTAGTCGTTACTCAAGTTAGCTCCAGAAAGGATAATCTCGTTGTCGAAGCCGTACAGCTTCATGTGTTGCAACCCAACGCCCTCGATAATGCGTTTCGGGAGCACGGCACCCATAAGCTTGCTGAGTTTCGGCGTTTTGTACATAGATAACTGCACCCTCGCGGGGAACTGCTCGGCCAATGGCGCAAGCAGCGACGCAGAACATGCACTCGGCGCTTCTCGCGTGCCGCGGAGCGCATCAACGAGTACATGGACATGCAGCTCATCGTTTTTCCGCAGCGCCTCAGCCAAAGTGTCAATCAGCTCCTGCTCTGACCGGCCTAAATACAGGCTCGCAAGGAATACGCGCGACTTTGCCGAGAGAATCCGGCTCCGTAGGTACGCATAGAAGTCAGCGGGCTCGTACAGAACCTTGATACGTTTCGATGGAACGAGGAACCTTGGCGCAATGCTCTCAAGGCCAAACATCTGTCACTGTTTCGGTCACAGCCTCTTGCTCTATATGGTTGCAGCTTTGTTTACAACCGGGGTTCGCTCTACCCGAGGTACGGCCAAACGCAGGAAGGTCTTGCAAACAGAAGGTGAGAGGAAACGGGGGGTAGCAATGCAGGCAATCACAACGACCCAAAGAGCGAGCCTGTGTCTGTGTGCAAAGCCTGTATACGTGACTGGACGTATTTATTTATGTGTGTGTGGGTGTGTGTATATCCATATTTATTGTATGCATGCCCTCTTCCTCCTCAACAGGGACCTGTGCGTGTGTGCACGGCCTACCCAGCCCAGTCTGCTTGCGTGCCCTTCCTTTTGCCTTCCCTTTCGCTAGCTAAGTGTGTGTGTGTCCCACGACCACGACCGTCGGTCTGCTGACATATCCCAAAATTTCGCTGGGAAAAAAGTATGGGCCCACGAACCTACCACACACAACCCACGGTGATTCACTGTTAAAGCGTCCCTGTTTAACATTGAACTCGGCTCGGCCCGGAGGTTGAACACTGACTCTTAGGGCGCGCCACGAATGTCTCTATTTCGAAGCATGCTGAAACTCGGCGTGCGTGGTTACGCGTGGACCCCGCGAGCAAACATATTGCACACTGAAAGCGTGCTGCCGCCATTAGTCCTGCACTGCCATTTCACGAAAAACAACACAATGTACACGCTGAGCCGCCGAGCTCCGAAAAAGTTGCCCCCAAGGACGAGCGACAGCGGTGAGTTTGTTATTGACCAAGCCCGTCTTATCGAGCAAATCAGGCCGAACCAAGAAGTTCTTCTGCACATGAGTGCCGGTCAGGCCGGCTTCTCTGGCAAACGACAGCGTACTCCTGAGGCTGCATTTACGGCCACGACTCGCTTGTTCGATAAAATGCGGGAGAAGGGTGTGCTGAAAGAGCCTATAGAGATCGTGATGCGTGACTTCGGACCGACGAGGCAGGTATTTTTGAACGTCCTGTTCGGCCGCGAGGGCTCGAAAGTACGGCCGTTTGTCAAGCGGATCACAGATGCGACGCGCATAAAATTCGGAGGCGACCGCTCTCGGAACCGCCCGCGGAAGTAGTCTCATGCTTCATAGTACATAGTTTAACGTTCGATATGCCTTTAAGGCCTACTAGGCAACGCGCAAGGCCCCGATAAGCGGTTCTACCTCCAAAGGCTGCAGACTAGCTCCCCAGCTAGTGTGGAACACTTCAGTTCGCGCTGTAACCTTCTGGAGGCTTTTCATGCCACGCTAGTTTTAGTGCTTTTCCATGGAACGTACGTGCGTGACAAAGTACGAGTATGCTACAAACGCTAAATTTACGAGTGACCAGCACAACACAGCTCGGCGGCCTTTTGCTAGACCTTCGTGAGCGTAAAGAGGTATTCGTTTATGTAGCTAGATGTGTGTATAGGAGAGGAGGTGTATGGGTTGCTGGGCGGTGAGGCCCTATAGGTTCATTAGAAATGCGCACATCCGTCTACAGAAATGCATGGTGCTGAGCCGCGTACACTGTGGCGTGCAGGCACAGGGAGAGGCTTAGTGGGCCTTGTATTGCAAAAGTGGCGGGAGAGAGTTAATGTCGCAGCCCTGTTTAAGGAAATCACAGCTCATGAGCTCCAAAGCAGAGGCTCGGTAGTTCACGTCCACGCACAAGCATGACGACAAAAAGCTCTTCAAGTTCTTGGACAGTAGATCCGGGCGCTTGAGCATTGGCGTACCGTTGCTTGCAATCAGGTACAGAGCGCGTAAGGGATCCTCGTTCAAGTACGGCGGCTGAGACTCGATCATCTCGATGGCCATAATACCGAGTGACCACACATCGACCTTGGCTCCGTACTTCTTTTGTTTCACTACCTCGGGTGCCATCCAGTACGGCGTGCCAACGAGCGTTGCGCGCTTGTTCTTCTGCTCAGTGAGTTTTGCGCAGAAGCCGAAGTCCGTGATCTTCACGTTCCCCTGGCGGTCAAGAAGCATGTTGTCGGATTTGATATCGCGATGAATGATGTTCTTCGAATGCAAGTGCATGAGGCCGGCGCATGTCTCGCGACATACCGTCGCAATCTGCACCTCCGTCATCTGGTTGTTCTCAATGATATCGGTGAGCGAGCCGCCCTCCATGTACTCCATAACGACCCACAGGTCTACGGGCGTGCGCAAGTATGCCTCGACATAGTTTACGATATTTGGGTGCTGCGACTCGTGCATGACCGTGATTTCGTTGACAATGAGCTCTTTCCGCGGCTGCTGAGCGAGGTCGATTTGCTTGATGGCAACATACTTGTGGTTCGTGGAGATCCTCGGGTCAAGGGGCCGGGCCAAGAACACGGTACCGCTCGCGCCTTGCCCAACGCGTTTGATCTTCTGATATAGGGCCGTCGGGTTCTCGCTGCTGACGGTGTTTCGCAGCCTTTGCATGATCTGCGCCTCCGTCATTGCCGAGATCCGCTTCTCCCTTTCGGCCTGTGCTTGCTTAGCAGTCAGCTTCGGCTCGAGTGCAGCCTCAGCAGCGCGAACCGCCGCGGGCTTCACCTCAACCCTCTCGTTGATCAGGGGCTTCTGCCCGTTAGCGGCTCCAGCAGATGCCGGTGCCACGGGGATACCGGGGCTAGCACCAGTATTCGCACCAGTATTAGCACCGGCACCGGCACTAGCGCTGATTTTAGCACTAGCACTCGTACCAGCACTAGTACCAGCACTAGTACCAGCACCCGCAGCAACATTAGCAGCAGCACTGGCAGCAGCACTAGCAGCCGTAGAGCCTGCCGAGCCAGGAGCCGGTTGGGGGGCGGCAAGCGCCTTTGGTGACAAGTCTTGGCTACTGCTCGGCGTTGGGTGGCCGCGGCTTCCTGCGCTTGGTGTGGCAGCCGCTGCCGGCTTGGACTCGGGCTTTGTGTCTGCGTAAGGCGGCTTCGCATACGTCGGCGAGGTCTTAGCGTTCGTTGCAGAACCAGAAGAAGATGCAGCGGTGGACTCAACTGGCGGCTTGGGTGCCGGTCGCTGGATATGCAAAGGAGTCACGGCCGGCAGCTGATGCCGTGGACCAGAGGTTTCAGAAGATCCAGCGCCTGAGGATCCTGGCGACGTTCTGGGGGCCTGTACGGGGGGCGGCGGCGCACGCCGCGAGGGCATGAGCTGTGGAGGCGGCGGGGCGGGTCTTGTATGCTTGAATGTCGGCGACGGCGGTGTTTCCGGGATACTGTGCGAGCTCAGCTGCGCTCCCTTGCCGATGCCGTACGGAGACGTGTCTGCGTGGTAGAGCTGCGGCTTTGGCGGGGCGATTTGGGGCGGCTGCGGTGCCATGAGCTGTGAGTCGTAGTCGTCCATGTTGTTTTCCATGTTGTTTTGGTAGAATCTCAAGACATCAACGACAGCCTCAGGATTCTTGTCAAAATCCTCGGGCGTAATGGCTGACTGCTGGAGGAGACGGCTCCACTCGAGCGGTAGGCCTGTGAAGGCACCGCTCAGCGGGTCGAACCCGACATGTACCTTGTGCGTGAAATTTGTCGGCCCCGAGACGCCCGTGGAAGGGACCTTCGAGTAAATATCGTCTATCCAAGCGTACAACTCCGCATCAGATTTGCAGGCCACGTACAGGCTCTTGAGAGACTGGGTGCGAATAATCTCGAAGCAGTTTGGCCGCTGGTTCGTTCGCGAGATGCTGGACACCGTATTCAAAGGAATCTGGAGCGAGCCCGACGTCGAGGTCTCGTTTTTGTTGAAGTAGAGTTTCGAGTCCTTCAAAACAAGGTACTTGCGGTTCCACAGCCACTTCATTGACCCGTCTTCCTTCACGCTGACCCACCCCTGGCGTACAATGCGCCCGGTTTGTTGGCGCAGCGGGCTTTCCTGCTGCTGCTTTGTTGGCGTTCTATTACGGCTGACTTCGAGCTGGCGCGGTGTGTTAGGTGGCAGCGGGGCCGGCCCTGGCTGGCTGAACGCATCGGCCGAGAAACCATGCAGTGCTGTTGAGTACGACATCTTTCGTTACTTTTTCGACAAGCTTCGCTGTGGGAGATCGTCGTCTATTTAAGTGCAGGCAGGTGTCGTTGTAAATGAACTTCGCTAGAGCTGGGGAAACCTGTCTGGTGCGCAGTTTACGTTCGACCCGTGGGTTTCTCCTGAGCGTCGTCTTCTTTACTCTGCCGTGGACGCAAGTCGATGGCTTTGTTTTTAAACAAGCCACAACGGTTGAAAATGGACTGGGTCTAGACACTTGTTGACAAACTTCCTCACCAATGCCCTTGTTCAAGCGGAAATAAGTCGAAGCTTGAGCTTAACCGAGTTTCCTTACCTGCTCTTGATACTTGTTGCCGGCAAAATAGCCCGATGCAAGATTCACAGGAATTAAACCGTTCCACTAATGAATTAGTGCGAGATAGTGGGAATTTCAAGGTACCGAAGTCTTGAAACTGGATGTGTGGAGTAGAGGGTGGAAAGGGAGAAGGGGCGCTCGTTGTATACTTACGCATACACACACAACCCCATGGCGGTGAAGGCCTACAGATTGGGAATTAAGGGAGATACGTTCAACGGGTTAGGGTACGGCGAGCATGAGCGACGCGGAGTCCGCAGCGGCCTCGGGCTCATTGCCACGGCGCAAACAGAGCTAAGCGCTCAGAAATAGAGTGGAAATAAAAGAGGGCACTTGCTGCTTCTCAGGTTACGATTTTCACGTGAATCGTCGCTGTGCGCGTGCCGCAAACTGCCGGCTAACGCGTGGAGCGCGTCTTGCATAACCCTTAACCCCATGAATCAGCGCGTCACACGCGAGTCAATTAATTGAAAAAGCCTTAAACGGAAGTCCGGGCGTCGCTCCACAAGCGCTTATATCGCGGCACAGGTCCCGAAAAGCAGTTTTGTGGGCGAGGCCACACATAATATAAGTTGCGCCTACACAAACAGGCACAGCACACTTGATTAATGTATTTACTAGTGGATATAAAGGAGGCCGTAAAGAAGAACATGCGCAGCAACGCCTCGGTTGTGACGACAAAATCTGGAGCCTTGTGAGGCAATTTTGTGAAGCCTTTTTATGATGCACGAAACAGTATAAAAAAAACAGTAGCACGTTATAAAAAACAGAAAAAATAAATGCGCTAGTATAGAACATATGCTTGGTTTTGTATGCGCTCTATGACAAGGATCCTTCCCACTCGCAGACGGCGGGCTTTCAGGCCAGAGCCATAAGAGACGCCACGAATGTGAGGATTAGACGAGGCCGGACCTCGACAATGTCTTCTGGCACAATCCAAATGAGGGCGCCGAGTTTGCGCGCAATCGAGATCGCGAGCTTCGCGTTCTCGTACGTGTCCTCGCTAACGAGCTCGTAGTCGACGTACTCAGGCTTGATGCCGTGGATAACATCGAGCAGCCAGACACCGTCAGACAGGCTCGGGTCGCGGAAGCTGCGGACCGTGCCGCCGTAGCCGCCCTTCGCCTTCTCCTGAGCCCACTTCAAGATCTCGGAGTCACTCAGCGTCTTGCCGTTCTTCGAAAGCGATTTCAAGGTCAAGTCGATGTTACGGCGCATGAGCTGCCACACAAGCGCCAGCGTGAGCGTGCGTGAGCCATCGTAGATATCGCTGCCGTCGATGCCGACGAGCGAGAAGCCCTGTTCTTTGCCCAGGGTCACTGCATAGTTGTCGTTCTCGATCGCCTTGAACGGGCTCATGCCGACGCTCGTGACGTAGTTCCCGAAGTCGTCGTCGTCGCCGGCACCAACGAGCGCTCCTAGCACTTCCTCGCCCGGTGACGGGCGCTTGTTCACGCCACGCCAGCTCACGGTACCGGGCATGACCTTGTCGTACGCCTGCAAAAGCACGATACCATCGCGCAGGTCCTCGAAGAGGTTGTGCACGAACGGGTCGACTTCGAGCGAGTTTAGCCAGAGCGTGAAAACGCGTGCCTCGCGCTCGCCCTCGGCATCGAAGTCCTCGATCTCGACCTTCTCCTTTTCTTCCTCGGTCACGGGCTCCAAACCGGGGTTCGTATTGAAGAGGTGCGCAACAAACGACAGGTTCAGCTTCGGGTTGCCGGCCACCATTGCCGTTGGCGTCAGGTACTTGCGTGCTTCAAGCTTGTCTGCGTTCTGCAACACGAGCTCGGCCCGCTCTAGCAAGTCCGTCTTCTGCAGCGGTGCAAGCGAGCATTTCTCGGGACTAAGCTGGTGCAGCAAACGCGTGTAGTTTTCACCGTCCTTGACATCGCCGCTGAAGTTCGTGACCCGGCGCTTGCTGCCGGCGGCCGCAAGATGGAAGTTGAACCACCGCAGCAGAATCTGCTCGGGCGGGAGCCGCAAGAACTGCTCCAGCGTCTCGTCTGGGTACAGCAGTCTGTACAGTTCCGGGTGAAGCTTGATGTCGACCTTCGCAAGCAGACCTTTGCGAATGACCTGCCAAATAAGGCCGAGAATAAGGTGCTCGCGGCCCTCAATAACGTCTTCGGCGTGCACGTTCACAACGACGCAGCCAATACCCTTCGCAGAGTTGATGACGACGTTCGCGTTCTCGGCCATTTGGAAAGTGTTCAAGGTCTTGCCGGCCTTCGGCACGTTAAGCACACGCGTGTCGATCGTGTTCGGCACACTATCGTTAACAAGCTTTGCGAGCAGCAACGAGTCCCTTGCCTCGTCGAAAATCTGGTTCGTGTCCGTTGGCAGGGGCAAGCGCGAGCCAATGACATCGTCGCCGGCGAGATTCTGGTTGATGTGTCTCGTGAACTCGGTCCGCTCCTCCTCGTCAATGATGTGTGTGCCGCCACCTTTGCCCTGCACAACAATGCGCTCGCCGGCGCCCGAGTGGACGCGCTGGTTCACGAGATTCGAGGGCATTTTCAGGCCCTGGGGCTTCGGCTTGAGCTGCGGCTTCTTGTTCAGGCTCAAGTCCTTGAGCTTCACAGCCAAATCGCAGAAATCGTCGAGCTCGACCTGGCCACTGCTGTCAACGTTCACCTGCTTCAAGGTCTCGCGCACCTCGTCGTAGCTGCCCTTGCCAGACTTGGACAATGCAGTGATAACGTCCTGCTTCTGCAGACGGCCCGTGTCGTCAACATCAATCGTGTGGAACTGGTCCACAAGCTCGAATATCTCCTCTTGCGTGAGCTCGGGATACTTCTTCTGCAACTTTATCGCGTTCATTATCGCCCAAAAGTTCTACGGTGGCTACTAAAACAAGAGGCCCTCGAGCTGGTTCCGCTGCGCCTCCGATGGTGGTGGTGAGTTATGCTCGGGAGCAGGAGCGTTAGCTTGGGTTGCTGACGCCTCTGCCCTACTGCGAGCTACGACACAATCACTCGTGGCACAACCACTATCGTGGCTGTGGGTCTGGGTGGGCGAGGGCAGAGGGATACATGGGCAACGTCACTGGCAACGTCACCGGCAACGTAACTGGGAGCGCACGTCACAGGCAACGGCTACGGCTCCGTAGGTTAGGGGTGAACCGCGATGACGAACGGCTAATGCAGCCATAAGCATGCAGAGCCACGATGCGTTTCGAGACTAATGCCGCGAAGCCTGTCCGTAACAGTACATACTTACGTAGAGTCGCTGAGTCTCGAGTCATCGGCACGCATTGAAGGAAGCACCAAAAGGTATGAATACAATTTTATTTTATGTAGAACGTATAGGCATGAACTGGGTAGACTTGCCAGATCTGCATGCCCCATACCGAAGTTTACACGTTTGTGCGCGAGCGTTCGCAAATCTCGGTTAGTAGCCCACACGCTCGACGATCTGGTCCTCAAGCTTTTTGTCCCATTCACGTCGCAGCTTCTCGACGTACTCAAAAACAAGCCCATTGCGCTCGTCGTCCGTGTCGACCGTCGATCTGAGAAGCGCCTCCTTGCCCGACCGCGTTGTTGACGACCCGTACTTTGTGCCCAAACTGTCCTTGCGCGGGTCGGCGTGCAGGGCACACCAAATTGGTGCGTTCGACGCGAGTTCCGGGTAGATGCAGTGGTACGGGCTCCCAGACCACCGGCAGATGTAGAACATGACGATCATGGCCACGTACATGAACGCGTTCATTGTCGGCACAAACGTCGTGGACTTGAACACGCCCGGCTGCAGGAGCCACGACTCGATGCCGTCGACTTCAAACAGCCGTCGGTACGTCGCCTGGTGCAGGAGCTCGAGCTCGTACTTCGAGGCCTCGTAGCTGTGGAAACTCTGCTCAATGCCAAGATCCGCAGGATCGAAGTACTCAGGCAGCGAGATGCTCGTTGAAATCCAAATAAGCCGGGATCCGCGGTGAAGGAGGCGGGACTTGATCCTCTGTACAAGGTACCATGGCGCAAACACGTTCGCCTGGAACGTGGCACCCATGCCATCTGCGGACTTGCGTGCCTTGCCTTGGATTTTAAACGTCCCGACCGTGAATGCGCGGATCGGGTCCGTGAAGAAGTCCTTGGTCGCCTGCCAGTAGTCGATCCCGCCCATTTGCGAGTGGCTCGAGTTGAAAAAGATGTAGTCGAGGTGCGAGA
Source organism: Starmerella floricola (assembly GCA_030579735.1). Taxonomy (NCBI): domain Eukaryota; kingdom Fungi; phylum Ascomycota; class Dipodascomycetes; order Dipodascales; family Trichomonascaceae; genus Starmerella; species Starmerella floricola. The sequence continues at coordinate 544,262 of JAKTRP010000001.1, read as the reverse complement.
ACCGCTTTTCGAGCTCACGAGCCGCAGCCACAACGCTGACCATATCTGTTTGGTCAAACAACAAGTAATCGAACTCGACAATGAGTTTGCGAGCCCGTCGTTTGCTGTACGCGTCGAGATCACGCACGACCTGTGTGGCCCCGCGGAACGTCCGCGAAGTAACAACAATCGTTAGCCGCTCCACGCCCGGGCTGGCCGTCTCAGTCTCGTCCATCAACCGCTGGCATATACATTGCCCAAGGTATCCCTGGGCCCCAGTGACAAGGGCGATTTTATGCTCGCCCATCGGGTTCGTTGACTGCGGTAAGGTCAAATCGCTGCACATCGATATAATATAATATAATATACGGCGATGCCAGCCTCGATAAATGAGGGGGAAATGGACAAAGAATGTAACAAAACAAAATAAAAAGGAATAAAAAATATTTCGGACACGCAGCCTCGAATTTTGCTGACACGTAGTGTGTGTATACATAGGTGTGTACACAGTGTGCGTATGTACATATATATGTATATACCATGACATATATGTCAATGTCAGTGTGAATGAATGCACATAACAAATATTGTCAGTTACGCAGTGTAACTCACATACGTCGGCTTGTATACATGGTGCATGTATGTGTGTACATGTAATTGTAGCTCGATTGTATATGTCGTGTATAGTATGTGCGAATTACATATGTCATAGGACGCATCTTAAGTGCGCAGCGTGAAGCGTTCACAAGCGAGCAACGTGGTGCTCGAACAGTTTCCTTGCGTCGACCCACACGCGGGCTTGATCGCGGGCCTTGAGCTCAAGCAACGACGGCAAGAGATCGTGAGAGAACGACTCCGAGGCCTCGCGAGGCAACAGCGTCGGCAAGTGGTCGATGCCAATGACGTCAATGGCGTTGCCGGACTTGATGCCCTTCGCGAGGTACGTCGGCTCGGGGAACGTCGAGCCCTGGTCGACAACGGGCACGGGATTGTTCGGGTTCGTGAAGTCGGCGCTGACGTCAACAATGACGCTGAGCTTGCGGTTCGCGTGCGCATTGATCTGGTCGACCGTCAAAAACGGAGCAATCTTCGTCGTGAGGTAGATGCAGTTCACAAACACGTCGGCGTCCAAGATCTCGTCAAACGGCCCGCCGCGCTTCGTCTCGTTCATGTCCCACTCCACAATCTGCGAGTCAGGAAGCCCGAGCTTGCGGAAACAGTCGACGGCGCCCTTGCCAGACCGGCCAAGCGCACCAATGACCATACCCTTCGGCAACTTGTGGCCGGGCACGCGGTCCAAGTCCTGCTTGATCCTCTTGATGAGCTCGGACTCATTCGCAAACGGCTTCACAGCACCTAGCGGTTTGCCCTCGACTTGGCGAAGGGCCCAGTCCCACACGCCGAGCGCGGCGCCGGCAAAGCCCGCATAGAAGCCGAACGCAGCCACACGGCGGCCGTTCTCGTCTTGCAAGAACTCAAGGTCGTAGAGCACGCCCTTGCCGGCCGGGAAGCGCGCAAGAACCTCCCGCCAGCCGTGCTGATCCTTGTAGCAGTGCGCAAACTGCACATGCTCGTGGATCAATGGGAACGTCTCCTCCTCGAGCTCCTTGAGACCAACAATGATGCGCTCCTTCGGCGCCGTTTTCCAGGAGTGCTCCGGAATGAGCGTTGCTCCAACGGCCTCGAACTCGGCGTCGTCGAAAATGCGCACGGGCGACCGCTCAACAAGTACTTCGTAGCCGTCGGCAATGAGCTTCTTCGTAGTTGAGGGCGTGAGCGCCGAGCGGTGCTCAAAGGGCTTCGTTTCAGACCGCAAATGCAAGGTTGTGTGGGTCATTTTAAGAAAAAACTTACTCGAAAAGTTGGGATATGTACGTCACACAGTGCGTCGGCACACAAACACAGTAATTTAGACTATCCGTACAGTGAGTCACTGCGAAATAACTATGCTCCACAACCACAACCACAGCTCGCTTCGTCTCTGGCACCACTGGCCGTATCATGGGGCAACCGGCGAGGTCGATGGCCGGAGCTTGTAAGCTTGGCGAGCTACACGCGTTGGTGGGTTCTGTGTTGCACCTTGTAAGCGGGCCTGTAAGCTAAGCGGAGGAGGAGTACTATGTCGCGGCGTCAACTGTACAAGTCCGGTAGGGCGCACACGACGTTGTATGGACCTAAAACAGACACGGCAGTAAGTCATTGGACCTACGACTGGGTCGAGCTCGCCACGACGCGCGAGGAGGAGGCGGACGGGCCCCAGCGGGCGAACACGTTCAAGGTCAAGACATGGGTCAAGATCCCCGACGAGAAGTTCGTGCCCATAGACGACGGCGTGCCTGGAGACGAGCTTGCGCTCACGAACCAGATCCAGGCTGCTGCTGATGAAATTGCTGACAAGGAGGCTGCAGAGGCGGCGAGCATTCGTGGAACGAGCGAGGCTCTTGAGTCGAGGCCTGAATCCACCCCGAAAACGAGCGAGCCCACGCCGGATCCAACGCCCGTGCCGGGCCAAACACCTGTGCCGGGCGAAACGCCTGTGCCGGACCAAACACCTGTGTCTGATCAAACGCCTGTGCCCCATCAAACGCCTGTGCCCCATCAAACGCCTGTGCCCGATCAAACGCCTGTGCCCGATCAAACGCCTGTGCCCGATCAAACGCCTGTGCCCGATCAAACGCCTGTGCCCGATCAAACGCTTATGTCTGAGTAGGAAAGGTTGGACTGATTTCAGTTGTGTCCTGTTGTTTCTCCCAGGTCCTTTCATCGTGGACTCCTCGGCCTTGTATTTTAGTCCCCAATAATCTGGCCAGTCTCGGCACAAATTCTCTTGAGAAAGGGCTGAACACTCTATATTTAATGCCACATATATATATATGCAAACTTTTACTCGCTTGGAGTTGGCTGCTTCTTCGTGGGCGGGCCTGCCGCCTCGAAGCCAGGGTCCTCGCGTTTTTCGGCCGACGGGCCTTCTTGCTCGGAGTTTGGGGGCTTTTCCGGCGCATTATCCTGCACGGCGGGTCGTTGTGGGGCTCGGCGTTCGGGCGCCGTTGGAGCAAAGTAAACCGGCGGCTGGAGGATATTGTCCTTGATCGAGACGGGCAAGTCGGCCAACTTCTCCGCGTCGAACGTGACCATGAAGTAGGCACGGCCCCGGCGGGCGAGCCGGTCAGCTTCGTGCAACTTGTTTGCGTCCTCGGTTGTCCATGGATTCTCGATCTCGTCCCATTTGCGCACGGCGTATTCTGCTTGGTACTCGCGCCTCTTTTTCTGCAGCTCAGAAACAGTCCCGAGGTGGCTCGGGTCTGCACCCAAAACAGCCGTCACGAGCGTGTCTTCGGGCAAACTAGACATGAGCCGGCGTACTTCATCGTCAAGCTTTCCGGAATCACTTAGGGAACAGCACACAAGGCCGGCGCCTGCAGAAATGGCCTTCACGGTTGTGTCTACACATTTAGCAGCGTCGGGCTCTAAAATGTGGTCCGCAGAGCCGAGCGCGTCCCAAGACGGGAGCTCGGGGCCAACAATTGTTGTTTTCAACCCCGAAGCAGATAAAACGCTCGAAATGGCGGGGTGGCGCAGGCGCTCGTTGCCGAACTCAATGCCGTTTTCAAGAATCGCCTTCACGAGCTGCTCGCACGTCCGCGCATCCTCGGTCGGATCGTGGCCATGCACGGCAGACTGCTGGATGTCGCGGCCCAAAAACACCTTTGCGAGGTATTTCAGCGAGCACCGGTACGGAAGACCGCGGTAGTGCGGGTAGAGCAGCACCGTATCGACAATGCGGTCGTGCTGGACTTGCAGCACTTTCAAGTCGTTATCGAGAGAATGGCCAATGAGGTAGTCGGACTTCCCAATGTGCGCGCGAAGCCACGCTTGCACGTCCTCGAGCGTAAAGGTTACGTCCTTCAGCATCTCGGGAGTGATGCCCGAATACGGCGTTAAGTAGTTCGTGATCTCGACTGCAGGCTTCACGAGCTCGTCCATGAGAACCTCGCCGTCGGCAAAGCGCACAACAGCTACACGAGTCAGGACCGACGTCGTGCCATTCAAGCACATCTCACAGTCAATTGCGTAGGCGTCGCCAGTACCCTCTTGACCATCGAGCTTCAGTCCTTGTTGCGGGTACCCGCGGCTCGCCAAAGTCTCTGCCGAGGCCATAGCTTGCTCGAGCGTGCATGCTGCTGTTTTCACGGGCTTGCGGTCGAACTTATGCATGTCCCTTTTCCCGGCCTTGCTGGACCTGTGCAGGCGGCCTATCTCCTCCATAGGGTGCATATAACTATTGCAAGCCAGCGTCGTTGCTCCGTACGCAAACTTTTCGTCCAGCGCCGGGACCGCCCGCGGTAAATGCAACACGACCCATTTCCTTACAGCGCTCATTTTGTGGATATAAATGAACTTTGTGTCCATCTTCTGGTCTACAAGACACTGGAGACCCAGCTTTCTGACTTCTGAAACCGGCAGCAGCATCGGCTCGTTCCATGATCGCCCTTTAACAATGATGGCCGGCCCTCGTAAACTCTTCTTGACTTTACCTTTGCCCATATTTCCCCATGTCTCTTGGTTTGTGGTATCAGATTTTGGTGGTGTTTATGTATGTAGTGACTGTGTGGGAGTGTGTTGCATAGTCAAGGTTAAGGTCGGGACGGACCCACGCATATACAACAAACACGCAGACGCACACACGCACACGCACACGCGCACACGGGGGTCCGCACCTGTAAACAAACTTTTTCTCCACTGTAAACAGCACACGGGCACCTAAAAAAGAACGCTTACAGTTGCTAGAATATGGCTCAAGTAGAGGAACTAAGGCAATGGCAGAAATCGGCGATCGAATCGCACATGTACTCGACGGCGGAACTCGTCGGAGACAAAATCCTGGCTATGAGCGGGCACCCCGACGACGCGTACTGGCTCGCGCAAACCTACTACGGAATGGGCGAGTTTCTAAGAGGTTCTGAACTCATTCTACGGCACTCGTTCGAGCAAGAAAGCCCGAAATGCCGGTACATTGCAGCCCTCTGCCTCATTCAAGCCCAGGAGCTCGACCAAGCGCTCGCGTTGCTAACGAGTCCGATGAGCCTGCCCCCCTCTGTAGGTTCGGCCGGAAGCGAGGCGTCTAATTCTCAAATCATGGTTGTACCGGACCCCGTCTCACTGCCCGGAAGCAGGAGCACTTCCTCAAGCTTGCAGCCGAACCACTTGAACGGTGGGGCCACCCCTTTTGGAGGTTCTCACAACAACAATGTCCACAATGCCCCACTAAGTAACAACCGGATCCGTGTTTTGAGCACGAGCAGCTTAAAGGCCGCGGATGGTCGAGGCACGCGGTCAATCAGTACGGGCAGCCGCGTGAGCATGATCCTTCCCGAGCTTGAGGAAGACTCAGCAACGCACATTGGCACAGCATCCCACAAACCAGAAAGGACCGAGCTCAACGGCGTGTTTGTTGATGCGCTTCTTCAGTTTCTGTTGGGCAGAGTATACACGCTGCAGTCGAAGTTCGCACTTGCAAAGGACGCGTACATAGCAGCACTGCGAACCGACGCGAGGTGCTTTGATGCGTTTGCGCAGTTGCTCAAGTACCATGCGCTCACGCCAAAGGAAGAGTGGACACTGCTTGCGTCCCTCGACTTCTCGCGTGTCGAGGCCGACCTCGGTCGCAGTTTGTATGCCCTGCGGCTTTCCGTCGTGTCCCACAACGACGATCTTGCCGATGCAGTCGACAACCTTGTCGAGGCGTACCAGATTCCCGAAAACAATGGCGATATTCTGGCGGCGCGGGGCAACACGGCCTTTGCCCGCGGCCAGTTTGCGATTGCAAAACAGCTCTACGAAGAGGTTTTGGCCGAGGACGCGCAGAACATCTCCGTGTACGCAAACTACGTGACGTCGCTGCTCGAGCTTGGAGCAACGAACGAGCTTTACAAAATAGCCCATGAACTCGCGCTTGTCGCCCCCGATGCAGTCGAGACGTGGTTCTGCATTGGCACGTACTACTTGGCCATTCAGCGAATCCCCGAGGCGCGCCGGCACTTTTCGAAGGCAAGTTTGATAGATCCCGGGTACTCAGAAGCATGGCTTGCGTTTGCACGAACGTTCGTCGAAGAGTCCGAGCACGAGCAGGCCATCACGGCGTTCAGCACACTTGCACGGCTGTTCCCCGGCTACCATTTGCCGTACGTGCACATCGGCATCCAGCATTTGCAGCTTTTCAATCTTGGCCTCGCCGAAAAATACTTGGCCACTGCTGCAGACTTGTTTGATGAGGACCCACTGCTGCTGAACGAGCTCGGCGTTGTTTACTACCACAAGCACGAGCTGCAGCGCGCGTCCCAGGTTCTAGAAATGGCGCTGCGAATCTCGGAGAAGTCCGGTAATGACATGAGCATGCAGATCAGCATAAAGGCGAACCTCGCGTACGTGATGCGGCGCATGGATCGGTTCAGCGAGGCCCTCGCCATCTTCGAGGAAGTGTGCCGGCACGCCCCGCTGGACTCAAACATTCTCGCTGCCATGGGCCTCTGCCTGCTACAAATGAATGAAAGCGAGCGAGCCACCGAAAAGCTTGCGCTTGCGCTTGCCATCACAAGAGACGACCCCGTGGCCAACGACTTGATGAAACGCGCCGTGCAGGCCACGGCAGAAAACTTCGACGTCGCCGCCTTCGCAAGCGAGAACGCAAAGTACATACACCGACCCCGCGTCGAGCTTGATTTCTCAATATGAGTTAGTGGCCTCTACATGCATCAGCTCTACATGCATCACATAAAAAACTATTTATATATACGTCTGCTATACACAGATAATCTACACAAGTGAATAGGCGTGCACTTCTAGCAGATTGCGGAGTTTGTTAGGCCTACAAAATCCCGGAAAGAATGCTGTCGAGATCGAACTCCTTGGACCATGTTTGCACTACCTCGACCTGTTTCGGCTCAGAGGACTCTTCAGGAGCCGGGGCCCAGCCGGGTATTCTTCCGCTTGCCCAGTCGTTCACGATCGTTGAGGCTGCGCCCCGCAAATCGGCAACGCCGCCGCGGTTCAGGCGGCCCATGCTCCGGCCAACGTGAACAAGGACCTGCGTCATGAAGTCGTCAAAGTTGACCTGCATCAGTGGCGGGAGCCCGTAGTGCTTGGAGAACATCTCGAACTGCTCGGGCTGCTTCTGGAGCCTCTTCACAAGCTTCGCCGCGGCCGGCCGGCAGTCGTCTACGTATCTCGGGGGCATGGCATTCAGAAGGATGAGGCGTGCCTGCTCGTCAACGGGGTTCTTCGGCTTCCCGGCTGAGGTCGGGAACGCAATGCCGGGGCTGTCGAGAACGGCAAGCTTGCCATCAATCTTGACTCGGCGGACATCGGTCGTCACGCCGGCCTGGGCACCAACGGGGCACGCGCGGCCACCGCCGTGGTGGCCAAGAAGCGCGTTGATGACGGACGACTTGCCCACGTTCGGAAACCCAATGACGCCAACAATGACCTGGCGGCCGAGGTTTGCTTGCGAAGCCCACTTCTTCAGCGCTTGCAGAGTCGCAGCAGCCGTGCTCGAGCGAGACAAGTTGTTCGGGTGGTCAAAGACATGCGCGTTTGGTGCTGCTGACGACGCGTTTATGGGGATCGTTGGGAACGACTTTTTCAGGTACTTCACCCACTTCTGGATAACTTCCGTGGGCACAAGATCGATTTTGTTCAACGCAAACACGATTCGCTTGCCAGGGTGCTGCAGCACGGCCTCCTCGACTTGCTTCGAGCGCGTGCCGAGCGGGTTTCGCGCATCAAGAACGTAAACAATAATGTCGCACGAATCAAGGACCTGCTTGAAATATTTGTCGAAGGCCTTGCGTGACGAGTCTTGGCGCATCTCCTCGAAAACCGTGTCGAGGCCGCCCATGCTCTCGCCAATCTCGCTGTCGTCTGAATCGTCCATCTCGTCGTCAAGGTCTGCGTCATCTCCAGAGTAGTCTGCAGCGGCCTGCTGTACGGAGCTCATCAAGGCGCCAAGACGGTCCTGTTTGTCGGCCATGTCCTGCTGGGCCTCGAGCTGCTCGAGATCCTCGCTCGTAGCACCGCGCGAAATGGCGGCCTGGCGAAGCTGCTCTTTTCGAGCCTCTCTAGCTTCCATATCTGCAATCTTTTTCGCCTCAATTTCCTCCAAAAGCTGGCCCTTGTATGGGAACGAGTTAGGGATACCCGGGTCCTTGGGATGCCTAGACTTCCATGTAACGTCCTTTTTCGCAAGTTTCTTTTCTTTTCGGTTGTGGGCAGAAATCTTCTTCGCAATTCCCTTCTGCAGCCTCGTGCTCTTCCGTTTGGATTGAGGCTTCCGAACCTTCACCATATTATGCAGTGTATGTGTGTGTGTCTATGTATGTGTGGGCCCACGCTATTGAACTTTTTGCAAAAAAAGTTTCTGAGATAATAAAAATGTGGGTAAGGGCGTAAGGCACACTAGGCCTACCTACCTTAGGCGCGGTAGTTGTTTTGTATGCCATAAGGCCACCCGCGGTGCACAGCTCGTAAGCCGTTTCTGCTCCAAAGCCGTGCTCGCTAAACAAGTGTGCAAGCAGGGGGGTGGAATCAAGCCCTGACGTTCTCTGTGCATCTTGGCTTTTTTAAAGCGAACAACAAATAGAAGAGAACAGACTGGCACACTTTAAAAGCTAAAAGCAAAACCATTCGGCTGGCACGGATTAACAGCTCATGGTATGGGATTTCTGGGTGTAAACACTAGGAAGCCATCCTCTTTGAAACAAAGAGGCTCAAAGCGCTTCAAAGCCGACCCGGCTTCGCATGCCTCGTCTCGAAACAGCCCGCTCTCAGAAGCACCCTCGTCAGTGGGCTCGAGCAGATCTTCAACGCCAGCACTTGCTGAACCGCTATGGACGGAGGACGATTTCGACGTATGCTTGACGCCAATTGAACGGCTCCCGCGCGAAATTCTGGAGTACATTTTCGTGTTAAGCGCGAATTTCAGTCTCCCTCAGAGCTCGCTTGCATTGGCCCAGAAACTCTCGCGAACGTACATGCTCGAGCTCGCTCTTGTACGAGAGCAGATCAAGAACTACGGTGGTCATCTGCCTACGTTTGTAGCAAAATGGCCGTTTGTAACCGCTGAGTTACTGGCAGGCTTGAATTTCAACGGATTTGTGGGCGTGAAAAGCAGCAATGGCGATGCGGACCCGTTTGTGCCCCTTGTTGTTGAGAAGAAGGCCGCCGACGATGCCGAGTCGCTAGCCCTCGCCGCTTTCATGATCCAGCGGGGCTGTAAAGTCGAAGACAGCATCCGCATGTACAATTTGCTAGCTGATGATGACCGGTGGAAGGCAATTGAGATGATGGCCGCGAACCAGCAACGTGCCGAGGGACAAATCGTTGTGCGTGCCCTTCGAGCGGGCCAAGGCGCCGAACTGGCAATCCAACTCCTTCGACTTTCGCGCAACGTCCACAATGATTGGACGCAGATCTGGAGCCTGCAACAGGCCGCACTCGAGGCACATGTTCCTGAAGTAAGCACGTATCTCAATTCTGGTTGACGGCAGCTCATGCATGGCTTTATCGAATCTTTCGAGCATATTTATTTATATTTATCTAGCGAGCATTCCTGCTCTCATATTCCGCTACTTTTTTGTGTGTTCTCTATGATTCTTGCAACTAAGCACGCGTATGTCGTACGCATCATCATGTCGTACGTATCATACACTATTATATACTTAACTTTACTTGAGTATCATGACGCAAAGTAGTACTCTGAGAACCAGGGATGATGCAATGCGTCGCGTGCAGAAATCCGAGCCTCGGGCTGTACCTGTAGAAGCTGCCGCAGTAGGTCGTGGCCCACGGCATCGAGCTGAGGGAGCAGGGCAACAAGGTCCTGAGCCGGGTGCAGGAAGAATCCCGGGTTGTAGTTCGGCAGTGAAGAAATTCCGGGCCACGTATGTTCTGTTGGCGTACCCATGAGCTTAAATATGCGCTGGAGTTGGTCCTCGTTCGAGGTTCCTGGGAACAGGGGCTTCCCAGTCAGCATCTCGGCCATAATGCACCCCGTGGACCAAATGTCAATGCTCGTGTTGTAAGTGCGGGAGCCAAGCAACACGTCTGGTGCACGGTACCACAACGTGACGACCTCATTGCTGTATGTATTCACGGGGATGCCGAACGCTCTTGCCAAGCCGAAATCAGCGAGCTTTAACACACCCTTGTGGTTGATGAGCAGGTTTTGAGGCTTGAGATCACGATGCAGCACGCGGTTGTCGTGGCAAAACATGATCCCCTTCAGTAGCTGGAACATGAATGCTTTGGTTTGTTCGAGCTCGAGCGCTCCGCGGGCGCCGTGGTTGTCCATGTATTTCTTGAGGTCCTTGTCCATGTACTCAAACACAAGGTTCAGCTTGTTCTCAGTATGAATGACATCGTACAGGGTCACAATGTTTTCGTGCCTCAGCTCCTTCATCAATGAGATCTCACGAATTGCCGTCGACGGGGTTCCCTCCTCGCTATCGAGATTGATTTCCTTGAGCGCCACTACCTGTCCCGTCTCTGCATTACGGCCCTTGTACACCGTAGCATAAGTACCCTCGCCTAGTTTCTCCAGTTGCTGGAACTGCGAAGAACTCATTTATCAACCTTGGGGCGAACGCACTCTTTCAACCGCTGAACGAAGTGGAAAGACACGCGCACGGCCTGTGTTTCGAACCCCTAACCCATGAACGGGCCCATGTGGCTCTTCCCCAGGTCCACGAATCCGTGTAACCACAGAGACGCTCCTCCTCAATATTCTCTCATAGGGCCCGATCAATTGATTATGGTCCAGTAAATTTGGATAGACATCACAGTATTTCAGCGCCAAAGACTTCCCATCCAATGGCGCTTCCTGAGTCGATGGAGAAGTCGATGGAGAAGTCGATGGTTTCACAAGGCTAAATGCAGTCGGATGGTTTCTGTAAGTTATCTAGACCTATAATCTTGGTTTGTAAAGTACCGTCCTGGCGGAATATTGAAGCAGTCCGCTAATTCTTGGCCTGATCGATTTAAGGAGTATACCAGAAGCAGTGAAACCCCGGAAGCAGTGAAATCAATCACGTTGCTTTGAGGTAAGGCATGCTCAATCGGCAAAATCTTATAGATGGTACAACAAAAGAGTTGATTATCTCTACGGAATTTACGGAATTTCATTACTTAGGCATATTTGATTAAGGTCACATTTTCTCTCCATTGGGGCGTGAAGTGTGCTGTCGGCTAGATAAATACTGCGGAGGCATGGCGTATGTTAATTCCACCCGAACATTCAGTACATATACGTATGGGATTTGAGAATATAGCCTATGAGATAAACTAAAGAAGTGAAAATGCTCATTGCACGCCTGAATTCGGAATATTTGCGGCGTGAAGAAACTTACACCTGTAGGGTTCTGGGCCATTTAGCTCAAGCAAGCGCTTCGAGACACGCTAAACAACTCATTGCGTGGCTGCCCTGTTGGCAATCCCTGAGGTGGGCGCTCAAATACTCAGTTAGGAAGTACCCACACTACTTCGCGGATTCCTGAAATATAGGCGACAGTCCACCGGGAATTGAGGGGCTTGTTCAGTCGCAGTCTCACCGTCTCGAGTGCAAGACAACAGGTCTGTAAAACGGGCCACAACGGTCTTAGGGTGTTCTGGCATGCAAGTCCTTATCTGTTTTAACAGGTTATTTAGCTCAAAAGTCATGGTAGTTCAAGTTGGCAATTAGTCGGTTTGTATTTCTTAGCTTTTTTTCGGAAAGTGTACGAATAGAAAAGAAAATAAATACGATTACTGTACAATGGATAGTATCATCTAATTCTTCGATCTCTTCCGCTTCTTATTCTTTTGTCTACGGCCAATTGCTGGGTTCCCGCGCTGCTCCGCAGCTGCGGGAACTTCTTTTTCTGCAAGCTTCGCATTAGCTGCCTCCGTCGCCTTCTTAGCTTCTGAGATTTCATCGGCTTTCATTTTCAAGCTCTTTTCTTTCGCGCGATATTGTCTTTCGCGTTGGCGTCTCACAACTTGAGCATTCTCGATAGCGAACTCAACAACAAGCCTCCGAGCCTTGTCCTGCTCCACCTGCTTATCACCTGCTGCAATTTCTTCCTTTGAGACGGGGTGGGCATTCAACCACCGCAGAGCCATGAGAGCTGCTTTATGATTGCGCATTTCCAAAAACCCATAGCCACGGCTTCGGCCAGACTGGCCGCTGCCTTTCAACTCCTGAATGATTTTCGCTTGCTTCACAACGCCGTGCTTCTTGCTGCTAGCCGACTCTCCTCCGAGCGACTCCTGGTAATGTATACTGCGCATGACCTCTTCCTTCGTAAGCGGTTGTCGCTTCTTTTCACGCACCTCAGTCGCAAATTGAACAATGGCCTTGCGGCCTAATGCTTTCAGGGCCTTTTCGTCCATTGCTCGCGGAAGGTTTCGGATGGCGAGTCGTGTCATGCTGAGATGCAGCGATGGGTTCTTGGACAGTTGCTGTCTACGCAGTTTGTAGCTCTGTTCTCTTATCTCCATTTCAGATTTCGGAATGATCTCGGAAAGCTTTGAGCCCGGTGCCACGCGTCCCTCGTTCAACAGAAAGAGTCGGCGCTTATCCTTCTCTCGGGGTGCTTTCCCGAGCGCTTCAAGCCTCTCGTTCGATTTCTTCTCGGCCAGATGCTCAGCCGTGTCTCGCTTCACGGCTCGGGATATGTTGAGAACGCGGCCTTCGTATACGTAGGCAGGATCCACATCGTCTGGAACAAGCAACGACGAGGAGCTGACCTCGGGCGAATTGGCAACGCACTTTTCACAATCGCCGAGTTGCTTGAACGCAACGAAAGCGGTACCCTTGGGATAGTTCTTAACCTTGTCCATGACCGGCAGAGCGTAAATGACGGGTCCGAACTGCTCAAAGTGTTCCTTTAAGCTGTCACTAGTCGCATCATATGGAACGTTTCTCACAAAAACCGTGTGTTCATTGTCCACTCTTCGTTTTTTCGCAGCTGGAGGAGTCGTGTCGGGAGTCTCCACATCGTCTTCCTCATCTACCTCCTCGTCTTCCTCCTCGTCAGATTGCTCAATTGCGTCAGACATATGGCTGATCTCGGCATCGCTGTCCTCGTCACCACTCTCGTTTAGTGCCGTGCTCAAGTTCTCTGCTTCAGCTTCATCCTCGCTCTCCTCCTCATCTTCATCTTCATCGCTTGACGACTCACTTGCGGCATCGTCGTTCCCAGCACTCGTCTTACCGCTCAGCCACTTAGACTTTTCCAAAGCCAAGGAAACGTCGACTTTGCGCCCGTGGATCTTCAGTTCCTTAGATTCCTCGACGGCTCGTGTCGCATGCTTTTTACGCTTCATCGTGACAAAAGCAAATCCAGACATTTTATTGTTCGAGCCACGGGGTATGTAGGCCTCGGTCACTTTACCAAATTTCGAAAATGTTTTGACCAATTCGTCTGGGTTCCGAAGAGACCAGGGGCAGTTCCGTACAAGTAAACGTGGTCGGCGTTTCAGCTTCTCGGGTTCTGCCGTTGTGGCAGCCTTTTCATCTCCACGCTTCCTTGGCTTGGCAATATCAATATCTAGGTACCGACCGGGCTGTATAGTGACCTTGCTGCCCTCTTCCTTAGCAGCAGTTGCATCCTCCAATGATGCAAATGCAACAAAACCGAAACGTTTGGACTCGCCCGTCTCCTTGTCCGTCACAACAACTGCATGTTTCACGGGAGCAAAGTCCGAGAAAAATTCGCCGAGCCGATCAGATGTGACCTCGGCGGGAATTGAACGAACGAAAAGCTCTGTGCGAGGCCGTTCGTCAGTTCTGCTCATCTTGGGCTTCCTTTTCAATACGTGCAGGACCCTTGAAACTTTTTTAAATCCAGCCCATATCACCAGACGTCGACTTCGGTTATGTAATCTTTTTGGTATGGGGCAAGGTTAGTCCACTAAAGTCTACAATATTTAGGCTTAAGGCACGGCAATGGTCAATGGAATTCAAACAGGATATGGAATCCTGGTTTTTTTTTGGTCATAATTCGTAGTTGTACTTGCCTCTCAAGCTTCCAGCAGTTTCAGGATTTCTGGATTCGGGGATTTCAGTTTAGGCAAGAGCTCTTTCGCTTTCTCCACATGCCTCGTTTTAATGTACATGTGTATCTTGCTCTCCACGGAAGCCTCGGAGATTAAGTCGACAAAGCGGGCTGCATAATCCATGCTTCCTGCTTCAAAACAAGCATTGAAAAATGGCTGATAGCCAATCGGCGACTTTTTGGACTGGCCGAAGTCCCATACCCCGACGAAATCACGCTTGTCGACTAAAGCGCGAATCCGCAGCCACCAAAACTCTCGATCACTTATTCCCAGTTTGGCTCGTAGTTTCTGAGCTTGCGACAATTGTGAGATCTTTAAGAGGGCGCTAATCGTGTCTGAAGCGGATTTGCCGACGATTTCAATGCCAACGTCGTTTTCGAGTTGTCTTTGTATGCTCAGTAGGTCGGCCCAATTCCCACAGGCCCGACTTTCAGGCTGTGCCCGTTTATTAAGGCCACTGAATTTGCTTTCCAGAGCCCTGATCATTCTTTCTTTTGCTAATGGGTCCCCTGTCTCGGATATGTCTTCGAATTCAAGCTCAAGGCTCCTTTGCCGTAGGTCCATATGGTAGAGAAACTCATGGAGCTGGTCCCTGGAGTCTGTGTTCAGCCGAGCAAGCTGGACTTTGCGCTCAACCGCTACGGGATTTCCGCCAATTACGCGCATTAGCTGAGGAAGCGGCAACTGCTCTGTCAGAATCATAAGAGCGTAGTCGACTAGGTATGGGTCACCGGACTGTACAGCCTGCTCTAGAGCTGATTGGGCAGAATTCATTTCTAGGAGCAGCATCACTCTGTCATTGGCAACAGGTTCGTTCTCCAATAACTTGAATGCCAAGTCTTGCCGACCCTTCTCCATAGCACGCAGCGCCATCTTCGTTCGTGAATATGTGGTGAGCTTACCCATTCTCGAATCGATTTGGGCCAAGAGCTCGGTATCATCACTCTTGTCCGCGCTTTGGATCAGCGAGCATGCCCATTCTATGTAAATAGGCTCGACGGGAACGTGAGTCAATTGCGCAATGGACACAGCCTCCGTCCAGAATTCGCGAAGCTCGAGACGGCGCAGAAGGCGAGCAATCCCGAGTTCCTCCAACTGCTTATTGGTCAAGAAAAACGGGCACGTCGTTAGCGACCGCAAGCTATTGAGAATTCTTAATCTTGTCAATGCCGCCAAGTAGCGAGAGCTGTCGTAAGCTTCCAGCATTGACTTCCCAAAAAGCGCCGCACGCAGTAACCTTTTTTGAGCTTTTGGCTCTAGCTCGAGCAATGCGGCACCTATGCAAGTATCAACTGCTTTAGATAACTGTCTCGGTTCGAACAGCTTCACTGTCTGGTCAGGGCGTGGAGAGCCGGCATCAAGCTGGTCGACACAACTGTAGAGAACGGCTGAAGGCGTCAACGAGCCAAGTTTGAAGATCTCTTCCGTTTGTGGTAACACAGAAACTAGCATGCTGTGGTTCTTGGCTCCCAGAACCCTGAGACCATCAATCTCTGGAACAAACGCTATCTCATCATCCTCAAAATAAGTAGTTGCGGGTGGTGCCAGTGCTCCTGGTCGCAAGCTCAAGATGTCAGCCTCTCCGTCCCCAGTGTAAAGCGCAATAGCATCGGATCCAATCCACCATAAGCTTTTGTGGCTGTTCGCCGAACTCGTCTGAAGCAAAACTTCATGGAAGTCGGATGGGTAGACGGTAATGTTCTTCCCCCCGTCACTAAATGCGATGCTCAAATTATTAGGGCTCGCAGAAACAAGCCCCACGGGAACCTGATCAGCGACTATGCGGTGCGAGGAGGCAGTCAATTCGGAGTCAAATAGATGCACTTGGCCACTCGCGTCTACCAGAATAATTCCCGCTGCTTGCCCGACTTCGCTGTTCTTTTTCAATGTGTGCCAGCCGCGTACCGGAGAACTGAGTCGGGCACCCAGTTCTAGAATCTGGTGCCTCAACTCTGATTCCGAGTACCGCACAACCGAGGCTAGCCTGAACGGGCCCTCATCGCCATCATCAGTAGGGCTTCCTGACGATAAGTGGGCTACACAGTCGTCATTTGAGAGCAAAAGAGCTTCTATACCATGATGAATGTGCAACTGCAAGAAATTTTTACCAAACTCTGTGTAATAACGGAGCAATCCAGGCTTCGTGGCAATAATTACGGTCTCGTCCTGCAGTATTTGCACATCAGCAACTGGCCCGAAATCGAGGTCTATCTTGCCCAATTGAGATCCCTCAGATCCGTAAAGAACGAGTTGTTTCTTGCGAGTCGCAAACCCCGCATCGCGCCTCACAACCGCATCTTCCCGGTCCCAGACAGCTATCACTCCTCCGCAAGGTGCGGCCCGTATATGGTTATGAGCTACACGCACATCCCATCGCATAGCCACAAAGTCCAATGTTTGGAAAAAGTGGCCCCCGACTCGCTCCCAGCTTAGAGTGCGTCCCATGCTGGTTCACTGTGCTCAAGCTCGGCAGTGTTGGCAACAGTGGTGCGTGTACGTGTGTGTATGCGCTATGTGAGGTGGTGGTGTTGATGATAATGGTGTAAGGTCTGCTGGGAGGAGGAGTATGTGAGGAGAGAGGGCATGTGTGGGCGTGACTACCCTCTGCCTCTTATCCTGCTCTATTAGATGCAAACAGGCGTGTGTATTGACAACATTCTATGAAAAACTGAGTTCAGTTTCTGTCATGCGTAAATAAAGTTAAATAAATAGATACTCGATGGGTTGCTAGATGGCCCACTCATGCTAGGCTCAATTCACGTTCTCAAAGGAAAAGTGGAACCTTCCAGCGAGAATGCCATTATTTTCCCCTTTCATTTCCATGCTCACCGCACCTGCAACGCTCTTCTCCATCTCATTGGTCTCGGGCTGTGCATGATTTTTGCTGGCAACGATAGGACTCGACCAGCTGTCAGAGTACCTCTCTGACCCAGATGAAGAGGACTCTCTATCAGATCCACGTTCGTGCATGTCTTTTAGCAACTTGGCGGCTACAGGGTATGCGAGTCGCTCAAGGTCCTCATCCATACTGTCCCTAGCAGATGCGGAACCACAAGATGCGGCAGAACTCTGTGCAGCGCTAGGATCCTGTGAGGCGCTTGGAACTTGCGAGGTGCTAAGACTTTGCGCGTTCGGGGGAATATACGGGGCAGTAAGAAATTGATTAGCCGCCGGCGCTCTGGGCACTACATTTTCGGGACCGGCCGGGCTGCCAGCTGAGCGGCCAGGAGCAAGTTGCGAGACGTCTATTACTACTCGGCGCTGGCGGTCCGGGGGAAGCCGGCTATTTTGGATTGCCATATTGAACAGGTCCTGGTCTTCCAGAGGCTCATTAGTTTCAGCATCACGCACGGGTTGTCGAGGCAGATCGGATTGAGTGCCATGATCTTCGCCGTCTCGCGCATTGGTCTCAGGCCCCTGCGCGTCTCGCTCTTCAGTCTGTTCTCTGAACGAGGATGCAGCAGAATGCACAGGTTGGCGGCACGTAGGACAGCTCGCAGACCTCTTAATCCAAGATGCCAAGCACGCCGTGTGCATTACGTGCCCACATCGTAGTTTTCTTGCGGCCTTACGTTTGTGGCCGGCATCAGCTAGAAGCATCTCGTCGCGACAAATGACACAGGTGTTGTCTCGTTGAAGCTCTTCAGCACTCGGCGAGAGTGTGAACCTGTCCATGTCCGATTGCGCCCGCAGCACCTTCCGCAAGCCATCAACATTGCGGAAAAGCTTGAAAGCACGGCCAAAGAAAGACCATGAGTCACTGTACCAAATGCCGAATGTAAGCACGAGTTGGATGTGTCCGTACATGGCGAGAACAGAGGCCGACACGCGGACAATCTGCGTGAGAAGTGCAGACTGTTCCCACTCATTCTCATCCTCATGGTGATAGAGATAGTGCAGACTGAAAATATTGATAATGAGCTCTCCACAAAAGGCAATTGACATTTCGACAAGGTCAATGAGGAAAAACGAAAACAGAGTCAGCGTAAAATCGCGCTCTCGGAACCTTGTCAGCGCAATTCCACACACGACAACGTCTATTAATAACAGCGTGAAACAGAGCACAGCAAGCTTGAACACACCGAAAAGAAACGAAAAGCGCATATTACTGGGGTCATGAGCTTGCAACGCACGCACTCGTGAGCGGCATACACAATGCAGAACCAAAACAACGAGCACAGATATCATGCAAACACCGAGGTTATACGGGTTTACGTAGACCTTGGAATTGAAGGTCCCCCAATAAAGCAGGCTATTACACAGAAACAGCCATCCGCGTTGATATACCGTCTGTAGTTCCCCATTGTTCAAATCCCGCAAAAATATGGCCACAACGAGTTTCGACCAAATGGCAGTAAGCATACAGGCGAAGTTTATGACAATACACGCTTTCACGGCGGAGTCCGCGACTCCGACAAGTGCGCTGAAGTAGTTAGGATATACTAGCAGCGTTTCTGCTACCATTGCTGTGAACAGCATGGTAGACACCCAGCAATAAGCCCAGAACCTCATTGCTACGTGGCTAGTCTGGAGAGAGTTGTTGACCAACGGGCTTAGGTGGGAGTCGTCGTGTCTGCTGACTTATGCTCAACGGCCCACACTGTGGAGGGAGCCAGTGGGGCATTTAGTCCTCCGCGAATACAGCAAGGAGAGCTCAGGATATCGTTTATTGAGAAGGCACTTCGAGCTATGTAGAGACCTCAATCTTGAGATTTTTATGCGCATAGTAGCAAATAACTGACCGGCCACTAGTTGGCCAGAACGCTGCCTACATGTGCAGATAGCGGGACAGTGAAGGGTGAGAAGCTGGCCGTCCACTTTTTTGTTTTTTGATGCATAGAACATATCTCGGTCTTTAGTCTCATGCGCTCTATTGTGTGTGCATGCTGGTTGATTCACCGATCCCTTATGCGCGAGGAGTCTGCTTATCAAGCCACTTTCCGTATCGGGAGATGCATGAACCTACATACGCCAAGTGAGGTTACCCGCGTCCGCGCTGGACTTTAATCCACTCGATGGTCACCCCCAGAAAAGTTTATACTGCCAAAGAAAAAGACCGGATATTAAGCAACCCCTACCGTTTAGTAGCCGCATATGAACGACAGCCAGACCGGCCAATTATAATGGAAGTGAGGTACGATCCTCGAATAGAGGAGATATGCCTTCACGATAAAAGCATGCTGGATGAGTGCGAGGGCAATTTCTTTCTGCTGAAAATCCACTATCGGCAATTTGTTTTCAACACAAAATGCTTTAGATGGGATGGATATATGCTGTATCCTGACTTGGTCGACTTGTTTAACCACCTTATTGAGGAGGTCGGAACATCTGACCCATTGATTGTTCGCTTAGCGGTCAAAAAGAACGGAGAAGTAAACATAAAAATTACCGAGGCGGAACGTGTGGAAACTATGCTCGAAGCTTTGCTAGATCATATGGCTCTCGAAGAGTTCCATATGCTTACGCACCCAGAAGACAAAAAGAAGAGAGACGAGGAAGAAAACGAAGGCGAGGTTCACAGCCATCCGAAGGACTCCACTGAGGTTGAGGACAATATTCCAGAGGATGATGCACATTTATTCCCCTTCAATTCGAATCGAACACCAGACCCTCGAGATGAAGCATCCGAATTAGAGCGCCTTCGAAGGCCAGTACCTTTGAATCCTGATTTACCGCATGGTGCAGAACAGGTCAGGGAAGCTC
This sequence comes from Starmerella floricola, assembly GCA_030579735.1. Classification (NCBI taxonomy): domain Eukaryota; kingdom Fungi; phylum Ascomycota; class Dipodascomycetes; order Dipodascales; family Trichomonascaceae; genus Starmerella; species Starmerella floricola. The sequence continues at coordinate 524,492 of JAKTRP010000001.1, read as the reverse complement.
TTCTCTCTAAGCCTGGTCCCTTTCATCTCAAACCCTCTCAGCCTGGTCCTTCTCAACATAATCCTGCTCAGTCTGCTCCTGCTCAACCTTTCTTTGCTCATGCTGCTCCATGGCACCCTGTTTATGCTCAACCTGGTTATGCTCAGCCAAGTGTGTTTCAGCCTGGCAATTCTCAGCCTGGAATGTTCCAGCCTGGTAGAGCTCAACCTGGCATGATTCAACCTGGTTTGGTCCAAACTGAAATGATTCCCCCTGGCATGTTGCAGTCCGGTCCGTCTGCGTCTACTCTTGTGCAGCAAAATGCCGGGTATATGCTGTATCCGCCCAGTGTTCCAGGTATTGGTGGCGAGATGGATCCTTCTCACCCCAGTGCATGGGATGCAGGGGTCTATGACGGTACGTACGGGGTCAATAATGAACCTGCAGCTACGGAGTTCAATCAAACCTTTCTCGATGATGGCGCTCACAACATACTAGAAGGTGCTACCCCAAGTGGTGGCGACACCCTGTCAGATATGCCGGCAGCAGATGATAAAGTTGACAAGTCATCCGAAGACATAGAGTACAAGCTAGAGCTGCCCGACTCGCATTTAGACTATTTCGTCGTGCGGCTCGATACACAGGGCTCTCTCCCGTGCTTCGCAACAACCTTTCCTGCTGAGGATACAAGGATCATAGATGCATCCATTAATCGCGCTATGGATGCTTGCATACCTTCAGGTCCTGCGACTTCAGCAGCTGAAGACGACTCGGACTCGGACTGGGAGGCGTTGGCAGAGGAGCCAACTCAGCCGCACAGAGGAGTCGGGGAAGATGACACGGCAGAGGAGGAAGACGAAAGTGCGGACGAGTCCTATGCCGAAGGCCAGGTAGTAAAAGAAGAAGAGCCCACTTTGTTTGGAAAGGGCCCATTCCCAATTTCCAAGAGCGTCAATGAGATAAAGGAGAGAATTCTGGCTGAGTACGTTAGAAAGGGCCCGAATGTGATGAACGGCAAAACCGTGTTGCCCCTGATGTATAATCCAAAACACGAAGTAATGTCGTGCGGGGAGTGGGTCGTCATATTCTGCCGCAATGGCAGGTGGTATACTCCGCACACCTCGTCTGGGTGTCGGCTTGATCCGCTACGCACGTTTTTGTTGAAACACCAAGTGGTTTATGAGGCAGCGCTGCTCATACAGGGGATTAAGCAGGATGAGTCAATCCTTCTCGTGTCGGCTTCGAGGGGAATACGCCATGGACGGCTCATTGGAGAGCCCCCCGAGCTCCTGGAAAGGTACAAGCGGAAGCGAAGAAAGTCCAAAAAGACGTTAACCTTAGAGAATAGAGCTCAGGCCGCGCTCGCAGCTGAACATTCTTCTCAAGCAGTGAATCGGAAGCCTAATGGTAGACACATTCCATTCACGAGTGTACTCAAGCTCAACAACAGAAAAAAGAAAACAAAGTAACCCGTAAGTTCATAACTGGATATATACAGATATTGCCTAGAAAGTCTTGCATGACTCTTTTATTTAAGAAGTTCTTGGGTATCTAAATAAAAAGTAAGCAGAGGAAAAGATGGGATGAGGAGGCCTAGATCCCATGTATATATTCAGTATTCGCTGGTTACTTGTTGAGGAACGGGGAATAGGGAAGATGTGATATTCTCTTCAAGCAAAAAAAAAGATGGTGACGAGGGAGGGATTCGAACCCTCGCCCCCGAAGAGACAGGAGCCTTAATCCTGCGCCTTAGACCACTCGGCCACCTCGCCATAAGGGGTAGCCCCGCTAGATCGCGGAGGCCACCTCTCTACAGGTTGAAGTATGTTCCGCATTGGTGTTTATGAGTCAAAGTCAAGTTCACATTAAGCTGTTAAGTATCAGTGCATACATATAGATATACATAATCACATGGTTCAAATAGGAATGCTTCTTTTTTTTCTCCGCAGCATTTAGTTATAGCGCAGAAACTAATTTGGAATTAACGCTTTCGTTGATAATAGTTTGCCGCGTTGCCTCCTATCATGAAGGGCTCCCTCTGGGCCACATAGCAGCCCGTTGTGATAAAGGACGTCGTGCTTACTGATTCAGGCAACGTGTACTAGTTGGGAAGTTCCGTGCCAGGCTGCTCCGATAAGACGTCATAGTTGCTTACTCAGGGTGTCTTGTGGGTATATAGGAACACAACAATGCCCTTTAATAAATCGATTGCACATCCGCCCAATCAGAGTATCACGACATCAATGGCTACTGTTGCTCAATCTTCTAACCGCCTTTTCTGGCTAATTGTGCTGTCAATTTTCCTCCCGTACATTGCCATTGGGCTCGAATTTGGTTTCTCGAAGCCGCTTGCCATTGACTTTGGTCTAGGCTTTGTTGCGCCTGTTCTAGCAATTCTCGTTGGCGGTGCCGAGAACTTTCCCGCGGTTGTTGTTGGCCAGCTCTTCAGCTTCGCGGCCGTGCTCTTTGCCATCCACCAGCTCATCAAGCGCCGCTACGCTGACGCAGAGGCTGCTGAGGTCGAGATGGCCCCGCCCAGCTACTCTCCTGCTCCGGAGTCTGAGTCTGTCCCTTCGACAGAGCCCCAGTCGAAGGTTTGAACAGCTCACGAGGCACGTAAGAGGGATTTCATTGTAGGTGTCTTTGTATCTCCATCAAGTCTTGAGTAGTTAATCAACCTCGCACAGCTCGCATTTGTTCAGTGCACGAATTTATTATTATTATTATCATACCTACCGTTCATAGTCGTGGTTGTCAAGGCCTGTATAGCATGCACTGTTCTTCCACAGAGCACGCCTACAACCTGTGTAACGCTGCGGTGGGCTCGACCCTGATATCAATCGGCTTTGACAGTGTTCCGCCCTGACAGTCTCCTGGCGTCTTATCTATTACTGGTTCTGCATATACGAACGAGTGCGCACGGGCGCGTTTTCCACATATATATACATGTACATATGTATATGATACATATCTCTCTGTATAATTTCGTGTGCCTGTATGCATGTAAACAGTTGTCAAGGGAAAGGCTGGCTTACCCAAGCAGTAGCGAGAGCTTTTGCATAAAATCGAAACTTTCAGGATTACAGCCGTTAATTGGTTTATACGCTTGGCAAGCGCTTTTAGAGGGCTTCGAAAAATGGCAGATACGTCGGAGCTGCCGTTGTTGGCCCCCCCGTCGAACATTGGCATGAAAACACTGGATCGCACAAAGTTCGACCGAAAACTCCCTCTTGTCGTGGCCGAGATCGAGAATCCACGGATGCTGACGCGCATCGTGAAACAGTCTTCTAAGCATGACGTACTTGATCTCACGCGAGTGTCGAAAATCGTTGTTGTTGGAGAAGAGCAAGGAAAGCGCGGTGTGCTGCTTGGCCTCCACATTTCGGATGCTGCAAAGGCCGAGTCCCAGCTGCAGCAGCCCACTTTAGACTTATTGAAGGAGGCTGGCGCATCATTCAAGCCATGGGAGCTCGTGCTTGGTTACGACTATTGGACAGCAGATGAAGTATTGGCCTCGATCATTCCCCCCGAGCTGGGGGACATTCCGAGCGGGTTCTCCGTGGTTGGCCACATAGCGCACTTGAACCTGCGAGATCAGTTTTTGCCGTACAAGCATTTGATCGGGCAGGTCCTGCTCGACAAGAACCAGTCTTCGATCAAAACTGTTGTCAGCAAGCTCGACACAATCAACTCCGTGTACCGCACGTTCGACATGGAGGTCATTGCTGGGATTCCTGAGTTCATGGTCGAGCAGCAGGAGTCCGGCTGTCGGTTCCAGTTTGACTTTCGCAAAGTATACTGGAACTCGCGACTTCACACCGAACACGACCGATTAGTCCAGCTGTTTGGCGAGGGCCATGCGATCTGCGACCCCATGGCCGGCGTCGGGCCGTTTGCCATTCCTGCTGCCAAACGGGGCAACATCGTGTTCGCGAACGATTTGAACCCGGATAGCTACGAATCTATGAAAAACAATGTTAAGCTCAACAAGCTGAACCCCGAAATTGTGCGTACTTACAACGAGGACGGCCGCGAGTTCATTAGAAAGTCTGTTCAGCGCCTGCATGACTTACGAAAGTCGTATATGCAGCAAGGTAAGCAACGCATAAATGTGTCTCCCGAGCCAAGCAACTCCGCAAAGCTCCCGTCGGCCTCGAAGCCGGCGGCTGAGGCAGCCACTGACGGGGCCTCACAGCAAACCGACGAAGGCACAGGCAACTTACCACCTCGCAAGCGCAAGGCGCGCGAATCAAAAACCGTGGAGATCCCAGAGACGTTCAGCCACTACGTGATGAATTTGCCAGCTAGTGCTATTGAGTTTTTAGACGGATTCCGCGGGCTCTACAGTGGTGTGACGTTCTCCACACCAAATCCGCCGTTGCCCGTGATCCACGTGCACTGTTTCTTCAAGTTTGACCCGCACGAGAAGGAACCGCAGCGGCCAGTAGTCCAGGAGTCCATAGCCGCAAGAGTGTCCAAGGCCCTCGGGCACAAGCTTGACCCAAGCGAGATCTCGCTGCACGACGTTCGCCGTGTCGCCCCTGCAAAGGATATGTACGAGGTCTCGTTCACGCTCCCCCGTGAAGTTGCATATATGTGAAAATAAGTCTCCCCCCTCTTAGTGCCCGTCTAGGTGTCTACCGTCTAGGTGTCTGTATGCATGCAGGTCTGTGTATTTGACTTAGTGTCCCTGTGTAGCCAGTGCGTCACGGTGTATCCAACGTGCTGCTAAGCAAGCTTGAAGTGCTCCGCAATTGACAGCCTCTGTTAGTCCCGAACTGTGTCCCTTCAATGGCAACTCATGTTCTTCTGTGCTTTGTCGCCCCAGAACCAGAACCCAACACCCGCACCGGCCGCTACAGCAAGCATAGCCCAGCCACTGTACGACATAAAGACAAGCATGAGAAGGTACGAGTAGCCGACCTGGATCGCGTATCCAATGCTCTGCTTCAAACGCGTGTTCCTGCTCACGGCCGTGGTCGTGCCTAAGTTCAGCGAAGAGATGGCCTCGTTGTCGAGCAGCCGCATCCGGTAACGAAGCCATTCGTACCCGGCCGATAGAGCCACAACTGTCGCCAATGTGAGCAGCAGTCCAACGTTCGTGCGCACATGCCACCACTTAAATACTACACACAGATCAGTCGTGTCCCACGTAAAAAGCATGTTCATGCTGCACGCAGCACTAGAGTCGCCTCCGCCGTGCCCGCCGTGCCCGCCGTGCCCACCGTGTTCTGAGTTCAGCATTGGAGTTGGAGTACTGTGATTAAATCCTTGACTCGTCGTAGCCTCCTAAATGCCTTAATCTGCTCAAGGCTGTGAGGCAACGCGGTTGAGGTGTGGCCACCTGATAAAGATCGGCCGTATCGTGGAGATCTCAACGAAATGGGGCGATGCTTTCTGGGGCTCGTCCAGTAGGCGGTTCCTTATAGCGCGTTTGTACATTTGCAACTGAAACAAATCGTGTGCGCGAATTTTCAAACAAGGCCAAAAATCTGGTTTTGCTGTCACTGCAAACGCTTGTAAGCATATGCTGTCTGTAGGATCTGCCGCCGTTAAGCAACTTTTTCCCAGTCGGACCGCATAGATTTATATCTCTAATCATACATAATCTTTTACACGGAACCAAATAAGCATCGGTGGGCACGATAAGTTCAATGCATTAGAAGTTGAGCGCGTGGCTTCCACCACCACCAGGCTCGTGTGATCCGGTGCCCTGACGTAGTCTCGTATTCATCACGTTGCATATACACTTACATACGGCAGTGACCCAACCAAAGATTGTGGGGAAGGAAGGGAAGAAAAGCGTGAAACTTGGTGACCGTTTTAATCTGAAGTCGTTTAATGGAATGCTCGGCCTATACGAGCCTCCGCGTTTTTTATATTTCGTAATTTACGACTCGCTCACGCATTCACTTCTCTTTCTTTACCTCTCTTTTCGCCATAATTCCTTCATAATTCTCCACCGCCAAGAAGACCCGAGTCTCCGCACCCTCCTCCGTCCCCTGGTTCTGCTGCCATTATCTCGGAAGAACCGCCCAAATCCTCGTCGCCTCGAAGCCCGCCGCATTTTGCCTTGCCCTGAAATGGAGGTTGTCCCCTGACTAATGCGGCTTTGGCGCGCACGGGCTGATCACATGCTGGGGCAAGTCCGCGAAATTATCCAGTTTGCAGTATTTCTCCATTCGAATCCCTCGTATCGAGTATTGAAGTGGAGCCATCAATTGATTGAGGGTTAAAGTGGCTAAGGATCAGTACGAGTCCGATCCTGCATCACCCACAAACGGTCACAGAGGGTAAATAGTTCGCAGAACTCCTGGCCACCGCACCATTTCATCTCGTATGTACGACTTTATTATTGTTGGCGCCGGCGTCGTTGGCCCCGCACTGGCCAAGGCCCTGGCTGGGTTTGGCAAATCGGTTCTTATTCTTGAAAGAGATCTTTCTGAGCCAGACCGCATTGTTGGAGAGCTGCTCCAGCCCGGCGGTGTGGAAACTTTGCGCGAACTTGGCTTGGAGAAGGCCGTGGAGGGTATCGATGCTGCACCCATTTACGGCTACGAGGTCATTTATGATGGCAGAACCGTGAACATTCCGTATCCGTCACCACCAAACAAGGAAAAGCCCGCCCAGGGCCGCGGGTTCCACCACGGCCGTTTCGTCATGAACCTACGCCGCATTGCTGGCGAGACTCCCGGCGTGACCCTCAAACAGGCAACGGTCACCGACATTTTGAAGGAAGGCGACCGCGTCTATGGCGTGCGCACAAAAGAACACGGTGAGCACAGGGCCAAGATCGTGTGCGTGTGCGATGGCACAAGCTCGAAGTTCCGAAAGCATTTCGTGGACACGCAGCCCACAATCGAGTCTTATTTTGTTGGTACCATTTTGCAGAACCCAGACTTGATCTCGCCGAACCACGGACATGTTATAATCGGTTCTAAGCACAGCCCAATCCTCGTGTATCAAACCTCTGAGACAGAGGCCCGTATTCTGTGTGACGTGCCTCTTAAAAAACTGCCGTCGGCTTCGAATGGCGACCTGCAACGCTGGCTCGAGACGAATTGCTTGGCTAATGTTCCGAAGGGACTGCAGCCGTCGTTCAAGAAGGCCCTCGAGGACGGGAAGCTGCGCAGCATGCCGAACCAGTATCTGCCCGCAGTAAAGTATGACGTTCCAGGCCTCGTGTTGCTCGGCGACGCCATGAATATGCGGCACCCACTGACTGGCGGAGGAATGACGGTGGGCCTTGGAGACGCACATCTCCTCGCGCAGCGCTTGGGCCCCATCCCGTCGGCTCAGCTCGAAAACCACGCAACAATCCGCGGACTCTTGAAGGACTTCCGGGCTGAGCGCAAAAACTCCTCCGTTGTCGTCAACGTCCTCTCGATTGCTCTGTACCAGCTCTTCGCGGCGCAAAGCCCCGAGCTCAAAATCTTGCAAAATGGCTGCTTTGAGTACTTCCTCAAGGGCGGAGAGCACGTTCGAGGTCCAGTGAGCCTGCTCAGCGGGCTGGATCCGCGACCCTCACTGCTTTTCTACCACTTCTTTGCCGTGGCATTCTTCGCCATTGGTCTGAACTACAAGAGCAAGCTGCAGCAATACGGCGTGTTTGGACTTATAATCGCATTCTTCCAAACATTCACAACACTTTACACGGCTGCGGTCGTCTTCCTCCCGTTCTTGATCAAAGAACTCATCCTCTAAGCCCGGCACCTGTATTATCTTTAATTGTTAGCTGATGCATGCACTAATTGATTCACTTGGTTTTGAGCCGTGCGCAATAACTGTTTAGGACCGTCGCGACTCTTGAGCGTGTTTAGGTCTACATAACAAGCCGTTTTTTCTTATAAGCAGTGCGTCACATAGTAAATGTGCTACCACGAGTCGATCAATATTGGAGAACTGACGGTCATACCTGTTACAAAACCGGAATATGCAGCATATATATAGTATTTATGAGGAGGTCAATGAGGTCCTTCGCTCTTTCTTCGCTTTCTCAAATTCAATCACGGATGGCACGCGTGAGCTGAGAGTCAAGAAGCGTAACCCACGGTCGTGGTCATGAGTAGTAATTTAGTCGCGTACGTGAATTTTGTTTATATCCTAAACAACAATGTTGCGTAATCTTTATTGCCACGGAATTTTTGAGTCTGTGATTCCCGAGTTTCGTGCTAGCTACAATTGCTAGATAATATGTACAAAGCTTGCTTGCTCTTTGTCCGTCAGAACGATTACACATGGGCGTGCATGAAAATCGGAAATTGGCCTATATCTCTTCCCTAGCTTTCTGCAGGCAAGCTTATTAGCAACGGTTTTGAAATGAGGTCCTAGACAACAATAAGTGGACGCGCAATCTCAGGCCCAGCCCCCGTTTCTGTACGTTTCTTTGTCCGTGCCGAATCGTTCTTGTATCGCACAGCAGGTGACTATCTGCAACTTGTCGAGCAAACCCTCACCCGCACGTAACGGCGAGCACCGGACAGTATATATATCAAGTCATTATCCACAATCATATTATTATCCCAAATTTAGGCAATTGCAAGTAAATGACATTCAAAATTCCCCCTATCGGCTTTGGTGTCTACAACATCCCCCGCGCGCAGACCGCAAAGTGCGTTTGTGAGGCACTTGAGACAGGTTACCGCTTGATTGACTCGGCGGCTCTTTACTACAATGAGAAGGAGGCTATGCAAGGTATTCGCGACTTCTGCAAAAAGCATCCCGAAATCCCGCGAGACGACATCATCTACACAAGTAAATTGTGGGATGACTCCTTCGGCTCGAAGCTGGCGCCTCAGGGCATTGATGACTCGCTAGAGAAGGCCGGAGAGCCCATTGATCTCTACCTCATGCACTCCTCTGGGAATGGCTTCGAGGAGCGGAAAGAGACTTGGAAAATTCTTGAGAAGTATGTGCACGATGGCAAATTGAAGCATATCGGCGTGTCCAACTGGGGCATTAAGCACTTAGAGGAGCTTGAGAAGTACGCAACAATCAAGCCCGTTGTGAACCAGATCGAAGTCAACCCATGGAAGCGTATGGATGACTTGGTGGCTTATTGCCAGTCTAAAAACATAACCGTGGAGTGCTACTCACCGTTGATTCTAGGCAAGAAAATGCAGGATCCCGAACTATTGAAGTTGGGAGAGAAGTATGGCAAGAGCCCCTCACAAATCCTTCTGCGATACTTGACCCAGCGAAAGATTGTGCCACTCCCGAAAACCGCTAACCAGCATAGGATGGTTGAAAACTTGGACATATTTGATTTCGAAATCTCTGAGACTGATATGAAAGAGCTTGGAAACCCGAACAGCTATGTCATGGCGATTCCGGGATGGGATCCGACGAACTGGCCCTAAGTGTTGACGTTTCTAAAACCGTAGTGATGATGATTAGTTTTTTTTTTAAGTCCTGCTAAAAACGCTTGTAGTTTCGTCGAAAGATCAGTACTCAAAGTCTTACGGTGATGATGGTATGCTAGTGTAGGCGCCACAAGCGGCTCATGCATTTCACAGTTTCTTTTCCTTGTCGGCGAGTTGTTTCAGTCGTGTCTTCTCGAGCTCCAATATTCTTGCATGTTCGGCATCCTCGACCAATTTTCTCGCCTCTTCAACAACTTCGCGGTCCAGCTTGCGCATGGCACTTGAGCCCTGCAGCCATGCGGGCTTATCGCGCGTGTCCTCTACTCTCTTTTGCATGATTGACTCCGCTTTCGCTCGAATTTCCTTTTCCTTTTGGTACTGTGACCTGAGTTCTGGAGACAGCTTTCTTAGAAATTCTTCATCGTCTGGAGTTCCGTATTTAACAAACGCTAAGCCAAGACCAACAATAGCTCCCGCACTACCCAAGAATTGAACCCATCTACGTAACGGCGGCATTCTTGAACGTGAAAATCCTTAGACTGTATATATATGCAAAGCTTGTTATTGGGGCGGGGAGAGCGTAATGGCAGCAATATTTCAGTGCTTGTGTAATACGTCGCCGGGAGGACTCCTCGTCTCCATAATGGCGTACGAACAATAGCACCACCGCCATGGTCTTTACATTTTGTAGTACAGGATAAGCTAACTCAACAAAAAAACCCTCTTTTCTAAGTACCACAAAATGCGATAGCATCTGTCATGGACGATAATAGTAGTGTGTATATCTTCATAATCTGTGTTATTCAAGAATGGGCTAAAGAGTCGCCTTGAATGTGAGTACTTATGCATCATCGTTATTTAAAGCCATTACAGCTTGCCGCTGAGGCTGGAGTCCGACTTCACCAAAGGATATAGTAGAGTTGTCAGGAAGTCAGAGAATCGCTGATCTGTGATTTCAGGCGCCAGCGCCTTGGCGGCTTCGTCGAATCGGCCCGCCTTCCCGCTCGCCTTCTTGATCTTCTCAACCTCTTCACTAAGAACTTGAAGCACGTAATCGGGTGTCACCTTCTTGCCCTCGGCCGTCACAACACCGTGCTTCACCCAGGTGTTCAGCAACACGCGCGAAACCTCAGCGGTAGCAGCGTCCTCCATCAAGTAGTTAATGGCAACCGAACCTGTGCCGCGCAGCCATGCCTCCATGTACGCGAGAGCGATGTACAGGTTCTTCCTGATTCCAGCATCCGTGACACGGCCGCCCGGGATTTGAGGGGTGATGAGGTCGCCGGCCTTAACAATCGTGCCCTCATTGCGCTTGAAGATCTGGTTCGGTCCGGGCATGTGCTTGTTGAAAACCTCGAGAGCAATCGACGCCAAAGCGGGGTGCGCGACCCAGGTTCCGTCGTGGCCCGCCACGGCCTCGCGAAGCTTGTCGGCGTAAACGCCCTTCATGGCAACTTCGTTCGCCTTGGGATCGTCCTTGATAGGAATCTGAGCAGCCATTCCACCCATGGCGTGGACTCCGCGCTTGTGGCAGGTTTGGATGAGCAGGTGGACGTACGCATGCATGAACGGCACCTTCATAGTAACGTCGTCACGGTCCGGCAACAAGTAGTACGAGTGTGCGCGGAACTTCTTCGCGAACGAGAAGATGTAGTCCCATCGGCCGCAGTTCAAACCAGCCGAGTGGTCGCGGAGCTCGTAGATGATCTCGTCCATCTCGAACACAGCAAGAATCGTCTCGATGAGCACGGTAGCACGAATCGTTCCCCGCGGAATGCCGATCCAGTCTTGTGAGATGTTGAAGATGTCATTCCACAAGCGCGCCTCAAGGTGCGACTCCATCTTCGGGAGGTAGAAGTAAGGGCCACGACCGCGCTTAATGAGCTCCTTTGCGTTGTGGAAGAAGTACAAACCAAAGTCGAAGATACCGCCAGCGACGGGCTCGCCGTCAACAATGAAGTGCTCCTCGTTCAAGTGCCATCCTCTTGCACGCACAATCAGAGTAGGGAGCTCCTTCTTGTCGAAACTGCTGCGATCGGTCTTCAATGAGTACGACTTCTCGCCCTGCTTGAGACTGATGTTCTGACGAACAGCATCATACAAGTTCACTTGGCCCTCAACCATGTTCGACCAAGTCGGCGTGCTCGAGTCCTCGAAATCAGACATGTAGGTGTAGACATTCGAGTTCAGAGCATTGATAACCATCTTACGGTCGGTGGGGCCGGTGATTTCGACACGACGGTCCTCCAGTCCTGGGGCCAGCGTTGGTCCCTGCCAGGATGGGTCGTCGCGAATGTGCTTTGTTTCAGGAAGGAAGTCAGGGAACTCCCCGGCATCAATTCGCTTCTGGCGATCGTCGCGAGCCTGCAGAAGCTCAAGACGGCGCTTGTTGAAAAGTCGGTGAAGAGTTGCGACAAAGGCAACGGCTTCAGGAGTCAATATCTTGGAGGATGCCTCACTGGACACGTTCGCGTACGTGACGCCCTTGACACTAAGAGAAGTAGGGGAAACCATGATAGTTCAATAGCCAAGGAAACTGTGCACGAATCTTCTGGGTCAACTGTGTTAACTGCAGTTAAGGCGGGGTCCTAATTTATATACTTTTTGCTCATGCCTCAAACATTCACGGTTCCCCCCGCACACCTTACCCTACGCCGAATGCGCGCTGATATGTTGAACCCGTAACCTATGGGGTATTACACATTGCCGCGGGACTTCGAAAGTCGACGGGAAATTTCAATATCCGAAATGTCGGACATGTTCATGGGCTCGAGAGTATTGTTAGTACGTGAAATCTACTGCTAGTGTCAAAATTACTAATTTAAAATCTGAAAACAGTCGACAATTGACGTACTTGGCGTTTGCTGGCAGCAACCAGAAACCCGAATATCGGCCTCGGAGTGTGCACTGAGGCTTGGGGGTGGCCCTGCTGCCTGTTATCGTGACTCAGGGCGGTCAACTGTGCGTACTCCGAACTTGAGCTCGGGTTCCCCGAACCCCCTGTAAGCTCCATTGCCGAGCGAACACCGGAAGCCGAATATCGCCCGGGGCTTAACTGTCCCAAGGCACGTGTCTTACCCAACGGTGCTGAGGACCGTTGACATGTGACCACGGATGAATGAGTCGCGCCGGGTTGGCAGTGCGGCCTGGCGGCGCAGTTTCGCCATGGCTAGGCAGGGGCGAGTGGGCATTCACAATTTAGGATTATCCGCTAACAGAAAAAAAGATCAATTACTGATTGTGAGTTTTAAGTATTGATTGTGCACGCCTTATCCCCGTTAGCAGGGGCTTCTCCCCGGAAACAAGGCGTCTAAGACACTCGATATGGTCAGCGAGTAGATGACTGGTCAGGAGGCGACTATTGTCCATTGCCGCCGCCTCACCTCAGCAGCTAACATTGATCGATTACAGCACAAAACAGTTTGTGCAAGTTCAATTATCTACGCCGACAGATGAGATCATAGCATGATTCATTGTGTGCTCATTATCAACAACCTGAGCCAGCCTCGGCTGGCGAAATTCTACACACCGCTCAGCGTTCAATCCCAACAAGCACTAATGAAACAAATAAATACACTGCTTCTGAGCCGAACGCCAGCCCAGTCTAACTTCTTGACGCTCCCTGAGCTTCTTAAAAATTCAGGCGAAGATGAAGAAGCTGTGAGAGTCATCTACAGGCTTTATGCTACCCTGAACTTTGTATTTATTGTGGACGAGCAAGAGAGCGAGCTTGGCATATTGGATCTCATCCAAGTGTTTGTCGAGGCTCTTGACAAGTGTTTCGCGAATGTCTGTGAGCTCGACCTGGTCTTCGGCTGGGAAGTTCTGGAAACTGTTCTAGAAGAACTTATCCAAGGAGGCATGGTGCTCGAAACAAACGTTCAGAAAATCGTCGATGCAGTGGATAGTGCTAACAACCAGCGTTTGAGCGGCCCTAATAGATCGGCAAATGGCTCAGACCCTTCGAGTGGTACGTCCTACCGCTGGGGAAATCTCGACTGGAACGAACTTTCATCTGCAAGCAGGTCTCTCAAATCGTACTTACTCGGTGGCTAAGTTCATGCCGTTTAGTTTACGATCAATTAGCATTCTGATGTTTCATTTAATCGCCTCAGATATACTCAAAGGTATTAACTCTAGGCACAGACTACTGCTGTTATGTATCTAATGTACGGGATCAGTTGTATGTTGGACTTCTCACTGCTTTTTATCCTCATATTGCGGCACTTCGCTTCTTTAAATATTTTCACCAAGTTCTCCTTATGCCTTTCTTTTTTCAGTTGCAGGCCGTTATTATTTTTACTGCATATGTGAACTTAGAATCACGCACGTCATTAATTTTATCTGAAACACCCAATGCACATGCAGCACCAAATGCATGATTTATATAGCATATGCGTCTGAAGGGCTACTACTGGAGCTTGTCTAGCACATATGAAGGGTTTCACAAGCAGCCACGGGCTAGTAGAGGTCCGACCAAAGATTACATCTCGCAATAGTTACTCTCTAAATTTGTTTGAGAAGTGGCGGTGCTCCAGATCGGTGTAAGGAAGAATTAACCGCCGAGGTGGTTTAGTAGTCCACTCCATTTTCAATGGCAGAGGCCTACTCATTGGCAACTATACTAGCCATTGCTATTCCGCTGGGGACAATATGTTTGCTGAGCGTGATATTTCTGATGATTTTAACGTTAAGGTATTCTAGTATGCTTGCCAGAGAAAGAAGAGTGTACAATATGATGAAGAACGGCGACTTTAGAAGGTTCTCTGCGTCAAGTTCATTCAAATCGAGCAAGAAAGCAGCTGCACGCTTCACGAACTACAAAGACCAGGAGCAGACTCTCACCGATATCCTGTGTTGTATACCTCCGTCAGTATATTCGGTCCCAGATCCTAGAAGTAACCTAGTTCCGGAAACATCCAAACAAAATAAACGGCCGAGGGACCTCTCACAACAATCGGAAAGTCAAAAAGACCCCGCTAAGAGACCGCAGCCATCGAATCACATTGACCCGCTAAACACAGCATCCACCATGCGCACTGCTGAGCTCCCCCATGAGCTCGCAGAGTCCACGGGATCACGGCGTGGTTCAAGAATCAAGCCAATGTTACCAGGAGCTGGCATACCTCCCACGAAACGGGAAGGAGCTAGTCGTGCTTCGATCAATGCGCAGACGGGGGCTTGCGAGTTTCAGCAGCAGCCTGGCTCGTTTGTATCATTTCCTGTAAGCCCGAGCACCAATGCTTCCCCAACATCAGGCATGCTTGCGCAACAAACCCACTCCAACTCAAAAGATACAAAATTTCCATATCCGTATGCCCCAGGACCACAGCACGGTCCTCTAGGTGAGCAACCTTTCGGAAGTGGAGACCAACTACCCATGGATCTGCCAACGCCTCCTGCACCACTATTTCAAAGCCCCAGCCAGGTTTCAGCGGGGATAGTCAGTGAAGGTCCCATGACAGATCGGTTATTACAGGCGGCCAGCTTTGAGGGGCTCTTGCAGACATCGAGTGCTGGGACGGGGTCTCCTTCTGAGGATTTTTTACTGCCAAATTTGACTCCTCCAGCAAAAAGTGCGCTGCGACCGAAAGCCAGTCCGAAGCCACTTTCCGTGCATAAATCACCAAGCTCCATGGCGTCGGTAAGCAGATCTGCGCACAGAGAAATTGCCGTTCACTACCCAGGGGCAGCTGGGGGACTGAACCTGAGTGCTACGAACACGCCGTCGACTTCTTACACGCGACCACCTAATGAGATTCAAACAGGCAGTCAACATTCGACAGTGCAAAGTACGCCCATGATGACACCGTTGGAGTCTCTGGCAGGTTCCGCTAGTGCAGGGGAGCGCGCTCCAACGCATTTGAATCTTGGGGTGAAGCCAATAGGTAAGACTAGCGGGCCACATTTGAAAACCGCCTTGTCGAATACTTCACAAGGGCTAGTAGCACCTATTAGCCTGTCCGATCAGATCAGTAACGAATCCTTCGATATCGTTTCCGAAAGACTCAGTGACGCTTTAAAAGTTCACGAATTGAAAGAGAAGCGTTCTAGAGATAAACTCTTGAGAATGCTACAACGCGATGAAAACATCCAGAGAGGATCTGAGCGTCGAGGGAGAACCGAAGTAGGGCCCTCTCATTCAAAGTTCCCATCCTTTTCAGGCTCAGTCGTTGGCGGTAATACTATAGAGGCTGAACCACTCCCAAGCCCGCAGAGTAACGCAAGTTTTGGAGACATCGATAGATCACGGCAACCAGCTAACTCGGCTACGTCAAACACGCCAAATAAGCCTAGCAAGTCAAAGGAGTCAAACAGGGAAGGCCAGCTTTTGAACAGTCCCTTAGAGCAGCAGCAGCGAAACCCTTTAAACGAGAATCAAGTGCTTTTAAATAATGAGCAGACAAGGACGGCAGTTCATGGACTGAGAATAAACACTGAAGAGAAACCAGCACCCTCAAGCATAACAGCTGAAGTATCAAATCAGCAGCATAAAGAGGCATTTGGCACTGGTGAAGCCTCAGGTCGGCAGCCTAGCGACAACAGCCTCTCCGTACAGTATCGGACCCAATTGGCGTCCCCATTGTTGGTGTCTCGAACGGCACTGTCTCACAGCTCCCGTAGCTCCTCACTCGCCTCTGAGTCGCTGAGCGCTAAGCACAGGTTCTGGGAGTCAGTTGAAGATATAGGAAGCGGCGCGGCTGTAAGCGAGGGCAGGCACAGGACAAGAGGAGGTTTCTTCGGCGAGGATATCTCATCGCAAACTAGACGCCCAGGTACACTCAAAACCTCTACGAGTATCAGAGATATAGCGAGCCTTCGGGAACCCAACAGCCCCCGTAGCCCTGGCTATCAACCTGGGCAAGTAATGGAAGGAGGCCGAGCTAGAGTTGAGCGAAGACCAACAGACCTCACGAGAATTAATAGACGGACAAGCGTTCTTGCTTATGGGTCGACTAACGTCCCGCATCAATTCAAGGACAAGCCAACGAATCTTAAAAAAGTGCGCAGGCAACGGCTCAGGCAAGTATCGAAGTCGACAAGGATAAATAAACCTTTGCCTTCTACCCCTCTTATAGTAGACGAGGGAGTTGTCACCAATTTTCATGGCAAAGAGTTTTCGGTTGTGCAGCCCTACACTGCTCACTTAGCCGACGAGCTAGATATCGCCAAAGGAGACGTCGTTAAGGTTTATGAGGTTTTCGATGACGGCTGGTGCTTGTGCCGCCTAGTCAAGAGCCCAAGCCTTCTTCCTGGCGAGTCAGTGCGTGGCGTCTGTCCACGATCATGCTTAGGCCCAAGCGAGAATGTATAGTTTCAAATGTCTCACTCACCGTTGGCAAACGCAATGAAATTAAAAAGAATGATTTAAGATGGTAACGGTTGTTACAATAAGAAGTGTTTATCTAGAAATAAGCCATTCAATTTAAAGAGCAGCCGACTTGCGGAACTGAGCACCAGCATAGACAGCCTTGTCGCCAAGCTCCTGCTCGATACGGAGGATCTGGTTGAGCTTAGCAAGACGCTCAGAACGGGCCGGAGCACCGGTCTTGATCTGGGCGCTGCGGAGACCGACAGCAAGGTCAGCAATGAAGGTGTCCTCGGTCTCACCGGAGCGGTGCGAGACCATGACACCCCAGCCAGCGCCGTAAGCCAAGTTGGCAGCGTCGATGGACTCGGTGACAGTGCCGATCTGGTTGACCTTCAACAAGAGGGCGTTAGCAGCCTTCTTGTCGATGGCCTCCTTAACGAGACGCTTGTTGGTGACGGTGAGGTCATCGCCGACAATCTGGACGTTGGCACCCTGCTCGGTGAAGAAGTGCTGCCACGCGTCCCAGTCGGCCTCAGCGAACGGGTCCTCAAGCGAGACCAACGGGTACTTCTTGAGAAGCTCGCCGTAGTAAGCAGCGAAGCTCTTGAAGTCGAGCTTGTTGGCGCCAGACGGCTTCGGGTTCTTGAAGTCAAGGTCGTACTTGCCGTCCCTGTAGAACTCGCTGGAAGCAGCATCAAGAGCAATCTTGACGCGGCCAGTGTAGCCAGCGGCATCAATGGCACCAGTGATGAGGTCGAGAGCCTCCTCAGCGGTGTTGAGATCCGGGGCAATACCACCCTCGTCACCGACGTTGCCGGCGCTCGAGCCGTACTTCTTGGCGGCATCCTTCTTGAGGATGTGGTAGATCTCAGTGCCAGCACGGAGAGCCTCGCTGAAGCTCGGGAAGTCGAGCGGGGCGATCATGAACTCCTGGATAGCGAGGTTGCCACCAGCGTGGTCACCACCGTTGAGGACGTTCTGGAAGGGGACCGGAAGAACGTACGGCTGCTTAGTGCCGGAGAGCTGGCGGATGTGCTCGTAAAGAGGGACGCCGAGCTCAGCAGCACCGGCACGGGCAGCAGCAAGAGAGACACCAAGAATGGCGTTAGCACCGAGCTTGTTCTTGTTGTCGGTGCCATCAAGCTTCAGCAAGAAGTCGTCAACGGCACGCTGGTCCTTGACATCAAGGTTGGCCTTGACGATTGCCGGAGCAATGACGTTGTTAACGTTAGCAACAGCGGTGAGCACACCCTTGCCGCCCCACTTCTTTGCGTCCTTGTCACGGAGCTCGAGGGCCTCAAGCGTACCGGTCGAGGCACCCGACGGAACAGCGGCACGGAAAGAACCCTTCTCAGTGGTGAGGTCAACCTCGACGGTGGGGTTGCCACGAGAGTCGTAGATGTAGCGCGAAACAACTGAAGTGATGGCCATTTTTGTCTTTTCTTGAAGTAAGTCCTTAAAGGTTTACAGGTACCGAACGAACGTTGTAATGTTGGCCATATATAAGTGCGTACCCCAACCGCAGGCGGCACTTACTAACGTCTTTGCTTATGAAGCATACGATCGGTAGATTTCGCGAACTCGTGTGCAGCTACGGAATTACGACGACTCTAAATATTTACGAGCGTTTGAACTAGCCTAGACAAATCTTGTCCATGGCTGAATATATGGAAAAACACAGATTATTTAATTCAGATTCTCTGCACCTTATTATATACGCGTTGCGGTCGTTAAGAGCAAGCTTTACATAGATCAATGTCGTATTTTCTGTTCACGAGGGACTCGATGCTAACGTGGCCAGAGCAGCCCATATGGCTTGCGGGAACTTTTCTGCAGGGTTCTACAGAGTACTTGGCGACGACGGTGCCCAGGGCAGAGGGTTGCTCGAGTGGTGCCGCAACTCCCCTCGCCCACTATTCAATAGCATGACGCCTGGTCAGATGAGCGCTCTCCCACGTCACTCGTATCCTGGGCCTTGTGATCCACATGATTTCCTGATCTGCGCGATAAGATAAGCTTGTCACCCCCCGGGGGAGAAGGGCGGGAGACTCAACGGGTGTAGTTGAGCGGAGGAGCCACATATTGAGAGTGAGTGAACACAGAGTAGCATAATCCGAGGAGTATTTGATCAAGGGTGCTAGTTATGAAGCTAAGTTTTTTATTCTTCCTTTTTTAAGAAACCATGTATGAATATGTAATGACCGGATGCTGCATGGAAATGCATGTCGTACTTTTTGTTCATTCATTTTGTTTTCATGTGCCAACATTTGTTCTTCGTCACGCTACGCGCAACAAAGATGGCACAGTAAGATATTTCGCCCGTCCAACAGGCTTTTTTAGGAGCATTGGCTCTTTGGTTTAGTAGGAAAGATAGTAGGTGGGTTCCACTGATAATCATGGTCAATGGAACGACGAGGGCCGTCTGCCACTAGTCGCTGCGGCTGCCCGCTCAGCGAGAAGTTTTTCCGCTGCGCTTTCGGCACGCTCCGGGGACATATCACGGTCTTTGTTGTCGTCAATAAGGTCCTGGCCTCTTCCACGATCATCCTGATCGTCCGAAATCACAACAAGCTGGGCAGTGCTGCTGCTGTCATCTAGCTGCAAACGTATAGAGGGCTGGCGGGATCTCGGTTGCGGTTGCGTATTACTTCTGTTTCGCGTACGAAGTGCAGCAGCAGCAGCAGACGCGGCCAGTGACCCAGGCGTGCCCATGTTGCTAGCTTGATTTTCTGGCACGCTCGTCGGCGACGCTCTCGCTGACATCACAGGGTCAACTTCGGCTTGCGGATTCCAATTGGGCACTGGATTCCCGTATATAGACCTTCGCCGTTTCATCTCGTTTTCAGGTACTACTACTGGATAGTCTTCGTCGAGCGGGCCATGCAGCGTAACTGCAGATTGGCTCCTGCTAAGATGACTGGGCCAGGCCACAGGCGACACCATTTCTGGAGAGTTCTGCAAGCTCCTCATGTCGGGGTTGCCAGCAAATTTCCCATCCGCCAGCATAGGACTAGGAGGGAAAGCGGAATTCATAGATGCCAGCGAAAGCATGGAGTCAGACCGCCCGTGAGAGCTGCCAAATCCCATCGGCTTATTTCCGTACATTGTATTGTCGAAATCCTGCTCCATGGGATATTGAGAAGAAATAGGTTCGAACATTGAGTAAGATCTCGATCGGCTGTTTATCGGCTCCATTCCAGAGCCGCTGCTGCCAAAGCCACCGCCCAATTGCATCTGCGGCATGTGTTGCTGCATCTGCTCGGACATCTGCATCCTTTCAGCTTGTTGCTGAGCGCGGTGTATTTGCGTCGACGCTCCAGGCGACGGTGTCACGCCATGCTTCGGCAACTGCTGGTGATAGCCCATATACGGCTGCGAGGGCGATACACTCACGCTATTCCAACGAGGGTAATGCCTGTAAAGTTTCTGCATCTGGGGCTGTACGGGGCTCGTTTGAAACGTTTGTACATGTCCAGTGAATGCACCTGTAGAGGCGTTGCGATGCAGTGGAGGTCGCCTGCCAGCAGCTGGCCTGTTGTTTACCGCCGCCGCCGACGGGCTTCCCGCGTTCCAGTAATCGTAGTCAACACTGCCAGGATTCATGGAGCCGGGTTTCATTGCTGCCACGCCAGGGGCCGAGCCCATCGGTCCGGGAAAACCCATTGCCGAATTCGCTGCTGTCGAAGATGCATTGCCCTGTCGGTTACCCGACGCTCTGTTACCGGCTTGCCGCGTCGACCGGCCACCTGCCACTGTATTAGCTGCTGCGTTACTTGCAGCAGCAGCTGCAACGCGATATTGAATCGCGTGCATGCTCGTGTCCGCTTGAGATGGTGGCATTTTCATAGACCGTGACTTTGCGCGGCGATTTTGGAACCATATTTGGACTGTCCGCTGTTCGAGGTTCGTTTCTGCGGCCAGGCGAAGGCGGTCTTCTCGTTCCGGCCGCGGATTTTGATGGAAAGACGCCTCGAGAATTTCGATCTGGTCTTTTCCAATGCGCTTGCGACCATCTTTTCTTGGCTCTTTGCCAGCGCTCGCATTTGAGGCCGCGCCTGCCCTTGACGGTGTATCTGAATTCGCTGTTGTTGGCGTTGAGCTAGCTTCCGTTGATGGTGTACCCGGATTTTCTGGTATTCCTGCGCCCGATGCCAGATCGGCCATAGGTGTAGCGGAAACTGAAGACGCAGCCTTCTTGTGTTTCGGTTTATTAATACCAGCAATCCGTGTGCGCGGTGTTTGCGGGCTTTGCTCGACTGCCTTGGGCTCGCTCGCATCTAGTGCTCGTGGGCTTGCCGTGCTCGACTGCGACAGGGACGCCGACTTTTGCCGAGTCTGGGGGCTGCCTGCATTCTGCATGGCTCTCATTGGCATGGAAGGAGCCGCACCAGGCCCAGAGGTGCCTGGGCCCGGCACATTTCCCGGATTTTGTCCGACTGTAGACGGCACGGCAGGAAATGGCTGATATGAAAGGTAGGGGCTTTGCAAAGCCGGCGATTCGAGTGGACTCTCGAGTCCGTTCACGAAGTAGCTAGGCGAGTCTTGCGCATAGCGGTCGAACAAGTGGCCATCTCTGACAGGCGTTCGCATCGCTTCAGCTGCGGCACCAAGGCCTCTATCATGAGGGTCGCCTGTGGTCAGCTGGGCTGGCCCCAAAGAAACTTGGTCCATACCATCTTTGTGCATTGGACTGACCAGTGGTACGTGCATCGTGAAAGCGTCGCTCATCCCTCTCCTATGGTGGCTCTCCTGAGTGTTATAATTTGGCTGCAGGTTCTCCTCGCGGTCGAAGTCGAAGGTGTATGTGTCAAGAAGGCCGCGAGAGTCGAACTCTCCCTTCTCAAATGAGGGTACGCTGGCGTTGTCACGCGCCAAATCAATTGCAGAAAACTGCTCGAGATTGCTGTAATCGTCTTCCCAGAGCAGTTGCTCGTGGTCATTGGAAATACCTCCAGGAAGATCGGTTGGTCCCGGTCCCCAAGGGGCTGTGGTTCCGCCGCGATCGTGGTACTCAAAATCGAAACTGAGCTCCGTTGCATCTGACGAGTTTCTCGTACTCACTGTTGCCGCTTCCATTTTGTTCCCAACCGAGTCTGAAAAGTTATTTCTTCTACCTTCGCTCGTCGCATCGGGGTCGCGATCGTTCGATGATTGGCCCTGTTCTGCCCATGAAGTGTAGTCCATAATATTTTGAGATCAAGTCGATAGTTGCCTCACGCACTGCTTGTCCATATATATTCTTGCAACAAGAATCTACAGTAGCAGGAAACGTAGTGAAAACAGGCTTCACTTCAGGGACTAACAAAGATGAACGACCAGTAATGAAAACCTAGGGGTGAATTTTGTTTGGCAAGCTTGAGCCCTCCTTTTTTAGTTGGTTTTCTTCTCCTACGCAGAGATCTAAGTACAAGTTTCCGACTTAGCCTTCCCTTGTAAATACCGATCTATCTGCAAATGGCCCTAAGCGAGACGAGTCTCTCTCGCTATTAGCACTTGGATATACCACGTGATGTTTTATCCGTCAGCTGACAAAAGGGTCTTTCCCGCGCTCCCTCTCGCCGGGGCTGGCCACCGCTGTGCGTGAATGGCCGCAGGTAAGAAACCCCCAAGCTGAGGAGATTGGCTGCCGCACAATGGCAAGTGTAAGCGATTCCCCCGCAATACCAGCAGCAATAGAGGTGGGCAAATATCGAGTCTAGAAGCTGCAAGGCGGCTTTCCGTGAATATCTCCTTCAAATAGGTATTATTTATTTGTACACATTTTATATTTCGATTTACGCGCCATCGTTCGTGTAGCCCTTGCGCGTATTTATAAGTGCGTGTGTGCATGCTGATGCCGCAGTCTGCAAGTGTAAAGGGTAGCGACACCTTCATTAGCAAGCACATGTCAATCCTTTCGTGGTAGAACGCCTCCGGGTATCCATCCAAGGCGACTGGAGATCTGTTCAAATCAGGATCGAGACTTGAATACGGGATCGCACAAAAGAGTTCCGACACAGATTCGTGAACTTACGAAGTGCGGTTCTAGCAGGCATACTTATGAAACTAATGAAGTTAAACGGGGGCTAACCTGGGCGGCTCGGAGCGAGAATCACGGCAAGTACGCCCGGGCGGGTCGGCTAAGTAACGCCATTTTTAATGAAACTATTCTTGGACTCTCGGTTGTGCAATACGTTGTCTCGATTCAATGCGCAGTGTAAATAATAAAATCAAATCACGTGGTTTTCGTAAGCTCGAGCGCCATTTTTTTCTCTGGGCGTGTGTGCCCTCGTCCGTAATTATAATCGCTTTGGCAGAGAAATTTCATTCTCGCCAGCCGTTGAAAACAGCAGCACATTTAGGTCAATTAAAACGGTCAGTGCCTAGATTAGTATCTCATGCCTAAACCTAAAGCAGATCGCGCTAAGGACAATCGGTTCGCAGCTATTGGCAGCGATCCGAGGTTCCAACTTCCGCGTAAAAAGTCGATTCGGGGCGAGGTGGACTCGCGTTTCAAGGACGCCTTGGCTAGCGATGATCGGTTCTCAAAGAAAGCCCACATTGACAAATACGGTCGCCGCGTGAAAGAGAAGGACCCGAAAAAAGAACTTAGCCGCTACTACAACTTCGAGGAAGACGAAGATACGAAGGAAGAGAAGTCAAACTCATCAAGCTCGGACTCGGACGAAGAAGATGGTGATGGGAGCAGCGAAGAAGACGAGGTTGAGTCTGTGAAAACACCAACTCGGGGTAGTCAACCTCCGCAAACCGGCAGACGAAAGCCCACGATGCGGGAGCTTATGCGCGGTGAGGGAATTGAGGAGCTCGAGAGCGACTCAGACTCGGATTCAGACGAAGACGCCGGCTCCGAGAGTAGTGACAGTGATTCCAGCTCGGACGGCGAAGCTCTAGAAGCAGCAAAAACGGAAGATGAGTACGAAGTCGTGCGTTCAGCAACATCGGCAATCCCGCAAGGCGAGGAAAGCAAGAGGCTAGCAGTCGTGAATTTGGACTGGGACAATGTCACCTCGACTGACTTGATGGCCACTTTCTCTAGCTTCGTTCCGCCTAACAGCCGCATCAATTCGGTCAAGATCTATCTCAGCGAGTTTGGAAAGAAGCAAATTGCTGAAGAAGAACTCCATGGCCCGCCGCAGGAACTCTTCAACAACGGAAAGAAGAATGCTAAAGATACGAAGAGTAAGGAATCTGACGACCCGAAATACGATGACGACAAAGATTACAGTAGCTCGAAACTGCGGAAGTATCAACTGCAGCGATTGCAGTATTACTATGCCGTTGTCGACTGCGATTCAAGTGCAACCGCTGCTACAATCTACTCTAGCTGCGATGGCGCAGAGTACGAGAGTACTGCGAACTTTTTCGACCTGCGTTTCATCCCCGACGAGGTGGATTTCGACGGTGATTCTCCACGAGACGAGTGCTATAAGGTTCCGGCGAACTACCAGCCCTCGAACTTCACAACGGATGCCCTGCAGCACTCGAAGGTGAAACTAACTTGGGATGAGAACCCGAGAGAAAGAGCCCAGCTCGCTCAAAAGGCCTTCGCGACCAAGGACGTCGAGAACGAGGATTTGAAAGCGTACCTCGCAAGCGATAGCGATAGCGAGGACGAGGAGACGGTTGCTCAGCGTTACCGCGCATTGTTGGGAGACTCGGGTGCTCCTTCAAAATCGGATGCAGGCGCACAAGGATCCGAATCTGACTCTGACGCGGTCGAAATTACCTTCAATCCAGTGCTTGAGGGCAAAGAAGCGAAGCTCGAAATTGTTGACCGCGACACTAAGCTCAGCCAAGAGGGTGCTGACCCCGAAGAGAACTTGTCAACCATTGAAAGGTATCGTCTCAAGGAGAAACAAAGACGGTTGCGCCGTCTTGAAAACTACAAAAATAGAAAAGCAGCAGAGGCAGAGCAGCAGAAATCTGCGAGCGACACTAATCGTGCTGAACTCGAGCTCTTGTCCATGGACGACAATATCTTGGACAAAGCAGCTGCCGGTAAAGGCCAAGACGAGCAGCAGAAGTCGTCTGCGAAGTCCGAAAAGAAGCTCACTAAGAGAGCTACCAAGAAGAAGGCTCTCGAGGAGGCCGAACAAGACTTCGACACAGCTGATCCTCGATTCCAAGCTCTCTTTGAAGACCCCGATTTCGCAATTGACTCTACACTCCCTCAGTACAAGCAGACCAAAGGTATGGAGCGCATCATCAGCGAAAGAAGAAAGCGACAGGGAGACAGCCAGAACTCGGATAATCCTACAAGATCGTCAAAGAGAAAGCCCGAAAATAGTGGCCTGGAGGACACTCGACAGCTGGTCTCGAAGCTCCGCAGAAAGACACAGGGTGCTCACTAGGTACATGCGCAATGTGAAAGTTCTTCGAAGGTTCTTCGATGCACAGTATGGGGGGACCTACGGTCTCATTTTCAGTTTACAATAGATGGCCCTGTACATTGCAGACTTTATCTGTACATATAAAATATACTGCATGCGGACGCGGCTGCCGTTATAGCAGTAGTCCCATAATATCTCAAGCTATATGCATCTGGTTGATATATTTCTGTCATTTTTCCATTCTGCCCTCCCATTGTTTTACTTAGCAAGGAAGCCAAGAAAAATCAGTGGGCTGGACCCACTAGCAAGGTCGGCAGCTACTAGCGTAGAGCGATTGCGAGAGTGTCGGCAACCGGTGATCTCGGTACTGGAAATAGAATCTGAACCAAGTAGTCTACGGGCTCCCAACTGACCAATTGAAGCTCTACGCCACAAACTTAATCTATGACAGTTTTTACATTTTAGATTCTTTATTGATCAGGGGATTATCCGAGTATATGCTCCGACTTTAGGAACTGCGCTGCGCGCATAGGCGCACGTTCTTCTCCCACCAATAATCTGGGTACTAACTAAATAATGGAAACCCTGGCGACCCTACGGGCTGCTGGCCGGGAGACAGGCAATAGAGTATTTTCGCCTCTGAATTTAATGTCGTTAACGGTCGATGAGATCGTGAACAAAGTCTCCAGATTAAAAAAAATACCGGCCCGAGTTTGCCAGTTTGACACTTTTTTCTGGGACCCAACTGGTCTCAGAGGCGGCGGAACGAGGAGGGCTGAAGGCATGTTATTAGTCACAAATCCCGTTGCCGTGGCACTCCCGCTGCCGTGCCCGTTAGCATGTTGCCACCCACGGATTTGTTAAATAAAATGGAAGAAGTGCAATTTTTCTTTGCGAAGTTCTTTGCTTGAGTGTGCCTTATCCTGAGTACATCACTTCCAAGCTTCGATCGTCGAATCGAAAAATCGAAGGGCCGCGATGCACAATCATTGTGTTCCTGAGTCCAACGCCCTCCTAACCCTGTTCTTTGCATAATGCATAAACACTGCTTGGTTGACGCATCTGACACTTGCAGCTCACACACCCCATCCCTTTTCCAGAACGGCTCTCTGTGCAATTATAAAAACGCTACGTTGTTCAATAATCTCTTCTGTCTTCATCGCCTTAGCATTCCTTAATATGCTCGCTGTTCGTTCTTGTCGTCAGTCCGTGGCGCCGCTGTTAGTCGCGCGTCACTTAACAATTCGTGGTGTGCACTCGGTACAAGTCAACGGTTCCAGTAAGGTAGATGAGTACCATGAGGATCGGAATCTGGGAAACATCCCTGTTGATGAAAAAGCGACTTCAAGAAACAACCTGCTTAAAAAAGATGAATATCACTTATCGCGAGCGTTCGCTCACCCAGAGATTCCTGAGTCACAATTGAAGGAAGTCAGCACTGCCGCGTTCACTCCCCAGAACTTGTCTGATCGCATCGCCCGTGCCGTCTTGGTGGTCGTTCGTCGTACCTTCGACTTCGCGACCCGCTACAAGCACCCGCCGAAGGGAGAGGAGAACAATTTAAAATATGCGTTGACTAAAGAGCAATGGTTGAGGCGCTTCGTTTTCCTCGAGAGTATTGCCGGAGTCCCTGGAATGGTCGGAGGCATGGTGCGTCACCTCCACTCTTTGCGACTACTGAGGCGTGACCGTGCTTGGATTGAGACGTTGTTGGAAGAGGCGTACAATGAACGGATGCACTTGTTGACCTTTATGGCGCTGTCGAGACCCAGCTGGATGATGCGTTCAATGTTGCTCTTGGCTCAAGGAGTCTTCTTCAATGCGTTCTTCATCACCTACTTGATGTTCCCGCGTATATGTCACCGATTCGTGGGCTATCTGGAAGAGGAAGCTGTCGTAACGTACTCACGTTGCATAAATGATATGGAACGGGGGCTTCTCCCAGAGTTTGCTTCGACCCCTGCGCCTAGCATCGCGATCAAGTATTGGAACATGAAGCCTGATGCAACCGTCAAAGACCTCATCTATTACGTGCGCGCTGACGAAAGTAAACACCGTGAAGTCAACCATACATTAGGAAACATGAAGCAGGACGTCGATCCCAACCCGTATGCCCTGGACTACTCTGCTCTCCCCAAAGAAGTTCCGCGACCAACAAAAGACTTGACCTTTAGTAACAGTCACCCAGTGGGCTGGAAGCGGGACGAAATAGAATTCTAGACCTTTTGTCCCTAACAATAGATGTACATAGACAAGATATTATACACAACGTAAATAAAGATTTTTTGCTGATTCCGGGGCTCCGAAAATTCCTCACAGTACACCTGTTTCGTTTGAACCATGCATAGAGCAAAACTTCTGGATGTAAATGCCGAAAAAAAGGCTCCTAATTTAGTGACTACTTGATAGCGTCGGGTCTTGCATGATACATATGTACAGGTAATTTCTTATGGACGCATTTACAGGGAAGAAGACACTGCTGCTAGGCTGGGGCCGGCACTAGATTACACAGATAACACTGGGCGCCTAGTCCACGACAGGAGTGCGGAGGAGGCATAATGCAAACAAATAAGGTGTTCTAAGTCACGGGTTTACTTACTAGACGCGCTGATGAATCAGATAGCTGACTCACCATCTACGGCTTTAAAATCCGCAGATAGTTTTCTCTGCGCTTGTAGGTGATTATTTCGAAGGCAAAGAGGATTGTGTGAGCGCGTATCCCCTCAGATATCTATCTATGCATTTCTCAGAGCTATTCAGTGTCCAAATCTTCTTCCTATGCTTCAGGGAAGTGCTGGAATCAGCAATCATTATTAGCGTTCTCCTCTCCTTTCTCAAACGCGCCTTTTTGGATGTGGAGAACCCCACTGAAGAGAACTACAAGATATACTTGCAGCTCCGGCGCCAAGTATGGGTGGGTTCTTTCTTGGGCTTGGCAATCTGTCTGCTAATTGGCGGGTTGTTCATCACCGTTTTCTACCTTGTCGGCACGAACCTGTGGGACAGTACCGAAAAGCTTTGGGAGGCGGTTTTCTGCGTCCTTGCTTCAGTGATGATTACGTTTATGGGACGTGCTATGCTGCGCATGAATAAAATGCAGGAAAAATGGCGCGTGAAGCTGGCCCGTATTATTATCGAACAACAGGGTCGCTCGGAACAGGGTGAGGTGAAGTCGTCTATCAAACGCTTATCAAAGAAGTATGCGATGGCGCTGCTTCCATTGGTCACGACATTGCGTGAGGGCTTGGAGGCCGTTGTATTCTTGGGAGGCCTTGGTGCATCTGCCCCGATCACCAGCGTGCCATTGGCTGCTCTGTCTGCAGTTGTACTTGGGTCGCTAGTGGGATATGGCATGTACCAGTATGGTACTGCTCATGTCTCTATTCGACGTTTTATCATTGGATCAACTTGTTTCCTCTACCTTGTGGCCGCGGGGCTGATGTCTCGAGGCGTTTGGTTCTTCGAGATGCACCAGTTCATTTCTAAGGTCGGCATGGATATCAGCGAGCAAGGATCCGGACCGGGCTCTTACGATATTTCCAGGTCCGTTTGGCATGTCGACTGCTGCAACCCCGAAAGCGACGGGCCATTCATGATCTTCAATGGCCTTCTTGGTTGGCAAAACTCCGCTACTTACGGCTCAGTTATATCCTACAACCTCTACTGGGTGTTCGTCATGCTGATGGTTACTGTCTCGATGACAAAAGAGGAGCGCGCGTTGAAGAAGAGCAGGGCGGATGATGAAAACACTCTGTTGATAGATCGTGCAACTGCAGCCCTTGCTGGTGATACAAGCCAGCTTGAGTGATTGTCGTCGAATAAGCAAGCATGACACAAGTTCGAATTCTCAAAGACTAAAAAAGGTGAAGAGCAATCAAAGGAAACCAAATGAGTTTACGAAAAGAAAATTAAAGTCTTACGACCGCATTTAGAGAATGAGAAAGACTCCGCAACTCATTTATGCGGGGTAGTGTGTCCAGATACCCTTGGGGAATGTGATAATGAGATATGATATTGCGAACTTATTATAAACATCAGCTACTATTATGACTATTTATGATTTTTTAGTAGTCCTCGCCAGGCCAGCAAGTTAGGCCTCGATCTCGACAACAGCGCTCAAGCACGTAATGAGCGAGTCGTCTGGGTTGTATGCTTTTGCATCAACATAGTATTGTCCAGGCGGTACATTCTCCGGCAACTCAACCTGGCGAGTCAAACTCAAGAATCCAGCCTTCAAAGGGCATTCGAGGTCAACCTCCGGAAGAAGCTCACAGAGATCGTAACGGCGGTTGACGAGCGTAATGAAACCGTATCGCACAAGCACATCCACGTATGACCCGTCTACTAAATCTGTATTGAGAGTTCCTTCAGCTGAGATGGTGAGATTGGCACCCGGCAGTGGAGGATTTGGGTCAATAACTACGCTGTCAATTGAAAGCGTCTGGTCCTCATCGTCCAGGCACGTTTCAATGGGCGAATTGCCTGGAATCTCTGCCTTCGTTCCCAATCCATTGTGTTTAAAGACTCCAGGCAGGACAGCCTGCTCTAATTGGAGCGCAGAAGTCGTCAATAGCAAAATTGAAGCTAGAATTCCCACGAACATAGCAACTTTGGTGGGGGTTCGAAGACAGCTTCGGCGGGTTGGCAAGGCGTGCCTATCTTCCTTAGTCATGTGGCGTCTGCCCGCTGCGGTCCACAGTGGTTGTGCGCTCTTTAGCACCATGGGATGGGGTGGTGGTATCTACACTCCTCGCCCACAGCGGCAGTAAACAACAGGCCGGAAAGACTACGCGCAAGAAGGTGGGTTGACTGGCTCAAGCACTTGGGTGACCCCAACGACTTTTTTTCTGGCAATCAGAGATCTCTCTACTATAATCTCTCGATCTTCAGTTTTTGTTATTATACTCATTTAAACCCCTTTGTGCCCTACATAGTTCCCGTGTGCTCGTTGATTAGATCCCGCATTAGGCTTTCGCGATCAAATCAAACCTTGTGTTTCCTCATGTTCCACATGCGTTGCAAGGGCATTGTATCACTTCAGTGATGCACGGTCCCGAAATTAAACTTGGTGAATCGAGACCGGAACCGATCTGTAACTCAAACAGATTTAGGCTCGGTCTACAAATTACGAATGCCTCATGCTTGACTGAGTAGGTGATTCCCGCGCGGCCATAGCTAGTTCCGGAACCTGGGAGTGTATCGTCAGAAGATTTAGCTTGTGCTGAGGAAACTTTAGGAGAGTAATTAGATGCTTTACAAACTGTATCGCGACTTCGCTATATATAAATGTCGATCCACCTGAGTATCGGCATCTGTAAACCGCATATCTTATAAACCTCATCACGATGGCCGCTCAATTCTTCTCATCCTTGGCTGTTCTTCTTGCCGTGTGTGCTCCTCTTGCAGTCGCTGGCAGCCCGAACCAGGTGCCTGGTGTTGTTCAAATTCCCATAAAGAAAGTGACACACAAGGACATTGGCTCCATTCACCAACCGTCTTTGAACATCGAGAGGCGCTCAAGCAGCTCTACCCCGGGGTTCCTTGATGCGCTGTCGAACCAACGCTACTACTACCTCACTGAGGCCGATATTGGTACTCCTGCTCAGAAGCTTGACCTTCTCATTGACACTGGCTCCAGTGACACCTGGGTCTTCACCCCGCAGACTCAGCTTAGAGGCAATGCGAAGACCACCACGTACGACCAGTCGCAATCTACGTCGTTCAAGTCGAACGGAACGAACTTCCAAATCCAGTACGGTAAGGGCCAAGTTTCCGGATCATGGGGTACGGACAAGTTCAAGATTGGCGGCGCGACTGTCAAGCACCTCTCAATTGGATTGGCGAACCAGGTGAGCCAGGTATCTACTGGCATCGTTGGCGTGGGTCGTCCTCAGGCCGAAATCACGTTCAACAGTGGTGGAAGCGAGTATTTGAACTTGCCTCTCGAGATGAAGGCCGAAGGTCTCATCAATTCGGCAGCTTACTCTTTGGCCCTAGATGACCTCAACGATTCACAGGGAAACATCATCTTTGGTGGTGTCGATCACGACCAGTACACCGGTCCTCTTGTTGAGTTCCCTATTGTGCACCCGAAGCACATGGGCATCATGGTGCAAGGCATTAAGGCTGACCAGCGTGCTACGTACCAGCTTCTTGCGAAGCCCAGCACGGCAATTCTGGACTCGGGTACCTCCCTTACGTACCTTGATGGCGACTCCCTCGGCTCGCTCCGAGTTGCCTTGAACTCGAACCCGTCATTTGCCCTCGGCGAGCGTTATTACACCGACTGCAACATTACCGAGAACCTGTGGTTCGATTTCGGAAACATCAACATTCCCGTGCCGTCGTACAACTTCATGTGGCCCATTGATATGTTCGTTGATGGTATCACAGCCAGCCTTGAATTCCCTCAGAACTCGTGCTACATTGGTATCGAGCAGAGCTCAAGCGATGAGAACTTCCTCTTGTTTGGTGATGACGTTCTCCGTGCTATGTACGTCGTTTACGACATCACTGATAACCGTATCGCTCTTGCTCGTAGCAAAGCCAGCTCGGGCAAGCCCCAGGTTGAGGCCATTATCCCTGGTAAGCCTATCCCGGGATCCTCGAACCCGAACCAGCTGTGATTTTGCATACGTTAGAGGTCATACCAATGGTACTTTCGTGACTGCGTGCGCGCCTTCGAGACTCAACTGGGCTGTTTGCCACATCCGCAGCATCGGCCTCAGCCCATGGAAGAGTGCGGTCTAAAGCCCGAGCTCACGAAGTAGTCGAACGTTCTTCACATAACCCATTCCAATACTCACTAAGTCAAATATCATTATTGTGTGCCATGCACCACCACACGTCTCGCCGCAAGACGACACATTCCCATAACTCTTCTCAGCGCGTTCATACGCGGTCATCCGAGGCCCAGGTCTTCTACCTTTTCTCTTCCAGGCTGTACTCCTCTACTCATTATATTCCACATGTAAAAAACGTGAATATGATATATACAACATATGTATGTGGGCCATTAAGACTTGCGCTCGGCACCGTTAGCTCTTTAAGCGTTCGGCGTCGCCGCAAATCCCTGCTCAGCGCCACCGGCAAGAACATCGTTCGAGTCCGTGAGGCCCATGCCCTTCTCCATTTCGGAAAGCTGCTGCTCGGAGAGAATGCACAGCGAAAGAGGAACACCCAGAAGAAGGGTCGACGAAGACACGACCCACAGGGACTTGCCACCCAGCTTCAATGCGGAGTTGAACAGAGAGCTGGCGGAGTTCAGCGAGGAAGCAACGCTGTCACGGTAGTACGGCGGAATGACATCCTTGAGTGCAACAATGCGCTCTGTGAGAGATTCATTGATGTCGAAGTCATCCTCGGCAATGTCCTCGTAGTCACCCTCGTCGTCTGACAGGGGATCCTGCTCAGTGATCTTGGGCTCCTGAGCAAAGGCCTGCTCGCCGTTTTCCGCAACAAGTTCGACTTTAACCATGGTATTCTAACGCTGGCTCAGTTCTAGCTCTGTGTTGTAGTTCGCGGTTTGCTGACTTACCGGCTTGGAAATTTTCATGAACATCGATTATTAATTGGGAATAAGTGAACTATGGCCGTGTAGCAGAAGTAGCAGAAGTAGCTGGTCAAGTGAGTACGCGAAAGAGTTTAAAGATGCGGGCTTGACATAGTTTATGCCGGTTCAAGAAATAAATAATAAATAAATATATCTAGCGATTCAATGAGAAGAGGCCTGAGGAAACTTCTAGCTGTGTTCGCTAAAGTTTTTGCTGGCTCCTGCGCCTGCTCACGCCATCCTCGATGTCCGAGTTGTCGATAGTGGGACTGGCCGCAGAAGCAGCCAATAAAGACGAATGCAAAGAGAGGCGACGCTGTGATTGCGAAAGCAAAAAAAGCTGCCTATGAACGCTGTCCATAGTCGCACTCATGTAGGATACTTTAGCGTTGATTCTCGTGTTCTCGGCAACTAGATTCGAGATCGCTGATTCCTGTCCAGCAAGTGTTGATTCAGCGTCCCGCAGTTCTCGAACCAAGCGGTCGTACTCCATGAGGATTTGCGAGTCGAGCTCGTGTGCGTTCTTGCGCACGAGATGCTGGAAAACGTCGACCTGTCGTTTGAGCGTTCGATTTTCTGACTCTAAGGACTGCATTCGTTTGGATTGCGTATCGAACTTCGCAGCGAGCTTCGCCATTATGCAGGACTCCACGTGGGAGGCCAGCTCTCCATGTGATACTTCTGAAACTCCGCAGCCAAACTCGCTCCCCGGACACGCGACAGATCCGGCATCCCACGATTCGTCAATTGAAATAGCATGACTACGATTTGTGGGGCTAGCTTCGCGCGAATTCTGGCCATTGACACTGCTGTGGGCACCGTAGCTCCGTGCTTCGCCTTCTTCTTCTTCGCCGTCTCCGTGGTCACTGTCATCTGCGGTGCAGGCACACGACTCCGCGTCGAACTGCCACCGCTGGACATGCTTCGTGCAAGGAGGGTGGCAAAAGACCTCGACAAAATCACAATCGTTTGCAACGTGAGCGTCAAGCAGCCAGCGCTTCCCCTGGAAGTCACAGCCACGGTGCCGAAATGGACAGAGCACTACGAGCTCGTCTAGCAGCGAGCGTACTATGAAGGGAGCCAGCTGGAACTCAGGCTTCACTTTAATCCTGTCGATGGGACAAACGAGATCCTGCACATTTCCGGTCTTCCAAGTCTCATTCAGGCACTCGCGACAGAAGGTGTGCCCACAGTCCGTCGTACACGGCTCCACAAAGGCTGTCCGGCATATCGGGCAGATGAGCTGCTCGTCCAGCGCAACGTACTCTAAATCCCACCAATCAATGCTCTCAGCAAGAGCACCAGGTTCCTCAACGCAGTGGTTCGACATGTCTCAATCGGTGCTACTACTCGCAACTCGTACGGTAGTGGTGGGGGAGGAAACAGCCTAATTATGTAGGGTTAGGTAGAAACCGACAGAGAGCAGAGGCGAGGCTGTCAAACGGCCTTGGCCGAGTGGTCGCTAGGGTTGCAGTTAAGTGGGGTAGTTGCTCGAGGCACACGAACTCATTTGGTACACATGTGAACTCGTGCACAGAAGAATGTTTGTGCAAGGAAAGGTACATTGCATTATGGTGTAGGAACGTGCTGCATCTGTGTTGGGTCGTCAAGAAAAGATCCCAAACGAGTTTTAATGGAGCCACGCGGTAGTTAGTATTAGATTTGTAGTTCGCACTTGGAATTCGAGCCCCCCACTAAAGTATTGTGTTTCCTGAGATACAATTGGCTGAGCAGTCTTGTCTCAGCAGAAAGTGAGTCCAGACATATAAGGCTCGACAATATCCCTTGAGACTCGTTGTTGAATGAGTTAGTGTGGCTAATTAAAGCACTCAGGTACTCGCGAGGACGAGATGATACGCTGGGTTGGTCGCTAAATCGTTCCCGGGTACCACCGTGCCTTTCCCAATGTTTGAGAAGCCTCAGTCCATCCTTCAACTCTTTATTGAACACATCTCTGCACGACTCCAAACCCTTAATTATCTTGAGCCTTTTGACGTTTATAGGGTTTCTGATTATAGGCCTCAGTGAAATTGGCGTTGTACAAGTCGTATTCGTCCTGATAGAGCCGTTTACCAGCGCTCGACGGAGCTTCTCGAGAACCCGCAGCACTGCCACAGTCATCCCATCTATGTGGCCATCAGCGACCGCCCGACCCAAAGATTCTAGCCGATGCGATATACACCATATGAGGACTTGAGTATAGTGCTGATATAGCGACCCCTGCTGCCTGCCCCGCCCCGGCGGTCGTGAAAGACAGACATACTCTTGAAAGCCAATATTTTCTGGAGGAAGATACGCATATTCTTCAGGCAAGTATGCATCAC
The DNA here is from genome assembly GCA_030579735.1 of Starmerella floricola. Classification (NCBI taxonomy): domain Eukaryota; kingdom Fungi; phylum Ascomycota; class Dipodascomycetes; order Dipodascales; family Trichomonascaceae; genus Starmerella; species Starmerella floricola. Next base: position 489,633 of record JAKTRP010000001.1, on the reverse strand, counting down.
TGAGCTGGGCGCTGCTGAGGGAATAAGTTGTGTCCACATATAGTGCACCACCACCCCTCTTGCCGGCGCTGTTGTTGTTGTTGTTGTTGGTGAGGGCTGAAGGCTGCTCTTGTACGCCGCAGTCTGAGACCTTTCCTGAATTGACCACATTCATTGCTCACTAGAATTGAGCAATTGGCTTCTACCTCTTCAAGTGGTCGAAAATTTGTCTTTCAGCACGCTTTCAAGCTTGTGTTACGGATGTTGTGGAGTTTAACGCCAAGTAAGAAATCCTTGGGTGGGCCCGCCGCGGCCTGCACCTTGGCCAAGAACCCCCTCGCCCTGGCTTCCCTGGCTTTGTTTACTCTCTGCAGGCAATAGAAGTCCCAAGGCTGTGGACCTCATTGCACTGTGTGCACATAATGAATGATGAGTTTTAGAAATATAATATCTACGTATGCTTAGGATGCTGGTTTAGAGAATTTTAGCAAGCAATTTGACGAGGACCTCCGTTGCTGCTATTGCTACTACTGCTGCTGCTTCCCGTTCTTTTATTGTGACGACGCTTCTGTCGCAATTTGCTTTGCATGCGAGCATAAGTTCCACGACGAACGATTGCTTCAATAAGGGCAGCTGGGTATCCGAATTCTTTTGTCTGCCTCTGTATCGATTCTATGATGTGGGCCCTTTTCGACTCTTCTGTATCTCGAATCCACGTTTGATTTCCAACATCAAAGCCCTCCGCCTGAGCTATAGCAATGATGCGCTCCTCTCGCCACTTCGCTTTATTATGGTCATGCGAGAGGCCCATCATAGAGTATATCTCGCGGAGAGGGATCTTGCTAATCGAACGATGTCTAAAACGACGGTCATTGGGGAACCTGGATCCAAAGGAGTCATCAGTAGAGCCACTAGAGCTGTAAGACATATAAGGGGAATCGCACTCTGTTGGGCTTGCATCCTGGTACTCACCAACGAGAAGCGGTCCTTGGCGATGAAACTCCGTATGCTTAATTCGACTCGCATATGGACTAAACGCTTCCTGTATGTGCGTGTACTGAGAGTTCCCTGTGAACGCAGTTGATGGCTTCCCGCTAAGGTTTAGGTGTAGAGAGCCACCTCCGGGCACAATTGGGTGGCTACTGGAACCGAAACTGCTTGGCAGGTTCTTGGGAATCCTAGTGTTGGGACTATACGTTTTCGGAGCCCTCACATAGATTCCTAATCCCGAAGCAGCTGAGACACTCCGCGTGCTTTCACCAGTGTCGTGCGATGCAGACTGGTCGTACTGCGTGTTGAGCGCTTGATCACAATGGCCCACAGAGTTGTCCGGCTCAATGGAGTCTTCGAAGTCAAATGTGTAGTCGTCTTGGAATTTATTGGGCCTGGCGAAGGATTCTGTGACTGAGCCTACGTCAGAAATTACCGGAGAGCATTCGTATTGACTTGAATAGCCGCACCCCGCAGTACCGTCGGAAGTATAACCATCCTCAAGATTCGCAACGCTATGCATTTGTTGATGAGCTCCTGTGCGGCCCTCACTGAAGCTAACCGCGTTGCTGTTGGCATCGAATGCGCCTGAGTACACAGCTGAGGCTTGTTTCAATTCGGTTTCAAAGTTCTCGGTTGACCCAAGTGCCCCACTATTGGGATCGAATAGCTGCTTGGGTGTTTTGAGAATCCCCGAACTGCTGAGGTTTTGGTTCGTCTGTACTCCTTGGGCGCCCCTTGTCGCATCCAGCTCAGGGTCAAGAATCACGAAGTTCATTATTTCTTTCTCCTCTTCGGTTAAGCAGGCATCATAGTAGCCACCGTTGGTGACGGTAGCATTGAGCGAATCTTTACCCGGCTTTAGCTGCGGGGCAACACGATTAATGTCCTCATACAGCCGGTTGGGGCTGATCAGCGGCTCGTTCCTGCTGTTTTGCACGTCTGGCTTGGACATCCCGCCCAGGCTCAGCGGCGCCTCATTTAAGAACTCTTCAATCCAGTCACCTGCATGTCCCAGTCCATTTTCTGTATCGGTATCGGTATACAGACTGGTGTGCATGGAATTGGCGCTGTATGGTAAACTAGAACATTGGTCCCTGACGGACACTTCGGATTGGTTGTTGCCATAAAGCAGATTTCCAATTTCTCCTTCGAAAGGTAAGCATTGGCTCTCATCTGTATGCTGCAGCCTAGCGCGACCCTCAACGGATGGACTCTGATTCATAGTGCTTGGATATTTACGAAGACAGTTCCAAAGCCCTGATAGGCAACGTTAATGCGTGTTCGAATGATTAACGGGATGATGCGCGTGATATGTCGCTGCAGTACGGAGAGATGTTTTAGCCTCGAACACCCGAGAAGTGGCCTTCTCTAAATACTTTTTCAGTCCGAATTCAATTACCTAGTTTGGAAATGGAAGGATTTTCAGGGAGTGAAGAGCATGCAGCCAAAACATCACCTGGAACTCCTATTTAGGCTTTTAAGCAAGCGACTAGGGTTGCGCTACATCCGAAAACAAGCATCATTCTGGGGTACGCATACTTAGCACCACAAACCTAGCCCAGAACTTTATCGTGCGTGCAACATGACCGCATTTGGCACTCCTTGAATTGGACATCAAAAGTCCTCGAATTCATTAGTCGTTACGCCTTTATGAGAAGGAAAAACATAAAACAGTTTTAGTAGGGCTAAACATTTATTTCAAATAATAATGTTATGATTCTCAGTGCAATAACCTTACATCGCATTCTTCACAGACTCCCAGCTGGGCTATTATAACCGTACCCCGCTACATAGCACACGCACGTGAGTGTATTCTAACCTGTCAAGCGTGCATGTCGTGAACCTCTCAAGTACGAATTGTACTTCTGGAGTTTATCATCATGTTCACTTACGTTTGTGTTGAGGGATCAATTCAGTGAAAAGCTCTCTTAGCTTAGTAGGGCCGTCCAAGTAACCAAATGTTCTGAAGTCTTTGATAAGTTCGAGGGCGTCGTCACTCGAGCTTGAGTTCGTGATGATTTGCTTCGAGAGTGGCTTAGCAAGCTCCAAGAAGTACGGTCGTGAGACCACAAACTTTCCATCTTGATCGAGCAAATCTTTATTAACATCGATATCCTTGATGTCTTTGTGCTTGAGAGCATTCCAGCCCTCGCCCTCCTTCAGTTCGAAGCCCATTGGCTTCATTAATTCTCCAGAGCGGTACGCCTCTACGACTCCGCCCGCACGCTGCGTACGATAGTCATGGTACTTGTCTTCCCAAGAGTCAGGCGTGAGCCTCTTCGCACTTGTCCATCCCAGCTCAGTAAGGGCCTCACGCTTTGGCACCACTACCCGCTGGCGCCTCTTTGAGCTGAAAGGGTTTAGCGACTTCGGTTGCCAAAGGCCATTCCATAGAATCAGATAGAGTATGCCAACCTTGGTTAAGTGGAAAGCAAAGAATAAGAGCTGAAACCATACATTGTTGAAAAACAGGTCATCCTCAGTAGGTGGTGGAAGAGGCATCACAAGCTCCTCAAATAGCCAATAAAGGAATTTGGAAGGGGCGGTTCCCGGGGTGGGACTGATGAACTCGGGGAGGTCGAGATACAGCCAAACAAGGAGCGTTGTAATTACACCTATCTTTCGGCGCGTCCACGGCTCCCAGAGCGGGACCACGAGCTGGCCCTCAACGATCGCATCGCCAATGAGGTCCTCATTCGACAACTCTTTAATCCACTGGTTCTTATGGGCCTTGTCAGTAAACAACAAAGCACCTTCCGCCGTGAGGTAGCCAGGGTTGACGCTGACAGCAAAGCCCCTGGGCTTCGGCTTGAAGAAATAGCTGGGGTTCAGCTGAACGGGGAGAGTATCAAATATTCTGAATAACGATGATACTTTCTCATTAGTCTTCACGCTGAAACAGTAGTCCTTTGTGGGGTCCTCATTCATGCGCACATAGATGTCGATAGAGTCCGAGCTACTCTTCTTGGAGGTCTTGGCGACATCCTTTCTATTTCTCGCTACCATGGTATGCACTTAAGTGACGAAATACCAAGAAGCTGTGTATTAAGATTAATGATCGCGCTCAGTCTTCTCACACACAAGAACACACAAGCAGGCCGAGGGTTCTGCATTACGTCATACATCACCCGCCGGGCACTTGTGCCTTAAGCGAGAAAAAGGAAAACAATTCTGGGGTGACAATTCTGGGGTGAAGGCATGAATCTAGGGTCCAATGTGTATGTTTCAGAGATGTATGTAGTGTAGAATATGCAAGGCCACTATGGCGACCGGACATAGATTAGAGGCTAATAAATAATCAGTACGAGAAAAGACAAAAGACAGGTCCTCGAACGCAGGGCTATTGCCCCGACCCGCGTCGAGAATCGAATTCAGTTAGTTGGCTGCTTGCCCAGGCAGGGGATCCTTAGCGTTTTGTTTTTGCATGTTTTCCGGAGTGAATGCTGTTTCAGCAAGAGCCTTCTTAGGGTCCTTGGGAATAATTTGAACGTAGGTGGCTGGCACGTAGCCGCTGCGGCCATCGCGTGTTCGCACGCGCCACCACTGTGAAGCTCTTCCTGACGGGTCTGTTGTGGATAGGATCGCTGCCAAGTCGCCTCTCTTCAGCTCGACTTCGATCTGGGGGTTCTCGGGCACGAAGTCGTACAGAGCACGGCAGAACTGGAGCTGTGACGGGTCCACGGGTTCCTCTCCGCCGTTTACCTGGCGAAACTGCTCATTCTGGTGATCGGCCATACTGCGGATTAGCTTACCGAGCAGATACGGGAGACCGAAAACCGCAGTCAAAAAGAAAAGCAAAGGCTTGAAGCTCGGTGCTGGCGGCCGGTTCGCACCGCCTTGTAACTGGAACTTTGCGAACTGCGCAGGAGTGATTTCCATGATCTTTGCATCTCGGGGTACTTTCTTGCCTGTTATTTTCGCCAAAAGCGCCCTGCCCCATCTCAAGAGAGCAAATATTCCGAGAATAGAGCCGAGGCTTTGCTTGAGCCTACCGAACTGGTCAGCTACGCTCATCATGGCGAAGAACGACGAGTGTGTTGCCATGTAAGTCGACTCCAGCATTTGCGCAAAGCCGCCAAAAGCACCAATCATCGACTCTATAAGCTGAAATGTTGCTGCCGTTGAGTTTTGGATCGAGTTCAGCTGTCCGTTGTTTCCAAACCTGCCAACACCACCCATTCCAAGGCCTCCATAGCCCCCATAGCCACTGTAGCCTCCTCCAAGACCACCGTAGCCGCCATAGCCACCGTAGCTACCGCCTAGACCTCCAAGGCCGCCGTAACTACCATAGCCACCGTAGCCCGAGCCGTAGCCCGAGCCATAACCCGAGCCGTAGCCACTTCCGTAGCTCGAGCCGTAGCCAGTCCCCATACCGCTGGCAGCACCATATCCCGAGTTGAGGCCAGCTCCGCCGAGCGCTTGCATGCTAGGATCGCTCAAAACGACGGGGTCCTGTGGACGCGGTGGTGGAGCATCGATGCCTGGAGACGCAGCATCCATTGACGCATTAGGCTCACTTCCCATGCCGTCTGGCTGTTTTGGAGCCGCTTCCCAAGGCTTGGGTCTGCTGGTTGACATGTTAGATCTGACCTGCGCGCAATCTCGCCTCTATCGTAGATGAAGGCAATATTGCCGAGCCTCACCGAGGGGATGACGACCACTGTACGTATCATGTAGCATGGCGAGTGCAAAATCATACCGTGGCATGGGAGCACGGTAATTAGGGTAGGTGGCCTGGCGCGGGGAGACCTGGTCACATGCAAGGCCTAAGGCCTTATCTCCCTGATAGGCCTTTCGAAACAGTTTTCTCTTGCATGGGCGGAGAGGGTGGTGATGTGCAATGGGTGGAAAATATGGCAGGGGTGGGTGGATCAAGGCCGTGCGCCGAAACGTTTTGCAAACCCAACCAGCACATACAGCAGCAAATCATACGTCTATTTATGCCTAATATGATATGAGGCTTACGATTTCTTGTGCTAGAACATGCGATCGCCGGTAAGATCTACGCGCGAATCCTTGACCGGCATAATAAGCCGTACACCTCACCATCATCAACGTTGGGAAAAAATGGCTGGCTGAGTAACCCTCGCGCGCTGCGGGCATAAGACATTGTCCAAAATTCACGGTTACAATCAACAAACGTCCTGTTTACGCTTAATTTATAGTTGAAAATGGACTACAAGTCTTTTGCCACAGGCGCCATGCTTGTTTGCGCGGGTTTCATTTTGGGTGCAGTTTACGCTAACTGGACCTACGACTACTATATGCTGTGGGTTTCCCCGACTCCAGCGGATATGCTTGCTCAAACCGTCGCCCATTACAGAGCGAAGGCCGAGCAACCCGCATTCTTACACCATGTTTTGCACGCCGTGTTCCTGATCGCTGGAACCTCGGCTGTTGTCAAGCTGTTTAGGGCCACAGAGAGCAACACGCTGTTCGACGGTGGCTCGCTGTTCCTTTTCTTTATTTGCGCAGTATTCTACATCACAAACCTTCTGCCGGCCTCATACTCCTTGATCTCTGGAGACTGGGGAGACATCGATGCGGAGACTGGCGTCAAGTTCATCAGCGCTAGCCAGATTCTCATGGTGTTCGCCGTATTTGGCGTTCTGTCGCTCCAGGTTGGCCAGTGGTGGGCATTAAACGTTGACAAGCAGCGTGAACAATTACTTAAGGAGAGTGAGGAGCCAGCCGATCTTACAGAGGAGGGTGCTGAGGCCGAGATTAGCTCGTCCTCAGACAAACCTTCGAAGACGACGACAAGAAAGCGTCAGTAATTGATTCCGTATTTTCCTTCACATTTTCCCTTTTGCCCTGCCAGCCTTTTCGTCCCTCTATTCTTATTGTCGCGCACATAAAGCTTACTGAGTGTGCACAGGGACAGGAGCGCGACTCAGTTTAAATAGTTGCTCTATGTGTGTGCACATCACAGATCTTTGTTCTTTTGTTAGTGATAGCAGGGTTTCTTCAGAAATGATGCGACCAGTGCTATAACTGCGTCCATTAAACTAGATGAGTGCAAAAAAAAAATAAACAGTCTAACCATGGATCGTTATGATACAGCTAGTCGTTGCGCAGAAGAATGCCTTGACTCACCCGTGAACTGCGACGAATCTTGTGAGTTTACGCCTGGAGGACTCAAGTCTGGGCTGCGTGTGGACTCCAAATTGGAAGCTGCACTATTTGTTGCCGTCTTAGTTGTTGTTGGCGTTGCTGCTGATGCTGATGCTGACGGATCCTTAACAACCTGTGCTCCATTCATGCTGGGTGTGTTGTTTGTCCCCAGACTTAGGCCATTTGTCATTTTATCGACACGCGCTGCAGAATCCATGGATGAGGCGCGCTGGGTGTTGCCATTTGTGGCTGCTGCTCCAGACACCAACCCGTTGGCTGGAATGCTAGTAGGAGACGGTAGGGCGGAAGGATTGCGTGAGTCTGGAACTGTGCTCGGGTCAAAGGAAGAGGCAGCAGTCTTATCTATAGAGCTTCGCAATGAAAGTTCCGACGACTTAGTCGAGGATGCAGACGATGACGCAGTCGGCGAAGTGTGACCGCTTTTCCTCACAGGCCGCTGGCGCCACGCGTTCGGGTCGTTCATATCAGCGTCGACTCTGCCAAACTCGCCGGCCCACCATCTTGGTTTCCAATTCGAGGGCACGACCAAAACCTGCGTTTCGGGGCTATCATGAGGCTTGTACTGCTGGGATATGAATTGTAATTTGCGGGCCAAAAAGTAGTCCCAAACGCTTCGCGTTCGTTGCGGCGCCTCCTGGGCCAGCAGGTCACGCTCAGAGTTGAACAAAAATGTGCCGTACTGGCCGGCGTATGTGTGATAAACGAGCCGTCGTAGAAAGCGCTCGTTGAATTCGAATGCTGTAGGGAAAAGCACGAGCAACTGGTAAACACAGTCCAAGAATTGCTGGAAAATCGGACCGTCTTGCCTGCCCTTAGTCGTTTCGGTCAAGAAGTTCGTGACGTTCGTGAACAAGTCCGTTTCCTCGGCTTCGCTATCAGCGCAATTCACGGCGGAGGACCGCTTGCTATTCACAAACGAGCTCCTCAATGCAAACTGGTGACCAAAGGACACCCACTCTTTCTCCACGAGTACCATGAACCCTTCGAATGTGCGGTAGTATGGGTCGAGGCACAGCATGGCGAGGCTCGTAATCTGCGGCGTCCGGTCCCATCCGTCACTGCAGTGCACGACGACATGTGAGCACTTAAAATACACTTGCTGAACAACAGTCCGGCTGCTTTCGACAAGAAGCACGACGTGTTTTAGCCACTGGCTGCGCTCGAGGCTGTGGGGACTTGGGGGCTCGTCGCCCACATCTGAATGGCGCAACGCATCCTGAACGCGCAAGAGCGAGTCACGCATGACATGCAAATTGTCTACACCCATGTAGCATTTTCGGGCTGGTTTGTAGCGCTCCATGTTTTCTGTGCCTCCACCGAGCGCGACCTGCGCAATGGCGTTCGTGCTTGGCCGGAGATCCACAACGAGGTGGTCTGCCTGCGCTCCGCGCATTCCACTGGGGCTTTCGTTCGTGCCCCAAATAGCACCAATGATCGCCTCGTCTTGCATGCTTCGCGACTGCTTGATGCCGACCAACGGCTGGCTGCAGCGCGAGATCGTGCACTTGTTCAAAGTGAGATAGTAGCTGAGCACGGGGAGCCGGCCCTTGGAGCGGTACTTTGCTGCGTATGCTAGCACATTGTCACTGATGTTCGAAGGCACGACGAGCTCGCGAGGATACGTTGCGCACAACTTGTGTTGCTTGTTCGCGAGCGACAGCCTCCACTTGCTTCCCTCCTCGAGGACACCCATGCGCCGGTACTCTTGCTCAGCGTTATACAAGCTCCAGCCATTGAACTCCTTTTCAAGCGTTGCTGGCGAATAGAAAAACGCGTAGAGCTGTCCAACGTGCCTGATGGCCCGCAACTCCTCAATTGTATCTAGGGCCAGCCGGCACTCTGGCTCGGATGCAAACTCAAAGCGAATGAACATGAAGTCCTTACAAATGATTCTGATTTGCGTCCCACACCGCGAGAGTTCGGAAACAATTGGGTAGCAGATCCATATCTCGCGCTCTTCGGCTTTGAAGACCATGTGGTGGCGCATGAGATGCAATGTGCCTTCGAGCCGATGGCCCAGGCGCATCAGCACCGCCGGCGCCTTGGTTACTTTGATTCCGTCCATGGAAGTACCCTCGCTTGAGAGGAAATGCGGCGCAGATAATGTCTTTTCCCACACTCGTCGCTCTAACGATAAACGGCGGGTCAGGGCTTCTGATTTCGCAGCCGGGTATCTATCCGACACGTGATGTAGCCGGACTTGCCGCTAATGCCCGATCTCCTCGTTAACCACGGCGACGACGGCATTTGGCATTGCCGAATTCGCCTGCACGGGGCCATGTTCGCTTGCTGTGTATTCGAAAGTGTGCGTTGAATTGCGCACGGCTTGTGATTGGGCCCTGTGACTCAAGACTTCTGCGCATTTGCATTGCGAGCGTCCTGATCCTCAACACCTGTCATGCACACGCACTCAATGCTGTCATGAACGCGCGCTTCCGTGGAGAGCTGGGCGAGCTTGTAGACGACCGCCCCGTTCTAGGGTCTGGAGCTCGCACAGTTTCGATTCAAAGCAATGCTCATTGCAAGCTGCAATATGTCTCGGGCCTTGTTTTTGTTCTGTGCGCACGACTTCCGCCATTACAGTGCATGAAGCTATAAAAAATCAGTCCCCGACTCGCTTGGTTCGAAGCCGTGCCTCGTAACGTAAAACCTCAGCATCTACGCGAAGTCGTTTGAGTGTCATTTGCACCGCGAGGGCCGAAATAGACCTTGTGGGCGGCTTCAAGACTGGCTTGCAACGCTTTTGCATGGGTCTCTCAAACGGCGCCGAAGAGAATCATAGATTGTGTCAGTGCGTTCACAGGAGCACGCGATCCGGCACTCCATGCGCCCTTACCTTTATGCTTCTCGCCTACATAGATGCGTATTAGGTACGTTTTGTGTGGGTGCCCCTGCCCCAGAGACAGCGTGCTTCAAAAGTGGATAGCCGTATAGCGTGACTTTAATGGACCAAGGCGCATCGAAGTCTTGGGCATAAAACTGCATAGTTGTGCCAGCACCCACTAGCGGTTACCTTTCTGTCTTCGGCACCGCGAGGCACGTTTCTTCGCGTTATTTTTTCTCTTCGTTCGTTGTTCTCTGTTCTGGAGTGCCCACCATTCTAACGAATGTATGTAGAGAACGTCGCAGAGGGATTTGTGCGGGAGTACTATTCGCGGCTTTACTACCGTCCGTCCTCCCTTCACCAGCTTTACGCCGAAAATGCGTCGTTAGTGCACGGCGAGGAGGGGGGTAAGCCATTTGCAGATGTGGTTCGGGGTACCGAGCCCGCGCTCGAACTCTTGGGCCGAGACGGGTTCGGCCACAGCAAGGTCTGCGTCACGGATGTCACGGCTTTGCATGCATCCGGCACGTCTATCTCCATTGTCGTGACCGGGGACATGAAGCATGGGGACGACGTGCCTCGCATGTTTGTGCAGTCCTTTGTTTTGTTTGATGACTCGCAGAAGGGGCCCCTAATTGTGACCGACATCCTGAAATTCTTGCGAGAACAAGAAGCTCCGAGCACCTCTAGCCCTGGAGAAGTTAGGGGTGAAGGCGCAAAACCACAACCATCAAGCACGGCGGAAGATCTGCAAGCAGACCCCGAGGACGGTAAGAGCACGGACTCGAAGGCTAGCAGCTCGGCCAGCCCAACGGGTGTTGGCGAACCAGCCGAAGGTGCGGAGGCGAAAACACCTGATGAGGCATCGCACGCAGCGAAAGCGGACGAGACTAGTGCACCAGCACCGTCGGAGACGCTGGCCTCAGCTGAGGCTGGCGCGGCGAAGGAGCAGGGCCGAGCCGAAGGAAGCGAGAAGCCCAAAAAATTCAAGTTCTCGTTCGACACGATCGCGAAGGCCACATCGTTCCAGCCCAAGGCAGCTATGCCAGCCTATGCGCCCGTGCCGTACTCCATGGGTGGTGGCTACTCACCTACGTACTCCCCATCGCCAACCTTCCCCACGGCTGTGCCGCCGCACCTGCCAATGCAGCAAATCCCTTATCAATACCAAATGCCCCACCAATTCGTGCCAGCCTTGCATGGCCCTCAAGCAGGACCAGCAGGCTCGGCCATGCTCTCCACAAAGGGCTACCTCGTCCTGAGCTCTGATCAGCTGACCCATGAGCAGGTCGCGCGGACCTTAGAAACGCTCGCTGGTTTCTCGTCAATCAAAGTCGACTCGGCAAGAAAGCGAGGCTTCATTGACTTCTACTCGCCAGACGCGATCATACATTTAGGTGCGAGGGGCCCAATCCCAATTGCTGGCACAAATGCAACCGTGACAGTCAAGCCCCTACGCCCTGGTCAGCGCAGAGGCGATAATAATAACGAGTTTTGACGATGAACAATGGCCCCAGCTAGACTCATATACAGTAGTAGTAGACCACCTGTATATGTTCGTCTATTATGGACAAAAGTAACCAGTAGCTGTACGGCACACTAGGAGGAGATACACAGGGGTTACGGCACGGCTCACCTATCGTAGTGCATGTATTTATTACAAGTAGTTGCGACTCTCGAGAGAAGATTGCGTCAAGCACACAATGCGATATTTGTAAGATAAGGCTCAAATTATGGGCTACAGAGCATTAAGAGCGCCCATAAGCTTCGCTGTAGCGATTTATGGGGCTTTCTCATACGTATATATGCATGGGCTCATTTTTGCAGATCCTTTTCGACCATTGTCCGGCAAATCGCGTGGTAAAACGTCTTGTGCTCCTCGAAAGTCCGCAGCGCCAAATCGCGGTCCACGGCCTTGAGCAAGAGGTAACCAGGACGCACAAACTTCATACGACCGACTGTGCCGAGCCAGTTAGCGAGAACTGCGTATTCTTCGTGGACGCGCGCAGTAACGGCGAGTTTCAGCCAGCGGAACTTGATCTCGGAGTTGTTCGATTCGGAAATGTTGTAAATGCGGCCGATCGCAGCCACCGACGAGGCCATTTTCGACGAGTTGTTTTCCCCACTGATTGCGGACAGCTTGCTGAACATCTCGTTCAAGAACACGATGATTTGAAGAGGGTTCCAGCCAGCGATATCCTTTTCCGAGGCCCACGACTGCCAACCGTCATCAAACAGGTTTTCTTGCGCCGACCACTTCTCGGCCAACTTGTAACACGGCTCTGCTAGCGTTCCGTCGAACTCAGGCTTTGGGGGAAGCCCCGGCGTGTCGAGCCACAGCTTCCAATCAACCTTCTCCAGCGCTGCTATGCCAAAGAACTCGTACAACGTAGCCTTGAAATCCTCCGTAGTAAGCGACTTGTACTTGAACTTCGTGAAGTAATAAGGTATGAACTTATCCCACAGCTCGCGGCCGACGAGGTTCTCAAGGTACCACAAGAAGGTCGAGCCCTTTTCGTAAGGAACCGTAGAAAAAGTGTCGTCCGGATCAATCGACGAGTTAAGGTTCAAGCGCAGCTTCGTGTAGTCTGCGGGCAAGCTCGAAACTGCACTTTCGAGGTCGTGCCATCCTTCGATGGCCGAAAAGTGGCGGTAACTCTCGCCATGAATTTTGCCCAGAATTCGGCGTTCAATATACACTGTCCACCCTTCGTTCAGCCAGAAATGCGACCAGTTGCTATTGCTCACAAGGTTCCCGGACCAGGAATGCGCGAGCTCGTGCGCAATCACGTTCACCAAGGTGCGATCGCCAGCAATCAAAGTTGGCGTGGCAAAAGTGATGTTCGGGTTTTCCATACCGCCAAACGGGAAACTCGGCGGCAAGACCAAGACATCATAGGTACCCCATTCGTATGGGAACACCAAAGACTCTGCGGCTGCAAGCTGTTTCTCGGTATCCTGCTCGAACTCCCACTGGCACGCATCCACGAGCTCGGGCTCGGCCCAGACGTGCGAGCGCGGCCCGATGGGCTTGCCCACAAGGTTTCCGGCTGCAAGGGCAAATAGATAGGACGGCATCGGAACTTTCTGCTCGAACACCGAGTCTGAGACCCTCAACCCGCTGACAAGCACTGGGTACTTGCTCTCGATCTCGAAACTGAAGGGCGACTTGATCGAGGGCGTATCGAAACACGGAATGATCGATCGTGCATGAATGGGCTCACACTGCGAGAACAGAAACGGCGCCTTTTTACCAATCGTTTGCTCGGGATCTAGCCACTGGAGACCCGTGCATTCCGGAGTCGTGGCAAACTCAACGCTCAGTTCACCCTCGGTCCCAGTCGGGACGCCGTGAACAGAGAGAGGAGAGCCCAAAAAGGACTTGCGCTCGCCCACGACCCAGTCAAGAGCTTTGGAGCCCCACTTCGCTGCCTTAATGTCCAGGAAAGAAGTGTCCAGAACGAGAGTTTCGTCCTGGGAGCTAAGCGAGAACGTGATCGTTCCTTTAAACACTCGCGCTTCCCAGTCAATGGAAGCATTCACCAACGTGTGGCTTACGGCGACCGAAGCGTAGCTGGACAGCGTCGAAGTATCACTAGACATCGTTCTTATACTTCAAGGCGTACTTGGGCACTGTTCGAGTACGCAGTGGAATGCGAAGTATGTTTGTTCTGTCTGCAGTGAAATTCAGGGTGCGGGTGAGCCGTGCATTTCAAACCCTCGAGCTACGTGCAGCCCTCAAGGACTGACGTGAATGTGCGAGCGAAACCCTTCCCTTCCCAGCCCACCACGACGAACCTGTCTAAACCATACATCATGACCAAGGCGTCCGTGGACGCAAAAAGATGGCCGCTAATAAAAGGGCCGCATTTTAAATATGGGGCCATTGATTTTTGAGAGGCTACAATGATGATAACACTACTGATACTGATATAATATAATATAATTGGGGCAGCATCTTGGGGATATTTCTATACACCCTTGAGGCGCCGATGCAAAGTGATAAAATACTTTATGCCTACGCTTTCGAATACTCGCTGTCATACTCAGCACAGTTATCGGCCTGTTTTAAGCAACTGTGCTTGCCTATTTCGTGAAACGTGTACAGAATAATTGCTGCGCTGATGGCCAACGCGGCCCAAGCGGAGCCGGCCGCACCATCAACGGGCCATGCAGAGCTGTCGAAAATGACCTCTAATTTTGCCAATTTATCGCTGTTTGTAATCTGTTTGGAAAACAGAACACCCTCAGTCACAACAAACGCAAAATCAATTATATCGAAAACCGCAATGAGTCTGCGGGATTCCGAATACTCCATGGAAACAGTCATGCACAAGGGAATCATGATAAAGCACTCCATCAGCGAAAGAAGCGCTAAAGCGCATGCAGACTGCATGTCGGTGGGACTCAACGAGTCCATGGCGCTCTGACCGAGCCCGTTGACGCAAGCGATGGCAATGAGCTTGAGGATTCTCAAAAACACCTCAAGCGTGAAATTGAGAGCTCGCGGCTCATCCGTCATTGAACAATTGCTCATGTATTTCAAGTTTAGGTGGCTTTGCAAGTGGAAATAGGCAAAAGAAATTGCAAGAGGTGAATAAACAAACACCAGCCCTGCTTGCCTGCTGTTCCTGCTACAAGCGCACGTCGCGGGTAAGGGACGCCTTAACTACCGCTCTTCCCCACGCATATACACATACACATCAACACACGAACGCATTGTAAAGCTATGAAGTCCGTAATCATTTTCGCAATTAAATTTCTTTAAGGTGCTAGCTGGCAATGGCCGAAAGAATCGCAACTGTGACGGCCAAACCTATGTGAACCAATACTCCGGCAATGAGAATGCATACCATTTTAGATTTGTCAACCGACACCGCCTGCGACGCCTGGGCTGACATGATCTTGAACAGGTTGCCGTACACGAATGCGGCACTAAGTACAGAGGCCAAGCCTATAGAGATGTATCGCACGAGATTTGCCACAAGGCTTCCTACAAGCGTGCGTGCTCCCAGGGGCGAGCCAGCAATGATCACTGCCGGGATCCATATGGTGAAGGAGTAGCCGTACAGACACAGAGTCTGCACCAAGGTCAGCGTGGGTACGAGATTAAAAAACTGAACACAAAGCCAAACCGCAACTGGAACAACAAAAGTAAACGCAAACAGGGTGCCGGCAATGCCCGTTAGCAGCCCGGCGTCGTACTGGCCCTGCACACTGTTCAGCAATCCAGATGTGGTCGCCGCAAAAAACACAGCAAATACCATTGTGAGATAGATCCAAACGGGGCCCCACATATCGGGGCTCTTTCCGTGAACAATCGAGCCAGGTTTGTTAGCGTGCTCAGAGTCGATCATTCCATTGGTTAGGAACGGCGTACTCAGTAAAGGGTTTAGAGACAATTTGCACCTCTCAATAACGTCGTCTGTATCGACGTCCCACATCCCATAAAGCGTGCCGAGTAGCGTGCTTGAATGAGTCGCCTCATTCGCGGTCGGCGGGGCACTGCTCATTCGTCCAGCAACTTGAGGAGTGTCCGCAGGGGGCTCATACGATGAGGCACCCATTGTATGGGGCTCTACATCGGGTTCGATCGACATTATTGAAGGATCACAGGGTCGAAAGGCTGCCCTCTACAAACAACCGGCTCTAATAGGAGTAGAGCAGTGGTGTGTGACAGATAGCACTAAGGGCTAGAGAGAGCGCATTACTGACCACCACCGCGAGTCCCAAGGTAATGACCGTATAGTGTAGCAAGATACAG
The DNA here is from genome assembly GCA_030579735.1 of Starmerella floricola. Taxonomy (NCBI): domain Eukaryota; kingdom Fungi; phylum Ascomycota; class Dipodascomycetes; order Dipodascales; family Trichomonascaceae; genus Starmerella; species Starmerella floricola. The sequence continues at coordinate 473,938 of JAKTRP010000001.1, read as the reverse complement.
ACACCCTCGAAACGCGTTGTGACCCATCCACAAAGGCGACCTAATAAGCGCACACACACTCTCTCATATATTCCTATATTGAGAGCATGAACGCGTAGTAGGGAAAGCCCAGACTTAATTGATATCATAAAGAAAAGCTCATCTCGTCAACAAACTCAATGCAAACATCGAAATTTGTTGAAAGTCTGCAGAAAGTGAAAGACAATCACAATGCTCAGACAGCGAAAAGGAGCCTTCAACAGCGCGAGTTCAATCTGGGCGGGCCGAACAAGAAACCGCGAAATTCAGAAGATGAACCTACAAACTTCGATGCGGCAGCAGTAGATGATTCAGACCCGATGTTCCCGAGAATCAGACTCGTGTCTCGGTACCGGTCGCGAGAGGACATGGCGCAAGTCATTCCACCCCACACAGATACACTGACCATAACCGAGCTGTACAAACAAGTCTCACCTCCAGAGTTTAAACGCCCGCCAGATTCGAACCCGAATTTCGTAGTTTTTGGCATTGTGGCAACACGATCCGTTACAAGAACGAGCTCTCGGGGGACCAAGTTCGTCACGCTTGTTTTGAGTGACCTGAAATACGACATCTCTCTGGCTCTGCATGGCAAAGCGCATGACAAGTTCTGGAAAGTCCGGCCTGGAACGCTTGTAGCGCTTTTCAATCCGCAATTTTATGTCCAGAAGTTCGAGAACACAGCACGTACGCTAGCACTCAGCGTCTCCAAAGATAGTTGCCTAGTCGAAATCGGCCAGGCAAAGGATCTGGGGCAGTGCGAGGCGATGACGTCGGCTAGCAAAAACTCGAAGCGGTGTAAAAACTGGGTAGATGTGCGGAAGTCGCATGTGTGTGACTTTCACATTGAGCAAAAGGCGACGCGAACAAAGAGGCCTGAGCTCAATGCTAGCTCGGCCAAGCTTTGGGATCCGAAAAATGGTGGTGGGAACCCGTCAACAGCGAGCCGTCTGGCCGTGTTCGAGGGCGGCGAAGTAAGCTGGAAACGGGGGCTGCAAGTGGATACGCAAGCCTCGGGCGGCCACTCCTTTGGGAACTCCAAAAGGGGGTTCCACGGCTTTGCCGGCTTCCCCGACGCTCCTGTTGGCCGTGTGTTCCAGCGCGACATTGCAACTAATCGCCAGGATCCCGCAAGGTATGAGGAGAGTCTCATGGAGAAGAAACGGCGCCAACAACGTGAGGTGAAACAGCTCGAGCAGATCACCGATGACGCAAGACTGAAAAGCCAGCTACAGCTACAATCCCCGTCGGGCCCGCGAGTTTCCAAAGCTGACAGGCAATCGAGCGTACAGCCCAAAGGTGGCAAAATCTTTGCCCGCACGCAACTTCGGAAACTCGGATTCAACCCCATATCGTTGGCGTCAAGCAACAAGGCGCCCGGTACCGCGCAGCCCCAGCACCACGTCTTGAATTCACAAGACCATGCTCAGAATGAGAGCGACAGCGACGACCTAGAGATTATCTGATCGTCACTTTTATTTATTCGAACGATTAACTGCTTGCCCGGCCAGGGCTCGAGCACTACTTTACAAACCACATAAGCCTTTTTTGAAGCGCGCAAAATACAATTCTCGCCACTACATTCACTGTTAAGATTACTGCTCTATATGTGCGTATGTATCACTGCGCATGTATTACTGCGTATGTATTACTGCGCTTTCTCAACAGCTAGTCGTTCGTCGTTCGTTGCTTTCCAGAATTTGAATGTTTCCGTAGTGTCCTTGAAGTCTGTACCAGCATCCCACGGTTTCGGGGTGAGAATGTAGTGAACATTTTTGACCTCGTTATCGCGCCAGACAGATTGATGGATCTCCTTCAAGGTTTTGAGTGCATTGTACTTGTACGAGAGGGGGACCCACTTGTCTTTGAAAACGTCCGAGAGTAAAGACTGGTCCGAGAATTCGTAGCTTGCTGTGTCGTCTGAGTCCAGCGCAGCCAAGATCTTGTTGAAGTTCGCCTCATCAGGCTCGACGACTTGCAACCCTCCATTACACATGCTTAAGCCCGCAGTACATGGCGGCCCCTGCCAGGGCTCATTATACTCATATTCGTGATAGTGAGTGTACGCACAGTTTTCGGGGACCCAATCCTTGGGGTACGAAGGCTTCTTGAAAGGATTGCACACGCAGGCGTGGCTCGCGGCAAACACGCGGTTCTCCTTGTTCAGGGGGATGTCCATTAACTCATCCATGTTCTGCACAACGACCATATCACTGTCCAGCTGCACGACTCTCTCAAACTGAGTCAAGGAAAATGGCTGCAACTTGCTCCAGCAGTCGTAGAAGCGTGGATCGGCCGAGTAGTCCTTGTGCGTTGTCGGGAGCAGATATTTGATGTGCTTCTTGTAGATGTTCCGTTGGTCAATAATGTCATGACCCTCTTTCTCGAAAGAATCCGTGTACAAAACAACGAGTGGATACTTACTGCCGACTTTTTTCAGTGAAAACTCAAGGGCCAGAACGCCTTCCATATATTTGGTGTTCGTGACCAGTGTAGTCCAGACCTTTCGCTGCCCGGGAGGCAATCTATCGGATATAGCGGACATTGCTATCGTATCGAAAAGGTTATGTCCAATCCTGGGCGCTTATATTTGCCTCTGTATATGCCACACTTGCGCTAGATCGAGCTCCCCGGCTGTGCGTGCCACTCCTTACCCACGCGCCGCAAGGCAAGGGTGACGATGGTACGATATATATCCGAGGCCGGGTAACCACCAGTGTGGGGGGCAAGTCGAAGCGAGAAGTGATATATGTAGCACTAAATAAAAGCGTATGTGTATGCATCTGCTCAATGCTGAGAGCCATTGAGTTGTCATTGACTATACCTATACTTCTCCTTGATGGCCATGATCAAAAAGCATATTATATCTTTGTCGTGATGGGAATTCCATAGCTAGATGGCAGATATGGCGTGGTTCGTACGATCCGTAAGTTCCTGCGTCTCCAAGGTAGATTCGTCGAGCAACGGGTCCATGGGCACAGTATCGTGCTCAAAATTGTCAAGATCGGTTTCAACTTTTTTAATTGCCGCCGTCTCCCTTTGTTTCTTGAGTCTTTGCCTGCGCTGAGCCAAAGTCTCTTGCGGCGCACCAGTGGCCTCTTTGACCCGCATTTTGTCTTGCTTCAACCGGGCCCGCCGTTGCGCAAGTGTCTCGCCAGCATGCTCGTTGATGTAGTGCCGGTTGATCGCTCGAGTGTGCCATTGTACGCGCGTGTCATAATCGACCTGAGCCATATGCTGCATTTGCATTAGCGTGGGCTGAGAGTTGTAAACAAGGTCTGCCGGATGAAAAGCCTTCGCTGCCTGCGCATCCTCAGCGCGTTGCCTTTCTGTTTCGCGAACTTCACGCGAGAACACTTGTCTTTGGATCTTTTTACCGGCCTTACGAATTTCCAGTTCCTCTATAAGCGATGTGGGGCCTCCTGAGTGCGGCACAATACCACTATGCACTCCACCAGCATCGAACATTTGAGAATGCCGCTGTATAGCCTCGGGATCAAGCTTCGAAAATGCAACGTCGTTATCAAGGACAGCCATCTGTGCCAGCAGAGTATTAGCCTCTTTCGCATCGAATTTCTCACCCATTTCGTCTTTCTCAACGTCCGGCATCTGCGATTTTCTTTTGAATATGTTCGGTAGCCAGCTCCGGCGCTTTTTGGAACGCCCTGCATTTGGCCCGAGGTCGTCTGCGTCGCCGCCCTCCTGGTCATACGACGTATCGAGCTCGTCGCGATCATCGCTCATTATCGTGGCTCTGTCGGAATCCACATCCGAGGCATGCGGCTCATCGTCGTCGCCTCCAAGTCCAAGTTGGCTCATAGAAAATACCATGCTAAGTGACCCCGTGGTTGAGCCCATGGACTCCACATATGGTACTTCATCTTCAAGAGGGCTTGGTCCCCATTGTGGCGGCACTGGCATGTCTTCGATTGGCAAAGAGCTTTTGCGCTGATTTGGCTTCTTACTGAGCCGTGGAGGGCGCATTAACTGGGCAGGAATCGGCGTGGGGTAGTGGGAGCCAACTGTTTCGGCCATCGAGAGCCCCGAGACAGATAAAGGATCACTACTTCGCCGCGAGCGTGGCTCAAACCCGGGGCTACTCATAGCACTACGTCTCCGGCCGTTCAACAATTGGAAACTGTAATCAAGCCCGTCATCGTAAGCGCTCTCGTCTAGCTCGGCGGCTGCTCCGGGACTCAGTGCTGGAGATGAGATGGCTAGCACGTCGGCTTCTAAATTCGGCCGGAAAGTCGGTGAGGCTTCTGGCGGTGGTAAACGATCATCTCCATCATCGAATATGAGCCCCGGGTCATGAGCCTCAGCACTGGGTAATGGCGGGTCTTCAGGAGTCTCGTCCTTAGCGACAGGTACTGATCGAATCTGGTAGAAACTGCGCCGCGGAGAGGGCTTCAGACCGGGTGACTGAGCTGCTGGCTGAGGAGGGGTGATCGGGATGTCGTCAGACCGAATTGGCAAACTCACGGGAGACACGAATTTCGAAGCTGTGCGTGCATGGGTTTTCGGAGTCGTCGGGCCCTCTTTAACGGGTAGGCTCTCCATAAATGCTGCTATGGGAACGAAGAAGGGACCGAAAAGCCGAGTCTGTGAATGCCAGCTTCCTGAGTTTCCAGCTTGCGCTTGAACTCTGGGAATGCCTGACAGCCTCTTCTATGTTTTCGGCTTGTGTTTACACGCAGCTTGTGAAAGTGGATTACACCCACACGACGACTGCCACACATTAGCCCTAGCCCAGATTTATGGTGGGCCCAATGCATTGGGAGGTGCGAGCATTGTACATCGTCAGTACGTGTGTGGTCGTGTGTGTGGGTCGTGACCGTGTTGTTATGAGTGACTGGCGCGAGTGGGTGGAAGATGGTCAATGGCATGCCCGTACTCTTGGCTTGGCATATTACGCAGAGCGCTAGAATTCTTTTCATACATGTAATTAAACATCATTATACATTTTAACCGCCGAGCCGAGCGAGTTCCTGTCTTCGCGCTTGTTTATTGAAGATGTAGAAATCGACTTGGTCGGGCGGAATATTGTCCGGCACAGACACGTTGTCTGTGTCTTCGGCATCTAAACTCTCATCATCGGAGTCTGAGTATACAAGCTCGCTTTCTGAGCGAACGATTGAGCGGAACGGGATCACAAGCGCAAGTAACAGGGCATTGACTGTCCAAGAAAACACTACTAAATGCCAGCCTCCAACAAGAACCCACCGACTACTTCTAAGAACGTTATGTAGATCGGCGAATGCCAATCTCCATAGCGCTATACCGAGCATGTCGAGCACGAGCGAGGTCACAAGCAAGTACTTTGCAACGAGCACGGTCTTTTTCCGATGGTGAAACGCCCAACTGAAAAGCAGGGCTAAAAGAACAAGCGACTCCGGGACAAGGCTGAGCGTTAATAGAAACGTGGCCGTTCGCCAGTTCGCGCAAAACGTTGCGTTGTATTGACAGAGTCGGCGGTCGGGGAACTTGACTGAGCCCTCATCAGAAGAAAACTTCCAGAGTCCAATGGTCTGCCCGCGACTATTAGACAGCCAGGGAACGTTTATCACTCGCCATCCAAGAACTAAAGACACGAGGGCGAGAATGCATGATGTGCAATACGCAGCAATGGCCTTGCGTGTTAGCATTCCCTAAGCTTCGAGCAAAAAGCTCAGGAGCCTCACCTGTTTCCGGTCTCAACCTCTTGGTTCTCCAAACCTCCACAGCCTATCGAGCACAGACACGGGTATCAATGCCTTTAATACTCAAAGTATGACCAATGCCTTCAATACTCAAAGTATGACCAATGCCTTCAATACTCAAAGTATGCTAGGTGTGGTGGAGTGCGCCTTGCTCTCGGTCGTCCCAAGTGTTTGGGAGCGTGTAGTCAGGCGGATGTGCACCCTGACAGTGTGGCTGTTGTGGCTGTGTGCGTTGTTGTGTGGGGCAGTGGGGGAGGATATCCAACAAGGCATTTGGGTGTGGGTGGTGGTGGTGCGGTGGGTACTGTTCCACAATCTGCCTCTTCCGTGAAACCTGCGTATTTAAAGTGCGCATATAAATGTACGTACTTGGGATGGGGTCAATCGTCTATAGAAAGTTTCTTCAGGACAGTACCATGTAAACGCTGACCTTCGTACAGCGTAAACCCGTAATCGGTGGTGATACATGTTTATCAATGCCTATCTTATAGTTTGCTCTCCGGCGATCCAGCACTCTGCGCGTCCAAAGGCGCATGGTTCTTCGTAGGTTCTTCATTGTCTTTCGCTGCTGAGTTTGCTGCTGATCTCATTGCTGCATTCTTTGCGTTGCGCGAACTTATACGCTGCCTCTCTTCATCACTCAATAGGAACTGACGAAGGTACTCCTTGAGTTCGGTTACTGTCCGATCAACAGTTGAATCGATGATATTGAGAACTGTATTCGTCATGCCGAGGTTGTGAACAATGTACGCAGCCGCACCAAGTATGAGCACAAGCATTATGAGCAACGGGTTGCGAAGCACCATGGTGAACTCGTTCCATCCAAGAACAGCAATAATACCGTATACGTACAGTGGGATGTGCGTCTGCAGTTGTAGCACTGAACGCTTCGCGTCGATGAAAGCCGCATCAGCAACCCGCTGGAATCTGCGCTCAATATCCTGCTGCTGCTGAGCAGTCAAGAGCACTGAGAAGTCCGGCACATCCTCTTCCTGGCGGTGAAGGGCTTCCATAACATGTCGAGGCGGCGACAGAAGCTCGCCATTACTCAACTTAGCAGAGCTGAGTTCAGGCAAGAGAGACTTGGCCTTCTGAGTGGCCCTCACGGCCGCAGCATCTATGTCGTCATCCGGGGACCACACTATTGGCAGGCCATCCTCCGAGTATTTGAACGCGTCTTCGAACCGGTCTCTGAGCCGCTGCAGAACGGCATCCTGCTTCACCATGGCAAGGACGCGGTTGAAGAGCGAACGCCAAGCCAAGCATTCGAGTGCAAGTTGCGAGCGCTTCGTTTCCTCCTCAGAGCCGCCAAGACCAAAGTCGTCAGGATACTCTTTCCTGACACTCGAGATTGTCGAATCAAGAGTTTCCGACACAGCATCCCAGGGGTGCTCGAGCTTGTGCGGGAAGTTCGCAAAGTGAAGGTCAACGGGGTCGAGTCTTGTGTCGATGATCTTCTGGACGCGCTTGAGAATGCGACGAAGCTCAGCCTCGCGAGCTTGCTCCGAGGCACGGGCGAGTTCTGCATCGAGCTCCTGCAAATACGCATTGTATGAAAAGAATGATGGGTCAATGATGGCCTCGCTCGCCGCCTTCTCGAACTCGGCTCGCGCGGTAGAGACAGCCGCGGCAATCCTGTCCTTAAATGACAAAAGCTGCGCCGTAGTATCCTGCGCTCCATCGCCATCTAAAGATTGCGCAAACCGGCTCCCAGGCGCTTCGAGGTTGCGCTTGAAGCTCGCCAAAGCCTGGGCCTTCAGTGCTGTGAGCTGCGCACCGAAATATGCGGTCAAAACGCCATCTACTCTTCCAAGAATTTCTATGCGTTTCTCGTTGTACACAGATTGGTGGTACCGGCTAGCCTTTTCGTCGTAGTGACTGAGCGCCGTGGCACGATGCTGGCTCAACACTTTACCGAAGTCTGAAATAACCACGTCCGAGTCTCCAAACGGAAGACTCAGAGCCGCAAGGGCCGCTTCGAACTCAGCAAACGCCTCAGCAGCAATCTCCTCGCAACGGAATCGCGCAACAAGGATCTGGTGCGTGGGCAGATCAAGATCCTTGTTCATTTCAATTTGCTCCCATACGTGCTCGGCGTACATGGGCCATCCATCGACGGGTACGTGACGATGGTATTCCGGCTTGAACGAGCCATCTAACTGGGTTCGGAGCCGGGTAACGGCGCTTGAGAACTCGGCTGGCTGCAACACCTTGTGAGGTAACCCTGCGAAGTCGAGGTCGAAGAAGTCGTCGATTCGCGACTTCTCGAGACCCTCTGGTTTGGCCAATGCCTCCCACTGCTTCTCGAGGTCCTCCTTTAATGTAGCAGCCAAGGTCTCGAGCGGAGTGATGCCCATATGGTCGCGGATAACAAACAAAATGCGAGACCGCTGGTGTTGCCCGCGCCCGGCCTGAAACAACGAAAGGTTCACTTCGAAAACAGTCCTCAGCAGTGCCATGTTCGCGCCCACGTACAGGCCTACTTGATGCTCCCACATGTTAATGATTAGAACCTCGCTTGTGGCGAGCGCAAACAGTGCAGCCTTGCGCTCGAAGTCCTGGTCCTCGCCACGCTCGCGGCCGTCTGTGCCCTCGACATCCAAAACAAGCAGAGGCTGCCTCTCAGTGCCTGATTGCTTTTCAGAGCCCATCCAGATGCCTTTCGTGGTCTGTTGACGAGCAGCCGCGTCCATTACGCCAAACTCCGTGCCAAACAGAGCATTCAGCAGCGTGGACTTACCAGTGCTTTGAGACCCGAACACAGCAACAACATTGTACGTGAGGCCTGCGTTCGAAAGACCGACCGTATCAAAGTATTGGTTGAGGCCTTGCGAGAACTTTTTGGTTTCGTCGATAACCTGGATAACTGACATCAATTACTACCGTCTTGTGAGGGTTTGTGAATGTCCAAGGACGATCTGCTTCCAAACGTCTTGGTCCTTAATTAATCGCCTTGTGAGCAGTGACGGTTCGACTAACAACGTGCCCTCCTCCTGGCTGTTCTGAATGTGGGTGTGGGTGTGGGTGTATACGTGTGTGTATGGGCGTGTGGGCGTGTTAGCGTCTGGGTGCGTGTTCGTGGAGGGGACGGCCGAGTGATGCTGGCCTCTGTGTGTGTGCATGCTCATGCCTGTGGCCCCCCTCCACAGTGCTCTAGGCACCCTTGCCTCGGGATATGCCCAGCTCCCAAGCTGGCGAGCGTGTGACTATAGTGCTCTAGCCTTACCCAGTGTACAGGAGTTGTACCCATATCCTGTGCCCGGTCCGCGGACAGTAGAACGTGAACGTACTGAGTTTCACTGTTGGGTCAGGCACAGCTAGTACGATGGTCGAGTACAGCCAGTATAAAGTTAATGAGTTGAAAGATTTGCTGCGCGAGCGGAACTTGTCCCTCGGCGGTACGAAGTCCGAGCTCATTCGCCGTCTAGAGGAACACGATGCCACGACGTCAGAGGCAGCCCCAAGCGCAGCAGAGCCCACGCCAGCTCAGGAACCGGCAGTCGCGACCGAACCCGCGAGTGCAGCCGAACCCGAACAAGCTTCCGAGGCCGAGGACGCGAAAGGCGAGGTTGAGGAGTCTAAGAGTGAGGCCGAGCCAAAGCCCGAATCCGAGACCACAACGAACGAGCCAGAGCCTACACTAGGAGACGACGAATACCTGGAGAAAATCAAGAGCGATCTCGAGAGCCAGATTCAGCGTGCCAAGCGATTTGGAGGCAATGCCGAGGAACTTGAGGCACGGCTGAGGAGAATACTCAAGTTCGGAGTAGGCGCCGTTCGCGATGCGAAAGCTAAGGCAGCAGACACGTCGCTAGGCAACGGCAAATCGTTCAATCGTCGCCGGAATAAGAAGGTGCGGCGTGGCCCGAAGCCTGCAACGGCCTGAACCGCGTCGGAAATCGTAAAACTGGAGAAAAAGTTGCCGAAAATGGTAAGTAACAATAAAAGGGAGCGGGCAAAAGAGAAAATCACATCTAGACCCAACCAATCAATCAGTCAATCAGTCAACCAATCAACTAACTAGCACCAAAGAAAGCCAGGGCTCAGTGCCCCGAGATCTAGTTATATAAACGTGCGTACTGAGAGAATGGCTGTCGTATTATAAGAAAAACACGATCTACCACCTATAAATATGTATGCATATATATTCTAATACAATGCCGTAACGGGCTGCTATGTCGATAGTTCTTGAACGTGTGGCTGCGCCATCAAACTATTTCCAAACTCGTCCTGTGCTCCGTCTTCTCCGGGGACCTGCGGGCCGGGCTCGGGGTGCTCGCCGGCCGGGCGGTCTTCTCGGCCATCATCATTATTGTCATCTACCGCAGAGCTGTCGTCGTCGTCGCTCGCGCTCATTTCCTGGTGGGACACGCTCGTGAATCCGGTCGCAATCAGTTCCTTCAGCGGGTCCTCGAGCTTGCGGGGCATGCTTTTGAGCACCTGAACATAGGCATTCCACTGTCTCTGCGTCTCGCAGCGCGGCAGCCGGGCCACGATCTTGTCCGTGAGCTGTTTCATCTGCTTTTCGCGATCAATAAACTCGGCCAAGAACTTGAGAATCCGCAGCATGTCCGGCTCGGGTAAAGACGCATCGGACGTGAGCGTCGAGAACATATCCAGGAAGCTGTTGTAAACAGCATTCTCCTTCGTTGCAAGCTCGCGGAAGAACATAGTGGCGAGAGCCGAGATCTTGCGGTTCGGGTGCACGACGGCCTTGGCCATCTCGCCCAATTTGCCCTTGACTTTGATTTGCCCGGCAAGAATGAGGAACGTTAAGGCAACAATGCATGTTCGCTGAACACTCGGGTCCTTGTCGTTCAGTCGGTCGTATAAATATTCCGTGTGTTGGTCGATGAGGCGGTTAAAGGAGATGGCAACATCGCCAAGGGCCACAACGAAGTTCGACCGCACGACATTACTCTCGTGAGCGCTCATTAGATTCACTAACAATGGCAAGCAGTCTGCGCAGAAACGAGAACTCACGCACATGAGCTTCGACAGAGTCTGTGTTGCGCCTATTACCATGAGTTTGTTCGAGGGCTTCTTAGCAGCCTCCGGCGCTGGTGGTGCTGGCCGCGATGGCGTAGCCGTCTCGTCCTGTGCTGGGTCGTCGAATTCGAAAGGTGAGGCATTGCTGCCTCCTTCTTCCTCGGCTTTCTCGCTGTGTTTCAGCTCTTGTTCACATATATCGATAACAATTTGCGTGAAAGGCTTCAGCAGCGCGCGGTCACTGTACAGTATACCATCCTCACGCACGTCTCTCAAAATGTCTTGAAACTCGTCCTCTCCCGTGCTGCCTCCGCCGGCCATAAGGTCTTCTTCGTTGTCGGCCTCTGAATCAGCTGGTTGGCCGATAGACCCCGGCCGTTCGCCGCGTTGGCCTTCTTGTTGCGGGCCCTGCTGGCTCTGCTGGTCTTGCTGGCTTTGCTGGCTCCGCTCGCGGACTTCTTGTGATTTGCGTTTGAATTCGAGCTCGCTACGCTCAAGGTAAACCAGCAAGTTGAGAGCGACCTCGCCAATAATGAACAGAAGCTGCGCAAATAGCTGCATGCGCTCGGCACTAGACAGCTGCTTGCTATTCTCGGCAAAAAGTCGGTTCGTATACTGGCGAATAAGTCGTGTGTAAACATGGGGCGGGCACTCGCACATGACGTTTACGGCCATGAGTGCCTCCTTCGCGAGCGACGTCCATTTCATGGCATTTGTATCGTTCGACGGTAAGAGCAAAAACGCGATGAGGCGGTCGAACAGCTCGAAATTCTCGGGGAGCCGCTGTGCGGCGTCCAAGTCAATCGAGTGCTTCAAAATCCCGCACGAGCTCGCCGCGAGTTCGAGGTCGTTTCGGCCGTAGCGGCCAAGGCCGATCTTCGCCACAACACTTATGCCGCTGCAGGCAATGCTGCGGTCGGCCTTCGAGAGCATGCACAATAGAATCGCGGCACCACGGCGCCGTTCAGGAGCGAGATCAGTCTCTGTTTGGTACAACCCCCAAAGGCGGCTCACGACGGGAACGCTTATGTAGTCGGCCTCAACCGCCAGCACGAGCAAGCGTTCCAAAGACGTGAGCTCGCCGTTGCTCGCACCTCTTGTTAGTGAAATGAGGTTATCGGCAATGAGCTGGGCGCCTCGGCGTGTATCGAGTTCCGGCGGCGCAGTCATGAATAGCTCGTGGTACGTAGCAACCACGGTTTGGCAGACAGCGTTCCCCTCGTCGTTGTCTGCCTTCGCCCACACAAGGTGCACCATGGCGCGGATGCCGGCCGAACTCGAGGCGACTCTGTAAGCATCGGCGTACACAAGAAGATCAATAGCGTCAAGAATGTCCGACTTCGAGCGCGACATCAAAAGCATGCGTGCCACGTTCACGGCATCGTCGACTTTCTCTATAAATCGCAAAGTAAAAGACACGTAAGCCTGTGCAGCCTCGAGTTGCTGACGTGTGTCGCTCGGCTCAGTATCCTCGAGCTGCGTGTTGATCTGCTCGAGACTGGACTGCCACACTGAGAGGGACAGGCAACCGGCGTGCATGACTTGCGGGTGGGTATCAATTAATTGTTTCATGAGCCGCATGGCCTGTTTGCGCACAAGCTGTGTGCGGTCTTTCATCTTAGCCACGGCGATTTCCGTGAACCTTTCGCGGCAACTAATGAGGGCGGGCTCGTGGGCCACTGTGGCGAGGACTTGGACGGCCCGTAACCGGCAGAAATGGCTCAAGTCGTTAACACGCAGCTCAACGAGCCGGATTAGGTCGAAGGCCGGCTTATACTGTAAGCTGCCTGCGGCGTTGAAAGAGCCGAACGCACTGCTTCCAGGCTCGGCAGAACTGTCGATAGCCAGGCCCTCCAAGCTTGATGTAGGAACGCGCAGGCCGTCTGCCCCACTGCCGTCATTCTCATCTGATGCCAGCGCCCGTGCAGCGCCGCCCTCATTTGCGGCGAGTATATTGTGGATGACAGGGGCTGCAATGTCGAGCACGGCCTGCCGGAGCTGTGGAACGGGCGAGCGGATCAAAAGCGCAAACGATTGGAGGTTCGTTGCCACGACTTGCGGCATAGACTGCGTCAATGCCTGCAAAAACGCGTTTACGCACTTCGCTCGCGTTGTCGTAGCCGTGTTTTGCGTGTCTGTCCACTCGGCGGCCTCGGCAGCCAAGTCCTTCAATACAAGCTCCGTCAATGACACATGATCGAACTGCTTCTGCAGCGTATCCAGCAATTGCACAACAACCGGCACGGCATGCTCGTAGTAAGTGAGCAGTTGTAAAAGCTGCGTGCGGACCATGGCCTGCTGGTGCTGCAGCTTCACGCCAAGGCTGATAAGACGTACGATCTCGCGCGAAAGTTGCGCATCTTTAACGACAATTTCGCGCTGCAAAAACCGACAGCTCGGTTCAAGGTACAGCAGGGCCAAAGTCGATCTCTTTGCTGCAACCGTTGCCGGGAACACGGTAGCCACTCCGCCCTGTATCGTGCGCGAGATCGCATCCATGAGGCCGCGAATCTGCTCGCCAATCACGCCAATGGCATTTGCGCGCTTATTGGTCACGACCAAGCCGTCCAAGCTCTCGTCGAGCCGCGCTAAATGCAGCCGCGTAAGGAAGAAATACTTCTCCAGGGCCTCCTGGCTCGCGTCGGCGAGCTCGGAGTTGCCCGCAGACTCCGAGGCCGTCTGGCTCCACATTCGCAAGCACGCAATTAGAGTGCCAAGCCACTCGCGGGCCTCGTCAACGAGCTCGCCCGGTGCGGGGCACGCGACAGAAAGCGCTTGCGACCACACGTCGTCATCGAGAATTGCTTGCGGATCCAGCGTCAGCCTCTCTTGCAGACTGGTTGAAATGGGGTCCGGCTGGCCCCAAAAGGATGCCGGATCCTCTGTCCACGCTGCATACAGCTCTGCGAGGTCGAACATCGCGGAAAGCGTGGAGATGGCGTTTGGTGTTTGAATGTTTACGATCCCGCGAAACATTACCAGACCCCTGCCCTGGTTCGCTGCACGCACTGATCAACACACACCCACGCGCGAGCCACAAAGGTTCGCAAAGTCTAGGCTGTACCGTAATTGAGTGCACAAAAAATATACAGAAATTGTTAAAAAACCCTTGAAATTCCACCAATTGAGTCGTATTGAGTCGTAAGGGCCTGCGGCTCGCCTATGCACACGCTTTGTGTCTTTGCATGGCCCAGCCCAGGCTCGGTTCGTCTTGGCATTTTTGTCATAATGAGGTCGTAAATATACAGATGTAGGTAGTTGCGTGTAGAGAGAGAAGAGTCGTGTCCATAATTTAGTTGCGCAGCTTCGCGTAGCCCCGGATGAGGGCCTTCTTGACGCCCATGTGTTTTCGTTCGAGCGCAGGAAGCAGATCGCGCATCACAATGCCGTTTTCTTCGCGGATCTCTTTGAAGCGCGTAGGATCGTTGTTCTGTCGGCGCGAGCCCGAGAGTCGCGAGGATCCCGAGCCGCTGCTGCTGCCGTCGGACATCCACGAGAACTTCTTTTTCCTGCCCACGGCCGCAGTCATCATCCGTGCCGTGTCATTCGCGGCCCGCTGCATGCTTTCTTCGCTACCCTTGTCGGCACCGCTGTCTTTCTCCTCGGTGAGCCCGATCTGTAGCTTCAGTGACGTGTGTCGCTTCTCGCTCTCCTTGTCCTTTTGCACGAGCTGGCGTAGCGCACGGCTGACCTCGCTTTGTTCAGATGCATTCGTTGGGTTCAGAGACAGTCGGCGGTGCCGTGAGTACGCAGCGGCCTCTTGAAGAAGCGTAGACAGCCACTCCTCGCACGACGTCGATATGAGGCTCAGCGGGTCCTGGTTCAGCCCGCCCGGGTTCTGGCCGTCGTCCGTGCCGAGCTTGAGGCCTGCCTCAGCCGCAATGCGTGCCATGGTTGTTCGCAAATTGTCGTGGTTCAACAGCATGTTCTCGTAGTCGCGGTCCTTTGGAGCGTGCAGCAAGCGTGCTCCAGCAAGCCCGCCGGGCTCGTTCAAGAGCTCGCCGCTGAGCAAGCTTTCTTCTTTGTGCAAATCCACGCCCGCAGCAGTAAGAACGTCTCCGAGTTGTTCGGGGTCGACTTCGCCATGGCCGGTGGCGCCTGTGCCGGCAGCACCGCCGCCAGACTTCGGCGTGCGGCCCAGCCCAGCGCCGCTCTTCGCTTTTTTGTTCGGCGGGAGCCCAGACATAGACGGTTCGGGTGACCTGGCAGATCCCATAGGCTCAGCGCCCGAATCGGAGCCCATCGGTGAACCCCGTTTCGACATCTTCAGGATAGCCAGGTATGCAAGGATCTCAGTACGTGCTGCCCAGGGTCGCTTAGTAACTGCCAGCCCTGCCGAAGAGAGCCGAGTGAGGACAGGACCGTTAACACAAACAGCTAAAAAAGTGTTATGAACCTCCGAATAACTCGGGTAGACGGGCCACTGTTAAGAGACTCAAAGAATTTGTGAAAGTTTAAGGAAGCATTGAGGGCAGGTTAGTCTTGCACGGCCTGCAGTGCTTGCGATTGTAGGCCATGAACCTACACTATGCTTGATGAGCAGAGCTATCAAATTTATTGCCATTTGTTGAATACGTCTATTTATATATCCAGCATGAATACTCCCATAATAGCCTTTATTCACGGCAATTGTTTTGGCCCTCACCGTGCACATCCACCACGACCCTAAACCACTGGGCGGCTGGAAAAAAATTAAATAGTATTCAATACAAAGATCCGGTTTCGACATTGCCAGGATTGCACAGATGATCGCGCTCTCTGGAACCGAGAACTTCCAGTTGCGCCTCGTGCTCGCAACGTTATCTGGTAAACCAATTCGAATCACTGGCATCCGGTCCGATGACCAGAACCCAGGTCTGCGAGACTACGAGATTACTTTCCTTCGCGTCATGGAAAGTATTACGAACGGATCCGTGATCGAGATTTCTTACACAGGAACTTCAGTCATCTACAAGCCGGGCCTAATCACGGGCGGCTCGCACTCGTTTAATTGCCCGCTCTCGCGGGGTGTAGGTTACTTCATTGAGCCCCTGCTGTTGCTCGGTCCTTTCGCGAAAAAGCCCCTGTCAATCACATTCAGTGGCATCACGTCGCCTGTAAACGACCTCGACGTGGGTGTTGACGCCATCAGAACCGTGCTGTTCCCCGTTCTCGTGAAGTTCGGCATCGAGCGCTCCGAACTCCGAATTGTACGCCGTGGATCTGCACCCAAGGGCGGCGGCCAAGTCGTTTTACATATGCCGCACCAGATTCTCCAGCCAAAGACTTTGCATGCAACTGAGCAGATCAGCATCAACAAGATCCGCGGTGTTGCGTACTCGACCCGCGTGAGCCCGACGGCCGTGAACCGCGTCATCGAGAAAGCGCGCGAGCAGCTAAAGGCGAGCGGAGTCGACACGTTTATTTATTCAGATGTCACACGAGGTAACGAGAGCGGTGAGAGCCCCGGGTTTGGCGTGACCGTGGTTGCGGAAACGAAGCACGGGTACCCCGTCGGAGCGCAAGCTACGGCGAACCAGGGCTCGGTGCCCGAAGAGCTTGGCGAGCTTGTGAGCTCGAGACTGTTTTACGAAATATCTACACGCGGCGCTATGGGCAGGCTAGAACTGCCAATGGCAATTGTGCTCATGGTTCTCGGTTCAGAAGACCTCGGACGCTTGCTCATTGGCGAAACCCAAATCGATGTTGTTATCGTACAACTTCTCAAGGATATCGCGGCATTCTGGCCAGGCACGCACGCCGTTTTCAAAAACGAGCGCGACGAACACGGGAACCTGACCATGCTATTGAAGGGCACGGGGTATGTGAATGCGAATAAGAAGATTGCATGAAGTAGTGTATATAACTGTTCCCTTTGAAAATGGCTGGAGCTTGGCGGGCTGCGGGCTTTATAGAACCGTACTAATTGCTCTTTTACTACTCGAACTCGTCGTTGGGCCCCTCGTCGTTGGGCCCCTCGTCGTTGACCTTCTCGCCCTCATGTTGAGCGTAGAAGCATGCCCTAATCCCGACCCCAGGACTGGCGAAGTAAATTTCAAAAAAAGAACCATCGCTGTAGACTGTTGGCTGCAATCCATTAGTGGCCCCGCCCTCTTCTTCCCTGGTTTTGGAGTTGCGAATACAATTTTTGGGTACCAATTTGAAGACCCCCGTATAGAATAAGAGTGTAGCGTGACGCTGCACCAAAATTATGCGAAACATCTTGTCGAAAATGCAGCCTTGTATAACTGTATTGACACATGTTTCCAGCGATGTTTCGCACCCTTCGCTCCTATTAACCGCAAAAAATGGTCAGAAATATTTGATTGGCCGCATTGGCGAGGGCTTCCAGCGTAGCATTGGCGAGCAAGGCGTCCGCACGTCGAAACTGTCTGGCGTTTTCCTGACGGGGAAGTACGAATGGAACTCCGTATCGGGGCTACCAGGAATGCTTCTTTCGTTTGCAGACCGCGACCTTAATATAAACACGTTGCACACAGGCCCTGGACTACCGCAGGAACGAGCATCGAACATGATAAAGTCGTGGTCGAGCTTCACGTTTCACCAGCCTATAAGCATTCAGGCAGCAAGCACGACGTACACGGACGAGAATGTAGAGATCCGTCCTGTCACCTTGGCTGGAGACAGCACGAGTTTTGTTGTTCAGTTACAGCCTACCAGGGGCCGATTCCGAGTCGATAAGGCAAAGGCTTTAGGCGTGCCTCCGGGTCAGCTTTTCCGCCAGCTCAGCGAGGGCCACTCCGTCACAATCCCCGGTACAGAAAAAGTCGTGCATGCGCATGAAATCGTCGGCCCCTCACCCATCCCTGCACGAGCTCTGGTGCTCGATCTGCCTACAATGCAGCACGTACGCAATGCATTAGAAGAAGCGCAATTGTCTATATTCAGAAGCCCCACTGAGTCAACTGCAGCCACGGGATTTGATCTGCGTGCCGTTTACTACCTTTTTGGACAAAGCGTGGACTTGGAGTCGCCGCTCGTGGCTGAATTGGTGTCGAAACTCAGCGATTCGTACACGAAGCATTACGTGTCGCACGCCACGACGTCCCCAGACTTCAACACTTTGACGACCATGACATCTTTCCAATCGACATTCCGGGCTGAGTTCCCTGACCATTTCTCCCTGCTCTATTCAAAGCCACCGTCTGCAAGCTTGCCCGAGAGTCTTGCGTCGCCCCGCTTGCGCGCCAATATTCTCCAACAGCAACATATTCTCAGCTTAGTGCCTCGGGACGCGGAGGAAGAGTCCACAAAACGGGCAAAAAAGGCGAAAGTCGAGGAAGAGTGGTTCCCGCCAACGCCGTCAACGCACGATAGTGTAGAGGGTCTGTCTTGCGTGGCTTGCCAAGACCTTGACGAGCCCGAGGTCACGACGCTCGGAACTGGTGCTTCGGCACCTTCGAAGTACCGCAATGTCTCGAGCACGCTTGTGCGCACGAAAATCGGCTCGTTTGTGTTCGATTGCGGTGAGGGCACTTACAACACGATGCTGCGCATCTACGGCCCCGAGGGGACTGCGAAGCACCTCAGAGACTTGCGGGTCCTGTATATTAGCCACATGCATGCTGATCACCATCTCGGTGCGCAGCAAGTCATCTGTGCGTGGATCGCAGAAGCACAGAAAACTGAGCTCCCGAAACTCGTTGTTGCCACTCCTATCCAGTTCCAGAACTTTATCAAAGAGTGGGCTGCTCTTGACGGGTTTGGAGAGAGTCTCGATAAGTACGTCACCCTCATCGACCTCGACGCGGTTTGCGTTGGTAAACGCTACTCGTCGTCTGAGCCGGTCAGCGAAGAGGATATGGATGCTGCTGCACAGAAAATCGGCGGCGGGATCGAGATTTTCACGTGTCGAGCTATCCACTGTTCCCATAGTTACAATGGCAGCATCACTGTTGGAAGCAAAGACACGAAGTTCAAAGTGAGCTACTCGGGAGACACGCGCCCGAACCGGTTCTTTGCTCGCGGGATTGGCTACGGCAGCGACCTGCTAATCCATGAAGCGACGCATGAAAACGAACTTGCTGAAGAGGCAGCGAAAAAACGCCACTCGACAATCGGCGAGGCTATAGAGATTGCGAGGCTCATGGGAGCGAAGAACTCGATCCTCACGCACATCAGCCAGCGCTACCCACGGCTGCCGGCGCTTGGCGTGGACGACGGCACTGCCGTTGGCGATGGGCAGTATGCATGTTTTGGATTCGACGGAATGCATACGAAGCTTTCGCAAATCAAGTCTATCCAAGAAATGGTTCCACGAATGGGCGAGCTTCTTGAGTCTCTTGAAGCGGCTGATCAGTAGCCTCATAAATATTGTACATAGATTGAGATAACAAGAACCAACACTGAGAGAGCATCTCTGATGTCATCCCTGAGACAGTAACGCTGGAATAGCTGGCCATTGCTAAGTCTTATATAATTTTACTACGCAATTTGATTTCGGTTTACTTATTAGTTCGAAAAGCCATGGGTTTCCCATGATTTCTCTCCCCTAGATGACCTAGCCCTTAATAGGGCTGAACGCGTCACACCCGATCTCGTGTATTTCAACTAAACATACAGTCCTTAAAAGCCGCTCCGGTTAGTCCACTATGAGTAAAAAAGAGGACGAGAATGCGCTCATTGCGCATTTTAAGTCGCTCCCGGATATTGATGAGGCTACGATCCGTCTTTTCCAGCGCCAGGACCACGAGTGGTGCAGTCTCGGGCGTGACGCCGAGGTGGCTGCGCAAATTGTGTATCGCACAAGCTCGGCACTGCGTAAAATCGGCTCGGCCCAGGTGCAAATGTGTTCAATGAACACAACTTTACTGAGAAACTTTTTGCTTGATGCCCTCCAGCAGCGAGGGCTACGTGTCGAGCTCTACGAACAGGAGAGCGGTAGTCGCTTGCGGTGGAAGACTTCGCCACGCGAGGCATCCCCCGGAAACTTACAGGCTGTCGAAGACCTGATTGGTGCAAACACGGACCAGCGCCCCGTTGTGGTGGCCATCAAAGTAGGTGCCGGCTCGACGGGTGAGCGCACGGTTGGCGTGTGTTTTGTTGATGCCGAGTCCCGCAACATCGGGCTGTCCCAGTTTGCAGACAACGATCTTTTTAGCAACCTCGAAAGCCTTGTTATCCAGCTCGGCGCGAAGGAAGTGCTCCTGTCCGAGGACCGCAGCGCAGAAACGAAGCGCATTGCCGAGATCATGAGCCGGCTCGAGATTCTCGTGTCGCAGCGCAAGTCCGCCCAGTTCTCCACAAAGGATGTCGACCACGACCTCGAGAGACTCACGGGGAAATCGTCGCTTGCCCTCCAGCGCCAGCTGAGTATGGAGATGGCCCTTGGAGCGTGCGGTGCGGCAATGAAGTTCTTGGGGCTGCTTGTGCAGAGCTCGAACCTCGGCCAGTACGTTCTCGAGGAGCATGACCTCAGTCAGTACATGCGTCTTGATGCAGCCGCGCTCCGAGCACTGAACGTCATGCCCTCGGCCCGCGACGGTTCAAAAACAATGAGCCTGTTTGGGCTTCTGAACCGGTGCCGCACGACGGCCGGTTCGCGGCTGCTTGCGCAGTGGCTGAAGCAGCCGCTCATGGACGTGGACGCGATCTCGCACCGGCATACCCTTGTCGAGGAGTTCATTTCGAACACGGTGTTGCGCAGCCGCATCCAGGACGACCTCATGCATGCTGTGCCCGATCTCGGCAAGATCCAGCGCAAGTTCCACACGCAGAAGGCAAAGCTCGAGGATGTCGTGCGCATCTACCACTTGGCGATCCGGCTGCCCGAGTTTGCCGAAGAAATCATGGCCTCAGAAAACGAGAGCCTTCGCCAAGAGTATGGCCAGCCTTTGCAAACGGCACAGGCGAGCCTTGTGAAGTTTGTCGAGCTTGTTGAGGCGACTATTGACCTCGCTGCACTGCAACGGCACGAGTATGTCGTGAAGGCCGACTTCGACGACCAGCTCGTAACGCTCAGGGACGAACGTGCCTTGACATACGCACAAATGGAGGAGGAGCTCGAGCGTGTCAGCGCGGTATTGTCAACGGACAAGGTAAAGCTCGAGGATAACCCTACGCTCGGGTGGTCTTTGCGGCTCACGCGCGCCGACGCCGGTGTTTTGCGGAACAAGCCCGGGTTCATCGACCTTAAAACGCAGAAGGCCGGCCAAATTTTCACAACAAAACAGCTCCGCGATCTCGCCAACCGGCACCAGGAGCTCGGCGAGCTGTACCACCGCGCACAAACAACCGTGTCGCGTGAAGTCGTGAACATCGCATCGACGTACCTCCCCGTGCTTGGTCCTCTCGGAGCAGCGCTCAGCCACCTAGATGTAATCATGGCATTTGCCGACGTTTCCGCGTTCGCGAAGCTGCCGTACGTGCGCCCGCGGTTCAGCGAGAACTCGATCAGCTTGAAGCAGGCACGGCACCCATGCATGGAAGTGCAAAACGATATGATGTTTATCCCCAATGACGTTAGTCTGAAGCGCAATGAGTCTGAGTTTGTGATGATTACGGGCCCGAATATGGGCGGCAAAAGTACGTACATCCGCCAAGTCGGCGTCATTGTCCACATGGCGCAGATTGGCTGCTTTGTACCGTGTGAAGATGCCGAGATCATGGTCGTGGACTCGATCCTCGCCCGCGTAGGTGCCGGCGACTCGCAGCTCAAGGGCATTTCGACGTTCATGTCTGAGATGCTCGAGACGGCTTCGATCCTGAAAACGGCCTCGTCCCGCAGCCTCATCATTATCGATGAGCTTGGGCGGGGAACGTCAACATACGACGGGTTCGGGCTCGCATGGGCGATTTCGCAACACATCGTGCAGAACATCGGCGCGTGGTGCCTGTTTGCCACGCATTTCCACGAACTCACGGCACTTGCGGACAGGCATCCCGGCGTTGCGAACCTGCATGTCGTTGCGAACTCCGACGAGGAGGCCGACGATATCACGCTGCTGTACAAGGTAGAGCCTGGCATCTCGCAGCGCAGTTTCGGTATCCACGTCGCCGAGGTCGTGCACTTCCCAGAAAAGGTCGTGCGCATGGCGAAGCGACGTGCAGCCGAGTTGGAAGAGCTCGACAGCACCGACACATACTCAGAGGCCGTTGGCGAGGGCACAAAGGTGCTGCATAACATGCTGAGCCACTGGGCCGCTGAGTCGAGCGCGGACGAGCAGCCTGAAACGGCTGTGAAACGGCTGAAAGTCGCAATTGACTCGCATAAGGACGTGTTCCAAAGCAACAGCTACTTAAAACGCATTATGACTGGTTTGGGGTCGTCAAACTAACAGGACGTGCCGTTTACAGTCATAGGTAGGTCCTCTATATTTAAGTACGGTAATTTTTGATGTTCAAACTCTTTAGTTGCGATATTTGAATTGGAAATTAGCACCATCCGCGAAGGACTAACTATTTTAGCTATATTTGTCCTGCGACAGCTAGGTTCAACGCAAATCTATTTTAGCCCCCCCATACGTGCGTGGGCGTGTGTGGATATGACCTAGCCCCGGCCGTTGTGCTTATCCCGCAGCCCACTTGCCCACATAGCCACACACATCTCGGACCACAGCTGTTCCTATTCGAAAGCGGCGCGTGGAGTAGAAGGTCTCGATAGGGTGGCCAGGTGAAACCACTTTCAAGAGTAAATTTCAGGGGGTTAACAAAGAAACCGCCCTGCAGTGCTTTTGTTTGGACGTCACCTACACTTGACTAACGATTGCAGATGTCGGACTATTTCGGTGAGGAGTCCCCGTGGACACAGCCCTCATTAGACAACGGCGTTAGCTCTGCGTTCGATGCGCACGAGGACGACATCACGTCTCCGTGGGGAGGCGGTCTAGGCCCAGAAGACCAGCTCGATACTGACAACAATGTGAACAGCGAGGACTTTAATCCGTACGGTGACATAAACGATCCATTGGTGGCCGAAGAGGCCAGACGAGCAGACGCGCTAGGCAGTGGCGTTGGTCCCGACGACAGCACTAGCAGTGGCTCTAACGGCCACGGTCAAGAACACAGCCAAACAACGGAGGAGACGGCCGATCCAGTGCCTACTCTGAAGGCCGTGCAGCCAAAATCGAAGGGCAATAAAAAGAAACGAGCAGGCACAGTCAAGGTCGAGACCGGGGGCGCCGACCCGCTGGCGGCGAGTACAGTGCAATTGGATAGTGTCGCACTGACGTCGCATTCGCTCGATAACCTGAGCCTCGATGTAAACAAGCTCGGCAACACAACAACGGGCGCCACAAATCCTGGTCCCGTTTCGCCGCCGCACGCCTCATCGCCGTGGGAAGATGCGAGTCGCACGAGTACGAGCGCGTTTACGGCAAGCCACAAGCCGGAACCAACGAGCTTGTTCGAGATCAATGTGAGCGACCCATTAATGGTAGGCGACCTCACGAATGCACACACGGAATACACTGTCCAAACAACCACGACACACGAACGCTACGCCATCAAAGAGGCGGCGGTCCAACGGCGATACCGCGACTTCAGGCTGCTGTACCGAACTTTAGAGCATAACCACCCCGGCGTAGTCGTACCCCCACCACCGGGAAAGCAAGCGCTGGGGAGGTTCAACGACGACTTCGTGCAGCAGCGCCGGTCAGCCCTTGAGCAAATGCTTCGTAAGATCAGCGTGCACTCTCTGTTGCGAGACGACCCCGATCTAGAGGCGTTTCTCACGTCCGCGGACTTCGGCGAGCACCTGAAATCGCGGAACATGAGCGACGAGCAGCTCGATAATGGAACGGGACCGAGCTCGAGCGCTTTGGATAGCGTCGGCTCGTCCAGCGGTGCTGGCTCGGGGATCATAGGCAGCCTGAGTGGTGCATTGTCCCTGAGCAGAGGCGCAGAAGTCGATCCGTGGACGGTCGAGAAGCGCTCTCACCTCGATAAAGTCGAGTCGCATTTGCGCGAAGTGTCCAAAGAGCTTGTGCAAATTAGTTTGCACCGGCAACAGCTGAGCGAGTCGCTGTCGGACTTTGCGAACGTCGTGCGCGTGCTTAGCGATATTGAGGCAACGCGCCGCCTCAGTTCAGTGCTCAGTGCGTTTGCAAAGGTCCACGAAAAGCTCGCGCAGATCTACGAGCGCCAGCGCCAGCAGAACTTGCTGACCCTCGAGGCGACGTTGGACGAGTACTTGAGAACAGTAGGCAGCGTGCGTGACGCACTAGCTGCACGACAGCGCATTTTCTCTGCCGCGGAGCAGGCCGGCTCCGAGCTCGAGAAGCGCCAGGCTGCACTCGACAAGCTCATTAGGTCGAACCGCACGCAAGAAGACCGGCACAAGGCCTTGGAAGAGGAGATCGAGCAGCTGACGAAGTCAGCATCGGGTCTGCATCGGCAGGCAGGAAACGTTGCGCATCTTGTCGAGAGCGAGATCGCGCGCGTGAACGACGAGCATGTCGAGGAGCTCCGCAACAGTGTCGAGATCTACTTGGAGAACACTGTCGAGGCGCAAAAGGAGTCTATTGAGATCTGGGAGACCTTCTACAAACGCAACTTTGCTTCCTAGCGAAGCCGCAACTTCCTAGCGACGCCTACCAAGACGAGCACGCCCCGAGACAAGGTGAGACCGCCCCGAGACAAGGTGAGCATGCCCGGGACAAGGTGAGCATGCCATTTGAAATCTCGCAAGCATACGCATTCCATGCCATACGCTGGCTCGTGCACATGCAGGCAGGCCATTGCAGGCCATTGCAGGCCATTGCAGGAATTGCAGGCCATTGCAGGAATTACAGGAATTGCAGGCATTGCAGGCACTGCAGGCATTGCAGGCATTGCAGGCGCCTCATTGTATAAACATATTTACTTATGCGGTCCAATCCGTGTGCAGAGTTTAGAGCTCGTCTACGTTTCGCATTTGTATCCTATTCCTACTCTATATCTCAATTGTGCCCTTCCGTGCTTCTCAAGCCGGCTTAGTCTGTGTCCCTGCTCGGCTCGACGGCGAGTGTTAATAAGCAGAGGCGTCGCCCATCGAACTCGGCACATCGCTCACCTAGCCAAGCAAGATGGACAGTACGAGCGCAGAATCTGTCCAATACGACGGGCCTCCGACCCAGGATTTCACGACAGCTGGTCTGTTGATGGATTTTGCGGACTGCAAAGTGTCGCTGACGCTCCGCGACGGCGAAATCATCATTGGCGTTCTGCGGAGCTACGACGAGTTCGGCAGCTTCGTGATCCAGGACGCCGTCGAGCGCATTTTCCACAAAAAGAGCTACGCCGAGCGCGAGCTCGGCACTTGGATTGTGAGGGGCGAGACCGTGGCTTTGCTCGGCAAGGTCGACCCGGACCTCGACGCGCAGAACGAGCAGCGGCTCGCTGAAGAGTGGACGCGTGTCGATTTTGAGGAGCTCGAGTCGCAGCGGTTGACAGATCGCAAGGCGTTTGAGGCCGCGAAACATGTCGAGGCGCACGTCGGGCTGAAGCATGGCCTCGTGGGCTCGAGCTTCACGGGGAACCCGTACCGCTTCGGCCTCAGCTCTTAATGGCAGGAGCCTACGGTACTGTCTTTGTATTTAATTAGATTATAGTGGCATACGCACTGGCAAAACCACGTAGATATCGCCGCAGCAAGCCCACGCCAAACACCCAAGGTACATGGTGTACACGGATGCACGGACGATACACACGGACGGTACACGGATGGTGGATGACATACATGTACGGAAAAACATGGAGTAAACAGTTATGTGGTTTTCCATTTCCCAATAAACATATATATACGTGCCTGCCTCTACTAGGTCACACACTCGAACTCCTCTACACTTCCGTGCACCTCGAAGTTGCCCTGACCACAGGCACACACCACACACCACACACGGCCTTCACGTGAGGAGATTTTTCATCAACCAACCGACCGTACCTCATCGCACACCCTTCACCTCCCGCTTTCTCTTTCTTACTTGTGCGTCGTATTTCTTGGCCCGGGTCCTTGCTCATGACGACGGCAGCCCAGCGGGATTTACAGAGGTTTCTCGGGAAGAGAAACTTCAAGGGTCTTTACACGAAGAACCCGCTAGCGCGGTCTCCGGACTACTACAAGTTCGACAAAAGAAAAGCCCTGCTCACAAGTTATCCTGTGCGCGGGCAGCACCAGGTTGGCCGGGGCGTCGTGGACTGGGAGGCCGTGTTCACGGACAATAATGCCGTGGCCTCGCGCCAGCCATTCCCCGAGAACTCCTACACAAAGTCGAACCGGCTCATAGGCTCGACGTTGCGGCAGGCGCTCGTGGCTGGCCACGACGCGGGCGAGACGATCCAGCAGCTCAGTTTCCGGTTCGGGCTGAGTGTGCCGCGAGTCGAGGCCGTGATCAAGCTTGATCAGGTCCGTAAGCAGTCTGCAAAGCAGCTTGAGGGTCCTCAAAAGGTAAGTTCAACATTTTTTTTTTCTTGGCACGAGTTCCTACTCGTGTAAGTGTGCACAAGTGTGGACGGAGTGATGGTTCAACGATTAGTCTTTAAGACACCAACATGGTTTTCAAATTTTTTTCATCTTTCCTCTGACCGTCCAACACAAACACTGCTGAGCCAAGCAACCAAACAAACACAGAATACTAACTCTTCTCTTTCCAGTACCTCCGCAAGGACATATTGAAGATGGCGAAGTCCATGACGGCTTTGTTTGATGAGATCCCCACAAACGAGCAGGGCGTGCCGTACCGTGTGGTTGACAACCTCACGGAAATCCCTATGATCAAGGAAACAAGGCAGCAACTGTTCCAGAGCATTGCCGAGTCCGAACCGTTCGGGCCCGTTGACGCGGCCGAGGCGCTTGGCATTGAGCCGGCGAAATCGACGCTCGAGAAGCTCACGAACGTCGAGTCCGAGGTCGAGAAGACGGACAGCCGCAGCGCCAAAGTTCAGAACTCGTTCTACGCAAAACAGCTCGAGGGCGAGCGGCACCTGTTCCGGTTCACGGACAGCAAGGTCGGAAAGGTCGGGTACCACTACGGTGCGTCTCGCGATGACCAGAAACCGGCTCGCCGCGTTAGACATATGCCGGACGGGAGCAAGACGTTCCCTCTACCCGAGCATTCATGAACCTAAAGTTGTTGTTGCCTCTTATTTTTATTTCTCACGTTGCCTTACCTGTACATACTACATTCCTGTCCTAACATTTAGACTATCTACCGCGTGTACTCGCGGATTGCAACAAGAACACTCGCCACGGAAGTGACGAGCAGGGTCAGAAGCAGCCACGAGCTATTATGGATCTCGGCCTCCTCGTGGTAATGTGCGTCAAAATGCGTTGCATAGTTCAGCAGCGACATGATGGGCAAGCTGATTGCCACAACAAGAAGCACGGCACCTAGCGTCCAGTCGGGCCATTCAGCTCCATGAAAACCGCCACTTTGGAACACAATTGTTCCTGAAGCCACGGCCACTGTAAACGCCGTGCGAATACCGGTTAGGAAATTGCGCTCGGCAGCCTGTAAGTCGCGTGCTTGTGAAACAGAGTTGTCGAAATGCACGGACCTCCAGAAGGGCCACGACCAGAAGAGAGACATCTCGCACTCACGCAGACCGCACGGAGTGTACTGACGAAAACCTGCCGTGGCTTGAGGGTCTGCCGGGGCTTGAGGGTCTAATTGTTTGTTATGTGCCCTCTGGCCGGGGTCGAACTCTCTGTCTCGCTCTGGATCTCACGCTAGATTTCTCTGTAAGTGTGCCGAGCCAGCTCCCCAGCTCCCCTTGTCCTGCTCGACTACCTACTCAATTCTCTACTATGGCCTAATCCCCTATGGCGTGAGCTTTTGTGTACGTGCTGCCGGCTTGGGACTTAGGAGGATCTGCTCCGTGAGAGGGACCTAGCCCTGTCCCCGGGAAGAGAGTCTGTGTACTCATCACGTGGCTTGCGATTACGCTGGCCACTAGGCGCCTCCTCGAACCCACCACCTCATATACTGCACGTAGGTAACGATCGTAATCAGATCTCCCTCTCCCCCTCTCAACTCGAAACAGAGCAAGTATAGGAGGGATGTCAGAGCTTCCTATCAAGTTCCAGGAGCATGCTCAGCTAACCTCGCTCGGCGTGCCCGACTCGGCCGTCGCGTTCAATTCGTGCACGCTCGAAAGCGACGGGTACGTGTGTGTTCGGGAGGCCAGCGACAGCGGCAACCAGGTCGCGATCGTTGACCTGCACGCGGACAATGACGTCACGCGGCGAGCCATGGCTGCCGACTCGGCGATCATCAGCCCGGGAAGTTCGTCCTCGTCGGGAAAGGTCCTTGCGCTGCGCGCACAGGGTCGCACGGTCCAGGTCGTGAATCTCGACACAAAGCAGAGGCTGAAGCACACTGTCATGACCGAGGACATTGTCTTTTGGAAGTGGCTGAACGCAACGACCCTCGGCTTGGTCACGGAGCGCTCGCTCTACACTTGGGACGTGTCCGACGCGAGTGCCGTCGCCCCGCAAAAGCTCACGGACCGCCACGCGTCGCTCGTCGGCACGCAGATCATCAATCTCCAGCAAAACGCAGCCGGCAAGTGGCTGCTTTTGAACGGCATTGCGCAAGGTGACGGCGGCCGCATCGTAGGCAAGATGCAGCTGTACTCGCGCGAGCGCAATGTGTCGCAGGCGATTGAGGGCCACGCCGGCGGGTTTGGCGAGCTTGGCCAAACCCAGCTGTTTTCGTTCGTGAATCGCGGGCCGGGCGACCAGGCAAAGATGCACGTTGTCGAGATCGACCACCAGGAGGGCCAAACGCCGTTCGCTAAGAAACAGGTTGACGTCTACTTCCCGCCAGAGGCCGGCGCCGACTTCCCCGTAGCATTGACGGTGTCCAAAACTTACGGCATCATCTACATCGTCACGAAGTTTGGCTTCATCCACCTCTACGATGCAGAGTCGGGCGCAGTCATCTTCATGAACCGCATCTCGTCGGACCCTGTGTTCACGGCCTGCGACTTCGAGGAGAGAGGCATCATGGTCATCAACCGCAAGGGGCAGGTACTCAGCGTCGAGCTGAACGAGTCGACAGCCGTCAAGTACGCGCTCGACCAGCTCAACAACGCTACGCTCGCATTGAACCTCGCGTCGCGCGCCGGTCTGCCCGGTGCCGACAACCTCTATACGCAACAGTTCGAGCAGTTGCTCGCGAAGGGCAACTACTCGGAGGCGGCGAAGGTCGCCGCGGCCTCGCCGAACGGCTTGCTGCGCACCCCGGCAACGATTCAACGCCTTAAGGCCGTGCAGGCTGCGCCGGGCGAGGTCACGCCGATCCTGACGTACTTCAGCAGCCTTCTCGACCGTGGATCTCTGAACTCGGTCGAGAGCATCGACTTGGCGACCCCCGTTCTGCAGCAGGGCCGCAAGCAGCTGCTCGAGAAGTGGATTCGTGAGAATAAGCTCAGCCCGAGCGAGCAGCTTGGTGATCTCATCAAACCGTATGACACCACTCTTGCGCTCGCCGTTTACCTGCGTGCGGGCTCCGTCCCGTTCAAGGTTGTCCAGGGCTTTGTCGAGCTCGGCGAGTACGACAAGATCGTGCCTTACTGCCAAAAGGCTAATTATAAGCCGGACTTCGTGGCCCTCATCCAGTCTATTGCGCGGTCGAACCCGGACCGTGCGTCCGAATTCGCGCAGCAGCTCGTGAACACTCCGGAGAGCTCAGAGAAAATCGACTTGGAGCGCTTGGCTGATATTTTCCTCAGTCAAAACCTCGTGCAACAGGCCACAGCCGTTCTTCTTGATGCCCTCAAGGACAACAAGCCGGAGCATGGTCATTTGCAAACTCGACTCCTAGAAGCAAACCTGACAAATGCCCCGCAAGTCGCGGATGCCATTCTTGGCAACCAGCTTTTCACTCGTTACGACAGGCACCGCGTTGCTACTCTGTCCGAAAAGGCCGGCCTTATTATGCGCGCTCTCGAGAACTTTGACGACGTCAAGGATATTAAGCGCGTGATCACCGGTCCGTCGGCTTCGCAGATCCCCGCCGACTGGCTCGTGAACTACTTCGGTCAGCTCACTGTTGACCAGACTGTGGAGCTTTTGCGCGAGATGCTGAAGTCGAACCCGAGGGCAAACTTGCAAACCGTTGTTCAAGTCGCTTCGAAGTACGCGGATCTTGTTGGTGCCGTCCGCTTGATCGGGTTGTTCGAGGATGTCAAGTCTGCTGATGGTATCTACTTGTTCCTGCAGTCCATTGTGAATCTCTCTGATGACCCAGTCGTCGTGTTCAAGTACATCCAGGCTGCTGCCAGCATTGGACAGTTCTCTGAGCTGCAGCGCATCATTTCCACAAACAACGTGTACAACCCGGAGAAGGTCAAGAACTTTTTGAAGGATGCCAAGTTGGCCGACCAGCTCCCCCTGATCACGCTGTGTGATCGCTTCAATTTTGTTCACGAACTTGTTCTTTACTTGTACCAGAACCAGCAGTTCCAGTTCATCCAGGTGTATGTGCAGCAAGTCAACCCTTCTGCAACCCCGCAAGTTGTGGCTGGGTTGATCGATGTCGACTGTGACGAGCAGAAGATCTTGGCGCTGCTTGACACTGCTGTCGGCCAAGTCCCGATCGGAGCTCTTGCCGCCGAGGTCGAGCAACGTAACCGATTGAAGTTGCTTCTTCCATTCTTAGAAAAGACAATTGCACAGGGCTCGACCGACCAGGCGGTGTACGACACCCTTGCCAAGGTCTACATCGACAGCAACAACAATCCGGAAAAATTCTTGAAAGAGAACGATCTGTACAATACGTTGGTGGTTGGTAAGTACTGCGAGTCTCGCGATCCGTACCTGGCCTTCATCTGTTACGAGAAGGGTAAGAACGACCAGGAGCTGATCGCTATCACGAACGAAAACGCCATGTACAAATATCAGGCCCGTTACCTCGTTAGACGGTCTGACCTTTCCTTGTGGTCCGTGGTTCTTGACAACGAGAGCATTCACCGCCGCCAGCTCGTCGACCAGGTCATTGGTGTGGCCGTTCCGGAGTCCCCCAATCCCGAGGAGGTCTCTATCATTGTCAAGGCATTCATGGCCGCGGACATGCCCGTCGAACTGATCGAGCTCCTTGAAAAGATCATTCTTGAGCCGTCGCCTTTCTCCGACAACGCTTCGCTGCAGAACTTGCTCGTCCTTACGACTATCAAGGCTCAGCGCAACAAGGTCTCGGACCTCGTTGAGAGGTTGGACCACTACAATGTTGATGAAATCTCGAGGATCTGCATCGAACACGAACTGTACGAAGAGGCCTTCCAGATCTTTGTCAAGCACAACCGTTTGCTCGATGCTCTTGAGGTGCTGACGGACAGTGTTATGTCTTTGGACCGGGCCAGCGAGTTCGCCGAGAAGCACGATACTCCCGAACTGTGGAGTGCGCTCGCCAAGGCGCAGTTGGCTGGTCTGCGTGTTTCGGATGCAATCCAGTCTTATATCCGCGCTAACGACCCCAGCAACTTCGCTGAGGTCATTGAAATCTCCAAGCGTGCTGGTAAAGACGACGAGCTTGTTGAGTACCTTACCATGGCTCGCAAAACGCTACGTGAGCCGGCTGTCGATGGCCAGCTTATCATCTCGTACGCTCAGATGGATAAGAAGTCTGACCTCAACGATCTTGTTGACGGCACTAATGTTGCTGATCTCGACAGCGTTGGTGATGAACTCTACAGCCAGGGCCTGTTCGAAGCAGCACGCAAAGTATACAGCGCTGTGTCGAACTGGGCAAAGCTTGCGTCTACCTTGGTTCATATTGGCGACTACCAGGGCGCTGTGGA
Source organism: Starmerella floricola (assembly GCA_030579735.1). Lineage (NCBI taxonomy): Eukaryota > Fungi > Ascomycota > Dipodascomycetes > Dipodascales > Trichomonascaceae > Starmerella > Starmerella floricola. The sequence goes on along the minus strand of JAKTRP010000001.1, from coordinate 442,514 downwards.
TGCTGCGCGCAAGGCAAGCTCCACAAAGGTTTGGCGGCAGGTCTTCGACGTGTGCTTGGATAAGGAGGAGTTCCGTCTCGCTCAAATCAGTGGTCTGAGTCTCATCGTGCATGCCGAAGAGCTGAGGGATGTGGTCGACCGTTACGTATACATTGGAGCCATTGAAGAGCTCACGTCGCTCCTCGAACAGGGTCTTGCCCTTGAGAGGGCGCACATGGGCATGTTCACTGAGCTTTCGGTTGTGTACGCTAAGTTCGCTCCTGAGAAGCTCATGGAGCATTTGAACCTGTTCTGGTCGCGACTCAACATGCCGAAGGTCATTCGTGTTGTCGAAGAGCAGCACTTGTGGCCGGAGCTTGTGTTCCTGTACTGCCACTACGACGAGTTTGACAATGCCTCGCTCGCTATGATGGAGCACAGCGCCGATGCCTTCGACCATAACTCTTTCAAGGAAGTCATTGTCAAGGTTTCCAACTTGGAGATCTATTACAAGGCCATCAGCTTCTACATGGCTGAGCAGCCGCAGCTAATCTCGGACTTGTTGGCGGTGCTCACGCCTCGTCTTGACGTGTCCCGCGTGGTTCGCATGTTCCAGAAGAGTGACAACCTGCCGATGATTCGGTCGTTCTTGATTGCTGTGCAGGACCAGAACAATTCTGTGGTCAACAACGCCTACCACGACCTTCTCATCGAAGAGGAGGACTACAAATCGCTGCGCTCGTCTGTGGATGCATACGACCGCTATGATCCCATTGACTTGGCTCAGCGTCTTGAGAAGCACGATCTTGTGTTCTTCCGACAGATTGCTGCTCATCTATTTGCCAAGAACAAGAAATGGAATAAGAGCATCTCGCTGTCCAAAGAGGACAAACTGTGGAAGGACGCCATCAAGACCGCCGCGCAGTCCGGCAGGCCGCAGGTCGCCGAGGACTTGCTCCGCTACTTCGTTGACATTGGCAACAAGGAGTGCTATGTTGCTACACTTTATGCTTGCTATGAGCTTCTCCAGTCCGACGTTGTGGAAGAAGTCAGCTGGCGCTACGGCTTGAAGGATTTCACCATGCCCTACTTCATCAACCAGAAGCGCGAGCAGGCCGATCTTATCAAGAAACTCCAAGCTGAGGTAGAGAAGGTCAAGGTCAACGACCCTCAGACCGAAGAGGGCGCGCCGGCTCCTATGCTCATTGGCTACACATACTAAGAAGCCATGAACAATAAAATCAAAGAAAGGAAGCAAGTGCGTGCGTGTATTCCTTCACTAATGGTCCCGGCAGCTCCAGAAAAAGTGGAACAAATAAAAAAAACCCAAATATATAAACAAAGAACTAGTCATTATTGTATGCTGTATGTGAATATTCTCTGACCATCAGAGAGAAAGTCGCCAACTTGGCGAATGTTTGCGAGCGCGTCGCCCTCCACTTTATCCAGATCAGTTATGCCCCGAATGTGAAGTTTATTAGGCCTGCTTTGCTTGAGTCGCGTTGCCACAAGCCAGTGTAGACGGTAAACGGGGGCGTCTGCAACAATGCGCGTAGGTGATGTGTCTTCATCCACGTAGAACGAGATCAATCGCGCTTGTATGCTCTTATTTGGTGGCGTGGCTACCGTTCCATGCAGCGCAATTAAGCTGTCCCATATACGCTGGGGTAGAGGCGGGTGCTTTTTGAACACGACCGCATTCATGGTGTATAAACCAGCATCGAATCGCTCTGCAGAATTGACATAGGTACCATCAAGTTTTGTCAGATCCGGACATCGCGTGATGACGAAAGGCCGCATCTTCAGGGCGGTCTCACCATCCACGTTGTCATACAATTGCAGTTCCGTGACTCCACACATGCCTAAACGAGAAATGCTGTCCCAAGAAAAGGCTTTCTTGTTCCGCAAATCTATCCTCTTCGGTACGAAGTCCGTTTCTTGTATTTCACGTATGCACGTGTATGGGGCGTATAAGCTTTGCACACTTCGCGAGATTCCCTGCAAATGTGAGATGGGATTGAATGCTAGGTCGAGGACTGACAAGCGAGCTGGTAGCTTTGAAGGTATCTCGCTCAACCGATTATGAGCAATGCTGAGGTTTTGCAGATTAGGGAAAACCCGATCAAAGGCTGCAAGATCATCGCTTGTAATCAAGGTATTCGCCATTTCGAGCTCTTCGAGCTGAGGGCATACGATAGTGCCATCGTTGTGACTGGCCTCTTTGATCCGCCCGAAGTCGAACCTGTTACCATTAAGCCGCACGAACTGAAGGCTCTCAATACGCGATAAAAAGTCAAGGACCTCCTTGAAATCGCTGAGAAGATTGTTGCTGAGATCGAGTCGCCTAAGGGCACTAAGGGTGTAATGCGTTTTGAATTCAAATGAATTAACGAGACAGCCTCCAACCGAGATAGAGGTCAGGGCGTTTATATTAGATTGTTTTTCGTGTATTTTCTCGACACCGACTGTCTCAACAGTTTTCTTTTCAGACAGCTTGATTTCCTCAAATTCCGACGCGTCCAAGTATTTTGCAGTAATGGCTGCTTCGAAGCTTATGGGTGTCTCGTGGCGGCGCGAGGCTTTCAGAAATGACCCCGAATTCGGAACAGTGCATGTAAAATACTGAACTCCGTCCAAATCTCCGTTATTCCTGCCGCGCTCAGGATCATCCCATTCCACTCCAATTGTGGTTTCGTGGGGCCATTGTGGTATTTTTCCTTTGAATCTCACTGTACACCGCCAGCTGTTTCCATCATTGTATGATCGTCGTTCGAGCATAGTCAAACGGTTCGAGATTATGAGCTTCCAAATATTCTATTCATCCCAAAACACACACGAAGCACCGGTGGTGATGGTAAACAGATCCCGTATATGCGCGTCCTCCTTTCGCGCAATGGCTTCCAGTGTGAACTGCTCTTACTAAATACAAGCACTGATGGGTTAGTGGTATACTGAGTCGTTGCCATTGAGCTAATTCGACTCGACCCCGGTTCGATTCCGGGTCAGTGCATTCTTTTTTTTTATTAATAGTGTGTATCACGTGTTCGTATACTGAGAAGCTTCTCACGCAGAATGCTGCTGAGTAACGCAGACGCACTGAAGGTTCCCAGCTGTCCAGCTCACATCGCCCGAACTTGCTCACGCGTGAATGTAACTGCTTGTGTTGAAACTTCGGGGAGTGAGACTTTTAGTTTTATTTTGCGTACAAGGCCTGGTCAACGCCCACCACTTTTTAGATAGAATCAAGTCTATGTAGCACGCGCCATATTTCAAATCGAGTGCGGTATTTGTCCATGTCTGGCGTGCGGCTCGTACCCTAGGATCGTACATCTGCGGGAGGTGGCATGCACATTAATGCGTGCCTGATGAGCTAATGCAGTTCGCGTCGCGGGGATCGGCGGGACCTATTAGATCTAAATTCGTGATTGCTCCGAAGAAAGTCTAGAGCTGCTGGTATAAACAATGGTTGCTGGACACATCTTAGTTGCAAGCCTGTTCTCTGGCGCCAATGCGCTTTTGCCCCTAATAACTGAAGGTAATAAATTCTACCAGCTCCAAGAAGACTATTCGAAGTCACCGGAATCTTTCACGATCTTCGGTGTCGACTACCAACCCGGTGGGTCTTCGGGGTTTAGCTTGGGCGACAATTCTGATGTCTTAACTGATGCAGGAGCGTGCCAGCGCGATGCCTATTTGCTGAATGAGCTCGGAGCAAATGCAATCCGCGTTTACTCTGTCTCACCGTGGCTGAACCACGACGAGTGTATGACAATTCTTAATGACGCAGGGATCTACGTGTTGTTGGACGTGAACACGCCCGATAGCTCGCTCCACCGCAATAACCCAGGCTCAAGCTATAACTCTGGGTACCTGAACAACGTGTTTGGGTTGGTTGACGCTTTCAAGCAGTACCCGAACCTGCTCGGCTTCATTGCAGGAAACGAGATTATCAACGATGGCAGCTCCGCTAAACAAGACCCTCGGTACATTCGTGCGGTTATTCGCGACATCAAGCAGTACATTTACGAATGGTCGAATCGCACGATTCCGGTTGGTTATGCTGCTGCTGATGTTCTCGAGTACCGTACAGAGACCTGGGAGTACCTCGAGTGTGACATGAACGCCGGAAATTCCACTGACGTATTCTCGCGCGCCGACTTTTTCGGTATCAACAGTTACGAGTGGTGCTCCGGTGTCAATAACTACCAGAGCAGCGGGTACGGTGACATCAAGTCTACTTTCGCCAATTCATCAATTCCTATTGTATTCACTGAATACGGCTGCAACACAAAGCGTCCTCGTACTTTTGAGGAGGTCGATCAGGGTATCTATGGGCCACTTGCCGATGTCGTGAGTGGAGGATTCGTCTACGAGTACTCGAATGAAGTCTCGGATTACGGGCTTGTAGATCTTGATGATGATGGCAACGTGAGCATCCTCGATGACTTTGACAACTTGAAGTCGGCGTTTGCAAAGGTCAACACTACGGCGACGACGATCTCCTCGGTAGCCACTGGAACTGCTGTTCTTAAGGGCGTGCCTACGTGCTCGTCCCCTTCAACAAGCGGAGGCTTTGACTGGAACTTCGACCTACCGCCTTGTCCGGCCTCAGACCTTATCAGCTCAAATGGTGGTAACAAGAACGTTGGGTCCCTTCATAGCTTCTCGACCCCTTCAAACAACTTCACGATCAAGGATGCCCAGAGCAGCGAGGTGAAGCCGACGTTCACGTACGGCAGCCAGTTCTTAGTGAACTATCAGACTAATGTGCCGAGCTCGTTGCTCAACCAGCGGGTCCGTGGATCTCAGTCTCAAAGCAGTACCGACTCATCTTCTGATTCAACCAGTACTTCGTCGTCTTCCTCGTCCTCGTCGTCTTCCTCGTCGTCCTCGGCAAAGTCCACATCCTCCTCATCGAAGGAATCCTCTTCGGCGACGGCAACGTCGACTTCTAAGGCTGATGCTAAGTCTGATAAGAAGAAGAACTCTGCTCCTTCGACCTTCAACAGACTTAACTTGCCCCTGGCAGTGAGCGCTGTCCTCGGTCTAGTCTTGACCTCTCTTATGTAGAGTCTTTTATAATATCTAGCTGTAATTTTGAGATTTTCGTATTTTTTGTTGTCTTTCAGTGGAGACTAAAGAGTGATTTGCGATTAGTGCAGAGTCCTCTCACCTCAAGGCGCACGATCCTCCTCCCCTTCTGGTCTGGGGTTGCGCAACTCAACCCCAGCGTGGTGGTGGTCGGTGTGTCGGTGTGTGTATGCGTCTGGGTTTAGGTGGTTTCCCTCCTACCAAACACAGATAGCTGGACGCCTCGGAAGCTGTTGTTGGTGCCGTCCCACCATATGAGTGGCATTGTTGTCCACAATGCCCAGTTAGAGAAGCTGGCCGAGATTTTCTCGCTTATTGTCAGTATTGACCATGTTGAACGGGCCTACATGAGAAATACCATAGCTGCCTCGGACTACAACGATGTCATGTCGCGGCTACTCTCACAATACAGTAAACTTGTCAAAGATGAAGATATAGAAGCGTCCTACGGCGACTTGGACTCCTTCGTAAAGGCATTCAATATATCATCCCCCTCAGGCGTACAGAGGATAAAAGTCGGCATCTTGGCAACTGCAGAAGCGCTGGACGTTCCAGGCGACCTTAACAGTCCCACGAAAACACACCGCTCTACTACAAAAGTTCCAGTGGAGGGGGGAAAAGGCAAGGCCATTGCCGAAACTACGGCACATTTCATAACGTTCTGTGACGGTATAAATTTAGGCCTTCGTGGGAAGGACGATCTCCACCCCTTGTTGGCTGAGCTCGTGACGAGCCTGAATCGGGTGACGAAGGCGAACTTTGATGGCCGCGGTAAGTTTGTAGAATGGCTCATCAGATTAAATCAATTGAAAGGGCGTGAAACCTTGACTGATGAGGAACTGAAGCGCTGTTTAGATGATATCCAGTACGGCTACCGCTCCTACTCAGCGTTACTAGACTAAGATACGTTTGTTAAGTTGACAATCGTATTCCACTGCAGCATTACAGCATAAAACACACATTCAAATTACTATATATTTATTTAGGTGTTTATTAAAGTGTGGGTGAGAGAAAGATCCTGATGTTCCTTAATCAACCTCGATCATATCGTCGTCATAGTCCGGGTCGTCGCTCATTACGTCCTCGTAGTCCTCGAACACCTCATGATTCGGGTGGACTTCCAGACCCGTGTGGCTCAAGTTCTCAGTGACCCGCACTGTTTCGTTGTCCTTGACTGCACCACGTAAGAGGTGAATGGCAAGCTTATTGAGAATCTCCGCCTGTATGAGCCTGTTTAGCGGACGCGCGCCCAAGTCCTTATCATATCCGTTCTCAGCCAGCCACGTTTTCGCGCCCTGGTCGAGCTGAAGGTGAAGCTTGCGGTTGTTGCGGTGGAACCTCTTCTCGATTTCGCGAAGGCGGATGTCCACAATCTTGCCAATAGACTCGTGCGAGAGTCGGTTGAACACAACCATTGCTGAGATGCGGTTGAGGAACTCTGGACGGAAATGAGCACGAACGGATTCCATGACATGTTCCTTCGTCTGAGCATCAATCTCGCTAGAGTCCGTGGCCTGTATGGCCTCAGCTCCAAGGTTAGAAGTCATGATAATGATCGAGTTTGCTGCATTGACTTCTTTGCCATTGCTTGCTCTCACACGACCATCATCGAGCACTTGGAGCAATACAGTAAGCACTTCGGGAGCGGCCTTCTCCACCTCATCAAACAGGACCACTGAATAAGGATGGCGAGATAGCTGGTTCGTCAAAATGCCGCCCTCACTGTATCCGACGTATCCAGGAGCTGCACCAATGAGTTTCGACGCAGACCACTTATCGCCCAGCTCAGAACAATCAATGCGGATCATGGCCTTCTCATCATTGAAGAGGAAGCCCGCCAATTTCTTGGCGAGTTCCGTCTTACCCGATCCACTCAGTCCGAGGAACAGGAAGCTAGCCGGTGCATCTGGGTTTGCAAGGCCCGACCGTGCCAACCGCATGCTATCGGAAACGGCCCTAATTGCCTCGGGTTGCCCAACGACTTCGCGGCCTAACACACGCTCCATGTTAATGAGCTTAGAGTTCTCGCCGCGCGTGAGTTTGCTAACAGGAATACCGGTGAGGCGAGCACAAGTCTCAGCGACCTTCTCAGCATCAACAGTGTCTTGCAGCATTGACGCCTCCCGGTTCTTCGTGGCTTCCTCTAGCTCCTTAATCTGCTCAAGCAACTCAGGAATCGCATAGTAGCGGAGGTCCGCAGCCTTGGCCAAATCGTGACGACGGTCAGCATCAATAGCCTTGTTCTCGAGTGCATCCAGCTTCTTCTTCGCATCATTCAGCTCGTCAAAGCCCTTGCGTTCCTCTTGGAACCTCTCCCTGACGGGGGCAATCGATTCCTCCAAGTCCGCCTTGCGTTTGTGAGCTTGCTCCAGGCGTTCCTTGACGTTCTCGTCCGCACCCTTGTCGCGCTCCAGAGCAGCAATCTCGACCTCAACTAGCTGCAGTTCGCGCTCCAAAGAGTCCAGCTCCTCAGGCTTCGAATCCCGCTGTACTGCGACCGTGGCTGCTGCCTCGTCAATAAGATCGACGGCCGAATCCGGCATCTTGCGGTAAGTTAGGTAGCGGTTAGCAAGCTGGCCAGCAGTTACCAATGCACTGTCTAAGATGCGAACACCATGGTGAATCTCGTACTTGTTCTGGAGCCCTCGCAAAATCGCAATGGTCTGGGGAACAGTCGGTTCAGGGACGTCAATCTTTTGGAAGCGCCTCTCGAAGGCACCATCCTTCTCAATATGTTGACGATACTCATCGATGGTCGTTGCACCAATGCAGTGCAACTCACCCCGTGCAAGCATAGGTTTTAGCAAGTTCGCAACGTCGCTCTTGCCGTCTCCCATGAGCATGTGGATTTCGTCAATGAAGAGAATGATCATGTCCTCGGAATTCTTGATATCGTCCAGGACACCTTTCACTCTCTCCTCGAACTGGCCGTGCAACGTCGTGCCAGCCTTCAGGGCTCCTATGTCAAGGGCGTAAAGTCTGCATCTTTGCAGAACAGTGGGGATATCGTTGTCCACAATTCTCTGCGCAACACCCTCAACAATGGAAGTCTTGCCGACACCAGGATCACCAATAAGACAAGGGTTTGACTTTGTGCGTCTAGCTAGAACGCGAATGCACCTACGAATTTCTTCCTCGCGGCCGATGACTGGATCAATAGAGCCTTCACGAGCCTTCTTCGTGAGATCCTCGGCGTACTTCTGCAAGAACTCAAACTGCTGTGACGAATCAGCTTGAGCCGAGTCAATGCGTTTGTTTCCACGAATCTTCTGAATCGCGCTCTTTACAGCAGTTTTCTCTATGTTCAGAGACTTCAAGATCTGCTCCACAGAGTTCGATTCAATCAGCGCAAGCAGAAGATGATCTTGGCCCAGGAAGGTATCCTTTTGGTCCTTCTGGATACCTTGCGCTTGCGTCAAAACGGTTTGCGTAAGGCCACTTAATGTGGGGTCAGGGGCCGGGGATTGGCTAGGAATCCTGACCAAGTGAGCATTTATAGCCCTCTCAAGTGGCTTATACTCATACTTGGCAGTCTCCATCACTGTTTGGAGGAAGCTGGGAGAGCCGTCGTCGTCGTTCGTGCCCATTGCGCTGAGTATGTGCACAGGCACCACAGCTGAATTGCCTCGCGACTTAGCGAGCTCAATTGCGCCCTCCAAAATCTTTGCAGTACGATCAGTTAAATTTGGTTGTGACATTGAATACAATTAGTTTTCTGTTCACTTGCGTTGTCCTCTCTCGACGTTACATCAATATAATATATACTGTGTGTGGGTTAGGTTCCCCTTTCTGCCGTGCTGTTATGCGATGCGTCTAGGGTACTCAGGCTAATTCTGGAACTTGCTAGAAGAGACCTAGAAGCTGTTAAGCAATTCCAGAACATTCGACTTCTGTTACTCTGAGCCGATCCATTTGAGCACAAAAATAGGAATTCAATGATCCATAGACCGTGTACAATCTGTAGATTTACGGCCAAAACCCATTAATTTCCTCGATTGTGAGATCACGTGATAGAGGTGCATTGAGCTGAATCACGCCCAATGTATGGACGAGAAGAGCGAGAGTGCATGTAGACTAAGTAGTGGGACAACAATACGAAATGAACGGTCTCAATAGGACTCACAAATTGTGATCATTGCTTGCTCTCATGGCGATATTAACCGTCAAAATACAGTTTTATAGAGCCGTACTATGAACCATGTTGCTGACTGGCAGATGATGGACGCATCCCTTGTGTACCCCGGCATATAGATTTCTGTTTGTGTAATCTATATGCACACACACCACTGCAAGAGTAGTAACTGTCGATTGGCGAATGATAATTCAACTCTCTGATTCGTGAAAACCGCATGGCACATACGCTATAATCACGACACGAATTGCACCTTCGGCGTTTCTCATATATGTATTACACATACATGTGAAAACAAACGAAAACGCAGCGCCAGTCCACTCTCGACGACTGGGTAATTCATTATCTTATAGATGGTAATAATGGAAAACGAAGACTGGAAACACAACGTATATCTGTCACCGGCTGCAGAAGTACGATCCTCACCTCTCGGAGGGCTCGGTGTCTTTGCGAAGGAGGACATTCCCCAGGACGAGATCATTCTGAGAACTCCAAAGAGTTCTGCCCTGTCGGTGAGGAATTGTGGCATCAAGGACACCCTCAAGAATCACAGTTACTTGGAAGACTCTAGTAGACTAGTCGCAGCTTATCTTTATGAGCGTGCTCGTGGTCAAAGCAGCCCCTGGCACTACTTTATCGAGTCCTTAGAGAATGAGCCAGCCCCAAATTCTCCAGTTCTGTGGTCTGAGCAGGAGCTTCGGCTCATTGATGGCTCGAATTACTTTGTATGGGAAGTGGCCGAAATGGAGGCAGACATGGAGAGGGAATTCGAAGAAAGTCAAGAGCTATTCTCCGAATTGGAGGTGCTGTGCAAACACAAGTTCACTTTCTCGCAGTACCGGGAAGCCGCGCTCATCGTATCAAGCCGAGCTTTTGAGGTAGATAATTTCCACGGCTTGGCGTTCGTTCCTGGGGCTTGTTTATTCAACCATTCTGACTATGAATCTGTTCATTTTGAAACAGACGGTGACGTTTGCGCACAATGTGGAGGGGTAGGCTGTGCCTGTCCTCGTGAATCAGATTCCGAAGACGGCAGTGACGACGATGACCCCGACGCACATACACTTAGCGAAGACTCGGGCAGCGGAGATGGCATTAGCAATGCTATTGATGAGGAAGAGCCCAAAGTTGCAGCTGGCGAAACTACTGGACCTTCTCGTCGAGCGCTTGATCAAAAGGAGGATGCGGTGTGCGAACTTCGACTGACGCATTCAATTAAGCAGGGAGAAGAGATCTTCAACACGTACGGTGAGCACCCGAACGGCGTCCTGCTCGCTAAATATGGCTTCGCGCTGTGGAACAATGCCCACGATATCGTTGATTTTGACGGCGAAATAGAGGACTACGTCGCACTTGTCCAGAAAGAGGAAGAATTTGAAAAATGGACGGCCGAACAAGACCAGCTGATGGAAAGCGGCGAAGCCGATGACGAGCAGTTTTTCCTTGGTGTCATAAACGGAAAGCCTCCTAGGCTGTCTCCCGGGCTGGAAAGTCTGGCATCAAGTATCCAAATTGACGTTCGCACTGTTGCCAAAAGCCTTTCACAGATGCGTTATGGCAAGTATGCTTTGGAAGGGACCAGTGAGCGATTGAGACAGCTTGCTTTTGAGGAAAAAAACGACCGCAAAAGAAGCGCCCTCATAGCCATTGGGACCGAAAAATTGCTTCTCGAAGCGTTTTTTAACTAATATATATATATATATATATATACCATATAGATATCGCATCGGTTCTTGTGTCTCGCAACAGAAAATATCCCTAATGGCTGGTTTCCGATCATTTTCTCGTCCTAATTTATTAGTTGCCGCCATCTGGTGATGATGGGGCCCCAAGTGTAGTAAACGTAGTAAGCAGCTAGTTCTGCATCACCTTGGAGCTGTAGCGCACAAGCTCACGTTGATCTAAACCAGCTGCTAAGCAACTTAGCAATCTGGCTTGTTGCTGTTTGAAAGAAGCCTCGAGATGTCAAATTTGAGGGTGGTTCGCCAGCTTCGAGAAAAGGCCAGTAAGTGCCATGTGGAAGGCATCACATACGCAAAATGTGTTGTTTCGCAAGCGGAAACAGTGGCGCCGAACGCATGCGCACGCGAGTTTGCGAAATTCAGCAAATGCATTGCTTCAAAATAAAGTGTACAGGCTACCTGAACAGAGTCACGCAGGCACATTCGGAGTAGCAATATTCTCTTAAATATACATAGGGCGTATACATACATTTTGAGGACCGTGTGAGGTTCGGCAGAAATCAGAAAATGGAGCATAAAAAACAAAACAAGCAAAACGAAGTACTGTTATATCGAAGATGGTGAACCGCCAGCGGCCGCTAACGAATACGTTTCTCGTTCCAACTTATATCTCTATCACGCGACACCTTCATTCATCAACATGCACATTTCCAGAGAAGAGTGTGATGCACCAGGCCAACGGGGGGCGCGCGTAAATTCCGCCGAAAAGATGCACCTCCTTAGAACCAATGGCCATCTTGGGCTGCGAGGTGGTAGGACCGAAGTCAACGAACTTGAGCCCATTCTTCAGGGCAATGGCGATGGTTTCCTGCATCATCACGAAATACGCATTATACTTTCTCGCCTCCGCGTGGTCCAATCCTTGAATGTCGCTCGTGATGGTGTCACCCAATCGGAACAGTACTGCGGAAGCAATGATCTTTCCATCGACCTTCAAAAAGAGAAGACTGCGGTAACCCTTCTCGTTGTTGATAGTTCCCAAGCTTTGAAGGAAGGGGACGCTTGGATTTGCGAGAACAGACGTGTTACCATCAGCAAGACGTTTGCTAGCAATGTTCCACCACAGGTCTATCGCAGTCTTGCAGTTCTCCTCGCTGAAGTCGGTTGTTTCGATGACCTCGCCATGCTCGCGCTTGAAGTTCTTGGACTGATCTCTGTATTTTATCTTCTTCAAATACTCTTGAAGAGAATTGTTTTGGAACGCGCGTAAGTCAACGACATGCGATGGCGGAAGAGGAACTGCCTCCCATCCCGATGGCCTCAATGCTTGCTCCATACCACGGTGAGCCACCGTTGGGTTCAGAATCATTGTGCATCGCTTTGAACGAGGCAAGCTTTGGTTGTAGTCCGCAACGGCACGGCAAATGGCAGCGGCGCGTGCATTCGGCTTCCGCGTGTGTGCTGTGAAAAGCATTGCTTGTCTAAACGGCCAGTGCGTTGCCAATAGACCCATGCGGATGCACGACAGCTTGAAGGGACTCTTCGAACCGAAAAGCTTGAGACCGATCTTGCCATACCAAGTATCGGCCACCGAAGACAGAAGGTCATAGTCCTCGATGCAAGTCAGCAGAACCAGCGCCTCTGTAGCAATTAGGTCGTTCCTGAACTGAATATCCTTCTTTATAGCCTCAGGAGACAGTTGTAACTGCTCATGAACGGTGTTCGCTGGATTCGAGCCACCTCCTCGTCGAGCAGCCTTCTTTGCGGCTTTCCGCTCTGCACGCTTCGCTGCGTTCTTGGACATATTGCCGCCGCGACTGATGTCATCGGCCTTTTCATTGACCAAGTGCTCCTTCGTATTATTTGAGAGCGACTCATTGTCATCAAACGCATCGTTGTTGTCAAGTCTATCCCAAGCCCGAATTTTCTCATACGCTTTAGTTCCTGCATCGTAAATGCGCAATACTCTGCAGTTCATATGCGGCATTGAGCTGCCAGCGTAAGCCTTGAGCAGTGAAAGGGCCTCGTGCCCTGCTGCCGTATCCGGATTGCTGCTCTCTTGCTTATTATAAACGTCGATCAAACGCGACCATACTTCCAGCTGGTCATTGCTTAGCTTCGAGAGATCATATTCCTCAACCATCAAATCAGTCTGAGGGCGTTGTCGTACCTTGAGCATTGCCACAATACCGCCGATGCTCAGAATCATGCAAACAAACGAGATAATGACGTTGGCGACGAGCACGTCGCGCAAGCTAATCTCATAAAAGGCAAACAGCTTTACGTTGTAGCACGACAGGCCGAAGTAGACCGCACTGATGACAAACGAAACAGAGCACGTAAGGATGTAGGTGGACGACACAGTCGATCCAAGATCGGAAAGACGATTTGATGCGTCGATCGAGAGCCCTGCCACGAATCCAACGCCGCTTGCAAACCCAATTATGATGCCAAAATAAGCGAATGGCTTCGTGTGAGAGAGCAGTCGCATAACGCGCGAGTCCGGTGTTTTACCATCTTGATTGTTCAAGATGCGAGAGCCCTGGTTCGCCCAAATGCACATGATGCTGATAAGGAGGTTGATCAGCGAAACAACAACTGTCAATGCCTGGGCAATCATAGCAAACGAAAGACACTCGTAAAGAACGTCAAAGATGAAGAAGATGACAGCAAACGCGCAGTCGGTGGCCTCAAAGCCCACTTCGATAGCTGCATTGCTGCTGTACTCAGGCAGAGTTAAAATGTGTGACGAGGTGTTCGCAAGGAACACCACGCTCGTGATGACAACGAAGGACGCGGAGAAGAGGTCGTACAAGACTGCCGCCCTATTCCAAAACCCAGAAATCTTGCCAGGGAATGGTTCGATGTCGTCAGTTTTATGCTTGAGAAGCTTTTCACTGTCGTCGTTCTCACGTCTAGCTTTGTACATCCGCCTCTCTCTCCTCACGATATAGAAGCGTCGCAGGTGGATGACCGTCAAGCTGATGCCAAGCAGCAAAATGTTAATGGAAGTGAACACGATCCATGCACTTCTTGATGGCGCTTCATTGTCTCGCAGTAAGCAAAAGATGATGAGAGATGCAATCTTAATCCCAAGCTGGATGTTACCCGACACAACGGTGGCCCAGAACAGTAGCTTTCGCTTGTTCCTGGGGATTACTAGCCACTTACGGAACTGCTGCAATCGTGGGGCATAGTTTTTACCCGTATTCGCTTCGAAGGTCGAACTCACGCTAGACAAGGAATTGGGCCTATCGTCCTTCAGCAGACGATGAGCCGAGGACGATCGCACCTCATCTCTATCGGAATCATGCACCATGATGGCGTAACAAGTGTATCAGAGAAGTCTCTGTCACTGACTGAGCTCTGTCGGTCTAAGAACCTAAGCAAAGCTCTTCTGTCGCGAGCTGTACACACACGGTTGGCGGAAGAGGGATGTGGTGGGAGTGAACCTTTACCCAATTTTTTTGGAACCTAGACGCGCGGCGGCGGCGGGATCCTAAGCTTATTGAGAGAACCAGCCAGGTGTGTGGGCAGGGGTTTCACGAAGGAAGGTTGAAAAACATATATCCGGGGGGCAAATGGCACGCACCGTTGAAGGCAATGGAAATTGGTAACGGAAAAGGCAGCGGTCGCAGTGCACAGTGAAATTGACTCTATTTTTGACCTCATTGCGGATTGAAACGCGTGGCCCACCCATGAACGTTTACGTGTCGCGGAGGGCCGAGAGGCCACCCCTTACCGTTATCCATGCAGGTCAATGACAAAAGCAAAAATAGCAACAGACAAGAGGCTATCCCGCCTCGCCTGGGACAAAAGTTGCTCCACAAACTCGGAAAAGTATTCTTTCGCGGGTTAAAGTATATACGTCATCTATTAGCTGGCAATTTTGACTCTACTGAACGATTGTCCTACTACACGCACTGAACGAGAAACCTGGGTCTGGACGGTAATTGCACGAACCCGCCGATGACGAGCGTCTTTCCGTTGCCGATGAACCACAGACCCCTAGCCCATGTCTACCCACATGGGCTGCTTACGTACAGGAGGGCGCGTTACACGATGCATCAGACGCGATCCAGATTATCCAAAAAATACCCTTCCGGAAGACGTGTCGCTCTGGAAAACACGTGGAGTCAGCAGCCAACCAGTCACTCGCCATGGAGGAGGAGAGCAGAGATTATGTGGCCAGCTTTCAGCAGGAGTTGCAGGACTCAGCAGAGCTGCTGCAAAAATGCTCTGCTTTAGAATCGACTCTCAATGAATTGCTTCCACAGTCTAGCAAAAGAACGCTGTTGCATTTATCAAATACAATGGACGCCACTGCGCTTGCGCTGAATACTGGGTTCCTCAAATGCCTGAACGCCCAGGAACTCGTCTCGTCTGTGGCTAATGATGCCATGCAGACCGAAGCCGATTGCGAATCGAGAAGCAGGGAGGCCTCTGATGTGCAAAGTTTCGATGATATAAGAGACTTGTACGAGCGCGAAGGGGCCAGCGGTCGCACGAAACGAAATCATCATGTTGTAATTGACGAGTACAGGCGCTTTGGAAGAAAATTGTTAAGATACCGCCAGAAAGGCGAGGCTCCAGACAAGCTCTTTCGCGAATTGTACGACGACTACGCGCGACAAGAAGGAGGTGCGGACGACGACGAGGAAATCGATGTCGTGGGTGACACAATCGTCAAACCGTTCTGCTTGATCTCAATGGGACCACTCCAAGAGCCCGTGCGCGCTCCTTGTGGACACTACTTTTCCAACCAGGAAATCAAGGCCGCCATTGGCAACGAACGCCATATCAAGTGTCCCTCGACTGGATGCCGGGATCGCATCACGAAGGACAACCTGACTCGAGACCCGTTCAAGGATCTTGAAGTAAGTCTTTGGCAAAGGGACCAAGAGCAGAAACGGATTGAAGATACTCAATCGATGACGGCGATCTGATTATACATGGTTCGCACGCTGCACTAATCTCCCTGCTCCAATGTTACTTTTGACCTACTTATTTATTGACATAATTGCATTTCATTACCTTCGGAACCCCATGTTGTTCTGTACACATGTTCATTGCGAGTGGCGGGACCACATTTTATAATTATTTGAAAAAAATACTGTCCTTTGAGCTTTCTTAGGTTGAAGTACAAAGGACAAAAAATTTGCTGGCACCAAGAATTGAACTTGGGTCGTCACGGCCACAACGTGATATTCTACCACTAAACTATACCAGCTTATTTGTTGATGCTGCTCGCCCAAGTACGTACTTACGGACAGTGCAGTTACTTTCTCGCCATGCGAAACTAGAATTCACACCGATGGTACTTATATAGAGACAAGCAGCCACTTTAGGCCTCAAATTATAAATCTGGGACTGACTTGTCGCCATGGCCTTCATCTGAAAAGAATTCAAGTTTGTATTTTGAGGAAATCACTACATTCTTTTAGATCCGACTTTCTTCGGTTCCACCGTCGGTCGCTTATGCACGTTTAATAGAGTAGAGTTCGGCATGATGACATGGGGACTTGGGTGTTGAGGCCTTACCGCACTGCCATCGGTCGGTGGCAGGCGTTCTTTGAGCAATGTTTCGATCTCCCGTGACGATTGCATTTTTACGAGATCGGGCCCGCAATCAGGCAAATTCGGACTATCTGAGGCGTTTTCTAATCTACCTCTCTGCAAGTCACGATCTACGGGGGTCGCCACCACAGCTAACAAATCGGACAAACACTCGAGTACTCTATATATATCTGGGACTAATTAGCTAATGTTGTACTCCACCCCTACATTTGCGTATGGCATACACAGAAGAGGAAGTCATAGTGAGGGCATACTGCTTGGATTTCGGGCGTGGGATCTAGGGGCACAGTCGTATCCATAAATTGGCAACTTTGAGTCTAATTATGCCGTGGTCTCTAAAATAAACTATCTTATTAATTGAGTGGATTTTGCTTAGTTGATGTAGACCCGAGGTGGTTTTCTCGAGCGAATCACGTACATCTTCCTTAATCGTGCTAACTTGTAAATATATGCAAGTAGAGGCACCTCTGCGATTTGCGATAGTCAATCTTAACTTTGCAAGCGTTTTCCTGTGTACTAGATTCAATGTCTATTTCGAACATTCATAAACGCGTGTGTTCTAGCTATCCATACTGTCGCGGCCAGGTAAAGTGGCGCCCGCGCGGCTTAGCAGTTTTTCTAATCGCTGTTTAGCTTTTATCTAGTCTTCTCCTTTAAGTCCACCTGGGTTCTGGGATACTTAGGCAGCTCCCGTCTTAGCAAAATGTAAGCTTATCCACGAGGTTAAACCTAGTTTCGGTCCGGTGCTCAATGATATATTTTGTAGAGGACTTGATGTAGTTCCTCGGACTCTTCCTGTGTCTGCACACATAAAAGTGCATCCTCAGATGTATATCAGCACTAGCAAGCAGCAAGCACTCACCCAGCAACAGCGAAACAACCGCCGCAAACGCGCGAGTCCGAGACAACTTGCTTTTTTGCGCAAAAAGTTTCAGGAGGATCCAAAGCCGGATCAAGTTGCCCGCGAAGTCATTGGCCGCCAAATCGATATGACCCCTCGGAGCGTGCAGATATGGTTTCAGAATAATAGGGCGAAGGCAAGAGTGCAAGAAAAACGGCTCGCGTCTCTTTACAATCCTCCTATAATTACGTCAAGCTGTGGTGAGAATGTCTCGAGGGTACATCTGGATCTGAATGCAATGCGAGATATGCCGCCTCGACTCTATGGCCACGTCGGCTTCTCGGCTTCGTCGCCCAGTGTGTCCACTGGAAGGTCCCTGGACGACCGGTTCATGGGCTCTTGGATAGGAACAGACACGCTAAATTATCCGAAGGACTCACATGTCTGGTCCTCGACACCAGAGCCGAGTAATGCGTTCTTTAGTTTACCATTTGGTGCCAAATCTGACACTCCTGGCTATAGCTTATCGCCTCCTAGCCTGGAGGACCTCGGCATTGAAGAGTCCATCTATCAGCAGCGAGATTCCGTCAGTCCTCTTCGAGGAGAGTACCTGCCAGATGATAATATCGACTTCGCGGATGCGAGTCAAGACTTAGGAGTATATTGTGACCAGGACCTAGACTTTTCCGAGTTCTCAGTCTACGAGTTGTGGGGGCTTCAGATAGGAGACTGGGAAGCCACGTCTAACGGCAAATCTGCAGCAATGCGCCTGCATTTCTCAATTGCTTTGCAAACAGCTCGCATCGTCATAGAAACGTCGTTGCTGGCCTCCGTCGGTGGACCTGTGGAGACTAGCAAGCGCTTTGTAGCGTTAGAATGCGAGGTGAGACGGTTTGTGAGGATTTCAAAATACTATGTGCGACTAGAGTTGAACTCTTCTCCGGTTTTCTACCATGCGCGTAAACCCGACGCCGCTCTGGTCTCGTACTCTTCTGACTTTACTGGGGGCGAGGCTTTTTCCACTGGTCAATTTATTCTTTACGGCGAATTGGGGGATCTAGCGTATGAGCCTATGAGCCCACCACCCCAACTCGCAGCAGGATTTGACTTAGACTGGTCCGATCTGCCTACTTCTGCTGAGGATTGCATGCATTCCAGGACTCTGGAGAGTTCGAGCAAACGACTGAGTGAAATCATGAAATATCCTTGATAATCTTTTCCCTAATATTAAATGTAAGTTTAAGTGTTTTCTACTCTGAGTGCAACATTACTTTGAGGCTGGGGTGTGCAAACTAATCTCACTACACACTCGCAGATGAGCTCCATGTTCACTGCTAATGAAGATGGACTTATACGAAAGCGTGCAAACATAGGATTTCAATAGAGAAACGGTGACGTTTCCCGAATGAATGAGACTCCTTTTTGGCTAAATTAATCGGCTGCTGAGCTGCGACGGGCTTTGCGCCTCAAAGTCATGGACTCTATGGACCCGCACATATCAGTATGTGTGTGTGCCCTACACGCACCACCACAGAACCACCTCGAGACACCAGCGCACAGAAGATTGGACCTGTCATGTGAACGATGTAGGAGGGAATACGCAAACGCAACCCTACAAATGCGTCATTCCACCGTGCTTACACTCTCGCTCAACAGTTGTGGATCACAAGAGGAAGAAGAGTGAAAATGGCACCACCTGTTGCTGAAATTTTGCTGCCCGAGAGGGTGGATACGACCCAGCTCAGTGCGGCCGTTAAAGTCACACTCGCTGCTGGAATCCACCTTGGGTCCCCGATCAAAGTTCAGGCCTCCTCGATCGTAGAGAGAGTCACACTGCAGATTACCATCAACGATGCAGCATCTGACCGTTCAACCACCGTCAAGCTGGTTGAGCCGAACGCTATTGTTCGCTATCTGACCGGATTTACGGAGTCTAGCCGGCTCATCCAAATAGAAGAGTCTGAACTGTACTCGGTCGTGTCGAGCGCGGGGCGTCTGGACGCGGATATTGCAGCTAAGCTGTCTACTTTGCTGCCAGAAAAGCTCAGCGCGGAGGCTGTCATTCTTTTTGGTGACCTTCAGGCTCTCGTCATGGCTCGCGGGAAGCCAGCACTGGCAGTGGATGCGACTGTGCTCATGTGGCACCAGAAGCTCATGAGCGACTCGAAGGTGAAGTCGGCTATCATACCCGCTTTGAAGCTCGAATATATCAAACCGCCGAAGAAGGAAGCGAAGCCGACTGGTGGTGCGGGTGCTGGAGCGGTCGCTGGAGCGGGTGCTGCAGCCGGCGCAGCGGCTCATGCTAACCAGCAACAGAAGAGTCAAGCCGACCTTCCGGCACCAGTTGAGGTCCCGAAGGTAGAGGGACCGACCGTTGACACGTCAGTCAGTCTCGCAAAGGATGTTCACCCGATCTTGCCGCAGGAGAATAAGCGCAACGTGCTGATCACATCTGCTCTCCCGTACGTCAACAATGTTCCACACCTTGGGAACGTAGTCGGGTCCACTTTGAGCGCCGACTTCTACTCTAGGTACTCGAAGGCGAGAGGTTATAACACGCTATTCATCTGTGGAACCGACGAATACGGCACTGCCACTGAAACGAAGGCACTTGAGGAGCATGTCACGCCGCAGGAGCTGTGCACTCACTTCCATAAGATCCACAAGGAAATCTATGATTGGTTTGAGATCGACTTCGACCACTTTGGACGCACCTCTACCGAGCAGCAGACGGAGATTGCTCAGGACATTTTCCTAAAGTTGCTCGAGCATGACTGCTTGGCTGAGCAAAGCTCCACGCAGCTTTTCTGTGAGGAACATCAAGGGTTCCTTGCAGACCGCTACGTCGAGGGTACCTGTTCGAAATGTGGATTCCATGACGCTCGTGGCGACCAGTGCGACGGCTGCGGTCAACTGCTGGACCCGCTTGAGCTGATTAACCCGCGCTGCAAGCTTGATGGAAGCACCCCGATCAAGCGGGAAACGAAGCACATGTTCCTGCTTTTGGACAAGCTACAGCCAACGCTGGAGTCTTGGCTCGCCACGAGAATGTCACGTTGGCCGAACAACGCGCAGGCCATTGTCAACAACTGGTTGAAGGAGGGCCTCCGTCCTAGGTCGATCACGCGCGACTTGAAATGGGGAACTCCCGTGCCCCTCCCGGGCTACGAAGACAAGGTGCTCTACGTGTGGTTTGACGCCCCGATCGGCTACCCCTCGATCACTGCAAACTACACTGACCAGTGGAAGAAATGGTGGAAGCCAAGCAAGAGCGAGGATATAGAGCTCTTCCAATTCATGGGTAAAGACAATGCGCCATTCCATGCCGTAGTGTTCCCTTCATCTGAGCTCGGAACACAGGATAACTGGAAGATGGTGGACTACCTCAGCACGACAGAGTTCCTGAATTACGAGGGCGGCAAGTTCTCGAAGTCTCGTAACACGGGTGTCTTCGGCACGGACGCGCAGAAGACGGGCATCTCGCCGTCGGTGTGGCGCTACTACTTGGCCTCTGTACGTCCCGAGGCCGGCGACACCCAGTTCTCTTGGTCGGACTTCGTTACGCGCAACAACTCTGAGCTTCTGGCCAACTTGGGAAATTTCGTGAACCGAGTAA
Organism: Starmerella floricola; assembly: GCA_030579735.1. NCBI lineage: Eukaryota > Fungi > Ascomycota > Dipodascomycetes > Dipodascales > Trichomonascaceae > Starmerella > Starmerella floricola. The sequence goes on along the minus strand of JAKTRP010000001.1, from coordinate 421,596 downwards.
TCAAGTTCACCATCGCAAAATACGGCGGTGGCGTGCCCCATTTCGAACCCCCAACAGTGGACTCCCCGCTGCTCAGCGACTTCCAAGGGTGGTTGAGCCAGTACGTCAGCGCTATGGAACGCGTCCAGATTCGCGAAGGTATCGAAACAAGCATGCGCTTCTCTGCCCGCGGAAACCAGTACCTGCAGGAGTCTAAGCTCGACAACACTCTTTTCGCCGAGAAACCGGTGGAGTGCGCACAGGTGATTGGCACCTCGCTGAACATTATCTACTTGCTGTCGGCACTGATCTATCCGTTTATGCCCGACACAAGTAAACAAATCTGCGAGCAGCTCAACGTTCCATTGCGGACGATACCTGACACACTCGACTTCCCCATAAAGCCTGGTCACCGCATCGGGAAGGCTCAGTATCTCTTTACGCGCATTGACACTGCGAAGATCGACGAGTGGCTAGCGGAGTTCGGCGGCGGCGCCGAGTTTGAGAAGGAAAAGGACGCAGAGAAGAAGGCTAAGAAAGAGAAGAAGCAAGCAAAGAAAGAGAGCATGAAACGCCAATCCAAACAGACGAAGGAATAAACGGCCAAAGGTTTTCTCGAGCTTCATTTCTGAAACATATATGTACAGTATAGCTAAGTATGTAGAGGAACTGATTCATCGAAAGAAGTGCATTCAATCGAAAAAAATGGCGCGGTCTTCGCAGTAACAAGGCGTTATATCGACCACATCGACCACACAAAATAAATAGATAAGGTGAAATGGAGACGTCCCAGTTCAGTAAGGATCAGCATCACTATCGCTCTCATCTGGATCGTAACCAATTGGTGCAAGCCCGGGGGTCAATCCAGCCCACGAAGTTGGGATCTCTTCTCTACGCTGGCGCTTGATATATGTTGCATGCGTTCCCAGCTCTTTGGCAATTTCACGCTTCAAATTCGCAATCTCAGTCAACTCTGCACTGCTTGTACCTTCATCATCAGTTTTCGGACTTTCTGAATGGGTTGACTGCTTTTGGGCATGTGTCTGTGCTTTCGCTTCCTCGCGCTTCCGCTGCCGAGCTTTCTTCACAGCTCTAGTCAGTTTTCTCCGTTTCAAATCACCTTGTGCATTTTTCTTTGGTTCATTCAAGTTGCGCTCGATTAATTTAGCAAGCGCCGAAGACTTGACTTTCGCCATATGTACCAACAATTTTTTTTCTCTCTCTTCGCACGCTTAGGGTGTGTGTGTGTGTTTAGTTGCGCCGTGTAGCTCCTCCACCCTCCTCCTCATTTTCTGCGATTATGTAGTGGAGGAGGAAAACACACATCCTTACCGCGGCTACTTCATGGCGGCCGCCACAACCACGGCGGATGGTACAATAAGTGATAATAACACGAAAATAATCGTGAAACCTGATTATACGATGATTAAAACTACCATGAGTCTCTTTCAGTCATGGTCTTTGGCTACTTAGTATGTGTATGTTATCATAATGCATATCTTAAATCGACTGATATCATTAGGATTTAATATACTACTCAAACACTTGCGGCTCATTGTCACGGATATTCTTGAGCGCCTCAGTGGCAAAGAAACGCACATCGCTATCATTGTCTTCAGTTAATCGGTCAAGAATCGGCAAAATCTCATGTCGCACGAGATCCAGCTTTTCGGATGCTATTCTGTTAGCAATGATGGCAAAAGTTGTGGCACAATTGAATCGCACGTTCGGCACAGGGTCCTCACTCATTTCGATTATAAATGGAAGCACGGAAGAGACAAGGGTGCTGATGGTGAGTCTTCCTGCGATTTTTTTGACAGCAAGGAGGGCTGTGAATCGGTACAAATAGTTGGCGTTGGGTTGTAGTCCAATTAGCTTGGGAACAATTTCCTGCTCGAGCCATTCGATGCCAAAGACGTCGGCAAGAGTTTTGAGGTTTTCAGCAGCGGCATCGCGAATGGCCCACACGGGGTCCCACAGCCAGTTGATGACCAGAGGTACGAGTTCCTTTATGAAAAAGTCGACACCAAGCTGCTTCGCCAACAGGGGACTGTAATCGATGACAGCAAGCAGAACTCTCCACTGCTTGTCCTTTGCCAAGTCCGAAATCGCCGGGAGCAGGGACTCGCTCAACCTGTCGATGCCTATGATACCATTGATAACATCGAGATTTGAGATGATTTGAAGACGGACTTCGGAGTGTTCATCCCGGAGCATATCCAAGAATAGAGGTAGCAAGTAGATGACTGTGTTTTCATTTCCGATCTTTGGAGACATGTGAGCGATGTTGCCCGCGAGGGCCTCGCGCACACCCTCGCTCGAGTCACTTGTCAAGCTTTCGAGACACGGAACGACTCGCTTAATGATTTCGTCAACAGAGAGAAGCTCTGTAGAGTATGCGACCGCCTGCTTCGAAATAGCAGTGCGCACCTCGGCTTCTGGGTCGGCCGTGAGGTTAACGAAGAGCTCGAGCAGCTTCGAGTGGCTCTTCTCAGCCTCCTCCTGGTTCAAGGCAAGGCTCTTCGCCAGCGGAGCGAATCGGTCTGCAGCCTGGTACCTGACACGCCAGCTCTTGTCGTCCAAGAGGTCGTAAACTTGGGGAACAAGCGAAGGCACGAGCGTAGTCGGGTCCGCCTTCGCTAGTGCTATGGCAACGTCCATCGCAAGAAGCTTCACAGAGTCTTGAGAGTCCTTGCACAAGGTCAAGAACATGGGAAGCATTTTCTCGGCATCCTTTTTCGTTGGAAGATGCTCCACAACTGCAGGGAAGTTGTGACCAGCAGCTCTGCGAACCATTGGAGCATCGTCGCTGACGAGGCTTCCAAATGTAGATAGAAGATCAGATATCGTATCCGATGACGTCTTCGTACCATTATTCTTCGCCAATACCTCGAAAATGATGGGATAGAGCCCAGCGGCAGCGATACGGCTACTGAACCACTCGGAGCGCGCCAGCTCCAAAACAAGAGGCACTAGATGGTGCAACAGTTGTTCATACGGCATGACAGCACCAATTTTGATCAAAGATTGGATAGCTGTGTCGCGAACAATGGGCTCTTCGCAAACGGCAAGAGTTGCTAGTGGCTCAAGCAGGAGATGGGAGTAGGCCGGCCCGCCCACGTACTCGACGAAATCACCAAGCTGTTCGGCCAGTAATGTGAGGATCTCGTCCTCATCTTCCTTCGCCACGTCGTTGAGGAACGGAACCAGCTCTGTTCGGGAGCGTTCTTCACCAAGAGCCAGAGCAACCGTCGGTAGCCTCTGCATGGCCGCGACACGCGTACTCACGTCGTCATGTTTCAGCTCGTCGATCAGTACCGCCAGGGGGTAGACCTCCTGATCAGACATTGATAATATGCAGTATTGCTCGTCCTCCTCTCAGTGGTGGTTGCGTTGGGTGTGTATTTCTGATACTCTCTGTGTTTGTATTACCAAAACCTAACAGGGGAGACTGACTACTCTTACCTCCCCCCACCACGGCCACCACCACTACAGCCATCGCCCATAGTTTTGCCGCCTTACCCTTCTGAGCTGGAAGGACGCGTAGTAAGCTGGTCCCAGTGCTCTGTGTGTGCCACACTGGACACACAACGCGCCTCATCACAGGGCCAACAATCCTGCTGAAGGGTTCGTGAAAATCACAGCTCTTGAGGAGGGAGAAAAGAAGGTGAAAAACAAAAAGAAAAAAATCAAGGTCGAAAAATTAAGCCCCTCGATACTTGCCGTGGGAAAGGTCTGCACCGACAAAGTATTCATTTGTTTGAATAAGAAATTCTTGATTTTGGCGGCCGGTTCTACAGTATTCAATGGTTAGAGATAATTTCGATAAGACTAAAGCTGATATTATAGCTGATCTTGGGGTCGTCGACTACTCTCCGAAGGGATCAATTGATCATGAGATCGTGCCCCTCATCAACATCATCAATAACAATCCGGATCTTGTCACGACTTCTTCGTGTGCCGGCAGGGTTAGCATCTTCATAGAGGGCGATAAAAGTGGAGCTAAACTCAAGGTGGGCGGCAAAGGGATGGGCGGCCACTGGCTGTTCTTCACGCACGACGCAAACGAGCTCGTGCCCGCATGGCGCAAGGGGCTAGACTACTATGAGCACTGTACAGATATCGATCCTAGCGAGCCTCGCCGGTACGTGCTATATAAATTCGAGCCGTTCATCCTGCACGTCAAATGTCGCAACCACGAGACGGCCCGCGCCCTGTTCTCATTGGCTCTATTTTGCGGCTTCCGGGAGTCTGGAATTGGATCAAATGATAATGTTGCCATAAGAATATCCATGCGTATAGACGCACCAATCGGCTATCTAAAGGGACGACGCATCCACAAGCTCGCTTCGCCAGAGTATCTTGCCGAGCTCGATAAAATGGCTCTCGAGCTATTTGACAAAAACCACAGGAAAATCAACCAGCTTACGGAGAAAATCATGCATTTCACGCCCCCCAAACCTCCCGTCAAGGAGTCCAGAGAAGACCGTGGACGCCGGCACCGAGAGGAGGGCCTTAAACGACAATTAGAGGTACAGCAAACAGGTCGAAGCTCCGTCGAAGGCTCTCAAATGTCTGAAGTTGACCTTAGTGTGCTTATTCTTTAATTGCAATTGTATCGTAGTGCATGTTCGCAAGACAACCAAGGAGGAGCATACGAGTCTTATTTATATTGGTGTGAAAAAAATCGCCGGAATTGACATAGTGATGACGTCTAATGATCATTAAAATTGTTGTAAATTACCTATTTCTGAGTTATTGCTATACAAACATATGAGCTCTCTCCGGCCATGGTTGTTTGTGGTCGTGATCCTCCTCCTAGCATTCGTAATCCACCCACTCACGCATTTTGTGGATCGAGCGATGCTACGCGGGATTAAGCGCCGGACGGACGTTGCAACGTTCTTCATTGGAGGCTTAGCAGCCTCGGAACTCATGTGGATAATCCGAATGGAGAACAATCGAACGGACTTCGAGCGCAAAACCAAGGCCCAGATCACCATCACCCGCGATATTGTGGAAAGGCTGAAAAGAGGCGAAAAAGTCGACGTACAAAAGGAGCTTTTGCAGGGAGAAGGCTCCAAAGAAGAGACAGTCAGTTCTATTCTCTCGAGTTTGGAGGAGATGGACAACAAATGGGGCCAGTCTTCGGGAAACGTTTTGCTGTCGCGGCCCCAAGATAGGCCCACCCAACAGCAGCCTGAAAAGGAAGTCAGAAAGGACAGGTGGCTCTAAATGGCTTCGAGAAGGCTATTTGCATTAATATATTCTCTATACATACACTATATCAGGCATTTGTCTGTTTAATTTGTTTTGCTCAGCCTTTAGAAGGCCAATCCCGCAATGCCTGCTATCGAAGACCTCAGGGTGCGTAACGCAACGCTCATCACGTCATTGTCACTGTAGACCTGGATCTTCTCTATGTAACTGCGAAGCAACCCCGCATAATGCTCGGCCTCCTCCTGGTCCTCGCTCGTCGTATACATTAGAGCAGCAAAAATACCAATAACTGCAAGCTGATAGGCGGCCGGGAAGTACCAGAATTGCTGCAGGTGCTGTGGCCTCAAGAGTTTCAGTAAGTCATGGGCCACCTCTAACCTCTCCCTGGCAGAGGACCTCAGCAACTTGAGCATGTCCGGTTCGAGGCTTATTTGCTGAGCCTTGGAGCAAACAGAGCGAATAATGAACCGGTGCAGCGTGACCTCTGCTGCGATGTGCGCAATCCGTAACGAGAAGTTGCCCATAGGCGGGTCGCCCTCTACATTAATCAGTGCGGGCGGAAGTCCTGAGTACCAGTCATGTAAGCGCAACTGGATCGGTTTGATCATTTCCAATACCGTCTCCGCAGAGACTTTGGCACCAGTGTGGAGACCCGTGGCTGAGGGCGACTGTACCTCGGGCGTGCTCCTTGGCGAGCCGTCTGTCCCAAGGTTTGCAGTTAGCGCGTTAGGAATGGGGTAGATGTTCGGGCCTGGTGCCTGCATGATTGGGTTCATGATGTTTACATTCGCGTTATTCGCAGCGGCCTGCTGCGCTGAAGATTCGCTCGAGTACATCATAAACAGCTTCGAGGACAGGAGATTATGCATATCATGAACAATGAGGCTCAGCTTGTTCAGCTGTATGAAGAGCGCTCCATTGTAGCTTGGTTCGTTCGATCCACTGTCGAACATATCTGCATTCAGGGCCGACAAAAACCAAGAAGCATCCTGTATCAGTGGCGGAATCGACTCGAACAAGGAGACCCAAGTCGACTGAGAGTACGTGGCCCAGCTTAAGCGTAACCTCAGATTGATCTCCCAACGCGGAAGCTTCCAATGCAGGCAGTTCCGGTTCAGAGCGAGTCTGAATGCAGCAGCATTTATGATTGAACAGATGCTAAGATGTCGGGTGTCGGAGGAGGAACATTGGAGAAGCAGCAGGCCAGCCTGTACTAGAGACAACGATGAGCCTCCACTAGAGCGGAAAAAGCTCATCAACGTCAAGTCATACAGAGCCGGCACAATGTGGTCTGGCCGTGCCACTGTAGACAGTTCTATGCTGTGGTTCCACCAACGCATCCCCAATAAATAAACAGCTCCCAGCAACGCAGGCATCAACTCACGGTACGTGCGCAAGTATTTCTCAACGAATATCTTTTCATGAAGAATCGGGTATTCAGGTTGGAAATACATGAAAAACGCGTTCACAAGCGCCCGTCCGTGTGGGAACACGAGTCGCTCTATGTCATCGCAGTCTCGTATGCGTTCTCCCTGGCCATCTTCATTCCGTACAACAAACCAACTGTCGGGACCAACCTTGCGTAGCGACAGATTGTTCGAGACCCTGGCCTGGTTTGCCTTGTCGAGGTCTATGCTTTCGAGAACGCGTTGGTCCCAGAGACCATGTTGTCCAACTGCAAACGACGAGCGAGGGTGCTGTAGTGAAAGAGTTCTTTTCAGCAGTGATCTCCCAGGCAGCTTTGAGTAGTCTTCAACTGGGCTCATTGATGGTAGCTGTTGTTTGGAGGCGACGCGCTGGGAAATGGGAGCTTGCCGCGGCTGAGTAGTGCTTCCGGAATTGTTCGCATTCGCGCGTGTGCGAGTGCTGAAAGTACATTCAATGTTCTCCATCTGGCAACGGAAGCATTTCGTGTTCTCGATGCTCAAGTAGTAGCACGCCGTTTTTCGCCGACGACACTCGTCACAAGCGCGTGACTTGATGTCGGTCATTTTCTTAATCTCAAGATGGCTTCCGACCCCGGCGGGGCCAGAGTCCTTCGGGGATTCTCGCGTTGCCGCCATATTTGACTTTTCTCCTGGCGTGCCTACGTTCCGTGCTGCTTCACCACTGTTATTATCCTGGCCATCGATTCGGGATCCACTAGACATGCTGCGTATACGCTTTGGCGAGGGAATAACTGAGGATGGCGAAGTCGAGCTTTCGGCGTGCTGCAGCTCGAAATCCAGCGGTGTGTGTGGCAAAAAAAAGCTGTTTTCTTCTGAAAGGGACAGTACGCGGTTCTGCTCGCCTACTTCCATAGAGCGCCGGTTCATTGAGCTGTTTATGTGATGTAATTGTCTGTCGAGGGGCAGATCACGGCCTATTTCGTTGCTGTTCATGTCGAACAGCGTGCTCTCTAGGTAATCATCGTGCAAGGGTGTGAAATCATTTTCTTCATGCTGGTCGGTGTTCGCACGCTTCGGTGGCATCAATGCTCTTATTGAAAGTCGCCACGGCAGATGAAATGCACTTCTGTGTGTGTTCGGCCGCTTGAAATTTCAAGTCGGTCCCAGCAATCAGAGTCACAATTACAAAACACGCACATCGGCTATCAATTTCTCAGCTACAGTAACCTAACCCCGATTAGGCGCGCGGAGCTTCGCCCGGGGGTCATGGAGGCTTCGCTGCGGAAGACCCATTCTCGTGTATCTCCTAATAATGGGACGCCACGCCTTCTATGGCCCACAATTATGTGTCACATCGCTACTCAGTGTTTTGCAGTGTCATTTTAGTCTCCTAACGAGCTTGGCCACCATGGATTTTCCCTCATCTCATCTGCCCTAGGATCTCGCATCCGGAGGTGATTTTCCCCGGGGAAGCGATAGCGGGATAAGGTTGAACGGCGGGCGCTTAACTGCAACGGCCGAGGAGCAATGATGCGTCATGCATCTAATCAGTACATGCATCTAAATATACGCGTTTAAATAATTGGTAGCCAAGAAATTGTTACACATACTAAAATGCGCGCGCACAAGCACGAGTGTAGAGTAGAGGCGGGTCGGGGTACATATTCATGAGCACATATTCATGGCTGCACGCTGTCTAAACGTCATGTCTGCTAAAGACTTTTAGAAGTTCAAGTTCCTGGTTTTTTTTGCCTGCCGATGTACCGTAGCTAGCTCGATAGTCCGCCTTGCAATTACTCGCCCTCCATTTCACGAGTCGAAGGGCAGCAAGAACGACTCAGCAACCAATCGTGCCCGAGCGTTCACAAATAGCTTGATCTCCGAGATCTCCTTATCCACCTCCTGCATAAATTCGACAATGAAGTCAACAAGCTTGTGCTTCAGCATGGACTCCGTGTGGTAATTCGTCACCAGAAATGATATGTCGTAGCCTGGCAACGGGTTACGCCGCAGGATGTAGAACTGCTCGGCACGCCGAGTCAGAAATCGCGTGAACTGTGTGACAAGGATATGCTCGAGCTCGTCAGCTTGCTTGATCTGCAAGGAGACTCGCACGGAGTTGATGCTCGGCTCAATGAGAACACTCTCATTCTCGTTACGTGCGATGTGCATGGGATTCAGCAACGCCAAGGGGTTGGAACCAGCCTCAACCTCCGGGTAGTTGTGCCGCTCCACGAGCTCGGAGCCAAAGCTCTCCAGGCAAAGAGCCGCATTCAACGAGCTTCGCACGGCATTGAGGTACGGCCTGAGGGTCTGCGACATGGGTCCGTAACAGAGTGTGGTGGTTGGTAGGAGCGCTGGACCATGTACCAGGGTGACGTCGGTTACTAAGTGATCACACGTCTTCGTTGGCAGAGACGGCTGCCCTCCCCCTTCCCTGGGTTATGAACCTCACCTCATACACCTGCTTAGACCCGCATACATGTATATTGGTACTGTATTGGTACTGTATTTGATGTATTTGATGTATCCCTACATTGGGGCTGCATTACGCTTGCGCCGTGCTTAGATTATGCTTGAATGATGCTTTCAATAGCATGTATATATATATGAATTGATCTCTAGCTTGCCACTTCGCTGGCCCGCGTGAGATGTTGCCAGACTCATGATCTTACGATCTCCACGGAGAACATCACATACAGTATTACACCTACGGGGCACAACTAGAGCATACGGCCTTGAGAGCAATTCGGCTCGACTTTTCGATAAATTGCATGGGAAATATATGGCGGTCGACTGCGTACCGCGTACCAGCTAGTCTGAAGACAGCATGTGGAGTAATAGTGCTCCTCCCAAGAAAAAGGCCTTGAACTTCGGGCTTTCCGCCATTAGAATAGTGATGTAGCCGACATACGGGAAGTACCCCTTAACTACTCCGCTCGTGATGTCAGCCTCACGATCGAGGTACTGTTTTCGGTCCTCATAAAGGTCGAGGTCATTCAGCACATTGTTGTCACCCTTCGTCAGAAGCAGCTGTTTGTTAGAACCATGGTGCTCGTGCACGACGCGGTGTACAATAGGAATGGAGCGTTTCCCCGTGTCGTACACGACGACATCACCAACATTGACTCTGTCTTGAGTGTTCCACAGGAACAAAATGTCACCGCGCTGGAACGCGGGTTCCATTGAGCCCGAGAGAACGACGACCGCGGGTGAGGTCGAGTTTGCTACTACTCCAATGCTACGGTAGACCATGTATCCAGAGACAAACATCATCAATAGCCTCAACACTTGAGCGAGTGTCTTTCGCAGCCGTCTAGGCTGCAGATGCTCTCCTATACCGAACATTTCTTTTTCTATGTTCGTGTCTTTGTTCTTTACTTTCGATGTCTTTCCAGTCGCTGCTAGGATCTTGCACTCTTTCCCTTCAATAACCGGTGTATGTCGTGCCCGTTGTCGGTCGTGCTCGCGGGTCGTGGAGTGTTTCGTCGTGGCCGTGTGTCGTGGTGCGTGTGGCCTTGTGTACGTTTCCCAACTATATAACCCCTGCCCTGCGTCTCACGAGACCGCCGCCCCCTGCCGGTTACACACCCACCACGGTCCACACCTCCACAAGCCCGTGCGTGCGAGTTGAACTACTACACATTGATCGCGAATTGGTCGCTCACCTCAACCCCCCTTTGTTAAAACTCCAAGCATGACGGAGATTGTACTGCACGTCAAGCACTCGTCGAAAGTATACGACGTGACTGTCGACGAAGATGCTCAGGGCCTCGTTCTGAAACAGAGCCTCGAACAGCAGACTGGGATCCCAGTGGCGAGACAGAAAGTCATGGTGAAGGGCAAGCAACTACAGAACGATGTCGTGTTGTCCTCTGTTGGGATTAAGACCGGCCAGTCGCTTTTCATGCTCGGATCTTTGCCGAAACCCGAAGCGAGCTCGAGCAACAGCTCGAGCACAGGCGGCGGCGACGTGGCGACTGCCGCTGGCGTTCCGAAGGGCATCGAGATTGAGGGCTCTGGCGATGACGAAGAAGAGGCGTACCCAGTTGGTTTGGTAAACGTTGGAAATACATGCTACGCGAATGCCACGCTCGAGGCGCTGCACACAGTTCCCGAACTCAACGAGGCGCTCAAGTCCTATGATGGCTCGGATGGTTTGCTGAAGAGCTGGGGGTCGCTCGTGAAGACCTTCGGCCACTCTGCTCCGCTCGGCACAGACGCGCCCGTGCCACGCGCATTCTTGGCGGCTCTCAGACAGCGGTTCCCGCAGTTTGCCGAGATTGGCGAGGAGGGCTTCTCGAAGCAGCAGGACGCCGAGGAGTTTTGGACCCAGATTATGTGGGAGCTGCGCAAGGTCGATGCGCCAGCAATGCAGAACGCTGTGAGCAGCTTCGACGGCCAGTTCCAGGTGTCCACGGAAAAGCCTACTGGCACGGAAACATCCATGGAGTCGTTCACGAAGCTCTTGTGCCATATCACGATCCGCACAAATTTCCTGAAGGACGGGCTCCGGGCCGGGTTGGTTGACGAGCTGGAAACTGCGGAAAACAGCGGGCAGACTTATAAGGTCCAAAAGCAGATATCGAAGTTACCTCGGTACTTGACGGTCCAGTTTGTGCGCTTTTTCTGGCGCCGGGATACGCAAAAGAACTCAAAGATTCTGCGAAAAGTTACGTTCCCCTTGAACTTGGATCTCGGCGATCTATGCACGGATGACTTGCAAAGCCGCATGGCCCCCGCACGCGAGGCGTACCGCGAGCTTGAGGGCGCAATTGAGGAAAACAAGCGCGCCGCAAGGCGAGCGAAGTTCCGACGGTTGGATGCTGTTCCAACAGACCCGGCCGATGCGGATGCCGACCCGGCTTCCTCGGCGAAACGCCGGGCTGCCGCTGAGGCCGAGCAGCGCGAGGAAGATCGCGAAAAGGGAAGGCTGGACGACCTCAAAAAACAGTTCAAAGAGAAAATCGACCCGAATCTTGCTGCAGACACAGCTTGCTCCCCGCACGGCCTTTACGAGCTTCAGGCCATCGTGACCCACCAGGGCATGTCGGCTGACTCGGGCCACTACCAGTGTTTCACGCGGAATCCAAGCAAGCCCGGTTCGTGGTGGAGATTCAACGACGATCGCATCTCAGAGGTTAATGACGACCGCATTGCTCAGCTGGCTGGCGGCGGTGCTTCTGATTCGGCCCTCATTCTTCTATACAAGTCTAGTGACTACTAGCGGCTATAAACGACTTCAAGGCCCGTTGGTTCGCTCGGGCTTGCACTCACGCTAGTCAGACTTACTACTAGTCTATAGTATATATATATATATATATGTGTATGCCATGCAGACGCACACACCCTGCCACGCTCAGTTGTATCGACGCAGGAAACGACGAGCCAAAGCATCATTTTAGGCATTCATTGAGGGCAGTGCTGGGTTCTTGTTCCATTCTCGACGTGGCAGTGTGCCGTGGTCCTATTGTTCCGTCTTAGGAGGACGCTAATGACTTCTCGATCCGGCTGATCTCCTTCTGGAAGTCAGCGAACACGGCCCGGCACTTCAGAGGGCGGTCCTTGTTCTCTTTCAGGCACTCGACGAGCTTCTCCCGGCTAGCTTTGCCCTCGTTGTCCAGGCTTCCACGCAATGGGCGGTTCGTGAGTTCGCGGTGCAGCTCAGCAACCTTCTTGCGCATCTCAAGTGTATCGACGCCAGCGAGTCGCTCGTCCGTCAGTTTCGGAATCAGCGAGCTCCGCTCCTTCATCGCATCCTGGGCCGCAACCTGCTCGGCGTAGAGTCGCTCGCTGACCTTGTCCTCTATGTACTTTTCCGAGTACAGTCTGAGAACCACATCGGTCTCGGGGGAGGACTCAAGATCGGCCCGGAGAGATTGATCGACTGTGATCTCCGGAGCGTTGTACACCTTGCTGTTGGCTGGTCGCGAGCTGGTCTGGCCCATCTGTCTTTCTTCAAGGATGCCTCGCTACGTTGCGTTGGAGTGCACCAATGCCGGGGGTTCTTGTCGTGTAGGGTAGGGGCCGTGCTCGGTGATACTGTACCCTTTCGCTATGCCTGCTACATAAGGCAAGAAGCGGAGCATGTATTGGGAGAGAAGGAGATGCTATGAGTTTTCGCAGCCAAAGTGGGTGCATCCATCTGTTCACACGCATTTCATCGATGTTGATCCATACTGTAACCCATTCTATGAAATTTTGAAAGACTCAAATTGCTTGTCTAGTCTTTAATTTGTTATTTTATTAAAATTTGCTTGTGCGCTGGAGACTGCGGTTAAGCGCACTTGGTGTATGCTGCTAAAATAACTTGTATATACTACACTACATTATTTCACTTGGAATTGCCAACCCTGACAGTAGCTCTTCACCCTTCTCGACGTTGCGAACCAAACAGTACGCATTACGGCGCCATTGGGACCAGGTTAAAGCCTGGACCAAGGAGTCGGCGATGTCGTCTCGCTTGCCTACTTGAGTGAGCGACGTCACCACTCCACTGGAATCCAAATCTACGGGAGATTTCGGGGGGTTTGCTAGCCAGCCGGACACCAGATCCTTCCTGGCTTGTTTAGCCTGGCGGTACTTCGCGGAAATAGTACCGTTCTTCTGCTTTACCGACGGGCTGCCAGACGACCAATGCCGGAGAACTTGTTTAGGGGCCACTGACTCCAAGTACAGATCTGGATTATTGATACGCAGCGCAGTGAACGCCATCGCCTCCAGCAAGTTCGCCTTCACAACATCAGAGGGTACATTGCCCGCTGCCGCATGCAAGCGCTGCCGCTCCAAAATGACACCATCTACTGGACCGCCTGCCTTCGCTATTAAGTCGGATGTGAACTCTACAGCGAGGTCGGCGAAGTCCGGGTAAACGTAGACGTCTGCCGCGGGCAATGATCCGCGGTAACACATCTCGGCCACGGGTCTTAAGCCGGCATTGCTTAGGGGCGGGATGAAGAGGTGAGTCACGCCGATGTTTTTCACACCAAGATCCACTGAAATTAATCTATACGGTTTTGTGACCGAGTTGACCCGCAAAGAAACGGCGCGATGCAGCAGCTCAATAAGTGCCGGTTTTGGAGCCGAAGTGGCACTACCACATACCTGTGAGATTGATTTAATTCTAGACACCGTCAGTTTTGCCAATGCATCACTGAATCGGGCATATTCCATAAATAGGGTGGTCTTACAGCTGAACCGTGCACACGCCCGTCAACCAACCGAAATATAGTTCATACTCGAAGACACGTGAGACGATGCAGGACCTGACGTTCGTTCTTTGTTTCCGAAACTGATGTTAATGAGGATCACCCCCGGAACTTCGCAAGCAAAGGACGATAGCTATTTAATCTAATAATTAATTGTAGTTGCTCAATGTCACAACGGTAATATCAAAAGCTCAGACATAGCGATTTCCCGGGAGGTATTGCGTCACAATATGTAGGTTAGGCTTGCACACCACACTCCCCGCTCCCTATAAACTTGAACGTACATTTCAAGGTTTCAAGGCAAAGAAAGTTTCCACTGCACTCGCCCTGATATCTTGCATAGGACCCTCGGCTTTGCTTCACGGCTATGAGATCTAGGCACCACCAGCGTCTTGGGATAAGGGAACTTAGATCGCAGGGACCAAAACAAATATAGATTCAATCATAATCCAATCTTAAAGTATGTAACCATAAATGTGCGGGGAACTTTTTTTTTCAATCAGCATTGATGATAGCGAGCATCACATTAAAACTATCACTAGGAATGCTTAGTTCTGGACGTGAGATCGTGGATAAAGAACAGATCCTGGTACTATCGAAAGCCGCACATTGCCATTGACGCGCAATCCAAGGAAGAGCGATCAAAAACCAACAATACAGAAAACAAAGAGACAGAAGGTCGGATCCGGACGGTGTCCGCTGAAGCTAGAGTCCCTCATGCACTACGTAGAAATGGAAGGTCAGCTGGAGGAGGTTGAAGGAAGAACGACAAGCAACGGCCGTTGGGCAGTGATCACACCAAAGGCGTCACCCCGGGGAGGCCCACAACGCAGCGAAACCAGCTTGAAGCATAAAGAGGTACAAAAATCAAGTCACGAGGTGAATCAAGTCAAAATAGCTACGCCACCTCGTAAAGAGAAGCCGAAACATACACCCCCACCATCATTTATCGAGGGTCATGGGGGCGACATTTTTTATTTCGGGAACCTGATCAGCACTGGCGGATACTCACGCTGCTATTTAGTCAAAAACAGACGAGGCCAATTGTACGCAGCTAAAACTATCTCACGCAGCACGATAAGGACGGAGTCCCTAATTCGCCAGATAAAACGTGAGGTTTGCATACACGAAAGACTTGATCATCCCGGCATTGTCCGTTTCCGCCAGCTCATAGAAAGTGAAACACATATCATTCTTGTGCTGGACTACTGCCCGAACAAGACACTGAGTGAGTACCTCGCGGCGCGTGGCCGGTGCAGGGAGGACGAGGCAGGGAGGATGCTGGACCAAATATTCCAAGCTGTGAACTATCTGCACAGCCAATTTATTCATCACGGGGACCTGAAGCTCGGCAACATATTTCTTGATAGGCACATGCACCCAAAAATTGGCGATTTTGGATTCTCCAAGCAGTTGAAGCCCCCACATCAAGAAAGAACCTCGTTGTGCGGTACTCCGGCATACATGGCACCAGAGATAATCGAGAAAAACTGCAAATTCGGACTACCGGCAGACATCTGGTCCTTAGGTGTGATCGCATATGCTCTAATTTATGGGGTCACAGCTTTCGATGCTACAAATGTCGATGCAGTATATGCTCGTATCAGAGCGTACGACTTGAAGTTTCCTAAACTTGTTCCGCCTGTTTCCAACGCAGTCATTGAGCTCGTGAGCTTGATGCTGAATCCGTACCCCCAGTGCCGTCCTACATCAAGAGCCCTAATTAACAACCGGTGGGTACAGCAGTTTAGTTCACGCCTTCGGAGTGAACAAACCGGTCTCGATCGTAACGACCGAGACACAGCAGTGGGGGTTCCTGGCTCTTCGAAAACGCTGAGGTCAAGATTCAAAAACACAGCGGCGCGAAAAACATTTTACTTAAGATCCGTTTTCACAACGCAATTCGGCAGAATCAAAGCGACATCGAGCAATTTGAATGTGCCCTCGTAGGCTATCAGTAATTCTTCTAAGTAGTAATATCATGAGACCCAAAACGGAGTCAATTGAGGCAAAATATGAGTGTACTAGTGGTATCAACCACTGATCTTCTTCACGAGGTGGAACGAGAAGAGGCAAAAGCCATGTGCACATAAGAGGCCACAAATAAAAGAAGAGTTGTCAAGCTTCTGTGTGTAGTAGGCTATTGAACGTCGGAAGAAGCCTGAAAAGACGCTTATTCTTAATTGTCTCTATTACATCTATTCTGCAGCTATTTGTACAAAACAAGAGTAAAATATTGTGAGAGGAGCAAGAAAAATATGAAAACTGATTTAAAGCAAGTTACAAAACACTATACAGGAGCAGAACATACATTCGATTTGCACGACAATGACACTCTCGACAGAACAATGGTCATATTTTAGAGTAAGCCACGACTTTTTCTCAAACCCCGCGATGCCCCCACTACTCGTGACCGTTCCGGAGAGGAAGGAGGGTTTACAGCGGAGAATCACGCGTGTGTGGTGGTGGGCTGCTAGCAGCTAGCGATGGCACTAGCGGTAGCGCTCGTGGCACTATCAGGTGACCGAGCCCAGAAGTCCCGACAAGATCAAAGGGCGCTATTCTAGAGAGGGAAAAGCTAGAGCGTAAAAGAACTGCTAGGAAACTCTGCTTTCAACACTTTGCTGTGAATGAGCAACCCTTCTGGGCCGACACAGGGACCCTCAGATGCCGGTGAGGGCCACAATTCCCTCCAGGCGACAGGAGTTCCGCGGAATGTTTCGTTTGCTAAGGATAGCAACGAGTCCACGGCGTACCGTGAGCACAATCCCCCTGCAGTTTTGCGCAGACAAGTAGCTGCACGTCGCGAGATGTCTCCCTCACAAGAAGCGGATGCGGACGAAGAGCAGAGACGTGCGCCGTCTTTCTATATTGGCAGTAATCCGACCTCGTCACGCGCATCGAGCACGGATATTCGCGACCCGCACGAGAGGCCTGCCAAGCCCGCGGGAAAAGCGGATGAGCTTGTGAACACAAATCTTCACAGGGCGTCCATCAATCCCGTTACAAGTGCTGGTAGTCTGAATCTATTACAGCCAACCGCGGGGTTGCCCAATGCCCCGATGAGAGAGGCGCGATCTGTTTCTGCAGAGCAGTATAATCCAATGGCCAAAAAATCAACGGTGAATTCGAAAGCGGGTCTCACTCCATCGTCGTCTTCGGCGAAAATGAATCGGTTGCGCAATGAGGAGCAGAACAAGCAGGACGAGGTGCATATTCTCGTTGCTGTTAGCGGCTCTGTGGCGACAATCAAGCTCCCGCAGATCGTGCACAAACTCAAACAAATCTATCGCAAGCGTGCGGTAATTCAGGTTGTTGTGACGCGTGCCTCAACAACGTTCTTTGACCCCGAGGATCTGCCAAGAGACATCAAAGTATGGCACGACTCGGACGAATGGAGATCGCGTCAGGCTACTGAGGGCCCAGAGTTCGGAGCGCATTCCGACCAACAACTCCACATTCGGCTGAGAAGATGGGCCGACATTCTCTTGGTTGCGCCCTGCTCGGCAAACACTTTGGCGAAGATCACGTACGGTATTTGTGACAATCTGCTGACGTCGATCTTCCGCGTGTGGAACCCGGAGGTTCCTATCCTGCTTGCACCGGCAATGAACACGCATATGTATACTAATCCGGTGACAAAGCTGCATTTCAACATACTCAAAGAGTCTTACCCGTTTGTTGAGATTTTGAAGCCTGTCGAGAAGGTTCTTGTTTGTGGTGATATTGGCATGGGCGGCATGCGTGAGTGGACCGACATTGTCCAGATTTTGGTGAAACGCATTGGCGTCGCTCTTGACGAAGAAGAAGACGAAGACTCGGATACGGAGAGTGACGACGATCTGAAGGCCACTCCGAGAAACAATTGACTTGCGAGTCCTTGTTGAGCCCTTGTTGTTTATGCCCTCTTTTTCAGCCTTCTTCTCCGGAGCCCTTGCAGCCTGTGCCTTTATTTATTGATATTTAATTACAATGCTTCATGAGAGAACTCGCCGCATGTACTATAAGTTGCACATACACAACCGCACATATACCTAGCGCTTATGAGGATCGCCTATTTCAGCACACACACACATAGATAAACACGCACTCAGCATGCACCACGACGAGCCACGCTCTCAAGATGGCCGGCCCCACGCGGTGACAATGCTAGGAAGGCCAACGTGACCAGTCTCCGTGGGATGTTAACCATATGTAGTGGGTTGTTACCCGACCCTTTTTCGCGCGTAGGGTCTCCGTGATTGGTCGCTCGAGCCAGCGTCCTAAAGAAGTGGTGCTGACCAAGCGAGGTTTGACTTTCACACAGCGAAAGCCAACTCTGAACTATAAAGGATGCTAAAGTTCACTCAGAAGGCTAGTGCCGTTGGCCGCCTCTCCCAAGTCTCTGCCACGCGTCCTTTGACTGCTGTCGGCGTGCGCTCGTTTGCCTCGCAGCCGGACCCGCAGACCAAGGCCCAGAGCATCATCAACGCTCTGCCTGGTCACAGCGCGTTGTCGAAGTCCGGCATTCTTGCGACTGGTTTTGCAGGTGCCACATTCGCTATCGCCAACTCGCTCTACGTTGTGAACGCTGAGACCTGTCTTTTCGGTGTGTTTGCTACCTTGATGGTCATCGCCTCGAAGACGGTTGCCCCGGGCTACAAGCAGTGGGCTGAGGGCCACGTCGAGCACATCTCGAAGACCCTTAATGCTGCTCGCGAGGAGCACGTTTCTGCCGTCCAGGAGCGCATCGACAGCGTCAACCAGCTTGCTGAGGTTGTCCCGACCACCAAGTCTCTGTTCGCAGTCTCGAAGGAGACTGTTGAGCTCGAGGCCAAGGCTTACGAGCTGAAGCAGAAGGTCGACTTCGCTGCGAAGGCCAAGGAGGTTCTTGACTCCTGGGTCCGCTACGAGGCCAGCGTCAGGCAGCGCGAGCAGAGCGAGCTTGCGCAGGCTGTTATTTCTAAGGCTGAGAAGAGCCTCCAGGACAGCAAGGTTCAGGACCAGATTCTCAAGCAGGCCCTGGCTGACATCGAGAAGGTGTTCAAGAGCGCTTGAACAGGAAACCGGAACATGTCACTGGCCTGCCTGGAAATAGAAAAGAAACACAAAACAACCTACTAAAGGAATGAAACGCCCTGAAGATGTATGCTCGCAAACTATATAAAACTAGAGATAAAAGCACTCGTGCTCTTAACACATCTACCTCCCCTTTTTCGTTCTTGTCTCCTACACATAATTAAGTATTTGATACACGGGGGCGCAACTCGCGTGCTCGGCTCAGGACGCGGTCGAGCGTATCGCAGATGTCGTTGAGTTGCGCGGCGTTCTTTGACATCACGTCGCCTCGGTTCCGGATCTCCAGAACAGGCTGCACTACAAGGCCCAATTTCGATTGACGGTGGTCGAGCTTCTTGCTAACAAGTTTTAAGTCCTGTGCATCAGAGTGTCTTATGCTTGCCCGAGGCACCGGGTCATTGCCCATGGTGGTCTCGTAGCAGGGGGCTGTTCGCACGCACACAGGCCGATACATACATGTTACACACACGTCCGCACCCGCACGAACCCTAGCCCGCATACATTTAGACAGTGGAGATGCGGTTTGCGACTTCGGGCCGGGGCAGGGGCGTGCTGCTCGGGTATAAGCGTGCTGCGTAAACCCGAAGCGAAGTAGACGGAGCCGAACAACAAAAGCGGGGGAGGTTTTAAAAGAATTGGTTGTACAATTTAGAGTAAAAAGAAAAAAAGGACCCATGAGGTGAGGTCAGCTACATTGGTCTCAATTATAAGGAGCCCGGACAAGACGACGGTACTCTGGCTTCCACATCTGGGACAGGACCCATTTGTGGGCCTCGTCGAACGTGTTGGGAATCTCAATGAGCTCGTCACTTGCGTAACTCTCGTAGTTCTCGATGTTCGCAAGACCCTCGGCCTTGGCCTGAAGGACAACGGCCGTGGCAATGCGAGCAGAAATGTCACGGATGTCCTCGATGGCGGGCAGCAGCGGGGCGTTCGGGTTCTCTAGAACAGGAGACTGGGATGCCAATTCGTCAACAGCAGCTGCAATCTGGGCCTTCGTGATCCGGGAGGCGCGTGCGAGCACGGCACCAAGTCCAATACCGGGGAAGATAAACATGTTGTTGTTTTCGGAGATGACGCGGCCGTCGACCGGCGAGAAGGGCGATCCCGTGGCGACCAAGACGCGGCCATCCGTCCACTTGATGAGGTCTGCAGGCGTAGCTTCGTGAAGACGGGTCGGGTTCGAGAGGGGAAGAATTATCGGGCGATCTACTTGCGAAGCCATAGTCTTGACGGCTTCCTCGGTGAACGCGCCGGCCTGGGTCGAGGCACCGATGAGGACGTGCGGTTTCACGGCCTTGATGACCTCGACCAGGTTTGTTGTGTCAACGTTCTCGAACTGTCTAGCGTCCTGAACAAACGGCTTCTGGGAGTCGGTGACTTTTTCCTCATCGACCGCAGAGGTGATGAGGCCGTGGCGGTCCATCAGGAAAATCTTGTTCTTTGCGACCTCGGGGTCCATCTTCTCTGCCTTGATGAGGTTGTCCACGATCTGGTTGGCAATGCCCATACCGGCACTGCCGGCTCCGTAAAGGAGCACACGCGTCTCGGGCAGCGTCGCCTTCGTAGCGTGCAAAGCACTCTTAATGGTGGACATGGTCACGGCACCAGTTCCCTGGATGTCGTCGTTGAAGCAGGCGATCTTCTCGCCGTATTTGTTGAGCAAGCGGAACGCGTTCGAGGCACCGAAGTCTTCGAAATGGAGAACGGCATCGGGGAAGCGCTTTTTGACCGTTTTAACGAACCGATCAACAAAGTTGTCGTACTCCTCTCCAGAAACACGCTCGTGACGATTGCCCATGTAGAGCGGGTCGTTTAGCAGGCCCTGGTTATTCGTACCACAGTCCAAAACAACGGGGATGACTCGATCTGGGTGGATGCCGCCGCATGCGGTCATGAGAGCAAGCTTCGCTGTACAGATACCGATACCTCCGACGCCCTGGTCACCAATCCCGAGAATGCCCTCGGCATCAGTAACTACGATGTAGTCGATGGTCTCCTTACGGCCCCAGTGAGCAAGGCCGGGCTCTATCAGGTCTGGGCGGTTGATGTTCAAATAGCAGCCTGTCGGGCGACGGAACATTTGCGAGTAGTTCGCGATGGCATCGCCCTGAGTGGGCGTGTAGATGACACCCATCATTTCTTTCAAGTGCCTCGTGATGAGCGCGTAAAACAGCACTTGATTCTGGTCCCGCATCGACTGGCAGAACGCATTCTTCAGGATATTGGTGGGAAGCATTTTGTATTGCCCGTATGCACGGTCCACCTGCTCGTCGAGCGTGTTCACGACCGTGGGGAGTAAGGTCTCGAGCTTGAAACCACGACGCTCAGCAGCTGTGAAGGCAGAACCTTTGTTCAGACTCGGATTCGTGAGCAGCTGACGGCCCTCAATGTGCGAGTACTGGATAGGCTCACGAGTAAGCGCGGTTCTGTGCTGCCCCGATGTCGGCTCGGCTGCTTTCGAAAACTGCCTGGCGTATATTTGGCCAGCACAGGCAGCGTTGCCTAAATGGCATCTCGCCATTTTTCCATGCTGCATACGCAAAAGTCTCGGAAGATTATGACCAGACTGCATCTTGCACGGGTACCGTGAAAATATCACCGTCTGGGGTTTCTTTAAACGTATGTAATGGGTGCAGAGAGCTATGGCTCGTAAACATAGTTACCCACTGGGTGAGGGCGCCGTGCCTATCGCTGAATAAGGTGGTTCATGATAGCGTGAAATCAGTGCTTAACGCGACCTTAGTTCCCCGCGTAAAGTGGCCATACTCTGCACGTGCCCCGGCCCTCTGTGGTGGTGCTGAGCCAAGGAGGGAGGCAAGTGCTCAGCTGAGACAAGCTACAGAGTAAAGATACGGAAACAGCATCGGCAGCACAGAAATAGCATTGTGCTGACCGCTTGTAATCGTGTATTTCTCTCTTCGTAGCTAGTTTTCTGTTGTTTTTCTTGCCTTATTTGTTTGCATCCTCTCTCGCCTGTATTTTTTCTCCCCTACATTCGCAGCATGAAAACAAAGCACTTGCCTTACCATTTAGGTATTGTTATTCCATGCTGCCTCATTTTGCTAAATGGCGGAACAACCTTCTATAGTTCTATCAAGTACGAATCGGAGTTCACGCGAAAGTGCTTCTGGGGTGCGTACTCCGTCGTGTGGCTCACCTACGCGCAAGCGATATTCACTTCTCCAGGTTTCACGGGCGGGCTTCACGATCCGGCTGCCCAATACATTGAGTGCCGTAAATGTGGCCTTCCAAAGCCTGAGCGGGCACACCATTGCAAACAGTGTGGCCGGTGTGTGTTGCGCATGGACCACCACTGCCCCTGGACCGAGAACTGCGTCGGGTTCAGAAATCTGCCTCATTTCCTTAGATTCCTGAGCAGTGCTATTCTTCTCAACGCCTACGGGGTGTTCAAAACCGCAGCGTTTCTAATTTACGCGTTTGAGCATCGCCGTCACCTGTCGTATTTTGTGCCGAAAAAGGCTCGAATTTGGATTGCCGGGCTTGCGGTCGCCAGTGATTTGTTTGTGATGCTCACACTTTTCATTCTGTGGCTGCGGGTCGTGATGGATGTGCTAAATGGCGAAACGCAGATTGAGAATTGGGAAAAGGAGCGCGTGGAAACCTTGGCGAGGCGAAAAATGGGACCTCAAGTCGACTTTCCCTTCGATGTGGATATCTTCACGAACTTGCGGACTGCATTAGGGGAGCTATACGAATGGCCTTTGCCTTGGGGGTTGCCCTCAGGTACGGGCCACTCTTTCCCAAGGCTCGTAGAAACTGAGCAGCGGTGGCCTCCAGCTGACAACAAAGACGTCAACGAGCACGAATACTACCGTGCGGATAGATGGGTCAGTTTTGACGGCGATAACGTCGCGGACTTTGGAGTCGATTTGTCGGCGGACAAGAATGTATCTTCCGGCGACAGCAACCTGGCTGGTTTGGCACCGCGAGACCCTGCATCCACATCAGAAGCGCGCATAAGTAACGAAGATGAGCCTTTGTTATTCGTTCAACGAAGAAATCTACGTTGAATGGCTTGTGGCATAAACTGTACATAAGACTCTGCGACACCTCTTAGAATATGCAGGACGGAGTTCGTCAGAGCACTCCATGGCCGGGGCGACCGTCGCCGCACAGCATTGACTCTGGCACAGCATTGACTCCGGCTCAGCACCATTACACCCACCCGATGTTAAACTGGTTAGGTACTTTCAGCAAAGGCGTATACAGCCGGGCTCAATCATTGTGTATGAAGAAGAGCAACAACACATAGCTCCAACGATCAGGATTTGATGTCAATACAAATATTTGTAAATCTCTATTTCAGATCGTTTCTTCTACAAAATCTACATGGGGAACTAACATTTCAAAACTAGTAAGATAAACTTTTTTTTATGGAAGAACAAGACGCACAGATTGCATCTCCAATCGCGGTTGCGCTGCTAGCATCGCTTCGCTTGGTGGTGCACTCGGCTTCGGTTCTTTACTTTCGGCAGTAGTGCTATACGTATCGCTGGCAGACTGGTCTGCATCATCCGAGGGCTTCTCAGTATCGCTATGTGCCACTGTGCCGTTGGCTTTCTCAGCCTCGGCCTCAGCCTCACGCAAGGCTTCCTCGGCGGTGCTGAGGACTTCTTTCCACCGCTTAGACCGGTTCACTCTTGCTTGTGCCGCATTACCACCGGTACCAACACTCAAAAGGTAGTCGGCCGTTCCTGGCTCGAAGAACAGCTTGTATGAGTTGAAGGCAATCCGAGCCTGAAGATCCTCGGCCAACATCTCAAACTTGTAGCCGTGGCCCTCCTCGGGAAGCACGCGCTGCAACACGGGGGCTCTGATCTGGTCAAGAGGAACGCCCTCGGTAGGAAGACTCATCATGTAGCTTGTCACATAGTACTCCCAACGTTGCTGGTCATCCATGGCGCCCTTGAGAGTTATGTCAAAGGGATCGAGGCTCTGCAAAGTCAGCTTGTGCTCGGTAGGGGCCCACGAGATCCTAAACAGAGGCTCTGTGTTTTCGGCTGCTCCGTAACTATCGGCAGAGAGCCCTGAGGCGCCATCCACACCCGAGACGGCCTGCTTAGACCGCATTCGCAACTCGATTTGCGTCTTCACGTCGGTTTTAACTAGCGATCTATCATTCTCCCACGCAAGCAACGCCGTGATGGTACCCTCATCAGTCACCAAAGCATGCAGCTGCTTGACTAGTGACTGCAGAGCCTTGTCAATGGTATACAGCTTAAAAGCACGGTTTCGATATGCCTGTCGCAGTGCCTCCTCAAACCACTGACCCTCGACGTCATCTTCAAGCAGCCTATGACAGAGTGCCAGGGTTTGACCGTAGACGTCGTTTGCATCGAACTGAAGGTTCATGTTCTCAAGACGTGAATCATAGAGACCAAGCTCCACGGCAAATGGCGTACGACGACTCTCAGCAAGCGTCTTGGAAACGACTCCCTCGAAAGACTTGACCTCAAGCAGGCGCGAGTAAAGGATCTCAAATATGCGCATGAACAAGTACACTGGAGTCGAGCCAAACAAGTTAAAATGGGATCGCGGGGAGGGCCTCTCACTAAGGGGAGGACTAGTACGCTCCAGCTTTAGCCAAGATGTTTGACCAGCAGCAACTAGTTCATCGGGCTGCTCTGGCCGCTCGCCCATTACAACGTCACCGTCTGCGTCCTTCGCACCATTAACTGGAGAAGGCTTGTCGTCGTCCTTCGTCCCTTCAGGACCCAGTTCTTCAGTGGCAGTTGAAGTCTCCTGCTCTCCTTCTTTAGCGTCGGAGCCAGAACGGCCAAACACAGCTGACAGGTTCTGTTCCTTGATAGCACTTTCAGCGAAAAACTCATCGATAAATACGCCCAAGAAGCGCTTGCAAAGGCTTTTATCGTGTGCACTCATCGTTGGGCGGAAGTCGATGTATTTTACGACAAGCCCCTTAAGGTCATTAATCACCGAATAATCAGAAACGACAAAGTCCAGCTGAGATTTCGGCGTCGGCAAAGGCGGGAGGTTTGTTGTCGCTAGCCTTCTCTTAGCAGTTTGTTCGGCCTTCACAGCCATAATCTCCGCTAGCAGAGCCCGAGGCGTGAGTTGTTTTCTGTCAGCCTGCTTGAAGGTCAAGCCCAGATGATCAAGACTTTTGTAAAATGCCTTACGTTCAGCCTCACGCCATACCTTGTTCCACTCTCTGTGAGCGCGTCGCCACTCTTCATCTTTTTGCTTCAGTCTGCGTAGCACAATCGGAAGCGCTGCTCCCGGATTTTCGTGCAAAGCGTTTATGACTTCCTCGCCGTTTTTCTTATCGTAAATCTTGCGAATAACCTTCTGATAAATCTTGGTGCCATGACCCAAGCCCTCTGGTAGCTTGAATGCAGCTACTTCTGCGGCAGACATGCCTGCCATTCGATTGGCTATTGCTTCCAAAACCTGTATAGTTCGCTGATTCGCACCAATGTAGTGGTCATATTCGTGGCGCTCTTCCTCAACGCGGAACATGATCTCTTCATATTGGTTCTTTCGGTGAGCAACGAAACCACTGTCTTCAGAAGCCCACGTTGGGTATCCAACCCACTCGTCGTTAAACACCTCGTATCCAAGTTCGTCCCTACCAGAACAGGGCATATATTTCTCCGTCTTGGGAAGAAGGCGGTAACTGCGTCCGTAGGATCGGCACTGCGACAGATCCACTAAGTGTTTTCGCTGCAGAATGTTCTCGATATGCAGTGGCTGGCCCTCGTAGCCCACAAACGACTTGAACCATTGTAGCAACTCAGGATGCGGGCTCAAGAACGGCTCGACCTCAGATACCAAAGCAGGCACGTCAATGATTTGCTGCGTAAACAAGTTCAGCGTTTTGAGGAACTCATGGTAGGCGGGCTTTGGTAGCAATTTCTTGACCTTATCGAAGAAAGCGATCTCTTCCGAGAAGTTGTTGCGTCCAAGACTACCCACTGGTTTTGCAGGCGGTATGAAGTTTGGTGCATCTCTACTACGACGTAGCGACGAGGTTGGTGGCTGTACAGAGGCCGCGCTGTTGCTAAGGTTGGCAACAGTGGCGGCTGCACCAGTCACTCCGGCGCTCATGTCATTAGGTGCTGGTCCAGCCGCACCAAGGGCCTCTGCGCCCCGTCCCCCTACCGGCCCTGGGGAGACCATGGCGTGAGCCTGCGGTCCGCCACCGTTAGACTGTGCCGGGCCGAAATTGCCTACAGGGGGGAGTTGGAAATCCCGGTTCCCCTCCTCAGCCCCCGCGTTCGAATCGGGCAAGAAATTTTTGAATCCTTCGAGCAGATCCGGAGCATCCTTAAACAGGTGCCGTACTTGAGTATAGACCTCGGAAATTCGAAGTTGCTCCCGTTGATATGTCTGCAAGATCTCCAAGAACTGCTTGTAAATTTCTGGTTGGCTGCTGAAGTGGTTCTTGATCTTGTTCACATAGGAAATGGCGTGACCGAATTCTACAGGCGTTTGGCGCTGCTCGGCGACTGGCGACGTTTGCATCATCGGCTGTTGTGGTACACCACCATAAGCGTATGGGATCTGCTGCTGCTGAGCTACATGCAGGTGAGCGTTGGCGTGGGTTTGTTGCCGCTGCATGTGTAGCTGCTGCGCCTGCTGAGCGCGCTGCTGAACAGAAGCGGGCTGAATCGGGATCTGCCCCTGCTGCTGAGCCTGCTGTTGCTGCTGCTGTTGCTGGAGCTGTTGATGCTGTTGACGCTGGTCCAACATGTGAGGCAGCGTCTGCGAGCCCATCGGCGTCATGACGTGAACTGGGTTCGGATCGTTGGGATCCAGGGAGCAGCGAATAGAGTACCCAGGAGGCAAGAATGTATTGAAACCCTGAATAAGGTTTGCCTGGCCCTTAAATAAGCTCGAGACACGATCGATGACGCCAGGCGTATCAATACTGTGCGATTTGAAGTCCTTCATGATATCGAGGAACGTATTGTACACGTCCGGCTGGTTTGCAAAGTGCTGCTTAACTTGTTCGAGATACGTGAGTGCATCCTTCACATTCAACGGCCGGATCTCATTATTCTGTTGCGGCGCATGAGACGCATCAATCAATGGCTGAACCAGAGTCTGCTGCTGCTGTTGCTGCTGCTGTTGTTGTTGTGACTGCTGAGGCTGCGGCGGCTGTTGAGGCCGTGGCTGCAATTGCTGTTGCTGCTGCTGAGCCTGTGACGGTGGCTGCTGAGGCTGTGGCTGCTGGGGCTGCGGCTGTGGGGTCTGCTGCTGCTGCTGCTGCTGCTGCGGTTGCGACGGCTGCGGTTGAGGCTGTTGGGGCTGCTGCTGCGATTGTTGCGGCTGCTGTTGCGGCTGCTGTTGAGGCATATAGCCCATGTGGACCTGCGGGTGCTGTTGGAACTGATGGCCGTACTGGTACATTGGCATATACCCCATCACCATCTGCTGCGGGGTGTGCGGCTGCGAGCCGAGCTGCTGCTGCTGTTGCTGCGCTTGAGGCGACAGCTGGATCTGTTGTTGAGGCTGTTGCTGCGGTTGCTGCTGCATTTGCGCCTGTTGGATCGGCTGCAAGGGCTGCGGAGTCTGCTGTGGCTGCGGTGTCGCGAGCGGGAGCGGGCTGTTTTGAGCGATCGGTTGCTGCGAGGGCCGAATATGCTGAGGAACCTGCTGTGAAAGCTGGTCAGCAGGCGGCTGTGACGGTGCTGGCGACTGGCCCTGCGGCTGCTGCTGTGGCTGCTGCTGTTGCTGAGGCTGCTGCTGAGGCTGTTGGGGCTGTGTCTGTGGCTGCTGGAATTGCTGGACTCGAGGGAGCTGCATATAAGGTTGCTGCTGAGGAGGAGGAATCGCAGATCCCTGACGTGCCGAGCCTCCAAGGTCTGTTTCAGACAACCGCGGCAGGTGTCCCGAGTTTGGGTATTTCCCTTCCTCGCTAAATTGTGGTAGGGGGTAACCCTTGCTGATGCTCGGCAGCTTAAAGCCGTTATTTGTGGACTCTGCATGCTGCTGGTGCACAGCGAACGGCTGGCCTGGTGCCGAGTGTGGAGGCAGTGGTGCACCCTGTGGTGGAGCGTTTTGAATTCCGGTGCTTTGATCCGCCCCGTCCGCTTGCGGTGCAAACGCAGGAGGTGCCGGGGCCGCATGGCCCGTGCCTTCTACGGGCGTACTGATGGACGTCGTCCTCGACCGGTTGCCCGCGTCCACAGCACTGCCTTCGTGTGGTGCCGGCCCTGGGACCACCGGCTGTACTGGGGCCTGCGGTGTATGAGAAGTTGCCGGCTGTGGCTCTCCGTACGCCTGGGCCGGTGGTGCGGGCTGCAGCTGGCCGGATGGTGCAGTCTCGCTGGGCGCAGAGGAGCTCACCGGAACCTCTGGCTGAGTGGCCTGTTCGGGTTGCTCGGCTTTAACAGTCTGCGCGGCCTCTTGCGGCCCCCCAGCCGAGCTGATAGGAGGAGCCACGGCCGACTCGCGCGGGCCATTTTCTGAGCTTGGCGCCCCTGTCGTCTGGGGCTCCGAAGTGGTGGGTCGGTCAGGCTTATCCATCTACTGCACGCCGCTCGTTACGTGCTTTCACTTGCAGAGAGAGATAAGGTGACTTTTAGAAAAGGTAGATAAAGGACCACGGTGAGGAGGGTATTTTGACCAGCCCGGGCAGAAGGGCATGGGGTCTTGGCACTCTCGTTTTCCCAGCCTTAGGCTGCGTGCCTCAAAACCGCCCCTGCCCTGAGTCTACGGGCCACGCTGCCACCGTGCATGGACCCCTTACCCACCCGCTCCTGGCTCCTCTCCGCCTTTCTTTGCACGCACTCCTAAACGCACACCTACTTCTACACACCAGTGCTCGTAGTACACCTCCACCACACCACGGATTACGCACGTGACGAGTCTTCGCCCTGTGGCACTGTGGTCTGAACACGGGATACGCCCAAAACGTAGGCGACACAGGCGGACGGTGAAAACCCACTCCAGGATCACGGCCGAAGCGCGAACGCCCCCAGTCCAGGAAAGTCAGTAAGTACAGGCCTCACAAATGAACGCGCCGGACCGCTTCGAGCTTTTCCTTGTGCCGGATGGTGTTCAGAAGGTGGAGCTGTCGCCGGACCAGCGTATGCCGAACGCTGCGTTCATAAAGTTCGAGCGTGAGGACCATACGCTTGGAAACATGCTCACTTCGCAGCTCCAGCAGGACCCGCGTGTCCTCTACGCCGCTTACAAGGTCGAGCACCCTCTCTTTGCCAACTTCGTGATGCGGGTCCAGACCGAGGATGGCTACTCGCCGCGCGAGGCACTGCGCAATGCATGCCAGAGCCTCATTGCACAGCTCAAAATTCTATCTAGAAAATTCAAATCCGAGTATGGTTTGAAGGCCATGCTCGGCGATAACTGATTCGAGAAGTTACGCACAGCCGTCATGCTTTCGAGCGCTCTGTACAGGACGAGGCCGCCAACTAGCTTAATAGCCGAGCCCAGCTCGCGATCCGGCTACGCAGATGGCTCGTGATGGCTCGTAGGTGGCTCTGCGCTGTACGACTCCATTACCATCTTCATTTGTATTGTTATTTATATTACTAGTACTCCTATATTCGGTAGCCATTATCAGCTTAATGGGCGTTCGCTATGAGCTCACCCGTCGACTTTAGGGGAAGGGGTCGAGAAGGCGAGTTAGGGGTAAACAATTTGGGTGCACTAAATTAGTTTTTGTAATACTACGTCTCATGCGCCGTTGGATGTCAACCATGGTGGGCCCCATTGAAGAGACGATACGCAGGAAAGTCACCGAGGCTCTGCATCCTACGCTGCTCACAATCGCAAACGACAGCCAGCACCATGCACACCATGCAGGCATGCGTGGATCATCCAACACTATAGAGTCTCACTTTCGGCTGACCATAGTTAGCTCCGAGTTTGCGAACAAACCAAAGCCAATGCGCCACCGCCTCGTGTACAAGCTTCTGGCTGAGGAAATGAACATGCCCAACGGCGTCCATGCCGTGCAGCTGTCCACTAAAACCCCCGAGGAGGCCGCTGCAGCCGAGGAGAAGTCGAAGGCTAAACAAACAGATAACGAGGTATAGGCTTTGCCACTAAAACTAGCATTATGTACCATCACGCTCTCCCTCCACTCTGCTTCGTGCAGCACAAGTGAGCACGAGTCTATATGCACGCCGTTCCGCGTGAGTTCCGGGCAAGTTCCGGGCACATCCTGTGCAAGTTCCGTGCGGGCATTCGCGGATCGATTCATTCATTCGCGACTTCATGACGGTTCGAACTTTATTAGTTGTGCGCGCGCGCATGCATTTGTGTGTATCTCGAAAGGGAAGACAAACAACTGCTGAATGGAGAAAAAGGTAGGTGTTTTTTAGTAACATTAGTACGTTTAAATAATCATGCAACCAGCTTAAGCCTTGGCAACGGCCTTGCGGACGTTGACCGAACGCTTCTTCCTGAGAACAGAGACCTGGAAACGCTCGAAATCAGTGAGGTTGCGGCGGCGCTCACGGCGGGCAAGGTTCTTGGCCCAAGAGGTCTCGGCCCACTGCTTGTCAACGTTGGCGGCAGCCCACTTCTTGACAACAACGGCGTGACCAGCAGCGTGGGGGATGTCAGCAACGAGGGGAGTGAGGGTGACGTGGTTGAGAATTACACCCTGACGGCCAACCTCGGGGCCATCGATGAGTGCTCGCTTGTGGTCGATAATATCGACAATGGCGGCGAGCTTACCGGCATTCTTGCCCTGGTTGACAAGAACAACGCGGCCAACCTCAACCAAACGCCAGTTAATGCTCTTTACAACAGTCTCAGACGACATTGTTACCAATACTGACCGGAAAATACAATTGTGTCGATACTTTGAAATGTGGTTGTGTGAGTTCCCCGTGAGTGGGAACCGGGATACGTTCGGTACCCCGTGAGTGGGTCCCTGTTGCACACGTGCAGCCTGTCTAGGGCACAAGCCCTCATTAGCTTATCGCAGCAGCACAGACCAGTGCAGCGTAAATGGCATCATGCTAAGGCAAAATCTATGACTTCAGTCAAAACGTGGATGCTTAGAAGCTTGCGTAACTCAAACTGATCGGTGGCCTAAGCGTAAATAGTATGTATTCTAGAGACGACTTTGGCTCTGCTAGAGGCAGGCTCGGCGGTTGGAAATTATGTAAGCACGAAGGGGGCTGCCCGCCGAAGTACATGCTACGCGCGTCAGTGCATCTCTTTCTCTTCAGGTTTAAATTAAAAAAATGCCCGGTGAGGATCGTAATTTGCGATTGATTGCACTCAAGCAAGTGCTTGCATGATACCAAAAGTAATTCTGAGGGCACCCCTAAATTGTGGAATGTACATAGCGTTTTAATTCATTTCGAACTCCATTGATAACTGTATTGTCGAGGCGGGCCCCGCGTGCCGGTCACAGCATGGCGAGCCTGCCGAAACCGCTGGACAGTCTTGCGGAGTGCCAATTGACTTTGTAACAACGAGGGCCATCGCGGCTTGATCAACAAGTCTCAACACTGTCGAGTTTCATGGGCTAATAAATAAATAGAGAGTCTGAAGTTATAATACAAAGTTGGCTCTGTTTGCGATTGCTAGCGAAAATATGGTGAATCGCTATGAGCCGTATGCGACGGAGGATGAAGCCTGCCCCGCGACAGGGGTGGCGGATGAGCTGGATGTTGGGGACACAGACGATGCTACTGATGCAGCACGGTGGGATAGACGCGCTGCGGTGGGGTTCATGAGCGCAGCTGTCGATTCCTTGCTCAGCTGCGGCTTCCTCCACCGCGCCTTATCATGAGCGTTCTCCCAAACGAAGTTTGCCATTGGCACGGCGACCCGGGACCCGGCGTCCATAGCCCAGAGGACGTCGAGGTGAGAATAGTTCGCTAAACTGATGACGCGATGACGGTTTTGCACATCGGGCTCATAGTTGTAGATGCGATTGATTAACGGGTCAGGCTGCACTAAGTTGTCCCTGCCGCATGCATATATTTCTAATGGGGGGAACCGCTGGTCAAACCATTTTGTGTCTTCTCGCTCGAATATGCATTTGCGGTCGGCAAAGCCGTCTCTCCCCAGCCACCAGAACATTAGCTCTGCGCTCACAAACACGGGTGCGAATATGAAGTTTCGGTTGCGGTACCGGCGGTCCCACAGTGTGTCGTCCCAGCCGAGCATGTAGTTGAACACAACATATGCAGCATAAGTGAAAAACGAGAGCGGTAGCAGATGGCGCATGTCGGCCATCATTCCCACAAACGCATGGTACCCCATCAGACAGTGGTAACCGTGGTGGCCCACGCGAAGCAGACGCAAGAACCATCTATCGATCAATGGGCCCGCAAAAACAGCTGGCGCGAGTGCCGAGAAGCTCGAAATCGAATTGCCAAGTTCAGCAACACCGCCGTGCTCTTCCCTGGCCAGGGCCATGAATGTCTGAGTAGTTCCCTGGGAATGCGCACCCAACGCAATTTTCTGGGCGCCAGTCTGCTTCTTCACGTACTCGACCATGGCAGGGACGTCCGAAGTGGCAAGGTCATGCATAGACCAGCTCCACATAGAGGCAGAATGGCGCTTATGGTTAACGTGGTCGGGCCGGAACCCACCGCGGTTGTTCCCCAGCCAAACGTCATAGCCGAGCCGGCTCAGGACGAGCCCCACAGCTTCGGGTCCGGCCGTGCAGTACGCGGAGCTGGACTGCATTAGTCCTGGGAGTAGCAGTAGCGGGTACCGAGGCTTCTCCTCATTATCCATGTAGTCCGGTGCCCTTAGCCGGTTAATCCCAAGTTTGTAGCCATCGTGAGTGAGCACTGTATGGTGCTCGAGCTGGAAGCCGTATAACTTGACGTAGAATTCCAAGTCGAACACGAGCTTTTTCTCGTCCTTTGATAGCACGGATGATTTGTCCACAGGAGAAGATGGCTCGATAAACTGTTTCACCAATGCACATATAAAGATAGTCGTCAAGTAAAAAAACCCAAAAATCGACGCACTCACCGCGCACAGACCGTGCTTGATGTGCGCGCCAATTGCCATTATAACAAACGCGTCTTCCTTGGGGAATGTTTTTGTCACTGGTCGCTGGCTCGAGGGGTGTGCAGCCATAGCCGGAACTCTGGGTTGGGGTTGTGAAAACAGACACGAAGGGCACGTATGTATGCTGTTACCTGCGCTCCGTAAGGGCAGCCTGCCATGCGCCTACCTGCCATGTGATGATCGGCCTCGCGGTAAATTCTGCCCATAGTTTTATATACCACACCCACGAGGGAGGCTTTACTAAGGCGGACCAGCTTCACAGGCCTGAGCGAACGCAGGTACGCACCTCTGCTTTTACTTAATGGCAAGTAGCTCAGAGAAATATTATGATTTAATTGAGATTTACAAATAATTAGTAGAAGTTTAGAGACCACGTCAAACGCTCGCAATTTATATGGCCCACCTACTCTTTCCTCTCTCTCTCTCTCCCTGCCATAGTACTTCGTTACTCAGCAAGCTGTAGTGCGAGCAGTGAAATTTTGGGAAACACCGACAGGTTCAAGCCGACCCACTCACTCGTGTTGATCACCGCTGACAGACACATACAACTGCTGTTGTACAGGCCCACTTCAGCAAAGCCGCCATGAGCTCGAGCGTGAAATCATACGCCGCTAATGCGTTCGGATATGTGAGAACCAAGGGAGCCTTGGTGTCAGTGCTGGCTCCACTGCCCAAGCTGCAGATGGAACTGTTTGCTGAGTTGAAGCAGAACGACCGAAGCAAGGCGCTACACAAGGTCGAGAACGCCATTCTATGGACGCAGCTCAACGCGCGCGACCGCAATCTTGTGTTCAAGCCCACAAATGCGGCTGATCTCGAGTCACGCGACGAGCGTCCTACGGTCGACATGGAGCTCGGCAATCAAGTGAAGCAGGTCATTTTCGAGCCCCGGAAATATCTCGGCCCGCCATCTAAACAGGACCTGCGTGTCCTTGCCACCACAAGCCATACTGCGGAAGAGGTGCGCGAGGCCGTGCCGTACATCCAGCAGTGCTTGAAAACGAAGGAGCTCGGCAAGAACTTCGATCCGGAGCTCGGCCAGTACATTTTGAAGCGCGCGGCGAAGGCAGGGATCTTTCAATCCATTTTCCACGAACTCACGACGAACTCCGTGACGTTTAAGCCCCTGCTAAGACAGGACTTCCACTCGGAAGCACTCCGCATGTACGCGCTCAGGATCCCGTATTTATCGAAACGCAGCAAGAGCATGTTGAACAAGCTGTATAGCCGGTCTAATCCCGGCATCGCCCGCGAGCTGACGTACGCTTATGGCTTGACCGAGTACAAGGCGAAGTTCGGCGACGAGCATATGGGCCGGCTCTCCGAGACGATCGCGGCCATCAAGTCCATGCTTCCTCCAGTTCGCGAGCGTCCACGCGCCTCGATGAAGAAAATCTCGCAAGTGGATCTTGTTTTGGGCCGGACGGCCATGCTGAACTGCGGCCTGCCCGAGGCTAAGGAGGTCGTGAGCGCGATCGAGGAGATCATGACGAATACGGCACGCAACCGCCCTCTGACCGAGGCTCTGGCTGTCGATATGGGAGACCGCGATCTTGACGGTGTCAGTGAACATGAGAACGAGGCTGCTGAAACCTCGGAAGAGCCCGCGTCGCAGTAGATCATTTGTACATAATTTCTCTTTTCACATTAAACCAAAGACGGACTCTGCGTGCAATTGAGTCAGTGATTCACAAAGTAAAAAGGAAATTGAACAGGCTGAAGAGAGGCACGGCCTGCACAGGCAAAACCGAGACGCGCACTTGCTAGGGAAGCGCTTTTTGATCTCGATAACGCTTAACTACATTGATGGATGGCGATTCGCTATTTAGTTCCTTGTTCAAAATCGATTGTAAATAAATGGCACTTAGTGCCCGGCTACGAGGCCTCGGCGAAGCCTCTCTCGGGTGTAGCCATCACGTGCACGCGTTGACAATTCCAGGCCAGGGACCGATCGCGGCAGCCCATCTCATCCATCAAATTACGGACTGCACATACACTAATGGCAACTAACATTACGTGGCACCCTGGCCTCACGCATGCAGAGCGTGCAGAGTTCACGAAACAAAAGGGCATGACGATCTGGTTCACGGGTCTGAGCGCCAGCGGCAAGAGCACGGTTGCAACTGCTCTCGAGCAGTACCTGCTGCAGCAGGGCATCAACGCCTACCGCCTTGATGGCGACAACGTACGATTTGGACTGAACAAGAACCTTGGATTCAGCGAGGCCGACCGTAACGAGAATATTCGACGCATTGGCGAAGTTGCTAAGCTGTTTGCTGACTCGACGACTGTGGCCATCACGTCGTTTATTTCCCCGTATAAGGCCGATAGACAACAAGCAAGGGACCTGCACAGTGCGGCAGGCCTGCCCTTCATTGAGGTGTTTGTGGATGTGCCCGTGGAGGTTGCTGAGCAGCGCGATCCGAAGGGCCTGTACAAGAAGGCGCGTGCCGGTGAGATTAAGGAGTTTACAGGCATTAGTGCTCCTTACGAGCGCCCCGACAACGCCGAGGTTGTGTTGACGCCCACGCAGTCCGTCGAAGAGGCCACAAAGGCCGTCTTTGACTACTTGAAGGCGAACAAGCTGATCTAAAGAACGTAAAAGTTAACTTGTAAGCGAGGAGTTTGAAGTTCCTCTGTTCTCTTGCGCCCCTTTTTCATTCTTCTAAAAGTAAACAGGACATAGACGATTAGCACGCGATTACCACCCGTGTTTACTGCTCATCTTTTCAAGCTATCGAGCCGTGCCTCCAAGTCATCTGTAGTATCTGCCTCGGCCGTTGACCTGATTCCCGACGGTGCAGGCTCGAGTTGCTGATTGAGGTCAATTCCGATCTCGTCCAAGACTTTCGCCACTATCTCGTCGCTCTCGTCCTCGGCATCCTCTTCGCCACCCATGCCGTCCTCTATAGCACTGTCCATCATCTCTTGTCGCTGGTCCATGACATCGGTCTCGCGCTCGAACTCCATGGCGATTCGCGACAGTGCGGGCAAATTCATCTGCGCGTTCATGCTGCCTAGCAGCTTCGAGGCGCCCTGCATGCTCTGCGTCATTTGCTGGTTGCCCCGCACGGTTTGAATGCGTAGCGAGATCGCCTGCAATTGCGTCTTCATCGTGTAGAACTTCTGGATGTAGTTCCGCGTGCGCACCAAATCTTTGGCCATAACTTTTGCCGACGCAGTGTGGCCGTCCTTCGCGGCCTTGCGGATGTCGCTAATGAGCTTCTTCTCCTGCGACTCGAGCCTTGTCCGCTCCCTATCCAGTTCTCTTTGCGTCCGTTCGAGGGCACGTTGGTGCTTGCGCAGCTTCTCCTGGGGAGTAAGCCGTTTGCCGAATACCCACTCAAAGTACTGCATCCGTGCCTCAATTGACGAGGGGCTATTGTGGTTGTCGTGCGCGGTGACGACTACTACCTGGCTGCTGCAATCTTAACAAGCCTCAAGCCCCAGCCCCAGTTTCTCAAAGGGCGCTCAGGCTCGCACTGTACACAGTACCCTCCACCCGGGCGAGCTGCTGTAGTTGTGGCCGTGTAGTGGTGGTGCACCTGCCCAGCGCTACCAGTACCGGGTCTCCGCACCGACGCTTCGGACCCTACGGACCCTACGGCCGACCCTGACTGCTGCTCCTCCCTCCACCCATCGCCCTCCATCTGGGAGGCGCTAGCTGACACACGCAACCCTTGGCCGCTGAAGCTTCTCTAACACTGGGTAGCGGGTTTCGGAACGACTTCAGTGGGTGGAGGGCTTGCAGCCCAGACCCAGCGGACCCTCTCTGTCTGTACATTACGATAGTAAAGCACCCTGCGCTTGAATACCTCCCCTTCCATTGACAGGGAGCAGTCCTAACCCCGCGATCGTGAACTGAGCATTCGTCAGCCACTTACGAGTTAAAAAAAGCTCATTGATCCTCTCGAACAAGTGATATCTAGGTCCCAACGTAGTGTAGAGCAAGAATGGAGCAAGCAGAGAGAGGTCTCCATTCATGTGCTTTCCAAGCTTAGTAGTATTTAAAACCAGATAGTCCACTGCCGCCCACGAGGGGGCCCCTCGTCCACATAAGCACATAGTACATTACTTCTCTCCGTCTCCCTGTACAACCCTAGCCCTGAGGCATCACGGATACTTGCTTGCACATTCCCCACCTCGCTCTCTCAGCCTCATGACTGAAATACGCCAGCAAGTGAAAAAGGGCG
This sequence comes from Starmerella floricola, assembly GCA_030579735.1. Classification (NCBI taxonomy): domain Eukaryota; kingdom Fungi; phylum Ascomycota; class Dipodascomycetes; order Dipodascales; family Trichomonascaceae; genus Starmerella; species Starmerella floricola. The sequence goes on along the minus strand of JAKTRP010000001.1, from coordinate 384,549 downwards.
ACAATGACGAGTCCGTAGAGCTGCGATACCAGCAGCAACAGGTTATAGGCAATGGGTCGTTTGGTCTTGTGTTTCAGGCCCGTCTCATTCCTTCCGGGGAGGAGGTCGCCATCAAAAGAGTTCTTCAGGATCGTCGCTTTAAGAATAGAGAGCTCGAGATTATGCGGAACGTCCGGCATATAAATATCGTGAATCTTCACGCCTATTTTTTCTCAACGGAAAATGAGGACGTCTATTTGAATTTAGTCTTGGAGTACATGCCAGGAACCGTAGACTCCGAGTCCCTGTGGTTCACACGTGCGAGGCAAACTATGCCTAATATTGTAGTGAAGTTGTTCACATACCAGCTCTTCCGCTCTCTAGCCTACATTCATGCATTGGGCATCTGCCATCGGGACATCAAGCCGAGCAACCTCCTATGCGACCCGCGCACGGGTGTTCTAAAGCTTTGCGACTTCGGAAGCGCCAAAATTCTCGTTTGGGGCGAGCCGAACGTCTCTTACATTTGCTCGCGGTACTATCGTGCCCCGGAGCTCATCTTTGGAGCCATAAATTACACCACGAAAATCGATGTGTGGAGCGGCGCCTGCGTGATGGCCGAGTTGATGCTCGGAAAGCCCATGTTCCCAGGCGGAAATGGAATCGACCAGCTCGTGGAGATTATCAAGGTGCTCGGTACCCCGACAAGAGAGCAGATTAAGGCTATGAACCCGCACCATAGTTCGGACCAGCGGTTCCCGCAGATCCGACCTCACCCTCTAGCACGCGTATTCAAGCGCGCCACTCCTGACGCGATCGATTTGCTCAAATCAATGCTTGAGTACTCCCCAGAAAAACGGCCCACGGCAATTGAGGTGTTGACACATCCGTACTTCGATGAGCTACGCAGCCCAGACACAACCATTCCTAACTGGCGCAATCCGATGGAACCGCATCGTGCATTGCCCCCATTATTCGATTTCACCGAGATGGAGCTAAATATTCGCCCGGACCTGAGAGAAAAGCTCATCCCGAGCCATGCTGTAAAGGCGGATGATTCCTAGAGCGCACGGCATCAACAATCACAAACATGCGGATTTGGAGTAGCGTGCTGCTTACTGCCTTTATTTCTTTTTTTATTGACTGCTGGGCGAAGAAGTCGGTGTTTCATGTGAGCACTCACATTGTTCCGTTGTTTACAAGCAGTAGCACCAAACAGGTAGATATCTTTGTATGTCCTTGTTGGAAAACGGAGTGGGAGAAAGAAAGAGGCGTGCTCACACAGACACACACAGACACACGGACAAACAGACACCCACGCAGATGCACACACACTTGCTCACACCCACAACAACAGACACACTTTCTCTCGTCCTTTCAGTTTGCTCTATTTGTGCGCTCGCAACCTATTAATTATTAGTGTTGGAAATGATTTTCGGAGCTAGTAGTATGTACAGGGTCTATCATTATAAAGTATCAAAATTTCGATTGTGTTTGCGCGACAGTGCATAGCTATCTTGGCAAGTTCGCCGCCGCTGAACCCACAACAGTATATGCCCTATGGCAAGCCGAACTGATGGGGATTTGAGCAGATGGCGACTCGGGCCTATAACAACCCGAGCCTATGACAAAACTGAACACCAGCCTATGGCAAATCGAAGACCATAGTTTTGCCTAGCTCTGGGGCAAATACCCGATTTTCAAGGCTGTCTGCGGCTGCAAGAGCAGCGAGTTTTTGGGGCGGTTCGTAAAATGGCTCTTCGCTCATCACGAATGTGCCCCAGTGCACGCCAACCAGCTTTTGAGCACCAAGGTCTTTCATTGTGGCCAAGCTCTCATCGGGAGCCATGTGCTGAGCTCGTAAATGCCATCGAGGATGGTATGCCCCGCACGGGACCATAGCCACCTCGCATCCGCTGCCATACGCTTTCGAAATGGCCTTGAATAAACCAGCTGCGTAGCCGCTATCTCCCCCATGGAAAAAGATCGGTTTTCCATGCCTCAGCACAAGGAAGGAGCACCACAGCGTCGTGTTAGAGTCATACAGCGCTCTCCCAGACCAGTGCATGGCCGGCGTGCATGCAATCTCGTATCCGAGATTCGGGTCTGTGTTCGGCATGGGGATCCGGTCCCACCAAGTCATCTCAATGACCTTCGCGTCCTTGGGCAAGTGCTTGCCAACACCCTCGGGGACTACCCAAGCCGTCCCCCTTTTCGTCAAACTTGAGGCCGACTCCAAGTCTAGATGGTCCTGGTGGTCATGCGACACAAGAACCACCTGCGGCTGAGGAATGTTTGAGGGCTGGCACGGCGCCGGTACGAGTCTCTGCGGGCCCAACCGCGGACTCACGACGTGGTTCGCAAACATGGGGTCGGTCAACACATTCACGCCCCCCGGAAATTGAGCAAGCGCACAGCTTTGACCAATCCATGTCAGTGCGAGCTTGTTGGCCCCGGCCTTCGTGAAGTCGGGCTTGTACAGGGGCAGCGCTGCAGCCAACAGGGCCACATCCACGGGCACCTCACCAGGAGATGTCACCGCAAAGAGCTCAGAGATCCGTCGGAATCCAAACTCAAACAACGTTTGGTGCCGGTACTCGGGAAACGGGTTTATATAGCGGCCGAGAACCTTGATTGGTGCGTACTTCAGCGTAACGTCCTCGTATTCAGCGCGCTGCTTTATTTGACGGCTCCCCTCATACTGCACCGCTGCAGTATATGACCCATAGCCGATTGCCACCGCGGCAACGGATTTCATCGCTCTGCGAATTGCAGATCGCATGGAGGTTTCCTGAGCGCGGTGTGGATATTTATTCACGGATGGGGTGAAAAGAATCCTAACCTCGCACACTGGAGTAGGCCAATAGCTGGACTGTGGTTAGAAATATACTGTAGAGTGAAGCGGCACTCACCAGGGAGTTCAAATAAACGGTTCTTGGGTGAATTGAATGCGAAGTTGATTGCTGACGACCGTAAACACGACCTATTTATGAAGAGGAGCATTAAGTGCAATGGTGCTGAACCGACATGCCGGCTGCTCCATTGTCAAATAAAATAGTATATCAGATCTATAAATTATAACTAAACAGCAGTGGCTGCCCGTCATCCACGAAACAAGGCCAGAAATTCTGCATGCCTGTACACCGCGCGAGTTCCCAGGGTACGCTGGAAAGTGGGCCACATGTAATCCATAAACAAACCAGGCCAGCCTTTTATAAAACCTTAACGTCTTGATTTTCATGCGCTTCAAGACCAGTCCATTTTATTGGTAAAACTAGCCCATTTTTTCAGACTACAGGTACCGTTATAGGCGCGTTCCCGCAACCCACCTGTATCAGACATACGCACCCACACCTCGACACCCGCTTATACATACACGACCTGCCCGCATCGAACGGTGATGCCTCGCACAGTGGTCTATCTGAGGTTCCCACGAAATCGAAATGGGTTCCAAGACCCGCCAATCGTAGAATGGAGCGCTTCCAAAGAAAGAGAGCTATGGTCATTGCTGAAAAATACGAGCACGGACCTAGAATGGCATGAGCTTGCTACCCACTTCGGAGTACCAATGGTATATATACTACAGCAGGCAGCCTGGCTCTATGAAAAAGAGCTTGGCATTTTAAGAAAGCGCATGAGCCGCATTAGCACCTCATTAACGCAAGACAGATCGGGACCGTCGTCGCATGGAGCAGAAGACGGCCCAGGGAACGACGCCGCCTACGCAAGGCCTGGCAATGCAGCAGCGCTCCGCGAAAGCCCCACAGCTGCGCCGTCGTCGAGTTCCCCAATGGGTTCTTTCAACGAATTGCCTAAATCCCCGTCTTACAATTCGCTTGCCGATGAGAACGAGTTCTCGTCACGTAGACTGCTAAGCACGTCACGCATACTTGCAAGCGATGACGGAAGCGACTTCAGCGACGGCAGTGAGTTCGGCATTCTTCCGACCGGCCACAACCTTGAGTCGTCGAGTGCATCCAGCGATTCCACAGTCTCACAATCCGCTCTGGAAGCAGCGCTTATTGAGCAGAGCAATCAAAGCGAGACGAGCGACCAACTTTGATGATAAACTGGCTCCTTAGTAGCGTCGCAACACTAACGTATATTTATTTTATTTTTCAAAACTTTGCGCCCATGGCACACATCATTATTGCAAGTATGTCTTTGCCGCTTTTTATCACTTGTGGTCAGTGCCCACGAGCTTGTCCAGTATCGACTCAAGGGAGCTTACTGCATACTCGACCTCTTCGTGCGTGTTGTAAAGCGGGGCCGGGGCCCATCGCAACACATTGGGCTTCCGCTCGTCGCCGATTACTCCCAATTGTGTAAGTTCGGCAACGGCGCGTTCCATTAGACTGTTGTCGGGAGAAATAAACTTGAGCGAGAGCTGACATCCCCGCTCCGAGTCGCTGAGGCCCTCAGTCATTATACGGAACGCCTTGTTATAGTGTTTAGAAGCAAGAAGTAGGTCTGAAAGGAAACCCACAAGACTCAGTCTCCGATCAGAAAGGCCCTCGACCCCGCCTGCCTTCTCTAATATGTCCAGGTTCGCGTGAAGACAAGGCGGGCCGAAAAGAGACATGTTAGACTGGGCAAAGCCGCGCGCTCCTTGCGCAGGCACGAACTCAGGACTCATCTGGAATCGCGTCTTCACGTCGACGCCCCACCACCCAGCGGCCCGTGGCTCAGTAGCATATCTGTCTGCGGTGTCCTCGAGAACAAACAATCCGCCCATGTTGCCAGGCCCGCTGTTCAAATACTTGTAAGAGCAAAAGACAGCGAAATCGACTCCCCACTCATGCAGTTTTAGAGGCACGTTGCCTGACGCATGCGCGAGGTCCCACCCAGAAATTGCATTAACTGCCTTCGTTGCCTTCGTGATGGTCGGAATGTCGAAGTACTGCCCCGAGTAGAACTGGATTCCGGGCAGACAGACTATGGCCAGGGAATCGCCGTGTTCCTTGATAAGATGGAGAATATCTTGAGTTCGAATCACGTCCTCGCCATCGCGAGGTTTGGCAAGCACCAGAGCACTGGCTGGATCGAGTCCATGCAGCCTAACTTGGTTCTGGAAGCTGTAGATATCGGAAGGAAATGCCTTGGCCTCGCACAGGATCTTAAACCGCTGAGATGTGGGCCTGTAGAAAGCCTGGAGAAGGGCATTGAGGTTCGCAGTGAGGGTGCCCGTGAACGACACCTCCGTTGGAAGACAGCCAAACACGAGCTTGGCTAAGCGGTTTGCCACACTTTCGTCATTCGTGATCCAGGGGTCCTTGTCATCGAAGCGTTGGTGGTGGCCAAGCACTCCCTCACCGGCCCACGCGTCGAGCTCAGCTGTTACAAGGCGCTTCGCCGCCTTGGGCATGAGCCCTAGCGAGTTACCACAGAAATACGTGATTTCATCCTCGTTGTTCACGTCTATTCCTGTAGACTTAAAAGTCGGAATGCTGAATTCGCTACGCCAAGTACAAGGATACTTGAGCTCCAGCTCTTCGGCCCTCCCCATCTCTCTGTATGTGGAACTATCCTTCGTGTTCCTCTCTCCCAGTAGGTGAGGTTAGGAGAATCCTCCACAGTGTAGCCAAGCGGTAAGCACGCGAGAGGAAGGGACCCAACAAGCAAGACGCCATGCACATGAAGTGGCTAAGGATGCCACAATCTCAGTATAATTCCGCCATTTTTCTTATCATACATATGCACGACATACATGAACGAGGAAAAAGTTTCATAGACTAATTTTTGGGCGCATACATACATACATATTTGTGACCAAACGATACGCCCCTTACAAACAGTATCACGGGTCCACGCGCCAGTGTCGCCACACGTCCCGCCTTTCGTTAAGGAACACCCACATAGTAGTGCACACACAACCACCACTTAGACACCAAGAGGAGGGCGAAGAAGCACACACGAAACCCACCGTTTGTAAAACATCCTTTTGAGCATCACCATAGCAGAACGATGTTTTTGACACGCAGTGAGTACGACCGTGGTGTCTCCACATTCTCGCCCGAAGGCCGCCTGTTTCAGGTCGAGTATTCGCTAGAGGCCATCAAGCTCGGGTCTACAGCCGTTGGGATTCGAACAAAGGAAGGCGTGATTCTCGGAGTGGAAAAGCGCGTAACTTCAAAGCTTTTGGAAAGTGGCAGCATCGAAAAAATCGAGGAAATAGAGCGTCATATTGGCTGTGCTATGAGCGGGTTGACTGCTGACGCCCGAACCATGATCGACCACGCAAGAGTAGAGGCCACGAGCCATGAATTCAACTTTGACGAGCCCATCAGTGTCGAGACAGTCACGCAGTCTGTGTGCGACCTTGCATTGCAGTTCGGTGAGAATGGAGAAGGCCAAGAGCGAACGATGTCGCGCCCGTTCGGTGTGGCCCTTTTGATTGCAGGCTGGGACGACCGTCGTGGACCACAGCTTTACCACACCGAGCCAACGGGCACATTTTACCACTATGATGCTAAGGCTATTGGGTCTGGTAGCGAGGGTGCTCAGACTGAGCTTCAGCAGAAGTACCACTCGAACATGACGTTGGCCGAGGCTGAAATGCTTCTGCTCAGGGTACTGAAGCAGGTCATGGAGGAGAAGCTCGAGGCCAAGAATATCCAGCTTGCGCGTGTCACTAAAGAGGGATTCCACACCTACACTGCTGCCGAACTCGAGGACGTGGTTGGCAAGATGCCCGAAGAAGAGCCTCAGAACTGAGCCATTGCTACCTGAACTTCCCAGTTGTCTTAGTTGTGAAATGGTCTAATGCAGAGATGATGCAAAAATGTCGAAAGAGAACCGTGTAATACGTGCATGAGGTGGTATATGTAACACCAGCTTGGCTTCTAAGCTGACGATATACTGATATACATATACATTATAATTAACTCGTCATATCCTTATCTGCGTCGTTCATCCGAATGATGAAATCATGTTCAAAATTTAGTAAAGTACTCGCCGAGCCGGCTCAATTTGCTCTTATAATAGGCAGTGCGTGTAAATTGCGTGATGCAGAGGGAGGGGGGAGGGAGCAAGTGCTGAACCGGCCAGACTTGTGCCCGGCAAGAGTTCCACCCAGCAAGTTTTCCAATTGTCAAGAGCTACAACCGACGAGATACTCAATCGGCAAGGTGCTCGTATTCTGGATGTTCCTTCAATTTCTGGTTGAAGAACTTTTCTAAACGCGTTGCGTTCTTGTAATAGGTTGTGGCCTCGCTATTGTACTTGCGGCAATTGTCCACAATGAGATGCGTGTCGTAGAGGAATGAGTCCATAGAGTCATACTGGTCCTTCTCAAGCTTTTGTTCCATGGTTCCTAAGTCCATAGGTTCAGCAATGAGATCGTAATAGTCAGGAACATCCTCTCTGCTAACGGGCTGCATGAAGGGCCATGCGGCTGGGTGACTTCTCATATCAGTGAGGAGCTGCTGCATCACGCCGTACTCACCCCTTCTTTTTGGTTTACGAGCTAACGAGTCTAGCTCTGCAGTCCAGCCTGTTTCTTTGATCCCTGGAATGTCTAATGGATTTAGTCCCCTAAAGTCTGGGTTCGATTGCTGCTCCTTGAACGCGGTCAGTCCGGGACGTCTCACGAGCTTCGTTCTGGAATATTGTTGTTGTCTTTGGTGAATGCGGCTATTAATGGTGGCCCTTTGGAGCAGCAGTATCTTAGGTCCATCGAGATACCGAATCCGCGGGACCATTGTGCATTGCATTAGAGTTCCGCCCTCGTAGTCTTTGATGTAGCCCATCCACTGCTCCTTCGGGAGCGAGATCGTCTTCGTGAAGCCCTGCTTCTTGAAGTATCCAATAGCATAATTATCCGCATATGTCAAGAAATGCTCGATTGTAGATGTGTTCCTGACGTAGTCCTTCAAATGGTTCATCATGTGAGCGCCGTATCCTCTCACTTGCTCTGCAGACGAGATTGCGCAGAATACGATCTCGGCAAACTTGTGTGATTCAAAGGGCCGATACGCAATTCCTCCGACAACTGTCATGGGCTTGCGCACCACTGCGATAGACACATGGTTCCGATCATAAACAAGCCGCGAAATGTATTCACGAGGCATCTTAGGAAGCTGCTTCTGGAAAATGTTCTTCAATCCCGTCAAGATTAGAAAACTCTCCTTGGACCCGTTGTTGTGAACAACGCGAAATTCGATGCGACCTTCACGTTCTTCAACCGCCCCGGCGCGTTCCTTGTACGTGTACTCTTCGCCATCGAACTCGAATACGGTTTTGTAGCGTTCTGGGTCATCCTCGTCTTCATCACCACCTTTATCACTCTTAGCTGCATCATTGTCGTCGTCGGCCTCGCTGTTTTCCTCTTTTTTCAAGTTCTTCTTGTCCTTCTCCACAAATTCGTCTTCAATTGCTTCAACTTTCGCCTCAACTGCCTGCTCAAGCTGCTTCGCAGTCTCGGCGTTATCCGCTAGATCATCATCGTCTATCAATTTGGCCCGCTTGGCTTTAGGCTCCATCTCAAGTCCAGTGAAGAGAGAGACAGAGCTGGCTGTCTCTTCAACTTATGATCACGCCGTGGAGGTGCTGTCAGTGGTAGTCGTAGCGGTGACATTCTGGCGTCTCGCTGCAAGAGCCCTAACCGTGATTCCTGGCGATCTGCCTCCTGACTCCCTCCCCACAATAGAGAGAGACACACAAACAAGCAGGTGAAACATGTAAGTTACTCATGAGGAATAGTATAAAAAAGGGCTTTTTACTCTAACTAAGGTACAGTTGTGACAAAATTTTGTTGCCCTAGTTAGATTGGGTGATAAAATTATATGTACGTTGTGCCTATTCATAGTTTCTTAGCACACCTCAATTCATCTCGTTGTCCGAGTCCAGATCATCGAGGTCAAGATCTTCGGTTTTCCTTTGTAATTCGCCCAATCCACTGGCTTCTGTAACATACAAGGGATCGTTGAGAGCCCGCTTCACAAACTCCCATCCTTTTTCCTGCCACATTTGAACAGAAGGACCACACGCCGAGCAGCTCGGGAACGCAGGACCCCAAACCTTGACTGTTTCTTTCGTACTTAGAAACCCACGAAGTTGATGCGAGATCGGGCCTAGTGCTGTGGCAGCGTCTGCAGGCGCATTGGGCCCATCTTCGTGCTGGCACAGTTGTGCCAGCAGCTCTACGGCAAACCCGGAAGCTATCATCGCGCCGCCAGGGCGTGTGACTGTGCACATTTGGTCTAACGTTTGTTGTGAGATGCTGTCTGAGGGTGCTACGACATCGTTGCAAAAATAGCATCCTAGATTGTGGTCAATTCCGTGCCGCATTACGAGATAAGAATCGAAACCGAGGGCGACGTTGATCACCGCTTTCCTCAACGCCTGGCATATGACCGTGGGGAGCCACCGAGACTCTCGGCTATCCATTAGTAGAAACACAGTGTCGTGGTGTTCTATCAATTCAACGAGCTGATCATATTCTTTGTGCTGCCGCTCCTCGCTGGTTATAGGGTGACCGGCCATAGGAATGTACAGAGAATGCCCCTCGGAGCGGATACCGGGGAAAATGGTCTTAAGCGCTGCAGCAGCTGCGAGGGCCTTTTCAGTTTCCTCTGTGCAGTCTTTGTGCGTGTACAGTGGCTGCCTTACCGGGTTCGAATACGATACTTTGCCATTGTCAACGAACGTGATATGCCGAACGCCCCACGCCATGAGCCCCCTCGCTACGTAGCTCCCCAAGGTCCCAGCACCCAGCAAAAGACACTTACGCGAGGAAATCGCCCCGAGGTCAATCTGCGGTGCGGCTCTCCATTTCATAAGTTTGAGGTTCAGATCGATGGCCTGATCAGCAAGGTCGAGGGGGTTCATCAAACTTGACAGGTCCGTGAGCTTGGGCGACAGTTTATTCTGTGAATTGCGCTCCCATCCCACAGAGCCCTCGCCAGCCCAATCATCCTCACTGAGGTCACCAACCTCCAGCGTTATCCACCGGCTACCTCCATTTCGCCGGTGAATGAATACTGACGCCTTGTGGATATGCAAATGCGCTAGAAGTGCAGCCAGGTTACGCAAGTGCCATGGCAGGGCGGTACCTGAGCTGCTGAAATCGACCGTACCTAGCGCCACGCTTCCCTCCGCGTCATGCACACCTTTATCTACGAGTACAGCTAAAGGCTGGCACTTTCCGTCCACGAGGGCACACACCGGAGACTTTTGTCGACTCATTTCTTGGTCCAGGGCGGAGGTCGGTTCCAGTTCAGAGTCCGTGACGCGCGAGGTCCAGCTAAATGCGGGAAACATAAACCAGTAATAGAAATTGTACTTCTTAATATCGGCAAAAGTGAGAAGATGAAATCTCAAGAGAATCATGGGATCATCAAGAGCCTGCCCGCTCCGGATATCGTCGCCCAAACTCCTGACCTCGGATTTCAGCAATGCAATCTTGTCCAAGTTTCGGAACTCTTCGATTGTATTCGTGTTCACCAAGGTTCCTGGTATGCTGAACTCGCCAGTCGAGGTCTGTGCCTCGCTATTTAGCGAATTTGCCAAGCTCTGGAAGCTTTCCGCAGCGAGGCGAAGCGAAGGAAGTCGGTTTGCGCCGACGGGACTAGCCATAAGTCCAGAGAGGTCAATTGCACCTGTGTCGAGCTTCGCATGTTCTAACTTGTGTTTAGACAGTTCCGAGAAGAAAGGCGCATCCACAAAGGACCGGATGGTGGCGAATTGAACTGCGGGCATCCCTATGGCAACCTATACTTGTTGTGTGCAGCGGGTGTTGCGTATGTGGTGGTGGGCTCGGGTTCGCGTCCACCGCCTTGGGTGCGTCGAACTGGGTTGTGCTATCGATACTGTTGAAGAAGATTCTTAGTCATCCTCTGCTATAAACAGCCGAGAGTGACTTATATACTATAACTCAGCTGGTTTCTAATGCCTAATTACCTTGCTATACATTTGAGCTTGTGTATCCCGTTCCCAGCCTGACTGGCGACGTAGGTCTGGTCTGACGGGGTACGTGCCACTGGCGACTCTTCGCATGGTCACATGTCATGCACTCCGACAGATACCAGAGAAACGTGCTGCTGCTGGTGCCTACGCAGTCATAGTCTGCATGCATCGCAGTTAGTCACCGTTCTCAGCGCCTTCAGCTTATGTCATTCAAACAGTTGGATGGGCGACATCGGCACACACCCTCTAAGAAGGACGCGCCACAGCGGCGAGACAAGCGTTTTTCTGGTTTGATTGTATCCGGTTTTTTAATTTTTCCAGGTTACGTTAGAGCTGCGAATTTGGAAATCTATCTTGTTTGGGCTGCGCTGACTCAACCATTGACAGATGTGATATAACCCGCATACATGAATGCGATGTAGGGTTCGGTTCCTGTAGATCATTTCGAGAGACTGTTTCGGCTCGTGTACGTAGGCGATCGAGTTGCAGTGAATTGACTCTCACCTGTACTGCTGGCATGCTGAGAAGCGATGGTATTGCATTAGATAGACCGTCACTCCAGTATGCTCGAATTCCTCGTCTGTCAAGCTCATGGGCCAAGCCTCTCATAGAAAAGGCGCGCGAAGGCGGCCTGTGCCTCGACGATATGTTTCAATTGCCCCCAGACGATAAGACATGGCTATTGTATTTGAAATACCAGGAGAACTGGCCACGATTTGAAGGACGGCAGTTTGCTGAGCTCAAATGCTTGTTCTCAATATGTGCCCGAGACCTGGCAAGTAACATACTCTTCACAAACGTTGCGTTTTCCTTGGAGTTTGTTCGTGCTATAGGATTCCGGGAGCTATTACTGACCCGTAGCGGCGGGCCGCTCAGCCAGATCTTGTTTGGGGTATTCGCTGTCGCCTTCGGCGGCTTCTTGAAAACAACTCTGTTCTACCTAGCGAACGATAGTACGAACCTGCTTGTTGGGCGAATGAAAGCCGTGTTCCGTCTCGTTATTTACGATAAGGCAACGAGAATATCGACCGTTTTGAATCACGATTACAACGAATCTGACATCACGGTGCTTCTTCATAATGATGTGGACCGTCTGTTCTCACCAGTGGACTCTATAACGCTAGCTCTTGGCGTTGGATGTACCATTTACGCTTCGTTGACAACTTTATATGATAGCGCGGGCGCAACTGTCATCGTAATGTGGGTAGTTCTCGTGATAGTCATGCTGCTGTCGGTAGTCGCCGCCCTCATTGGGTTCCGAGAACGAAGTGCCTTTCGAGTAGAGACCTTTCGGTTTGGGCTTCTGAGAGAGCTACTGAAGAATATACACATTGTGAAGTTTTATGCATGGGAGATACCACTGGCAGACGTAGTAGAGAGTTATCGCTCTTTGCAAATAAGAATTTGGAGATTTATGCGCATGTTCCAATATCTTATATCGTCAGTTCTCATATCCATGGATGATATTTCCCCTGCTGTATCCTTCCTTGTGCTTTTGAAATTGGGTAGGAAGCTGACTGCAGATGTCGCTTTTCCCACTGTGCTCTTGCTGTACATAACAACGGCACCACTTGTGCTGGCGCCAGGAATCGTGTCAAGGTATGCGCAAATGCTGTCGTCTTTTGACCGTCTTAATACTTTTTTGGCCACAGCAGAACCGAAGCCGTCTATGGAAACACACTTAGACCACCAGGTGGCTATAAGAGTCTCACGGGGTAATTTTGGGTGGAACGGAGCTTACAGCCAATATATGGATGAGCCAAGGAGGTTCATTGTGAAAGATCTCAACTTAGAAATCCGCATGGGTAGCTTTGTCGCCATCACTGGCGCTGTTGCAAGTGGCAAAACAACACTCTTATTGGCTCTACGAGGTCGGGCGAATCTGGAAGATGATTCCTCATTGTCTATTCTGCAAGGCCTAAAAATCTCAAGCGTTCTGACAGGCTGGAGCTACCACGGTAGCGTAAGAGACAACGTTTTGTTTGGTTCGGAATGGGATTCTCTCAAATACGAAACTGTGGTGAAGCAATGCCAGCTGGAGCAGGATTTTGCTCAATTCCCGGATGGAGACTTGTCAGAAATAGGAGATGGTGCGTGCACCTTGAGTGGTGGCCAAAGAGCTCGCATTTCATTGGCAAGGTGTTTATATACAGATGCTGACGTGTATTTGCTAGATGACGTCCTGTCGTCAGTCGACGGCCTCACTGCTAACCAGATATTGGGCGAGCTGCACACGCTGGTCTCAAACAAAAGTCGACCGAAAGCTGTTGTTATGGCAACAAACAATCTGAAACTGTCCCAGTACGCAGATTATATTGTGTACTTGAGAGGTGATGGTGGATACCTGAGTGGAACGTTAGAGGAGCTGATGAGGGATGCCGACTTTTTTCAAAAGTACGATTCTTCCATGGGTGCCCCTGATCTGGAAACTGATGCAGAAGCTGACTCTGTTCATGGACGTAACGAGGATGACGCTTCCTTGGTCTCAGCAAGTAATTCAGAAGTCGACTGGGAGCTTCCGCCAGCTATACACGACGTCACAGCAGGGACCTTGTTCGACCCATCAATCAATCGAAGGAATCTTTCAAACCACTCTGCTTCAAATATTGCGGTCGATAATTATTCCCACACAATAAATGATGACGATGTGGGGGGGCAATCACCGTGGCGGGTCATCAAATTTGGCGCATCTTATTTTATGGAACCACCAGTGAAGCCCCTGTTTATTGTGTCTATGCTTCTGACTACGCTTCAATGTACTTTGGTCGTTGCCTCGCCGCTACTTATTCTCGCCATGGTGCAAAGTCCCACCATTGCAGAGCAAGTTCGTTTGGGATGGTTATTGATTTTGGCTGGATTTGCTCAAATACTGCTTAGAACAGTCAACAGGTCGGGCTGGGCACTGGTTTGTGATGCGGTTATGGAATCTATTCATCGCACATCCGTTCTCAGACTCTTTAGAGCCCCTCTCAGTTATCATGAAACTGTTCCGTTAGGACAATTGATGCATAGGCTTAACCAAAATATGACTGCAATGGACCATGGCTTACGTCTGCAACTCCTCTTTCTTTTTATCACTTCGCTCAGCTTGCTTGGATATTTTTCCCTTATCACCTATCTAGACCCCAAGGCAGGAGTCATTCTTGTTACGATGGCTGGATTGGGAGTTCTTTGTTTGACGCGAAATAAGTCAGGAGTATTTGAGGTTTTTGGTGTCCATTCGGCCTACAAGGTCAAATCTACGTCTCTAATTGCGGAAAAGGTCAATGGCATACAATTGGTTGTGGATTACAATCAGCAGTGCAACACCTTAAAGCAGCTATCTCATGCTTTAGACGATGAACTGGTCAGCGGTGCCTCTATGCGAGCGGTCACTACACTGTATTGCTATGGGGTGTCCGCATTCGTTCTTGTCCTATTTGTTATTGTTTTGCTAGAGACGTCATTCAATTCCAGGTTGTCTGACGCTGAGGTTGGCGCAATCGTTGAAGTTCTGAGGCTCGCATCTCTGTGGTTTGAACACAACATATCACTCTGGCAAGGTGTGGGGGAGCTCCTCTCTTCAGTGGACAAACTGGGGAAGATAACATCATCCATTCCCCAGGAGCCGTATGGGTGTTCAGAGGATGCTAAATGGACCCCCAAAAATGGCTCGCTAGAGTTCCGCGATGTAAGCTTCCGGTACAGTCCTGGACTTCCTCTGGTTCTTCAGAACTTTAATTTGAAAATTCAAGGTGGGCAGAGTATAGGAATCTGCGGTCGCACTGGGGTCGGTAAAACTACCTTGATTAATACAATTTTCAGGTTTGCTGATCTATGCGGGGGCCAAATCTATATCGACGATAGCGATATCACGAGCATCCCGCTGAACCATCTGCGAAATTCGTTATCCATTATTCCTCAACAAAATGTACTGTTCAGGGGAACCATCAGATCGAATTTGGACCCTCTCAGTGAAAAAGCTGACGAGGAGTTGTGGGACGCACTGCGACGCTCGGGGTTCCTCGAAGCCACAGCTGGCAACATCAGGTTGGACTCGCCTGTGGACGCAGAGGGACGCAACTTCAGTCTGGGTGAAAGCCAGATGATAGCTCTAGCTCGCGCTTTAGTTCGAAAAACCAGAATACTGCTTCTAGACGAAGCGACGTCTGCAGTCGATGCCGAGGCAGACAAGCACATACAACAGACTATTAAAGAGGAATTTGCAGGGTGCACCATCATCAGCATCGCTCACCGTATACAAACCATTGTGAAGTATGATCGTGTACTGGCTATAGGAGAGGCGGGCTTCAACGAGTTTGGTCCGCCTTTACAACTTTACCAGCGGAATGGCCTATTCTGGGAGATATGTGAAGATGCTGGTATAGAGTTCTCTGACTTTTCATAATTAAAGGATTGCATCTTAAATTAATTTTCTAGAGTCTGATTTTATAAGAATTGTGACGACGCCGTCTAGGCAGGTCTAGATTGGACTCTGCAGGTGGGTAGCCGGGCCAGTTGGGGCTGTGTGGGTGCACATGGGTTCTGGGGTTAGTATTACTCTGGTTATCATTACAAGCCACTTAATTGCTGAAATGCACCGTCACATGCAACCCTTTTCAACACCTTGAAGCATGCGTTCACTATCTAAAGCCATTTGTAGTTGCCCCACCTAACAAGCTCCCATAATTCAGGATACAAAGGAATGACACCTAAAACGTGGCCTCGTGTAGCCAGACAAAGGTCAAGCGATAGCCTTCGCTCGTTTGGAAGCGTGCATTCCGTGAATAGCTCCAGCTCGCTTCATACGAGTGACGATACTGTAACCACCACAGATGGGCTTATATTCAACTCAGATGAGTTCATTGATGATCATTTGCCTACAGAGTACTTCAGGCAAGATGTAGTTCGCTTAATTCATAAGTTGAGAATTCCAGGATGGTCCCTGGTCACCATAGACATGGCCGCAGACCTAGATATGAATCGTATCAGTGGCGCGTTGACCAATTCCGTGTACTCAGTGAAACCCCCTCGGCATGTGAAAGAAGCTATCAAACGCGAATACTACGGGCGACCTTACCAGCACAAGCTTCCGCCCAATTTGCTCCTACGCGTCTACGGGCCGCAAGTCGGCTTCCTCATTGATAGAGAGAAAGAACTAAAGACTGTTGCCGAGCTCACTCGGCACAACATTGGTCCGCGGCTCTTGGGAACATTCAAGAATGGCAGATTTGAGCAATTCCTCAATGCGAAGCCCCTCACTAAAGAAGATTTGCGCAGCCCCGACACCAGCATCCAGATCGCGAAACGAATGAGAGATCTTCACTTGAACGTTCCTCTCGCGCCTGAGGACATAGATGTACGGTATGGCGTGTGGAAAAACTTTTGGAGCTGGGCTCCTGCCGCCAGAGACCAAATGGCGAAGTTTGAGCGTAAGAAAGCTGGGACAACTCAGCGCGTGATGCATACATCCTCCTTTGACGAATTCCTGGAAACCGTCAAAGCATATCAAGACTACTTGGAGAAGAAGTATTCCGGTGAGGTTCCGGTGTTTTGTCACAATGATACGCAATATGGCAACATCCTGCGCCTTGACCCCCCAAAGGGCTCCCCGCTTCTTATGCCGCGAAACGAGCACCGGCAGCTTGTGGTTATTGACTTCGAGTACTCTGGGACAAATCTGGCTATGTACGATATTGCGAACCATTTCTGTGAGTGGATGAGTGATTATCATCACCCGACTAGGCCTCACCACATATGGACGGAGAGATACCCAACAATGGAAGAGCAAAGGCGCTTTGTGGCCAGTTACGTTGAGCACGGTGCCGCCGTTCTGGATGACAGTGTACTAGAGCCTGAAATTGAAAAGTTACTGGAGGGCGTTCGCGATTGGAAGCCGGCTGTAAGCGCCTTTTGGTCTATGTGGGGTATCGTTCAAACTCCCGTTGATAATGATTTCGAACTCCGGCAAGAGTTTTTAACTGGAAAGCCGGAATATGAGCTCTTATCTACATCTCCTGTAGAACACGTGGAGGTCGAGGAGAATGATGAGGAAGACTTCGACTATCTATCGTACTCAAGTGAGAAACTGGGATTTTTCTGGGAGGACGTGGCAGCTCTCGGCCTTGCTCAAACACGCGATAATAATAAGGGCATTTAATAAACAAGAAAGGGAAGAGTAAAACGAGAAAAAGAGCCAACAAAAAGGTTGCGTAAAGCAAATCGATAATGTCAGAAACGCAGACCCACTAGCACTTTTCTTCATTTGTATTATATAGTTGGCCACAGAAATTTTCGTCAAAGCCTTTGACGGCCTACGGGTGTGTATATGTGTATATATATATGTATATGTGTTTGGACCTCAGCACTGCTCGCTTCCTTCTTTAAGTGGCTCACAAGAGCATCTTTCTAGGATCCTCAATGAGCTCCTTTATGGTACGCAGGAAGCTTACAGCTTCCCGACCATCGACGATACGGTGGTCGTATGAAAGGGCCAAATACATCATGGGGCGGATTTCAACTTTGCCGTCGATAGCGACAGGACGGTCCTTCACACCGTGAAGACCGAGAACAGCGCACTGCGGCATGTTAATGATAGGCGTGCCCATCAAACTACCGAAGACACCACCGTTGGAGATCGTGAAGGTGCCACCAGACATGTCCTCCAGAGTGAGCTTTCCGTCACGGGCCTTGAGTCCGAGCTCGGCAATCTCATTCTCAATGGCCAGAACATCGAGGCTCTCAGCGTTACGAAGGACCGGGGTGACCAGACCTTTCGGTGTGGCAACGGCAATCGATACGTCCACGTAGTCACGGTACACCATGTCTGGGCCAACAATGGAGGCGTTGACGGCGGGCCACTCCTTCATGGCGAGGGTAGCAGCCTTAGTGAACAAACCCATGAAGCCAAACTTAATACCCTTCTTCTTGATGATTTCATCCTTGTAAAGCTTGCGCATGTTGAGCAGGGCAGACATGTCGACCTCGTTGAAAGTTGTGAGCGTGGCAGCGGTGTTTTGCGACTCCTTCAGACGCTCGGCGATTCTCAAACGCATACGGTTCATCTTGACAATCGTCTCCTCGCGGCTGAAAGCAGCAGTGGGGGCACTGCTTGAGCTCTTGGCCTCCTTCTTCGGAGCCTCCTTCTTCGGAGCCTCGGCCTGAGGAGCAGGCTGGCTCTTCGGCTCCTCCGGCTTAGGAGCAGGCTCGCTCGACTTCTCCTCCTTGGAGGCCTCCTTCTGGCTGTCCTGCTTCGGTTCCTCCTTCTTTGGCTCTTCTTGTTTTGGCTCCTCCTTGGCGGCGCCACCAGCGGGGGCGTCTCCGGCCTCTATACGAAGAAGGTCCTGGCCAACCTCGACAGTGTCGTCCGGCTGCGCCAAGAATTCTTTGATGGTACCCGACAATGGGGCGTTGACTGTGACGTCAATCTTGTCGGTCTCGATAGTTGCGATCTCCTCGTCCTGCTGAACGAAGTCGCCGACCTGCTTAGAGAACTCCTTAAGAGTTCCCTCGGTAATGGACTCAGCCATTTCAGGCACCTTTACGGTCTCAGCATAAGTCCTGACCGAGAAGAGCGGGTTCAGCTTGTGCTGGCGGCCGACCGCGCGACATTGCTTGATTGTCTGGGCAGACACGGGCTTCTGCAAGGTCGATAACGAGCGCAGTGCAGTACTCTGGACAACCTGTCTAGACACAGCCCGAGCAGCTAAATTAGAACGACGAATGGATGTACGAAACATTCTTGGTATTCACTGTTTTAGAGAAATCCTCAACCAAATAGTTTCTGGGTTAAAAAGTACGTGTGGAGTCGTGGCTGCCAATAAACGGTAAGTAATGACAATTACTATCACGTGGTTTGTTTGCACCTAGATACCGTTGGCTGCCCCGACCACGGATGCGCAACGCACTACCTCTCTCCCTGCTGTAGCGCGCAGACACGGACGCAACGGCTATCTCTCCCTCCTTGTTTAGCGTATCATAATTTACATTCTTCGGACCTTAGATGTGGCCCCATTCACAGCTGCGAGAGAGTCAAGTGATACTCAATCTAGTTACTAGTCTCTATTCTCCTTGTATCAGAATATGTCCGCTATATGATCTTATTCAGAGGCGGCACTCATAGTCTAGTTTATGTAGCATGGCACTTAAATGGTGCTTGGGAGACAACGAGCGTTTCGAGTTCAGAGTATTTCTAATGTTATTAACGGCTCGATTCGAGCTGCTCATTGGTCACCGTTATGGTTTCGCGTAATGACGATCTCCCATACCTTCAGGTAACGATGTACCCGTGCCCTGTTGTTTACATGTTCCTATTTGGGTGAGCGACTTAGGGTCCGCCGTGAATGCATCACGGCTTTCTCGATCGGTGTGGACTTGCTGTTGTTATCATACAAACAACACACAAGTAAAAGATCAACGATTTGCACTTTGTGCTATCCGCAATGAGCCAATTCTCAAAAACTTACATTCCATTCTCGGAACCATACTATCGCAAACCAGGGAGTGCCCAATTTCTATCGAATGTGGACGATTCGAGCTCGATTCACATCCCGCAAACAGATTTTGAGCCTTACTACTCTGATCTCGTCAGTTACGATTCGGAAATTGACTCTAACTTTCTAAACATACATGACCTTGGAGTTTCCCAGGGCGAGCAAGCAGCTCAGTATGTGCCAATTATGAGACCACCGGGGACGCAAGCTTTCCCTACAGACTTGGACTCTGATCCTCCTGTTATGCCTTATGAAACGGATCCTGTACAAGTCAGTGATTTCAACCAGGAACAGTACGATGATCTACCATCTTCTCCACCGACTTCACCGCAGCGGACAGTACCGTTCCACTCCGGCCGCCCACACTTGGACTCTCTAGGGATCAGGCACCCATTTGAGCAGCGGCCTCGTTCGAGTATCTCAGTTGCCGCGCCTCCGAATGATGCAGCAAGCTTGAATGTCCCTCTAGCACAACAAACCGCCGTTCCAGCCGCTATGCAGTCTCCATTCCTTGTACCACCGCTTCCACAGCAACCCATCTCACCCTATGTCCAAGAGGCTTCCTCAGCTTCCTCAGCATTGACAACTTCAAAACTCCCGTATCCGAATGCTCCATTATTAGGGATGAACAAGGGACGAATGCCAGATCTGAGTCCTGCACTGAGCGATGCATCGTCCGTTTCTCCGGATCCCCAGTCTCCTGACCACGATGAGTTTTGGTGGCAGCCTATTATCACAGTCCCCAGATCAGAGCAAAGCGAAGCCATCATAGAGCAGCAGCGCAAGCCGAAGCAGAAGCGGAAGTCATGTTTGCCGGACGGTGTTGTTGAAGAATACGTTGGTGTGACGGACGCAGAGGGTGTTTACATTTGCTTGTATCCGAATTGCCAGCGACTCTTTAAACGCACTTACAACCTCCGATCACATATACAAACACATTTGTGTGACCGGCCATACGTGTGCAAGATCTGCGATGCAAACTTTGTAAGGCCACACGATTTGCGAAGACATGAGAGATCGCACAGCGATTCGAAGCCATTCATATGTCCATGCGGTAAAGGTTTCAATAGACAAGATGCAATGCAGCGACATCGCATGCGTGAAATCTGCGAAGGCGCCATTTCAACAGGCGTCCCGAAGAGTGTTAAGCCTCGCGGTAGGCCAAAAGGTAGCCGCAACACTCCCAATAGCTCACCTTTCTTGAATCAGTCCCCAGACATGGATCAAAAGGCATTCATTAGTTCACCAAAGATCGAATAAGAAGAAATTCTGCTCTCGAGCTAGCCACTGGGTCCCCCATATACTCCCGATCCAATTGTCAGCATTCACCCGGACACAGCAGCGGGGGAGACTGAGCTCACTTTCTTATTATTGTGTATTTTTTCGTTCATATTGACATTATTATTTATATTTCAAGCTTTTTTTTTATTCCTGAGGAATGATATCACACAAATTCTATTAAAAATAGGCATATTTCCATGGAAACGTGCATTAATACGGAATTCCGTTAGTTAAGCGCTGAAACTCATCATAGCCCTTGGTGTACTTGGATTCATAGCTCTTTGAAATGAGCGAGCGCATGTACTGTGCGGCCTCTGCTTCAGACTTCTGCAGAACGAATCTATCCCTAAGTCGTTTGATGGTGTGTCCCTTGAAGCAAGGAAGACCACTCTCTAGCATAGGGATAACAACACGGCAAATATCATCAGCGAAGACACGGCTAGCCAAGAAAGCCCGCACGCACAGCTCCTCAAACCATCGATACGGTAGTGCACTTGAAGATCCCCCCATTACGCGAACCATTTCTTTCGTCAATTTGAATGGTGCGGCCTCGAATTTCACACCCCCGGGTACGATGTCGAAACAGAATCCAAAATCAATGTGTACGACATGGCCCTCATCATCGTACATTATGTTACCGTTGTGGCGGTCCTTGAATTGAATCAGGTATGAGATAACTGAGTAGGCGGCCATCGATTTGACAAAGTTGAGACGTGCCCTCTGGAAGGATATACTATCTGGGCCACCATGTTTTGACCTGTACCACTGGTCGAGACCGTTGACAGCTTCACGGCCCAACATATCCCGTGATGTTGAGTTTGGAAGGACATCGATAACTCCTCGTCCAGCTGCTGTAGCCGTTACCTTGTAAGGGAAAACATATACATCTAGACCGCAGTAGTTGAATATGCTGCGGAACACGCTGATGACTTGGAGTGCCAGAACATCTTGACGGCAATCGTCTCCGACTTTGAAGATTGCGCCTTGCCACACATCTTTCGTCTGGTGTTCGATTTCCGTTATGTTTTCCTCGTTGATTTCATCTACGTCTAGACGAATGAGAAATCTCGCCAAAAATGGCGCTTTCGCGTGCGACTGCAAGGGCTTTCCTCCAGTGCGATCGATATCGATGACTGTTCCGTCAGGATGCGATGGGAGGTAAACATCCTCAGGCACTTCAATTTTGCTGATTTCCTCATCAATTTTCTCCTTCTTCTCTGCCTTAGACTTCTTGATGTAGGGCTTGAGCTTACCAGATATGTTCGTCACCTCCGAGAAGAATTTGAACTCAGTCTCGTAATACTGTTTCTCATCGCCGTCGAACTCTTTGGTGAGCTGATCCAATACTTTGTCCAGCTGAGGCTTCATTGGATCAGGGACGGTTCCATCATCATCCATGTACATATTCGCTAAAATGTTCCAGATGATCTGGTGTGCGAACTTTTGCGAAAATTTCGCAGTCTCTAAGATGTACTCTGCCACCATTCCAGAGTCGTCGTGTCGAAGCTGCTGAACGATCTGCGGCACATAGAAGAAACACTTCGTGACTGGGTGTAGCTGAAGTGACCTCAGCGCATACTGAATGACCGTTTTGCTGCGTCCATACCTGGGCGACAAGAGGTTTATAGACTCTAAGGGGCTCGCTTGCGCCCAGTAGAGAACCATATAATCGGAAGCTGCTGCTTTCCTTGGTGAGTCCAAATACAAGTTGAGAGCTTCAGGACAGCTGTGGACGGCGAGTGGATGGCTTTCAACAAGCTCCTCCAACACTTTGCGCGTATGAGCATCAATGGTCCTGGTTGTGCCAATGTGCACAGCTAGATGGGGATCCACTTCCCATGCTGTCTGAAGGTGCTTGAGAGCGAGTCCCTGCGCGGACGTAGCGGCCGAACCAAGAGGGTCGTACCACACATGCAGCTTGTTGTATTCGTCTAGGACGAGATACCGTAGCAGATCGGCTTCTGGAGATGGCAATGTCGAAAGATAGCTAGCGGTCTGCTTCAGCAAAACTAGGGACCTCTTCTGGCGGCGGATATTGGAGCCATACGGCCACTGAATAACTGGCTGATTATACCAAGAGAGTCCGGCTTTAACAATCAGGATTTCAAGGCTGTCGGCAAGCTTCTTATTGAAAGGGAGAGCACCTTGCAATGACCACAAGAAGCGAAGCAGCTCGACGGAGAATCCTATAATCTCCAATCTAACTTCTCGTGCGAGCGATTGCAAAGAGGCTTGTGTAGGTATGGCTTGGAGCCAAGCAAATATCAACCTTGTAAACATCGGATAGTAGAGATTGTTGAGAAGAACAGAGTTGTGCATACAGCTTCTCAAGAAATCGTTGAGTAGCAGCGAGTGGGGAGCAAATTGCTGAACCACCTTCTTCTCATTATGATCGAGAGCCTTTTTGTTCGTAGGTGCATACTTCATCTCAGTCCACATAGGAGCTTCTGCGTCAAGCTCACGTGTAAATACACCCTTCTTCATTGTAACTGTCATAATACTCTCTTCAACAACATCGTGGACTATAATGGGTCTGAGATGTCGAGAGTGGCGGATTGTGTGTAGCCAAAAGGTAATGCCCGCGGAGATTGCCCCCTCTGAGAAAAGTCGGAAAGGCGCCTTGACACTCTCTCGAGCCACGATGATAGTTTGTGGGTTGTCGGAACGCATATGAGGCGACGCAGCAGTATAAGCAGCCTGTAGCTCTTCCAGATTCTCAGCCGTCCGGAATTTGGCAATTGCGTCCTCAATATTATCGTGTCTCGCTTGTGCATCATAAAGGGAGAGCTGTAAATACTGTGAGAAAAGATCGTCGTGAGAATCATCTTCGGCCAATATATCAAGAGCAAATGCTCGTCCCTTGCCTCCTGTTTTAGAATTCCCAAGATATGTGTACAGCTTTGAGCGCAGGTCAGATGCCAAAGAAGTGGATACCTTGGTTACCCAGATCCGCGCAGATTCCTCAAATGCGTGTAGACAACGGCGGCGGGTATCAAGGCTATCAGATAGTTCAAGGGTGACTCCTGAGAAAGGTGCCCTGAATACTGCTTTGGGTGAGTACTCGTCCTCTAAGGCATTAACGGTCGACTGTCCCAAGAGATACAAGCAATCAAGGAGAGAATATAGGGCGTCGTGCTGGCATAGTGCCGCCGGAATGCCATTGACAATCTGCGTGATCATTTCCGTGGCCACATGCCTAACAGGCGGGACGCGATGACATGCGAGCATAAGAAGCTCCTTCAATACCTTCGATACAGCTATGAGGCTCCCATCAGTATAACCAAGGTGTGCAACGTAGTCGTTAGTCAAATACTTTGCAAGCTGATTCATTTGAGAGTATCCTTCACCAGTGCCGATATCGGAATCAGCGAAATAGTGAGGTAGCTTGGCCACCGATCCGCCTCTCTCGCGCAGCTCTTCAAGCAAGAGTGTGGCAGCCATAAACAAAGTGTGGTTTGTGGAGTCGTGCTCGTGTCGCAGCGAGATAACTCTCGACAGTGACCGTTGCTGGACCTTCAGAATGTCGCTAGCCGCACCACGGCATAACACAGGGTTCAGCTGCAAATCACTTTCAACGTGGTCCGCAGAATTTTCACTGACGAGAGGGGGCGCCCATCTCGCGATGGTCTTCAGATGCCGCAATTCCTCGCCTTTCAAAGACTCCGTGGTAAAACCTAAGGCAGCAAGATTGAACCACGCATTCCTGAAAGCACTCAGTGTCTTCCAGTTCTCAATCGGAACTTCTCTCTTCGCTAATACTGCCAAAGGTGCAAACAGATTCCGGACAATACTGGTATTGGTAGGGTCACCGTGCAGAACCAGCAATTCAAGTAGATGGTCCAGATATTTTGCCGTGTCTTGGCACTTGCTTGCGATTGTTACCCTTGCGTTTTTGACGGCCTTGCTTATGAGTGGGGTTTTTCTGCGCTCAACATGTACCAGTAGCTCTAAGACCTCTTCGGACTTCGCGGTGTTCAGATAGGGAACCAGAAGGCCCCACGACTCTATAATCTGTCCATCGACATTTTCATTTACAGTCCCCACCTTTTGGTCTAGGACTGTTATAGCCAGTCCGCCAAAGTCCGAAGACCCCAGTTCAGCCACGAAAGCAACAGTGGCTGAAAGCAGCGACGCGACAAAGTTCAGAGCGCGTTGCTCACCATATATTTCCTCGTTCACAGAGTACTCTTCCGCAGTGAGCTTGTTCATCAGGGAATAAAGAAGCTTAATCCGGCTGGATTCGTCTGTGAAGTGCTGTTTGCAAATATGAGCGAATTGGTGGGCACTCTGATAGGCCTTCGACGGATCAAGATGCGAAAGGAAGTCAGCATATGGTGTGAACATGCGCAACAAGCGCTGGTAGCTATTCCCAATCAAACTGGCCGTGAGACGGCCGAGCGTTGCCGCCAAGGGCCCCCATCGCAGATCGTAGTTTACGAGAGCACGCGACAGGTGGGTGAATACTATATCGAACTCAGCAGCCCCTGCTGTATATGCGAACTCCAAAGTCCTGAAGTGGGCATCAATTGCATTCTGAACAAGGTCCATGCTGCGAGGCGCAATGGAGTTGAGATAGAACTGTTGGTGTCCCTCCAACTGTTCAAGCTGCTGCCCACTGAACTCCAACACTGATTTGAGCTGGTCGTCAGCAACTTGCGCATACAACGCAGTGATCTCCGCTACGTCTTTCAATAATTCCGTAATTGAAATATCGGCAATCTCTGGAGTCCCCGAAAGGCGCTCCTGCGCAGGCGCAAGAAAGTCGGGCGACGAGAAGCGAGAGATCTTCGCGAATAGCTCGGCGTCGATAATTGAGGCCACGTTCGCAGCAACCATTCCCTCCAGACATCCGAGAAGCGAGCCAAAGAGAGCAACAAACGCAGGCCCACTCAGAGATTCGATGTTGCCCCACTTCTCTTCGAAGCTGCTGATAAAGCCTTTGATAACTGCAGCATTTTGACGCCCTGCAAAGTACGTGGACAAGTTCGAGCTTACCTGTCTTGCCAAGGACTTGTCGCCGGGGGGTGTTGGCGTCACTGCTTCAGGCGGATGCGCGTTCTCCTCGCTGCCTTCAATGGCGAGCGCGTCCGAGCTTATGAAAACTTTGGCGACGCTTTCATCCAAGTCTTGGAACTTGCCGTGTTTCACGCCGAACGAGAAGGCTACGACATTCTCGGCCTCTCTCGGCGATAATGGACGACACGTTTCGAGGTCAGGTATCACCTTTCTGAAACGCGACACATCGGATTCCTGGGCCACGAACAGGATCTTCTTCAATGATTTGAGCCTAAGTGACGTTTTCGACCGATCTATTCCCCAATACTCCATTTCTCGTGGTCAACGTACCGCCGGCTGCGTGTATGTGTCGTGGGATGCTGTGGATGGGCTCCTAGCGGGGTATAGCCTCCCCACGTGATGGACCGAGAACTACAGCCGACGTCGATTAATCCGTTCGCGCCGGTGTTCGCGTCGGGCTTTTAGGACTCGTATTTACATTGTTATTGAGAAGTGGAGATCGGAGGTAGTATATTTAAAGCCGCACGAGATCCCTAACTGTACAACATCTTCAACCACGCGAAGCTGCTGAAAAAGGCAGGCAGCTCGGAGGAAGTGAAGGAGTGCGGGGGGCGGGGAGACAGGCTCTGGGGAATACATAGACGCTAGATAGAATAAATCTAGATCTAATAGTAGTTTTCGATTAGGACATCCTGGTCCGGAGTTTCGTTGTTCAGCCCGAAAATGCTTTCTATGACATGCAATTCAGGAGCCGTAGTGTCGTAACCAACGACCGCGAAATAGTCGTTTGCAACGAGACCTCCGCCGACGACGGCAGATCCACGGTTCACGGTACCAGCCACTAAGGGCACCTGAAGGAGCGAAGAAAGCTCTTCTTGGTCTTCTACGGATGTCTGGGGGTGAACAACTCCGCCAACGTTAGTGATAGTTGCGAAAGATCCAACCAACGAGTTTCCAGCAATCGTCTGTCGGAACACCTCCACACCAAGAACATCGGCAATGATCTCCTCGGTCTCCCGCTCGATATCGGGGTGGACCAGGGCCACATGGTCGTTGCAGCAAATAACATTGCCCAAAGCGCTGAGACGTTCCTCTACGCGCTGAATCTTGATTTCGTCTGGGAGAGTGTTTCTAATATGCTGTAGCTCTTGGTCCGAGGTGCTTGCTGGAACCAGCAAGCCTCTCCTATTACCAGCAGTTAGTCTTCCCACGATTCTGTTTCCATCAATAGTGGTTTGACACAACGGCACCTTACCGCCGAGCCTGCCCTCAAAGGCAGAGTAGAAGTTTTGCGAGCCGGAGATCCCGATCAATGCATACGAATTCGTGAGCTTTGCGAACACGCCAACCTCATTCGAGTTGTCGAACTGAGCACGGACTGACATTACTAAAAAGACAAATGTGTGCTTTGCTCTGTACTAGTGAAATTGATGGCCGCGGGTGAGAAAAAAACTAGAAAAATTCGACGATTCACCTTACTGTACCAGAGGCAAATGCTTCTTTTCTTTATGTATGGGTAAGGATGCGAACCGCACAGTATTTGTACGCAAAAAGTTCACTACCTTAGTCAGTGGAGCTTCACAACCCGCGTGACCACTTCCGCACCCATATGCAGTCACAATCTAATGATCCCTCCGACTAGAGCGCACATCGTAGTTGGCGCCGCTTTGCCGAAAAGTAAGAAAATGCGGTCCTGAAACCGGGAAAATTATCGCCTTTCGCTGTCCCAAATGAACGTTTTACATTGAAATTTCTTCTCCTTGTTAACCCTTCCACCCATTGAGCGAGCACAGGTCCAGAACGCTTCGCCCTTGCGCGGAGGCTTGCTCGAAGTCTTGAGAACGCATCTTTCTCCATGCTCGCAAAGAGGAGGGTCCAGCCTT
Source organism: Starmerella floricola (assembly GCA_030579735.1). Taxonomy (NCBI): domain Eukaryota; kingdom Fungi; phylum Ascomycota; class Dipodascomycetes; order Dipodascales; family Trichomonascaceae; genus Starmerella; species Starmerella floricola. The sequence goes on along the minus strand of JAKTRP010000001.1, from coordinate 357,014 downwards.
CTGTTGAGTTTCTTCCATTGATCACCGCCTTTCATGCCAAACATGTGGGAGATCGAGTATTGACCTTTGGAGATGTCACGAGTCACGGTTTGTGTTTCAATCTTGACTTCGACGGCCGCGTTCCCCTCACTATTATCTCGAGACGAAGAGAGCCCGCGAACGGGTATTGTCAACGTCTTATGGGTCACTTCAGGTTCCGTCGTATCAGCTCTTTTCGTCTCAGGTTTTGTCGTCTCACTATCGCGTGAGGAATTGCTCGTCTGCGAGGTTACATCGCTCACTGGGCTCGCACTACTTGACGCCTTACTTGCCGTGCCTGGCTTCTCCTCGATTGGAGCCTTGGCTGGTGCGTTGGTGGGTGCCGGAGAGCGCACGCTCGAGTTGAAAAACGATTTGATGCCTCTGGACCAGGTGCTGGCAATACTTCTATTCAAGTGTGGCAGTTTATTTGTGCCTTGCGGCTCAACATTGAGCTCTACGTCGGCGTATATTGGGCAGTGGTCTGATCCCACAAGCTTGGGCATGATGTCCGCTTCCAAACATTTGATATTTTTGTCCACTAAAATATAGTCAATCCGAGAGCCGAAATTAGCAGGCCGACAGTTTTTCTGCTGATTCCAGCAAGTATACATGCCTTCTCTCTCTCGATGGAAGTCTCTACAAGTGTCCTGAAGCTCCAAAATCTCAATCCAGTCATTCACTGCCTTACGCGGGACGCTGCCGTATTTCCACTCGTTTGTGTCAATTTGCTGGTGAAGCTTCCGGAACTCGTCTTGCAATGGCGCCGAATCTTTCGGTTCGCGAGCAACATTGATATCCCCTACAACAATTACCCGGTGCCCGGCTTCACGTAGCTTGAAGATTCGCCAATCCAGAAGCTGGAAAAACTCATCTTTGTATTCAGCCATGTTCCCTTGCGAATTGGCCGGGCAGTAAACTCCAATTACAATGGCATCCCCAAGATCCAGAGTGATTGTCCGCCCCTGTCCATCTATGTATCTGCCATGCGCTTCGGTCATTCCTTCAGGATAGACTCGTCGGTCTAAAGAGTCGGATTTTTCGCGGTACGGTGAGAGGCGACCACCTGAGCCGCTCTGTAACAGGCCAGTGAGGCCCTCCTCCGCTTTGAATACCCTTACTGTGTCCCGGACGTAGAAGGCGACTCCCGAATAACCTTTTCGGGATGCCGAGCATGTAAAAAAGGAATTGAAGCCTGGCACCACCGCCATATCCTTAGTTATATCTTGGGTTTGTAGTTTAGTCTCCTGAAGGCAAACAATGTCCGCCTCCAAGTAATCAAACATGGACTTGAAGGATCTTTCCGGAAGCCATTGGGCACTCCGACTCAGGATCCCATTGATCCCACAGACGTTGAATGAAACAATTCGTTTTCTTTGGCCGGGCATTTTCACGGTGCCATGACCTATCGTAGCTAGCGGGTGGTCCTTCTCTTATTTGTGGCCCTGTTTAGTGGCTGTCTGAGTTTGGGCTCACAACAAACCCTCAGCCTGAACCTGGTTATGTGTGCATGCAAAGGCCCATTTCAACGTATGTGCGTGCGTACATTATATATTTATGCGTAAAAACACACTGCACTAAGTTGAATTTGGGTATGCACCAATGACACACTACGACACGACTCATATCCGATATAATGATGGCTTTGATAGTGTACAGATTAATTAAATACGGCAGTTCTCGAGCCCAATTACCAAAATGTCTTCAGCTCCGACGTTCGTGAGATCGTCCATGACCTCTGCAATGCGCTTCTTCTCAACCATGCTAGAGACGGCGACCCACTCGTTATCATCCAATGGAGCCACAGTAGCTGCCCTTCTACCAGGGGTGATTTGCAGTGCGTTCTTAAGCTCTGAGCGCGGGATGTTGTAGTTGCACAGCACGAATCGGTTCGACGCAACGACACCCTCGATACGCTTGCACAGAAGATCACTGAGAGCTTGGTTAGAGCTTGACTCCGATGCTATAAGGTGTGCGCTGGTATCCAGCACCGTGTCAATGGCCGTGAGACCCGCTGCGCGCATGGTCTCACCGCTCTCAACAAGATCCACGATAGCGTCACCGACGCCAAGAGCAACAGCAGCCTCGACAGAGCCTCCAACAAACTTGATCTTGGTGTCCAGAGCCTCGCCCTCGGCTTTCCCCTCCAATTTTCGGAAGTATTTGGTCGTCAAGTGTGTGAAAGAGGTAACGATGGTCTTGCCAACAAGCTGTTTTGGGTCACGGATAGTGCCATTCTCGGGAACCTGGACTTGCAACTTGCACTGACCGAATTGCAGGTCCAGAAGATCAAGGCATTTGACATTAGACTCCCGAACTTGGTCAATACCAGTGATTCCTAGCGAACATCGACCCTCGGCAACGAAGACAGGAATGTCTGCCGCAGGCAAGAACACAAGTGCTACGGGGAGGTTTGTGGAGAGAGCAATGTCTAGTCGGTTCGATCGGCGAAACTTAATGTCTGAACCAAGAAGGAGCTTTGCGCATGCCTCCGCAAGTCTGCCTTTTTTCGGAACTGCAAAGAGCAGTTTATCGTCTAGGTGAGACACTAATTCCATTTCCCTTTGATTGAAACTTTTTTCCGGCTATTCCTCTTTTCTCGATTTAGTCGAAGATGTTTCCTGTTTAGCCAATTAAGATGCGAACTCCGATCTTAGTTGTTTGTCAAGGCCAACTGAGTGTGTGTATGCGGTTAAGTCAATTAAGCTCGTCACCATAGCCCTCTCTCCCTGTAGCACTTATTCCTCAATGACTCAACAGCACCCAGTGGATGTGTGCCCCCGGTGCAGCTCCTCCCAAGCTTCCGGTTTCCACCCCTACCCTTACACTTCGAACAACGGGCTTCCTTCTTGCTTTTACGAGAAGCCGCGAGACTCCTCTCAGTCATAGGGCTGAGGGCTTCAAATTCTATTTGTCATGCTTGGGAGTCGGCGCTCGAAATATCCCAGGGAAAGGCTGGCGTATACAATAATCGTAAGGTGTATCTCACGTGGCCCTTGGCCAGTTGCGTACGGTAAGTGGTATCACGAAACCCCCCTAATTTTTTCAGTCACTTCCTTCAACACGCCTATACAGTCATAATGGATACTAAGACTCCTGTTAAGCTTGCTAAGGTAACCAAGGTTCTTGGCCGCACCGGTTCGCGCGGTGGTGTTACCCAGGTCCGTGTCGAGTTCATCGACGATGAGAGCCGCAGCATCGTCCGAAACGTCAAGGGTCCGGTTCGCGAGGACGATATTCTCTGCCTTATGGAGTCCGAGCGTGAGGCCCGCCGCTTCCGCTAATCAAAGTGCTCTGTTAATTTCTTCATTGCACCTTAAATTATTATTTGATCAGTTGGTCGAGCTGGTAAATTTCGGCTACAAGTCGGAAAGTGGTTAGCGATACATAAAAAAGGAAAAACAAACTCATTCTCATTACTATCGGTGATTCGAATTAATTTACGCTTGACATAGTTCTCTGGTAGTGACTACTCTTCTAAAGCGCTGCATCTCATCGTGTACATGCTCTCTCCATCTCACACATGAGATGGAGATAAGAGTAAACCGCACGTCAATAGCACACGTTTCGCAAGATTATTCTGCGAATCTGTTTCAATAAATAATAGGGCCTGCAAGTAACGGGGATGGGAAGCTCACAATATTTGGTTCTCGATCCTCTGTCTTTTTGAAGTCATAGGGTCGAAGCAGGTGGAGAGCCGGCTTTGTGATTTCCAACAGACGCGCGGCGACTAATTATAATAAATAAAGCCCAAAAACTATGCTAAGTATAAGAATACATATGCGCAAAAGTGACGACATAAATTAAGATTGGAAACCATTCTTCGTCGCACAATCACTATAATTCAAAATGAAATCCGCGTATTTATGCAGTTCATCCACAGACACCATTAGCCTGAAATCCAACAGAAGCAAGAACTGTAGTTCCAAATTATTAAGTTCCTCTACGGGAAGGCCGCCAACTTTCGCGTATCTGGAGTTCTTGTAGAAAATGTCACTGAAAAACTTGGATGCTACGGTCATTCCTGCTATGACCAAGCGATGCACATTGAAGCTATCTAACAAGAACAGCGATCGTGAACTATCTGAGCTAAGCCGGTAGCCCTTCTGGGAAATGCGATCCAAGTACACGAGCAGTGCAACAAATACATCAGCCGTCGTTGGGCAATACTTCAAAATGCGTGAGAGATATGCCTCCAAGCCAATTCCAGGCACGTTGCAGCCGTGGAAGCCCAATAGTGTTTTTTTGAAAGTCTCGCCCTGGTCGGATAGGGGCGATGGCATTTCCAGTGGTTTGCCTTCATTTTCAGGCGGATATAATTTGTCGTTTGTGGCTATAACTGTTTTCATAGCCTCAGTCATCATCGATAGCACACTGTTAGTGTCACAGCCGGCAAAGTGGAAAACCTTGAGGTGTTGCGGACGTGTTAGGCCGCGCATAATGCTGGGTGTAAACGCTATTGGCTCGTCTTCGTCGTTCCGTGGTGGCGATGCCATTGTCTCGTGCGACCAGGTGTGGTCTACGGAGCGTCGCGCGCGCAATATCGGCTCTGCCGGTATTGTGGGTGGCTGTTGCGGGTTCTGCTGCTGGGCTACGTGGCGCAAATTCTGTGCAGATCCACCGCGACTTTGTGCTATCATTGAACTAAGCAAGGACCGCTGCGGTACAGTAGGCGATGCGCCCGCAGATGCGGGAGGGGAAGCAGCGAATCCACTTGTCGAAAGCTGCGGGTAGTTTCTGCATCTCTCTACTTGCGAGGGTGCAACATAGGAAGAAGAAACCGAATGCGGGTGCCGGCTGGAGACGCTAGACACGCTGGAATATACGGACGAGGGATGTTCGCTGTAGGCCTTTTTGGGCACTTGAACTGATCCCGTGGGCGTGTATGCGTTTACCGCCGACCCTCTTCGTGGGCCCGGCTTATATGGAGAGTGCGGACCGCCAAGGAACCCCGTTTGGGGTCCAGACATCGACCCTGGAATATGGCCTGGTATTGATCCGGGGGTTGTGCTGAATGAGGACCACGGGATAGAGCCCGGAATCGAGCCTGGAATCGAGCCCGGTATTGAGCCCGGTATCGAACCCGGTATCGAGCCTGGTATTGAGCCTGGTACCGGTCCCGGTATAGATCCCGGTGTGGATCCTGGTATAGATCCTGGTATAGATCCTGGTATAGATCCTGGTATAGATCCTGGTATAGATCCTGGTATAGATCCTGGTATAGATCCTGGTATAGATCCTGGTATAGATCCTGGTATAGATCCTGGTATAGATCCTGGTATGGATCCTGGTATGGATCCTGGTATAGATCCTGGAACAGATCCTGGCATGCCTCCTATGGATCCCGACATCGATCCCGGAGCCGAACCAGGAATAGATCCCGCTAATGCATCTGCGCCAGTGTCAGGAACAGACATCGGCAATGGCGGACGGGAGAACCCGTCTGAGGGGCTTATAACAGATGAAGAGAGATCTCTTGGGCGCATTGGCGCATGATCCGGTATTATCCCCACGGTCGGGGGAGCAGCAGACGACCCCACGGATCCATGACGGCCTCCGAAACTACCATAGCTGCTGGATAGACTATTCGTGACACTTCCCAGTGCACTTTGAGGGCGAGACCACGCGTTGCTCGACGTGTAATAACTAAGAACAGTGTTTTCTCCCGCAGGTGCGCCCCAAGACTGGACACTACTGGGCCCAGACTCCTCGATGTCAGAACCTTCTATGACCATTGCGTTATCCAAGTCATGTTCTTCGTCGCTCTCTCCAAGGGGAGTCCCCGGTGGCTGCATCTTTAAATGTCGAGCCTCCACCCCAGAATGGCTGATGATCCGTCCTCAATTGGTAGGTACGATGGCGCGGTGCTTACAAAGTTGGTAAGAGCGCAACCCAAACCTTCACCGCGTGGGTTCGTAAGGGGAGGGGTTCCCACTACATTTAAAGAAACAGCAGTTACTGGTGCATTCAGGCAGGAGCTCAGTACACATAATAGTCGATCAGACCTATGTCATTTCGTGCTAAGGCATTTTTCGGAGTCTCTGCTCTCTCAGCTGTCATAGTAATTCCGTGGGTGCATTATATGCAGCAAGAGCAGCGTGGCGTGCTTCACGAAGGACCAATTCGTGACGCTGCTCGCCGGTCGAAGAAATTGAAAGATCTGACCCCGGAGCAGCAGGAAAGAGCTACCGAGTATGAAGATCAGAAGCAGCTGCGAGAACTACTGTCACAAGATCAAACGGTAAGCAAACGTTGAATGGTGTGTTTCCCAGTTGCTATATAGAATCCACATCCTCAATGGCTAGACCAGCAATTCTTTTGTTTATTAGCTATGCTCCTCCCCCCACTTGTACCGTAGCAAGTACCTCCGTTCCCAATCTAATTATGGGCGCACACACACACACAACATTTCCGGATTTGTAGGAGACCCGTCACACATGTGAGAAAGTACTAAAATGTACTGCTGCTACACACAGGACTACTTTCGTAGCCCAAATTCCAAATTGAGTCCACAAAAAAAAGATCAGACTTGTTCAAGCGTCACGCGCGTGCCATCCAAACCGTTCAAAGCAGTGCTGAACATCTACATTGTCCTATTCTATGAATTGGTCGCATGCAGAGTGGATTGACAGAAAATCTGCATCGTGCATTGCCCTGTATATACATATTCGTCATGTCATTTCCATTTATGCAAGTTATGCATACGCCGGCGCAGATACTTAATAACTGAACGTCCGTGCGTTGACATATGCGGCCACTTACATGATACGAGTTTCCACGCATATGCCCCAGCCCGTAAGTGTCCCGGTCGAGGCGAGCTCGCAGTTAGGGCTATTATGTCATTCGTGTCTCCTCGGTGGAAATCTTTTTGAAGCCCACTCTGGGAGTTCAGGTGCTGAGTCCCGTGACATCGAATCGCCAAGTCTCTACGGAATATCAGTACACATCGAATTTCGAACTATCGATAGTAGTTACAATGGCCGCTCGTGTAACTTACCGCCGTCGCAACCCGTACAACACCAAGTCGAACAGCGTCAAGCAGATCAAGACCCCTGGTGGTAAGATCCGCGTTCTTCACTTGAAGAAGAAGGCTACTGCGCCCAAGTGTGGTGAGACTGGTGAGCAGCTTCCTGGTATCAAGGCTCTCCGACCGCGGGAGTACGCCAATGTTCCCCGTCGCTACCGAACTGTCAACCGTGCTTACGGTGGCACCCTCTCTGGTAGCGCCGTCAAGGACCGGATCATCCGTGCCTTCCTCATCGAGGAGCAGAAGATCGTCAAGCGCGTGGTGAAGGCGAAGCTCCAGGCTGCCGCTGCTGCTGAGAAGAAGGGCAAGAAGTCCAAGAAATAAACAGCACCTCTTAAGAATGTAACTTATTTTTCCTGATAATGAACATCTAGGATAGGATATCTTTGTATATGCCCGTTCGGCCTCGCAGGATCAAGCTCGACTATATCTCAGATGCGCCTTTGCTCCCCTTTATTAATCTTTTAAAATCTAATGAGTCCGCACTGAGCTACTATTTTGTTCGATATTGCTCTGTCTTGGCGAATTGGTCTTCAGCTGGGGATTCTTCCGTTTGCTTAGCGAATAGGAACCTCACTATTCCCCGTACATACGCACACGCACGGTACATCGCCTATCTACACATACACCACTCACGCATATCCGCCACGCGTATAGAGTGTGATTGATTCAAGCGGGCAAAAGCTTATGTTCTAAGTACAAGCAGCATTAATTCTTTGCTCACTTGAACTAAGGCTTCGACCAAATACTCGTTCCAGTCCCCATTCTACTTTCCGTTCCAGTCTCCGTTGACTCCCGCCGGCGCGTAGACAGACTAGAGCCATGACGGTCTTCTTGTTAAAAAATAAGTCCGAAGACAGTGACCATCTACGGCAGGATCCGTACGAGGACGCAATCGAGGAGGCCAAGTTCGTGCCAATCATGGATTATCATTCCGTGGACCTAGACGGTCTGAAAGAGGCGCTCAGTGCTGAAGATGGCTACGACGGAATCATTGTCACATCTCAACGAGCAGTGGACGCGATGAAATCCATTCTCAGCCACTTGCCGCATGGCGTCTTGAACAAGGATGTTTATACGGTAGGCCCCACCACAGCCAACCGGCTTCTACTGCTCGATTTCAAAAACGTCAAGGGTGCGGAATCAGGCAATGGGCAGGCCCTCGCTCACACAATGGTATCCAGTCTTCCTAACAATTCCCGTCTCTTGTTTCTGGCCGGCGAGATCCATCGCCGTGAACTCCCTAACAGGTTAATTGACGCTGGCCACCGAGTTGATACAAGAATAGTATACCGAACCACGCGAAACCCAGAAGTTGGCGACTTTCTCAACAGCCAAGTGCGATCGGGCGATTGGATCGTTTTCTTCTCGCCTAGCCACACAGAACCAGTCTTGGACTTCGTTAAATCGTCGCAGGCAGAGCTGAAGTTGGCAGCTATCGGTCCTACAACTAGACAGTTTCTCTTGGAAGCCGGCCTCGAGGTGGCAGCAGTAGCGCCAACCCCAAGTGCGAGCGGGCTGAAGTCTGCGATAGAGTCCACTGGTGGTAAAACGCGCTCTTCAGATATATAGAGCGTGATTTGTCCCCGCTCCCATGTCCACGCACTAGCCGAGCACGGGTAGAGAGTATGGGCCGTGTAATATAAATTTAAAACTAATAGGATGTTGGGAAGGTAAAAAGAAATCATGACGGTAATGATTTTAATGTACATTATGATGGCAACAATATGATAAGTTATAGTACAGATTCTCTAGAAGGTGATGGCTAGCATGTTCAGGTCCGGCACCACAAGCACCTGATTGTTTGCATGCTGGGTTACGACTACTGTTTCTTGCGGGTCCATAATCGACACGGAATTCTCAGAGTTCGTATCCGAGGTACTACCTTGCTCGTGAACAGGTCTTATAATCACATTCGGTAGTAACAGCTCCCCACTGCGATTCGGAATAAGGCTAATTGCTTCATGAACTTTTTGTGTGCCCTTGAACGTCCCTTTCACTTTGCCCGTATATGACCAGCCGTCAGCAATTCTGTGCAGTTCGTACTCAAATTCGCGCTCAGATATGTCGCTGCCCAGGAAAGACACTGTTTCAATTTGGAGTGTCGCAGGGATGACGCTCCCCACGACGTACTGTTCAATGCCGTTGATCTTCTTGTCGTTTTCTCCCTTGCTGTGTGTCTCAAGCTGCGCATAATGTACTATTTCCGCATCTGGATCAGGCACTTCAAGAGCAATCGTTGAGTTTAAGCTCTCAAATGTGTCTGCGCTGCCCTTGAGAACTCCTTCTTTCAGTAACGTGTGAAGACTAGACGTAATAACGCTGATATCGGTTGGGTTCATATGCTGTAAAACAGTGCCAACAACATGGTCGATGTGTGAGTTGTCAGAGAGACGCACAGTCCCAGTTGTCATATAGTGGACTATATCAACTTTTGCGCAAAGCTGCTCAGTAATTCTTCCGAGCAACGGCGAGTAGCATCTCAGTTCTTTGGGTTCAAGAGAGCTGAGACAAGCCTTGTAGAAAATCTCTTGACATTCCCATAGCAAGGACCTGTATGTCAGTGTGAGCTGAATCGATCTCGGTTTTGACTTGTCTGGCTTTTCCAATTTTGCAATTTTAAAAATGTAGGAGACTGGTGCGTTCTCGTATGCGATGTAGGGCTCGTTCAAGGCGTCGTTTGCGAAAGGAAACACCTCGTAATTCATCGAACTGTCCAGCGAGGCCTGTAGAAATGCAGTCGGGATGTTTGAAAACGGCTTGACCATAAACTGTGACAGTATGCGGGGCGGCTGCCTGAAGTATTCTTGGAAATCAACACTTACCGCTAAAGAAAAATCGAGTCTCTCTAAGAATTCAAACGTGCGCCCATCGTACTCCACTATCACTCGGAGCCTTGACCTTGGGTGTTCATGGTCAACTAGCACAGGAACGCTCAATATTTTGGAGCGGAAGGACACTAAGTCGCGCAGACCCTCAGCTTTGTCCCACAGGAGTTGAAGCTGTTGATCCACAGGATGCATGTGAACTTTCGCTTGTGTAATTTTTGTTGGTGACTGAATTTGAACGTTGATATTGCGTTTCTTCATCGTGTAGTTTTTCGCCAGCATGAGTTGTGCAGTGAAAGAGCCAGACAGGGGCTTCATAACGCCACTGAACTCCGATAAATCGTGCTCGAACGTATGGATTTTGTGGTGTACCTCCAGACGGTCGAACTGTAAGGGGCCTTCTATAAACGTTTTTGTGTACAGTTTCAATATTCCAGGCCCTTCAACATCTTCTGTACGAAACACAACCTTCTTAGTGTTAGTCCCGTAGTCTGTGGAAACGTATGCTGAGATTTCTGCATCTTTGAGGGACACAAATGGATGTTCCCGTTGTTTAGGCACGAGCTCTATCTCCACGAAATATCCCAGGTCGTCCCCCCTCACATAGGGCTTCAACTTGGGGATGAACCATCTGCTAATTTGATGCGTCAGTGGCTCTTGGCTGTCCAAAGTCTCCGCGGCATTCACAGCCTTTTCGAACAAAGTTAAGGGGGCCTCTTGTGGCAAGCAAATAATCCTCCATGCAAGCTCGATAACTTTCGCCTCAAGTTTCAATTCTGAAGCGCATCGCATAGCTATGTCCAGCATTGTTACCGCTGGTTGCGGGGGTGAAAGCTCGAGTAGCTGAGGTGTCTTCTGCAGAATTTTCCAGGCCTCGTCAATGGCTCCTTTATTGTAGTTTATCAGCACGAGCTGGCCTGTTAGTCTATTGACAGCTCGTGGTAGCTTCGCATTGCGGAAATATCCTATCGCCAGCTGGGTTAGTCTCATGAATTCTGCCTGAAATGCGGATTCGCTGTTGAGTTCTTCGAAATCCCGCCACTTCTCAGCATCTGTCCTTTGGCCGTCCTTTTTTTCGGCTGGGTCTTGGCTATCATCCAGGGATATGTCATTGAAGAGGCCAGGGATTTTCCATCCTTTCAATTCTCCAAGATTTTGGAGAGCATCCCTTTCTATGAGGGTCAATTCACCCTTTCCTTGAACAAATTTTGCCGACGCAGCTTCAGCAGTGAGAGAGAACACCTCTCTTATGGCCACCAGGAGCCATGAGTATGCCGCTCTCTTGCCGATCGACTTTATCAGGGATTCTAAAAGTATGGGGACTTTGCCTACGGTCATAGTGATGCATTCAAGTACGAGATGATTTGCAAGCGAGTCAACTGTTTTCTCTTGTTCGCGTTTGCTTGTTGCCCGACTGAGATATAAGCTAATTTTCCGAGATAGCAAGTGTCGGTTTATGTCAAACACAGATGCCTTCTGCTCCAACATGGGATCAATCAGGGCATCCCTGCTTCCAGTGAGAGTCTCAGCTACTGTGAAAGGATCTTTGGGCCATTTTTCTCGTGGAATACTGCGTACCATTGATTCCAGACCATTGTATACCCTGAGCGAGTCGTCGAACAAAGTCATTGACTCGTAAGCCCACGCGAGACTCTCGTACACGGCAAAAAGAGTACCGAAATTCCAGCCAGGAACATCCTGTGTAGCCCTCAACTTTTTTACTTCGACATCAAGCGTATTAATTCTTGAGTCGAATGCGTCAATGAGTTGTTCTTGAACCAAGTTGCGCAGCCTCACCCAGCTGTCACGAGCGGACGGCGTCAATTGTATACAATTAGCAGCGTCAAAGTCGGTGGTTATGCGCGACCACACGGCCTTGGTAGCTTTAGGGCTTTCACCGGGTGCTACAGAATGAACAACAACGTATCCAGTGGACTCACGCACCTCCACTTTGCTTTGGAACCAGTCCTTTCCGATCTGGCGTAGCTTCGTCCGGTAGAGGTCTAGAGGCACTGTCTCGAAAATTAGTATTTGAACAAACGGCGAGTTGCTCAGTCCTAATATCTGATGCTGTTTATGCTTGTGCGTTCCCTCGGGAATGAGTTGGAGTTTCAGATGTGGGATCGTCCGTGTAGTCGTGTCTGCGCCGTGTGTGGAACCCTCCTCGGGAAACTCGAGCGATGTAGCGGAGGGTCGCCAATGGAGGGTCGCCAGCCTTTGCAGATTTTCCTCTACAAGTGCTTCATGCTTGCCAAAGACCCCTTGTGGATCAGTATACGCGACTATCGCCGATCCCATAGAGTGCTGAGGACGCCAAACCCTGGAGACCTTAAGGGAAGAGAGTTAAGCATGGGCAAGAGGTTTCCGAGAGCACACAGGTTCACGTAAGATACTAGGAGCACCCACACAACTGACAGCTTGAAGTCTATTACCTGCTAAAAGCCGCGAGCCCAAATTCTTGTTATCACTGTATCATTTTTTAACGAAAAATTAGCTCAAACTTGAGGGCCCGAGCCAACCAGAGACAGTATATCACGACTACGAATTGGCCACTCCAATCATGACATGGAGTGACCGGACCAATGACCTACCAGCTCCGTTGAACGGAGGCTCTCAAAAGCAACAACCCAAGAAGAGGTTCAATTTTTCTTGGATCGGTGACATTGCGAATCATATTCGAGGTGCTCTGAGTCACAAAACGGCAGATGAAGCGCGCAGAATTGAAAGGCAGTCTGAGGCTGCTATGAAAGAGAGGATTAATAGCATGTGCACTACACAACATTCCATGGACACGACGAGCGAAATTGACGAACGAAACCTTGTCGGAAAGCCTGTTCTCGATGGATTGATGCATTCATCAGATCAAAGCCGCGGCTGGCCCGAGGATAATGAACAGGCTTATACCGGCAGCGAAAGTGGCCATAGCATGAACGAAAGCACACAAGATGGGATAGCAGATGAAGAAGTTGCAAATGAAGAAAACGCTGGTGAAGACGTCGCTGGTGAACAGGACGACGACGTGGCAAATACGGAGGAAATGAAGCAAGCCACGCACCAAGGAGAAGATCCTCAAATAGTCGCTGAAATTTACGACGACGCATATGATCTCGACGGTGCTGATGAGGTTGATTATGACGATCTCGATGACGAACTTGTCGAGGACGCAGATGGAGCTGACGATGAAATGATCGATGAAGACGTCGTGGATGATAACGTGGCTCATATTGAGCCATCGAAGGGTGAGTTTCCGGATGGACCGGTTGCTGGTTCATTCACGAGGGGTCCTTTTCAACAGCCGGCTGCACATTCAGATTCTAATCTAGATGTAGAGCCCACGATCCGCGAGAGCGTATATGATGATCATAGCGGTGAGACTGATCACGATGAAGCAGCTTTAGAGGAGGATGACAATAAGGATGTACCTATTGTTTTTGAAGAAGGAAGCTATGCTTCCGACCTGCCTGAGTACGAGGAAGGCGCTTATGGAGAAAGTGATATTAGCGCGGAATTGGACGAGCGTGAAGCTCACGAATACAATGCAGAGCTCAGCGATATGTCAGTTTGGGAAACAAACGGATTTGAATCCTATGACAACGCGTACTCGAGTGTTCGAGAACCAGAGCCGCCTCTCAAAGAATTGTCGCAGGATGGTCAAGGGGCAGAAGAGGAGCAGGAAACTCCCAAATCTGAGAAGCGTCAGTTACAGCCGGAAAGCTCGTCGGTTCGGAGGGATCATCTCACAAGAAATCCACTCTCTCAGTATGTGGGCTTTCTTATTGCGCCGGATGTCGATTTGCCAAGAAGTTTCCATGAGGGTGATCGACCAACAGATGACACAAACACGATTGACGGCAAAACCAATACCTCTACTGAGACTGAGAATCTTCACAATGATGCGCTGGCTCCGCCAACGAGAGAGGTTCTCCACGAGGGTCAAGGTGGTCGCAGGCCTAGCGTTGATGGAGACAATGGTCCCTCCACCAACGCAAGTCAGCCGGCAGTTGCTATGGGGTCTCGACATGAGAGCTCGTCATGGAACCTGTTCACCATTGGTTTCAATGTGGCCCCAGCAGATGGTACTGAACAGATTAGTGAGCTTGAAAAAGATACCAGCGACGAGAAGCCTGATGCAGATGGGAACGCAGATCTAGAGGAGGAGTTCAACATCCTGGCTGCAACCGCGCATAGGCTTGTTTCAAGTTCGTCCCTCTTCGGTGGTTTGCCTTCTCCCTCAAGTTACAAGAAGAAGAAAGCGAGTTATGACGACCCACCCACTCCATTACCGATTGAGGACCCTGATATGGAAACGCAGCGGCTCACTAACTCAGCCCGATCATTGTTTTCTGAGTCCTCGCTTTTTGGCGCGGCCAAAAAACGGACCCGCGACGAGATCGCTATCGAAGATCAGCAGGCGGTCAACCAAGACGTTCATACGATACCTGAAGAGCACTCGGAACCTGCCGATGCCGATCTACGAAACTTGAGATCGTCGGCGGCCCGTGAGGCTAATCCGGAGGAGGCACAGAAATCGACTCCGGCACGAAAAACTAAAGCTGGAAACATGAGAGTTGCGAAGAACAGAACCAGCACTGAAAAGAGGCAGGCTATTCCTGAACGCCACAGGCCTGTGACGAGGTCTATGAGGCGAGCTATGGAGGCTGCTAAAAAGGCTGAGGAAGAGTCCAAAGCAGACAAAGGAAGTTTAGAGGAGGACGCGCAGGACGAGCAAGAGAAAGAGTTGGATAAGGAAATTCCGAGGAAGCGCAGGACCCGGAGGCGCTGAGGCAACTTTCTTCGCCACTTCTTGCATACGCATACGTGTCTATCCAGCATTAGCAACAGTCCTATAAGGCAAAGTTTGAATAAGTATGTGTGGTGCCGAGATTTAGGTTAGCAGATGTCTCAAAATACGTCTTCTATGGCCGATCAGAGCATGGCCGCTCAAATATGGCCACTATTCACTCCACCGGTTCGCCGGGTCTACGGGAAACAACTTCATGCTATCTAAGGAAAGAGTTACAACCAATCACCATTCTTTTATTCTAATAAAACTCACCTCCTATCGTGTGACTTTGTATCTATGAACTATCCTGCGGCCTGGAGCAATTCTGATCTGCCGAGCAGAAATATGCGATTTGTCTCAACTCTATAGACTGCTCGAATCATCTCGAATTGGTGTGTGGTTTGGGTTGGGGCTAGGTCCGCAGGCCAACATATATATACATAGGCAGGCCACCACGTCGAGGAAGCAATTGATCTTGGATACGTGCGGATGCGCAAGTACATATCATCCAGACCTGCGCTTAGCAGCAGAACACTCTCAATGGGTGGGGTTCACCCTGTTCTAAGGGTCATGACGAGATCTCCTACCATACCGGTGGCGACGACGAATGGCTCGCTGAGAAGTCCCATACGATTCTTCGGAAGTACGCCGAGACGAATGCAGTTTAAAATGAACATGAACCCACAACAGCAAGAAGAGCAATTACCGGCGCTCCAGCGTTTTGGCACTGACCTTACTGCTCTCGCGCGAGAAGGGAAGCTCGACCCCGTTATTGGCAGGGATGAAGAGATCAAACGGACGATTCAGATTCTGAGTAGAAGAACGAAGAATAACCCCAGTCTCATTGGTAAGGCTGGTACTGGTAAAACGGCTATAATGGAGGGCCTCGCGCAGCAGATATCGCGAGGCTTGGTACCTGAATCTATGAAGAACAAGAAGGTCATTAGTCTGGATCTCGGCTCGCTCATTAGCGGAGCCAAGTTCCGCGGCGAGTTCGAAGAGCGGCTGAAGTCTGTCCTTGATGAGATTGACAAGGAGAACGGAAACATCATTTTGTTTATTGACGAGCTCCATATCCTACTCGGCTTGGGAAAGTCCGAGGGCTCGGTTGACGCTTCGAATTTGATCAAACCTGCTCTGGCCCGCGGAAAGCTTCAGTGCTGCGGTGCCACTACTTTGGATGAGTATCGGAAGTACATTGAGAAGGACGCTGCACTTGCTCGCCGGTTCCAGCCTGTTTATGTCAACGAACCAACTGTTGAGAATGCTATCTCGATTCTTCGAGGCTTGAAAGATAGGTACGAGGTTCACCACGGTGTTCGTATAACTGACCAGGCGCTTGTTACTGCCGCGGTTTATTCGAACCGTTACATTACAGACCGCTTCCTTCCTGATAAGGCAATCGACCTCGTCGATGAGGCATGCTCTGCTCTTCGACTCCAACACGAGTCGAAGCCTGACGCACTTGAGGCGGTCGATCATACAATCACCACTCTCCAAATCGAGCTTGAGTCGTTAAAGAAGGAGGATGATCCCGTGTCCGTTGACCGGAGGCAGATTATCAGTGAGAAATTAAAACAGAAACAGGAGGAGGCTGCCCGCCTGAATGAAGTTTGGCAGAAAGAGCGTGATCAGATCAACGAGGCAAAAGAGGCCAAAGAACGTTTGGAGAATGCGAAAACAGAGTTGGACATTGCTCGACAAGAGGCCGATTTCGCCACGGCCTCGCGGTTGCAATACTCTGTCATTCCGGAGCTGGAAGCCAAGCTTCCGAAGCCCTCCTCTGAGCCTGATGACCACCACCGCATGCTTCACGAGTCTGTGACTAGTGATGACATTGCTCGCGTGGTTGCCCGGATGACTGGTATTCCCACAAACACCCTTTTGCAAGGTGAGAAGGACAAGATTCTGCGCATGAGTTCTGCCCTGAATGGCCGCGTCATTGGTCAGGAAGAGGCTATTGATGCCGTCACGCAAGCTGTCCATATGCAGCGTGCTGGCCTGACGAACGAGAAACGGCCAGTGGGCTCGTTCATGTTTTTGGGGCCGACTGGTACTGGTAAAACAGAGCTCACAAAGGCTTTGGCCAACTTCTTGTTCGATGACGAGAAGTCAATAATCCGTTTCGATATGTCTGAGTTCCAGGAGAAGCATTCCGTCGCTCGTTTGATAGGTGCTCCGCCTGGCTACGTCGGCTATGAGGAGAGCGGTGAGCTCACCGAGGCCGTCAGACGGAAGCCGTACTCAGTGGTCTTGTTTGATGAGCTCGAAAAGGCCCACCCCGACGTCTCGAAGCTGCTGCTGCAAGTGCTTGATGAGGGTAGTCTCACGGACTCGCAAGGCCGCCATGTTGATTTCCGAAACACGATTATTGTTATGACGTCGAATATTGGCCAGGAGATTCTTATCAGTGACGAGGAGGCTAACGACTCGGGCAAGATTACTGACAAGGTGCGTAACCAGGTTGTTGACTCGCTAAAGCTCCGTTATCCACCGGAGTTTATCAACCGCTTAGACGACATAGTCGTCTTCAACAGGCTGTCTAAGCAGAGTCTGCGGCATATCGTTGATCTTCGTTTGGCGGAGCTGCAAGAGCGTGTGTCTTCCCGTCAAATCAAGCTTGACGTCACTCCTGAGGCAGCTGACTGGCTATCTGATCACGGTTATGACCGCCTTTATGGCGCACGGCCGTTGAACCGGCTCATCCAGAAGGAACTTCTCAAGCCATTGTCTCTCATGCTTCTTGAAGGCAAGGTCCTCAACGGCGACACGGTGCGGGTCACCGTCGTTCAAGGTAAGCTTGACATCTCCAAAGCATAAAAAGTGTACATAGCATATTGCATACTCGCTGTCAATGTAAATATCAGTAAATGTAATCAGTCATTAACCCTTTACGGTGTCAACGCGTATAACTGGCCCTAGTGATATATTCGTAGGCAGTAATGTGAACATACCATATGCATATATATATATATATATATATATATATGTGTGTGTGTGTGTGTGTATTAATCGTATAGCAAGTAACTCGGATTATGCTCGACTAGTTGGGTCGCTGATGCTTATTTCCGCCTAGTCCTTGGGGGTCTCCTTGGGGGTCTCCTTGCCGGATTTCGTGTGTGTGAGCCCCATGCGTGTAGTCACATACTTTTGGGCTACAACTCCGAATGACAAGTTAAGTGCGTCCTCTACCCATCCAAATACCCATTCTCGCGGGTCTATGGCCGCTTCTTTGAAGCCTGCTCCGTCGCTGTCGAGCCATCGGGCCCACTCGTAAGGCAGAGCTTGAGAAGCCGTGGACAATTCAATGCCGTTCTTCATATCTTCGAGGTATACCACGAAGTAAAGGTAATCCTCGCTGTTCTTGCCGGTATGCTCCTGCGTTGCCACGACCGGCTGGATTGATACATACACTTCTGAGACTCTGATTTTGCTTTCAGCTGAATCTTTGTCGTCTGAATCGGCATTCTTGTTTAACTCGCCGTCCTTGGATTTCTTGATCTCTTCGACATTTGCCTTGGCGAGCTTAATGCCATCCTCGACGGAGCAACGCGCGTAATTCAGCGTGCGGTGGACATCGTAGTCTGAGCCCACGCGGTGGCGTTCTTTGCCTTTCTGGACAACCATGTTCAGGTCTCCACCTCCCTCGACCTGGTCCATGACGTAGTCAAATACCTCGTAGAGCAGGTTATCCACGCTGGGGTACCCCACCATGTCGTGGAAGATATGGATTTTCAGCTGCTCGTGGTGGCTGATCGGCGGTACTATGGTGTTCAGGACAGAAGTCAGTCGGTTTTGGAGCGAGTTCAGGCTGAAATGGGTCTGCTCTTCTCGTACCATGGCCTCGGCCTGACGTGCCTGGCGTACTGCATCCGAGACTGCGTCTTGTATTGTTCCGGATGCTTTAGACCATATGTCCCCCTTGTTGCGAGACCACCATGACGTGAGCGATGACACGGGATCAATCACGCGCGGTACGGCCTCTTTCGGGGCATTATCGTCGACTTCTGGCGAAGGTGCTTCGCCCCGGCCCCCGGAGGACTGAGCTACTGCCTCCTTCTGCTTGCTGGCTCCTTCCGCTGCATAATCAGTTGCAGCTTCGGCATTCTCAGCTACTTCCTTAGGCTTGGGGCTCGGCGTCTCTTTCCTCTGGTCAAGTTCGTCTAGGAACCCCAGGATATCATCCCCAGCGGCCTTCCGCGCGTTTTCCTTTCTCTTGGTGCTCGACTTCTTAGGCTTGGGCTTTTGGCTCTGTTTGACGTCCAGAGAGTCCAAAAGGTCCATCACATCCTCGCCTTTGCCGCTCATTATGCCTCAATTGCTCCTGTGCCGCGAATGTCCAAGTGCTCCACGAAGCGGGTGGTGTCTTAGTGCTGTGCGCCCATACCCACATGTCTCCGCGCACCTAGTTGAGCCCCGCGTCCCAACCACGCAGCTTCAGCGTAGATAGGCTACGCCCATGCCTGGTCAAGGCAGTGAGAGCTGGTCATCCTCGTAGCGGTTATTGAGTTGGCATACTTGCGTAGTTCTTTGAGGATGGCCTGACTATCCTTCTCTACCTGTCCCAGGACCGACCTACTTTCTGTAACTTGCCTATTGTGATTGCAGGTATATCTACGCTTATCGGTTCTACATGTAGATGTTTCCTTTTTACTGCTGTTTTATTTGCATTAGGTTGTCCTTCCACCTCATATTTTGATCCGTGCCGACGTTTCACGAAGTTGTGCCCCGCAATGTACTCGTTATAATCGCTACTGATAGTGAAGGGTATATGCGCCTTAAGTAAATCGCGTATCTCCAGCTTCAAACCTAGTACGGGCAAGTAAGCACTGCGACGGATACCCAGGAAAATCGAAGGCAGTTTTCCGTAAATGCAAACTAAAAGTAGAGAATAATTTAATTCAGCAATGTTCGTACAGGATGGCCTGGCTTAGCAATTAAGCAAGCAGGTTAACGCGAGCCTTGACGAACGACGGCGCGAACAAAAGGCGATCGAGAAGTCGTGAAGAAACATTACTATAAATAGGATACGAATAATTTAAGCCGAGAACTTAGAAAGAGCGTGCGAGCCGTCCATGACGGAGTGCTTGGCAAGCTCACCAGGGAGGACAAGACGAACAGCGGTCTGGATCTCACGCGACGAGATGGTCGACTTCTTGTTGTAAGCAGCAAGCTTCGAAGCCTCAGTGGCGATGCGCTCGAAGAGATCGTTGACGTACGAGTTCATGATGTGCATGGCGTTGGTGGAGATACCAGTGTCGGGGTGAGCCTCCTTAAGAACGCGGTAGATGTATGAAGAGTAGGTCTCCTTACGTCCCTTGCTGCGCTTCTTCTTGTCGGCAGCAGAAGTCGTGGTCTTCTTGCCAGCCTTCTTATCAGTAGCGGGAGCCTTACCGGCGGGAGCCTTCGATGCGGGAGCCTTTGCAGCCTTAGCAGCCATTTTCAATTGGATAGATCAGTGTTTGGTGTGATACAGCCCAGCATAATTTGGGGAACCCCCACGTCTTATATAGGGGCCGTGAGTAGCTGATGGGATAAGTGGTAAGGGTAGCATCAGCAGGGTCGCGGTGTTTAATCATGCAGAGATGAACGCATCACTCATGCACAAAGTTACGCAGCGAACACCCACCCACTATATAAACCACGCGTCGCCCAAAGCCACAGGGAGATACACATTCCAAAACAAAATTAATCAATATGTCTGGTGGTAAATCTGGAGGAAAGTCTGCTGAAGTCGGTCTTAAGGGTACGCAGTCGCGTTCTACTCGTGCCGGTCTTACATTCCCCGTCGGTCGTGTTCACCGTTTCTTGAAGAAGGGCAACTACGCTCAGCGTATCGGTTCCGGTGCCCCCGTCTACCTCGCCGGTGTCCTTGAGTACCTCACTGCTGAGATTCTCGATATGGCTGCTGATGCTGCCCGTGCCTACCGCAAGACCCGTATCATCCCGCGTCACATTGCCCTTGCCGTCCGCAAGGATGAGGAGCTGAACCAGCTGCTCGGCCACGTCATTATCAAACAGGGTGGTGTTATCCCTGATCCCATTCCTCGCAAGTCTGACTCCAAGAAGAAGAAGTCTAAGGCCAGCCAGGAGCTTTAAATTTAATATTATTATTATTATCTAAGTTATTCACGATATTGTATGAACATGGTACAGAGTCAATTGGAGAAGTGATATCACTTCGAGTCATTTTTTTCCGGTATCTCTGAGTGGCGGGTTGTACGATTTGAACATTCGTTGCCATCACTGTGGACGCAAGACGTCAGTGGATGCAAAGCCAGCTTTGATCAACCAACAATAGGGCGCGCGCAGAGTGGCAACTCTGATCACGGAATGTTCCGCGCATGCATACGCGTACTAGAGAGTAAGACACGCAGATATCGCAGTCGCATCAGATCAGTATGACAAATCACACCATAACAGGGTAGGGAGAGGGCACTGCTGCATATACGCAAGTGGTGGCCACATGCCGCCTGATACGACATGGCAGACAGGCGTCATGCGCCCTCGATTTCAGGGAGTTGGATAGCAGGCATTCCACTCTCTGCGAGTAGCTTGTCATAGTGAGAATGTTCAGAGCCCGCTACATAGCAGTCGGTCCATAGAAAGGTACTCGGCCGCTCGGTCCCAGCGTAACGGCGTACCCGGGGGCGTAGGGTTCCTTGGGTTCGCGAGGCGGTCTCAACGGTATAAGTGGAGAAGGCCAGAATACAGCATGCATACAGATACGCTGTGCTATGGACTTGCTGCATTCACCCGCCCTGAAGATTACTTACCTTCCTTACCTGCCGAAATGAGGAAGGCACACATGGCCACGTAACTAGAATCGGCTGACCTCCGCACATATAAAAAATATGCCAAATCATAGGTGTTGCAGCCTCGTTCCCCGCTAGCTCGAACTAATTGCGACACATGCAACTGAAACACTAGCGCAAGCGCTACATAGTTCAAATGGAGGCAGTAGAGACGAACATAGACTATGTAGATTACAGACGGCACTCAGTAGTGGTTAGAGTAAGGGCGTAGGCCTCGAATCGGATGGACTGCGTTAAATACTCGTTAAACATTTTCCACGTGCATGACATAGCTGTATCGAAAAAAACCCTTTACCCAGTCATTAGAGCTTGTCTTAGATCCACGCTACTGCACGGCTACGAGCAGCGGCGAGATTACCTCCGTGGGATCCATGAATTCAGAATCAGCGAATGGCGCGGGGACCGAGAAAGCCATACAGCCAAAACCTGCATCTAAGCTCCCCGCGTGCGCGGACTGCAAAAGGCTCAAAGTGAAGTGCGTCCGCAGTGACCCCGACAACCCAAGTAGTCCGTGCTTGCATTGCATTAAGAAAAGACTCGAATGTGTATATGGCTCTAGTCTGAAGCGGCCATCAAACAGCGAGAAAAAGACGAGCGAGCGTCGCAACAAACGCAAGACGTATCGGAGGGACGGGGACTATGAACCAATGGACTCATTGACGATGCGAGACCAGCTTTTGTCCGCGTGGAAGCTTTTGACTTCACGAGATGATCTAAGGCTGACACTTCTAGAGAAGTACGATTTCATATCGTTGGCGCGACCTTCGAACAATGTATTGGACAGGGGCCTTTTCACTCGGGACGATATCGTGCGCCGGCTGAAGCTGTACAGAGAAGAGTTATACCAGAAAGTGCCCGTAGTGGAGTGCCCAGTGGAGGATGATTTCGAGGGAATGATGAGAACCTCACCAGTTCTGTTCCATACGATTCTTGACATCTCTTCCCTAATGGTTTCTGACCGGTCTCAACTGGAGCCATCCCTCATCCTTCACAACCTCGTTCTTAGGACGGTAATTGACGAAATCATGATTGTTAGTGTGAAAAATCTGGAGCTTCTGAAATGCCTCGTGTTGCTAACCCACTGGTATAATGAAAGCGAGCTCTATCACCAACAAAGGCTTCATGTACTGACGTCACTCGCAGTAAGCGTTTCCTATGATTTGGGGATGGGAGGCACTGCCGTAGTCACGCCGGGTTCAAATGCTCCTGTATTTGAGCAAATGGTGGCCCCGCAGGCAGCGGCCGATATCAATAACCCAGAGTACTACAGAATATGGCTGGCAGTATATTCTGTATTGTTCCAGTCACTCGCGGCTAACAGACGACCAGTGAACTCGCTCTGGAACAAATACACAGAGCAAGCAGTCTTGAGGCTTAGTACGGATGAGCTGCTCATGTCCAATGACCCGCCCTCGTTCGACGTGTGGGAACTTGCCTGGCTGCGGCATTTGCAAGAACGAATTGCGCTCACAGTATTCAAAAAAGATAACGAACCCATTGCTCCAAATTACAATGATCCTGATATACAGTATCAAATCCAGCAATTCGACGATGAGCTGAGCAATCTGAAGAACACCGGACCACCATCATCGAACCGCCGTGACCTAGCACTCTGCCTCAGTAGGATATTCCTACACCAAGCAGTTCTGTACACTGAATACGATGAAACCCTTGGTAGGGCGCCTTTCACGAACTTCAGTCTTAACATGATGTCCGGTCCTCTGTCGTATGGAGCCATCAAATCATTCACTACATGCGTTCAATGTTCTAAGCAGGCACTGGAAGAAGTTACGACTCTACCCAGCAAGTTCGTTGCTTCGGAGACCAGTAGCTTTTGGGCATCTGTGACAATGTGCTGCGATGTCATTCTGAAATGCCGAGCGTGCTGCATATTCAATCGCTTCTATGCTGCTGCTTGCTTTGTTACTGAAGAGGACGTCCGACTTGTCACGAAATTCAACGAGATGTGCGACCGGATGATTAAAGAGTATCCCAACTGTAATAACGCAGTGAGCTTCGGGTTCTTCGTTAGGCTGCTCATATGTTACCACGATGCTCGAATCCATTATCAACTTAATCGAGTTCCAGTCGAGTCGCTCGGAGACCCGGTGTATGTGATGAAGATGGTCAATTCCAACGCCGCGCAAGAGGCTAATTCCGATGTCGTAAAAGAGACCGATTCAGATTCTCGAGAACTCCCCTTGACTAATGACTCGATGATGTCTGAGGATAACACGCGGGGTGATTTGCAATGCCAACAGGCCACACCGTTGTCGACAGAAAACACATTCTCATCATCGAATACCATTCTGCCGAAGCCGGTGTATGCCATGCAGGGCAAACAACCCATGTCGCTAAGTACTGCGTCTGCACCTCCGAACCCAGATCTCTCTGGGGGCGAGATGAATAAAGGAGGGCAGCAGCAGTACATAGCCTCCCCATTTTCTCCCATATCGATAGATGTCAATCAGCCTCAGCCACAGCCCCAGCCACAACCATATGAAATAAATGCACCTCCATTGGAAGCGGACACATTGGGACTTGATGCAGCGGCGCTTAATGAAATCGACTCATTTTGGACAGATCTTGTCAACACGGGGCGTAACTTGGGCCCTTTCGGTCTGGACTTCCCTGTGTGATCTTCACCACCCTTAATTGCATGCTGAGCAGAGGTTTTGTTTGTTCAGTTCTTGTAAAATTCATCTAGGGGCCTTAGTTGCCTATATAACTATTTTTTTATCATTATACAATACTCATTGATGGCGATGCGCAACAGTCCCTCATGGACTTCAACGGACATGGTAGTTGATTAACTGTTGTATCGGTTGTATGAAGGGCCATCGCTCACTAATTAAGGACCATTGCAGGGATATATACTTACACAAAATCAAGGAGAAGACACATTCAGAAGCACGTATTTCTGCGCCGTACTCTGACACAGAGGCGGCAAATTACAACAAGTCCTCCGAGAACAACACAAAAGAGAACGCGAGGCACAGAAATACGCATATACATATAAACACGTAATCACGTGGACAACCCACATCTGTAAGGACAAAAGAGGGGCGGGAGGCACTGTAGATCCAAGTGTAGCCGAAGGTAGACAGCCAAGCATATCAGGTGATCTACACTATAGTGTCTGGGCTCTCACAGCTAGCACACACATCACCCCATTGTGTCTGAAATGTTGTACTAACCCTGCTGCGTTCAGTAGTGGTGGTATAGGCATAGGCATAGGCATAACAGACGTCATACTTTTCAATTTCCGGACCGTTGTTCTGAAATGAATTGATGTGGAAAGTCGGGCCACAAAGAATCGTTAAAAAGTCGCGATTTGTTGGAGTCATTTCCCCTGTGACTAGTTTACGGGAAGCCCACGAGACATTGAAGGCACTCAAGCAGGACAAAGACATGAAGACAGCCACCCATCACATATGCGCCATCAGAGTTAATGCCGGCGGGACCAGTGTTCTCGAGGAGGCAAATGATAACGGGGAACCGCCGGCGGCACGAAGAATATTGCAGGTCTTGAAAACGAACCACTTATCAAATATAATGATCGTGGTTTTGCGATGGTACGGCGGAAAGAAGCTCGGAAGCGAGAGGTTCCATGTGATCGATGATGCAGCTCGAGATGTCATTGATCGTTGGAAAGGCACATTCTAATCGCTCTACACAGTGTGTCGTCCATTCCCGCGTGAGTAGTTTGATATATGGCATACCGACT
Source organism: Starmerella floricola (assembly GCA_030579735.1). Classification (NCBI taxonomy): domain Eukaryota; kingdom Fungi; phylum Ascomycota; class Dipodascomycetes; order Dipodascales; family Trichomonascaceae; genus Starmerella; species Starmerella floricola. The sequence continues at coordinate 331,816 of JAKTRP010000001.1, read as the reverse complement.
GGAGACTTACGTAGACATATATAGGTACATGCAGGCTTGCTTTACGCGTCCACATATTTGTATGGGTTCATGATAGCATTAGGGTCGTAGTGGTGCTTGAGATCTTTCATGAGTCGCAACAGAGTCTCGTTCTTTGAATAATGCAAGGCGTGAGCCTTCTGGAAACCCACGCCGTGCTCAGCAGACACTGAACCGCGCCTTTCGGAAACAAACTCAAAGACAAAAGGCTCCAGAGCCGCCTCGACTTCTTTGTTATACTCTCGAACGCACACATTCAGATGAAGGTTACCATCTCCTATGTGCCCATATCCAATGACGGCATACACGGGCTTCGTCTCGTCTTCCTTTGAGAGAAGGCCCTGCTTGCTAAGGCGTTGTTCCGTCGATCGGACGAGGTCCCACATAATGGGGAGCGGAAGCGAAACGTCGTACTTGTAGACGCCACCCCATTTGGCGGAGGCCTCAGAGATGCCCTCACGCCAATGCCACAGAGCCTGGATCTGGCCCTCACTCTGAGCAACCACGCCATCGACAACTGCCTCTTCTTCCATAGCCAGCTCTAAAAATGCATTCAGCTTCGCCTCATCATGCTCGCTGTTGCTTCCACTTGTTTCGATCAGAATCTGGTAAGGATAGGTAGACTCCAAAGGCGCCTGAGGAGCTGCGCCGTGTTTCTTAGCGGCTGCACTCACAACAGCCAGCGAAGCCTCATCCATACACTCGAAAGAGCTCAAGATCTCGTTGAGTTCACGTTTAGCAAGTTTGAATGTTTGTTGGACCTTTTCGTAGTTCTCTAGCCCGAGCCATGCAACGTTCACGCTTACTGGTTTAGGCGGGCATAGAACAGATATACCTGTAATTATGCCGATCGAGCCCTCAGACCCGATAAACAATTGCTTCATATCAAATCCCGTGTTGTCCTTGCGCAGCGTCTCTAGGCCGTCGAAAATCTCACCATTCGGGAGCACTGCCTCAATGCCGAGAACACTGCCGTGAAGGCTTCCGTACCGCAGCAAGCGAAGCCCCCCTGCATTAGTAGCGACATTGCCACCAATGTGACAGCTGCCTTTGGCGCCGAGATCAAGAGGGAAGATATAGCCCTGTTCTCGCAACCACTCATCCGCGGTTTGCAAAATGACACCGGCGTCAGCAGTCAAGATGCCACTGAGGCTATCGAATTGACGGATTTTGTTCATGTTCGCAAGCGAAATGATGATTTCGTCGAACACTGGGACGGATCCTCCAACAAGGCCCGTGTTTCCACCTTGAGGAACCACAGCAAGCTTTCGCTCATTGCAATGTTTTAGAATCTGCGATACTTCAGTTACAGACCTTGGCTTCAGCATAAGCTTGGACTGGCCCCGGTACTTCTGCATCCAGTCGACATTAGCAGCTGCGAGGCCGTCTTCCTCGGTCACAACGTCTTTAGGATTCAAAATGGACTTGAAAAATTTCAAGTCCGTGGGGTCAACGCGCGCAAACTCACGCCTTTGAACCCCATAAGCGTCCGCGGTGTACAAACTTCTTATGAAGCTTGTTCTGCTACGGACAGCAGCCGTACGCAATGCAGAGATCATTTTTGTGTGCGGTGGTGCCTTTGCTGCACGTATGCGATCCCTGTGTGGGTTGTGTATGCTTAGTTTATGTCTAGACTCATAATCGCTGATGCCGTAGTGTATCATGTGCGCATTGCGTGGAATCAGGCATTTCCCCTATTCTCTGACCCACGATAACACGGCCACCACAACTACTATGTGGCCACACGAAAGTGACTGTGGCACGAGACCAAAAAAAAAATTTAAAATCGATAGCAGCCTCTTAACCGAGGACCCGCTTTCGATTAAATATCTAATCAATATGCAGAAAATATGAACTTTGTGGATATATATATCAGTCAACTCATCTGTAGACAGCGTTTGAAGACTAGTGGACTTCAATCCGTAGTTTTGATTTGGGAGAGAACATGGCGTAGAGTTACGAGCCACACGTAATGCCGACCTTGCGTGGTGCAAGTAACACGGACATCGCGTTCGACGCCCCTGATTATCAAGGTTCGGTGGTACAAGCCTGTAGGCAAGGGATTGCGGTCGATCTGCTCATCGACTTGGACCACTGTAAGCCACTTCGGATTACCGTGGCCTAAAAATTGAGGGTTTTCACGCGTCCAGTAAAGCTTGCGAGAATCCGGGCGGAACCAGAAGTAACGACGATGCCTACCGCCGGTGATCCCCTCGAAGTTTAAGCCGCCGTAGTACTTATAGAGTACTTCTCCCATAATCAGCTGTGCAAGAAACTGATTAGCATCTTCGCCAGTCAGTGACTTGACAGACCACGTAGAGAACGTATTAGCTGAGAGTCCCGTATCTTTGCGACCCGACCCACTGCCAACGATCTTGGGGAGAGGTAACGCACCGAGATCGGTGTCGCTAACGCTCGAGTCTGTTGGTGTTCGCCTATGAGACGCCTTTGAGGACAAACCTGCTCGAGGCGACGCCGTATACGCATCTCCCGTAGCAGACATAGCCGGTGCAGTATGCTCATCAAGACGCTGACGAGAGTATGAGCTCATATTGGGGTGCGGTGCCAGGGGACTGCTGGCCTTATGAGGCGATGTGGATCTGACTTCGTACTTTCGTGGCGTATTTCGAACTGGCAGTCTGGCTGACATTGTTTTTGGTAGGCCTGTAGAGCTCAACTTCCCCTCTGCTGCGAGTTTTTCTGGCACTGAGTTGAACTTTCGACTAGACGTCAAGCGAGGTGCAATCGCAGCAGCAGCGACCTCACTTGGCCTGCCTGCGGTGATGAACACGTCGACGTCACGAGAAGAATCATTTACAACACGGCGAAGTTCTCTGATGCTCTTCTCTGAAGATTCATCCTTGGAGATGTTGTTGGGGTCTCTACTCACAGAAGCGCCACCTAATCCACTGCCTAATTCAAGCCCGAGTTTAGAGTCTGAGGTCGCAGGACTGCTCTGATTTTGGCCTACAGTAATGTTGGATTTCAAAAGGCCTGTAGATCGCGAGCTCCCCTGCGTTTCCGATGATGAGGTCAGGCCATGAATGTCATTTTTCTCGACATGAGAAGTTTCCTTCTCAGTATCGCGTATGTCAGAGATGCTTGATACTGAAAGCGACTCAACTAGGCCACTTCTGTGCGGTTTCGCCTCCAGATCCCGCACACTCAAAGAACCGCTCTCAGGGGCTCTAGACGTACCACCCGAACTAGATGCAGTTACTCTGCCATCATCTTTCGAGTTTGGAAAGACCAGCCCCAACTTCTTCGCCTTTTCGATAATCTCATCATTCGTGGGAGGATCAATGAGCCCGAGGTTTCTAGCCGATTCAAGGATTTCCTGCTCCGGGAGAGGCTCACGCAGCCCAAGATTAGCCGCAGAGGCTCTGATATCATTTTCAGTTGGTGGTTCGGTGAGTCCCAATCTTTTGGCCGAGATCATGATCTCATCATCCTTAGGCTTAGACACAAGTCCGAGCTGTTTGGCACGATTGATGAGCTGCTCGTTTGTCAGGGGGTCAACAAGTCCCAGTTTCCGAGCCGAACTCAATATCTCATGTTCCTGCGGGGGTTCCACAAGTCCTACAGCCAAGCCACCCCTCCGTATATCGTCCTCAGTTAGCTTGGGTGTCAACCCCAACTCCTTGGCACGATTGATGATTTGACTGTCCGTAGGGGGATTAACAAGGCCTAGTTCACGAGCAGACGTTACGATCTCCTCATCAGTCTTCGGGTAACTGAGAGCAAGCCCTTTGGCGGCGGCCACAATGTCATCTTCCGTCGGTGGATCTACGAGACCTAGCTTATGAGCATTTGCTTTGATCTGTTCATCTGATAATTTCGATTTTAAGCCCAACTTCTTGGCCCGATCGATAATTTCTTCCTCTGAGATAGGATCAGAGAGTCCGAGATTGCGAGCCGTGGCTAAAATATCGTGCTCCTGCCAAGGTTCTACAAGGCCCTGCTGCAGGGCCGCTTTCCGGATTTCCTCACTAGTTAATTTTGAGGTCAAGCCTAGCTTTTTTGCGCGAGCAATTACCTGGTCATCACTCATAGGGTCGACGAGACCCAATTTACGAGCAGATTCTATGATCTCATGTTCACGCAACGGCTCTGTGAGTCCAAGTTCAGCAGCTGAAGACCTTATCTCCTCTTCATTGGGCGGGTTTACAAGCCCCAATTTTTTCCCAGAACTGATAATCTCATCGTCTCGAGGCTTAGGAATTAGCCCCAGCTCCTTAGCGCGACTTATGACTTCGTCGTCTGTGAGTGGATCAACCAGTCCGAGTTCACGGGCCGAAGCGACAATCTCATGATCTTCCAGTGGCTCAACAAGGCCAATTTTCAAGGCTGTTCCTCTAACCTCGTCATCAGAAAGCACCATCCCCAACTTTCTAGCACGACTTATGACTTCTTCGTCTGTGAGCGGGTCAGCTAGACCAAGTTCACGAGCCGAGGCAACAATCTCTTGATCTTTCAACGGCTCGACAAGGCCCAATTTGAGAGCCGCTGCTCTAACCTCATCATCGTTCAATGGCTCAGCGAGGCCGAGTTTTAAGGCTGCCCCTCTAATCTCCTTATCGGAAAGCACCATCCCCAGTTTCTTAGCGCGACTTATGACTTCGTCGTCCGTGAGTGGATCAACCAGCCCGAGTTTGCGGGCCGAGGAGAGAATCTCCTGATCTTTCAATGGCTCAACAAGGCCAAGTTTGAGAGCTGCTCCTCTGATCTCGTCATCAGAGAGTACCATCCCCAACTTCCTAGCACGACTTATAACTTCGTCGTCCGTGAGCGGATCAACAAGTCCGAGTTTACGGGCTGAGTCAATGATCGCTTGATCTTTCAATGGCTCGACAAGGCCAAGTTTGAGGGCTGCTTCTTTGATCTCGTCATCAGAAAGGACCATACCCAACTTTCGAGCACGGCTTACAATTTCGTCGTCTGTGAGCGGATCAACCAGTCCGAGTTTACGAGCCAAGTTGAGGATTTCCTGATCTTTCAACGGCTCGACAAGGCCAAGTTTGAGGGCTGCTTCTTTGATCTCGTCATCAGAAAGGACCATACCCAACTTTCTAGCACGGCTTACAACTTCGTCGTCTGTGAGCGGATCAACCAGTCCGAGTTTACGAGCCAAGTTGAGGATTTCCTGATCTTTCAACGGCTCGACAAGGCCCAGTTTGAGAGCTGCTGCTCTAATTTCGTCATCTTTCAAAGGCTCAACGAGGCCAAGATTCAAGGCTGCTCCTGTAATTTCGTCATCAGAAAGTACCATCCCCAACTTTCGAGCACGGCTTATGACTTCGTCGTCCGTGAGCGGATCAACAAGTCCGAGTTTACGGGCCGAGGAGAGAATTTCCTGATCTTTCAATGGCTCAGCAAGACCAAGTTTCATAGCTGCTGTTCTGGTCTCGTCATCAGTCGGCGGGGTTATGAGTCCCAGTCGTTTAGCATGACTGGTGAGCTCTTCATCTCGAAGTTTGGGAGCATATCCTAAGTCCTGGGCTCGTAAGATGACATCCTCATCAGTGATAGGATCCACGAGTCCACGGATTTTCCCCTCAAGGAGATAAGTTCCATCATCAGGACGTCGGATGTAACCAGAAGTAGTTGCCCGATCATGAAAGCCGTTTCCATCGAGCTTTGGCTCCCATCCAAGTTCTGATGCTAATGTTAGAACCTGGTCCTGGTTTAGTGGTTCTGCCAAGCCAAGAATCTTTGCCTTTTCTAGAACCTCGTCATCCGCAAGCGGCTCGATCAATCCAAGGTCTTTAGCTTTTTCAAGTACGGCTGCATGGCTCTCAGTAGATTCCACCAAGTGCAATCCAGCCTTTTTAGCCATGGAGTCGACATCTGCCGGGGAAGGGGTCTCAACAATACGCTGCAGTACGCTGAGATAACCAGATGGTACGGCTTTGAAGTCGTCCTCTCCCTTCAATGGGGAGGGCTGCCTCGAAGATCGTCCATCTCCCTGCTCTTTCTTCTCCTTGGACGGAGAGCTCCACTTGGATGCCCGCAGCTTCGCGTATTCGTCAATCGGCATGGTAGCCAACCCATGATCCTTGGCGGACTGAATGATATCAGCCTTCGTAGGATTATAAATTTTTTGGGTCTGCTTCAATTGTGCGTATTCCTCTTTCTTGACAATCAAGAATCCCATACCTCCGATACGGTCAGCCATTGTACCTAATGAAGAGGCTGGAGATTGGCGTGATGGGGAATTAGAGGGACTGTTCTGAGAATGAATGAGCTTCTCGAAGTAGTCTGTTCTCTCCGACATCGGGAGATTGCTGAATTCACGGTTCGAGCGGAGCGTCATGTTCTTGTATTCTTGCGCGCTTAGCACAACCAGACTTTTCTTCTGAGCTTCCTCCCGCAATATGGATTCAGAGAAATCGTCAGTAGTGCTCGAGGTAGAGTTGACCTCAAAATCTGCTTCCTTAGACTCTGATCCTTTCTGAAGAGCTCGCAAGCGCTCAATTTCGGGTTTTGGAAGTACGGCCATACCATGGGTGTCAGCAAGCCGCGTCAAGGTCGCTGGGCCTGGATTCTCTAGAGCATTGTAAATATCACGTTCTACTATGACCATGTCATCACCCGTTACATGTCTCAGCTCGTCGATCGTGGGATTTTCAGGAATAACTTGGAGTCCAGCTAATTTGGCTAATTGAGCAACCTCAGCCGCTGCAGGAGGCTGTCCTGAATGCAACTTTCTGATGTCACTCTGTATGTGTTCAAATTGCTTGACGGGAAGGACGGCAAGACCAAGTGATGCTGCGGCAGCAGCGACTTCATCTATCGAACTACGCGAACCGACACTAGGAGCCTTCCCTCCAATGGTATCATGCGCTCCTGTGGGTGCGGGCGAGTTGCTCGAAGAGCCGCTAATGGATGGGGATGCTGAACGAGGAATGAGTCGTAGATTGTGCTCCGCTAAGTAATTGCGTACTTCCTCTGGGGCGCTGCGCGCTGCTTTCCACTCAGACTCTTTCCTAGAGGGACTGCGTACCTCGATAGTGTTTTGGCGAACCAGGTCTTGCAAGACGTGTGACTCTATCTTGCCTTTTACTGAAGACTGTCCATGCAAAAGTCTGTTGATGTGATCGAATTCCTCGCTTGGCATGACTGAGAAATTCAGTTGCGCAGCAAGGCGTTTAAGCTCCTCAAAGCTGGTAGATTGTTCATCTTTTGAGTCCCTGCTGGCCAATTTCTCATATTCCGCCATAGGTACTAGCGCATGGTTGAAGGCGCGAGCTTGGCTCTGCAAAGATTCCGGCACATCTCCATAAGTGTCTGTAGTTCCGTCGAATTGATCACCACTGTTGTCAATAAACTCATCGCTAAGGGCAAAACCTTCTGAGAAACTGGGCCGTAATCTTTCGGGCAACGGTAAAGTACTGTCATCTTGTAAGCCTGCAGATAGAAAAGACTCATCATCTTCATCTCCAGAGCTCCAATCAGGCACAGCCTTCCCAGTCATGCCCGCAAGCTGCTTCTTCAGCTCGAAATTCTCGACTCGCTGCTTGCGGAGTTGATTCCGCAAAGACATGAGTTGACGCTTTTGGTGGCTCGACGATAGCAATTCGCTAGAGCCCGGGGTTTGCGGTACAACTGAGCCACCAAAGTTGAGTTCAACTGACGTATCCGCAGTCAACGAATGTGACGTGTCACTGCTCAATTGCTCGGAAATATCGTGCTTCTTCTGAGTCGTGCTGGAACTCTGGGAGAAACCTTGAATTTTGGCTCGAAGTTGCTCGATTTGATCTTGAAGGTTCTCGATGTACTCATCACGCGACTCAATCTTCTCGAGAAAGGACCTCTTATCCTGGCCGACTTGAGTATTGAAGGACTTCAGCTCGGTCCTTAGCTCGGCTTCCCGAGACTTTAGCGACTCCAAAAGCTGCGACTCCTGCTCGCGATCAGACCTTAATCTCGACAGCTCTTGCTGGAGGCGCGAAATGTGCTCGTCATCAGTCTGCTTCTGCCGGATGCGCTCCTGAAGCTCAACGGTTGCATCCCATAATTTTGTATCCATCGCATCTTTCTCGTGCTGCAAGGATGACACTTGATGAGAAAGTGGCTTTGTGGGCGACCGAAGCGCACTTCTCGTTGGAGACCATGGCTCGTCTGGGGGAGCAGGGCCAAGACTAGGCGCTGAACTTCCATCGAGGCCGGCCAGATTGGTGCCCACTACTGATTGGTCCGTAGAATTTCCCTGCAACAGGGGCTTTCTGTTCTGAGAAGCTTTGTTTTTCGAAGGACTCCGACGCCCCATGTTGACGAGATATTAAGGTTGATGATTCTCGCGGGTAGCCTTTTCGTTGTATATGGAGCACTGGTAGGTAATGTTTACGATGGAATTTATGGGTTAGGTTAAGAAACACAGCGCACAAGGTCTGACATGGTAGGACAGAATCCAGGCGGGCACAGGACGAGGGCTAGCCGTCTCAAACAGAAGCGCAACTGCAAGAGAGAGATGGACCTAAAATACACGAAACAACACCTTCCACGTTATATACTGTTTATCTACACACACAAAGCGGCATGACGCTCATACCCATTGCAGCTCATGGATTTGCCTTGCAACTCTAATCTCTCTCCCTCTGCTCAAGGGAGAGAGGGAGCGCCTCGGCGAGCTAGGTCCTGGCAAATCAGGCCGAGCCTAATTTGTTTTGATCATTTGTGTATGAATGCCTGGAATGGGACGATGAGAAAATTCAAGTGGTGCTCTATCGAGCATAATTATTACCTTTACGTGTTTGATGATAAGCTAGTGTTCAGAGGTATTCTACTAATATATTGAAAAACCTCGAACACCATAAATTACGTTGTGGAATCAATATTTCTAGGGCTCCAAGTGAGGTCCATCCCTGGGAGCAGTGGCCCCCTCCACCGCGTCGGGAGCCTCGTGCTCACCAACCGGCTCCACTGGGGTCGAGATCGCAGAAATGGACGTTGCGTTGGAATCGCGGCGTTTGCGGCCGTCTCCTGACGATCCCTCCTCGGAGGTGCCGTCCTCCTTGTCAACGTAACCAGGAAGACCAATACCAAGTCTGTTAGCCTCCTTGCGCGTCTGATCGCCATTGAGTTTGGGCATCTGGTGAGCCACAACCCATGGCAGCTTATTCTCTTCATGTGCCTTAGCGAAGATGATATCAATCTCTTCGAGAGATCGACCAGCAGTCTCCGGATACCAGATGAAAACTATAGGAAGCCACGCGCAGTTAATCAGCGCGAAGAACAAGTAGCAGGCCCAGTTCTTGTAGTTGATGAACACCGGGGTAAACATGACGACAGCGAAGTTGAACAGCCAGTTAGCGCATGTTGAAACAGCGGTCGCATGTGTACGGGTCTTGAGAGGGTTGATCTCAGGCGGGTAGATCCAAGGCAAACCAAGAATAGACATTCCGAAGAATGCGATGAACAAAAACAGGCCAACGGCCGCACCTTTCTCATTCTGTCTCGTGTTATCGATCAAGCACCCAAATGTAATAAAGAAGGAAGCAGCTTGGCCGGTGATACCCAACATGAACAACTTACGGCGACCAAGGGCATCGACGAGATAATAGGCAGGGAAAGTGAAAAGCGCGTAAGTGCAGGAGAATGCACCACCAAGAATAAGCGAAAGGACTCGCTGAGCGCGCTCGCTCTTACCAGACTTCGCAAAAATTTCTTCGAACAAAACTGTCGCATAATAGATAGCAGCATTGCATCCTGAAAGCTGCTGCCCGATCTGAGTCGAAGCGCCGATAAGCATGCGTTGAAGATACGCCGTCTTTCCTCGGGTAAACAAATCGGCGAACTTGACTTGTTCACCAGCAGAAGCGGCATCAAACTGCTGTGCAGAAAGGATGTACTCAACGTCTTCGTGATCCTCAGGGAGGTTGTTAACATTTGCAATGATAGTGCGAGCCTCGTCGTGGCGACCCTTCGCCACAAGCCAGCGAGAAGATTCAGGAAGACCAATGGTTGCAATGAACACCACCAAAGCGAATACGATCTGGAGAGCGACCGGGAATCGCCAAGCGATACTGTTGTCGATGAAAGATAGACCAAAGTCGAACCAATAGGCGATCATAGTACCGATGGCAACGACCGAACCCTCCATCTGCACCAGCAGACCACGGCGCTCCGGACGAGCCATCTCAGACTGCCAAACAGGGATAGTAGCCGTATTAAGACCATTGCCAATTCCACTGATGACACGACCAATAACAAATTGTCCGAGACCCCAGTGTATACCGTAAGCTGTCGTAGAGATGACAGCACCGACAATAAGGACAAGGCAGCCAGCAAGAATCGTGGGCTTTCGGCCCATGTAGTCACCAAAGCCGAGGACGAACAGAGCACCGAAGAAGCAGCCGATCTCGTAACAAGCAGTAACGGCACCCTGAATAACAGCCTGGTGGTTCTTGCTTCCTTCAATTAGACCGTGGAACTGATCGGTTGTGAACTGTTTGGAGCTAATGATACTCGACATCATACCTTGATCATAACCAAACAACGAGAAACCAGTCACAGCTGCGGCCGTAATAGCAACTCGTAGAGGACGGCCTCTAAGACCCATGGTGGCCGTGCGCCGCGCATGGGGTCGGCGCTCCTCTGGTATCTTTTCATGAACCGCTTTCGCGTACTTGACCGCGTACCCAGTAACCATAGTATATAATTAGTTGAAGATACGAGTCTTAGCGCAAAATTTTAACGCGACCTGCACAGGGTATTTAAATCGTCAGATATTTGGTGGGGTTCACAATGCATATAAACAATGACGTCAAGCAACTTAGAAAAATTAGGGTAAAGCCAGGCATATGGATCGATCGTGCGCCAAGGTAAGGGTGAGCATGCCGAGGTAGGGCCGTAGGGCTGAGACGTTCGATTGACGGAGTGGAGAGCCGTGTCCCTTATGCCCCTTCACTGCAGCTCACATGTCACTCAAACGTCACAGGTACTCCTCACGGCGATGGAACGCCCTTTAACTGCATGTCTGGAACGGCAGGTTCCGTTGCCCTAACATCACAATAGCTCGGATTCAAAGGGGCTATGTTATGCCCTAGGTTACATAATAAAATACTATATTTGGAGACGAGATGCAACTCCATTTTTGCGAATGTAAATGATCCTAAAGCTTGTGCAAGCAATAAATTCTGATAGCTTACGCATATATACCACAAATGAAAAGCCCTCTATCGGTTTTTAACACCCTCACTTGAACACGAAAACTGCTAGAGGTCAGGTGATCACAACCCTAAAAGAAGCTGTTTATATACCCTTGACCTATAAAACCATTGTGGGGATTTTCACGTAGAAAGATATCACATGATAGATATGTAAAAAACCATGCAGTAATTCACAAGAACATGCATCAGGGAGTGAAATATTACGTCTTATAAACGAGTAAGTGCGGTGGGTTTTTATCTTATCTGAAGTTGTTTAGTCTACCAGCAGGCACTGTATTATCATTAAGAAAGATCGAGGTTTTTTTTTGGAATATACATGCACGTAGCCGAATAACATTCGTTGCTACTGCAGCTCTAACCCATGTCGAGGATTAACTAATAAGAGGATCCCAACCCTAGAATGAGTCTAACCCTATGCTTGTGCTTCAATAGGCTCCTGCTGCATGTCTGGCTCCAGCTTGCAAGGCCCTGAGCTCATTTTGAGCCACACATACACGAATGCATGGATACAAGCAACTCGGTTGCTCTTTGCGCGGAAGTTGATTCCGAAGTTACCTCTACCACTCTTAATAAAAGAATTAAATAAGAAATTTAGAACCTATTTTAGCTGACGATGAAACGGATAAATTACATTGAGTATGCTATGACTGTTTCAGATTCAGTAGATGGATGGCTGTACACACCACGCCCGTTTTGTTGTACCCCTTGAAAATGTGTGGGGAAAAATGTTTAGGGATTGACCGCTGACGGCCCGTGACCGGAACAGTGCGTGTTCGGCTTTAGAAGGGTTTCCATATGAGGAGAGCCGTGGCGCTCGACAGCTTACTAATAAATCCGATATCGTGAACGAGCACGATTACGGCAGAAATTCAAGGTGAGTTGTAGCAACGGGCGGCCTGTAAGAAAAAGGACAGGAATAATTCTGTGTGAACTGAACAGAGGCGTTAAAATAGTAGCGAGTGTTTATTAACGTATGTATTAGAACTTCCGCCGCTTTTTACTAGGCTGATTAGATTTCTCCCACCGTTTTTGTTTTGCAGATCGTTCTTTTTGTATCTCGGCCGAGGATTTTAGCTCTCTATGCGGTTTTGATCGTCCCTTGATAGCAACATTTCTTCCTGCTGCATTTTCGACCCGCGCCTTACGTGCTTGGTAGTCGTCACGCGCTTTATCAGCAACTTTTGGCGCTGTCTGCTTATGGTGTTTAAATCTACGCGAGGGCGGTGCTGAGCCGCCGCCACCACCACCACTGGAATCCCGGTCAGTGATCTTATGAGCTTGCTTCCAAGACTCAAATCTTCCGCTTTTCAGTGACGCAGGGATCAATTGCCCATTTTCTCCACGTATGTATTTGTTCTTATCGTCTTGGTGTTTGACAAACTTACCGCGCTTTTTATCCCACCTTGTGATCTGCTTCGAAGCGAAGTCTATGCCCTCGTCGTTAAGTTGGAAGGACGCTTTACTGGCATCGTTGAACGAGTACCCGCGCTCCTGCAGAGCTTCTGTTGGTTCGTAATGACTCATGTAGAACTCAGAGTCGCGGAAATGATTGTTTTGCGGCTCTGTATCTTCAACCTCGTCCATTTCTGACTTTCGCTTCTCCTGTTTTTTGCGTAGTCGCTCTTGAATGGGGGCAATTTGTTGTCTTCTTCGAGCCATCATTTGAGCGGCTTCACTGTAGCCAGTCTTCTTGAATTCGAAAACAGTATCTTTGATCCTCTTGGATGAAAGACGAGCCAGAAGAGCTTCTTTAGCCTCTTCGTTGGCATACTCAGGGCTAGCTTCAACAATAAGGGCATGTAAAGTGTCCCACTTTCCAGAAACAATCAGATCTTCCTTTGCACGATGAACAGCAGATTTACTTGCTGGTTCGCGGGACTTCAGATACATGCGCTCTCCGCGGTCTGCTACATCCCGCAACGCGGAGATGTCATTATAATCGCGCGATAATAATGTACCCATTCGTTCAGTGCAAATCTCAAGACCACTTCTTGGTAGCGACCCCAGCACCAAGGATTGTGTGTAGTTACCACTGTTAGTGAATCCGATTTTTCGACCCAAAAATAACTCGAGGTCTACCAAATACGGAACGTCATGCTCCCTCACTAGACTGTAGGCCCAACCGGAGTGTCCGGCACGGGCAGTGCGCCCTACTCGATGCACAAACACTCTTCCTGACGTAGGCAGATTGTAGTTGACGACGTTTGCCAATAGTGGGATATCGACTCCGCGTGCAGCTACATCCGTAACAACCATAACACTTGTTTTGCCAGCCCTGAAAAGGTAAAGCTGCTCACGGCGTGCTGCTTGGTCAAGAGAGCCATATATGTACGAGACTGAATAGCCTTCTTGTTTCAGCAAAGTTTGGATGTACTCAACATGATGTTTTGTGGGAACGAAGACAATGGTAGCCTGTGGAGAGGGCATATCGGATCCCATAGCCTCTTTTTCTCGCCTCTGCTTACTGGCATTTTTGGAACCATCGTACTCTTCTCGCTTTTTTAGGTACTCTTTTTGTTCATCAGTCATAGGAGGAAGCTTAATGATCGACTGTAGCACATACAGTAGTGCGGCATCCCTCTCGCTATCTTTAACGCTGAAAAATGCCATTTGAAGCTGCTCAGATATTTTTTGTTCTGCATCCAAACGGACTAACAGTGGGTTTCGAAGTCCAGCCTTCGCAAATTCGACCAGTGTGGCAGGGAGCGTCGCCGAGAACAAAAGTGTTTGACGCTGTTCAGGGAGTGAGCCCAAGATCTCGGTTAACTGATCGCTAAATCCCATTTCAAACAACCTGTCTGCTTCGTCAAAGACCACGTATTCGCAAGAATTAAGCGAGAGTCCCATCTCTACCTTCAAATGCAGAAAACGACCAGGAGTCGCTACAACGATGTCAGGGTTGTCTATCATCATTCCAAACTGGTCCTCCATGGAGTCACCTCCCACAAGCAAAACTGACTTAAGATCAGTTTTGCGGCTAAAGTCTCGAACTGTGCGTAAAGTTTGAAGAGCCAACTCACGATTAGGAGAGAGGATGAGCGCCCGCACGCCGGAGCGCCTCGTTCCCTGATTTAGTTTTTCGATCATGGGTACAACAAAAGCAGCTGTCTTGCCCGAACCAGTTCGGGCCATACCCACAACATCCTTCCCGTCTAATATAGGTGGCATTGACTTCCGTTGGATCGGAGTTGGAGTTTTAAAACCTTTTTTCTGGATGTTGGTCAGTATGAGCTTCGAAAGGGCCATCCCAGCGAATGTCGAGCCATTGCGTTTGATGTCCTTGGCATTCAGGATCTGCTTAGAGGCATCATCTTCGCTCTCCAAATCGCTGTCAAGGGATGGAAATGCCTCTTGACCAGTCTCGCCTTCGCGAGACGTTTGTTTCCCATTCACAGAGCTCTCGTCATCATCTGAATAGACAATTTCATTATCAAGCTCAGATTCCTCATTCTCAGATGAGCTTTCATCAACTAAGAGCTTTGAAATGTCCTGAGGTTCAGAAGTCTTCATGAACGGACAGTAAGGTATGGACCAGTTTTCGCTAACTTAAATTATTTTTTTTCCCTTACACACACACACACCTCCACCGCCCACAATAATACACCCACCTATCTCTCCCAATTAAAGGTAGACTGTAGCAGGGCGAAAAGAAGCCACAAAGCTCGTGGGTTAGGCAAATACGTCATACCGCCTAGACACGCGTATACTTGGGTCTATCTTTCCCGCACCACGTCAGACAGCTCAGTGCGTGTTCTGCTGTTCGGAGAAGAAGGCCACTCTATCTCTTAGCCCCAGCTCAACAAACAGAAAAAAAATACGCCATGACGACCTTAGTCGATGCTCAGTTCCTCATAACGACTGAGAGCATGACGGTCACGTCGGCTATGAGGAAAAACTCCCGATGGGTTAATGCTGGCATAGCTGCAATCCTCGGAGCACCATCAGAGTCCACTGTAGCCAACTCTTGGACAATGGAGAACTCAGTGGAACGAGACACCAGATTAAGTAAAGATGTTGGAGCTGAGCCCTCTGAGGAGACGAGTGAGAAAAAAACTGGACCCAGGAGCAACGAGCTTCAGCCTGAAATCCTGGCCCCAGAAACTGAGCTGATCATGAGCTTCGCCAAGATTCGGCCTGAAATTTTGGGCAATCCAAATGGTACGTATAGCACCCTGGCCATCACAAAACCGTTTCTGGAAGTCATCAAGTCTCCATTGGTCTCTGGACACATCACGTCGCTTGCTCTGACATCTATAGAAAGATTTCTTATTCTCGGAGTCTTAAAGCCCGACTCTAAGGACATCAAGCAGTGCCTAAATGACGTGGTTCACGTCCTAACACATTGTAGATTCGAGGCTACTGACCGTCAAGAGGATGATGCAGTTCTTCTTCAACTTATGGCACTTTTAGATAAGATTGTTGCGGGAAGCTGCGGGACTCTCTTGACCGAAAAGGCTATTGGTGAAATTGCTGAGACTTGCATGAGCATGGCTAAGCAAATGAAGCGCCGAGACACACTCAGACGCAGTGTTATAGCCACGTTGATGAGTCTTGTCCGGACTGTCTTCTCCGCTGGTAGCAAGGATGGCGTCAACGAGGAGGATCTCAAAGAGCTTAGACTCTCTGCTAAGATGATTTTGACAACTCTTGTCCAAACACTGGACCCTTCCCTTCTCCAGCACACGAACAGTGTGCGCATAACTGTTTTAAGCGTGTTGAAGCTTTGCTTCGAAATGGGTGGGGATATGATTGCTGAATCTTCCGAATTCCACGAAATTATGCTGCAGCTTTGGAAATCATTGGCCCAGATTATCAGAGTTACATCAAGCCCGAAGCTTGTAAAGGAAGCACTGCAATTAGTGCTGACAATGATGAACGTGATTCCGAAGCAATACAAAGTTGAATTCGAGTTCATATTGGTATACCTCCTCACATCTCTCACACCCCTCTCTGACCTACCGCGCGACGAGTCTACCGACGATATGTTCTATGCTGGGGTGCCAAACAGAGCTAAATGCGTCAAGTCGGCACCGATTGAGCCTGGCTCGAACATTTTGTCTATCCCGACAGCGTCATTGCAAAAGACACCTGAAATCAGGGAAGTTATGATCGAGGCGCTTGCAACAATGGCAGTCTCCTCGTCGTCGTTTTTTTCCGACCTGTTTATAACATATGATTGTGACAGAGCCTCACCGGACCTTTGCGAGGACCTCGTGGGATTCCTTTGCCGGAACGCCTACCCCGACTCGGCGACGTGGTCTACTAGCAGTGTGCCGCCCCTGTGTTTGGAAGCTGTTCTTTCCGGCCTCAGCGCGTGGGCGGACTTTTCGAGCTCAGAGCCCCTTAATGACGAGCTGAAACAAAGGATTAAAGAAAAGGGAGGTAAGGCCGTTGAATCATACGTTGCGGAAAAGTTCAACCAGTCTCCTTCCAAAGGAATCGCTGAGATGGTAAAGAGTGGACTCATTGGCAATGAAAACCCCCGCGAGATTGCCCAGTTCCTCCATTCTTGCAAGCTAATTAATAAAGCCGTGCTCGGGAAGTTCTTCTCGAAGTCAGAAAACAAAGAGGTTCTCGAGTTTTACGTGAAGAATTTCGATTTCACCGGAATGAGAATCGATGAAGCTTTGAGGACACTTTTGTGTAGCCTACGACTTCCTGGTGAATCTGCTCAAATCGAGAACGTGCTCCAAAAATTCGCGGACCATTACGTTGAGTCTGGAGAGAAAGTTGAAAAGAATAGTGATTCAGCCTTCATTCTTGCTTATGCCGTGATGATGTTAAACACTGATCACTATAGCCCGACTCTCAAGCGCCGAATGGACTTTGAGTCATTTAAGAGAAATGTCCAGGGTGTAGATAAGGATATACCGGACGATTATGTGCAGGCGATTTTCGATGGGATCACCACTAGGGAAATCATCATGCCCGAGGAACATGACACAGACGAGACATTCGAGCACAGCTGGCGAGAGAGTGTGTTGAGACAACAATCCGCAGAGCCGTACTTTTCTAAGGTGAGCCAAAGTGAGGTCGTGAAGGCTGTCTTCGAAACAAATTGGAGACCTGTCGTGTCTACACTTTCATTCGTGTTTGCAACTGCGACAGACGATCTGGTCTTCCGCCGCGTTATAACAGGCTTTCACCAACTTGCTCAGCTAGCGGCAAGGTTCCAGTCAGACCAAGCGCTCACTCATATTATTGCTTGCCTCAGCCAAATTTCGGCACTTTCAAGCGGAGACCTGGCGTTCCCGAACTCCAATATCGAGATCAGAATCGAGGACCATGTGAGCGTGATTGTCTCTGACCTGAGTACCCAGTTTGGTGGTGATCTCAAAGCGCAAATGGCTTCAATCACTTTGTTCCGCATCCTAAACGTTGCTGCAAAGGAAGTTAGTCGAACCGCTTGCGGGCTTGTAGCGAAGGCACTTACGAATCTCCACATATATGGTTTGGGTACGCCTTCGTCGGTAGTGGACATCAAGCCACCGCCGCCGTTCCACACATTTGAACGACCAAAAGCCGGGAAACCTGTTGGTATCTTCTCGGCACTGAGCAACTATCTTACGAGCTCACCAGACACCCCCCCCGAACCGAGTGATGAAAACGTCGACGCAGCTCTAGGTGCTGCGGAGTGCATCAAGGCGTGTAAGATTGACGAGACGATTCTTAGTCTCATAAGTAACTCCGCTGCCAGCTTTGCCAAGGGTGCTATCGATGTGCTACCCAAAACTGAAAAGCATGCAAATGACGACAAAAGCATTGAGAAAACTGGCGCGGAATTGCAACCGGACGGTAGCGAGGGGGTGCTGCGGAGAAATTACGCGCCTGCGAAAGACTTCTTATTGAGATTAGCTGGACGTGCTGCTCTAGATTTGCCAGATCTTCGTGAGGAGATAAGTAAGCGTGCATCAAAAGATGGTTTTGTAGCCACAGCACTCTCGATAGCTACAGAAAACACTTTGCCCGCTATCTTGAACGGGCTCACAGAAGTAGATGGCGAAACAACCGACGCAGTTTTGAAACTGAGTCCGTCATCCGAGGTGTGGCGCTTGATAGGCCTGGTGCAGGAGCCAAGCCTCGCAACGATCGAGTACATTGCCGAGCATGCGAGTTCTGTGGATGAAGAGTCTATTCTCAGCATCACCACGCATTTAAAGCGAGCTCCGAGAGATGGAGGCATCGCCAAAGAAACCATACGGGCATGCGAAGCCCTGGCAGCTCACTTCCGGAATAAGACACACTACAGTGACCTTCTCGGAGTTCTGGGATCCCTTTCTGGATCTAGTAACGGGGAAATTAGAGAAGCAGCTCTGTCCAGTCTCCAGGGAGAGCTACTCCAGGAAGACCAAAAACTGTCGTGGGCCCAAGTTGCAGAATCTGTACTCATTCCCGACGTCTTGGAGGTTCTGCTAAAGCCTGAGGTATGGAAACGCGATCCGTCAGGTATGGATCTGACGCGCCAGCAAGCAGCGGCCATGTTAGGCAAGGTATTCTTACACTTGACGGTATCACTCGACAAGCAAGAAACCGAGACTGATGTTGACGCGTGGATTGCGACTTTGAGAATCTTGGACAGACTGCTCAGCAGCCGTAAGCAACCAGCCCTTCAAGAATCTATTGTTGAAATGCTGAAGAATGTGATTTTGGTCACGAAGCTTGCATCTAGGGGCACTCCCCAATTTTGGGAACGTACACAGACGGAACTCAAGGGATTCTTGCCTCAAGTAGCGGAGTTGGCTACAAATGAGCCAGTGGAGCCAGTTACTCAGTCTAGTACAAATGGTGGCAAGCCAGAGGCGCGCGAAGCTTCCGCGGAAGAGACTGAGAGCAGCGTGGGCGCTAGAACGACCGAAGGGAAAGAGCACCACCAGCACGCCAAAGGCACCGACGCACAGCAATCAGAAGCTGAGGGCAGCAAAGAGGCCTAAGCCAAGTACTCTTTAGATATATCGTTACCCTATCTCCCCCCCTCTTCCTCACAGCACCGACAGGCACACTATCCTATATATGAAAAACACACGTAGATGATGAAAATATATGTATGAATGTATATATGTACTTACGAATGCGCATTGTACGCTTGTCTATATTCTATAAATTGTATGTAAAGCAAATGTGCCTAGAAGCCGCGGTTCATCCTCTAAGAACAACAGGCTTAATCAGTATGCAGCTGGTTCTGTCCTTTCATACGTCCGGAGAGAATCTGATTCTGAAAATTTCGAATAGAAGCAGGCCTATGCTAGTTCCTGGCATAGAAACTGCCGTATACCTGAGACAGCCCGAGTACAACCAACGTGCAATCGAGCCTCCAGATTCAGTACGGGCCAAGGCTTTCACTTGCTGAAATGTTTTGTAGTATGCTTGCGTGTATAGTCGCCAGCCCTGGTCGACTAGATTAACGAGACCCTTTCGAGTGGTGTGGCTTGCGTCAATGACTTGTAGTCTCATGGTCAGCACTTTTTGGATTTTTGACAAAGGGTAATTAATGAGCTGAATTGTGCAAGCAGCCGTGCTGCCTGCGAGAAGAACAAAAGAAGGGTAAAGCACTCGCGACTTGGGCCTGCCCTCTGGATAGAAAAAGCCAGGGCTCTGCCACCAGTCTCGATACGCCCGGAAAACAGGTCCCTTTATCAATTCGTATACACCGAAGAACATGCCGAAGCTGAAGCTCTCCTTCACGACATTCAGGGCTATACCGCCATAGGCTGCTCTCGGGCCGATTTTCCAAAGCGTATCTCTGCTGTATTTCCACAAGCTAACATCTCGGTCCTTCAGAATGTCGCTATCAAACCTTAATGCGAGATTGTCGAGGGGCGTGGCAGCAGCCGCCTGTATAGCTCCAGCGATTGCACCAGCCGAAACAGTTTGCGCGAAAGTTGGAAACTGGTTGCCTTTGGCAAACTGCATTATAGACAAAGAAGAGAGGTACGATGTGTAAAGGATAGCGCCAACTGCCGAGTTTGCAATCATGGGTGGAAGGAGCCGATCAGGCACGAACCTCAATCCATGAGCGCGGATGGCTCGCCACAAGAGACCCAGGGTCGAATTCGACCACGAGTTCGATAGATCCTTCTGGGCCCCAATGCTGTGTCGCAACATCATCGAGTAGTCTACGCGTGCGGGCTTAAAAAGCTTCACAGGAGCCCGCACGTAGAAGCTGAAGAATTGGGCAGCCAAAGCACGCCCTCCTCCAGAAAGAACACCAACCAGCGATTCCCTCTGAGTGGGGCCTCTAACGGCCTTCGGCGGGGCCGACATGGCAGGTTTGCCGTCCAATTCGTTTAGCTCAGCCTCGCTGATCGTGGAATAGTGGATAGCGGCGATACACTACACGCTAAATGCCTTTCAGCGCGGAAGATCCATAGGGTTAGGCAGAGCGCTGTGTAATAAAAAGAAGTCGCGCTGGGAGTAGGCAGAGAAGGCCAGCTAGGTAGGGTGCCAAGCAGAAGCCGAGCGTTATAGAATGTGATTCTATGAGCCCTGTTCAGCAATAGAAGGCGAGCAATGCACCCCAATCCTATGACTCATGAATCCAGAAAGACTACATAAAATATACGTCAGTCACAATGCTTCGAGGACTTCACCTTCCAGCACTCTCGATGAACGCTCTCTGCTCTATGACAGTGACCGTTCCCTGCCCGCCCTTATTCCCAGTTCTGATTAATGATACAGGCACTTGATACCGCTACGAATATGCGAGGTTTTTCAGTGGGAAAGAAAGCCACTGCTCCAAATCCCGAAAACGCTGTTGTAACTGCACACAAAACATACACAGGGCATAATCTATCATGGACCAGCTTAACCCCAGAGAACAGCAGGAGTTCGCTCAAATTGTCGAGCGCAAGCAGATGAAGGACTTCATGCGTTTGTACTCGTCGCTGGTCGAGCGCTGCTTCGCGGATTGCGTCAACGACTTCACCTCGCAGAACTTGACGTCGAAGGAGGAGAACTGCACCTTGAAGTGCAGCGAGAAATTCTTGAAGCACAGCGAGCGCGTTGGTCAGAGATTCCAGGAGCTTAATGCCAAGCTCATGCAGAACGGCGGCAAGCTCTAAATTTGTATATATTTGATAAAGGCTCGCAGCGTGCTTGCCACATCTAGAGAGATAACAAAAGACATTTTCTAAACTCTTCATGCCAAACACGCAGTATAAACGTCGTTGATGGCAAGGATTGCGAACCAGTTTGCGTTGTTCCAGCAGGCGACGTGCAGGCGCCCGCACGATCGGGCTGTCTGAATTGTGAAAAGCGTGCCTCTTGCCCTTGTCGTTCGCATCTGGACGTTGAAGTGGGTAACTGTTTCAATTCAATGCCCATTCAGTGACAATCCAGTGCCGATGGAGGCTCGCCAGCGTGGGAATAGTTCTACACACCCGCAAGCTGGCTTGGCATTCCTCTTGGCGTTTAATTACATAGTAGTCCTGGAAATATACAACATGTTAAAACAATAGAATGAGCTCGTCTCAACAACATACAAGGCTGATCAGGCTTCATCTCGCAATGGTCGGGCCTCCGCCACCCTCATACAAAGGCTTGTTGCTCTGGCTCTCTCTTAGCGTGCAGGGAACCACTGCTACCCTACCCCTCGTCTCCCCTAGCATCCGGACGGTGGCCTGCCTGGTCAAGCTTGTGGACACTTAGACACGCACACATTCACACCTATACACACATACACACACAATACATTGCTAAGCGGTACCTATAGCCAACGGTTTTTATTGTGCTACATGTCGAACAAAATGGATGTAGACTCTCCTGCTCCGAGTAAAATCGATGAATCGCTTTACTCGCGCCAGCTTTATGTGCTGGGGAAGGAAGCAATGGAGAAGATGGCGCATTCAAACGTGCTGATCGCCGGGTTGGGTGGCGTTGGCGTAGAAATTGCGAAGAACGTCGCTCTGGCTGGTGTAAAGAGCATCACCCTTTGGGACCCGAAGCCGACCGCTCTCGAGGACCTGGCGTCACAGTACTATCTTCGCGAAGATGATATCGGCAAGCCTAGAGCTGAGGCTTCGATGCCGAAACTGGCTGAGCTCAATCAGTACACTCCTGTGACTGCCGCGTCGAGCTCACAGAGCCTGGGGTCGCTAATTAAGGACTTCCAAGTTGTGGTTGTCACCGACGTCGACTCTCTCGAAGCCCCCCACGGTGCAATTGAGGCACTCGTGGAGCTGAACAATCTGGCCCGCAAGTCTAACACGCACTTTATGTGGGTGCAGACTTTCGGACTTGCCGGTACTATATTCAATGATTTCGGGCCCGGATTCAAGGTGATCGACACAAATGGAGAGGAGCCAGTAACCGGCGTTGTCGCTCAGATCGAGGACAACGGGGAAGTCATCGCTCCTGCGAGTGCACGCCACATGCTAGAGGATGGAATGGCCATCCAGTTAGATAAAGTGCAGCCCGCGTCCCTCAATGGACAGTACCGTGTCAAGGTGAACGGACCGCTCTCGTTTGAGTTGGGAGAGCGGTTGGACGGGAAGCCTCGCAGCTCGGAGCACTTTGTGCGCGGCGGCGAGTGGAAGCAGATCAAGGAGCCTGCCACGCTGGAATTCAAGACATTTGGTGAGTCAGTTGGCTCGCCAGAGTTTTTCATCACCGATTTCGCCAAGATGGAGCGCCCAGCGCAGCTTCACCTAGGATTCCTGGCTCTGTTGGCCTTCAAGCTGAAGCACGGCGGCGAGCTTCCGAAGCCGTGGAACGAGGCCGATGCGAACGAAGTTGTGCAGTTGGCCCTGAACGTATCCTCGCAGTTCCCCGACCTGGTGGAGAAGCCCGATACGGAAGTGATCAAGACCTTGGCCAAGCAGTCCCGTGGTCAGCTGGGACCGACAAACACGGTGATTGGAGGAACTGCTGCTCAGGAGGTGCTCAAGGCGGTCAGCGGCAAATTCATGCCGGCCAAACAAGCCTTATATTTCGACGCTTTTGAGGCGCTCCCCACTGGCGGTCTTACTGAGGCTCAGGCTGCACCAAAGTCGACGAGATACGATCCATACTTTGCGGTTTGGGGTCATGAGCTCATGGAAAAGATCTTCAATTTAAAAGTGTTCCTTGTAGGTGCTGGTGCAATCGGCTGCGAGGTGCTGAAAAGTTGGGCTTTGTTAGGTCTTGGCACTGGAAAGAATGGTCATATCACTGTCACCGACAACGACTCCATTGAAAGATCGAATCTCAACCGCCAATTCTTGTTCCGTCCTAAGGATGTCGGCCGCCCCAAGTCCGAAACTGCCGCCGCTGCTGTTGCCGCTATGAACCCGGACTATAAGCCCTCGAATTTCACCACGCTCACCGAGAAGGTAGGACCTGACACTCAGGGAATCTTCAATGAGAAGTTTTGGGAAGCACTTGACCTTGTGACCAATGCTCTAGACAATGTTGAGGCCCGTACGTATGTTGATCGCCGTTGCGTGTTTTTCTCCAAGCCCCTCGTTGAGTCTGGTACTCTTGGCACGAAGGGCAATGTGCAGATAGTTGTTCCTTACATGACAGAGAGCTACTCAAGTTCCTCGGACCCCCCTGAACAGGGCATTCCTCTCTGCACACTACGCAGTTTCCCGTCGAAGATCGACCACACCATTGCCTGGGCTAAATCTCAGTTCCAGACCCTGTTTGGTGATGCCCCATCGTCGGTGAATGCGTACTTGACCCAACCCAACTACGTGGAGTCTACTTTGAAGCACACGGCGAATCAGAAGGGTGCTCTCGAACAGATCTCGTCTTATCTTGTTGAGGACCGACCTCGAACATTCGAGCAGTGTGTCGACTGGGCCGCCGAGCAATTTGAATCATTCTACAATCACGACATCCGCCAGTTGCTGTACAATTTCCCACCCGATGCCACGACGTCTAGCGGCGCGCTTTTCTGGGAACCGCCAAAGCGTTGCCCTTCTGCTGCAGAGCTCGATATCAGCAACCCTGACATCCTCGAGTTTATCATTTCTGCTGCCAATCTTCGTGCCTTCAACTACGGCTTGAAGGGAAATACTGATCGCGAATTCTTCAAGTCCTATTTGTCTAAATACCAACCGCAGCCGTGGGAGCCTTCTTCAAAGATAAAGATCAAGGCAAGTGACGAAGAACCCGATGAGACGGTAGAAGATGAGAATGACGAGATCGCCAAACTTGCTGAGAAGTTGCCAGCTCCGTCGACCCTTGCAGGGTTCCGACTCGCACCGGTTGAGTTTGAGAAGGATGACGACACTAACTTCCACATTGATTTTATCAATGCCGCATCCAACTTGCGCGCTGAGAACTACGGCATAGCCCCGGTTGACCGTTCCCGTACAAAGTTCATTGCCGGGAAGATCATCCCTGCCATTGCCACTACTACAGCATTGGTGACGGGCTTGTCTACCCTCGAGGCAATCAAGGTCATCGAGGACAAGAAAATAGAAGATTTCAAGAATGGGTTTGTTAGCTTGGCGCTTCCCTTCTTTGGATTTTCCGAGCCGATGCCGAGCGTGAAAATCACTTATAATGGTGACAAGGTGATTGACAAGACGTGGGGCCGTTTTAATTTCCCGGATATTACGCTGGAGGGCCTTATCCAGAAGTTCGAGAAAGATTACGGACTAGATGTCTCTATGATAAGCTGCGGAAGCTTGCTTTTGTACGCATCTTTTTACCCCGCTAAGAAGCTTGAGGAGCGACTTCCGCTACCTATCTCAAAGGTTGTGGAATTAGTCTCACAGAAGCCTCTCCCGGAAGGCGAGGAGACTCTTCAGCTTGAAATCTGTGCTGACGATCAGGATGGAGAGGACGTTGAAGATCTTCCTTTTGTAGTTATTCAATTGTGATTTGATGCCGTCAGCTCTATGTATGAAATTGTATGGATTTTGTTAAAATCGTAGAAAGTGAGTACCTCCTCTTTTAGTAACGTGCTATCTTGTCCAAGGATACGATTCTGTCGGCGACTCCCGCTACATCCATTTGATGTGTGATTATTAGTATGATCATGGACCTCTTGTCCCTGAGACGCTTGATCATCTGCATTATTGTGCCCTTGTTCTCTATATCTAGTGCTGAAGTACATTCGTCCAAAATCAAGACTCGAGGTTGTCGAATGAGAACTCGCGCGATGCCCAGGAGCTGCATCTGACCACCACTCAGATGCCCAGATTTTATTCGCGTGTCATATCCATTTTCCAGCCTGGTGATGAAGTTATGAGCACCGCACAGTTTGCAAATCTCAATCATGGCAGATGTATCCCCTCCTTCAGCTCTGCCTAAGCCGTATAGCAATGTTTCCTCAATAGTACCATCGAAAAAGTCTAGCGGTGCTTGACCTACAAGGCCAACATTAGATCTGGTGTCGAACAAACTCAACGTCTCTAAGTCACATGTACCGTCAATAACAATTTCTCCCGTAGTTGGCACGTCTAGTCTTTCTAACATGCGAGCTATGCTGGATTTTCCAATTCCTGAGGGCCCAACTATCGCAACAGTTTCGCCTTCTCGAAAAGTTTCCGTGAATCCCGATAGAATTGTCGTACCGTTGGGATATTTTTTCTCGACTCGTTGGAACGAGACCGTTTTCCAAAGGAGCTGAGTTTCAGCTCGTATTCTGTCACTCAATGGTAGGCTAGACCTATAGATATCTGGTGCAGGCCTAGTAGCATCATCACCACCTCTGAGGGCTGTCTGCAGCCTTTCCAGGGCTTCAAAGCCGGACCCGATGTTTCCGATTGTTGAAGTGAGTTGATCAATGGTTACAATTGTGAACATGAGAAGAGAGAATACAGTCATTGTTTGCTGGACGGAGTAATCACCGACCCCAATAAGATGCATTCCATACCATAGAACGAGGGCTTCTAATGCATAGGGGAAACACTTGAGTATGCCGTATCCAAGACCTATTTGCAAGCTCATAGGCATTGCTATACTATGAAGCTCTCCCTCGGTTTTCAAGTAGATGGTTTTGAAATAGTCTTCCAGGTGCTGTACCTTCAAGGTTCGAAACCCCCTCTCCGACGTCAATTCCATGATTAGTCGAACAACCCGAGACCTTTTTGATTCTCGAAGTCTTGTCCACCTGGTCACAAGAGTCTTGTATACTTGGTTTATTCCCACAAACGCTGGCAATAGTGATAAACCTACAAGTGTGAGCTTCCACCCAAAGGCAAATGAGCATATAAAACCGACTAGACCAATCACTAAAATGCTCAAAATTCCAGGCAGGTACTTGCTCAGTATGTCGGCACATTTTTCCGTATCACTCAGTAAGAGCTTGGTATAATAGGAAGCTCGCTCACTTCCGAGATTATAGTTTGACGAGTTCAACAAAAGGCCGTACAGCTTTTGACGAACATATAACAGCCACCTCTCGGATGTTATGGTCAAAGTGAACTTGGCCAGGGTGAGACTGCCATCTACGAATGCCAGCATAAGAACAAGCATAGCCCACATCGTGGTATGCTTTTCGTTGGGGTTTACAATCGCTGCGATGAGTTTCGAGAATACAAAACTGAAGACAGGGTTAACGGCTGCGTGAAGACAGTTTATGAACAACCCAAGCACTAGAAACCTTTTGTCTGGCACAGACCGCAGCAGAGCTATGCTAGCTGTTCCTTCATGAAGCTCTTTTCGAGCGCTGACCTGGGTATTGAGCTCCAAATTCTCAATACTGGTTTTCTCGTCATTGTTGAACGGCATAGCTAGTGTGTCATGGATTTTGGGGGCCATATCAGATACAAAATCGATCTCCTGGGATCGCGTCAAAGTCTCAAAGTCATGAACTTCAGAAATATCTGAAAATCGTGTAGCTTGCCCATTCTTGACACTGTAAACCACATGCCCTCTAGGTAAGATCGACAAATCATGTGTTATTATAATGGTTGTCTTGCCTCGTCGATAAGACAATATCTGCGACATGACAGCTGTTTGCAGATCGTTATCGAGAGCGCTGGTGACCTCATCGTAAACCATAATTGGCGCATCACGAAGCCTTGCTCTAGCAAGCGAAATCCGCTGCTGCTGGCCGCCGCTCAGCTTGCCAACTTCCCTGGATTCAATATTGTCACGCATTTCCCAGACAAAACTTGCGCACGAGTCGTCAATAGCTTTCTTGATATCCTCGTCCGCAACTTTGGAGGGGCTTCGAGCGCCCAATGCGATGTTTTGCTTTATGGATATGTCAAACAAGCTTGGAGATTGCTCACAAACGTAGACGTTATCTTCGATCCACTTTTTGCTAAGGAACTGCACATCATTTCCGTCGATTGTGACTGAGCCGGCTTGCCACGGATATTCCTTGGAAAGTAAAGAGGCCAGGGTCGACTTTCCAGACCCCGAAGGCCCGACGACAAATGTGGTCTCTCCAGCGGCAAACTCCATGCTAATCCCTGCTAAAATAACTTCATGTCGAGTAGGATAGGAAAACACAACCTCTTCGAACTCAATTTTACCGAAAGATGAGTATGTGTTCGGCGAGTGCGCGACAAACTGTTTGCGCTGTGTATCGGACGAGAAAGAAGCCACCTCAACGCTCGACCAAGATTGCGAGGAGGAAGACGTTCGATAACCATCAGGGGTTGAGTCTTCTGGGGAATAAAAAGGATCGAGGTCATTTGGTACATTCACCCTCCAGCCTAGTGCTTGCAAGGTCTCTTGCATATGGCTCGTTAGGTCCGGTTGGATCCCGATAGAATCTAAAAGCTCTTTGTCCTCATCTATATCGAAGATCTGAGCCAGCCTATGGGCCGAAGCCCTTGCTTTATTCCATTCTATCAAGTGATTCATGAAGGCTTGTAAAAGTGCTGAAGCATTCAAGCAGCACCAGAATACCGTGATCACATTGCCAGCGGAAAGACCATGGTCCCTCACCATGAAGGAACCAAAATAAAAGCCCTGCATGAAAATCATCAAAACAGCCACGCGACTGAGAGCTTGTTGAGAGCTTGATAAGAGAAAGTAGTGAAGGTTCTTTCCTAAGAGGCCTTGAAGGGTACGACGCACATAACTCTCTTCGAAAGCTTCTTTCTGCAACACCTTTACGGTGATTAGCGAGTTCAAAACCCACGAGACTCGCGAGCTCATAGAGTCAAGGATTGATTTACTCGCAAGAATGGCGTTGACGATTGGAGTTGAGAATACGCTACCGATCAAAACCAATACTGGAATGCCAGCCAAACACACTAAGGTAACTGCCCAAGAGAAATATAGTGCGACTCCAATTTCTATGATGCAGCCTGCCCCCATGGCGAGCATTTCGTAAGAAGCGATCCCAGAAGCGATCTCGATATCCTGAATGTCCTTGAAATGCATTGCGGACTCGCCCTCCAAGTTTCCTTGGCCATCAAGCCATGAAGTTTGCCGCTGCACTAAGACCTTGAACAACATCGAGCGCGCCCTATGACCCAGTCTGTAGCCGAAACTGGACCAGACAAAATAGCCTAGCCAGTTGAGCAGGGCTGTGTAAATGGTAATGCCGAGCAAACAATATGCGTAGACCTGACCATTGTGGAGGAACGCTTCAGAAGTACGCTGACCCTTGATCAACTTCTCGATGTTTCCCCACATTTTTCCAATAATAATTGTGGCTGCTGGGTCGCCAATACTCTCCATTAATGCAACTGCGACTCCAAGCACAATGTGCCATCGATCCAATTTAGTCGCAAAATGATAGTAATGATGCATGGCTTTGCTTGGGCTATAAGCAAATCGAATATATGAAAAAGCCAAGAAGCTGTTGCACTTGGCTTAGCTTAAGATAGATCTCCGGAATCTCTTCATTTATTTATACTTGCACAGAAGTAGTAATCGGGCTGCCTCAGTGATCGCCAAACTTCTATCCTGTCTCATCCACCAAAGTCATGCCCGCGCGTCTCTAAACCACTTTAGGCAATGTTCATACAGGGCTAGGATCCTGCTGGAAGCTTGGCGCCTGCATTATGTACGGGGAGCAGGCAGAAGTCCCGTGAGCGTCTGAAAAGGGGGAGGTTTACCACACAGTGCCCACCTGTCCGCGACCATCGAGGAGGTTTGAGGATATTGTCTTTGTATGGTACATGAGCGCTTTTATTTCGAAAACTAAAAATTGATTATGAGAAGGCTTACTTTCAACAACAGCTTGCTTCATTTGGCCAAGAAAATATTACTTTTCAAGAATAAGGTGGCCAGACATCTTAGCTACATGATAAACAGGAAGAGCTCCCGACGATAACGAGAGGCACAGACCGGGCTGATCGTATGCGGGTTTGAAAGCTGCGATTTCAACGATGTAGGTAGCAGGCGTTTCCTGAAACAGCACGTGAGAGACAGTGAAAGCTCCCGCCCTGATAACGGAATAAAGCATGGGGCAAGGGTGTCCGCAACTGGTTAACACGGTCGGGGCCAAGGCGTTGAATACCCCGCCCAGTTCTCTTCTTCATCCCGTTGATCTCTACAACATGCCTAGCCACCTCGACATCGTCAACGACTCCGTGAGGACCAATGGCCGTGACACTCGCGCTGCTCTAACGACGGGCTTCATCAACCCGGAGACCCTCAATCCCCCCCCTCCTCCGACCGAGGCGAAGTACGAGATGTGGACCGAGGAGCACAGCGCAAAGAGTCGTGCTCGTCGTGAGAACCGCGAGAACCGCGAGAAGCCACCCACTGTGGCTGATGTCCCGGACTTCGACGTCGAGACTCATTTCCAGGAGAAGGTGAAGGAGAAGGAAAAGCCCAAGTGGAAGATCTGGTGAACACAGACCATTGGACGGCCTAAACACCGCAGCGTACTAACCATACAACCACCTTATCACTTCGCGTTACACGAGGTAATGTGCTCTCACGCTTGATTCCTGTCTAGCAGCACCCTGAGTCAATCAGACTGGCCGTGAATCGCTCGCAATGGATGGGCAAGGGCGTTGCTCCTCTTCCCCGGCCATGACGCTGTTCCTGGCCAGGTGTGATATTGTTCAGGCTCATTCAGAAGCTGCGAGCTAGATGCGTTCGTGGACCAGGAAGTACTCAATCGAACAGAATTGGTATCTCAGAAGCGAATCTCGTAGCCACTGTCATATTAGTTTCCCCCCTAAATTATCGCCTCATGTTGCTTTAGTTACAATAATGATAATCTGTTTACAACCGCAATAATCTGTTTACAACCGCAAACAAAATTTCTAATACTCAAGTCATATCAAAGTTTCACGGTACGCTTCAACAAATGGACATGATCTTTTTCAAATCCATTTTTGAAGGCCGTAAAAGCACCTAAGTGCATTGCACTGCACTGCTGCAGACGGCAGTGTGGTAACGGTGGTGGTGGTGGTGGTGGAGTTCATAGGCCTATGCGTAAGCAGCGCAGGGAACACATTTTCAGGCATGAGTGGACTCAGCGATCGTAGACGGAATCTGGGGCCTTCTGATCTTGTAAGTTTCGAGTATGAGAGGGCCGATGCCAAAGAGATAAAAAAAGAATCGAGCGAACTGAGGCCTGTTTTCGTCAGCCAGGGAATCGCTGCTCACGCCGCGGGATCATCGTATATGGAGGTTGGAGACATCAAACTCCATGCAACAGTGCACGGCCCCCAACAACTCCGAGGCGAGTTTAATCACCAAGCAGAGATCGAAGTGAACGTTGCTGTTGAGAAATTCGCTGGGCTTGGTCGTAGTGACGACGTTAGCCAAGCGCTTTCAGATTTCATACGTTCCAGCATAACGCCCGCAATCATTTTGAAAGAGTATCCGAAGTCGCGCATAGTTATCAGCGTGGCTATTCTCAGTGGAACCTTTGGTGGGCCCCAGATGGCTGCAGCTGTCAATGTTGTGATCATGGCCCTCGTTAATGCGGGCATAGCCCTCCACGACATGGTCACTGCGGTGGCTGTGAGCAAGACTGAGGACGGTCCCGTATACGTTGATGCGGATTTCGATGATGATACACCCCACATGAGTCAAATAGTTGCTGCTAGTTCAGTGTCTACGGGGAAGCTTGTGAGCATGCTTGTGACGTCTCAGGGCTCGGTTGAAATGTCCGACTTGCGATCACTAATTAGCCGTGCGGGCACGGCTGCAAAACAGCTCAGGGCTCTGTTCGATGCATTTCTCGTTGAAGACTACTCGCGAGTCGCAAAATCTAAGTAGAGAAGTAACTAGAGTAGATTCAATCCGGTAATGACAACGCATCGTAGCGCTTTTTCCACAACAAAAGAAGTGCATCGCGTCGAAATTCGAAAGCCAAAGTGGATGCAATATCTCGCGAATCAAAATCGTTGTGGGAGAAAACAACCCGCTTGGCTACGAAATCTACTTTGTAAGGAGCTTTCCACCGGCGCAGATCTTCAAGCAGATCCAGTCGGCTGTAATTTGTGTGCAATGGAGATTTTCGGACTTCATCGACGATTACGTCCAGCGGAAGTTCGTTGTGCACGAACAAGTAGTTTTGATAGAGCTTGTCTGCAACGTGAACCAAGGCGTCATTCCTCTCTATCGTAGGTAGGTCCACATGCTCGACTATCAGGTCCCAAAATTTGGACACGTCGAGACAAAGAAATGCGTTCACAATTCCAGACACCTCAAAATGCCTAGCAACAGGGTCTGCCGTCTTGAAGTATTCCAAACTTTCACGATCGGAGTGGAGCAGGGCGCACACAACCAGCATGGACCGTACATTTTCGCGAGACAACCATATGAAGGGTTCGCCACGAGCTGCACGCAGCTCCTCAGCAGTTAGATGCAGTAAAACGGAGATACAATCTCCGTACTCTGCCGTATACCAGTACGCAAGCGCCAGGTTAAGTTTCATGTCCGTAGTGACGGCCTCACTATTGGTGAGAAACAGCCTACTAATGGCTGTGATATTATACGGCCAGTTACGCTGGAACACATGAAGGTGAGAGTTCAGAAGAACAGGATTAGTTGAGCTCGCATATGCGCTCATCGCTTCTCCATACATTCCGAACCTCAAATAGGTGTTCCCAAGGTTGACGTAGTCCTTGCACTCTTTGGCCCTTGCTATTTTGGCATTGTATTCGTTCAAAACGGAGACTTCCCACTTTTCGTTTTTCTGCTGGGGATCAGACGGTGAAAGCTTCGAAGCGACGTCATTTCTCCACCTTATGTTCTCGGTGTGGGATTCAATAAGGCTCAGTGCCTCATACACAAATTCTTGACGGCCATTGAAATCTGATTTAGCGATTAATGTTTGAATTCTGCCCAAAACATGGAAAAGAGAGCGCGACTGCTTCACAGCTTCGCTCTCTGCCATGGGCGTAGAGGCCTGCAGCTCAACTTCGGGGTAACGAACACAAGAAGATTACTCAGAAACTGCGGGCGGAGACCAAACGAATACACACTGTGGAGACCTGACAGACTGACAGGCCGCTAACAAAGAAGGAAAGAGCTAGAAGAAGTATCAAGAATCGCTATGAAGTAACTATGGAATTAATCGAAAGTCTTTCTAGTATATGTAAATGTCAAAGCACTGTGTCGTTACAGAAGCACAACGCCGATTCCGCCAGGAGAAGACATCTTCCGAGACTCGTTGATACCTCCTGAAACTGGTGGTGTCTTCCAGTTGAACAGATTATAATTGAGGAATCCGTCTCCTGGTTTGAACTTCAATGCATTCATGAACAAGGGGTTGTCCATGACGGTTAAAGCGTTCAGGACATCGTATCCGTTCTCTTTTACCTTGACTAAGAGAGCTCGGAACAAGGCCTCGAATCTTGGCTTCAACTCATCCTCTGGGGCTGTGCTCGCATAGTAGAACGTATAGGCGATCTGAATTGTGCTGTGCTTAGCGTTCCCGAGAACGCTACTTTCCAGGCCATATGCACTAACAAAGTCCGTGATGGTACCATCCTTCGACTCCACAGCATAGCTCATGACCGGTTGGCTGCCGTCGGAGTCTATGAACCAGTGCTCGACCTCAGCTGTAGAGAAGACCGGGTGCAGATCGAATTTCGAGAGATAGCTATTCAGTAATTGCGTAATCTGCTCGACGTCACCTTGAGTAGCAGCTCGAAACCCTTCCAATTCAACTGTTTTGGGTATGGCCGAGCGTGCAACTTCTTGGGCCTTTGTGCTATCATGCGGCAGACTCGCAAAGCCGACCTCGTATAATTTCGACCAGTTGATCACACGGTGGTAATACCTTGCCGTTGCAATCGGTGTAGGAATCACAGCCCCTGCCGTGAATAGAGCCTGCCAAACATTCGTCAGGTTAACACGGCGTGTGACTTCTTTGATGAGAACGGGCGCCATGCGTTTCGACCTGAGTTTCTTGTGAACGCACAAGAAATTGATCTCGACGGTGTCTAGATTCTTACCGCGAATGACTAGGGTCGACGGAATCCCGCTAATGAACGCAAGAAGCTTTTTTGTGTCCGATGCGCGAATCCCCACTGCAAACTCAGGATGCCAACCAGGCGGCGTAAGCGCCCATTTTAGGAACGGCACCGAGTATTTGAACCGGAACTGCTCCTCATCATCTTCGACATAATTGGCGTATAGAAGCTCGTAGAGCTCTTCCAGCTCGGTTTCCTTCGTGATGTCTACTGTGCACCACTCGAAACCAGTGGGCAGTGCCTGAGGCTCCTTAGCGACCTCGTCTATCGTCTTCGTCTCTAAAGCCGATTGCTCGGTCGTGTTCTTGTCAAACTTTGTGACAGGCTGGGTTTTCCAGAACTTGTACTCCTCGATAGGTTTCGGGGCTGCATCGGGTGCTGGTCTTTGAGCTTCTGCGCGCTGAGCCATCAGCTGGGCCATCAGTTTACGAAGAGCCTCGTTTTTCGCCAGGTCATTAGCCTGACCAGCTCCAGAATCGGACATTTTGTTTATGGAAAAATAGATGCGAGCTTTGACGTGTGTAATAGTGGTATTACAGAGAGCCGTGAGACCAGGGTAGCCGGCGTTGGATGGGAGAACGTGTGTGTGCACGCGTGCTATGGCGGTCGTAGCGCTAATGGCTGTGGCGGTGGTGGTAGTAATGGCCAGGCCCGGCCAGGCTTGTGGAAGACGATGGATGGGTGTAACCTGACCCTGGAAAGAATTAAATAATCTTGGCCAAGCTAGCTGAACATTTTTCTTCTGGTTAGAGAAATAAGACTCTTAGTGGAACGTGCATTGATACTCTAGATGATCTCTGCAACCAGATGGGTGCCGCGTGGGGCTGCTGCCGAGATTCCGCAAAAAGCAGATTTGGATGAGGCGGAAATGACCCGGATTTCTGAGCTTGCTCGCAAAGAACTGCACGATGCCGAGGATGATCTCGCGGCCGTGAAAGCAGAGGAAGTCAATCCTCCTTCCGCCAATGCAGTGAGTGAAGATGAGGATGATGAGCTTAAAGAGTACAACATGTCCGACTATGATAAAGAGATCGAGGAGGAGCGCAATAACACAATTGCCGGTGTCCAGGGCCTGGCGTACTACGGCCCAGAGGAGGAAGATGAGTACCTGACTTTACCGAACAATGAGGATCGTGAAGAGGAGGAGCAAGAACTGCGTGTCTACAAGACGGACAACATGTTGTTGGCTGCGAAAACAGAGGACGAGATCTCGCTGCTAGAAGTCCATGTTTACGACGATAGCGTGAACAATTTGTACGTGCACCATGATGTTATGCTGCCCTCATTCCCTCTGTGCCTTGAATGGATCCCCGTCACTCCAGGTTCAGATTCTCAGCCAGGAAACTTTGCTGCAATTGGCACCTTCGAGCCGGAAATCGAGCTCTGGAATCTCGACTTGGTGGACGCGATGTTCCCCACAGCAATCCTTGGCAAATCAGACCGCCCAGAGGCCCGTCCTCTAGGAACCGGAAAAAAGAAGCGGAAGCTCAAGGTCGCAAATGATGAGTATCACGTCGATGCTGTTCTGAGCTTGTCGTGCAACCCGACTCACGCGAATTTGCTTGCATCGGCCTCTGCTGACACTACGATTAAATTGTGGGACTTACAGTCTACGAATACCCAGAAGGCTGCTCAATCACTCAACGGATATCATACAAACAAGGTCAGTAGCCTGGCTTGGAACCCCAGTGATGCGACCGTGTTGCTTAGCGGTGGCTACGATAGCTATGCACGAGTAGGGGACATGCGCTCGGGAAACATCAAGAAAGACAGCCGTGCATACGCTGTGACTGGCGACGTGGAAAATGTGCAATGGCATCGTGATGGCGTGTATTTCTACGTGGGCACTGATCGTGGTCAGATCTACAAATTCGACGCACGCGAGGCCACGAAGCCTGTATGGCAGCTCCAGGCCCACGACACTGAGGTCACCTCGTTTAGCATTAATAGATTTGTTGACGACCTGCTTGTCACTGCGTCGAGTGATCACCTAGTCAAACTCTGGAACCTCAAGGACGACAAACCGTCTATGGTTCTTTCTCGTGACTTCGATGTTGGCAAGGTGTTCTCAATATCGTTCGGACCCGAATACGAAACGCGTGGGTTACTCTCAGTAGCGGGCTCCGAGGGAAAAATGAAGGTTTGGGATGCTTTCACCAACAAAGCTGTCCGCACCTCTTTCAGCAACCAATCTAATGCCTTCCCACAGGCTAGCGACAACGGTGAACGACTAATCGTTCAAGAAAGTGATTCTGATGAGGATGAGAGCGACAACAATGAGATCGATGCTGACGAGTTTGGCGAGTAATGGCCAGTTTCTTTTATGAATTTAACATATGTGTAGAGTGTTTGTATAAATGCGAGCATAGCCCCGAGATACACGACGCTGAAAAAGGCTCACCTGTATTCTTTTGTTATAGAAATAATCAAAGAATTTGATATGCCACAAGATTTCGTATCCATTATGCGTTTATGAATCAGGCATCGCGTGAATCATTGAGACATTCGAACGGCGTATACAAGCATACACGCACGTGTTGGTGAGCACGAGATCGCGTTGAAAACGGCAATCGATTAGAATAACAGCTACGGTCTATGGATGGCCGAGAGCGGCGGCCAGGGTTCGATGTTTTGGCGGGGGTGTACGTGGTTGTGTATGGTGTGTGGCGTCATTGAGGGCACTGCGTTATCTATATGTGCGGGTCGAGGACCTCTGAGGAGCGTCTCCCGATCCGAGGCTTGGACGTCGTGCCCAATGACATGATGACATAAGCGCACGCACTGTTTCAGGGCGGTGCTCGGGCCTCTTTTCTATGGTAAACTTAGCCAGCGTATCCCGAGATTAGCCACCCAGGGCTGTATTCCCACCACCCCGTGCCCTAGGGACAGGCGGTACTCGCGAGGCGTCGTTGCCCTCGTATAGGGGTAACCAGTTCAAAAAAAACGAATATGAGAAGTAAGTAAAACTAAAGTCAATACTGCAAATGCTGGAGCTCGTGCGGAAGCCGCCAACAAGCACGGTGGGTGGACTCAATTAGGCCTCAATAGCCGACGGCGGAATTCTCGCCCTAGCCCGAATTACAATTGGTGTTCATCCTAGTGGACGATAAGGCTTTCGGCAGCACCGTGGAGTAAGGCGAAAATTTCTCAGATCATATAGCCCTAGCCCCACCTGCATCGTACTATCGGCCGCAATCGGGTTCTGTGACTTAAGAAGAAGTAGTTTCCCCTTTCAACCTCGAACCGGTATCTGATGACTGAAATAGAGGATCAGCCTTATGTACCGTATCAGTATGATGAGGGTGAAAGCAACAAGTCTTGGGCCGGTGCACTGCCGGTGAAGCAGGGGCTTTATGACCCAGAATACGAGAAAGATGCTTGTGGTGTCGGCTTTTCATGCCATATCAAAGGCGAGGTGTCTCACAAGACCGTCAGCGATGCGCGTTTTTTGCTCTGCAATATGACCCACCGTGGTGCGGTAGGTTCTGATGCTCGTGACGGTGATGGTGCTGGTGTTATGACGTCGATTCCGCACAAATTCATGAAAAAGGAGTTCGGTCTACTTGGTGTCGAATTGCCACCGCAGGGGCAGTATGCGGTCGGTAACGTCTTCTTCAGCAAGACACCCGAGGTTGCCGCGAACTCCAAGGCCACGTTCGAGCGTATTGCCAAGAGTCTCGGCATGCATGTTCTTGGATGGCGCGAGGTCCCTCACGACTCCTCCATTCTTGGTCCAGCATCTCTGAGCCGTGAGCCCCTGATCTTGCAGCCAGCAATTGTGTTGGACAGCGCAGAGGGTGCCACGCCTGAGGAGTTTGAGCAGAAGTTTGGCAAGCTGTTTGCTCGTCAGCTTTACGTGCTGCGCAAGCAGGCTACCCACGCCATTGGGTTCCACAATTGGTTCTACATTTGCTCTCTGACGAACTGCAACATTGTGTACAAGGGCCAGTTGGCTCCCATTCAAGTCTACCGTTACTATTACGATCTCATGAGCGTGGACTACGAAGGTCATTTTGCTCTCGTTCATTCGCGTTTCTCGACCAACACATTCCCTAGCTGGGATCGTGCACAGCCACTGCGTTGGGCCGCGCACAATGGTGAGATCAACACGTTGCGGGGCAACAAAAACTGGATGCGCGCACGCGAAGGCGTCCTGCAGTCTAAAGAGTTCGGCGACGAGCTGGATCTCCTTTATCCTATCATTGAGGAGGGAGGGTCTGACTCTGCTGCGTTCGATAATGTGCTTGAGCTTCTTGTCATCAACGGCGTGTTGTCGCTTCCGGAAGCTGTTATGATCATGATTCCTGAGGCCTGGCAAAATAACCCCAACATGGACCCAAAGAAGCGCGCATTCTATGAATGGGCTGCGTGCTTGATGGAGCCTTGGGACGGGCCAGCTCTGTTCACCTTTGCCGACGGTCGCTACTGTGGTGCAAATCTGGACCGTAATGGCTTGCGTCCATGCCGTTACTATGTCACTGACGATAACCGCATGATCTGCGCGTCTGAGGTCGGCGTTTTGCCTCTCGAGTCTGCGTCAATTGTTCAAAAGGGCCGTTTGAGACCAGGACGGATGTTGCTGGTGGACACGCAGCTCGGAAAGATTGTTGATGACCGCGAGTTGAAGCAGAAGGTCAGCGAGCGCTTTGATTTCAAGTCTTGGCTCAGCGCGAACCTAATTGATATGCCGGACCTTATGGGACGGGCTCTGCGTAAGGGACTCAATCTCGATACAAAAATTTCTACATCTGTCACTATTCAAAAGGACCCGCGCCTGAAGTCATTCGGTTATACTTTCGAACAGATTTCTACGGTGCTGGCTCCGATGGCTCAAGAAGGCAAAGAGGCCCTTGGGTCCATGGGTAACGATGCAGGCCTTGCTTGTCTTACCCCACAGCCGAAGCTTGTCTATGAGTATTTTAGGCAGCTCTTCGCCCAGGTGACCAACCCACCAATCGACCCGATTCGTGAGTCGATTGTCATGTCGTTGGAATGCTACGTGGGGCCGCAGGGAAATCTTCTGGACATGAACCCGGCGCAGTGCAACCGCTTTCACTTGACCAGTCCTGTGCTTTCCATTCAAGAGCTAGCCGCAATTCGCGCTCTGCCTCAATTCTATCCTAGCTGGACTATCGGTGAGATTGACATTACCTACGACCGCTCTGAGGGAGTGAAGGGATATACTGGAGCTCTGGACAGGGTTTGCCAGGAGGCTCTGGAAGCTGTTTCGAAGCAAAACAAGGTCATTGTCCTCTCTGACCGTGCCTGTGACAGCAACCGTGTAAGCGTCTCGACTCTGGTGGCCGCAGGAGCAGTTCATCACTATCTTGTCCGCCAGAAGGAGCGTTCACGAGTTGCTCTATTTGTCGAGACAGCAGAGGCTCGTGAGGTCCACCACATATCGGTGCTTCTTGGGTACGGTGTCGATGGTGTGTGCCCGTATCTTGCTCTCGAGACACTTGTCAAGATGCATGCGGAGGGCCTGCTAGGTGACTCTGTTAACGAAATGAGTGTGATTGACAACTATAAGAAGTCGATCCATGAAGGTCTTCTCAAGGTCATGTCAAAGATGGGAATCTCGACTTTGGCGTCGTATAAGGGTGCTCAAATTTTTGAGATTCTTGGAATTGATAACAGCGTTGTCGACAGATGCTTTACGGGTACCGCTTCGCGTATCCGGGGTATTGGCTTTGACATCCTGGCGCAAGACGCGTTGTCCTTCCACCAGCGGGCTTACCCCACAGGCGATTTCCCCGGTCCTGAGACTCTGCAGGAATCTGGTGAGTACCACTGGAGAGACGGTG
Organism: Starmerella floricola; assembly: GCA_030579735.1. Taxonomy (NCBI): domain Eukaryota; kingdom Fungi; phylum Ascomycota; class Dipodascomycetes; order Dipodascales; family Trichomonascaceae; genus Starmerella; species Starmerella floricola. The sequence continues at coordinate 292,543 of JAKTRP010000001.1, read as the reverse complement.
GAGAGCCACACGTCAACTCGCCGGCTGCGATTGCCAACCTGCAGGACGCAGTACGCAACAAGAACGAGAAAGCATATGCCGATTACGCTGCGAATGAGTTGAAGGCCATTAGGGACTGTACTCTCAGAGGCCTCCTCGATTTCGATTTCGAGAACTCTAACGAAATTCCGATTGATCAAGTCGAGCCCTGGACTGAGATTGTGCGGAGGTTTGTGACAGGAGCTATGTCTTACGGCTCGATTTCGATGGAGTCTCATTCGACGCTCGCAGTTGCCATGAACCGTATAGGCGGAAAGTCGAATACGGGCGAAGGTGGTGAAGACCCTGAACGTTCAGTTGTTAATGCAGTGACTGGTGACACTATGCGGTCCGCCATTAAGCAAGTGGCATCCAGCCGATTCGGTGTTACCTCTCTCTACCTCAGCGATGCGGATGAATTACAGATCAAGATGGCGCAAGGCGCGAAGCCAGGTGAGGGTGGTGAGCTCCCTGGACACAAGGTTAGTGCTTCCATTGCTAGGACCCGCCACTCTACTCAAAACGTCGGTCTAATCTCTCCTCCCCCGCACCACGATATTTACTCGATCGAAGACTTGAAACAGTTGATCTATGATCTCAAGTGCTCGAATCCGCGCGCGCGTGTGAGTGTGAAGCTTGTGTCTGAGGTAGGTGTCGGAATCATTGCTTCTGGTGTCGCTAAAGCTAAGGCCGACCACATCCTCATCAGTGGTCATGATGGAGGTACCGGTGCCTCGAAGCTTACAGGTATCAAGTATGCTGGCTTGCCATGGGAGCTCGGGCTTGCCGAGACCCATCAGACTTTGGTGCTTAATGATCTCCGCGGCCGAGTCACGGTCCAGACTGATGGTCAACTCCGCACTGGTAGAGACGTCGCGATTGCTTGCTTGCTCGGAGCGGAAGAGTGGGGATTCGCTACTACCCCTCTGATTGCAATGGGCTGCATTATGATGCGCAAGTGCCATTTGAACACATGTCCTGTAGGCATTGCAACTCAAGACCCCGAATTGCGCAAGAAGTTCGAGGGCACGCCAGAACATGTCATTAACTTCTTTTACTACGTGGCCCAGGAACTCCGTGGTATCATGGCTAAGCTTGGATACCGCAGCATTGACGAGATGGTCGGTCATGCTGAGAAGTTGCGTGTTAACGATGCGATTCGCTCGCCGAAGACAGCCAACATTGATCTCAGCCCGCTGTTGACGCCTGCTCACACCCTACGTCCCGGTGTAGCAACCCGCAAGGTCCGTAAGCAGGACCACAGACTACATGTGCGCCTGGATAATAAGCTGATCGACGAGTCTGAGGTCACTTTGGAGCGCGGTCTTCCAGTTCAAATCCAGTGTGAGATTATCAACACAGACCGTGCAATGGGCTCAACGTTGTCTTATCGTATCTCAAAACGTTTCGGTGAGGAAGGTCTTCCAGATGATACCGTTCATGTCGATGTCATTGGCAGTGCCGGACAAAGTTTCGGCGCTTTCTTGGCTCCAGGTGTTACCTTGGAGCTAGAGGGTGATGCGAACGATTATGTTGCTAAAGGTTTGAGTGGTGGCCGCGTTATTATTTACCCGCCTCATGATTCTCCTTTTAATAGTGAAGAAAACATCATTGTGGGCAACACATGTCTTTATGGTGCTACATCTGGAACATGCTTTTTCCGGGGTATTGCTGCGGAGCGCTTCGCTGTGCGTAACTCTGGTGCAACGGCTGTTGTCGAAGGCGTTGGCGATCACGGGTGTGAGTACATGACTGGTGGGCGTGTCGTTGTTCTTGGTGCCACTGGTAGGAACTTCGCTGCCGGCATGTCGGGAGGCATCGCTTATGTCCTTGATGTTGCTCAAGAATTCTCGGACAATGTCAACCAAGCACAAGTGGAGCTTACACAGGTTTCGGACCCGGCTGAGATTGCCTTCCTCCGTGGTCTCATTGAAGACCACCGCCACTACACTGGATCACCATTGGCCAACCGTGTGTTGACTGATTTCAACCGCATCCTTCCTCTTTTCGTTAAGGTTTTGCCTCATGACTATAAGCTGGTCCTGGAACGTGAGGAGAAAGAAAAGGCTGCTGCCAAGAAGAAGGAAATTGGTGGCTTCATGCGTCCCTACAAAGAAGACCCCAGCGCAGACGCCACTAATGGTGAGGTGCTCAAGATGACCAAGAGCACTTTGGCACTCAAGGAGCAGCTTGTTGAACCGCCTACGCCGACCACTCCTGTAGCGGCCCACGAGCCCAAGGTTGATGATGTGGAAGACTCCATTCTCGACTTGTCGAAGTCCTCTCGTAAGCCGAAGCTGGATAAGATGCGTGGTTTCATGAAGTATTCGCGCCGCAAGGAGTCTTACCGCACGGCCACTACAAGGACAGGCGATTGGTCAGAGCTTTCCACTCGTCTTTCCAAGCAGGAACTCGAATTCCAGACTGCTCGCTGTATGGACTGCGGCGTCCCATTCTGCCAAAGCGATACTGGATGCCCGATTTCTAACATTATTCCCAAGTGGAACGAGTTGGTTTTCAAGGACAGATGGTACGATGCTCTGCAACGTCTCCTAATGACAAACAACTTCCCGGAGTTTACTGGTCGTGTTTGTCCTGCGCCGTGTGAGGGAGCCTGCGTGCTTGGAATCAATGAAGACCCCGTTGGCATCAAAAGTGTCGAGGCTGCGATCATTGATTACGGATTTGAGCAGGGATGGATTCAACCAGCTTCCGTTCAGCATCGTTCCAACAAATCGGTCGCTATCGTCGGGTCTGGGCCCAGTGGTCTGGCATGCGCAGATCAGCTTAACAACGCAGGTCACAATGTTACCGTTTACGAACGCGCGGACCGCTTCGGTGGTCTGCTGATGTACGGTATTCCCAATATGAAGCTTGACAAGCGAATTGTCCAGCGCCGTATTGATGTCATGGAAGCTGGCGGTATCAAGTTCGTAAACAATACCACCATTGGCGAAGACGTCACGCTCGACGAGCTGAAATCTAACCACGACGCAGTCGTCATGGCGGTCGGCAGCACTATACCTCGTGACCTGCGGATCCCGGGCCGTTCTCTGAACAACATCAAGTTTGCCATGGAGCTTCTCAAGTGGAACACTAAGGCTCTACTGGATGAGGAACTTCCCGAGGTTCGGGAATACATGGAAGGGAAACACGTGGTAGTGATTGGCGGTGGTGACACAGGCAATGATTGTTTAGGCACCGCCGTCCGTCATGGCGCTGCATCTGTGACTAACTTTGAGCTCCTGCCGAAGCCGCCCATGGAACGTGCTAGGGACAATCCATGGCCACAATGGCCTCGCATTTTCCGCGTGGACTACGGACATGCTGAGGTTGCTGCCCACTACGGCAAGGATCCACGTGAGTATTGCATCATGTCTAAGGAATTTGTTGGCGACGAGGACGGAAATGTGACTGGTATCAAAACAGTGCGCGTTGAGTGGAAGCGGAGCGATTCTGGAGCTTGGCAAATGAGTGAGGTTCCCGGCTCCGAGGAAATTTTCCAGGCGGACATCGTTCTGCTGAGCATGGGATTTGTTGGTCCTGAGGCAGACAAGTTCTCTGGTCTTCAGCGCGACCCTCGCGGTAACATTAAGGCTGCCCCCACTGATTACTTGGCCGAGGACAACGTGTTCGCAGCTGGTGACTGCCGTCGCGGTCAGTCACTCATTGTTTGGGGAATTCAAGAGGGCCGCCAATGCGCCCGTTCGGTGGACACCTACTTGAATGGCTCCTCTATGCTGCCTGGAAACGGCTCTATTGTCCCTCGTAATGTGAAGGCCTTGGCCGCTTAACCCTTGCTTTGCATGACGAATCCTTTTGGCTTGTTTATAGTGAAAATTGACACATATGAATTTATTGCTCCTGACAGATTTATATTTTATTCTTTGATATTCGCATTACCATGATCAACCCTTATGACTTAGGCTGCCGGCGCGACTGTGTTGATGATGACCTTCTATTTTGCCGTATTAGCCGTGTGATTTCCGCCCTCAAGGCTTTGTTGATCTTTGGATCGGTCATGAAGTCTGGCGTGGTTCCATCATACCCCATACAATGGATTCCAAGGCGGTCGCAAAGGAGACAAGAAGGCTTCGTATTATCGCACTTTTTGCGTCGAAGCTTACACGTCCAGCAGCCCATCTCGGCTTCAAACTTTTCGATCGTAGCCATTTTAAACTTTTGAATCGTAGGTTTCAGGCGCATTGCTTGAAGTGAGTCGAGCTCCGGATCTAAGTTGCTGACGTCTGCTCTGAAGCACCTTTGCTGAGTTGCTGCCAAGCGCCGGGCGTGACGAAGCCTACGATATGACATTTGGGCCCTTTTTATGGCATTGTACGACTCCGAGTCTAGATTTGACTGCTGCTTAGAACGGAGGATTTGCGCGCGAGGTTGGCTTTCATCTACCTTTGTGGCAGGAGTCTGCGAAGCAGGCCTGAGCTGTGCCGAGGGCACTGCCACCAGACCCTCCTGTTCCAAGCTCCCTTTACTTTTGGTATCCGATGAATTTTCAGCGTTCTGGGGAACCGCATTGCCATAGTTTCGAGGTGGCTTGTCAGTGCCAGATGAACTCACCAATTCGATCTGATCGAGTTGGAAGCTGTGTTCTGATAGGATGTTACTAGACGCATTGTAGTGCTCAGGAGTCTCTTGTTGGTCGAGCTTGAAATTGTTGGGGTAACCAGGCTTGAGGGCATTGTGAAGCATATCAAAAAGAGGATGAAGTCCGTGGGAGAGCTCGCAGTCCTCGTTCGCTACTCCTGTTATGACTGGCCATTCATGGCTGGAAGGTCGGCTCCTACCTGTGGCAAGTGGGCCGACACTGAGGGAGATCCTATTTCCATTAGATGAGCTCTCATCAAAACTCTGGTGCAGTACTTCCGAGGTATCCTGTAATATGCCTCCTGGAGGAAGTAGTCTGGGGGGCGTTTTCAGTTTAACATGGGGCAATGCCGGAGCGGAGAAACCAGTGGAGCCCTTGCATGGCGATAGTTCAGTCTCGCTGAAGACTCCTGGCTCGAACTCTGACAGCAGCCCATTCGTCAATGGCACAGGCCACGTCTTCGGGGAATCATCTAAACCGATGATGGTATCGCAGCCACTGATAGTATGAGCCTTGGAGCCTGTTGGTGAAATAGCTGCTCTTAAGCTTCGGCGAGATTCGCGTCGAGGCGCCAGTTGTGGAGTGGATGATGGGCATAGCTCGTCAGTTACATCAGGCCCCTGCCCGCAAAAAGGAGAAGCAGGCATCAGGACAACTTTTCGCTGAATGAGGGAAGATGGAAATACAATCTGTGGGGTCGTAATTTACGAAAAACGTTGGCAATTGCAGGAATCCGGTACTTTGTGGATTTTGTGGCAGTGACGAGGTGGTCAGGGAGGGAGAGAGAGAGAGGAAGGGGCAAGGTATATGCAAGCCACAGAAGCCACGAAAATATGGGATAAACATGTAAATTGTCATAGTTGGGACAACCTGACAGAGCCCCTGGATATTGTACATACTGACTAGTTCATATATCGGCTACATAAGGCTTATTTAGCTGTCCTTTGAGAGCTGGTCTGAATCTGTCTTTCGTCGTCCGAGCTGTCCGAGCTGTCCGACAGCGGCATTGCGACGTTTGGCACACCAGCTGGATTGTCCGCTTTCCAATTTTCGTACCACTGGCCGATACGATCGACATTACTTTGAACATCGTCGCTTTCGTTCGATGACAATTCGACAATAACGTCTTCTTCGTACTGCTCTCTGGCGTCATTCAAGACAATTTCCATGATTTCCGCGTCGATATTTTCGCCTATCTTCTTTTCATCGTAGCCTCGTTTCTTCAGACGATCATAAAGCACTGTGTTGTCCGTTCTTAGCACAACAACGAGATCTATCTGGCTCTCGGGAAACGCATCGCAGACGTGCCAGTCAATAATAAGGCCACCCTTCTCGATTTGGTCTTCCATGGCATCCACGACACGATACTCATCAACAATTTGGGATTTGCGCTCCTCATCGTATCCAACAATGCAATTGTTTTCTTTGGCAACAACTTTAGGATCAACAAGCTCTAATTCAGGAATTTGCTCTTTGAGCAATTGTGCGTGACTGGTCTTGCCGGTGCCCGGCGTACCAGTGATGATGATATTTGCGTTGCGGTTCAGAACCATTAACAAATAGCCTTTCTTCAACTCTTTTCTGTCGCAATGATCACACTCAGTCACCTAACTAAACTAAACTTGAGAATAGCTCACGAGTTGGCGGAGAGGAGGAGGAGCTGAACAACAACAATGAAAATATGCGGGCAAGGGTTTACGTGAGGTGGGTGATGCTCTCGATGCTTCTTTCTCCCCCCCCCCCCCGGAAGTTACGTCCGGAAGTTACGGAATCACACAGGGTTCCAAGTACAATGAGAATAACTCACTAGCTGCGTGGTGTTAAATTACATCTCAGTCTGAGCACAGTTGTTGTAAGGTAATATATAAATAAATAAGACCGAGCCATAGCTCAGGGAAAGCATTCCCGACGGAGCGGAACTCTGAGCAAATTATCTAGTACGTACACAGGTCCACAGTTCGCTATCTGGATGACGACTTTGAGATTCTCAGCAATTGAGTGAGTTTACGCACAGAGCTCACAGATTTCTGCCGACTCTCTTCTGTCTCATCGTTCAGCGAGCGGCTTTTCGGTAGCCATCCGAATCTAGAAAACCCGTCTGTGAGCGACGCATTCGACCGTTTCTGAGTAGCAGTAGTTGGGGTGAGATAAGTCTTGTCCAAACTGAACAACATCGTATCAGAGTCGAAAAAAAGCTCTGGCAAAGGACCTGCTGAGCTATCCGCAAATGAGTCGGGCTGTTCCAGAGATGCGGACATCTTTTGTAGCCTATCTTGAATCAGCTTGCACTCTGCAACAAACTTATCTACCAGGGGGTCACCTCCATCATTCAGAGAAATGCCTGGCTGGGACTCCGTCCCGGCCAGCAGATTAGCCAGCTCAGCATATGCCTCCCACTCATCCACGAGATTCGGGCTTGTCAATTGCTGCCCCATAAATGTTTCAACAGGGAGTTCTTTTGCGGGTCTATCAGGAAATGGAATCTCCTCGTTGGGATCAGACACTTTTCGGATCGTATCATTCCCACTCATTTCGAGATACCAACTAAGAAGTTCTTCATCATGCTCCTCTATGAAGGAGTTCATAGGAGTCAACCATATTTCTTTGGTGCCAAATTTGACTCTGTTTGCGAAGCCTTGCAGAATTTTAGCAACGAGAACAAGCGTCCTTCGGTGCGAAGGCTCCAATGTCTTGTCTGTAAGATTCAGGAGCTGTGGGTTCAACAGTGCAGGCACGTAAAAGCGCAAGAAGAGCAGTGCAGAGATTGCACGACCAATGACCCTGTGTAATTGATCTTCAGTCAAACCTCGTTCTTCCAATTCAGTTCTCATATGACGGAAAATAAGTTTGCAAATTGGAGGGGGCCCTTGGGATTTGATTAGAGACCACAAATAATTGAGAAAATGGCCCATGGCGACTGCATTGTTCTTAACATCTTCAGCGTTGTTGTTACGAGCTGGATCGAGTTCCAAGCTATTCGCAGTCCCTATAACAAGCTTGCGAACAAATCGTCCTATGGTCTTTTGAAGAATTTCCCCTCCTTGTTGATGCAACGCACTTTCCACCGCTCTTGTGAATAGGGTGCTTTCCCGAAATATAGTGTCGCTTGCGAGATCAATGTTGCGTATTTCGTCGGTTTCCAAAGACAGAATCCACTCCGATAATCTGCCCTGCGCTTTGAAGATGTTGTTGTATATCGGGAAAAGTTTTGGTAGTGATGCTGGCGCCTGGGCGACTAACCTAGAGCTGAGTCTCAAACCAAGATCACTCATCCAATCGTAAAGGTTTGCGTAGTACGAGCAGTCGAGAACAGCAACTCTAGAATACGTGGTGTTCACGTTCAGGCTCAAATTTGAGGGTTTCAAAGTATACGACTGCCAACTCGAGCTCTCCGTCGGTTGTGGTAATATTACAGACCCAACAGTGACGTCTTGCTCACTGCCAATTGATTGCTGAGTCGTTTGCTTTTGTTTAAGTTTCAATTCGAGCTGACTAGGAATTTCAGACTCCGGTCTCGAGGTATCCGGCTCGTAGATATCGAATGATTGACCCCAGTTGGCTGAATGCGGGTCTGAATTGAGGCATGTTCGAGCAAAGACCCATCTACTGATACAGATGTCCACGTAGGTATCGGTGAGGTCGACGTCATTGGATGTCTGTTGACATGACGAAACTTGGACGTTCAACTTGTGACGCCACCGAACACTCTGAAGGGCATCGTGAGCTAACGTGGTCGCAACCGGCTGCAGGGATAAGCACTTCAGCGTAGCAACCCAGTCTTCGAAGTCGTCAATATCATTAAATTTCAAGTATACCGAATCAGGCCCCCCCATATCAGGGAAGAGCAACAGTACCATGTTCGAGTCGACAACGGACGTGTCGACAACTTTTATCCGTGATCCCAAAACTTGATGAACCTGCAGAGTGTATATCAACTGAGATTGAGGATCTGATAACTGGATCTCGCCGCTGCGTTTCAAGCGTGCCAAAAACGGAGACCATCGTGCATATTGTGGATTGTAAACGGTGAAATGCGCCTCCAACTCACATCTCAGTAGGTCAGAGTCAGGATCATCGAGTGTTTGAGTAGGTGGAAGCCAGATCTTGTTATTGATCCCAGCTGGTCTGACTCTCGACCAAACAAAAAGCGTGGTGCAAACAGGTACAAATAGATGGGGCGTGCATTCGATAAGAATCGTTTGTGTATCGGCCGTAATTTGAATCAAATGCTTACCGAGATGTCCAATCACCATGCTTTGAGGCAGCCATATCTCGCCCGATGTCTGGTTTGAATTCGCTCGATACAAGACGGCAGCCCCGTCACCGCGAATGGCAATTGACGACGCAATCCACTCAGACTCCGAGTCGCTCAGAATTCGGCATGAGAATTCCTGTATAAACGATCGACTTTCAAGAGTCTTCGCTGTGTCGTGACGTAGCATAGCCTTCAAATGACTGAGAGAACCCTTTCTGTCACCAATGACGCTCTCCCTCGGCCCAGAAGAGAGGCTAGAGCTAGACGACCTCTGTGCAACACGCGATATCAGCATGTCTAGTGCACTCTTCCGTATTATCGAGCTCTAATTTCTTCCCACGCGCTCCCTGTCAGTTGAGATCGGCCGTTGCCAGCATGAAACTCCTAGCGTATGCCCTTACCCACATCAGAGCCATTTATCACAGACACGCGGAACGCGGGACCAAGGGTCACAAGAACACGCGCAAGAGATCAGTGCTGCGCGCGATATTTATGAATTGCACGCACTAGAGAGATCTACCGGGCTTCTATTATAAAAAGATAAACAGCAATTACATATGAATTCTAGCATCTTCCAGTAGATACGTCAACGACATAGACAGCTTCGATTCCTCTGTGGTCCTATCCGTGGGCTCATGAAGCCGTTTCCTTGAAAAGTTCTGTAACGACCCTTTCTGTCTCAGCGTATATGAGATTGACACGTCTCGCGTGTGACTTTTCGAGACCCTCGATGATTACAGCTTCCAAGAGCTCCAAGACGGCCAGTTCGTCAATTTTTCCGGACTCGTGAGCGGCCAGGTTTACCGAGATTTGGTCGCAGATTGCCGTTTTCGCGTCCTCGAACAAGATAGCACGTTTTTCATTTCCTGTTTGGAAGTTGATTTCAGGACGACTTTGAAACGCTGCAAGAAGGCTTTCAATCATCTCCTTGCAGGCTTCGACATTCTTAAAGTCGGTAAATGCCCCCATCTCAACGGCTTCTGATGCAGTACTATGAGCCTCCAAGCTCTCTGCAGCCAGCGCATTGATTTTCTCTTCATTCGTTACTCTTATGCTTTCCTGGACAGTAGCATGCTGTTTTGAACTCGCGATATCGGGATTCGCAATTGTGACCTCGACCGGTTCAGAGAATCCACACTTGTTGTCCACGAAATTTTGAACAGTCGACTCGTTGCAGCTTTCAATAAACTTTGATACGGGGCACCTGCGTGCGTGGCGTGGGCTCTGGTATCCATCTTGAGGAAAGCAGAGGCACGCAATGCAGCCCACAGTACATAGCCTGTCTTCAGACAAAGGCATCGATATGAAACCTTGCGATGCTAATTTCCGGGAGGATTCGGACAGCACATTACTGAAAGCAAAAGTTTTCAGGCACGCAGAGGCCAAGTCCTGGAATTCTATCTGCAAGCCCTTACTCAAGCTCTGGCTCAAAGTACCTAGGGCGGATACGAAGCACTCCTTCGATAGAGCCTCGTGTCTTTCAATAGGATTGGCGCGGAATTTATCCCAGGATGCAAAGGCTCCCCCACATGCTGTGCACTCAACGCGGTCCTTGAGCTCTGCAAGTGGTTTAAAAATATAGAAGCTTCTGGCCATTCCAGCCATTGATGGTATTTTGTGGCCCCATTTCAAATTGGCACCACTCAATTCGCCTTCCTTGAAACTTTTAAGCCGGTTTTGATAAGTTGTTGTGGTTTTCATGGTAATTGCCAAGTATACTGTAGATATGGCGCACCGTGGGATATAAACAAAACGCATTTAGTAACCCGTACCTCCAGAAACAGGCACTCTGGGATTTTGACCTGAACTACGCTGCGTTAGGGGCGAATATCGATAAACCCATACTATGTGGTAGGAAATGTATGTCATACGAGCATTTGGAGATTGTCATAATGCCACATACGTGCAGGCATTATCACAAATATCCCCCCCCCTACTTGCCCATGTATACTTTACTAAGATGGCATATGCACCGACAGGTACACACACACACACACACACATACCACGCGGGCGCACACACTTCCAGGGACAAACACCCTTCTTTCAGCCTCTCCTATTCTGTACATATGAGGTCAATAAAAGGCGGTTATCTGAACTGGTTTCAAGCCTTCCGACATTACTCGAAAAATTCGGGCACAAAGAAGCTAACCGTATCCTTTGATGAGCGGAACGACGCATTGAAAAGACTGAATAGAAGCGATTTGTACCCTCTGTTATCCAAGAGAAGGCCAGATATACCAACACACCGCATCAAAAACATAGTTCAGGACTTTCAAAATCTAGCGCATACTGCGAAGCCGGAAACACCGGAGTGCGAGATCCGGGGACGCGTCAATGGCGTGAGAATAGCGAGCAAAGGCCTGATGTTTCTTGACTTACAAGAAGGTGGGTCGCAAATACAGGTAGTGATGAATGCCAAAAAATTGGAGTCTCCATTGGCGGATTCTGAAGCTCACATACACTCTCTCATACGTAGAGGTGACTCCATTTCCGTTGTCGGACTGCCATGGCGGACTAAGGCTGGAGAGCTTTCGCTGCTCGCCTCAACAAATATAACTATGCTATCGCCGTCTTTGCACCCTTTGCCAGACGTATCTGCTAGCAAAACGATTCGCAAGCATAACAGAGTTGCAGAACTGAAGGCCTTCACTGAGGCCCAGGATGTACTGAGAGTGCGTAGCGCAACTATAAATCATTTGGCAGCTTTCCTTCGCCAACAAGAGTTCCTGCAGATACAGACCCCCCATTTATCATCACAGAGAGGCGGTGCCAGTGCGAGATCATTTGAAACTCATATGGAGGATGGCAGACCTCTATTCCTACGAGTAGCGCCAGAATTGTGGCTAAAACGGCTCATTATTGCCGGGTTCGATCGAGTCTTTGAGGTGGGGTATTCCTACCGTAACGAGGGGATCGACTCTACTCACAACCCCGAGTTCACGACATGTGAATTTTACATGGCATTTGCCACGCTCGAGGATTTAATTGAGCTCACAAAACAGGCTCTCTTATACGTATCAAGCCAGGTTGCGAAGGAATTCCCACAGTATGCTGCCAATTGTGCTGTCTTGAGTGGGGAAACGAACTGGAAAACCATAGACTTTCTTCCTGAACTCGAGAAGAAAACGGGCATACCCTTGCAGCTGGACGCTCACTATTTAAGCAATTTATGTTCGGCATCTGGGGTGCCATTCAGTCCTGCAGACGATGTTCCGAAGCTTCTCGACAATTTGGCCGCACATTTTATTGAGCCCCAATGTGACTCCCCAACATTTATCGTGAATCATCCTAGCGTTATGGCACCCCTGGCCAAGGAGGCCGATTACCGGGGTATAGGTATATCAAGACGGTTCGAGTTCTTTGTTGGCAAGCGCGAGTTCATTAACGCGTACGAGGAGGAAAACGATCCAGTTGTTCAACTCGAGAAGCTGAAAGCGCAAAACCCGCTAGTACCTGATAGACCATTCGTTGAGGCGCTTGAATGGGGGCTTCCACCAACTGGCGGATGGGGACTCGGTATAGACCGGCTAGTTATGCTGTTGACTGGCAGCGAGAGGATCGGGGATGTGTTGGCCTTCGGTGACTTGAACCAGGTGAACAGACTGTAGCTCATTGCGTGACATATATCGTAAATAGATTGTGAAATTAAAGAAAGACGATTTTTTCGGTGCTACGGATCGAAGCCCATTGAATGCTACGGTTATACAAAAGACCTCATTGTCCAAACATATACACAGGGTAGGGGTTTCCACGCACGCGCTCAGCGACGCGTGCCTCTCAGTAGTTCATATGGAAATTCGTGAATACAAACATACCTTCAAGCGTACAGCTTTACTCCCCAGGCTTTGGATCTTTGCAGCGTATATTTATTAGTCCCCATGGTTTATGATTCTGAGTTCTACCCACCATCCCTTCCAAAAGAAGACAAAAGGAAAACATTCACCTATCATAGCACGCCAGGAGAAAGGCCCGACGAGCCAGTAATGATAGGAGTGGATGAAGCTGGCCGAGGCCCGGTGCTCGGGCCCATGGTGTACGGCGCTGCATATGCCCCAATTTCGTACTTGAGCGAGCTGAAAAGCCACGGCTATGATGATTCGAAGGTCCTGAATAGTGCAGTACGGCTCAGTTTGTTCAAAAGCATATTGGAGTCTCCTAAATCGGATGTAATAGGCTGGACGACAACCGTAATGACTGCCGTTGATATAGGCGAGGCAATGCTGCGACCGGACTTACCTTACAACCTAAATGAGCAGGCCCACGACACAACAATTGACTTGATACAGCGCATTCTAGACTCGGGCGTTACTGTGGGCGAGCTCTACGTGGACACAGTGGGTCCTCCTGAGAAATACCAACTCAAGCTTTCCAAGCGGTTCCCGCAAATCAGCAAGGTTGTTGTTGCCAAGAAAGCAGACTCTTTGTACCCAATCGTGAGTCTCGCATCTATATGCGCGAAGGTAACGAGAGATCTCAGCCTCGAAGATCAGTTGAGGGACAATTGTGGATCTGGGTACCCATCGGATCCGAACACAGTCAAGTGGCTGCACCGAAATATGGACCCGCTTTTCGGTTGGGGCCCGCTTGTTAGGTACTCATGGGGCACCGCCAAAACAATGCTAGAAAATAAAGGTACGGCTATACTGTGGAAGTCAGAACAGGAAGAGACAGAAGCTCGCAAGCGAAAGGTGATGGGGCTTCCCGATAAGAAGAGAACGGCTTACGCAGTGAACGCCAAAGGACTGCCCCAAATTGGCCTAGCATACTTTGGAGAGCCTGCGTGAAACAGGTTGTATATTCTTGGTGACCAGCGCTATAGACAATTTAAAGAGATATACTCAGAGACGTGTAGATAAGGAATAAGCAGTCTTCGAGCTTCAGCTCCGCACATGGTGAGATCCATCCAACAACAGTTGTAACCTCCTTCGACGACCTACCCTTAGCCAGGCGCCATGGCGGCGATCTTGCTGGGCATCCATGTACTAAGCAAGCGATGATTAAGAGTCCTACTCGAACCCACGTCCCAACGACACGCGGACCATACCCCCACCAAGCGGATCAATTTTCATCCACCCATCTGCAAAGTTGAAAGGAATGAGTACTTTACTTCGTAGCGTCCGTGCTGCCAAGCACATCCGGAGTCCTGCCCGCATTGTTCGCTCCCAGCCCCAGCTGGCCGCGGCCTTCTCTGTGGCCGCTGCCCGTTTCAAGGACTTCCCAGCTCACGTCGTGATTGACATGCCCGCGTTGTCGCCCACGATGGAGGCTGGTAACGTTGGTGCTTGGAAGAAGCAGGTGGGCGATAAGCTCAGCCCCGGTGACGTTCTTGTCGAGATTGAGACGGACAAGGCCACCATGGACTTCGAGTTCCAAGAGGAGGGCTACCTCGCGAAGATCCTCTTGGAGGAGGGCGCGAAGGACGTTCCCGTTGGCAAGCCTGTCGGCGTTTACGTCGAGGAGGAGGCCGACGTCGCCAGCTTTGCTGACTTCACTATAGAGGATGCCGGTGGTGCCCCCGCTGCGCCGAAGGCTGAGAAGAAGCCCGAGGAGGAGTCTGCTGCGCCAGCCCCGAGCACCGACGCCCCGTCGTCCTCCAGTGCTGCTCCGGCGAAGAGTGCGCCGAAGACCTCTGCGCCGGCGGGAAAGATTTTCGCATCGCCGCTCGCGAAGACGCTTGCTCTTGAGAAGGGCATCAAGATCTCAGACATAAAGGGCAGCGGCCCGAACGGCCGTGTCATTGCTCGCGACGTCGAGAACTTCAAGCCGTCTGCCAGCACCCCTGCTGCTACTTCGGCAGCCACGAGCGCGACCACATATGAGGACATCCCCATTACTTCGATGCGCTCGACCATCGCGAAGCGCTTGCGCCAGTCGAAGAACGAGGCCCCGGATTTCATTGTGAACAGCACTGTTTCTGTGTCCAAGCTCATGCAGCTCCGCGCTAGCCTGAACGCTAGCAGCAATGGCGCTTACAAGATCAGCGTCAACGACATCCTTATTAAGGCTATGGCTCTTGCTTGCAAGCAGGTCCCGGCCCCGAACACACACTGGCTCGAGGACGAGAAGGTTCTCCGCGAGTTCCGTAATGTTGACGTGTCGGTTGCTGTGTCGACCCCGAAGGGCCTTATTACCCCCATTGTAAAGAACACCGAGGCGAAGGGCCTGGCTGAGATCAGCAACCAGGTCAAGGACTTGGCCAAGCGTGCGCGCGACAGCAAGCTGAAGCCCGAGGAATACCAGGGCGGTACCATCACGATCTCTAATATGGGCATGAACCATGCCGTCTCCATGTTCACTGCCATCATCAACCCGCCTCAGAGTGCTATAATTGCCATTGGCACTGTTGAACGTAAGGCAATCGAGGACCCGTTGGCTGAGAACGGCATCTCCTTTGATGATGTCATGAACCTCACCGGTACCTTCGACCACCGCGTCGTTGATGGCGCTGTTGCCGGCGAGTACATGAAGGCTCTTAAGACTATTATTGAAAACCCGCTCCAGCTGTTGCTTTAGATCCCAGCCCCGCTTTAAAATAGATAACTTGTGTGCTTTTGTCAGAACATAGAGAACTACAGGCAGCTTCTTAATCTACTTTTGTGATTTTAGTTTTTCTTTGTAAACACAAAGGAATGCATCCGCTCAGTAGTGTGCCTGCCTCTCTGCGTGCTTGCCTGTTCCCTCTCCCTGCTTGCGTCCTGCTCCTGTGCCTGCTCGATACCGTCACGTGGATAAATCGGCGCTGCAGCTTATGGGTGATCGCGGCGGCCATGCAACAAGCGAGCATGCAGCCACCGTGAAGAAGGACAACGGCGGGCTGCATAATTGCAAGGAGAGGTCAACCACGATTATAGCTCAGATATGCGCACAGCGGTGCAGTCAATAAAACACCCGCTGTGGTCGCTGTAGGATCGGAGATCTCCTTGGGCGTTCTGGTCGCATAGAAAAACTATGTACGCACTATGATATATACTCATAAACATTTTTTCTTTGAAGTTTCGCTTCTTTTCTTGGCCAAAATACACTATCGCGATTGCGTTTTGAGGAATCCATGGGCCGCTTCCACTTTCGCAAAGCCTTCCATTGGAGTCGCAAAAGAACGGCGTCTGGCTCAGCCGGCGATTTCCATGTCTCAAAGGCGTGCATAGCAGAGAAAATTTCCTCGCCAACTACATGTACTGCGAGCCCGACAGAGTATCAGCCCGTCGATGGAAGTACTACACATTCCGCAGTTTCAGATAGGCTCGCTTCGAATAGCGAAGTTACAATTGATCCCAGTGGTCTCGATGCTGAGACGTTGAGAACACTTGATGCTTTGCAAGCAGACACAAAGCTACCTACCGAAGTTAGGTCCTTCATTACATCCTATGTTCGCGCCAAACTGGCTGTACCGGGGGAGGAGCCAGTAGCAAATCCCTTCGAAATGCTGCCGAAATTTGATCTCAAGCGCGCCGATCAAAAACGGGACAGTTGCGTTTTGGATTTGAGCGTCGGTGCGAACGCCACTGACAAAGAAGTCGCTGCTAGAAGCCTAGTTACGTCGACCAAGCCTCCTCTTAGCCGTATCATACCACCACGCCAAATAACAACTCCGCGATCGCAATACAAGGTGTGTTCATGGATGCAGAAGGGGCCTATTGGTTCGCTTCCAGCCAGCATGATCACCTGGCCATCGTTCGGTCCGGATGACGACTTGACGAATGGCACGGCTTCCCCGGATTATATGCACACCTTGGCGATCGGAAACGAGCTCAGAGCGCCCCAAGATGTGCATTCAGCAGACCACAGAGGCTCCATAGTGTCCAAATCCTCAATCTCCGGAGTCTCCGTGGCCGCTTTATACGTACCATCAGTTCCTTCTTCTGTCTTAACTGATAACACGTCGGTTTCTTCGGGCGAGCGGTCAACGGCGAGTTCGAGTGTATGCAGATACCTGGACGAGTTTTCGGTGGACGAGGCACCCGGGCCAAGGAAGAAGTCTCACTTTCGAGGAGCCTCGCGACGCAGAGAAAGTATCTTTCAACCCAGATTAGACCTCAGCAACCCCAATAGATACAGCGGGTGTCAATCTATGGCGGGGCCTTATCCAGTATTTTGCAGTAGCCGCTTTCCTCAGGGCGAGCCACAGCATAAGCAGAAGAGAAACAGCTTAAGTATCCCGTTCTCCATCTGAAAGAGCCTTGCATTTTCCCAAAAGCAGGAAAGAAGCCAACAAATATCATTAAGTTCAACTCTCTATAGAATCCACGGCGAGCTCTCTCTTTCCCATAAACTTTAACACTTTATGATCATTCACACACAAGAAGAAAGATGAGGCAAAGCCAATTAAATAGCCAGTGGCATGCTCATAAGTAGTCTTTTCGGTTAGCAGTACGCACGAACCCGCGGTATTGCCACTCAGTGTCTGCGTCTTTCTGATCCAAGGTGCCTAGCGTTAAGTTGAAAAGGCGCATTTCAAACCTCGGCCCAACCTCAGCCAGCTCGACACCTTCCCTCGTGCGCACGTACAGGTGCTGTCTGACACTGATAAAGTCATGGTTGTTAACAAAAGTTACGACCCTAGGCGAGTCCTTCTTAGCGCCTGGAGGGTACAGGTGCTTCAGTATATTTTCCACGCGCTTCCCCAACGAAGTCGTGAAGTTCTCGAATATAAGATGTGGGTGCGCCTCCGAAATATTTCCTGGTGTTGCGATATCGTGGCGTAAAACAACATTATGCAAAGAAAACTGAGCTGTTGGCCCGTGAGGGAAATGTGAAACAGTCAAAGCGTTGGGGACGCCTCTGTGTTCGTGTACAAGTATCATGTCCGTTAGCGCAGACCTTTGGCAAGCGCCAACAAGTGCAGGGAGAATCGAATTACCTCGATTGACTCTAACGGACGTTGGAAACATGAGCTTAACTTCTTTGGCAAACTGGCTGAGCTTCGATGATGGATTTCGACTTGTAGTAACAACAACTTTGGGATCTTGGACGCCACTTAACTCACTGTATTCATCGTCAACATCATTTTGGAGATTTTCGTCATACTTGAAATCCTTCTGTAGTTGCTCATCTTCAGCAATTTCTTTTGGCAGCGGCCTTCCTGCTTCAATTGCGGCGCGGATTTGCTGTCTTTTCTTGGCAACTACACTATCCTGTAACCTTTGCGATTTTTGGAAAAGGTATTCGCGACGCTCGCGGGCTCTTCTACGCAGCATTGATCAAATGAAAACTGCGCACCTTGAAAGTCAAATAATCTAAAATTTCAGGTGTGAGTTAGTAATGCATGCTTGGGCGCTGGGTGCTGGGTGCTGCTGGGTGCTGGGTTCCCGGGTGCTTACTCAAGACAAATAGACGGGCTCACGCACAACCACATCGCTGTTCCCCTCACAAAAATAGCTCTCAACGTCGATATTGTCCATATTAAGTAAATTTGCCAGATGGCTCAGAAGCCTACGTTTGTCCCCAGTCCTGATTAAAGTCTTAAAACGCTCTAAGTCTGAAATATCTCTCTTGAAAATACATTATAATAACATTAAATTGAGCGCCATTAGCTTGAACAACTGATAGCCGGAATCCTGTGTATGAGTGTGTTTTGGCTTGACAAGTTGATTCAGGTCATTCAGTTTGAAGAGTAACACTTCGAGTCATATTATTGACCTTGTAGACACCAACTAGTCGGGAAGCCAACTCAAACATGTTATTGCGAAGCGAAATAACTATGAATTGGCCATTCTTCGTGCGCTCCTTGATGTAATTTGCGATAATGGAGACATTGCGGAAATCCAAAGCAGCGTCAATCTCGTCCATCACATATAATGGTGTCGGTTTGTAGTGGTGTAAGGCGAAAACGAGGGCTAGAGAGCTCAAAGTCTTTTCGCCACCGCTCAAATTCGCGATGTTTCTCCATGACTTCTTCGGAGGCATGACACTGAACAGGATCCCCTCAGCGAATGGGTCCATCGTGTCTACGAGCTCAAGCTCGGCATTGCCTCCCATTGTGATTAGCTGGTACATCTCCTTCAGCTTGGAGGAAATTTGCAGAAAACCGTCCATGAACTCCTTGTATCGCCGCTTTTTGAGCCTCTGGACTTCTTCGTGCGTCCGCTCATAGTTGCTGAGGGCCTCATCTCCCAGAGCCTTCCGCTCAGCATATTCCGCGTATCTGCTTCTGTATCTCTCAAGTACCTCCATGTCAGGCTGGTTGTACTTCAAGCCTTCGCACGACAGGTCCGCGGCGCTTATCTCTGCTCTCAAGTCAGACTCGTTGAGACCCTCAAGCTCGTCGGGAGAGAGCTCCGGAAGCAGATCTCCCAAATTTGTCGGGTCAATTTTGACATCCATGTCATCAGCAGAGGTCCCTGATACGTTCGCTTCGTCAGTAGGTAGGGAGGTCGTATCGAGCTTCTTAGCGATAGACAAATCATGTAGTTGGAGTTTCTGCAACTTTGACTGGATTGCTTTGTATTTGGTGATCTGCTCGAGCTGATTGTGCTGCATTTTCTCAATGTTGTTCTGCAACTCCACTTGACTTGCACGCAATTCATCGATGTCTGCACGTATAGCTGCCGACAGAGTTTTGGATTCCTCAATAGCATTTTGATGGGTGGATATCTGCACGGAGATCCTCTGAACCTCGGCTTCAAGACTCTGTATATCTGGAATCTCGTTAATCGAATTATCCTCAGGGGTAGCACTCACCTCCTTTTCAAAACGCGCTATTTCAGCCTCCAGTTTGCGGAGGCGACTGCGTTCTTGTGCAAGTTTCTCCTGCCCATCTTCTATACGTTTCTTGATCTCCACTTCCTCATTTTGGATCTCCACGACTTTAGCACTTTGCTCCCTGAAAATCAGCCCTCCAGCATTGAGGATTTTGTCCTGTATTTTCTGAATAGCATCTTCAATTGGTTTGCTCTGTGACTCAAGATCCGCACAATCACGTTCAATGCTGCTTTTACGGTCATCGCATTTGACGGCTACACTCGCCTCTGCTTCCTCTTGTGATTTCACCTCGATTTGAGCCTTGCGGCGAGCCTCTTTTATTTGCGACATCTGGTTTTCGAGCTCTTTCAGTGACATCTTCTCCTTCTCGAGCTTCATCTGAACTTCAGGCACCAACGCTGTGAGCTCTTGTTGCCTTGCCTGGAGACTGGACAGGCGCTGGCGAGTGTCGGCAAAGTCCAACTCCGTCGCAGCCAATCGTTTCTCTCGGCCTTCAAGTTCTTCAGGGCTCACCGTGTACAGGGTTTTAGCCATAAGGCCACGACTTGGCGCACCGCCACCACTCATTTGCCCACTGCTATTGATTAGCATGCCACTCAAGGTCACCACTCTGAACCGGCCGGAACCACCGAAAGCAACACGATTTGCCTCTTCAGGGGTCGACACAACCATAGTCTCACCGAGCGCGGATGCAAATGCCTTCATAAATAAGGGGTCGACTGGTTTTATCAAGTCCAAGAGTTTGGGTGCGGGAAAACGCCTAGATTCGGATTTAGGTTGCTTCAGTTTGTTCAAAACCATGAACTTAGCCCTTCCAATGCTCTTCTTACGGAGCTCTTCGATGCAAGTCTTAGCGGTTTCAACCGTATCAACAACAAAGTTATTCAATTCGGGGCCTGCGGTGCTGACCGCAATATCATACTTTTCATCGATGGATCCTAACGAGCCTAGACGCCCATAAAGGCCAGGAATTTTCATATTCATCAATTCTTTCTCTGCCAAGTTTCGGCTTTGTGACGCATCCCTTGCCTCGCGCGCAGATGAAACCTCAGCTCGCAATTGCGTGAGCTGTTCGCTTAACAACTCTTTCTGGCTCTCTGCCTTCGGTATCTCGGTATTGATGGATTCCTGCTCCTTCATGAATTTGCTATGTTGTTTTTGAAGCAGTTTCGTGCGCTGTTGTGCGTCGTGGCCTTCTGTAATTACTTTATCGGCTTCTTTGAGGCATTCTTGTTCACGTTGTTTTGCGAGCTCTAGCCTCTGCTTGACCTCAGAGTGCTCCGCAGAGATTGTGTTGAGTTCTTGCTGTTTCAACGACAACTTCTCACGCCACGGCTCGGCCTGAATTTGTAGAGATTCTAGTTCGTCGTGGAGGTCTTTCGTTGAAAGGTGCAGCTCGGCTCGCATTTTCCCTAACTTTTCCCGCTCAACAGACGCCAACTCCGTTATTGATTGTAGCCTTTCGTGAAGGCTTGCGTCATCGCTGCTAAAATTGTCCAGCCAGCCTTTGGCGAGATTATACTCATTGCGGGAGTGTGCCAAATTACGCTCTGCCTTCTTCAAGCCTGCTTGCAACTGGTCCCGCCGCTGCTTCGCTCTAACTTGTTGGAGTTGCGCGTCCTTCAGCAGAGAGGTCACATTCTTCAGCTCTTGCTTAGCCTTGGTAGCCTCGTTGCTTTGTTGGCTCGTCTGACTCTCTATAGAAGCTAGCTCGCTCCGTTTCTGTTCCACAGATGCCGAGACTTCAGCAACCTTTGTGGTCAGCGCCTCTATGTCTTGACTGAGAAATCCGATTGCATGATTCGCTTTCGACGCCTGTAGTTGCCACAAGCTGGACCGGGCTATTGTGCCGCGGTTTTGATTAAGCATCAACTTCTGTATTTCTGCCCGCTCTGCGTCCAATTTTTTCAAGTCCTTAGCAACAATATCAACGCGTCTTTGTTTCTCACCACAGTCTTGACGCAGCAGTTCTGCTTGCTCCGCAACTTCGACGATGCGGGTTTTGTAGTTTGAGGTACCAATAATATCCTCCAAATACTCAAGTAGTCCATCATCACCGTCATTCTCTGCTTTAGGAGGCATCAGGGCGATACTTTCGACCTCGCCTTGGAGAATCAAGAATCGCTTGTGTCTCAAATCGATGCCTTTTTCCTCAAGCAAGGCTGATATCTCACCGTATGAGCGACGGTCGTTGTTCAAGCTGTAAAAGGAGCTCCCGTCACGCCTAACTTCACGCGCTAGAACCATTTCGGAACCGGGAACTCCGACATTCGCAAAGTGTACTTCGACTCTGGCAAACGAGAGGTTGGGATGCTGCTCGGAGTTGTGTATAAGTCCAACCAGTTTATCTTGCCGCATCTTTTTCGCCCGAAAACCAAACACAAACAGCAATGAGTCAATAACATTGGACTTCCCGCTCCCATTTGGACCCACCACAGCGGTGAAGCTCTCATTGAATGGACCTATCTCCTGGCGGCCAGCATAGGACTTGTAGTTTACCAGGACAAGTTTTTGAATCACAAGCCGTGGGGTCGTGTCTTCGAATTCTACACGGTCGCTTTCCCTCTGATGGTATGGAGATTTCAACTGAGGGGAGTAGGGCCTAGGCGATTGAAGCTGCGGCGAACGCGCGTTTGGCGACTGTTCGATGGAGCGCAGCGAATACGGACTGCCCATAAACGAAGCCGTTAGTCGAGACTCTCCAGGAGATCGAATTCCATCTGGAGAGCCCGGAGGGGTAGCGCTACTAAACATTGGGGTCTGCAAGCGCTCCATGACGCGTTCCAATAATTGTAATTCTGGGGGGTCGACGTTGTGTTTATTTGTCAACAACGCCAACCATGACCTTACCCTGAATCGCGCTAAATAGAAGTCGCATACGTCCATCTCACGCAAGAGCCTTCAGTGTGTCTTCGTTGATCCTTTTGGAGGGCGAATGTGATAATGTAGCTGGGTAGATTAGATGCAATGCGGTTAAAAAAAAATATGTCATGTCAACGAAAGGGGCGACGAAAGTCTGTCCCCTCCTCAATTGGTGGCAAATGCCTTTTACTGTGATCGTCACAGGTTGCTCTTAGAGTCCAGAATGCTAGCAGATTCGTCGTAACCGATGGGTTCAATATCTATGTCCTCTTCATCCATGCGTTCCAGTTCTGCATCTATCATGGCATCCACTGCAGCTGCCCGCTCACCCGTGAACTCAGTACCGAGCAGGTCCCCTACCTTAGCCCTCAATTGCCTAGGCGTCATAGTATCCAAGTCGGTACTATTTAAAACTTGCTGAATAGTGTCACGAATCTGAGCTGCCGTTCCTGGATCGAAATATGAGCCGAGGCCATTGATTGAAGCCGGCCTTGCATTGCCTGTGGTTATACCGTTGTCACCGAATGTGTACATTGACGTGGGCCTGTTCGTCGTGAAGCCCGTTTGTGTGTCAAACGACTTTCTGCTCTGGTTTGGATTAGAGAACTGCTGCTCTCTCTGATACTCCAGCAACTCGGGATCCTCGAAAACATCCCTCTCAACGCGACCCTTACGAGAATCAAATACTATAGGTCTTTCGCGGCCGGGGAGTCCATTCCTCAGCGCGTAAGCACTCCAAGGCTCGAAGGGCACGGAATGAGGGTCGTAAACATCGCTCTCATCCTGAAGAACGACTTTGCGGCCTTTAGACTCGTCTACAACAACACGAGTGTTACCCCAGCCAAAGTTGTCCATGTTCCAGAATGAGTATACCGGAAGTATGAACGAGTGGACAGGATATGCAGCAATGTAGACAATCATCCAAAAGATATGCTGCCACCTCCGGTGTAAAATGAAAACCAGTGCTTGCATACCATATACTGCTGCAATCAGAACGATCGAGATAATTGGTAGCGGGGAGGTATGTGACGCCATGACATATATCAAGTAGACCAGATACACAACGACCGAGGGGAGCATGAGTGTACCAACAAGATCTGCAAACACGATGCCTCGCATGCTGAAAAGGCAGAAGCCACACATTGATGGCAAGTACAATAACTCCGCCAAATTGTGAACCGTCGAGTTAATCCAGCGGCGCCTCTGTGATAGAAGAACTGAGAAATCATCAGGAACTTGTGTTAGGCATTTCGCATCGGCAATGAATTTCATCTTCATTTTCGAGAAATGCTTGGACATCAGTGTTGTGAGGTATCTATCTTCACCGAGAGAGAAAAGGTTCTTTTTGTGCAAAGTGTCAACGTGCCTCAGTGAATACTCCCTGATGACATCCGAGGACATGAGAAGCGGCTTGTTTCTTTGCGTGGTTCTGAGTCTAAATAAAGAGAAACAGCCAGGCAGACAGGTCACCGTCCCGAAGAGTGATTCGAACGCCTTGGTCAAGTGGTGACTTATAAAGTACTCATAGACCTGTATCATGGTGGACAAGCTTTGTTGCTCATTTTCAACACCGGTCTCACCGCACACAGCACTGATACTGTTATCATTCACGCAGGCAGCGACCATCCTATTCAGAGCATCGGGCATTACAGTGGTATCAGCATCAACAGATAGCAAATAATCAAACCGCTCCGGCTCAATGCCAATGACGTTGTTCATGTGGTGGAAGATCTCTAGGTCTAGCGGGCACATGGGAGAGCCATAATGGACACGGTTCAAAAAGTTCATTATGATGAGCTGCGAGTCTCGCTTTCCTCGGTTTCCCGGTTTACTCTCTCCCGGAGCACCAACTTTTACGATACAAATAAAAGGGATCATATCACCCTCATTTTCGTGAAGTCCAGAATAAACCTTGGCGTAGTTGAGTTCGCGAGATCCCTCTGCGATAGCATGATAAGCCCTAGGCTGGACATCCAGCCTCGATTCATCAACGCCCAACAGATCAAGAGCAATCTCTGGAGTAGGCTTGTCATTACCAGCTCCTGTAATCATACCATCGCAGATCAACAATAGCAGTTTGCGACGATTGTCGTACTTTAAGTTTGTTAAAGAATCGATAGCAAGCCGCATGTCATCTTCACCCTCGGTATAGATTGGAACTTGGCATAAAACGAACTTGTCTTGAGCAGTTGGCATGGGTTTAGAACCAATCCTTATCGACGCAAGGAATTTGATCAGTGTGATTGAGGTAAGTAACCCAGCGAAAACCAACAGAATGACGTTAGCAGCTTGGCACTTTGCAGTATGCCTGAAGTCCAAGTAGCCGTACACGAACGCATTGTTCATGCATTCTAAAGAGTTCGCCTTAGTTTTTTCGTCCAGCGAATTCCATTTGTCGGTAATATCCTCTCCCTGATAGTTTTGAAATAAATTCGTCACCGAACTCGGGAAAAAGTTGTACTTCTTGTAGAATTCACTCTCGTCGCTCGGATATTGATTGATTGTCTCAATATAGTTTGACATGTCATAGATTGTCTGGTTCAAAATGACAAAGTAGCGATTGCTGTCTTGAGATGTCGCTTTCTGTATGTCCTCTTTTGTTTCGACGATGCGTCCTTTGTAGTAATTCTTAATTTTGGGCTCGAAGACCTTGCTGTACCAAGATATTTTGTGTAGAGCCGTGGTATTCTGGGGAACAAGGTCAGGCCCGCTTTTGTGCATTGCCTCGGTATAGGGGCTTCTTGTGGTATTGTACACCAATGTGAAATCATCGCTCGACACTAGCGAGGGGCATGCAACAGAGAGGGGAGGGGGGAAATAGTCAGACAAGTCTTCACCAGCAAACGGCATCATCGTGGCAGACGACGTTTTTATCCCATTGTCGCTGTGCTGAAGCTTGTAGAATTTCGTGATATCGTAGACATTCCCATGAATTCCGACATAAAAGTCGGAAGTTCCCTGGTGAGTTCCTAGCTGTTTGTGATTCCACACTTTGTCATATTCAGGACAAATCAGCTTTCCAAGCACAATCATATAGAAGATGATACCACCATTAAGGAGGATTATCAAAAAGAAGATTGTTATTTTCTCACGCCACGCGAGTCGCACATCGCGTCGCTTCATTCGTCCTATCCATTGCAAAAATAACGATGGTGCCCAGAACGTCACCGCCCACACGAATGCCACCCACGCTTTACGGGATCGCGACTGTTTGTGTACCTCGATATGCTGGCCATCCTCAAGGCTCCTACCTTTGATGTCTTTTAGAAGGTCCTGGCCTTCGGGGCTATCATCAAAGGGCTCGCCTTCCTCATCGCTCAAGATGGACTCATCCTCATAGCCTGGCTGAAATTCCTCAAGCGCGCCTTGCACTTGATCTGGAACCATTGTTGCCTGGGCGGGGACCGTCAATTGAGAGTGTGTCGAAGGCTCATATAACCTACTGCCAAATTGTGGCGCTATTCCACCATTGTAAAATACATCGCGCTCCGCTTCGAGTTCCAGCCAGGTTTCCTCGCTCAAGTAGACTCTTTGGTGGCCTTGGAAAAACCCAGAGGGTGGAAACCGAGTCTCAGCCCAGTTTGCAAGCTCATACCGAGTTATTCCCTCTGGTAGTATACCTTGGAACCAGTTGACAAAGTCTGTGCTGTCGTAGTCTGCAGTATAGTCAAAATGACTTGACCTTGCAGCCCATTCTGTAATAAATAAGTTGCGAATCTGCGCACTGACGACATGGCTAGTCCACGATTCCTTGATGGCTACAGCTTCTGCAATGTCAGAAGGCGCAATACTCAATACAGTCCATACGCGGTTCGACAACACCAAGGTATCTAGTTGAAAGGACTCTGTGGCATGCTCGTCGTTATACCAACTCACCGATGTGTCAAGAAGCTCACCGAAATTACGAAGTTCTGTCAATGCAGGAGGCGATGGCTCCTTACTCAACTGCAATAATGCTTTGTTTACATTGCTTGGTGGCTTTGGCAGTTCAATTCCATCTTGAGCCATCTCCGAATTCATTGCATAGCCATTGTCAAAATGAGCGCGGAGAACGTTGTACCGATGTATAGCAGTGGATGACAGTTCTGCAAGTGTGACGACGGAGAATATTGTGCTTGAGTCATTTCCTTGCGCGCGCAGATCAAGAGTTGCGAGATACCTGTTCAACATGGTCTCAACTGAAACTAGGAGTGACGTGTAACTAGCGCTCAGCAGTTCTCTTACGGAATACTTTGATGCCTTTGAGCTATCCAGTCCTATGAGAGCTGCTCCCTCTGCTAAGTCTTCTCTGTTCTCGTTCCCATTGCCAAGCAACAAAATTCCACTTAGGGTCATCATCAGCGCTCTTTGGAAAGACTTCGGGAACACCTCATCAACAGCGTCTGCCCAGTCTTTAGCAAGAGCATAGTCATCTGCAAAGGTCACCCAGCTAGGAAGTTTGTATGTTTCGGAGTTCCTCAACATGGCATACTCGGAAGGGTCAGATTTGAGGCCCAGCATCTCGGCCTTGCCAGTATCTTCCTGTTGCGAATAGAGCATATGGTAGAAAACATCAAAAGAACGCCAGTTGGGTTCGCTAGGAAGATCAAGTAAGGGATCCAAATTGAGCAGCGGCTGAGCAGCGAGCCGGAGGCGAACACTAACTATCTCGCCCTGCGCGTTCAAACTCAGAGAAGCTGAAATACCATTATGATACCTTTGGTTCAGGTTTTTAGGGGACATAGCAGTCAGAAAAGGCTGTAAAACCGTCCAAGCCGTCAGCATTCTCGTGTCAACTCCTGGAAAGTTGCTCAAGGCCTCGAACAGAAGGGAATGTGCGGCTTCATGTGCAGGATAAAGAAGGAGCAGCTCATCCTCGCTTTGCTTGAATGAATGCTGCCAAATGGATTCAAGCATGCTCTCTGGTATACGCTTGCCAACTAGAAGCGTGCTGACATTGTCAATACCTACTGAGGTCTCTGCATTGTGTACGAAAATGTCATGCAGCGACGCGAGCAGTGCCGATGCACTAAGATTGGGGTTGTATTTCAACAACGACTCCTCTTGCATACGCAACAATGAGTCTCTTTGTTGTTTCGTGACCTGTGATCGGTAGACAGCAGTCAACCTGCCAATGAGTACTACTGTTTTGCCTTTCTGACCTACTACTTACCACAAGTCGTTGCTGAGGAGCGAGCGTCCGGGTGAACCCTTTCCCACGTCCAATATCCACGCGCCGAAATAAACAGACGCCGGCTGCAGGAAGCGCGTTCCATTTTTAGAACCGTACTCACTACGTAAAACAGCGACTGTTGGCCCAGACGTCACCCACATGCTTTCCTCAACAATACCATATCGATGCGTCAACTCGTTAAATTGATTTAGTATAAATTCTGTGTAAGCCAATTTTTTTTCGAAGAAACTCGGTTGCTTTAGTCCGAAATATTTACAATCTGAGCCCTCCAACAGTTGAACAGCACACGCCCCCCCAGCTTATAAATACGACTCCCTCGATAGGGCCTCTCCTTTAGTCGTAAGCCGCAATTCTGCTTGAGGAAACCGACAAAGCTTACATGACTTTTGAGTCAACGTAGCTCCATTATACAGCTCCTGTACGGATAAAAATGTCTAGGGGCTTTATAGTGACAGGGAAAAGAGAGACCGAGACGCCCAGAGTCATGTTATGCACACACGGAGGACTGCCCTAACCTGGGATTTCTTGGGCAGGCGAGTTTCGACTACAAACATCCACTGCAACTAGAGAACCAGCAGCAGTTGGGCTTCAAAAAAAAGGCGGCAACGTCAAGTTTTGATTTCCACTAGTCACCTAGCAGTACTTTGGTAACTTAGCTATGGCTGATTTGTCGCTTCTGCCTCCGGCCTCGCTCACAGAGAGGGGCCTGACTGCTCATGTTGCGTCTCGGTACCACCAGGGGATGCCTTTCTCAACAATATCTACTCGAACGCTTGTTGCAGTGAACACCTTTACAAATGAGCTTGACATTAATCAAGAACAAGTGTTTCGGGACCTCGCGACGCGTATTTCGAACCGAATGTCGTCGCGGCTAGAAAGCCAGTGCTGTGTGTTTCTTGGCGAGAATGGCAGCGGGAAGTCGGAATACTCGGCAAGCCTCACACGAAATTTGCTGACCCTCGCTGGAAATCCTCTGAGCACGCGCTGTAGGTCAGTGCAGCCTGTCATCGATGCATTCTCGACCGCCAAGACCGCCTCGTCCTTGGCATCTTCAAAAGCCGGTCTCATTCGTGAGATGCAATACGACCAAGACTCTAATCTCATTGGTATGGCAGTCTACGACTACCGGCTAGAGAGGCAGCTCATAACAAAAGTTGGCACGAACGAGCGAAACTATCAGGTGTTTTATTACATGGTAAATGGCCTAAGCAGTGCTGAGCGGCGTCATTTGCAACTCGAGAACCAGGAGTTCCGCTATCTTGGCCACCGCAGTCAACTCCATCTCAGCGGAGTTGACGATAAGCTCAAGTTCAAACAGCTGAAACTAGCTTTATACTCGCTGGGATTTGGTAGAGATGATGTTGCCAACATATTCCAGCTACTAGCTGCTGTATTGCATTTGGGACAGCTACAGTTCCGCTCCACTCCGCATGATGCATCAAAGGCGGGTACTACTGCCGTCGAAATCGTGAATACAGACGTTTTAGAGATCATTGCCCAGTTCCTTGGTGTCTTCCCCGAGGTCCTCACGACTTCGATCATCGCGAAGACTGTTTTGGTTAATAAAGACCGCGTCACTGTTGTTCTTGATCAGCGGGGTGCGCGCGAGCAAGCCGACCTCTTGGCGCGCACACTCTACACTATGCTCTTCAGCCATATTATGGACAGAATGAACGCCACTCTAGCCTTGGATTCGGAGTCGCCCGAGATCACGACTACGATATCCCTGGCTGACTTTCCAGGGTTCCGGCCGGCACTCTCCAATGCCACGGCGCGTGCCCAGCCACACCTAGACAGGCTTTTGCATAACTGTGCCAATGAAATGCTGTACAACTACTTGGTTCATGTCTATTTCCGTGCCCCCATTGATGTTCTTGAGAGTGAGGAAGTAGACGTTCCAAGCGTCGAATTTTTCGACAACGCAGAGACCGTTAAAACTCTCGCAAAGCCCCATACAGGAGTTCTTGCCGTTGTCAATGAGTATGCACGCCATGACCGTGATGCTGTCAGTCTGAGGGAATCTCTCCGCCGAAGATATCCTGATTCGCTCTCTATCAAAGTGGACACAAACGATTTCATTGTGAACCATTATGCTGGCGAGGCATCTTACTCTATACAAGGTTTGCTCGAATCTGCTCAAGAGACCGTGGGCTCGGATATGATCAATCTCTTCGTTCAATCTAGTTACAACGAGTTCCTGAAAAGAGTTTTCGAATCCGCAGCCGTTGTTGACACAAAGCTTGACGATACGGTGATTGAAGCACATCTGACAAACGAGCCGAGGCGTCAACCCTCTAAACGCCAAGGCTCACGGCAGGTGTCTGGAACACATTCCGAAGCTGAGACTGCGGGTCCGCTGCGACGTGCAGGATCTTTAAGATCCGGAAGCGTGAGGTATGAATCGCGGCCGAGGAGGCGGACCTCAAATCCTTTGCAAAAACGAGGCAGGACAAACAACGATAAGGAAAAGGGTCCATCAGGTGTTCTGAATTACATACAGTCTCTTGATAATGCTATCGATGTCATGGAATCAGAGCATGCATACTTTGTGCTCTGCTTAAAGCCGAACGACAACCGACTGGTGTCCTCTCTGGACGCTCGATGCGTTCGCCAGCAGATCTCGGCGTTAGGAATACCTGAGCTTGCTCAACGCACAAGGAACATGGATCTTTCCATCTTCATGCCCTTCAACGAGTTCATTCATCATGCTCAAGATGCAGTCAATGTCGAGATTGGGTCCACAGAAAGGGAAACAGCGACTAGAGTACTAGCGGCGTACGGTTGGTCCAAGAGAGACGCACATGTAGGTCTCACTGGTGTCTTCCTGAGTGAAAACGCATGGATCAAGCTGGTAGATCCCCATCTCCGCTTTGTTGAGGAGGCAGCAAATAAGTTTGCAGGTGATCAGGACAGTGATATGCGTGATGCTCTCGCGTCCACTGATCTTGAAACCAAGAGCCTGGCTGGTGGTTTCGGAAACATGTTCTCTTACATGCCTGCTGGAGGACAGCTAGATGGCGTTCCGAATACTGAGGCCCTTACGGGAGATGCTGTGGATCTCACAGCTCCCTCTAAAGAATCCAGCGAGCGTAGGACATGGCTAGCCATTGTTTGGGCTTACACATGGTGGTACCCAACAGCACTGATACGGGGCACATTTGTTAGCGTCAAGCTAGCTTGGCGTGAAAAGCTAGCAATAAACTTGATAATCTGGGGTGTTTGTGCCGGTTCGATGATCATTCTGATCGGTCTGCCCTATTTTGTTTGCCCGCTCCAGAATGTGATGAGCGAGGGCCAGCTCAATGGGTATTCGTACGATAACAACCCGGACAAAGTCTACACGTCTATACGAGGAACTGTGTACGACATCTCAAAATTTGCGTCCTCTCATTATCCGTCTATTGTACCAAGGCAAAATATTCTCAAATACGGTGGAAGGGATTCATCAGATCTGTTTCCTTTACCTGTATCTGCAGTTTGCTCATTGGTCAAAAATGATAAAGTTGTCATTGGCGATCCGCATAATTACACTGATACCAATGCAAAGTATCATGACTTCAGAGCCATCACGGATGATTATCGGCCAGACTGGTACCTCCAGCAAATGAAATATTTCAATCAACATTATCTGAAAAGCTTTCTGGGTTATACTCCTGGAAACCTGAAGGACCTTGTCGACAAAAAGTCGAAGTCAGTTTTCAGTTTAAATGGCTATGTTTTTGACCTCACGGACTATCTTTCTGGCAACATATTTGACATGTCGAATTCCACGGATAGCAACAGCGATACCGAATTCTTGGACTCTTCAATCGTTAGTCTTGTTCAGCAGAATATTGGGGAGGATATCACTTCCAAGTTTAATAAACTCAAATTATCCGACTCTGATGCATTCGAGGTCAACCGGTGTCTCAGAAACTTGTTCATGATGGGGAAACTTGATACGCAAAATTCCGCAAGATGTCTGTTTGCACGCTACTTTTTATTGGGAATCACTGCATTTGTGGTTTTAGTCGTCCTTATCAAATTCGTGGCTGCATTACAATTTGGTAGTTATACTTACCCGGATGACCTCGACCGTTTTGTTATTTGTCAAGTTCCCGTCTACACTGAGGACGAAGAATCTTTACGCCGAGCCATAGACTCATTGACCAGGACTAAGTATGACGACAAACGAAAACTCTTGGTAGTCATTTGTGACGGTATGATCGTTGGTGCAGGAAACGAGAAGCCAACTCCGCGCATAGTCCTCGACATCTTGGGGCATCCCGAAGACGTGGATCCACCTGCGTTGTCATTCGAAAGCTTGGGCGAAGGCGATGAGCAGCACAACTACGGCAAGTTATATACTGGTCTTTACGAGAACGGTGGTCACATTGTGCCCTACCTTGTCATCGTAAAAGTTGGTAAACCCTCTGAGGTTTTCCGACCGGGCAATAGAGGAAAGCGTGATTCTCAAATGATCCTGATGAGATTCCTGAACCGCGTTCACTACAACAGCCCCATGAGCCCCTTAGAGTTGGAGATGTACCACCAAATTCAGAACGTTATTGGCATCTCTCCTTCGTATTATAGCTTTCTGATGCAAGTCGATGCAGACACTGTGGTGAGTCCTGAGTCTTTGTCTCAGCTAGTCAGTGAGTTGGTACGAAATGTGAAAATCCAAGCTATTTGCGGTGAAACTGAACTGTCCAATGCGCGGCATTCCTTGGTCACTATGATCCAAGTCTACGAGTACTACATCAGTCATAACCTCGCCAAAGCTTTCGAATCACTCTTCGGGACAGTGACCTGTTTACCGGGCTGCTTCACGCTGTACCGCCTGTTCGAGGAGGATACAGGCAGGCCACTTCTTGTCAGCCATCCAATTGTTGAGAACTATGCTGAAACTCGTGTCAAAACGCTCCATATGAAAAACCTTCTTCAGTTAGGTGAAGATCGCTATTTGACAACGCTCATGCTGAAGTACAACCCTCGCTTCAGCACCAAATTCTTGCGTCACGCGCATGCCTTCACAGTTGCACCGGACTCATGGTCTGTTTTGTTATCGCAACGGCGCCGATGGATAAACTCGACCGTTCATAACATGTTTGAGCTCGTTCCCATGAACCAAATTTGTGGATTCTGCTTTTTCAGCATGCGCTTCATGGTACTGATCGATCTTTTGTCAACATTCCTTCAGCCTGTCACATTGGGTTATATCGTTTATTTGATTTACCTGTGTGCCTCCCGTGGAGGAACGGTTCCGTGGTCGTCGATCATTTTGCTTGCCTGCATTTATGGCCTTCAGATGATCATCTTTGTGCTGCGTCTCAAATGGGAGATGATCGGTTGGATGTTTGTGTACATCTTGGCTCTTCCTATTCACAGCTTAATCCTTCCATTGTATTCCTTTTGGCACATGGATGACTTCTCATGGGGAAATACACGCATGGTTGTTGGTGAGAAAGGGAAAGCCATGTTGGTCAACGATGAAGGCCATTTCGATCCTTCAGAGATTACGCTTAAGCGGTGGAGCGATTATGAAGCTCAGAACTGGACTGGTCCTGAAGACCCGTTCACTGACAATGCAGGCTCGAGGCGTCGCAACTCGGACTCTTTCAGTTTAGCCCCCACTGCAGCTTGGGATAAGGCAGAAAGTCCATATACAGATGTGCCGGCCGAACCTGTTCAGCATTCGCAAAACTCGCCTACTCCACCCACAGACCAACAACTCACAGAAGCTATCAGAGATATTCTGAGTACCAATGACCTGTCTATGATCACCAAACGTGTAGTGAGGACCAAGCTCGAAACTGTGTTTGGGTGCAACTTGGATAACCGCAAAGAATACATCTCATGGGCAATCGAAGCTTTGCTGTCTGGTGAGATATGATCTGCAAGTCAAATCTGAATAGCACATATTGAATACTATACTTTAAGTTAATCACTTTTCAGAATTTTCAAACTAGATTTGTTGTAATCTATACAAAGATTCATTAGAGAGCGTGCGTATCTGTACACTTGCTCCCATCCAAGCTTTTCCTTTTTTGAGAGCTATGCTTTTCCGTACTCCTCAGATCTGCTCCTCACGTTTGCGAAGAATGACAATACCTTCCAATGTCGAGCTCAAGGGAACGTATTCATCATCTTCAAGCTCGGCACGCTCGCCGGCAGACAGTAGAACTGGTGTGTCCTGGGTGACCCAGCCTGTTATCCGCTTAGGGTTGCCAGCCTGGCCCACCGTATCAACTGCCTGGCCAACGCGAACAGTGACCTTGAGGGGTTCAAGGTTCTCGTCAACAGTAACAAGCATGCGAGGCTGAATAGCAAGCGTAAGTGCATACAACAGACTAGGGTGTTCCGAGATGAAGAATTGCTTGGAGGAAGGCATAAGTAAAGCAATGCAGACAGTCAGGAGTCCAGCAATCGAAACAGGGCTCATCAGTTGCTTTTCGGCAGTGAACGGGGACAAAGTTAGAGTGCCTTTGCCAAGGTGCACGAGACCGAGCGCAAACCGCGACATGAAGGGTAGCTCGCTGGTACGCGAGTAAAACTCATCGAGCTGACTGAGTAGCTGTGCAACGCGTGCATTTAGTGTACCAGCACCTACTAGTCCCAAAGCAAAGATTGCATTGTTAGCTACGTTGAACTGAAGTTCGTGCGTGTATCGACTCAAAGTCTCGTAGACTTTCATCTGCGGATTAGAAGTCGAGACCAGGCCCATTGCAAGTGGTACTGCCTGCTTGATGTAGGAGTCGCCGTAGTGCATCAAATGCTCGAGGTGACGCATCACCATTTCCTCTCCAATGTTCTCTCCCATCGCGATGAGTCCTATACCCAAAGTGCAGAGTCCCTTGGCCTTGGCAGACTCACGTCGCGTTGCAGCGTCTTCCTCAGGGTTGGTCTCTTCCTTCTCATCATCCTTTGATTCATCTGTACCCTCATTGGATGCATCAGTAGCGCCTCCTCTGTTACCTGGGTGCGTCTCGTCCTGCGTCGCGTTCGGGTCTCCGTGGTCCCAGGTTGTCGATTGATCCTCCTCGCCAGCACCACTAGCCGCTTTCTTAAGCGCGGCAACAATCGCATTGCTCGAGTCGTCAGCGGAATCGATCTCATCATCTTCTTCCTCGTCGTCTTCCTCATAATGCCGAGTGGCGGCCTCTCTGAGCAAACGCTGGATCTGCAGCACATTACCTGACCCGGCGTATGCGCAAATCACAAGAAGGATCTCAATACTTTGTGCGATAGGGTGCTCTATAGCCTTGACTGTCTCAACAGCAGCTTCGATCTTGTCAGCATTTCCAATGTACAAGAGAGCAAGACCGAGGCCCATGAATATCGCCCAAGGATTGGAAAGATCTTTTTCGTCTCGCTCGATAAACGCCTCCAAAATGGAGCTCGTGAGGTAGCCGTTGCTGCTTCCGACAAAAATGAAGCCCAATGCAACTGCTGCCAGTGCAGACATCTCAATGGGTAGAGATGAGTCGGTCACCAGAGGCTCCAGCAGCTCCACAAGCTCCTCGCGCGCAGTGCCAGCATACGCAAATCCTAAACCAAGAATCGCAGAAGTGCCAACGGTACTATTCGTTGAGCTGGCTTCGGCAACAAGATCAGCCAGCAAGCCCATGGCAGCATCCGTCTCATCATGGACACCAGTCGTGGCCACACCGACCCCGAGAACAGCACCCGCTCGAGTAGCCGTGTCGTCCGAGTCGATGAACTTGTCCAGCTCCTGTAACGCTTCGTGGTAATTCCACAAATAACCCAATCCGAGCGAGGTGTGGACGGCGGATGCGTTCATGGGCCGCGACCTCGAAGAGGCCGTGGCAATCTCCGTGAAATCCTCTGCAAGGTTAGAATAGCCGGCATTGAGAAGACCCCGAACGAAAATGGTTGCCAGCGTCATCTTCGATCTTTCACCGTGAACCTTGAACACGCCGCTCTCACCAGAGCTGTGTAGAATTTCGTAGGGGGTCTTGGGCTTTTCAAGATTGAGCTCTTTCGCTAAGTAAAGATAGTATTCAGAAAGCTTCTTGTTGCGGATCTCGTCAGCAATGTCATCCGGCAGTTCTCCAGTTTCCTCGTCGGTCAAATTGTAGAATCGACGCTGACGAGCAACAATGAATGCAAGCTGTTTGCGAAGCGGGGCGTCATGCGTCTCGGCAAATACCGAGCGCACCAGCTCCTCATCATCCAGGCGAATAGCAAGAAGGAGCGCTTCAGGGAGCTTGTCATTTTGCTTGTAAATGGTGAAGGCAGTTTGCAAAGAGGCTGTGGCCGTATCCGTGTCCAAATACGAAGCACACGCAACAAGGTATTGGCAGACACGCGGATAGGTCTCGGCATCCATCAATCCTTCGTCCGCAATTCTTTCAACGCTCTCAACCTCCAAAAGCAAGTCGACGGCGTCTGTCTCGGCGTTGTGCTTCAAGAAATAGGGGACGATCCTCAAAGCAAGGTCCAGCAGGTCCCCAGTGGCCGGCTCGAGAGTCTCGTCAGCCTCCATGCGCTTGTGATACTCGTCCCCGATTTCCAAAGCAAGGTGGCGCAAGTACTCGTGGCCCCAAGCTGCAAGCTCCTGTTCGTCGCCATTGTCTTCGACAAGTAACCGGTGATGAAGAGCCGTGCCCTGGGTCATACCAAGAACGGACAGGATGCCTGCAAGCTGATTCTTCGCAGCATTCTGTTGCCATGACTCCCAAACTTCCACAAGTTGCGGGTAGTGGGGTTTAAGGAACTTAAGCGGTTTCGGCACAGCCGTCATACTGGATGTCGAAGTGCGTATCAAACCAGTCAAAGAGTCCAGAGCCGCAGGATACAGCTCAGTCTTGGACTCGGTAAGGCGCTCCACCAGCATGTCGAGCTCCTCCTTCAGCTTAGCGTCTTCTTCACTGAGGTCCTCTTCTTCCTGCTCCTTGCTTTTCGGAACATCTGATTTTCCATCCACAGGCTTTTCAGCCTCAGGTTTCTTGTTGCCCTTCGCGGGAGCCGTATTTTTGTTCGTGGCACCCATTCTCACCTCGATTTAACACGACGGAGTAGAATCAATGGCGGTGTGTGGTACGTGTAGTATCCCGGTTGGCGCCTTATCCCAAGGCGGTGGTGTGTGTGCGTAGCAGCAGGCGCTGCTGATTAATGCGCCACCGTCCTAGAACGCCATATCGCCAACGCTAAGTAGGAGATGAAGGAAGCACGTCGAAGGACCAAGGCTCCCCTAATGAATAATGATGCTTCTTGAGTACGGGAAGTTACTATTAGAGGTAAATCTGCCACGTATTATTTTTTAGATATATATTGCCTGCGCTGACTTATAGCGTTTATAGTGTTCGCTAGCGTTGCCGGGCTGCCTCACACATTCGCTGCCCCCCCTACCCGCTCTCGATGTGCCACGAATTCTGGTCCCAGCACGGACGACAATCACCAGCACAACAACAACCACAACCACCTGTTACATTACACCATTGCGTGTGGGACACACGTGTAAAGCTAGTAGCTCCAGAATCACCAGCGTCGGAAACCTTTCAATACTAAAATGTCCATTGAATTGGAAAAAACGTTCCCGACTCAGCCATCGACGGAAAGGGCTCGTCGCACCCCACTCAGTTACCACTCTCGCGGCAACAACATTGTTTACGGGAGCGGCAAGCTTGTTGTAATCCGGAACGTTGAAAAGCCTGAGCACGCAGAGCTTGTCTACAGTGAGCACTTGCAACCCGTGTCTACAGTTGCCTTCAGCCCGTCCGGGTTCTATGTTGCTTCTGGAGACCTAAGTGGCCAGGTCAGAGTGTGGAACACCACAGGCGATGAGGTAGTCACAAAGGGCCCCTACCAAGCGACCTCGGGTAAGCTGAACGGAGTGGCGTGGTGCTCTGAGTCCTCGCGAATTATCGCCGTCGGTGACGGAAAAGAGAGGTTCGGCCACGGATTCACGGCCGATTCGGGCAACACAATTGGCGAGGTTAGCGGGCATT
Organism: Starmerella floricola; assembly: GCA_030579735.1. Classification (NCBI taxonomy): domain Eukaryota; kingdom Fungi; phylum Ascomycota; class Dipodascomycetes; order Dipodascales; family Trichomonascaceae; genus Starmerella; species Starmerella floricola. The sequence continues at coordinate 254,982 of JAKTRP010000001.1, read as the reverse complement.
CTGCAGAAGTCAACGCAGTGGCTATCAGGCCAAGCCGACCCATGCGCGCAGTTTCGGTGGGCGAGGACGGAAACACGATATTCTACGAAGGTCCACCGTTCCGCTTCGCCCGGTCGATCTCTAAGCATGTGAACTCCATCTCTGATGTTGCATATGCCCCCGATGGAGCTCACTTTGTAACCGGCGGATGCGATCGCAAGTTGGGGCTCTATGACGGTTTAAACGGAGACTTCAAGGACTGGCTCGAGACCGGGCACGAGGGCATGATTCTGTCGGTTGCCTTTGTCAATGCGACTCACGTCCTATCTGCATCTGCAGACTGCAGCGTGCGCCTTACTGACATCTCTTCAAAAAAGGCTGTGAAGGTATGGCAACTCTCTAAAACACTCGATAACCAGCAGACTGGGGTAGTCGCAGCTGGCGAGGACCTTGCGATATCTATCGGCTTGAACGGCGACATTCACTACTGGAAGGAGTCTGAGGACAAGCCAGTGCGCGTAATTCAGGGCCATCAGAAGGCAGTGACTGCGCTGGCACAGGATGGCAAAAACGCTTTGTTTTCCGGTTCCGTGGATGGCACAGTTGTGCAATGGGACCCGAAAGAAGGCGGCCGGCGCATCGATGACGCAGGCCACGAGGGGCCGGTAAGTGGTCTTGTTGGTGATCTCTGGAGCGCCGGATGGGACAAGAAGCTGAAAAAAATTGGCAGCGACGAAATTCTCACCCTTGATGAGCAGCCGACTGCAGTAACACAAGCCGGTAAATTGACAGTTGGTGTCTCCGAGGGCTCCCTCGAGCTCGCAGGAGACGCCAAGAAGCACATCAGTCTGGATGGCCGAGGTACCAGCGCGCATGCATTGGATGATGTGGTTGCCGTTGGGTTTGGCAACCATGCTGCTATTTACTCACTTCCAGCCTTTGACCTTCTCCATAAATTCGACGCGCGCCAATCGGAAGTGTCGGCCGTGAGAATTAGCCCCGACAAGAGGTACTTGGCAGTAGGCGATGCGAGTGGTAAAATTCTGCTCTACTCAATGTCAGACCACTCGATTGTAACGTCTAGATGGACATTCCATACTTCGCGAGTCATGTCCATAGACTGGACACCGGATAGCCAGCGCGTCGTGACCGGCGCCACGGACACCAACATTTTCATCTATAATGTCGAGAAACCTGGCCGCAACATCAAGTACCTTGGGGCCCACAAAGATGGTGTCAACCAAGTACTGTGGGACAAAAATCTAGACATTGTTTCCGGTGGTGCTGATGGCTCCGTGAAGAAATGGAAGGTCACTGCGGCAAAATAAATAGGTCCTTACATGAACATCTTAAAAATTATTGAGCACTGAGTAGCAAATGTCTTTTATTATCTCTGTTGACACCCTGTGTTGTCATTGCTCGTTCTCATCCGTAGTGCGGCGCCGGCACGTCCTGGCGCTAGGACGTGGGGAAGTTAGGGCAGTCGAAAGCTTAGGCCTGCTTGGCGTCAGCTCGTATGCTAGTCCCCTAGACTGTGGCCTTTCATTCGAAGAGAAGTGCATGGAGTTTGTTTGAGTCACGCGCGAGGGTCTGAGCTTCAATTGAGAAATCATTGTTGTATTGTCGGCGTGCTAGAGTGACTTTTACTGGATGTGTATATAATACACATGGCGCGGACTTATATACCCAGAAAGGGCGAGTGGGCAAATACCTCTTTTCGGAAGGAGCAGCTCTACAAGCTGCAAGCCTTGCTTTAGCCTCTTATACCCGATTGATCACACTCGAGCACATGGCACCCCCAATCGAGACATCCTACTCTATATCAGGGTTGGGCCTCGCCCGCACGATGAGAAGAGCCTTTTGCAATGGCAGTAGCGGCGTAGAGGTCGATAGCAGACAATGTGTTGTTAGTCATCATAGCCAAAGGCTACACTGTATTGCCAGAGCGTAGCAGACTAAGCACGTCGACCTGTGTGTGCTCGGTGGAAAAAGCACTGGCACAAAAGCTCTAGCGTGAAAAGGCCAGCACAAGCCGCGAATCGAAGCTCAGATGTTCCCAACACTTCAAAGACTGGGCGGATACGTGTGGAAAATTCCATACAAGATGGGCCGTCTGCAGAAAGCGCGCCAGCGGAAGCGTTTGAAGGCGGTTGATGAGACTGTCGCAACAGTCGCCGGTGGACTGCAGAACGAGGGCCTCACTGTGAAAAAGCTCAACATATTAGACAAGACGTTCCCTAAGGAGTACGAGATGCCGGCGAGGGACAAATACTGGGTCTTTGCAAGATACGCGCGAAACTACCGCAAAGGTGCCCACCGGCAGCCCAAGTTCACGAAGATCTCAAACCGCACGAATCCTTTTGGGTTCTAGACATTTGAGCGACTGTACATACACATATTTATATCGACCGGTATTTATCACATACGATTTTCATCAATCTTCTAAGGTAGCGCCGACTGTGGGCATCTGGGTAGGTCCCAAGCACTGCACAATTCGGTAGAATAAATGAAACGATGATCATTGAACGTTTTTAGAAAGTGGTTGACATTTTGATGTTTACGAAACGAGATACGAACACTGGCTTTTTTGGCTTTTGAATACAATCTTCATCCGAGCAAACGGCTCTCCGTCGATAACATTTAATGCATAGGATGACTGAGTTTTCCATAAATATATTAGAGTAAGTCTTGGCCCGCACACCGGGATGCTCCTGTACCAATTCAACGTTTCCGGACCTTTAACCATTGATAACTAACACGACCCTGGTCGTCAACTTTCTTGACTTTCGGCCCCTTCTTCATGAGCTCGCGCTGCAGGTCAACTTCTTGCCTCAGCGTGCTCAGCTCCTTCTGGCGTGCTATCCTGCGTTTGAGTTCTTTTAGAGACTCAAGTTTATGCTTAGTGCTTTCCGAACCGTCAGCTCCATGTGTGCGTTCTATCTGATGATCGTCTTCGCGGACAGGTGCACTAAGGCGTGTTTTTAGCTGGTTTTCATCGTCCACAAATACGGTGCGTTTACCCTCACTGGGCAGAATTAGCCCTTCCTTAGCCTTGTCGACTTTCCGGCGCTCCTGGCTTTCTAGTGTACGGATGTAGCCTTCATCTTGGGTCTTGAGAAGTTTCACAGCATCGTTGCTGAGCGATTGAGACGTTTCGCGTTCCTTAATACGCACACCGTCCTTGGTCTTGGACCGGATCATGCCATAGTCGAACTCATCTGGGTTGAATTGGTTTGATTTCGCGCGTAGCAATGCGAGATGGGCCTGCTTTTTATGGTAGTCTTGGGCTCTCTGCCGGTAGTCTTTTTTCTTTTCAAGAAGACCCCATTTTCTTCTGTCAGAAGGTTGATGACGCTCTCTGTGCTGCCTTTTTGCAATATCGTGTGCTTTAAACATGCGGAAAACCAGTTGCTAGACTCAATTCAGCAGCGCTTGTACCGGCTTCCGTAGTATTTCTGAAGGCTCAATTTTTATCACGGCCTCTGGGTTGTGCCGGGCTACCCTTAGTCAACCCACACACAGATCCTACGCACGGCGAAGGCTCGGTGTCCTAAGCTCGTCAAAACGGTGCGAACAGACTAAATTGGCTTCATTTTTCCGCCGCCTAATCCTCAAAGCACAACGAAAAACTTACAATGATTTGGTTCGAACTAATCTCACACATACGTTATATATTTGTATACATAAATGCACTAGGTGCCGGCGCTTGCATTTGGGCGAAGCTACTGGTTACGTTCAGTGACAAGAGGCGAGTGAAGTCACCACCAGCTTGTTCCAACGATTTCCGAGGTATTGAATAGTATGAGAACGGATCGTCAGGGGAATAATGTGGCGACGCCCGTGCCCGTATGGATTCTAGCACCTCACGAGGAGAAACAAGTCCGCGCTATTTGCCAAGAAGAGACAAACAAGAAGTGTGCTAAGCAGTTTTGGAAGATGGGGAAATGCACCTCCGAGCACCAGATCTTGTTTTCGTGGTATTGCGCCGCTGAGAAAAAAGAGCTTTTGGATTGTGTAGCTCATTGGGGCTCGCACGAGCAGTATGAAATCCTGCGTCAGAAATACATTGAGGACAAACGCAAGGAACTTATCAGTGAAGGAAAACTATGAATTTGTCGACTAAATGAGGGGTCTGAAATAAGCCCAAAAAACAGACATGGATATAATGTGTACATAGCAATGACTTGATCATATTGATCTTTCTTTTACAAATTCACGATAATGGTTTTACTATTAGGACTTGCCTCACTTGCCTCACGGCCTTCAAGCTGGCATTGAAGCACGGGCCGTGCCCGCCGAGGTTCTGAACCCTAATACTGGCAACTGAAAATGTGTGATGATACCAGGTGCCCACCATCCACTCATCGTTTTTTAACCGCAGAGAGAACCACAAGATGAGCAACCCTAGCACCGGTATGATTGCCTCACCCTCAGCCACCCAACGGCGGCCATTTACCAACACACTATACACACTGCTTCGAGCTATCTCCAACTAATTGACCAGGATGGGCATCACTCGAAGACCGGGAAGAAGAACTGGTGGTGGCGGTGGCGTGGTTCAAAAGGCCACGTTCGATACCGGGCGCAAAAAGGAGGTCGGTGTCAGTGACCTCACTTTGTTGTCGACTGTGACGAATGAAGCAATCACAGACAACTTGAAGCTCCGCTTTCAGAATGGCCTGATCTACACGTACATCGGGCATGTGCTTATCTCTGTAAATCCATTCCGGGATCTGGGGATTTACACAGACCAGGTTCTCGAGAGCTACAAGGGAAAGAACCGTTTGGAGGTCCCACCCCACGTGTTTGCAATTGCGGAGTCGATGTACTATAACATGAAGTCGTACAATGAGAATCAATGCGTCATCATTTCCGGAGAGTCTGGTGCGGGCAAGACCGAGGCTGCGAAGCGTATCATGCAGTACATCGCCTCGGCGTCGGGTCAGTCAACGTCGTCTATCTCTAAGATCAAGGACATGGTGTTGGCTACAAACCCGTTGCTCGAGGCTTTCGGTTGTGCCAAGACTTTGCGTAATGACAATTCTTCTCGTCACGGCAAATACCTTGAGATCCTGTTCAATCAGCAAAACGAGCCCGTTGGTGCACACATCACGAACTATCTGCTCGAAAAAAATCGAGTAGTTGGCCAGGTTCGCGGCGAGCGCAACTTCCATATCTTCTATCAGTTCACGAAGGGGGCTCCACAGCGCTACCGTGAGCAGTTTGGAATACAAACCCCAGAGTCCTACACGTACACCTCACGGTCGCAGACCACCTCAGTGACTGGTGTGGACGATGCCAAGGAGTTCCAAGAAACTTTCCAGGTCATGGATATCATCGGAATGAGCGCTGAGGAGAAGGATAATATCTTCCGGATCCTAGCTGCTATTTTGTGGGTTGGTAATGTCGATTTTATCGAGGATGATAACTCTGTCACTACCGTTGCGGACGCTAGTGTTCCGGCTTATGCGGCGTATTTGCTGGGCGTCCAGGGAGCCGATCTCGAGCGCGCACTAACTACGAAGGTTGTCGAGTCTCGGTTCGGTAGCAGCGGAGGCGAGTCTTTCGAGTCGCCTCTGAATCGCGTTCAAGCGCTGGCAGCAAGAGATGCTCTGGCGAAGGCGATCTACAATAATCTTTTTGAGTGGATCGTCAGCCGCGTAAACCAATCCTTGGTCACTCAGGGAGAGTCTAAGAAGTCTATTGGTATCCTGGATATCTATGGCTTCGAAATCTTCCAGTCGAATTCTTTTGAGCAGATCTGCATCAACTATGTCAACGAAAAGCTCCAGCAAGTATTCATCCAGCTAACCCTGAAAACGGAGCAAGATGAATACATTGCTGAGCAGATCAAATGGAATCCGATTGACTACTTCAACAACCAGGTTGTGTGCGATTTGATTGAGGAGGTCCGACCCCCGGGTATCTTCTCGGTGCTCAATGATTCCAATGCCATGGCTCATGCCGACTCTGTAGCGGCAGACCAGAGCTTTGCGATGAAGCTGAGCATGTTGGATAGTAATGCTCACTTCCAGAACCGTGCTGGAAAATTCATTATCAAGCATTATGCCGGTGACGTAACCTACGACATTGAGGGAATGACTGACAAGAATAAGGACCAATTGAGCAAGAGCATTACGAGGCTAATTGCTAGCTCGCAAGACCCCTTCTTTGTGCAACAGCTCTTCCCCGACGCTTTCGAACCTGAGGATAGCGGTGCAGGGCGCAGAAAGCGACGTGCTACTGCCTCCGACAAAATTAAGCAAAGCGCAAACGACCTTATGGAGACGCTCTCCCGCTCTAGGCCATCGTACATTCGTACGATTAAACCGAACCAGAACCGGTCTCCGACTGAGTTCGATGATCAAGCTGTGTTGCATCAAGTCAAGTACCTCGGATTGCAGGAAAACGTCCGCATTCGTCGTGCCGGGTTTGCCTACCGTGCGCCGTTTGAGAAATTCGTTGAGCGGTTTTATTTGTTGAGTCCTAAAACAGGCTATGCCGGCGATTACATTTGGGAGGGTGATATTCGCGAGGCTGCCATCGAAGTGATGACTGCCAGTGGTATTCCACAATCAGAGTATCAATTTGGAGTAAGCAAGATTTTCATCAAGACTCCGGAGACCTTGTTCGCCCTTGAGCACATGCGCGATATGTATTGGCACAGAATGGCTGCTAAAATCCAGAAGGCTTGGAGGAACTATTTCGCCCGTCGTCTCGAGGCTGCTCAAGTTCTACAGCGCACTTGCCGTCGCTTTATGGGTGTCGCAGTTCAGCCTGAAGTCCCGCCTCCTGATGATGCCTTCTTGGCTGGCCGTAAAGAGCGCCGGAGGTTCTCACTACTGGGAGAGCGCTCAGCATATGGTGACTATCTTGCTGCAAATGATCGCCAAGGCTCAGCAGGCGGATATCTTGTTTCCTCGGTAAGGATCATGGAGAACGTCATCTTCTCATGCCGTGGTGAGCAGCTTTTCTCAAAATTGGGACGAACAGCTCAGCGCCTGACGCGCACATTCATCTTGACCTCAAAGGCATTTTATACAGTTCGAGGTGATTTGCTGCAAGGTCGCTTAGTCTACACCATTGAGCGCACCATCGAACTGGGTGCCATCTCTGGCGTTTCTATTTCCCCGTACCGTGATGATTGGCTTTTCCTCCACACTGTTTCAAAAGATACGTCAGACCTCATGTTGGCCACTTTGTTTAAAACGGAACTCATTTCACTCTTGGACAAACCAGTGAACGTCAGCGCTTCTATCCAGTACTTAAAGAAGCCTGGAAAGAAGGCCGTTGTCAAGTTCGTCCGCGATCAGCCGGCATCCCTCTTGTTTGATATTTACAAGAGCTCGACTGTGCACATGGCGCCTGGTCTGCCCGGGAACTCCCCTCGTGAGGGAGTCCCCAAGGGGAAGACTCCCTCGCGGCCCGCGGCATCGTCAAAGCCAGCAGTGGCGAGGAACGTACCAGCTGCCCCTCAACCAAGAGGGGGGCCATCCGGCGTGCCGCAAGTTTCGGATTCATATCTGCAGACACACGGAAAGCCGCCATCTCATCCTGCGAGAGTTGGTCCAATAGAAGCGATGAGGTCTCCGGGAAGTACTGCTACACAGTTGCCACAGCAGCAGCAGCAGCAGCAGTATTCCCAGCCAGCCCAGGCAGCATACCATGCGCCAGCGAGCGCAGCAGCGGCGCCCTCAGCACCCCCACCTCCTCCTCCGCCGCCACCAGCATCTGAACCTACGGCTACGGCACTCTATGCCTACGCCGGATCGAATCCCAACGAGATGCCTCTCAGTGTTGGTCAAGTTGTCTTCGTGGACCAAGATTCTGGTAATGGATGGACTCTAGCTCGGTCGCAAGACGGAGCCCAGTCAGGCTGGGTCCCCACGAGCTACATAGAGAAGAACGGGGACGTGAATGGGGACCAGCTTGCAAAAGGATTGGCAAGCGCCTTGAACCAGCAACAACAGCAGGAGCATGCAATGGCCTCTGACTTGGCGGCAGCCCTGAAAAGAATGTAGTTAGACAGAATAACCAGTAGAGGATATTGATCCAGGATTAAGGAACGTGTTGGCATGAGTCGAAAGAGGGCAGACGAAAGAGGGCATATATACAATTAGTTGCAGTTCTTTACTTTCTTCAGTGTTATTAGGAAAATAACCTTAAAAAAAGCTGCTGAGGTGTATACAAAGGTATGAATTAAATAGAGCATGTACAGAAAAAAACCAACAATCACGGCATTCAAGCAGCAGCGTTGCTGGAAACTTGATCACCACGAGCGCTGATTTCGGACTCAACCGTGGCATCAGAATAGCTTTGAGATGATAGGCCAGCGGCGTCAATATCGGGTGTTAAGCCAATTGTCGACAGGGCCTTCTCGATGAATGGCATCTTGTCGAATCGAACCTGTGACAGATTGGGCTTGAGAGCGCTCACCTGGCTAGCGAAGTATTTCACTCTGTCTGGGTTATCGCACGCCTTCGCAAAAGAGAGCCAGTCGAAAACCTGAGGGCTTTTCAGAGCAAGGAGTCGCTCCCACCACTCAGCAACCTTTTCCACGCCACATTGGTGAGTCGACAAAGACTGGGAGGAGTTCAGGAGGACGCGGATAGTATCGAATCCTAGTCGACTCGAGTCGCTGAAATATTCGTGTTGAAGCGCAGCAATGTATTCGGAGGTTGGCCAAGCCTTCGAGCAGTAGCTGAGTACGGTATTCAAAATGAGCTGCTCGTCCGGATTCGTGGCAATGATCTTCGCAATGAGGGCCTGCGCCTCTTTAACCGGTCCTGAGAGGGCGAAATTCTGATTCACAACGCACTTGAGTACCTCGGAAGTCACATTCAGGCAGTTTGCAACATCATATCGGACTTGGGACTGCGTGGCCAGGCGGTGCATCGCCTTCACGTACACATCCACAACCCCGTTAACATCTCCAGTTGCCTTGTAATAGTGTTCAATGTACCTCGCAGCAGCACTGGGATGAAGCTGTACAAAACTCTCGCTAGAAGTGGCGGTATCATAAAACACCTTAGCGATATTGATGTCAGTGCACTGCGTCAAGATCTGGTTGTGCAGCCTGATGATGCTAGCTGACCACTCGTCGATGTTGTAGTGCTCGCAGATAGACGCGTATACTTCAACTGCGCGGTTGAATTCCTTGAACCTGAGGTAACCCATCGCGAGCGCATCGTCCGCAAGAATGTAACGGCCGTGTTTCTTAGTCGTATCCTCATAAATCCTTTCGAACTCCTCAAGATTAACGACGCTCGGATCGCTAGATCTCAACGCTGCGCTGACTACTCGAGGATCATCCAGTTTCTCGACAAGGTCCTTCTTTGCGCCCTCGTCAACAAGTCGTTTCCAAACAGCAGACGCTTGTGCATTGTTCTCCATGGTGCTGAATGCAGTCAACATGTAGCTCAACGCAAAATGAGAGGCGTAGCTGCGTCCAGCAACGAGATCGTCGGCGATTTCATTCAGATATTGGCTGAGAATAGCGTTCTGCGTGCCCATGATCTGACGTCTCACCGTGGAAATTACTGGCTTTAGCACCTTACCTCGCAACCTCAAGGTCGTTAAAATGGCATGAATAGGTTCACTGGCATTCACGGATCCGCTTTCATCCCTGTACCTTCTATAAATTTTCATCATCTCATGGACCTCGACAAGATTCTGGATGTCCTTCACATTAGGCTTGCCCTTCAATCGGTTCTTGATGCGGTTCAACTCATTACGCATCTCACCATCAGTGTCCACAACTCGGTTTAGCTTCAAAACATTGTTTGAGGCTTGCCTTGACTGGTCTAATTTCTCTGTGGTGCCCGAGGACTGCGTCGCACTCGCCGGAGAGCTGTACAGCCGAGCACGAGCAGCACCCTGCAAGGCAGGAATTATCGGAGATCTGAACGCCCTATGCATTGCAGTAATTCTGCAGTGTCTCTAAGTGGTTGAAAGAGACTTATAGAGTGAATACACTAGTCCCACACTCACTTCGGCAACAGCAAATTTAAATTGTTTAGAATGTGCTCCCTTTCCCGCCCCTCTCGCTTACGTAACGAAGACTATGCCGGCTGGGGCGATCCTGCACGTCTGGTTGGGAGTTCTCGTAAAGAGCGGGAGCGACTGAAGCGCGTCTGAGAACGACAAGGTACAGGATCTCTACTACGTCACTGCATTGTTGCCATCACGCTACAGCAAGGCCAACTGTGATATGTGCAAGACAATAGCAAGTAACGAGGATCAAATTCATATTGAGAAAATGCTAAGAGCACTATTAGTTTGTGATGCCTACTTTTCCTATCGTAGAAGAAGTTCGATACTTAATTTAGATAATAGTAGATATTCACGCGGGTGATGGTGACGGCTCGCACTCTACAGCTTCAAGAAGTTCTCCCCTGGTTCAACTCAAATACACTAATCATATTCCGAATGAATTCAACGGAGCCAGTCGCAGCTACCACGAGGAGCGCGCCACATGCTTCATGATTCTTTCAGAACAGTTTGTTTTTGAATGAGAGGTCAGAAAAATCCTCGAACATGGTGAACTCACCGGTAACACCAAATGCTGTAGACGTCGACAGATCGGCATCGGGGCCATCAGTCGTCGCACGGTTATCCGCATATCCCAAGAGCTCATCTATTGACGCTGCAGGTCAATAGATAGGAGGTGAGCCCGAACAAGTTAGCAAGTCATGCCCTTCTGGTATTGACTCCTGGCCTCAGGCCAAGAGCTTCTCTGGGACCAGCCATGATCAACCTTAGCCATCATCTCATAGAGATACGAAGGCGAAACGAAAACCAATAAATGATTCTCTCCACAAACCTTCCGTTACTGGCTAGAAGTCAATACTCAATAGGGGCATTTGCTAACTCATTCGAGAGTGGCGTCAAAGCTGCTGGATGACGCGACTTCGATGAGCCCTCGAAATATGCAGGATTTTCCGTGTATGCAGGATTCGACTCAAAGGAGAGGTTCATAATACCAAATGGATCTTCAAATCCTTGATCGTGAACCTTCTCCGGAGAGTTCGGTGCGAATAGTTCTTCATTTTTGAGGAAGAACGCGTCCGGACTCGCGCAATCCTCCTCAAGTGAAGGCGCAGGGGAGCCTGAAAAGTTGCTGCCTGTCTCAACATCGGCAGCCGGGCTCGAAGCAGAAGTAGTTGTTCCCGCAACGGTCCCAGCTACAGTGTCACAGAGGTACGTGGAGTCACACCCCGGTACCACAGCAGCCACCGAATCAAGGTCCGAGATGTTCCCAGAGGTCTTGGCAAGCTTGATAACAGCTTCTAACTGCGCCAAGCGAGCTTTCAGCTCGTCCTGGCGCGCCATGCTCTGCTTCATCTTCATGTTCTCTGTTTCGAGTTGAGAACACCTGCTCTCAAGAGTCTCAAGGTGCTTTCGCTTCTTCTCACGCGATGCATGCGCCGCCTGGCGGTTTCGCATGATACGTTCGACACGACGCTGTTCCTTCTCCTCTTGAGTTTTCGCTCGCTTCCTGGGAGGAAGCGGCGAGCCATTCGCACCCGAATCCGACGACGAGTCCTGCTCGTCTTCAGAGGAACGCTTGGCGTTGGCATGCGCGGAACTAGAAAGACTTTCATCATCAGATCTGTCGCTAATTGTTTGGAAAGCTTCGTCACTCACCTCCGACTTGACGTCAAGCTCCTGCGTTATCTTTTGATTGAAAGACTCCATTGAAAGTGTTCCTCGCTGGTTTAAGAAGTGTTAAGTTGTTCTGGCTACTAAAGCTTCAGGTTGAAGAGCACGATTGTGGCGCCGTTTTGTCACCATATATATAATTAGCTGCCCAACCTTTACTTAATCAATTGATTAAAAGCTTATGCAGGCTTAGGTCCTTGGGGTACCTCCTTGATGATTATCAAAGCAGCATATGTCCGTCGTGATACGCCGCCCTTTCCTCCGCTGAGGGGAGCAGGGTGAATGTTAATTGGGGCGGAATATGTTCCGATGGCGGTAGCAAGTTCATAATTAATTAGCAACGGCGACGAGAGCATGCCCGCCTATTAAAAATTAATCTCCTGTATTTTGAATACCGCAAACTAAATTCCCGAGTCTTATTTCACTGCGTTTGCATCCTCCAATATTGATAAATTCCGAGACGAATGACCTACTGCTCCGCGCTTAGAATATACCACAGCGTCCTTCCCCCCCTCCAAGCCATGCTTACTGGCATTGTTGCTACAAACAAAAGGTTGCAGGGGACTTTCAGTGTGCAGCTAGGGTATGTTAAGTCACGTGTGTGTTTGTATTTTTAGCCTGAGCTGGGATTGTCCGTGGACGCGTGACAGCGCCTCATTCGCACATGCAGCATGAGGCGCACTTTGAAATACCATCGTATATTCTCGGCAGTGCATGCTAGTGCAATAAACCGCAAGTTTTTCGAACCGCGCACCCACTTGGTGGGCCCACGCGTATATACGAATGATTAATGAAGGAGATTCAGAATAAAACAAAATAACAAAAGGCCCCTGTAGAGTTTTTAACAAAGAAACTGTTGTATGTTTAACATTCCAAGCCATAGTGAGAACGCTCACGTGCCTTTGTTTACATCCTCGATCCAACTTCTATAAGTGACATCTGAAACAAAGGCGTTAGGCGCGAGTTCGAAAAGCTAACTCTGAATACGGCTAGGCGGCGTTTCGCATATCAGAGTTTGTAGGTGCATAGAGGGCTGCGGGACTAGTCAGTGCATCTATTTTTGATTTTCGATGGCCACCTCCAGCCATGGCCCCGACGTCGATGCGGACTTTAACTCGAGTGTTTCTTCATTGGTCAGTCCAATACGGCAATCTATTGGCGGTCGGCAGCAATCGCTGAGTTCTGAGGAGTTCTTCGAAGTTGGCACTAACGAGGCCCACCCAGTCTCAGTTAGCGATCACAGCAGTGGCATTGGAATACTCAGCGACAACGATGCCCCATCTTCAAGCAGCGACGCAGCCAGTGGAACGGCGTTTTTGCTCAGACGCGGAAGCGAATCACAAGTAAGCGGGACTACTATCTATTCAGATGCTCGTGAAACGGAGGACGAACTCAGGGAAGAGGAACCTAAAGATGCGAACTCGGGGGTTGTTGTACTGCGCAACAGCCCCAAACTCGTTTCTGTGAAGCCTCTGAACTCGGCAGCGCGGGAATCGTTGCTACTGCATAATGCAAGCGATCTAAGTCTCCACACCAATACAAGGATAGGAGAGCCTCTCGGTAGCGCAACGACGACGTCGTTCATGCAGTCGCCTGTAACGCCAAGGTTCCGCAGGGACCCTCGAGCCGGGGCAACAGCAGTGGCTGGGGCCTCACCACGAGCTGGAGCCAGCAACGATCTCACTGCTGAGCGCAGCCGAGACTCAGGATCGCCAATCAGGCCGACGAGGCTGCGTGAGGAGCCCGCCTCGGGTGTAGTCTTACCGCAGCACCGGATCAGCTCGAACAGTATCAGACTAATCCTGAGCCGGCCCCGTAACACTTCCCCAAACACGAGCGTGGCTTCGACGCATGGCAGTAGCCAGGCCGACTCCCAGGGGCATATCGAGCCCAGTCGTAAAGTAAAAGAGCAGCCACTGAGTTACATTCGTCGCGCGGGCGCGATGATTTACTCCAATACCCCGATATACGCCGGCGTTCCCAGGCTTCCGGCGCTCCCCCTAAGAAACACGAGTCGCCCCACGCCTATTTCTCCTGCAAGCGAGTCCTCGAAGTCTAGAGAAAGGCTCGCATTGTTAAAAGAGAGCGATCTTAGAGACCCCTGGGGTCGCCGCCCCTGCTCGAACTCGATGACCGTGTGCCTTTTGATTCTCTGCTCTCTTTTCCCCCCACTTTGGCTGCTGATGGGGGCGGGATATTTCGATGGCCTCGTCGGGCCTATACCCAGAGCCGCGAAGCTGGTCTCGTTGGCTCTGTCTCTTGCAATTCTCGCTGCGGGTGCTGCCTTGGTTATCGTGTTCTCGATTTTGAGAGATTGACTGTACACGCGTGGTCAAGTCTATTTATTTATTTATTATCATCTTTGCATCATAAAATGTTGTACTCTCTTTCTGCTCTCGCGCCTCGCTCACTGCCTATATAGATGAAAAGGACGCAACTCTTAATCCATTCATGTACGTACGTGCATGTGTATCAGTCGATCGGTGTGGGGAGGGACCATCAAACACGAGTCAGTCTAAATACGTTTTCATACCGATTTCAGTATTACCCGCCTAGTGCTTCCTAGATTTATTACTCGACAAGAACTTAGATGTATATAGTTTATGAATGTATGACGGACTTCGAATGCATCTCTCTGCCTGTGATGCTACTGAGAACCGCCGCCTATTTGTCCAAAGCAGCAAAGACCTAACCCTTCCCCGCTGCCTTGTCATCCGCAGACTCTATCTCTCTCCACTAAATAGGATCTCAGGTCTCAGTGACACGATAGTGCATACCTCCCTCCCCTATCCCCCCCTCTCCTACCCATCTTCTGTAGATCCATACCTCTTTTTGCATGGGAAATACGGTCACGAAAGAGAGCAATGGCTACTCTCATAGTACGACCGGTCAGTTGACACTTTCTCCACGGGGCCAGAGGCTGGAGCACTCATTCAATGAGGCCGAGGGCTCCGACCCTAGGAAGGGCCCTCGAAGTCGCCACCGCCAGCATCAGCACCACCATGGTTCTAAGCACCACAGAACCAAGGTGGAGGGCTACGAGATGATAATTGACCCAAACGAGACCGTTGATGGGGGCTATCTGTTCCCGCAGGGCGTGTACCAGGGACCACAGGACTTCAAAGTGTCCGTAGTTCGGGATGTCATAATAAAGCGCAAATTGGCTCCCTTTTATAAAGGCCTAGACTCTGTGGAGCCTGAATGGACTGATGAAGATCTTTTAGAACAGGTCAAATGTTCGGCAACGCCGTCAGGGCCACCGAAACCTGGGCAGCCTGGGCCACCGACGGAGCAGCAGCAAGTATGGCTGTACCGCAACGTACACGAGTGCCCAATTTGTTTCCTTGTTTACCCGAGACTCAATGGGACTCGATGCTGTGGCCAGGATATTTGCACGGAATGTTTTGTTCAAATCAAGCGTGTCCCACCGCACCCGCCGTATCATGAGGGGAACTCAGAGGCCAAGGATGTTCTCGATTTGTTATCTGAGCCGGCAGCATGCCCATATTGCGCGCAGCCAGATTTAGGCGTCATTTTCGAGGCGCCGCCCTTTGAATGGGGCATTCCGTCATCGTTCGGTCAGCGGAACGCTTCGCCTACGAACTCATCCTCCTCAAAAGCATCATCGCCAGGCTCAGGGTCAATACCGGATGTGCCGGCGTCGCACACACAAAGTCGACCGCGGCGCACGTCAATCCCAAAGGCACATCCATCTGTAGTCACCGTTGACATGATCAGGCCTGATTGGGAAGACAAACTAGCATCTGCGAGACGTAAGCTCGCACGTAAGTCCGCTGCAGCGCGGGCACTGCATCGTTCAGCATTGCTTCCGAGCAACGGTTCTGCTGATTCAACGAATCCGTCAAGAGCGAACCTCGAGTCTCTTTCACGGTCCTATCGCGAACAGTCGTCGTTGTCCGAACTCGTCAGGGCCACTCGATCCATGAGTATTTCCCAGACCCGTGCATTAGAACAGAGAATGATTGATGAAGCCATAAAAGAAAGTCTTGCACAACAGTAGTTATGAGAAAAGCCTCTCGTCCATCCATCTGGCGCTGCTACCTCTGCACTCACTCGTCCATGTTTTTTATTCAAATTTTTTTATTTTTGTATTGCTCCAATCGCAGCCTCCTCTTTTTTTTTACTAACGGCTGCATATGAACATCTAACTACTATTTTTACGGCTAAGGCTGGTGCTGATAGCTGCTACGGCAGCCCATCCTTTCCTCACGGTTGTAGCTTTCCCTCTCGCCCCACACTCTCTAATTGTGCCTGTGCTACGACTACTCGCTGTAGCCGTGGGCGCCGTGGTGGTGGAGTAAGTGCATGTGGCGGCGGCGCCATGAAGTCACGCATTATCACATGACGTTGGCGATCGAGCAGGTCTTGTCTTAATTTATCGCGCGGCCAATCGGTGGAGAAGTAAACCAAACGCAATGAAGGCATACGTTCACGATAATCTGCCAGGAGACCAGCGAGATCCGCACGACTCGAACGAGTCGGTCTCCATTGAACAGTTGTCTAAATGCGGTGTTTTGTACTACAAGCTTGCGGACCAGGAAAGCGTCGATAAGCTGGCGAAAGAGCGCGATTACAAGAACAGGGACATTGTTTGCGTCACCGAGGAAGGGCTCGGAGGCAAGGAGCAGTATGAGCAAAAGCTCAAGATTTTCTACGCAGAGCACTTGCACGAGGACGAGGAAATCCGGTACATTCTCGACGGCGAGGGCTACTTCGACATCCGTGATAAGGGCGATCGCTGGATCCGAATTCTGGTAGAAAAGGCCGATCTTCTCATTGTTCCAGCTGGAATATACCACCGGTTTACACCCACACAGCTTGACTATGTCAAGGCCTTGCGGTTATTCAAGGACGAGCCCAAATGGGAGGCCAAGACACGGCCTACTGGTGACTCGCTGCCAATTCGTTCACAGTACCTACAGCAAGTTTCGTCATGATAACACACGAGCCTTCGACTCTTTTGTGAGCTGTGGTCAAAGTTTGTAGATGCATCTAGGTATAAAATAGAGTGCGCGCGCATTTTATGAGAAGTACGCCATGGCACACTCACTCACTCACTCACTCACTCACTCACTCACTCATACGCACTACATATTAATAATTAAGCGGTGTTCATGATGGCGGAATAAGGAGCAGTGAGATCGTCACCGCGCGATAGCTGTAGCTCCGAGTATGATAATTCATCGAGCTACTTAACAACACATATTTTACTTAATCGAATTTGACAAAGGCAGTTGTGCTCTGCGCGTGCATGTCACGAGTGCGACAACTATCGGAAGGCGATTCGACATCTATCCAGTTTGACACAGTCACATGCAGTTGGTTTCGGAAGGTCTGCCGAGACATTACATCGCAATGGTTCGCAAACTGAATTGTCGCTTACAGGGTCGAGGCTGACTGTACCGCTGCTGACTGTGTATCGTGGTTGATTGCACCGACACCGACAAAATATGTAGGGTACCCACCCTTGGCTATATGCAATAAATTATGGGTGGAAGAAGGCGATTGCCCAGGAACCAATCCTTCCATGGGCAAGGAGGCTAAGTGCCACTATGATGTCTGAAAAAAAGGTACTAAGGGATTCACAGTAAGTATAGATGCTACGGATCAGCGAGGGGAAGATAGATCCCGATGCAACTGCATTCTCCCAAAGCCGCGCCATCCTTATATCCCATCTGAGCCGCAACAATGCCAGGAGTCGCAAGGGTTTTTTATGTGTTACGTAATCATATATGCAAGACGTCGCCGCTTATGTGGAAGCAGATGGCAAAGCAGTAGCAACGAGTGCCATGCGACTTCACAACAAGCAAAAAGCAGAACACTTGGTGCTTCTTCAACCTTATTTGGATATCCATAGCCTAGTATGCCTAACGTGCGCCGCCGAGGGGGTTTTATTATTTTACACAGCGCGGATCACCTCCCGCATGACCTGGCCAAATTGGATATTGCGCGGGTTAGGTTGACGCATCGATGGGTTCCTAGAAATCCGTAGCGATGCGCCGGCACCCTCAAGGGAAGTGAACCGCTATTTCGACCGGCTTCAAACAAGTCGAAACGCCATCAACTGAATGAATACATACGAAACAACATCCTATTCGACTACAAGAAAAGGTTGTTAATTTAATTCATCAGAATCCTGGGCCCCACGTGAGTTTCTTTTTATTTATTGATGCTCGGACAGCCACTGACTCAACTTGCTGTCCAACAGGCATCTGATGATTTACTCGACCATAAAGTAGCGACTTCCGGCAGAGTATTCGATGACCGCGTGTCACAGCCTACGAGTCCCGTCGCTGGCTCTCCCGTGAGGAAGAAGCAGCGCACGCTCTCCGATGGCGTGCCGTTGCAGTCCATGCATGCAGCGAAGTCTGAGCCTGCTGTAACTGGTTTAGACTCGAACGCTCCTGCTCATGCCGCCAGGCCCTCTGACTCTTACAGCAACGGACCTCTCATTGCATCCGTAGACGCTGACGGCAAGGAACAGGCCGAACTGCAGGAGCAGTCGAACGTTGCCGAGAATGCGTTGATAGATGGCCGCCGAACAGACCTTAGTCTCAACAATTCGCCGCCCGTGGGTGGCAACAAGAATGGCCTTCAAGCCAACTCTGCAGAGTCCCCAGCATCGAAGCTGGGCTCTTCAGGAATAGCCTCGATGGCCTCATCAGGAAAGGGTGAGATACTTGGACCTATGGTGCCAATGGAAATTTTGAAAAGAAGGAAAGGTCCACAGACAACGGACGACCGCGTGTTACCCCCCGAAGAGACGCCTGACAGTGACAGATCATCCAAAGCCACGTCGAGCCGGTCTTCGAATGGGGGTAGTAATTCATCCTCCACTACAGGAAGCTTCGAAAGCAGCACGAGCGACAGCAGCATTCCCGATGACCACTCAAGAAATCAGGCCATCCCATCGTTGTCAGAGGACGTGAGGCTCGCAGACCTCGTGGCTGCAGACATCAGGGGCCAAAACTCCAGAAAGTCTCGCTTCCGTCATGAGACCCCGCAGCTACTGAACCCTTTGTCTGACATGTACTCACAGGCTGCGACCCTGCCACTGCTTCCGGAAATCAGAGGCCACAACCAGAATAATGGGAAGGACTCCTCCTTCGTTCCCTCGGTTGACCGATTCTCTGAGATAGCCTATTCCCAAGCTCGAGCGCCGCAATCGCCAGGGCCTGGTATTGAGACACCTAGGTTCGCGTACAACTACCAGAGTGGAGCGCTTCCCGGCTATTCGGTGCCCGTGAATGGTAATCACATGCAGTATGGACCGCTGGTGATACTGCCGAGCAATAACACGGCCGATTTGCATGGCCACATAAACCTTCCCGTTGCGCCAGGGGACGGGCATATGTCACACAATCATCAATCCACCTCTCAGCAGCGTAATTATCACTCACAGTCACAATTCCGTGACCCTGCTTCGAGGGCCGCGGGTACTGACAAGGGAGGTCACATCATGCAGCCTCAAGAGTATCACGGCCACCATCCTATGGCCGCTTACGGTATTCACTTTGACGGCGGTCAGGTCTTAGGCGCAGGTGCAAACTCAACGCACAACCTCCCTGGGAACCGGGGGTTCTCCGAGGTCTCTCGACCAGCTGCTCCGGCTCTGGTCTCGCAACCCCGCCAAGTTGCGCGCCCTGATTCATTCAATAGACAAGGCAATACGAATCGCGACGATTTGGACTTGGGTGATGAAGAGCGAACATATAAGTGTCCACACCCAGGTTGCGATTGGTCGTTTGTGCGATCCAGCGATCTCAAGCGGCATGTTCGGTCACATCAAAAGCCCTCGCTCAAATGCCCTTACTGGGAAGTCACTCCTAATTGCAACCGCAAGGGAGGAATGTTTCATCGTTTGGATGTTCTCAAAAGACACTTGCGTCTTGTGCATTTAAACCGCCCATCCAATGGCAGCAGTGACGGAGGGCAATGCCAAGTGTGCTTGCGCGAGTTCACGACGACGAAAGATTTCATAGATCACTGTGAATCATGTGCGCACAATGTACATGACGATTTACGACACGGCATATCAGAAACTCAAGCAGAAGTTGACTGATTCTTTATTTATTTATTGTTTTCCATCATTTTTCCTACTACGTCCTCTTTAATTTACCGCATATGGATTTTGTAGAAACGCATTCATAGATTGGCTTGCTATTTTTAAAATTCGTAGCGTAAAGTGTCGAGTAGACCCGCGGACGCACGCAACTCACTTGCGACACGAAATCAAGACGCGTAGCTGCACCCACCTCCCCCACACATTCAGGATTAGAAAAAAAGAACTATCATAACAGAACACATTAAAAAAAGGGGTTTACAACGAAAAACATGGCGATGTAATGGAATATCAATTAGAGTATAGATATCTGCATATTACAATTCAGAGCCTTGCAGCACTCTTCGAATGATCTCAGCGCCTTGGTCAAAATAATCCCTCAGATACATAAGGAGACTCATATCATTTGTCTTCGGCGTAACTAGGGTCTTGTGCGTTTCTGCACATTCCAGTCTATTCAGATGCGGCTCGTATGCGGCCCCGCTAAGGGGACAACACATTCAGCACGCGCGCACGCATGCGCGGTTTAGTGATGCGCCTGCAGGAGCATGAAGGGTAGAGAGGTATGTAGGCTCGGGATGTCAGAGGTGGGTGAACCCTGTGCCCAAGGAAAACAGTGAGCCAGCTTAGTGTTGTATTGCAAAACAAACAATACACACACATACTGACACATACTGACAAACACACACAAACACAAATCCCTGCCACAAACACTCTGAGACAGGAACAGTGGCGCCCCAGTGAGCCTGAATCTCAAACCAGCCAAAGAGTGCCTTTCGCTTAAATGAAGGAGCTCAATCTCGTTGTGTTCGGAGCCAGCCGGTCTGGTAAGACACAGCTTATTACGAGATATACGCAGCATACATTTACCGAGGTGTATGATGCGACGATAGAAGACCGGTATATCAAGGAAACCAGTGTTGACGGTTGCTTTAACTTGCTTAAAATACTCGACACACAAGGCATTGAACAGTTTCGAGACAGGAGAAATGTGTATATCGAGAATGCCGATGGGTTTATACTAGTCTACGACACGTCCAACGCCGGAAGCCTAAGCGAACTAGACAGGCTAATGCAAAGCATCAAAGACACCAAGCCGTTCTCTCCATTAGTAGTTGTGGGCACAAAAGTGGACAAACATGCCGAGTCGAGTGATGCAATTCGAGTTGGGGCGAAGCTAGCTGCGAGCGTGGGTAGTCCGCATATGTTGACCAGCGCTAAGCAGGGCCGTCAAGTGGATAGTGTATTTGAGGCAATTGTGAGACAGAAATCGAAACAACAGCACCTTATATATCGAAACCACACAGTAGGCTCTACGACGACATCATCGACGGCCTCAATTGAGGGATGGGCCTACTCACCGTCCGAGCGCGGCGTCCCGAGGCATCAGCCTTCACTAAAGAGTTCGATGATCAGACTTAAGAAATCTATGTCTAAACTACGGGGATCGAAATCGGTGCGCAGCATCCGCAAAGCCATGTCTACGGCATCATTCGCGAAGTCACCTGCGTCTAATGCAAGGCCATTGAGCCACCATCAAATGACAGTTGCGCAGCCTGGTTGCCGGGTCGCACAGCCAACGACCGAAACCGCAACCCTCAAAGCTAGTCGAAGATCCGAAACAGAACCCCAGCCCATATTGCGGGAGGCCGGCGGGGGGGAAGATGGCTTGGACGAGCCTGGTATTCACACCGTCACGCAAAGCCACCTTTCTGAACTGCCTCGAATTGTCGATGTAAGTGATCAGAACCACAGCTCGAAGGGCAGCGGGACCTGCCTCATCATGTAGGCCGGCATTCGGCAATGCCGCCTGACTCTGTAACCTGCATCATTTGTGACTTTGCGCATACCGCGTGACCAAATTGATTTGTCAAAGAAACATGGATTCCCCTACCCTGACGATCAATTTCCCAAACGGCTGTTTTTTGTACCAAACAGGGTACTACTAGTCGTACGTTGCTCCGGCTGTAATTGGCGCCAATCAAAATTTGAGCGGCGCTCTCCGATGAGGCCCTCCGGGTTTTCACGGATGAGCAATTTATTTAATTTTTTAAGCACTTGTTATTTAATGCCTTTGATTATGGTGGCTGATTTCTCTAGGAATGCGAAAAATGCCCAGCCTTGGCGAGCATGCCGCGGCTAACTTGGCCACATTGTTTATGAACTTTCATGCCGCTTGCTAGATATTAGGTTATTCTCCGGGCGGTAACCTAACCGAAACGCAGGGCCACCGATCAGTGTGCCCAATGGGTGTAATGTACCCTGGGTCACTTCTCAAGGGTAAGGCGTAGGGCGGCGGGCGGTGCGAGAAGAAACGGTATTTAGGTCCAATATCGCCCGCCGTCGTCGGGATCTCCTCATCAGGTTACTTTGAGAGCTTAGATACACGGCGTGAGACATCCACCTTTAGAGTTTCTTAACCAGAGTATACCATTTACCCATGATTTCTCAACTCGCCGTCCTCTCGCTTGTTAGCGCCGCCGTGCAGTTCGACTTCCGGGTTAGCAACAGCCACGACTTGAAGCTGTCCGGCAAGGCCCACAAGGCCGAGGGCCACCACAAGTCGTCGCACAAGGGTGCCGCCAACCTGACTGTGTCGAACAGCACAAACAGCACGAACACCACCGTTGAGCCGGTTATCAACGCCAGCCTCAGCAGCAGTTACAACTTCTACTTCGGTGAGGTCCTCGTTGGCCAGCCGCCGCAGAAGTTCGAGGTTCTTTTGGACACTGGCTCGCCTGTCTCGTGGTTGTACGGCCCCAATGGCTCGTACAAGAACGCCACACA
Source organism: Starmerella floricola (assembly GCA_030579735.1). Taxonomy (NCBI): domain Eukaryota; kingdom Fungi; phylum Ascomycota; class Dipodascomycetes; order Dipodascales; family Trichomonascaceae; genus Starmerella; species Starmerella floricola. Next base: position 232,472 of record JAKTRP010000001.1, on the reverse strand, counting down.
GTACTACCCGGACCGCTCCGCCACGCACAAGAAGTCGAACGAGAGCTTCAGTGCTGAGTACGGCAGCGGTGCGTACCTCGGCTACTGGGCGTCTGACCTCATTGCTGCTCCGCAATTCGTTGCTTCTAATGTCACCCGCAATGTTTCGCTCAACGCCACAAACTCGACGTCGAACGCCACTTTCAACTACACTGTTCCCGTTGGCAACGGCACTGACTTCAACGTTACGGCCATCAACGCTACTCTGCACAACAACGCTACTTTCAACAGCTCGAACTTGTCGGTGCTCCCGTACTCGGTTCCGTTCGAGTTTGGTGTTGTGACTTCGTACGCCACTGCCGCTGGCGCTCCGGGTCTCCTTGGTCTCGGTCCTCACATCGAGGGCGCTGGCCCGAAGGGCTACCTCAGCTTGCCCGAGGCTTACAAGAAGTACAACGTTACCTCCTCGTCTGCCTTCAGTGTTTTCCTTGAGAAGGACGTTGGCCGCTTCCTGTTCGGTGGTGCCGACCTCAAGTACGTCCAGCTGCCCTTCTACCGCTACAGCCCCCACAAGGTCTCCAACAAGACTCTCCCGACAACCTGGACTGTCACTTTGGACTCGTTGGCCGTTGGCTCGAAGAACGTCTCTGTGAATAGCACTGCCAGCTTGGACTCCGGTTCTCCGGTCAGCTTGCTGCCGCACAGCTTCGTTGATGCCGTTGGTAAGGCTCTCAACTTCACGAAGAACGAGAAGTACCAGGCTTACTACACGAACAGCTCGCGCATTCCGAAGGGCACTATCAGCTTCCACCTCAACGGCGGCCTCGAGGTCACGGCCGACATCTCCTCGTTCCTTGTTCCGGGCCGCTACATCTGGCTCGATGATGGCCCCAAGAACGTCACCGCTCTTGGTTTCCTTGGTGCCTCGCAGTACTTGCTTGGTGACGCCTTCTTCCGCAACACCTACACCGTTTTGGACCCGGCTAACGGCGACGTTCTTGTTGCCAAGCGCAGCAAGATCACCATTAACAGCACGAACAGCACGAACGCATCGACTGTTATCCCCATTAACAAGCTCTTGAACAACAAGACTGCCGTTGTTGACGTTGCTGCTAACATCAGCGCTCCTGCCAACAAGACTACCAGCATTGACGGTGCTGCCAACAGCAAGACCCTGCCCTTCGCCGCCAACGGCTACGTCGGCACGGTCCCAGCCAGCTTGGCTGAGTCTGTGACCGCCCAGGTTGCCGCCGCTTCTGGTTCCGCTTCTAGCAGCGCCAGCGGTAGCAGCAGCAGCAGCTCGACCAAGAGCAAGAAGAAGAAGAACGCCGGCCTCACCAACTCGCCGTCGACCCTTCTCTCCATTGCCGCCGCTGCATTCTACCTTGTATAATTATTCCCCGGCGAAGGTCACTTGAATATGGTCAATTTTTGATACCCTCTCTCTGCACTTTGTATTGCACGGTAGCAGCGAACTCGCGATTGTATCCAAACTGGTACACTCCTTGTTTCCACAACCGTGAAGATAATACCTACTCTACGAGCCCAGGGCTCTAATTCATTCATTTCATCATGTTGTATCTATTACTGCATTGAGAAGCATCGTCATATACTTGTTTGTTAGTTACATTATTTCTCTCTTTTAAACATAGAAAAGAAAACTAAAAGGGCAAATAAAATTGAAATCATAGTCTATTAAGTGGTTAGTATCAAGTTTTCGTCCGACTTCAGGATTGTTGTGACAGGCGCTAAAGCTTGTGGCGGCGCTCAAGACTTAGTTTCCATGTCGAGCGTAGAAACTAGCTATGCTATGTGCACTTACTTAATAGTATCGCGTGCCACACACGCTTGAGGAAGTGAGACCGCGCGGAAAAGCATGGAATTTAAAACCGAATTCGAGTCCAGCCTGCATGAGATAGAAAGGAGTATTCAAAATAACGCATCGACGCGCGATGAGATATTGAACTCGATTGAGGACCTTCAAAAAACGGTAAAGTCACGCTTGGGCAGTCTGACAACATTCGATCAAGAGAAGTACGATGTGCAGCTTCAGAAGACGCGCGAACAAGTCTGGAAACAGAGCAAGCCCAGGAGATTCAAGTTCAAATCCAGCTCAACCGATTCGGAAACGCCCCGCACGCGACCAGTAGCGCCTGATGATCTTCATTCCTCAAAGCATAGAGAAACAAAAAGCACGTCACCGAAATCGTCAATCTCGCTGATACATGAATCACGTCAAGCTAACTTGAACCTCAGCGATCTTGAAAACTCCGTTGTTATAGCACCTGACGTTTCCAGCTCTCTCTACATGGCCCGGTGCTTCGCGACAAAAGTATTCGTGAGCTGTCAGCAGTGCCGTATCCATAATTGTGAGAACATCTCAATATATCTCGAAAACTGCCGGAAACCTGTAATTGAAGCCTGCAATAATATCAAATTCTTCGTTCCTGCGGATTTGAACGTCGAAGTTTCTGATTTCAGCTGGATGAATCTTTCGCTCGCTAGTCCGAATTTCAGTCTCACTAAAGTGGACCTTGAGTCGTGGAAGCCAATTGCTTCGTATACTAAGGAAAACCTGCATATGCAACAGGGAGAGAACTCTAATGACAAAAAATAAATACTTTCGTACAGATATAGCGTACAAATATGGATCCCCAATACCGTTGAATGGGAAAAAACTGGCCACACACAATATGACCTACTCCGAGGTTCCGTTGTCTGCAGGCTTAGTTTCTTCTTCATTATCTCTTGGCGGCGGAACGAACCAGGGGATCCGGCCTCGGTTGAAATCATTCAACACAGTCTTCGCGACGGTCGGCTCGTCAGGCTCACCGCCCTTCAGCAGCTTACCCGTTTTGCGAGCGATCATTTCCAAGAAATCCGCCGAGTTCTCCCACCCCTTGATCTCATATGTGCGTTCCAGGTACTTCCGCTCGCAGCGCTCAAGAAGGGCCGGGATAAACTGCTCAGGATTGGTGACGTGCTCAACACGAACCACACCCTTGAAAAGAATATCCGCTTCCGTATCTTTAGCGCTGGGAGGCACGATACCTGGGCAATCTATCAAGAAGATTCGCTTCATGAGTGTGATGTATTGCCAAACTTTTGTTTCTCCTGGGATGGGTGCGACGTTACAGACTTTCTTGTTGCGCAGCGTATTGATGATCGACGATTTCCCCGCGTTTGGATAACCAATCAAGCCCACACTGATCTGTTTGCGGTCTTTGTGCAGAGCTGCAAACTGTCGCAGGACGTTGATTAAACTTCCTTTACCAAACGAGTTGGTGATAGAAGCGTGGAATGCAAGCGTTGGGAAATCCCTTGAGAGATGCTTTACCCAGGCGGCCTAAAAAAATGTTAGTATTCTGCAAATCAGAAAATGAAAAAGAAAAGAATTCGTTTGAAGAAAATTGTGCGGTTTCTACTAAGAAATCGCCCACCAAATATCCCCGAGAGGAAAGAGCGATTTCTACTCAAAAGAAACCAGTGCTGCGATTCAGAGAAGCCCAAAACGGACCTCATATTTCCGAAAAGCCAGTTTTACTCTCCCAGAGTTGTAACAGGCTGCCGCACATGGAAGTGTGAAGCCTTGACTTAACAATGGGAAAAAACAAATTCTGAAATTTGATTGGTACTTACCGAAACCCATGTAGGAACAAGATCGCACTTGTTCATAACAAAGATGAGATGCTTGTGAGGCGCCTCTTTTTTAATGTACTGCTCAACAGTTCTGCATCGTGTACCTAGTGGATCACGAGCATCCAGGACGTGAATTACCACATCGCTGGAATCGATGACTTTATAAAGCTCATTCCAGATGCGCTTCGACTGACCCTTAGAGAAGATAGAATCTTTGTTCGCCGTAGAATACTCCTCTTCTTCCTCCTGCTCTTCCAGTTTCTCTGCGAACCTGTTCTGGTCCCGATCAGCATCAGCAGCCAGCTCTTCAAGACTAGAAAGGGCGACTCGAGGCTTCTTGCGCTGCTGCTTGGGACCGAAGGTGCTGGCGTAGCTTTCGGTTTCTGTGATATCTAGAGTGGGCACTTTCGTACTTTCTTCGACCAGTGACATTGGCAGTTTGTTCCTGCGCAATAGAACCTGGAAACTGTCTCGCTGTGTTGCCTTAACGGCTTCACGGAAGTGCTCCAAGGCGTCCTGCGAGATAACTCGAGTGTTACCAAACCAGCGACGGTTGGGATCAACTCGAGCAGTCGGGACGTCTGTGCTCTGTAAATCTGCTGCTTTTGTGATGTCGCCACGCGCATTCCGTTGAGCGCGCCCTCCTTTGTACATGTTGAGCTTTTTGACCTTTGCGGCATCGCGATAGAAATTCTCGCCCTTCACATGGAGATTTCCAGTCTTTAGGACAGGGCCACTGGCATTGGACGACTTGTCAGTGTCCCTAGACCGTCTAGCCTTCTCCTTCTTGAAAGTCCCCATACGATTGATAAGGCAGTATAGTGAACGAAACTTTAAGGAGAGACGAAATTTTCACGTTGGCTGGAGGTTACATAATTTTTTTCTGGATGTCCGAATCCTGGGGTGGAGACCAGGGTTCAGTGAGCAGCCACATAGAATGGCATAATGGAGCCTGCGTGACGTACACTCGAGAAGGCATTGACTTAACATCTCTAGACAAAATCCTCCTTTTTCGTTATACGAATATCAAGAGCGTGTTAAAAATGTATGATCTACTACACATCGTGACTAGGTAACGAAGTCACAAAGAATAAACTGCTGATTGAGTATGCAGAGACTCTGGCGCCATTGAGCTCGTTTGAACTATTACTCTGCGACAGATTAAACTTCTTAAATGGCTTATGTAGTCTTTATACGAAGCAAAATCAACTAACATTAGCAAACTCGGCTGTAGAGGCGCTACATAGCTTACCTTACCTCTGTGAACCCTCTAGTTATAGAGGTGTCAAGTCTCCCACTCATATCTGTCGAGACGCGTCAGTGAGCAACGAGTATTGCGAGAGTAGCCTTAGTTGAATGTCAGATATCGTGAAGCTGTTAACAGCTACACGTGCGAATGACAAGGCCGTGCGTGCTGAGGCGGAAGCACACATTGACAAGTATGTGCAGGATTATGGGCTTGAGTTTTTTACAACGCTCATCGAAGTTGCGGGTAACCGAGAGACTGACATTGCCGACAGACAGAGTGCATTGCTGGTTTTGAAAACCGGTGTGACCAAGTATTGGAGCCCTGGTTTCGAACAATTTGTCGGACCTCCGCTGAGCCATGAAGTTCGTGAACGCGTCCGGTCTGGTCTTCTTCAGCTGCTGGCAATCGCTGACAGCGCGAAAATTCGCAGCGCTTGTGCGCTCGTGATTTCCAACATTGGTAGCCTAGAGTACCCTGACCAGTGGCCGGATCTCGTCGATCTCAATGTCAAGCTGCTGTACAGCGAAAACTCCAATGTTATATTAGGCGGGCTTGTCTTGTTCAAGGAATTGCTCTTAGACACGCTGCGTGAGGAAGACTTCATGACGCTGGGTGAGAGCATTTTGGAGCGTCTATTGGTGATAGCGCAGTCACCAGCAGAGGATCGCCGGCAACTGCTTGCTATCCAGTGTTTCCATGAGTGCATCACTTTCTTGCTCATAGGCGATGACGACCAGCTTCCGAGACTTGATGAAATGGCGTCTAGATTCGTTCCTCGGTGGTGTGAGCTCTTCGGAGCTCTCCTGCTCCAGTCGTGGGATCCAGAGCTCCTGACAGAAATAGTGAATTCAGTGAAGGAAGTTGACTCGGCGTTCCCCCAGATTCTAGAGCCGCACCTCCCAAAACTCTTCAATGTCACTGTAGAGGTTTTGGAATCGCGTGGTGAAAATATGGATGATGAATTGAAAGCAAACCTCTCATACCTGCTGGACACGGCCTTGCAGAACTCTGTTGCACGCAGGCTAAGCCTTCAGTCTGGACCCGAGATCGACAGGTTTACCTCTCTGCTTCTGAAGCTGTCAGTTTTGTCCGATGAGCTTGCAGAGTGGTGGATCGATGACTACAACGCCTTTGTGACGGCCGAGTTAGAGCTCAATACGGGCGAGCTGCATCCTAGGAACAATGCGGCCTCGCTGGTAGCAGCAACGGGCCAACCAGCGGTCTTGCCTCGTCTCCTCGATCTACTGAGTACTGCTGTTTCCGAGGGTACACCCGCACTTGTGGAAGCCTGTTTGTTTTTGATTTCGAATTTGTTATCCCAAGTTGACATCGACAAACACTTAGTTGTTGTAGACTTCGGGAGATTCCAGCAATTTCTGTCCATCCTCGAGTATGATAATAACGAAACCATGAGCGCCGCAGAGGCGGCGCCTAATGCGCATGCGCAATTGCTCGTTGCGCGTAAAGTATCCACAGCAGGGATTGTGGCCAAATATGGTGGGTCTTATTTACAGGACAGCATCAAGATAGGCCTTGCCACACACGGTCTCAGGGCCCCAATGACCGGCTCGGCTCTCGTTCGCGCTGCTCAACTGAGAGCAATAACGGATGGAATATCAAAATACCCGGAAGCGTTTAAAGAGCACCAAGACCTGGGATTCCAGCTGATCGGAAGTTTGACAGAGACTGCCGATGAGGACACCCCTGTTTTTTTGGCCGAAGCTTATGGCGCCGTGCTGAAGCTAGACTACGAGGTTGTGGCTCGTAAAACAGATGCTATCGATCTCCTCTTCGCCCTTGCTGGCAAAGACACTTCAGACATAGATCTCAACGCCCAGATACTGGATGTTGTTGGAGAGCTGCTAGATGAAGTTTCGTCTCGGTCGGTTGTAGACAACATTCTGCGACCCGTTTTGACGACAATTGACAATGCAGCCAACACGAAATTTGAGTTCTCTGGCGACCTTTATTTCTCCTTAGACCTTGCCACTGCTGTTTTTGAGCATGAGAGCGTCGAATTTTCGCGAGAGGAACGCGAACAAATGTTGCAGAGCTTCTATCTAGTGATCGTAACGACAGAGGATTCACAAATCTTACAGGTAGCATCTTTCGCCTATGCCGCACTCGTGCACAACATCCGTTCTGAGATAAGTCCTGAAGCGGCTCACAATGTACTCAAGGTCGCTGCACAGCTCCTTAACCCGTCCCTTGATGATAGCGCTGCTTTGGCCAGTGGCAAGCTGGTAAACGCTATTATCGACCAGTTTGGTGAGGCACTCGGCGATGCTCTTGAGGAACTCATAAACGTCAGCGCAAAGCGACTTGCATCGGCAGAAAACGCACTTCTGATTGAAACTTTAGTGTTAGTTTTTTGCGAATTGACTCTCCGGAATGCACATGCTGTCGTTGACATCTTGGCCAACTCTGGTATGCTAGAAGCCGTAATGAAACAGTGGATGCCCACTTTCGAAGTTGTTCGAGGCGCCGATGAAATTGTCAAAAACATAAAAGCTCTCCAACTATTATTTGAGCTAAACGATTCTCGCTTGACAAGCTTGATGCTCCCAGATGAGCCTATAAGAAACCCCAACGAGATACTGACTAGGCGCAAGGCTAAGCTGTTGAAATTCACTCAGGTTCCCGTGCCTCTCAAAATTCTGAAGTTGCTGATACGAGAGCTGGCTCAAGCACCAAACCCTGCGTTGGCCGAGTCGGGCGCAGGAGGTGCACCTGGCAGAAACGTCATCTCTATCGGCGGGCAGCTCAGTGACGACGAGTGGGACGATGAGCTTGCCATTAATGACGAGGGAGATATTGTTGACTACCGGACGTTTAATTTGATCCTAGACTGGCTCAAGAAGGTAGGCCAGGAGCCTCAGTTCCTGGATTGGTTCGCCCAATTAAACGACAACGAACGAAAAATTCTGTTGACTGTGAGCAACGCTCAAGGCTAGCTATAAGAAATGATCAGTACTAGTTTAGGTAGCTGAGAGCTTAATCACTCAAGGATCCTATTAGTTGGCTCAGAAGCAGGGGTTGACAAAACACTTGTTGATCCTTCCACTGCAGAGTCTTCCGTTGCAGAGCCTTCCGTTGCGGGTTCCTTTGCCTTGTTCTGCTTTTTTTCTTGCTCTAGGAATTGGTTATACTCTTGGATGAACCAAGTGACTGCCACCCAGAGGGCTATGCTCAGGAGCAGGAGGAAAATGAAATGAATGCTATGAGTGACCTGGAGCATCACACACATCAATATCACCAACGCGCCGAACGAGAAGTGCGTAGCTTTAACTATCGCCGGGGAGGTCCCCGGAGTAAATATGCTATTCCATAGATCTTGGAAAAATGCCACCACCATACCGACCCCCGATCTCGAGGATAGCCGTGTGAATTGTGTGCGTTTGTATATGTTCCTTCGACAGAGGGATAGGTTTGAGAGCGGTAGTCATGATAGACAGAGAGGTCTCGCATGGCACGCGCACATCGTATTGAAGCACACCAAGATCCGGGGATGATCGAGTGGCAATATATAAATATGTAATCATGCTGTGTGGTCGTTGCGAAGAGCTCTAATTTTCTCATTCAGCTCATCGTCCTTGAATATATATCTACCCTCTACGAGAGCTTCTTCCAGGCGCTCTTGACCCTCCTCAAGCCATTGGCGATGCACTACGCCTAGCTCTTCGTTATACTGACTGGATCCGGGGAAATCCATCGCCCAATACCCGGCTGGCGTAGGCTGTATATCCATTGCGACACGATGACGAGATCCTGCTTGCATGGCGCCGGAAATTCCGATGATTTCATAAAAGCGAGAACAATCTTTGCACCCTTTGCCATGCAGGCACTTACGAAGCTCTTTGTTACGTTCCGTTCCCAGCCTCGATCGCTGATTTGGGGTATAGTGCGGATTCAATTTGAAGTCGGCGGGGTGCCACTCTCTTTGTAGGAGGTTGTCGAGCCAATCGGACTGACTGTGAACATCGCGGCCTGGTTCACTATATGCTGCTGGCTCGGAATGAATATTATCGTCTTGGAAATTTTCACTCCCTGGCTCTTCTATCGCCAAGCGATCTGACGGACTGTTTGCTTTGTGTTTCTTGCTGCTTTCATTCGCTTCAATGGCTTTATCTTTTATAAGTTGGGATACGGTATACTCGGGGTGGAATTCCGTGTCCAAAGGGCCGTTATGCTGAGGGCCATCGCTCAGTTCGTTTATACCTACGCTCATTGGTAGAACTGGTTGGCTTAGCAGCTCCATAGGTTCATTGAACTGCATGCTCGGCACTGCTCTATCGTGCGAGGCCGGCGGACTGGACGGTATGGTTGCAGACAGCACCGGCTCTTGTGTAGATTTCTCTGACCCACTTGGGGGTTCGCCCAAGTGCGCTTGCCATTTGCGAATAACTTCTTTGTCAGAGTTTCGTTCCTCAATGAGCCTCCGGCGTGCTATGTGTAATGCATGATTCTCACTTTTGATTGCTTGTAGCTTCTTTTTCAGCCGTTCATTCTCCTTTCTTGTTGCTGCAGCATCGGATTTGAGCTGCATGTTTGCCTTCCTGGCCAAGTCGACGTATTTCAGGGATTCTCTCAAAAAACGTTCTGCATTGTCAAATAGTGCATCTGGATCAATAGCACTCATTCGCTAGAGTCCGTTGATTGGAATCGCGCGCCTGGATTCTGAGTCGCGTCACGTAAAATAAACAATAAGCTCACGCACACAACACACCCAAGGGTACAGACCACACTTACTCCCACACAGATACAACACACAGACACAACCACACACCCGTAATGGCCAGCACCGTGTTGGAGAACCAGCTAAAAGAGGCAACCAATGAAATAATTAGGCACACAATCATTTATATACACATACTTATAATATGCGAGTGTATGTACTAGTCGAGGTTCCATGTTGTCACGAAATCCGATGTTTTAAGAGGCCTCATTTTCGGCTTGCCTTCACTTCCATCCAGAGAATAGGCGCTAGCTGACTTCCCGTCCTTGTAATGTGTCCTGTATAATTCTCTCATGGCCTTCATAGCCGCATCGCGGCAGAATTCTTTGATGTCTGAGCCCGACTTGTTCGCCGTCGCATCTACCAGTGCATTCCAGTCAACATCGCGGTCTAGAGGGGTGTCCTTCAGCAAAACCTCTAAGATTTTTTGCCGCTGCGCTGGACCCGGCTTTTGGACCTCGAAACGCTTTGGCATCCTTCTTAAAATCGCCTCATCTATATCAAATGGCCGGTTAGTCGCCCCAAGGATCATGACGCCACCATTTGTAGCAGTAGACAGCCCGTCCCACCAAGTCATGAACTCAGCCTTCATCAAGGCTGATGCCTCATGGTCACTCGACGCACGTTCACGCAAAAATGAATCGATCTCGTCGATAAATATGATGCATGGGCTGAGCTTGTTGGCCAATGAGAACAGGCCCGCTACAATCTTATTACTCTCGCCGTACCACTTGTCCATAAGTGTGCTCATTTGAACGTTTATAAAGTTCGCACCAGACTCTCGGGCAAGAGCTTTGGCCAACATAGTCTTACCGCATCCTGGGGGGCCAAATAGTAAGACACCTTTGGGGCTCTGCAAGAGAGGCGTATCTTGCAGTTGCTTCATGTGAGTTAATGGGAACAGCACAGACTCTTTGAGCTCATCTACAATGAACTCCAAGCCCCCAATGTCCTCAAAACCCGTCGATATTTCCTCGGGATGAATTACATTCGGAAGCAATCGAGTCTCGTACTCGCTCAGTCCTTTTGCCGTCTCTGGGTCCAGCCTGTTGGCTGTGGAGATGGCCCGTTGCTTTTGGTCCTTTGACAAGCTACGCGTTCCATCGCCAGAGTCGAAGATGGCTTTCAACAAATAATACATTGATGCGCTCGTGCCAACAAGGAATGCCACATCAGCCAGAACCTTCAGGGTCTCGCGATTGACGCTCGGCATCTTTCAGGCTTAATATTAATTCTTGTGGTACTCAAAATCCTCCTGAGCGATTAAAGCCAGCTCCCAATTCGAAACAAGTGCCGCAGTTCTCGTGCGGGAAATGCGTAAGTGTCTTAAGGTACGTGTGCTATCACAATTTAGCCCACGACCTTCTCACCCACCCCCATCATACACACCATAGCGCTAGAATGCACAAGCTCCCACAACCAGGTTTGACAGTACATACGAAGTGCTGATTAGAGCTTCAGAAAATGACACGTACACAATAATACAGAGATCGCGATATAATAGGCCTACAATACTACCTTCAATCTTTAATTGCAGTTCGCGAGTTGCGCCACAAAATTAGGACGTGCACCGGGACGCAAGGCAAGGTCAATTTGTCATGGGCGGCGTCACGGACCGGCTCTTTCAAACTCTGGTAAACAAAGGGAGACAACCCCCCATAACTGACGGAGATTACTCCAAAAGGGTCAGAATAAAGGACTCTTGTTGACGGACGCGTCTCCTGAGCAGTCCAGGTTGCATGGAATTCAAGGCTGGCCCCAAAGGCGGAGGCAACAGCACCTCAACTAAGGAGTCCTTACGAAACCGCGTTCAGAAAGCGAACGAGTTCGTAATTGCAACATTGTGGATTGGCACCAATGGATACATTCTATACGCATTCTGCTACGTGGTGTTATGGCGTCGTGTTCGTTTCCGTAACCGCGGTGCGGCGATAGCAATACTGGTCATATTCTGTGTACTGAATTTTTACGCCTTTGTTTGCTGGGTTGCGATTCACGGCTGGGGAGCCGGTAGAGTCACGGAAAATTACACGCGACTATCCGGTGAGGATGCAGAGGTCGCATTTCTATGCGATGAACAGGGCTACTCGTTGTATTGCAGCTATTGCAAACACATAAAACCGAACCGAACTCACCATTCCTCAAACTCCGACACGTGCGTCCCTGTTATGGATCACTTTTGTCCCTGGGTGGGGACCGTTATAGGCCAAGGGAATTACAAGTTCTTCATCCAGTTTTGCTGGGGCGGATTCCTTGGTTTGCTTCTGGTTCTGATAACACTGTTCATCTACCAACATGACCGAGTACCCCACATCAATGGGAACTCGATCGCACTCTATATCGTGACAGGTATAACAGGAACTTTCTTTTTCATGCTCATCGTCCAGCATACGACGTACGTGATGTTGAGCCACACAACACTGGAACACATGGGTTACCGAAAAAACAAACTGCCGTACATTAATATTTCGTGGCGTGAGAACGAGCGGCGCATTGTCCAACCGACTAGAGCAGACATAGCTATTCCTCAGAGTAGCCCTTTCACGGAAGGAAAGTGGCACAACATCCTCAATGTGATGGGGCCGATTCACACTTGGATTCTGCCCATTCGAGGACCAGTGCGCGAGCCACGATTCAATCCGCGATTTATAGACGAGATGCGCAAGCGGATCAAGGAATGAGGGGTGAGCTAACTCTCCTACGAGAGTTTATATGTACTATAGTTAGAACGCATCGAGGAACTTAATATTGTTACAGTATAAACTAATGGCCAGAAGCCTTTTCACAGTAGGATGACTCGTTGCAACAGAAACTAAAACAGTTAATTGACTTTAAAAGACAAAAAAAATATAGAAGATCAAGCAAAAAAAAGGGGTTTGCCCGGAATTGAACCGGGGTCACATCGACCCTAACGATGTATGCTACCACTATACCACAAACCCGTTAGTTAGATGAGTAATGATAAAATGTGTATATATACACATATGTTCAAATATTCTTGCCCATGCCCTGCAAGTTTCAGGGCGATGTTCAATCTGGAAGTGCTACGCATAGTGCGCGCGACTGAGGATCAATGCGCGAGCAGTTCCAATTGCCATCTGGTTACTCGATAATTTTAAATTAGGTTTACTGAAATTCTGCTGCACGGATCGCACGGACAATTTACGTATAATGCGACGTTTGACAGTCGGACTGTTGGCATTGATTTACTTCTTTCCGGAAATTTTATGAGTAGATAACATCCAGTTCATATTGATTGATTCATGATCTTACCGCTTTACTTAGAAATGATTGCTGGGCACGATGAATTTACGACGTAGTCTGCTACGACTTGATCTACTATCAACTGAAAACGAGAGTCTACTTAGTGACATCTACTCCCCAACTCACCAAGACCTGCTAGGGTGGCCTAGGCATATCTCAGGGTTCAGGGTTTGTGGTATAGTGGTAGCATACATCGTTAGGGTCGATGTGACCCCGGTTCAATTCCGGGCAAACCCCTTTTTGCTGCACATTTTTTTTTGATTTGATTGCGTTTAAGTACGACACAAACATTATGAGAATGGATCTTTTTACGGCGCATATTTATTTTATTCTTCAAAACTAACGGCGTCGATTTGTGGGCGTCGTGGGCGATCGGGTGGCTGCGTCAATGACACAACCGATATGCGATATTCGGAAATTAGTCAACGGCATGTAGCCACTCGTACGACAAAACTCTTTCGACTCCAACGTGATTAGCTCGTTAAGGCGCCACCAACCCCTAGCCTTCGAAGTAGCCAATACTCATCGAAGCGATGTGCAGAGCTTTACCCCTACCCACAATCTGCCCAAGAACTTTTCACCGGTGAAAAATCGAAACTAAGCGAATACTCTAGGGGACGTTTTGAGTGTAGTATTGGTTACCATATTCTAGCAACACGAGAATTTTCGAGCAAATTCGCAGTAAAGATCCTCGGCTATCGGCGCTTGTCTGATAAGATGTGTAGACGAGGAGGGATGGGGCTCGGCTTTCGGCGTTGACTGTGCGCACGTACCACTCATTATGCAGAGTCGACGCACGTCTCGACAAAGCTGCATGCACATGACCGTCATGCACAGACAATCCAATACTATGGAAGTCAATGAGAATTAAGCTGCGAGTAAAACCATCAATAGATACTGGACATAAAATCATATACATCAGCATTATAAGGCGAATTTCAATCCGCTGTCTGTGCCACAGGGCGACATCACAGAGTGGCGTGATGATCGCGCTTGCTTCGTACACTGGATGAGGGAACGGGTACGGCTCCAAGAAGACTAAGAGTCATACAAGAATGCAATATGGTGCTTCAAAATTCATGATATATTTGAAACCGCTCCTAAATCTAATCTCGCGTATTGGCATCTCGCACTCACAAGCGAATCTGATCTCCCGGAACAACCATGGCGTTCTGGAGGTCCGAAAAGAACAAAGAAAAGGTTGAAGTCGAAAACTCTCCTCCGGAGTACCAGGAGGCAGAGGGCGCTAGACCCGGTAGCGCGACTGGAACAATAAAAGAGCTCGATGGAGACGTGCTCGCCAACGTCAATGGAGGCGTTATTGCTGCGAATGATGATGACAAGCACAACAGGGACTTGCCCATGGAGTTGTACGTCCACTACGCTGCGATCCAGCGCGAGTTCGAATCTAGAAAAGACTTTACTGGTTTGCGTGAGAACCAATACAAACAGCTAGCTGATCCGCACAGTAATCTTAGCCCTGAAAAGATCGAATCGCAACGAAAACTTCGACGTGCAAACCGCTATGCTGTCTTTTTCCTCATCACCACCGACATTCTGGGACCCTCTAATGCTCCCTTTGGCATCCAACAGCTTGGTTATGTCGGAGGCATTATCTTGTACATCACTTTTGGTATTTTTGCCATGCTTGGCGGAAAAATGCTGAACTACGCGTTCCTCAAGTTAGACTCTGACAATTACCCCGTCAGAACCTTCAGCGACCTCTCTTCGCGTATTTTTGGCCCTTGGTCTCGTTACTTCATAGCAGCATTGCAATTCGTTCAAATGATTCTCAACGTCGGTATCATCTGCTTAACGACTGGTCAGGCGTTGGCTCAGTGCATCAACTCTACTAAGGATGACCCAAAACTGTGTTTTACTGTTCAAATTCTTGTTTGGGCCCTTCTTGGAATGGTTCTCGGACAGATTCGTTCTTTGAGAGACTTCTCGCATATTGCTAACTCGGCGGTATGGATGAACATCGCCATCTGTATAATCACTATGATCGGTGCGGCACGTTTCGACCCGTACTACGAGGTTAATGGTCTGAAACCAGCACCCGTCCAGGTTCACGCGGATAGTGTGATGGATCTTTACAGACGTATGCAGGGTGTCGATCAAATGGTGTTCGCGTGGGGCGGTGCAACTATTTTCTGCGAAGTAATGGCGGAGATGGGAGACCCGAGCGAGTTCGTGTATGGCATGGTTGCCGCAGATATGTTGATTATGATCGTATACCTCGTGTTCGGAATCTTTGTATACTCGTTCCAAGGCCAGTTTGTCTATGTTGTTGCTAACCAGGGCATCAATCCTTATGGGCTGCGACTCGCCGGAAACGTCCTTACTATTGTGTCTGGAATGCTGGCTGGAACGCTTTACGGCAACGTAGGACTGAAAGTGTTTTACCAAGGATTCGGTGTTCCCGACCTTGGGTTCCCTCAACTGACAACAAAGAGAGGTGCCCTTCTTTGGGCTGTCCTTGTCATTGCGTACTGGGGCATCGCATTCATCATTGGCGCAGCCATTCCGCAAGTTAGTAGCTTGTCGTCTCTCGTTGGCTCTCTCTGCATTTTGAACTTTTCGTACACCCTACCTGGTGTCTTCACCTTGGGTCTCTTGATGCGTGAAGATGGATGCAGCTTGGACGTGTACGACCCACTCTCGGGAACTGTAGCCCGCCACGATAGCTGGCGTCATTGGGCTCGCTGGAAGCGGGCAATCAATTCTGGAAGCAAGTGGCGGATTCTTCTGAAATGCGTTCTCTTCCTCTACTTCCTATGCGGGCTTTGTCTTTGCGGTATTGGTCTTTATGGCGCAATTCAGAATATGATCGATGTCTATGGAGGCAATGGTGCAGGGAGCAAAGCCTTCTCTTGCAACCCATCGAACTACGGTTAATATTCGCATCGAGTACGCGCTGTTGCTTCTAGAAATTTAATATCATATTTCAAGTAAAGCATTAGCAGCGGCGGAGTCCTGCTTGATCCCAGATATATCAACGTTGTATTCATTTAATTTATAGTAATCAATTGAAAGCCATAACTCCTAGTATTTTGGGCAAGTAGAGAGAGAGAAATAATTTCCTGGAGTAATGCCCGCTGAAGTCAACGTTATCCAAAGTTGTCGATAATGACTAAGAATCAGTAGAGCGGCGCGATTTAGGGGCACCTATATTTCCATTGAAGCTGCTACAAAGTATGGGGGGCGATGAAATTGAGCGATATGGGAGATGATCTGGTGTTTGAAGATATCGACAATGCTCTGCTCTCGAAGCTTTTCGCACTTTATGCGACTGGCCCCGTCTCAGAGCTTCGAGATTCACAAGATGGCGTCGTTATTCTTAATGAGTCCATCGTGATGCAGAGAGAGGCATCCACGCCACATTCATTTGAGACCAGCAAGGATCTCTCAGTTGATCTTGATGTAGAAAATGATGGCATTGATTCCAGGTTGCAGATCTACGTCCCTAGGGACATTGCGAGAGCAATAGAATTGGACGACAATCCGGACCTGATATACGAAAAGCGACAAAGAGCACGAAAATCAAGGAAAATATCCAGGAAGGGGAAAGTTGCTAGCATTTCTGCAACACAAATTGGCCAAAGTAGACTCCGTGCGGCCATTCTCACGGCAGATATGAGGAGAAGAGAGCTCCCACTTGCTATGACCTATGGACCGCTTTTGAGTTTGCAACCCGATGGCACTCTCAACTTTTGCTATGGAATCAAATTACTGAGCGACAGAGTAGTTACCAAACAAGGCCATCAAAATCTTTCTTTAAGACTACTGGCCTATGCATTTGATGACCACAGCCTAATTGATCCAGACGCTTTCCAAGCCAATACTGTAGAGCTTTTACGGGCCATAACTTGGAAGCCCAAGATAGAAGAGAATGTCCCTTCCATAAACATTGATGGATTGCGGTCTGTTTTACTTCCGTACCAGCGGGAATCCGTGATCTGGTGCCTTCGGAAAGAAGGGAAAGATTTAGCGGAGAACGAAGTCTGTGATTTAGACTCCAGTATTCGTGACTTTGTGGTGTCGCCTCCTTTAGGCTGGAGAAGAGTTCATAATTCTTCCGTGTGGGTCAATCCTTATCTCTTACAGACATTATCAAGAGACCCTGAGCCTCTACGTACAGATACGCAATACCAAGGGAAAGGCCTTTTAGCGGAAGAAATGGGCTTGGGGAAAACTGTGGAGCTGATCTCATTAATTCTTTTGAACCGAAGGCCCGTGATCAAACCCTCAGCGGCAGAGTCGCTAACAACTCTGAATCAATCCACCCGAGAAGACGAGGTAGCTGCGAAGAGAGAGATCAAAGCAACGTTGGTCATAGTCCCGCGAACTATACTGCATCAATGGGCATTTGAAGTTAAACTGCATGCTCCAGACCTTCGCACACTAATTCTGCAAACGCCTTCTCCCTCAGTCGAAGAGCTGTCGGAGGCGGACATTGTGCTTGTGACTTATGATCAGTTGTCCAGGTGGTTGCCTTATACCAGAACTATTAGACGCCGCGAACGAAGGAACAATCGCGCAAATATGCTTGGGAATGATCCCCTCAGCGAAGACGAACAAGAGAAATTTGAAATTAAACACTCGACCTTGATAGATGTCGAGTTCTGGAGAGTCATACTAGACGAAGTGCAGATGGTTCACACCGGATCAAGTGCGGCTGCTTTGGTCGCGCGCCGGATTCCACGCGTCCATGCATGGGCTGCTAGTGGAACACCTGTAAAGCATAGTTTGGAGGACCTGAGAGGAATCACCTATTTCCTCGACCTGAGGCCGTTTGTAGAGCCGCCATGCTGGCAGCGACTCATATCTTCACCAGTAGACTTCCAGCAGTCCATGGAGACTCTCGCTATCCGTCACACAAAGGCTATGGTATCCGATCAGCTGGAACTTCCCAAACAACATCGACGACTTCTCCTCCTTAAATTCTCGGCAATTGAAGCAGCCCGTTATAACAGAGTCTACCGAGAGTTTCGCAGAGATTCCGCGAACTCGTGGTGCAACTGGTCAACTTGGTTACACCGTATACGCCAAGCTTGCTCACATGCAGTTGCTCCAGGCAGCGCTGGAACAGCCAATTTCGGATCCGGTTTGATCAACCGAGCTAACGAGCTCAATGGTGATTCAGAAGTATCTGCAATGACTCTTGGGCAGATACTGACGCAGCTCATCGACGACGCAGATTTAGAGGTTTGGTCCGAGCAGCGTGAAAAGTTGAATTTGCAATTACAGTTGGGCCAATTACTCGATATATCTTACCAGATGCCTAAGGCGCTTGCTGAGTGGAAGTCAGTTGTGGACCAAGTCAAGGATCATTTAACGGTTGAGCAACCCAAACTCAGAGAGTTGTTACAGGAGACCCAACAATTACAGTACTCACTGAGTGAGCTCGAAAATAAAATGGGCTCGGAAACACAGGAAGATGACTCTAGCGATGATGAAGGCGATTACAAAGTTAAAGCCGAGGTCAAAAATGAATCCAATGATTCGGACTCGCAGCAGGCCGACGACGCGAAGCGGCGAATAGAAATCAAAGCGAAGCTGTCGTTGACAGGAAATTATTTGAAGTCCGCTAGGACGCGTTGCAAATCCCTTCAAGAGCTGCTTCATCGTGCCTATTTCTTTCTGGGCACAGGTTATTTCCGATCTTCGAAGCGACTTAAGATCTCAGCTTCGGAAGAAGACTTGGCGCAGGAGGCGAACCAAGAAGCAATTCGCGAGTATGCGCAGAACGAGACACTTTATTACGATCTGGCAGAATCAGTGCGCAATGACATACTCAATCAGGCCTCTGAGAGGGTAAGAGAACTCATTGATGAACCTGAGGATTTGCATTTGATGAATGTTTACAGAGTCTGTAGAATGCCGAAGTCAGAAATTGTTGACAATCTCAGCTCTTTTGTCCTTGACCTGATCGAAAAACTCCGCGAAATACTGACAGAACCTTTGATCGAAGCCACTTCGGGACCTCTGCCAGAGGTGGGAGAAGTGAAGGATATGAAGGCTGGATCAGAGGCTGATAAAGATCCACCTGCAGAGGACGCTTACTCCAAAACGCTGGACCTGCAAGAATATGCCTACGCCTACCTTGAGATGTTGCAGATAGTTCTGCGTGACCGTACTACTGCTATCAATGGGGGTAATCTTCAATCAAAACCAGTCGCCACGTTTGAAAGTGTAAATGACGAGATTTCAAGACCACTTTTGGATCGACGAGAAGACATTGTTTCATTGCTGCAATACGAAAGAACACCTATAACATCGCTCATGCGGTCCGCAGGAGTATCTGGCCGCATAATTAACGATTTGAAAGGAGAAATTCGGCAATGTCAAACCCAATACAGCATCCTGAGAGACTTGTACAATGCACGTGTAGAGTACTACAAGCAACTTCAAGACCTTAGTGACCAGGTCACTGATATCGACGTGGGTACGAGAACTGATTACGAGCAGCTTATTTTACAGAAGGTGCGTGAAATCAATCGTTCTGAACATGCCGTACAAAACCTGTTAAAGAATCAATCTTATCTGCGTAATCTGGGAGCGTCCGACCAGGAACGCAGCGGCCCAGCCCATGGCGATCCAGATAAGAAAGACGGTACCGCCGAGACTGCGACTAAATGCACAATTTGTCTAGAGCCCATCGAAACAGGAGTTCTGACAGCCTGTTTGCACTATTTTTGTGAGGATTGCCTGATGAAATGGGTCGACATCCGGCACTCGTGTCCCTTGTGCAACAAGGCAGTCAGAACAGAAGACATTCAAGTATTCCGATCTGGTGAGGCGCCACAAGAACAAACATTGATGGAGTTCGGGATTCCAGCTGATGGTGTACATGCCAGTGACCTCTACGCACCCATATCAGAGAAATTATATCGAAAGATATACGCAATTCCGACAATTCACTCGTATGGCATCAAAATAGATATGATTGTGCGCCATGTGAAGTATCTGAGGTCCAAAGACCCCACTACGCAAATCGTAGTATTCTCGCAATGGGGCACAATGCTCAAAGTTCTCAGAAAGGCGTTTGCCGAGAACGGAGTTAATGCAGCTTCGACTGCGAAGTCTCGCATGGATGTTAACGAGTTCAGAACAAATCCCCAAGTTGCCTGTTTACTCTTGCACGCCAAAGCGGACGTCGCCGGGCTTACGCTAGTCAATGCTAGCCACGTATTTTTATGCGAGCCCCCAATGAATATATCATTGGAGCTGCAGGCTGTTTCGAGAATCAATCGTATAGGACAAACTCGTGAGACGACCGTCTGGCAATTTTGCGTTGAGAATACTGTTGAGCAGACAATTCTGGGATTAACAACGCAGTCACGTCTGCTCTACAGTGATGGAGATTCGAAAGCAGTCAGTGGTGCAGATGAAACAGAAAACATGGCTTACCCGTCTACGCAAGCGGATATCATTGATAAGAAGTCTGGAGAAGAAATCGTCAACGACAAGGGTCTTATACGCCGCATACTGATTAGAGAATAAGAGTACTTAATTTGAACATGTATAGCATTTTCCATAAAAGAGCATTTTTAGAAAACAACGGAGGGGGGCATAAGGACGGAGATCGTAATAAATAGCTTCTAGTTTGCTCTCCAGCGGTTGTCGAGGTCGTACACCTCTCCTTCGTTTTGCAATTTGAACAGCACAGCTTGAAGCTCGGTTTCATTGATGTTAAGTTCAGCAGCAATGTAATCGGTGGTAACACCGTCGCCGTCATTATCGTCGACTCCACGAATGATGCCCAAGATGCGCTCTTTGAGGTCATTGTCTTCTCCGCCATTAGCAACAAATATAGGCTCTTCGTGTGACTCGCCCTTCATAGCAGAAGGATTTTCATTAGCGCCTGTCAACGATTTATCCAAGGGAATAAGACCCTGGAAGTGATAAGACTCGCGAGCAGCCTCGATCTCGTGATAGAGGAACTGATATGGATGAATATCAAATTCGAAGCGAGAGAAATCGAATGAAGGCTTTTGCGCAAACATTCGGAAGTAGCCATACAGGTTACCAAACCGATTATAGTGTTCCGAGTAGTCAACTGTATTCGCATCCTCAAAGGAGGGGAGACGAATCTCAATTATTCCTGTGGAGTCACCAACTTTGAGCCGTTTAGAGTTATCGGATTCAATCACGTCAAGTAGCTCTACACACAAAACAGCATTGCTGACCGGGTGCTCATCGATGATGAGAGGTCCATCAGCACTGTTGTATTCTGGCTCAGCACTTAGTACTTGAGAAACCATCAACGACCTGATGGGCCGAATGGTCTTCTTGACTTCTCTGCCGTTTCCCTGGCTTCCAGAATCAGCGCCTCCAAAGAATCCGCCACCGCTCATCTATTTGGTTGTTTGACGCTTACTCGACGCGTAAGTGTTAGTAAACTCTAAGTCGCGACTACCCTGAACCTAAATGGAACCAGAGAGTCCTTTGGGAGCCAATACCACCCTAAAAATTTCATGGCGCCATTTGAGGAAGTGAGGTATGTGCGGGTGGTTGGGGAACTAGCTGATCCGGGGCAAAGCGTAGTTTCTTCCCACTTATGCCATATCCCACATAAGACTAGTGCGTTGGGGGAAATAACGGATCATTGTGAAGGACAGCAACTTAATCTTTATTCAAGACCGGATAAGCAGTGAAACTCTCAAAAACTGTTTTGTTGGAATCGTGGAATCTGTTGCATTTGCGTATAATGTCATCTGCTGAGAAGAACGACTCATTTGTGTGGTATGACTTATTCATATGGTTCTTCAATGTGGTATTTGATGTTTTCTTTCGCACAATACGTGTGCGTGGAGCGTGGCGGATTCCGCGCGAGGGCCCTGTAATTCTCGTCGGTGCGCCGCACGCGAACCAGTTTGTGGACCCAGTTTTGCTTGGTGTTGAGGTGCGTAAAATGAGTGGTCGTAGGCCCTCTTTTCTAATTGCTGAAAAGTCGTACCTTCACCCTGTCATTGGCCCGTTATCCAGACTTATGCGCGCAATTCCTGTAGGCCGTGCTCAGGACACTTTCCGGGCCGCCACGGGCGAGGTCTATGGCGATGGCAAAGATCCAACCAAACTATACGGCGTGAACACGAAATTCCTCAAAGAGGTCTCCAGTGAAAAGAATCTCAGCTTTCAGGGATCTAATGATATTGCGCCTGTCAAGACTGTACTCAGCAACACGGAGCTAGTACTCGCTAAACCTTTCAAAAGTGAGAAATGTCAAAAAATGATGGCTTCAGGCTTTGATCCTATTGGTTTCAAGGTCGGGGAAAAGGTCGACAATTCAAAGATGTTTCACAGCGTTTTTGAGCATTTAGCGAAAGGGCGGTCCCTTGGAATTTTCCCCGAGGGGGGCTCCCACGACCGCCCGGAAATGTTGCCCCTCAAGCCTGGTGTTGCCATTATGGCGCTCGGGGCCGCTGCCTACAAGCCGGGCTTAAAGGTAGCGATTGTTCCCGTCGGTATGAATTATTTCCACCCACATAAGTTCAGAAGCCGTGCTGTATGTGAGTTTGGTGAGCCTCTGTATGTTGATGAAGAGCTCGCTCGCGAATACATGGAAGGTGGTCCTGAGGGCAAGAAGACGTCGGTAGCTAAACTAATGTCGCGAATTGTTGATGCGCTGCAGTTGGTGACTATCAATTGCCCCGACTATGATACTCTTCTTGTAGTGCAGGCTGGCCAGCGCCTTTACAGGCGCCATCGACACATCCCGCTCTCTCTCACCATTGAGTTTACACGCAGATTTGTGCAAGGATTCTTGGAGTACCGAGAGAAAGATCCTCGCATCCAGCAGCTGTTCAATGATATCAAGGAGTACAATAGACAACTACACACGCTTGGTCTCTCTGATCACCAAGTACCGCAGGCAGAGGCTGTCATGACGAAGAAAAGAATCTTTAGGCGACTTGTTGGGCGTATTATTTTGCTCATTGCGCTGGCCGCCACAAGCCTTCCTGGACTAATATTGGGATCCCCAATCTTGATCACAACGAAGTTGTATTCAAAACGTCAAGCAAGAATTGCTCTTGCTGGTTCCTCAGTCAAGATTCAGGCGCATGATGTGATGGCCACCTGGAAGATTTTGATAGGACTGCTGCTTGTACCTACCTTTTTCGGAATCTATTCACTGATCGATTGCTGGTACGTCTTCCGACGCGCGGGATGGCTACCGTACTCGTTCAAAAATGCAGTTTTTGTATATTCAGTCTGCTTCTGGGGCCTAATGTTATTCAGCTACGCGACTATTATTGTAGGGGAGGCTGGCATGGATATTGCGCGCAGCATCAAACCTTTGTATCTGGCGCTCTCGCCATATCATCAAGATGCCTTGAAGCAGCTCCGGGAATTGCGAGAAAGGCTCAAGGTTAAAATAACCGACATTGTCAACGAGCTCGGGCCGCAAATGTTCCCCGATATCGCGGACCGCCTCGAAAAGACAGAAATGGCCAGCGATGTACAACTAGACCCCCGCATTGATATTAGGGGCCTCAATTCCTCTTTGGACTTGAAGGGCAACTATGATCTTGCTAAAGTACCCGTCTTCAGTAGCGATCATGCGCCCGTTACTCTGGCACACCCAAAGCATAAGATTAGCCAGAGGAGAAGATCACCTTCGCCTGAAGCTGAAGAAGGTATCTCCTCATCAGCGACGTCAGGATTGACTTTCACTAAACTTAGGAAGTCTCCGAAACCGTGAGGAGGCCGGCTAATTCTTTACTAATGCATTTCTTTTTTTGATGACGATTTTAATATTATTATACTTTATTTAAGGATGTTCTTTTCAATGTGCTATTGATTGCGTGCCCGGCATGCTCTTTGTCTCTGTCTCTCTCGATCTTTCCCGAGGCCCTCTCTCATCTGGTAATGAACGGACTGAAAGAATAGATATGCTGGTATGCTAAGCCACGGTTAAAAACAAGGCGCCGCGGCTCTCAATCCTCTCCAGGAGGAACCTCATCCTCCAAAATCTTCACAAGTTTGACCCGGATTTCTGTGTTCGGCGAGCCCTGCAGTTGGTCGCTAACGAATTCAGCCTCTACACTCATCTGAACCATTTCCAGCGCTCCTCGTATGACGCCCACCAGAACGTTGCTGTACCACAGCCCGCGACGAGCCTGCTCGTCGTATAACTCAACAAATTCGGCCAAAGGGTTTCCGCCTTCAGCAAAGATTATGCTGAACTGCTTGTTGTCTGCAGACCAGTTGCTAACCTGCGGCGTCACATTCAGAAACATCTTGAACCCGACGCGTGAAATTGCCTCGGCCGTGTCCCGGAATGTGTGGCATCGCGGCAGGCCGGACTTCGCCAGCACCTCCTCTATGAGTCTCAGACCAATGTTATAGCCCATTTTATCGAGTTGCTGGTTCACCTTGGCGTAGTCGTTTTCAAAGTCATCGCAAAGTTGGGACACTATGGACCCGTACATAAGCGTGAACAGTTCCAGGCTTATCTTATCGGTGCGATGTTTCCACACATCTTCACCAACTGCGCGAGCCTTCGACATCTCTGTAAAGTGATGATGGCTCAAGGTGTTGGGTGCGCGGACCGACGACTTAGTAGGGTACCATCGATCAGGGTTTCCATGCCGGTGATGGTACATGGATAATACATAAATACATAGTTCTCCGCGATTTATCTCATGCGCAGATCCATATGAATATTTAGATGTGATCTGATAAAAGAATTAGATAGCAATTGAACAACTTCGAGTTCCGGTTGTGGGAGTTAACATCGCGTCATTTTCTATGATGCACTTGAATCTACGTATTTTACTCCGAGTTCTCGATAGACTCAATGATCTCGTTAAGACCAGTGTTTCCTAGCATTCTCGCCTTTTTCAAATGTTTTAGAGCCTCGGCATATGCCGATTCTTGCTCGTTCTCGTCGACTATCTCCGCCCACTGGAGCAAAGCCTCAGCAAGCATAGTGTGTGATTCTACATCCGCGTCAGAGACGTACTTACGGAGGTGCTCCAAGGCAGCAGACAAGTCCTTTTTCACGGAAGCCTTGGCCTTCTCGTCCTCTCCACTTTGACCTTCTTCATCGTCATCGCTGTTCGCCATAGCATCCATGGCAGGAGCAACGAGCATCATGTAGTATTGTGCAAGTCCCTTGTGGCCCTGCGCTTGTACACCGACATCTGCACTGCGCACTTGTGTTTTCAAGACTTTGTGGGCCACGCTCACGGCCTTGTCCTCATCGCCGAGCTCGTCAGCCAAGAGCAGTAGGCGGTGCGCAGCGCGACCAAGCTCAGCGTGCTCCTGTGTGGATCGTTTTTCGAGAAGGTTCGTTGCGTATTGCAGCAGCTTTTTCCCGGCACTGGACAGCTCTCCTGTTTTGTCGCTTATTTGCGTGTGTGCGTACTGGACGAGCTCCAAACTGGCGAGGGCCAGTGCCTCGACGTGGTTACTCGCAATACCAACATTAATGCGTTCTACTCCCGCATCTCTGAACTCTTTGTGCTCTTTATTAGTGGCCGGATCGGCGAGGGTCAGCAGAGCGCCGCCATAAACAATGTGGAACTTCGGGGGAAGGTCCTGGTTTTGTTCGTCACGGCTTTTCAGCAATTCATTACATTCATGAACGAGCCCGCGTGCTATACGGGGATCTCTCTCATCTTGGAGTTTCGAATATAAACCATAGATCTCTGCGAGCTCTTCGTCTTCCACTTCCTCCTGGAGCTCAATGTTTAATTCAGCCTCTTCTTCGGGGCTACTCTGCTTGGGTTTCTTTTCCTTAGACGCTTTCCCCAGTCCAGACGGTCTTTTCGGTGCCATTTTCAGTATTAGAGTGAGCTGACTCGAAGCCCTTGAAATGCCGCTGTTAAAACGTTCTTGATTTCACCGTATAGTCGGGTCGGGGATTTTTCTTGAGGTTTGGTTTAAATCCTCATATACGACGGCAGCTCCCAACTCTCTCAACAGCTATCTTAAGATCCGCTCTAAGGCTTCATCCCTGCAGAATTACCCGGAAAGAGTGTCCTTGACGCCCCCAGATTTATCAAATGTCGCAATGATTTTAACAGCGATGATGGCTCAAGCGATTGGGGCACGGACAATGCATCCTACATACTGATGAATCACTTGTACGATACCCAGAACAAGGAGGAGCACGAATAGGAATTGGCCAAGGACAAAAACGATTGCAAAGTGTCTTCGAACTTCCGGGGACGCTAGGTCTCACCTAAAATGGAGCTGGTGAAACGAAACGCGCGTCCCATATGCTGAGTCAGCAATCGATTTGATAGCCACATAAACGCGCGACCTCTCGCTGCTCTTGCCGTTCATTTGCACAGCAACAGCGCACAGAATTAACACTTTCGGGCGAGAAGTAACGAGAAGAGGCATAGCTGTCCGTGCTGGAATCTTTGTGGAGATACCAAAAATGGGGAAGTACTATGCGGTCGCCAATGGACGATCTAATGGCATATACGGCACTTGGAATGACTGCAAGTCGCAAGTCGATGGCTATTCAGGAGCACGGTTTAAATCGTTTCCCACCAAACAAGCTGCGGAGGCCTTTGTGAACAGCAATTCCGGCAATGCTGGCCCGTACAGTGGTAGATCTCATGGCGGAGGCTCGCACAGCAGTAGCCCGTACAACACGAACCGGTCCTACTACAGCTCGGGAAGCCGCAGCTCTAATAACGGCAGCAGCAACTCTGGAGGGCGTGGAAATAACTTTTCCAACTCGGCAAGCACTTACGGAGGCGGTTACACATCCAGTAACTACAGCCCGCCACGCGTGTCGAAGTCGAGTGCAAGGGCCTCGGCACCAAGCGGACGTCAGGTCGTGTACACTGATGGCAGTGCACTTGGCAATGGCAAGAGTGGTTCGCGCGCAGGTTGGGGAGTCTACTGGGGAGCGAATGACTCGCGCAACTCGTCGGGGAAAGTGCTGTCTGGGGAACAAACGAACAATCGTGGCGAGCTCGGTGCCATTGAGCAAGCGGTTAAACAAATAAAGCGGGAGGCCGCTAGCGGCAAGACGGGTTCATACGAAATCCGGGCCGACTCGCAGTATTCGCGGGATGCGTTGGGTAAGTGGGCCAACTCATGGGAAAAGAATGGCTGGAAAACTAGTACCGGCGCTGCCGTTAAGAACCGGGACATAATAGAGCCCACGAGGCGAGAGATCCAAGCTTTACGCGATCAAGGAGTCGACGTCCAGGTTTCCTACGTCCCTGGCCATGCGGGCCATGCAGGGAATGAGGCGGCGGACGAGTTAGCGAGGCGAGCCGCTGGTTCTTAAGGACTCGGCTTCGCGACATCTCTTTGCCTTGAGGCACTCAATTTCTTGCTTACTTCTTATATGCGTCGATGGCTAGCTTTCTTCTACTAACTTTATGTGTTTATGTGTTTAGATGTCATTTATTTATTTATTTTTTCATTTGCGGTCCCTTCCACAGCTGCTATTAACGTGTATTGATATCGCGGGGGCCATATATGCGTCATAATGGTAACGTGATTTGATGTTATCGACAGAACGTCAAGACGGCCCAAGTTTTTCAATTCACAAGTTTCAGCACTGGCAAGTTTCAGCACTGGCAAGTTCTGCAGAGCGTGTTCTAGAGACGTTTTCAAAACGGTGAGCAATCTGTCATTGCATGGGGTTCGTGATAAACTCGTATATCGATAACCATGTATTCATCGTCAATGGCGAGGGCGCCCTTTGTGCCAAACGCCAAGCCATGCTCGACAAGTACGGGGCGAATCCAATTCATATAACGGAACGACTCGCTGATTTGACCGATTTGACCACTCTAGGTAGGCCTGAAGTCGAGCGCGTTGTTGACGGTGTTTTCGTTGTGCCATCCTCGGACACCCCGTCTGAAAAGCTAGAAACGCTATTTGGTGAATGCAAGCGGTTACGCATACCAATCAATGTCTGCGAGCATCCGGAGCTGTGCACTTTCTCTCTTCCCTCAATGTTTGAAGACGATAAGTTTCAGCTTGCCGTGACCACAAACGGAATGGGCTGTCGTTTGGCGAACCGCATCAAACGCGCATGTGTGTCGGCGCTGCCCAGCAATATAGGTGAGATCTGCTCAAATGTGGGTCTTCTCCGGCAACACTACTCTGTTGCTAGCAGTGAAGAGGACGAAGATGACGCCGAGCAGTCCATCAAACTCAACGAGCTGGTCATGACATCAAGCGAGGGCCGAAAACAAAAACTCCGCTGGCTCAACCAAATGGTAGAGTACTATCCCTTGGAAAAACTGAAGTCTATAGATGATGAGGACCTCACGTCGCACGTTCTCCGTAACGAGGATATCGGAAAGCGCTCGTTGTCTGGTGAGGAGAAGCCGCGAACGGGTAGAATTAGTCTTGTTGGCACTGGCCCTGGGAGTGTCGAGCTGCTAACTACAGGCGCTCTTCAGGAAATAAATACAGCAGACTATGTTCTTGCTGATAAGCTTGTGCCCGAGGAGGTCCTTGCTTTAGTGCCGAGAAGCACGCCCGTATTTATTGCACGCAAATTCCCGGGCAATGCCGAGCGTGCCCAGGAGGAGCTTCTGGAAATTGGCCTCTCGCAACTTCTGGAGGGTAAGCACGTAGTGCGCCTGAAGCAGGGCGATCCTTACATCTACGGTCGCGGCTTGGAGGAATATATCTTCTTCTCCAAGCATGGCTTCACGGCCAAGGTAATATCGGGCATAACCAGCGCATTTGCTGCTCCGGCCCTCGCCGGAATTGCCCCAACTCACCGCGGCTTTGCTGATCAGATCCTCGTGTGCACTGGCACTGGTCGCGCGGGTAAGCTCCCGGACCCTCCAGAGTGGGTAGAGAGCCGCTCCACGATCTTCCTTATGGTGCTACACAGAATAAAGGACGTGGCGACTTTACTCATGGACAATGGCTGGCCAGCCGATGTTCCCGTGGCATCTATAGAGCGGGCATCGTGTCCGGACCAGCGCATTGTGCGGTCTAGCCTGGGCCACATAGCAGAAGCGTTGGAAGCTGTGGGAAGCCGCCCACCAGGCCTTTTAGTTGTGGGCCGTGCCTGCGCTGTAATACATGAGTTGAATGAAAAGAAGTGGACTGTTGAGGAGAGATGATTTCCACATCTTTTGTTTGCTCCCCGCCTGTGTAAATAGAACCAAATTTAATGTACATAGCATGCCTGTAATTCATGGTAACCAAATTTTACAACAAGCTGCCGTGCTCTAAAGCAGTTGTTTCGACTCGAAAAGGCTGTAAACGAAATTGCGATATATTCGTAATAGCTTCCTTAGACACTATCCTGTCTTTCCGTGCAATTTGGTAGGCATATTCCCGCCATTGCTTTCGCATCCTTGTTGTTCTGCTTTCTAGGGTTGTTGCCTCGCATCCCGGCGACGTTCCAGTGTAGCCGCCTGTGTGTCTTACATCTATCTTTAACCTTACCTCCGACTGTGTGGTAATCGGTGTAGTGCAACAGAGATGACGAAAGCATTCGCTTTTGATATTGACGGAGTACTGCTCAGAGGCGGCAAGGTTCTTTCAGGGGCCCAGAAGGCCCTCGAGCTTCTTAATAAACGCAAGACTCCGTGGATCGTATTGACCAATGGTGGTGGCAAGCTTGAGAAGGACCGAGCTCAAGAGCTGAGCGAGCGGATTGGCGTACGCGTTGAAGAACGACAGCTCCTTCAAAGTCACACCCCATTCAAGGATTTGACTCGCGACAATGATCGTATCCTTGCAATTGGGGGCAGACAAGATGCTGTTAAAGACGTTGCTCGACACTATGGGTTCAAGGACGTTGTGATCCCACGAGACATTGTTCGTGCCGTTCCGGATGTGCACCCGTTTCCAAGCTGGACCTCTACATTGGTCGGGCACAGTCCGGTGAAGTTCGATGTCGAAAAGCCTTTCAACGCTATCTTTGTGTTCCACGATTCGTTCGACATGTCGGTGGACTCACAACTTGTCATAGATTTGCTGCTATCTCAAGGCGGCAAGCTGGGAACGCGCGTCCACCCTTCGAAGTACTCATCGAAACCAAGCATTCCGATTTATTTCAGCAATGGGGATCTGCAATGGGCTACAGACTTCCCGTTATCGAGATTCGGACAAGGGGCATTCATTCACACGGTCACGTCGCTGTACAAGGCAGTCACCGAGGGACATGACCTGGAACATACAGTCATTGGCAAACCAACCGTGCTGACGTATGAGTATGCACACAAGCTATTGAGGACGTGGGCTGCTGAACAGAACGAGAAGGTGCAAGAAGTCTATATGATAGGCGACAACCAGTATTCAGATATCAAGGGTGCCAACACTTTCGGGTGGGAGAGCGTGCTTGTGAGGACAGGGGTTTACCAAGATGGAGATGACATGTTCACAAAGCCCACGTTCATTGAAGATGATGTTTTGAGTGCAGTCGAGCGCGCTTTGAACGCCTAGCGTCGGAACAGGAGCCAATTGCGGCCTCAGCTCACTCCAAAACAAGAAATGCTACTTAGCAATAGAGATTAACTAACGCCGGGTTCTTTTGAAGTAAAAAAAAGCGACCTCGTTGGATTATAGAGAGTTACGCAGGTAGAGCACATATAGGCGTTTGACTCCTCACTGGCTCGTGGTGTATTTCCCTCTCCGCTCAACCCCTACCTCCAAAGATATCGGATATGCAGGCGGCAGGGTTGCTCGAAAGGGCAACAACAGCGAGGGGCAGTAAGGCCGCCGCCAATCAGGTGCAGTCTGTAAAAGCAAGCAGAGGCCTTGCAAAAGAATTGGCCTGCGACGCATATTTATATGAGTGTTAAACACGAATGTCCTCGCGGGTTCAGTACCGGTGCGCGAATTGGTGGTCCTGTCCCCTAGTCGGAACCAGTGAGTCACACATAGGATCTAATAGTGTTCATGCTAATATTGCTACGTAAGTAAGATGTATGGAAGAGGAGCTAAGTATTATACTTTGTTCGGGAGAGTCTGTTGCTGCTGAAGCCGGAGGGCATTTCTCTCATGCAACTGTTGTTTGCAGCCCTGGAGGCCGGAGCATTTGTGCTGCTCCATAAGACGATGCCGAGAGCAGAAATGGCCGCCACAGTTCTGGCAGTCGCCAACGCCACGCAACGGCGCACTATTACATTTTGTGAAGGAGCATCTCCTCCTTCTCTTGGCTGTGCGCACTTCTAGAGTACGACGCTCTGCTGTGAATATAAGCGCTTCCTCGTCCGATGCTGGAAACGATGAGAGAATCTGCTCGTCATCGACTTTCTCGCCGTTGAACGTGAGTTCGTCCACAGCGACAGAGCTATCGAGCTCATGCATCATCTTTTTGGTCTCGCCAACCGTTTGCGACCGGCTCACCTCGAGCACAAGCGGGGCAACCTCCTCATTGTTGGAACTACCTCGGCGGACCGAAACACGGATCAATTGCTTGTTGTCCATTTCAGGAAATGGTTTCTGGTATCAATATCTTCTAAAATTCGTCGAGCTAATGGGTTCACGGCTTTGCGGCCTCTTAGGTGGCAAAGCTTACGAGTTGCTTATGACGAAGAGATGGAAAGGTATGGAACTGACAGGTCCCAAATGCGAGAGAGAGAGCCACTAAGGATAGGGGGTACTAGTCAGTGAGGGCGGGCCACGATACCGCTGCTGCCACACCAAGAGGGCGAGACTATCCGCAGCGCACGTCCGGCACCGGCGGGCCAAGGGCGAGGGTAAAGCAAGCTTGCAGTGAGGCCGCAAGCTGGCCCTCAAAAGGACCCTACGCCAGATGAAAGCCTGAGCTCGTAATATAGGGCGAGGGTGAAGTCTGGACACCGGCGAATGCCGGAAACCACGAAAGAGCATGCGGCTGGACGTGTGAGAAAGCGAGTGGGTTGATCTTGAATACTCTCAATTTTGTATCGGACTATTAACATGAACTTTTTTTGTTTCATGACAGCTTTTTATTTCCCTGATTCTCATGTCTTATTACACTAGTCGTTTTGTCATTATATTAATGCTTTCTACGGATCGGACGCAAAGCGAGTCGCCTTCGTTCCCAGCTTTGGGTGTCATGACATCGCTAAATGACCCTCATCAATTGCGTGCCCTAGCTCCGTTCGAATGTATGTATGTATATACGCATGTATGTGGGTGCGTGCTCGTGTCATTTTTAGACAATATTCACAACCCGAAAGACCTCAGCATGTGTGCATGACTCTATTCAGAGCATTCAATATGTTTCCGGCACTTTAAAATGGCTAAATAGCGTAATGCTAGCTTCGGTCACAACCTTATCGGATTCGGCTAGCCTTAGTAAGGGTGAGCTCAATACGCAGCTGTGGCCATGAACGCTGATGAGCTTGTTTTCCGGTTCAAGCGTAGCGGCGAGCTCAACAAATTAGCAGACTCCTTGCTTAAGCGTGCAGAAGAGGGCGGAGCGACCGAGGAGCTCAAAACCGCAGTGAAGTCGCTCATTCTATCCGATCTGGCGGCGAACCCAGGGCTGCTCGCGTCTTTAGCGCAAACACAGGACCGCACCGTAGATCAACGCCGTGTAGCGTCTATGTTTGAACGCCGCGTGAAGTCAGAGATCGAGTCGGGGCTTGCAGGCAAGCCTCTAGACGACTATCTGGGTGCTATTCACGAGCAGGTCTTGAGCGATGTAAAGGCCCGATTGAGAAACGTACAGTAAGTCTCGTTATTTATTCTTGATTATTTATTCGGTATACTGGCCACGTTCGTCTTGTGCTTGGTACTCTGTTTGTTCCCTTCCTTGCAGGGATGACGCTCACTTTGAGTGGTGGACCTACCACCCACCTCGATCTACTTGTAGCCCACATTTAGTCAACCAAGCCCGCCGCCTCAAAGCGAGCCCACACACACTAGCGCCCACATCAGAGCTATCTACCCGCCCCACACGGCCTCCAAAATTGATGAATATCTTGATTTTGGCCTCAGCTGCTTTAGGCGCCGTTATACCTGATATCAGTGATATCCTTGTACCTGAGCAATTCGAATTCCACGCTGCGGACTCGCGCCCTTCCATTAATCTTGATGGTATTCAAGAACGCATAACCACGGAAGCTCTCCAGACGTGGGCAACGAAACTCTGGAGTGCAGCAAATGAAAGCACTGCATCCGTTGGTCACGCGACTCGTGCAATTGGAACGCCCGGACACAATGCTACGCTCAAACTTATCTTCGATACTCTAGATGGTTTGTCGGACTACTTCACGTATGAGGTTCAGCCATTCGTTGCTCTAGGAGGGCGGGTTCATAGTTGGGAGCTGAATGCCGAAGACGGGACCGTTATACCGTCGAAACCACTTAGGATGAGCCCCGCAGCTAATGTAACGTCTGCTCCAGTGTACTCTGTTCCAGGCTACGGCTGCCTTCCCTCCGATTTTTATGACGCAAAGGGCACAATTGCTCTTGTGAAGCGAGGAAGCTGTCCATTCGGTGACAAGGCTGAGATTGCTGGACTTGCAGGTGCATTGGGCCTGCTTGTATGGGACCCCGAGGCCTCTGACGAGTCAGAACCCTTCGCGGGCGGCAGCTTGGGAACTCCCTTGGGCCATGAAGTAGCCACGGTTGGAATTAGTGTTGAAAGTGCACTCAAGCTGAACGATGGCGACGTTCTCGCTCTGAATGTGGATGCTGAGATCCTGGAAGTAGACACTGTTAACATCATAGCGGAGACAAAGGACGGTGATCATGATAACGTGGTTTTTGCTGGGGCTCATTCTGATTCAGTTCTGGAAGGTCCTGGCATTAATGACAATGGGAGCGGCACGCTAGCACTTCTCGAAGTTGCGACACAGCTCACGCACTACAAGGTCAAGAATGCTGTGAGACTTGCTTGGTGGTCTGCTGAAGAGCTAGGCCTTGAGGGTTCTCTGTATTATACGGACAATTTGCCGAAAGCAGAGGCCTCCAAAATTCGGCTGTTCCTCGATTATGACATGCTGGGGTCGCCGAACTACGTCTATGAGATCTATGATAGCGATGACTCTGAGAATCCCACAGGATCGAGTGCGCTGCGCGATATGTACAGAGACTGGTTTGTGGACCACGGATACAATTATACTTTACAGCCATTTGATGGCCGTAGCGATTACGTCGGCTTTGTAGAGATCGGTATCCCGTCCAGTGGCGTGGATGCCGGTGTGGAGGAAATCAAATCGCACAAGGAAGCCTTGCAATTCGGCGGCACCGAGGGTATCGCCTACGATGAATGCTACCATTCGGCCTGCGACGACCTCGATAATCTCAACTACGAAGCATGGCTCGTGAACTCTAGGCTTGTCGCGTACTCGGTAGCAGTCTATGCGAAGTCGCTGAATGGTTTCCCGCAAAGGACCCTTGAGTTCTACGAACAGCGCGAGCCAAAGCCGCGTAAATGGTCATACAACAACCTACAGTAAGAATCCGAGACTCACTTCCATTGCATATGTAATATAATAGAGTAATCAGTTGTTTCAAAAATCGGGGTTAATTCTTCTGAGCACACACTACATGTACGGCAACACGACTGAACAAGGTTTCTCCGTCCTCCTCCCTGCAGCGTTTCTCGCTCTCCTAGTCTCCCTCCTCCCCTTACCTGAACTCTCCCATAAGATGTAAACAGTTTTGTAGGTAACCGAGGCGCACACAGTAACCGTAATTACATGCCAGATGCCTTTGACTTCAAGGCTTTCAGCAGCATGACTCCCAAATACCTGGGGATGGATTCATTGAGGGATGCACTCCCCAGAGAAGACGAGCCTCTGCAAGATGAGGTGCCTGCACATGAGCCAGCAACCATGGAGGTTGACGACGATGGTTCTGGCGGGCTTGAAGACGTTAGTATGGCGGATCAATTCTTGGAGTATGACAACTCGCGCACCGACGGAAACAGCGAAGACCATAGTGAATCAATGGATCGTGACCACATACACAAGCACGACGGGCACGAACCAGAGGGGTTCCGCGGACTTGCTAGACTACAGAAAATTATGTCTCCTACACAGTATGGTGCACAAATGGCACTCAGAAACAGAGAGCGCCCTTTTTCAGAGGCCAGAGATGAACACGAAGCTGTTCACACAGAGGATCAGTCAGATCTGTCATTAGGACCACCAGCACCACACACGCAAGACTCTCACCTTGCAAACGATACGGACATGTCTTTGGCTCCAGATCGTACGTGGAGCCACAGTTTCGATCCAGCATATCAGGGAGACCAGGGCTATGAGATTAGTATGCCCATCCCTGCACCATGGCAAGAGAACCTGCCATACATTTTAAGCACGTACCTTCAAGCCGCTTTCAATGTGGCTCTCCTCGGTATTTTTGTCTACTTTGTGAACATAATCAGGTATGATGTGTCTATGAAGGTCCAAGAGCATCGGGCAGCAATTGTTCGCGATGCTTCCTGGTGTCAACATCAATACGTGCTCAACCAGTGCGGCACGACTAAGGCGCCTCCTCACCTCGTTGACTCGAAGAGGTGTTTGGAATTGGAGCACTGTATGGACGCGGATCCTGAAAGTGTGCGGTGGCTCAGCATGTATGCATCTTTGCTAGCAGAAGTTCTTAACGAGCTTGTGAAGCCATTAACAATGCGAACGATCTTTCTACTATCTATGACTGCGTTTACTGTTTTAGGATCGATATTTGCCGTCAATTATATTTTCGGCTTTATTCGTGCACGCACGTATTTCATGAATCAACGTAAGAATGGAGTAGGTGAGAGGGAACGTACGGGAGACCGCAATGCAAGGGCTGGAAAAAGAGAGCTTAAGATATCAGCGGTGCGTGGCCCGAATAGTAGAATTTGGAGAAAGCCAGAATGACTGGAGAGGCGTTACCACCGCCTACAATGAGTATCGGAACCAAGGCATCTCTTTATCCGTGAGATCGGCGAACTCAACGTTAATAATATCCTCGGGGGGCTCGGTGATGCCTCGTTTATCGCGTCGTTTATTCTCTATCATATTGAGCAACAGTAATGCACATATCAGCACGAACTGCGCAGCTTGCGTGGCTGCCATGGTTCTCTTACCAGTAGGATATTCAGGTGCCTCCTTTTTGAGGAATACCTGTGGGCCAATAATATTGCCTGCGCAATAACACATCAATAGAATTGCATTTGCCGTAACTTTCTTTGTTGAGCCGGCTATGTCACTCTCGATCATCGAGATGAATGCAATGTAAGTGGTCACGCTGCCAAAGGAGTATAAGTACAGGCCAGCGAGCTGCGAGTTATGGTTCGGTCCCCACGCAACGAGCGAAAGAGAGAGAACGGCAATTCCACACCCAGCTATGGAGTACCATAGGCGGTGATTTGACAGCCAAAACGACGACACAATCGCCAGAAGAATCATCCCTACAAACTCGACTGCGGATGTGGGGAGGTTCATGAGAAGATCGGTTTTGCCCTCGTAGCCGAGTCCGTTCAAAATAAGCGTGGAGAACACTGTGATGGCGCCATTCGGGATCGTTCCCAGCAACTCGCCAATGCCGAAGAGCCACGTTCGAACGTCCAGTAGTGCTTCAACAATCTGGTACCGTTTGATATGACGAGTACCGTATCCCTGGTTGTTATGCCGGATACGTTCAACCTGGAACCGCTTCTCCTCTTCCGTGAGAAATCGTGCTTCGTGAGGAGTGCTAGGCAACAAAACGAACAGGAGAATGCCCAGGCCAATTGTAATGCAGCCCATGATGATGTAGATAATGCGCCATGGCTCCATGTGGTACACGTTCGGGTTGTTTTCGGAGTGCACTAGCAAGCCGTAAGCGATACTGCCCACAAGAATGCCACCGACACCATTTGCCGAGAACCACAGCGAAGTTCGCGAGAATACCTCGCTACGCTTGTACCACTGACTCACGACGACGGTAAACGCTGGCTGGATACCGCTCTCCAGCATACCGAGAAGAACACGGCATGCAATGAACGACTGCATGTTCTGACAAGCCGCGGTGCATGCAAGCAGAATCCCCCAACAGATTGTGATCGCCGAAGCGTAATACGTAAGGGGGAGCTTCTGCATCAAGTAGCTCATTGGGAACTCGAAGACGAGGTAACCTAGGTAGAACGAGGACCCGACCCAGGAATAACCCGTGGAGCTCGAGGAAAACAGAGACATCAAACCGAGGAGCTGCGCAGAGGACGGAATCAGCTTGTCTGCGAACTGGATTCCGTATACAATTGAGATTATGGGCATGATGAAGATGTCAGCCTTCATGCGGAGGCGCCGGTCCATTTCTGGAGTGAGCTGGATCTCGCCTTGGCCCGCATATTGAGCAGCAATATCACCATCAACGGGAATTGTGCTCACGGGCTGAATTGTTCCAGTAGCATGCTTGCTGTGATCCATCACGTATGAGGACTTGCTGCTCTCAGGAAACAACATTGTGATTTAAGCTTCGCAACAAGACTAATGCAAAGGTCCCCTCTCTCTGTCTCTCTCGGCTAATATTGGATACCAATTTTGAGCAGATATAAATATCGTGTCCTCCACCACGGCGTAGAGTTGCTCCCGCTTATCTAGGCGCGCGGTTGTGGATGCTTGGCCGCTTATCAGCGATCGGCTGCGTAAGGGTTGTGGTGGGTGCGATATCGCCGGGCAGGTACGCCTGTCCGCGGCACACTCCCTAGTCGCGCCTCGTTTAGAGGTGGAAGAGTGGGTGGCTAGACGGTAATGAATGCCCAGAACGAATTCATGCGGGGCAAGTATATGCTAGGCTTGCTAGATTAGAGAACTAAACCAATTTTTTTTTGTAGGGAAAGAACTAAGAGACAAACCGAAAAAGCTCAGGAACGAACAGCCCGCGAATAAGAATACGTAGCTTATCGGTTACAAGACTACGGTTAGCACGGTCACGGCGTACGCACACTCACGAAAACGCGCGATATATTTTATGTACAATTTTAAAGCGGCGGGGCAAGCCTATCGTTAATGACGTCCCAGTCAATGCAGTCAAATACGTTCGTCAAGAAGTTTCGCTTGCCTGAGACACCGTAATCATGCAAGTAAACGTGTTCCCAGAGATTGATGCCGAACACAGGAGTGACCGACAACGGTGCCGACGTCGAGGACAGAGCGTCGTAGTCTGTGGCGGCTTGGGCGCTTGAGAATGGCGTGCCCCAGCCATAAGTGTTTAGAAGGGCCGCAGTATTCGCATTCTTCACGAGCCACACAGCGCCGTTGCCGAACAGTGCATCTCCGCGTGTAATCAGCAGCTCACGGAACGTGGCGATGCTACCGAAAGAGGCTGCATCGCTCAAAAAGTAGTGGGCCGGGTACGTCTGGTGCTGCGTGCTCGGTGCATAAGCCGACGCAGTGGATGCGGGCTCGGCCGGCTGTGGAGGACTGTTACGCACGAAGTTCGATACATCCACTTTGCGTGCGTTCCCCGGACCGAGCTCGGCGTCC
This sequence comes from Starmerella floricola, assembly GCA_030579735.1. Classification (NCBI taxonomy): domain Eukaryota; kingdom Fungi; phylum Ascomycota; class Dipodascomycetes; order Dipodascales; family Trichomonascaceae; genus Starmerella; species Starmerella floricola. The sequence continues at coordinate 194,254 of JAKTRP010000001.1, read as the reverse complement.
GGGTTTGTAGAGCCGTCTTTTCGTAGCGATCTGAAGAAGAACTCGTTTGTGTACGCCTGCGCAGCCATGGCCGCGGCCGGCCGTAGCGCGGGGTCGCCCGAGTGGAGGCACGCCTCACTGAACGACGTGAGCTGCTCGTACTGCTCGAGCTCGGGCCGCTGGGCTATGGTTTTGTTGAGCTGCGTGATGAGGTGCTGCTGGTAGTCGAACCAGGCAATGTCAAGCCCGCGGCCCGAGAAAAGACCAGGAAGGCCTTTCCCCTTCTGGAGCCCTATATCAGGAACTTGGTGCATGGCTCGCGCCCCAAGACGGCGGGGCGTCGCTAGTCTCCTGAGCATCGGCAGCGTGAACTTTTTCATCCGCACACACAACCCAGAGTAGTGTCTAATCGTGATGCTTCACCGGTACGTGTCACGTGGTCCGGGCCTATTGTCCCAGCGGCTAGCACTGTATAGGAGTGGTATAGCAGTAGTAGTGTTGTGTGGTAGTGTCCAGAGCTGCGTGCGAGGCCCAGATGTACACTACGTACTAAGCGTGACCGCGTTCGCGTAGTGAGTGCGTCCACAACGCGTTGCACAAGGACGAGCTGGAGACTAGCCGCAGCCAGCTAGGACAAAAGAAGCAGGACAAAATAAAAACAAGACACAAATAGGTTGCAACGATCTAGTCGTGGCGTCGTAGCCACCCAATGGATAGTCACCGCTACGAAGACCTTTTGGACCGCGTTGTTGAAGGCACGGCGGCGGCTGTGAACCGGTTTGATGTGGACGAGCTCGAGCATTTAGCGCGCCACGGTGGTGGAACACACACGCGGCGATTCCGTGACGAGATTTTGAAACATATGCGGTCGAAGTCCCGTCGCGATGCTGCTGCCCTGCTCCAGGAGGCGGGCGTGCCTGCGAAGCTTGCCGTCATTGAGCGGGCCGAAGCGAGCGCGTGGGATCGCCGCGTGCGATTCGAGTCTGGCGAGCAGCTTGGTCCTCACGAGCACCCCGTGCGACTTGACCAGCTGAGCATTGAGCAGCTCGTGGACTGCCAGCTCTACGTTGCACGAGAGCAATGGCTTGCCGAGCTCGAGGACCGCGGCGCAAAGGCCGAGTCCCAGGCTGCAGACCTACGGGCCGAGCTCGATACGAAACGAGCTGCCCTGAACGAGAAGCTCGCCGAGGCCGAGAAGAGACTGCAGCTTCTACGGCATGTCCGCGAAGACTTGGCCGGCCCGCAGTAACGCGCGCGTCTCTGTATGTCTCCAGATCATGGGGCCCCTTTTAGGCGCATGGCCTACGATTGCATAAAATATGAATGCATGACTTATGACTTACAAGTGCATGACTGCGGATGGCCCATGGCTGCATTGCCCATAGTGCATAGCCTGATTCATGCTATAGCTGTCCGAGCAAAAACAAAAAAGGCTCTTCGGGCAAAAGAATGTTAAAACTTGTTTCTTTCATTAACCATGCGCTAAGATATAATTAGATATGAAGTGTCTTAGATATGGGTATTCACGCCAAAAGATAAATAGTAGCATAAGCGAGAGAATACAAGAGAACTGCTGGCCGTGCTAGCTCGGCCGCAATCGTGACAGCCACGGTAAACAGTTCCAAGGAGGAGGGAGGTGGAGGGAGAAATAAAGAAAGAAAGATAAATGCCATTGAGTTGTCCTTGGGCTTCTGTCCTTGGGCGTCTGTCCTAATGCCTGCCAACGCGCAGACTGCGGACGCGGCTCAGCAGGGACTTCGGCTCGTCGGAATCATAGTCTTCGTTCGATGGTGCTCGCCGCATGAGCGAGCGTGATCGGCCAACCTGGGCCCGGCCGGCCTGTGCAATGGCGTCCCTCGACGCCGGTGCGCCATCTACAAACGTCGTGGATCCAAGACCCAGCGTGCGCATGCCGTGGATCTTTGCTCCGCGGTCCGTCGGGTCGAACGATGCCTGGGCGACCTCGGGCGGCGGATCCACGCTACGGCCGTAGACGGACTCCTCTTTGCGGTACGCAGCAAACGTTGGGTCCTCAACTGCCAGCGAGTTGTTCGGTCCATCTGCGGGGAACGCAGCAATGGGCATGATGTTGTTGCGCTTCGTGTTGTTCTTTGCGTTGCGGTGCGGCGCACACGCATCAAAGGGGCCGTCGTGGTGGAACCCCGAGCCGCCGTAAAACCCGGTCACGTCCATCTTATCTATCACATCAAGGGACGCGCTCGGCTTCTGCTTGTGCCGCGTGCGGCTGCTCCGGTGGCCGGCCGACTCTGACTTGCTCCGCGCTCGTCGCGACGACCGCTGGTGCTCGCCGCTCGAGCGACGGTCACTGCGGTGTTCGCCGCTCGCGCTCCGCTCCCCGCGCGGCTCAGCAGCATCGACGCCAAGGCGCTGGCGACGCTCTCGAGCCTCACGGCGGCGCTGGCGTTCACGGTCGCGAGCAGCACGCATGCCTTCTTCGTAGCCCGAGCGGTAGCTGTCGTCACGAGCAACATGCTGCGACTTCTCATCGTTTGGTCTTGTCAAGTTTGGGTCAGAGTGCCGGCGGCCCTCGGACTCGACGTATGGCGGCGGGTCCATGGGCGATGCTGTGCGAGATGGGACACCCGCATCCACGACAGGAGTCGCCGGCGTGTCTTGCAAATCGACTCTGAATGGGTTGTTGTGAAGCGACGGGACGCTGCTCCCGCTCGCACTGCGGCTACTGCCCGTTGCAGCGGGATGCTGTAGCGTGGACGACTGATTCAAAGGAGTGGACAAGGGCTCAAAGGGATCTTCAATCGGAGACTGCGAGCGCCGCAGCATCGACAGCCTGAATGGATTCGTCTCTTGGCTCATGAGAATGTGCTAAAACGAGGCAAGGCTGAAGAAGGAAGGAAGGAAGGGTGGTAGGGAAGGGTCGTGGGGGGTCTCAATAGAGAGCGAAGAAGAAGGTGACGTTCCGTCGAAGCTGGTGTGCTGCGCCTTCTTCCTTTTTCAACGGAGTTCAGTCCCGGTCGCTGGGTCTATCGGCTTTTTCAAGATGCGCAACCGACGCAACTCGCAAGTAGAATGGTAACGAACAAGGATGGATCCTCGTCTGATTTGGCCACCCTGCCCTCGTCCCAAACCAGCTCTGGGGGTCCGCCGCCTCCTTGGTTCTCCAAGGCTTATTTTCCGGCCCTGGGCAGATCTGTATGGGGCTAGGGCTTGCCGACGCGTCACACGACCACGTCGTCCGCAGGCAGAAATAGACGCGTTTTCGGCCCTTAAAGCGCATCTCACACCGCCATCTTTATGCAGTGCTCACTTTGAGCTGCCCAGACTGTACGGCCCGAGTTTCGACGCCGGCTGTACCTTACATGCGATTCTAGGCGACCGATCCCGAAAGTGGCTCCCGCCGAGCTTGTATCAGATGACTGGCAAGCCTGCTTAGCAACAACGTTCGGCACGACAAGGACGATGAGCGTGAGCCAGGCACAGCAGCGCAAGGCAACCGTATAAGATCTAATGGGGAAAGGTTAATAATAGCACTCAGCATGTTCCTGTTGATCCTGCAGCAAGTAGCTACTGCACTAGCAATATATTCTCGCTAGTAAAATTTAATAAACCTATATCAATAACCTAATTCTGCTGTCTCAGTTTAATGGCCCTCGTGCTTCCTTTTCTTCGTTGGAATGGTTTACTGTTTACGTTGGTGTGTTGTTGCTAGCAGCAACTCGCTCGCTCACACACTCACAAATAAACACACACAATGTGAGCGAGCTGGGCCGTCCGATCCCAACTGGGACGAGGGAGGGCACTTAGTTCTCTGTCAGCGCCGGCCCGAACCCCGTGCCTCCTACTCGGTTGGGCGTTCCAGTGCCAACCCTATCGTGGAACCAGCGAGCTCATTTTCGCGCGAACCCTGCCAGGCCGCTTGCACCGCCTCAGCTCACGTAGCTCGATGTTTTTTAGGTTTCCTTAAAGCTTGTGTTGGGACAACGCTCTCATTCCAACCTGCAGCGGGAACCCTTCCTGTGCAGCGGAAACCCACCCAAAAAATAAATAAGGAGGCGGCGACTACGTACTTCCAAATCCCTCCTAAACATACATAGTGACTTGACGCGATTCGATTCTCATTGCTTCGCGAGAATTAGGTAAAGGGAGCTTGTTATTCGTGACACAAAGCTGCGATCTAATGCCAACCGCAGTCTCCTTAATATTTGCTCTCACAGTATCTGTTGTTGCGGTACTTGTGTTCAGGGCTTCGGGGCGCGCCTACACCGGGAACCGAGGCCTGTTTTTGAGGCTTGTATGCAGCACGCTATTTGCCGCGTCGGCTGCCGAGTTTTTATTGATCATATGCGAGGTCCTGCAGGCAGGAGATAGAGATGTGCGGGCCTCACTTTGGAAGGCCATGACAGCGCTGCTGTTGACGCTCTTAGTGCTTGTCGTACCTGCTCTGCAAATTCTGCGCTACTTCGTGGGTAAGTACCCACGGCTCAAGTTCATGGCCATTCCGTTGTATATCGGGTACCTCGTTCTCTTTCGGCTGTCGAGCACGCAGCTTCCTATCGAGCGCTACGTTCCTGACGGTGCGCAAAAAGTGGCGAGTATTGAGCCTGGGGCATTGAGCAGCACGACATGGTTCAGCATTCGCCAAGACTCGCTAGCATGCATCAGTTTCATTGGCATAACAACCATGGCACTGCTGTGCGGCATTTCCTCTGTGTCAGCTCCGTATACGGCCTTTTTCAGCGATAAAACTCCGGTTACGGAGGTTGACTGCGAGAGTTTGCGCAACAGCCTACGAAGCATTGAAGAAATGATCAGCTCCAAGGAACTCGAGGTGAGCAGGCTCCGCCTTGACATTGCGCGCAATAACACTGGTGGCTCAGCAAGCACAAACAACGATGCGAACACGCTGGGCTCATCTCAAAAGAAGGGCTCTACTTTTTCGCTCACAAGGCTCGTCGCAGGCATGGTACGCAAGGGCGATGACCGGCAAGCGCGACTCCGCAGCCTATTGGTCGAACACGAGGCACTGCTCAGTCTCCGGAGTGAGGTTGAAGTCGACCTCGACAACGTAATTCTCAAGCTCAACCAGCAGCAGTACTACAAGACAGCACGAGGGAAGCTGCACCGTCTTATCTTCGCCATTTTTGCCATCTACTGCATCTACCGGGTCTGTAACTCGTACTTGCGCGTTGGTTGGTGGTTCTTCACGAACCAGCCTCATGACAACCCGAAAGGTGGGCCGAAAGACGCATTTGTTCTACTGATCGCTGCGACTATCAACCAATGCCTCGCCGACCTTGACATTGGCGTTCTTGGCTGGTCAAGAATCATAGGTGTTCTTATGAGCGGCGCTGTTTTCGCGGCCGCTTTAAATGGTGTTCTGCAAATGGCCAAACGCATCATGCGAATGCTTCATAAGACCCCCCGAACCATAGAAACGACCCCGGATGCGCCGACAACCAGCCATCCGAAGCTCAGTATCCCCCTGGATCCTCTGATGGTTGGGCAAGTCGCCGGTGTTTACGTGCTCAGTATCGCAACAACTCTGCGTTTCAACCTTCCAAGGTCCATGTCGGGCCCCATTATGGCGGCCCTTGTCTCCCCGTTGAAAGTCACGTCGGTTCAGCTATGGAATGATCTCGTTCTCTGCATAACAAGCACACTGTTCCTCCTTCTTCTCGGAGCCATGAGTAAATTGGCCCCGGAACCTATATACGACGACGAAATGGGTGAGCTTAAGAAAAGTTAAGCTCTTTATTTATTAATATCTCAGCATCGGTAAATAGCTTCACTTTAAAAATTTTGGTATCACATTTACCTCAGCTATTTATTTCGCATTCACAAACGAATGAGACGGGCCCTTATAGCTGCAGAAACTATACGGTTTTTCCATAGCATACACATACAAACACACACGGATAGGCAGGAGAGGCACACTAACGCGTGTGTGTGTACGAGGTAGGGGGAGGACGGGGATGAGGACTTACTTCGGTGCTGACTACACCCAAAGACCACGCAACTGTTAACACTAGTTCGAGTGTGTGTGTGTGACATTAGCCTGATTAAATGTTGCTTTCACGGGCCCGTCTCGGGTTTTTGAAGACCCTGATTCTGGTTAGCATTGCTGGGGCAGCCATAGCTATGCGCCTGTATTCAGTTATTCGATTCGAGAGTATCATTCACGAGTTCGACCCTTGGTTCAACTTTAGAGCCACACGCTATCTAAGTGAAAATGGCTTCTACAAATTCCTGAACTGGTTCGACGACCGCACTTGGTACCCGCTCGGCCGAGTAACGGGTGGCACACTCTACCCGGGCCTCATGGTTTCGTCAAATATCATCCACAAGGTTTTGACCTGGGTCGGTGTGCCAGTGGATATCCGCAACGTATCCGTGCTTTTCGCACCGGCGTTCAGCGGCTTGACTGCGTACTTCACTTACCTTCTCGCCCGCGAGATGAAGGACGAAGTGTCGGGGTTGTTGAGCGCCTTGTTCATGGGCATGGCGCCGGGTTACATCTCTCGCTCGGTCGCAGGCTCTTATGATAATGAGGCCATTGCAATCACACTTCTCATGGCGACGTTCTATCTCTGGATCAAGGCTGTGAAGCTGGGCTCGGTCAAGTATGCTGCTCTTTGTGCCTTGTCTTACTTCTATATGGTATCTGCATGGGGTGGATACGTGTTCATTACGAACATCATCCCGTTGCACATCTTCGTTCTCCTCCTTATGGGACGTTACCATGCACGACTTTACAGTGCGTACTGCACTTGGTATGCCCTGGGTACTCTCGCAAGTATGCAGGTTCCATTTGTCGGCACGCTTCCCATTCGTGGTTCCGAGCACATGGGTGCCCTAGGTGTTTTCGGGCTCCTTCAGCTCGTCGCCTTTGCCTCCTATTTGAAGTCTCAGGTAACACCTCAGCAGTTCAAGGTTGCTGTTGTCGGCACCGTTTCCTCTGTTGTTGCGCTGTCTGCAATCGCACTCGTGACTTTGACGTACGCTGGCGTGGTTCTTCCCTGGACTGGCCGGTTCTATTCACTGTGGGATACAAACTATGCAAAGATTCATATCCCAATCATCGCATCAGTGTCCGAGCATCAGCCGACGGCATGGCCCCACTTCTTCTTCGATAACTCGTTCTTGATCTGGCTTTTCCCGGTGGGAATCTTCCTCGCTGTTCAAGAACTCCGGGACGAACATGTTTTCCTTGTCGTGTACGGAGTCCTTGCGTCGTACTTTGCCGGTGTGATGATCCGTCTAATGCTGACTTTAACTCCGATCATTGCCGTGTGCGCGGCCCTCGCGTTCTCCTCCGTCTTGGACGTCTACAACACTGAAGGCCGCAGCAAGACGGGCAACAGCGCTCCGGCGGATGCCAAGATCGCGAGTGGAAACTCCTTCTTCTCAGGATTGAAGGTGGGCCGAGTTGCGAAATTCTATGGACGAGCGATTGTTGTGCTCTCGTTTGCCGTATATCTATTTATGTTCGTCAAACACAGCGACCATGTTACTGAGTCGGCGTACTCTTCGCCGTCTGTGGTCATGGCCTCCAACTTGCCTGACGGCTCGCTTTACATGATCGATGACTTCCGAGAAGCTTACTACTGGCTACGGATGAACACAAAAGAGGACGCTAAGGTGATGTCGTGGTGGGACTACGGTTACCAGATTGGCGGCATGGCTGACCGTACCACCCTTGTCGACAACAATACATGGAACAATACCCATATTGCCACCGTAGGAAAGGCAATGTCTGTTGACGAAGACCATGCATATCCTATTCTCCTCGACCACGACGTCGACTATATCCTCGTCGTGTTCGGAGGTGCCCTCGGCTTCAGCGGCGACGATCTCAACAAGTTCTTGTGGATGGTTCGCATTTCCGAGGGAATTTGGCCTGAGGAGGTCCAGGAAATAGACTACTTCGCCAATGGCTATTACAGGCTTGGCCCGGGTGCATCTGACACAATGCGAAACTCTATGATGTACAAGATGTCGTACTGGGGCTACTCTGGCACTGACCGGGTGCGCGGTGTCCCCATTTCTCCGCAGGAAGTGCCATCTTTGGATATTGTGGAGGAGGCATTTACTACTCAAAACTGGCTCGTCAGAATTTACCGCGTCAAAAAGCCGGATGAGTTCGGTCGCAGCCTCCACGAGGCTGCAAAGTTCGAGGTCAAATAGAGAGAATAGTTAGTGGCTCGCAACCCTCTGCAGAAATCACTGACACATATGTAAACTCTTAACGAAAAAATCTCTAGCTTCCTAAATTTGCGCCTTTTCTGGGAGTGCCGCGCGTCTGGAGCATTATTCAACTGCTGATCTTCGTGCATGGGGGTTCGGGTATGAGGAGCCAGCCTGGAACTGGACACGCTTACTAGTTGTGCGTATCTAATCCATCTATGATATACCATACCCCTGGATTTAACTTCACTCCTAACTAGCACCTAAGTAGCACTTGCATTGCCGAGAATGACTGAAAAGAGCCACATTGTCTGGCAGTCTAGAGATGCTGCCGTAGTTGAAGCACGCGAGTTCGTCAAGAACAATGGGTTCGGTACGTTATCAACAATTAACCAGGGCGACAGTAGCTTCTCTGGGTTTCCGGCCGGACAGGTCGAGTATTACAGCGATACAGGGGACTCTGATGCATCGCTACTGCTGATTCGCGTTGACATGTCAAGTGCTTTTAGAAACATCGATTTGGGCAGTACAGCTTCACTGTCAATTCGAACGGGTGACGCGCCGAACAAACAAACCCCCTTACACCTTGCCGCAAACCACCGAATCATTCTTTATGGGTATTTCGAAGATGTCCACCCTGCAAAGGCTGAAGTGGACAGGTTTTTCAAGATCCACCCCGATTCGCGCGACTGGGCACCTGGAAAGCCAGGATTCCACAAGACCTACTGGACGAAGTTCTATATCACTGGTATCTACTATATTGGCGGGTTTGGTGGTGAGCACTACATTGGGAAGCTCCCTGTGGACAAGTACAAACAAGTGAGTACTGATTCGAAAGAGGAGCTCTCCGTCGTCGCGTGGCTACTATCCTGGGTCGGGTACCGCTGAAAGTGGTCCTTGAGTAATGATTTGATGTAATGAATTTAATTTAATCACGAAATGATATGTCTTTTAAGGCTACGTTTCCACTAGTAAACCAACACCAGAATATTCGTGATTTGTTAGTGAATTCGGGCAGTGGTCGCAAGCTAATTAGACGTCCCTTTTTGCCTTATTACATATATTATGAGTTGTGCTGTTATATTTAAATGGTATGTGCACTCGTCCGAGAGTTCGTGGCTGTGCTTCCTTGAGGTTTTCATTATCTTCGTCAAGGTATACGAACATAGCGAATTGTGTGGGGTATAATAAATCACAATTTTGAAAGAGTGAAGGGTATAACAAGTAATAAAACATAACAATACGAAACAAATAAAAAACGATAGTCAGCCTAACATGCCAGATACAACATCCGGCTTTCAATCAACTTAGTTGTAAAGAACGAAGTAAGCCTGGCCAGAGGTGACGGAGGCAGTGCACCCGTCATCGCCGCCGTTGAACTTGCCGTTCTCGTAAACACAGTTGCCGTTGACGTTAGCACCGTCAGCACCAACAATCTTAACGTTGAAGTTCGCCGGGCTGCGGTTGTTCGGGTTCGGAATGAGAGCGAGCCACGAGACACCGTCAGTCATGCCAGCACCGAAGTTGAGCGGAGCCCAGTTGCCCTTACCGGAACCACTTGACGACCAAACACAGCCATCTTCAACGCTGACACCAGCATCGTTAACGTAGTACTGAGCACTGGTAAGGCCGTTTCTCCAGGTGTAGTACGAATCTTCGTGAACGACAGTGAGGGGGATCTCGCTGCCAGCCTTGGCAACAGTGGGGATAACCATGTTCTCAGTACCGGGGTAGTCGGTGCGGCAGATGGCGACGTCCTGGTTGAGCTCGGACTTGATAACAGCAGAGTTCTCGCCCCAGATACAGAGGCTGTCCTCGTTCTGGTTAGTGCGGTAGAGCTTACCGTTCTGGCACTTGAGACCACCGATACTGACACCGTTAGAAGGCTGGTTCGACGGCCACTGCGACTTCGACATACCGGGCTGGCATGCGTAAGAGCAGTAAGCGCCCTCAGAGCACGAAGAACCAGTCGAGGTAGCACCGTTGTCGTCGAACTGAATACCGCTCCAGCCGCCGAAGCCCAGCCAGTCAAGCGAGATCACACCGTTGCCGGACGGGAAGTCCGAGCACGAGATGGTGCCGTCCTGGAAAGACTGCGGCTGCTCGTTGTTGCTGAGGTCGCCAGTGAGACCGCCAGATCCGCCCGAGCTGCTGCCAGTAGAGCTGGGAGCAGACGAGGAAGAGCTGGAGGAAGCCTGCGAAGACGATGACGACGAGGTGGTCACCGCGGCCGGACTAGCCTCAGCCTGTTGAACAACTGGGGCAGCGCTGGTCGTGGCGGCCGGGGCAGCCGAAGTCGTAGGGGCCTCCGAGGACGTGGTCGTGGCAGCCGGGGCCTGGGTGGACTCCGGAGCAGCCTGGGCAGTGCCGGTGGCATTCTCCGTGATGGGGTTGCCATTTTGATCGACGAGAATGGTCTGGTACACGTACTGGGTGACCAAAGCACGCTCGTCGAGGTGGTGGTGGTGCTCAGCAGCCATCACGGGGCTGCCAAAGAGCATAGCAAGAGCTGCGGCTGAAAGCAAAGATTTAGTGAAGACCATTTCGAAATCTTTCACAGAGGCTTAAAATCAAAGGAGTGACAAAGGTTCTGAAGTGAGTGTTAGTATTGTCGTTCTGGAATTTGAGGAAAATATTAGGGCGGTGGTGCAACGCGAAGATTACACACGTCCAGGCTCCCACACACGATCTCGGGATGCTAAATGCCAATGTAGGAATTCGAAAAAAAGCGCCAGGATTTCCGGTTTTTAAAAAGGATCAATAGCGGGGATGTACGCGAATGTGCAACTTTAAATCGCGAGTGTTGGCTGCGTACGCTCCGCGTATTAAAAAGTACGCGTCGTCCCAACGTAGGGGGTTTTCGATGGGTGCGCGCCTACTCGCAGGTTGCGGAATGCAGATCCCCCAGGGTTCGGAATAAACAATGACTAAGCGGTATCCAGCAATACACACGACACGACCGCCTCGAGTACGCTAGCAAGCAAGGCAGCACCGTGCGACCAGAAAACCGAGGAATTCTGTGTTGCATCGGCGAACTTACACAGCGCTAGACTACTCGCGAATTTGCTCAAGCCATGGGCCTGCTTCTGTTATGCCGCGCCTTCGAGGGTTGTGCCTCGGGACCTGTCAACCCCGCTTCGTGACCGCTGGAACCACGAGAGCGCCTTGACCTGCTTATTTTTGAACTTCCTTTACATTAGAATCCTTCGTGATGCGTGTGCGTTAGTAGCTTTCGCAAATACTTACTGAAAAAAAAAGAGGGTGGATGCCTTGTGAACTACGTTCGTTGAATCTAGGTGTCAAACTGGGAGATAAAGGTTAGATAAATAACTTGGGAGGTCGGCGGCAGATTACCAAATTCTGACTACAGTGGAAAAAGTCGGCGCAGAAATCTCTGCGCTAGGGTACGGTTTGTCTGGGGTACGGTCCCCTAGCCCGCTGCATTGTGAGCCATTAAGACTCCCAACTGTCGACGGCTCACAGGAATAAGCATGCACAGACCTTGCCCAAGCAGCACGGCGTTGCCCAAAATGCGAGATGCGACCTGCCGCCCTGAAATGGTGACGTTTCTCCGAACACACGAGGCTCGCAGCGTTTTATTAGGATCTTCTAGAGTTCTTTCAACGTTTTCAGATTAGTTCACCTGAATTTCTCGAAGCGCCGTACCGCAAAATCCACCGCAACGACTATCACGTGTGGGGGATCTGTCCGAGGTGAACCCTGCGTCTGCCTAGTGGTCGCTGCAAAAAAAGTGCCACAAGAAAACTTCTGCGGCCTACTCCCACCTACGTTGTGGCAAATGAAATCTTCTGCCACAGTTTTGTCAACAATAAGCTGGAAAATAAATAAACAAGTAAATAAAAGCTTGCGCAAAGCAGCACGACACATAGAAAGCCCCGAGAGGCACACCTTGAGCTGGCATAAGATATATCGAGAATCACTACTATTTTCATTTATAACACAAGAAAAAATGGGCTCCGCGTTAGGTCTAGACGAAAAGTCGCTAGTACGAGATCATGATTTGTGGCCTATTTTTAACAACGAAAAGTGCATGGGCATCTGCATGGTCGGTGCGAGACGCACGTTTGGCACTGCATTGCCGTAGCCCCCGCGGCAGGAGGTCCAGTAGGGTCCGTGCCTTTGCGCATGTAAGCCATTTATTTTCTGGTGGCAACCGAGCCACCACGCATCACGTGTTGTATGATTACTCATTTTCGTTTCGTGCCCTAGCTTGCCAGGTGATCTTAGGTAATCCTCTTCGTCTCACAACGAGACGTGTCACCTGGCGTGCGCGATGGAGTGTGGACAGTACGTGGGCGCGAAGACGAGGTAAGGGTATGGCGCTTCTCCGGACGTACCAGAGAGCAGGCGCTCCCAGCACACACACGCACGCATGCCCGGCACACGCAGCCATACCCTGTAGCCATTTGGCGTAGCCATACACCCATACAACGCTGGGCAAGCGTAGTGCTAGGCGGGTGGGACCCCAAGAAAAACCCTTGTACCCCGATTGATCTTTTATCCAACTCACTGAAAAACTGGACCAAAAATGAGCGCCGAGCAGCACGATCACCAGCACGAGCACCAGCATGAGGTCACCGTCATCTCCAAGGACCAGCAGAAGGCCATGAAGGCCCTGAAGGGCACGGGCATTAAAAAGGTTGACGGTATCAACCGCGCCGTCATCCGCAAGCGCCAGGGCCCGTCCTTCATTGTCGAGCACCCCGAGGTCTACCGCACGCCGAACGGCTCCTACATCGTTTTCGGTGAGGCCACCGTCCAGCAGCAGGACTACCAGCAGCAGCTTGCTGCTCTCACTGGCCAGGGTGCCGAGGGTGCTGCCCCCGCCGGTAACGCTGACAAGAGCCCCGAGGCCATCCAGGCCGACCTCGCGGCCAACGTCGACAAGCTGAACGTCCAGGGCGAAGAGGAGGAGGTTCCTGACGCAGAGGTCGACACCTCGGGTCTTGATGAGGAGACTCTTAATATGGTCATCGAGCAGGCCAACGTCTCGAAGGCCAAGGCCGCGAAGGCTCTCCGTGAGAACAACGGCGACCTTGTGAACTCCTTGCTCCAGCTCACAGCCTAGGTACTTAAATAGCCAGTCCTAAATAAATTACTTAACGTTGTGCACGAGAAGACGACGTCGTCTTCATCTGCTTGTCGTTGTTGCCCGTCGTTGTTGCCCGTCGTTGTTGCCCGTCATCGTTGCCTGCTGTCATCGTTGCCTGCTTTCATCGTTAATAGATGATGTTGGTTGATGCCCACGCATTCGCCTGCTGCGCTGCACTACTCAACTCATGACTAAATCGTTATCGAACTAGTTACCGGACCGGTGACCGAGCTAGTTGCGGGCCTGGTCACAGAGCTGGTCGCCGGAACGGTCGCCGGAACGGTTACCGGAATGGGCACGAAAAATGGTCACCGCGTTGCCAACAACCTTGTGTGTTGTGAGCACTGCTGAGTTTCGAAGGCGCGGGACAATTGGCATGGACTAAGCACCGCCATATAAATGCGTCTTACAGGTACTCTACTCGGCCACTTGAGTTTTGGCCGCATACTTGGCCGTCCACTCCTTCGCAGTTTGGAGCGCTTCGGGCTGATTTTCTTTCCATACTAGGGCAACATCATTAGCGAGGGGGTCGTCCGGGTTCGGAGCTGCTAACAGCGCCTGCACGCTGAGCAGAATGGTGCGAATCTGCATGGCCGGCGACCAATGGTCCTTGAGAACGTCGAGACATATGCGGCCGAGTCGATCGATGTTTGGGTGGTACACCTTTGTTAGGAATCTTAGGCGAGGAGCTGTCATTGGGTAGTCTTCAGGCAAGAACAATTCGAGGTTGAACTGACCGCCTTCGTACGGCGTCCCGCCTGGGCCATCAAGAACAACGTCAAAGTGGCGAAGATTGTCTTCATGCGGAAGAGCTTTTATCCCTGGGACGGGGTCGCTTGTTAATCGTTCTGTCTCCTTGATGATTCGCTTGGGCAGTTGGCTCATTCTGCTGGTGCTTCTCAGAAAACAGTTACTCGGTTCTTTGCCCTGTGGCTGTGTATGTGTGTTTGTGTGTGGGGCAGAAGAGAGAAACGGCGATCGACAGACAAGATTAGCGGCCCCTGGGCTGACACACACTCACGCACCGCCATGGATTTCAGTGCGTACGCAGATGGCGTACGACCTGTAATTGTATAATAATCTATTGGTTTAGCAGTTGAATTGCAAGCTTGCCTTTAATGGGTTTTTTAAAACTTGGCCGTACAACATGACCTTGCAGTATTTCCTATGGAGAGGCGTAGTCAGTGCTCGCAGGAGCGTGGGCTGGACCGCTCACAGGTGGGCCTATGCTATGTGGTTAGGTAGCACATGGTGTGCATTAATCGGTACGAAGTATCTGTGGGTCTATAATTCTGGCTGGAGGAAGTGCGAATCTCGTCCTAAAAACTTAGATCTTCGTTTCCGGACTGTTCAAAATCTGTCGCAAGTCGTGCTTGTACCGCTAGCCGTCCATACCCGTGCTTCCGGAAGTCTCTAGTTCGGATCTCGAATTTTCAACTTGTCGTTATGTCAGGACCCACTGCACGCGGCCGATTCATAGCCATCAGTCTGGGCATCGTCGCTGGCGGCTTCGCCACGGCGTACATGCTCAAGGATTTCGAGATCGTGCGCCGGTTGGACGATCCGAACTCGCCTACGGAGCACCGGCCGTTTCGCGTGCGGTTTGAGCGCAGCGGACCCATGCGACTGAAACCCGAGGCACAACAACGGCTCCAGCAGCAGCTTGAAGAACAGGAGATGAAGAATAGCACAACGGCACGCGACTAAAAGCGACGAAGCGCAACGCTGAGCTCGAGCAAAGCCATGTGTGCTTGTGCGTGCAACGAGTACGCAAGCTCTCGTTTGCTAACAAACACGCACCCCGAAACGCACCCTCACAATAATTAACGAGCTTCAGCAACTTACAACAGCGACTAGAATTTGCCTTTCGTGACCTTCATTGGTTTTGGGTAAGAAGAAACTGGTTATAAAATAGATACAAACTGTAGAGTTTGAGTTAAATACTTACTGCTGGCCCTGAACAAAGGAGTTGTAAGCCTCCAGGGCAGCGTCGATCTGCTCCTTGAGAGCGGCATCGTCCTTCTCAAGAGCGAAAAGCTCCTTGTTGTCCATGTCAAGCAACATGCCGGTGATCTTACCAGCGAGCTCGGCATTGATGCCCTCCGTGGCGAGAATGCGCGGGTAGAGAGCCTCGCCGATGAGCTGCTTCTGCTGCTCATCGGGCAGGTCGGCAACCGCCTTCTCGAGCGGCTGCTTCGCGGCAGCCGGCTGGCCAACCGGGGCCTGCATCGGGTGCTGCGGCACGCGCTGGCCCGGCTTGAGGCCCTGCTGCTGCCACTGGCCCATGGCGGGGACGCCACGCGGAACCATCATTGGCTGGCCCGGGAAGGGCACGCGAGCGGCGGCGGCCGGGCCACCATTAATAAAGCCGGGCTGGCCCGGGTACATCAGCGGACCGGCCGCACCGCCAATGAACTGCGGCATGCCACCGGCAAGGCCCGCCTGCTGCTGCATGCGCAGGTTGTTGCGCATGTTCAGCTGCTGGCGCATCTGGTTGCTGCGCACGTCCTTACGCTGGGCAAGAGTGACGTACAGCGGCTTCGACTCGACGATCTGCTGGTTCATCTCGGACATGGCCTTGTTTGCCTCCTCGGGCGACGAGTAGCAAACGAAGCCGAAGCCGCGGCTCTTGCCCTGGTCGTCGGTCATGACGCGGGCCGACGTGATCGTGCCGAACGGCTCGAAGGTCTCGCGCAGCTTGTCGCTGTCGATCGAGTCGTCGAGGTTCTTCACGTACAGGTTCACGCCCTGGTACTTCGTGAGCATCTCCAAGCGCTGAGCGTCGTGCTTCTTCTTAAGCTCGTTCTGGCGCTCGTATCTGTTCTGGGCACGGCCGACGTACACGTTCTTGCCCTTGATCTCCTTGTCGTTGAGCTCGTCAACGGCAGCCTGCGCAGCCTCGTGCGTGGAGAAGTTCACAAAGCCGAAGCCCTTCGACTTGTTGTCCTCGGTCTTCGACAGAACGGCCGACGTGATCTCGCCGAACTTCGAGAAGATCTTGTTCAGCTCGTCGTCGTCGATCTCGTCGGCGAGGTTCTTCACGTACACGTTCGTGAACTTCGCACGCTGCTTCTCGGCCTGCGACTCACGCTCGGCACGCGAGACGTGGTGTGCAACGTAAACAGCGCGGCCGTTCATGACCATGCCGTTCACGGTCTCGATTGCCTCGTCGGCAGCCTCGGCCGTGGCGAAGTGGATGAAGCCGAAGCCGAGAGACTGGCCCTGGTGGCCAGTAACGACCTTGCAGGACAGAATGTCGCCAAAGGCGCTGAACGTGTCGTGCAGAGCCTTGTTGTCGATGGACGGGTCAAGGTTCTTGATGAACACATTGCCCTTGCCGCTCTTGCGCGCACTCGGGTCGCGCTGCGACCACATAATGCGGCAGGGACGGCCCTTGATCTGCGCATAGTTCAGCTCAGACATCGCGCGGTGAGCGTCGTTGCCAGACTGGTAGTTCACGTACGCGTAGCCGAGCGACTCCTGCGACAACGCGTCACGGCACACACGGATGGACGTGACGGGGCCGACGCCACTGAAGATCTCGAAAAGGATGGCCTCAGTCACAGCCGGGTCCAACTCACCAACATACAGCGACGCAGGCAGCTCAGAGAACTCCTCCTTAGCGGACTCCTCAGAACCGGCAGCAGCAGTGGCCGGAGTGGCGGAAGCCGGCGCAGCAGCGGCGGCGGGAGCCTCGGTGGCAGCGGCCGGGGCGGCCTTGGTGGTTGCGGCACTGTCGCTCATTTTTATTATTTGAAGGTTTTGGAGTGGGATTTTTTTTGGTTGAGGGGTGAAAAAAAACGGAGTGGGTTTTTGTGTCTTTTTAATTCAAAAAAAGGAATTTGAAAATGAAAGAAAAAAAAACGTCCTCGTTAAAAACCCAAGCCCAGCCCGCTGGGCCTTGCCTCCCTTTGTGCTAAGAGGGCAGCGACGCTGCGCTGTTCATGGCTGACGGACAAACGGGGACCACAGAGGGGGGGGTCCCACTAATCTGAGACATACGAGTCACATGACTACTCCCAAATAATTTTGTGGCGCGCCCTCTTTCCCTCCATGCCTGTGGCAATAACAACACGACTGGTTTAAGGGCATGGCACAGTCTGCGGGCCAAGCGTATATTGCATCCATGCTCGTCTGCTATCGTCGGAAAATTTTTCCACTAATTTTGGAAGGAAATCGAGTCTTCAACTTCGAAAAATTTGGAAATTCATAGAATATAGGGCCGGCAGATGTGCTTGGCGGTGTCCAAATGTCGATCCTATAGCACGCACGTCTCCCGCACATACATACATACATACATACAATGAATCATGCATGCATCACACAATGCACACACACCTTATTACGTTCGTTGCCCTTCGCGTCCATTATCGTGAAGCTTTGCAATGATAATAAGATGCAAGAAGATCGCAATGAAATAACAACTACAGAAAATACGTAAAACAATAATAATAGGTTGACAAAAGTTAACAAAAGTTGACGAAAAGTGAGGAAAGCTTATACCATAAGTCGAATCATAAAAGGAGCATACCCGCGATCACAAGAAGAGCGTTCCGCGCCCCGTTCCGGCGTTGAGTCTGAGCAGCATTGACAATCGAGGGAGTCGATCCTGTTGCCGCTGCTGACGGGCCCTGAGGAGCAGACTGGGATCCATTGGAACCGCCGGACGCCACAACGGTCAGTGTCGAGTTGACAACTGTACTCGGCTGCGACGAAGCCACAGAGGGAGCAACGGTGTGTGTGTTTGTGACGGTGCAGGGGCAGTTCGTGATGGTGACCGTCTCGCCCGACGTTGCTGTGTATGTGCCGCCATTAGTAGTGAGGGTCGTCTGCGCCGTGCAGACCGTCGTGAACGACGACACGATTTCAGACGTGGTGTAAGTTTGCACGAGCGATGATGACGCAGGTGGGGCTGAAGTCGCCGCGGCAGGCGGCGACACTGTTCCGGACTCCGTACCAGTGCCAATACCTGGAGTCGCACTGCCGCCATTCGTCGCAGGCCCCGCTGGAGTTCCTCCTGCAGAGCCAGGCACGACTGTTGCTGGTGTGGCGCTTCCCTCAGACACAGTGCTCTTCGATCCGGTGGACTCTGGGGCCCCCGTGGTTGGCGCTCCACTTTCAACTGGCACTGAAGCGTGAGATTCAGGCGAGCTAGTCGGCAAGGTCACTTCTGAGGGCCTACCGCCGTTATCAGGCGTTCCTTCAGTAGTGGTGACTGGCGTAGGCGAGGTGCCCTCGGACGCAGTAGGAGTTATAGTTATAGGTCCCGTAACGCTTCCAGCACCAGTGGGAACTGCTCCCGTTCGCGTCTGCGTTTCCGTTGTGGACACAGCAGTGGTCTCAGCCGAGCTCTCAGTAGGCTGCGTGTGTGGAGCACTAGTTGTACCAGCTTCTGAGGGGGTCTCTGAGGGGGTTCCAGTAATAACTGCAGCAGTGGTAGTCGGCAACGTGTTTGTGAAAGTAGCAGTACACGGGCAGTTGGTGAGGGTTAAAGTCTCGCCCGAGGTCACAGTATAAGTATGGCCATTAGTGGTGAGCGTGCCTGAGGTACTGCACACTGTTGTGAGTGTCGAGACGACCGAGGTGTAGACAGTAGTGGGGGCAATGCCGCTTTCAGGAGACGTCTTAGCTCCATACGAAGGTTCAGGGGCAGCTCCGGCGAGCGTACTTCTAATGGTTCCAGTTTCAACACTTGTAGACTCAGCAGTCGCGGTACTCGCGGTTCCCGTGCTGAGGGAAGTGAGTGTACAGGGGCAATTCGTGATAGTCAACGTCTCGCCCGAGGTTGCAGTGTACGTGTGCCCATTCGTGATGAGTGTTGTGGCCGTACTGCAAAAAGTGGTCAACGTTGAAACGACGGTTATCACAGTACTGACCGAGCCAGTGACAGTTGATTCGGACACGCGCGGAGACTCACTAGGAGGAGTGGCCGTAGTGACAGGTTCACTTGCCGAAGACTGTGTGCTAAGAGGTGGTGGCTTCACGACACCCGTGCTGGTCACGGTGCACGGACAGTCCGAAATGGTCAAAGTCTCCCCGGAAGTCACCGTAAAGGTCCTCCCGTTAGTAGTTATTGTGCCCGCTGAACTGCAAGTAGTAGTGAGCGTTGACACAACTGTCGTGTAGGTAGTTTTACTCCCTGCTCCGGACCCTTCAGTGGTGGACACGACCTGGCCGGCGCTAGTGACAGTCGCTGCGTTACTGTTGCTAGGTGATGGGGCAATCGTACCTGTGGTGGTAATTGTACAGGGGCAATTTGTTATGGTTAGCGTCTCACCGGAAGTCGCTGTGTGGGTACCGCCATTTGTTGTGATTGTGGTTGCAGTGTTGCAAACCGTTGTGAGGGTCGCAACGACGGTTGTATAAGTAGTGCCGCTAGGGATCGTGCCTGAGGTTGTACCAGGGGCCGTGGCCGCACCAGCAGTGTGGCTGGATCCCGCGGACGGAATCGAAGAGCTCGGCCCCAAACTTTGCCCCTGGGCACTGACTGACGTTGCCACGAGAGAGACGGACTGGGCAGGCGTGCCATTAGGACCGGCACTGCTTGCAAGACTGGACGCCGATGCAGCCGTGCCACTGCCCCCATTTGATTTCGCATTCGTAAATGACGACGTGCGCTGGGATCCAGCACTTGCAGACTGAGGATGAATGGAGGACGCAACAGTTGATCCCCCTGAGGATTGAGCGGCTGCACTAGACTTTGGTTGAGAACCAGAAAGCTGAGAGCTGGCCGATTGTAACGCTGAAGGGGCACTTGTCGAGCCGATGACCGTGCTTGACTGCCCAGCGCTAGAGACCAAAGCCGCAGAGATGCTCGAACTGGGAGCAGCTGTGGATGCTGTTCCCGACGAAATCTGCGAAGAGCTGTTTGCAAAGCGTTTGGCCAAATACGTCGGGCCATTAGGTGCGCCGCTCACTGCAGACGCGAGTAGTAGTGCTGCCGTTATATACTTCATTGGGCAAGTTAAGACGAAAGGCGCGACTAGTATCTCACTGGCTCAAAAGATTGGAATCAGAAATCCGTTCGGAAAACTGCTGGGCTTATATAGTTATCGGAGACCTCCTCGTTCTCGGACATTGTGCATGAGAAACCTGATGTAGGTTGCATAGATGCAACCCGAGCCCCTGCATGCAATCTGTGGACCCAGGGTATAGTCGTGGGCGGTGTTGAGCCCGCCATCCTTTGGCTACGGGAACAGAGCAGCAACCATTGTGAGCTGCTAGCAATACGAGGCACAGACACAGGTCAAGCAGTCGATTAAAATGATCCCTACATAAAGTCCTTAGCACACTTAAATTGGACAGCCACCTAGACCTTGGATCCTCGCCTATCTAAGTTGGAATGCCATGATGATTTCTCCATGATATCTCGGGGTCTGCATACCTTATATGAACTCAGACGCCATTAAGTCTGGATCTTCGCAACAAAGCCTTTCTTCCTTGCTGGTGGCGGCGATACTGCTGTTGATAGACATAGCGGGGCAGCGTCGATAGTGCGTTACCCTATAGGACCCGCGCTCCTCTGCCCTGGTATTATATTAGCTGCGGTTTCACCTGCAAACCCGAATCCCATGTGTTTAGCCCCTAAGGGGAAGTGCGACACAGGTGTACATAGTCTCTTACACGCGTTCCTGTTTCAAATATGAGACCAACCGTAACCGTCTATCAAGTCTTGCCATACTCGGAAAACTTATGCAAGAGCGTGCATATTTAGAGTTAATTGTTTTCAAGCATATCGATAGTCTTCGAAGTCCTATCAGTGTTATGAATAGTACGTTCAGATTCTACTTTCAGATATTTTATGACAGTATTGTTGTAAATATATTAATTACTCGCCGCCCCCCCCAATTTTTTCCCCCTTCGTTTCTTGTTATTTCCCTGCACGTGATGTTTTGTCTCAGATGCAAAGACGTTCCTATCGATCACAGAGGGGCTGGTGAGTACCGGCTAGTGAAGTCTGAAACACGATCAAGGGTTGCCTTGCTTAGGTACCCAAACTAGGAAGAAGCAGCAAAGGGGTATGGCGGAGCAAACCTCCATGAAAGCTGCGGTTTTCCTGGAAGTTAAGAGAGAGAGAAGATGCTGCTTAGGGCCACACAACTATGTTAGGGAACATAACGACATGTTGACGTCATTGTAGACAGTTTGTATTTTACTGTAGTCGCGTGCATATATTTTTAGTGAAAATTCACGGAATTGACATGGCCCCGGAAACAGTGCTACTAGGGGCTGTGTGTGTGCGTGCGTGCATGAGGTAGTGGACGTGACCGCGTGAATTACGTCAGAGGATACCATTTCTCCATGGTGCGTTAGCCGAGACCCCCCATATGTCAGTTCGGTTCGTTGCCATTATCGATGCTCAGAGCGTGCCAGTGTACTTCCGGTCGGCCACAAATGCTTCTAAGGAGGTCGAAATCAACCACCAATTCATAGCAGAGATGTCTCTGGACTTTGTTGAGCAGCAGGCTGCTCAGCTCCAGTCTAATTTGCGAGTTCCAATGATGGTGATGCTCCACGACGGCATTGCTGTCTATGCCATGCTGTCCAACACACGAACTACATATCTTTTAGGAATCGAGTCCACATCGGAATCACCGGACGTGGAACGATTAATGCATTCTGTGGTAGATGCGTTCGTGGGTTACAAGTGCAATCCATTCGGGACAAAAAAAGGTCCAATAAAGAGCCCACAGTTTGACCAACGTATCGGGAATATCATAAAAAAATAGAAGCCTTTTCTATATAGCCAATAATTTACACTCTCGCATTTGCAGGTGGAGACTTCTGATGTGGTGCTGTGTGGAGTTGTTCTCTGCGCCTACACACACACACTTACACTCATGAAGGAAGGAGTCAGCGTGGCAGCACACAAACCTAACCCACACTGAATATGCTCTGCTACGCGAGGGAGTGCCAGGCTCATAGTGGCACTTTTCCTTGCGGGCGAGAAAAATTGGTCTGAGCTGTGCTTAAGCTAGAACGTGACTGAATATATGAAAGACGGTATATGAGAGGACCGGGACTCATATACACTGTTACCGCGGTTTTTGCTACCGTGGTCTTGGTGAAGCTGTACATCAATTCAAATCAATCCCTCCCAAAATTGGTTCTAGTAGACGATGAAACATCCACTAAACGGTTCGACGGCCGTGTTCTGGGGCCGAGCGACCCATATACTGCTGGACCTCAACACTATCCACCACACCTGGAGAACGCTACGCTGTACACGCTATGCCGTAATGACGACTTACAGACTCTAGTCGAGACTATTCTGAGTTGGGAAGACAGGTTCAACCACCGCTTCCACTATGACTGGATCTTTCTCAATGACGAGCCCTTTAATGATGAGTTCAAAGACATCACTTCCCGGCTTGTGAGTGGGAGAGCGTTTTATGGAGTGGTGCCTCAAGATCACTGGAAAGTCCCAGATTGGATAGACCGAGAAAAAATGGAAAAAGGTATGGAAGAACTTGATTCACAGGGAATTCAGTATGCTGGAAGCCAGCCGTATCGCCATATGTGCCGTTATAACTCAGGATTGTTTTATGAGCACCCTCTGATGAAAAATTACCGTTACTATTGGAGAGTTGATGGCGATACACACATGTTTTGTGACATTGACGTTGACGTATTCAAGCTGATGCGTGAGGGTGATCTCAAATACGCTTTTACGCTGTCCATGTATGAGAACATGGCGACGATACCTTCGCTTTGGGATTCAACCCTGAAGTTTCTCCAGTCGTATCCTGAGTTCGTGGCCAAGGACAATTTGGCCCGATTCATCACCGATGATGAGGGTAGGTCGTATAACGGATGCCATTTCTGGACAAACTTCGAAATCGCAGACGGGGACTTCTGGAGGGGTGAGGCGTTTGACACTTACTTCAAATTTCTCGATCAACTTGGTGGATTTTACTACGAAAGGTGGGGAGATGCACCAGTGCACTCACTTGCAGCCTCGCTTTTTCTTCCCAGAGATCAAGTTGGCCACTTTGATTTCATTGGTTATTGGCATCCCCCTTTGACCCACATGCCTTCTGATTTCCTAAGCCGGCCTAATTTAAGGTGTGGAGTCAATCCAGAGCGCAATTTCGATTGGGGAGACAGCTATAATTGCATCCAACATTTCTATATTGCACAAGATATGGAAGATGCAATTCCTGCGAAGCTATTGAGACCAAGCATGAATGGCGAAGCACATGAATGAGTAACACACCTAGGTTCGAAATTATCCAAAGCCTCTCATTGCGTGACACCCAATGCTGAAAAAGAATGGGCATATCACTGAATTCCTCTTTCTGATGAGCTTCGTAAGTAAGGTGAACTTCTGAGTGAGCCCACATGCTGTAACTTTATATATGTTACGTTAATTTTTGTCACATAGAAAAATTATTGTTATGAATGTATTCTTTCATTACTTATTTTTAGGACACAAGGGATGCCATTGTGAGAATATCTGTTAGTGCTGTACAAGCTTTCAGGAGCGACTTGGTACTTCCTAACCTTCAATATGTGAAACAAGGGCTAGGTTAGAAAATATTACATACACTTCCTCAATCTGTGTGGGTTTTTTTTTTCTATCAACAGACAGACTGCACTTTGATTTATGGAGCGTTTGAAATCCATTTGCGAATTGCGGGGCTTGAACGTACCTAAAATTCCTAACGATGGTTCGCAAATAGAAGTTCTCGCCAATTTGGTGCTCAATGACAACCGGTTTACAGTCCCAGTGTTCTCTAGCTTCAGAGACTTGGCTTTACCAATTGCGAGCGAATGGATTGTCAGTACATCTATCACTGATAATTATGAGCAAGTTTTCACTAGACTGAGTGTGCTGGCCACATTGATACCACACTTGCAACCACTCATGGAGCACATTCTCGTGATGCGGTCATCCACAACTTCGTTTCTAGCAGGGCCGAATGACTTCGAGGTACTCTTTGGGATAATGAGATTGTTGTTGCACGACTACAGTAGATTTTCTGGATATTTCAGCGCGGAGGAGATTCGCACGGTGGCGGCGAACTCGGAAACAGCTGAGGTCCGCACATTGGCTGTGGCTACTCTGGGATTACTTCTCGAAATAAGCGAACACGAATTGGAAGCTTGGATCTCGAGATTCTGCGGAGATCATGAACTGGCCTTAGAGCTAGAGTATAAATCCGTACTTGAAATGACGCTGTCGAGAGTAGAAGACAGCAAGCTACTTAAAAGTGAGGCTCCCCAAGATTTAATCACTACGAACCCTTCAGTTGTTGGTTTTGAGAACACTCTTGTTACAGGCGTCGAGGGTGTTTTCGTGCCCCGGCTGGGTGGATCTGGTCAACTCGTGGAATCTAAAGATTTTGTGGCCACAGACACCGCACGCTCTAACTTGCAGCGAGCCGCGCTTGCACTTCTGGAAGACAAGCCGCTCTTGCTCATTGGAGATCACGGAAGCGGAAAGACAAGCATTGTCAATCACTTGCATGCTAGAGTGAGAGGCGGTGATCTTGTTCGAATCCATCTGGGTGATCAAACGGATGCCAAAGCACTCGTCGGTAACTTCACGACAGGCGCACAGCCAGGAACGTTTGAGTGGACCCCAGGTGCCTTGACTTCAGCTGTGAAGATGGGGAGCTGGGTTCTCGTTGAAGACATCGATCGTGCACCGAACGATATAGTAGCTACGCTCTTATCATTGCTCACTCACCGCGAGCTCATCATCCCATCTCGAAATGAAGTGATCAGGGCTGCTCCAGGCTTCCAAATCGTGGCCACCACGACTTCGAAGTTGTCAGCAGAAGGTCATCCTGAAGTTATTGGAGCCCGCAACTGGAATCCGGTCCTCATTGAATCACCATCAAATGATGATTTGGAGGTGCTCGTAAAGACTAAAAAAACCTTTTTGACAGTAGCTGCTGCATCAATGCTGCTCACAACGTTTCGTCGAATCGAAGAGTGGCAAGAACGGCAGAGACTCCCGCGACTTGCATCAACCAGGGATCTGGTGAAGCTTGTCAATCGCATTGGACAGCATTATAGTGCAGATGATATCTTTCGCGAGACAGTGGCTTGCTTCTCTTCCTTTTTGCCCGACCCGTGGCCCCTTGCATCTGTCGTGGCAGATAGCATGGGTGTTGCGACATCCCAAATTGAGCCGTTACTATTGAGACACCAACCAGCTGTGTCGCTTACCGAACGACGATTAATTGTAGGCCGTGCTGAAATCGAGCGGCGCGCTGTCACCGGCTCGGCGAGCCGAAATATGGATGCTGAGGTTCAAGCTTCAAAATTCGCTCTGACGCAGCCAACCTTGCGACTTCTTGAGGAGATTAGCGTTGCAGTTCAACACGCAGAGCCCGTGCTGCTGGTGGGAGAGACTGGCACAGGAAAAACAGCTGTAGTCCAGCATTTAGCTAAGCTTGCCAGGCGAAAACTTGTTGTTATCAATGTTTCGCAGCAAGTAGAAACTGGTGACTTAGTGGGCGGCTTCAAACCTGTAGATGCTAGACAGCTTTCGGGTCCCCTGATTGAAGAATTCTCGGACATTTTCGACGCTACTTTCAGCAGAGCGAAAAATCACAAGTTCCTTGAGGTCTTGGAACGCACTGTGCAAAAGCAGCAATGGTGGAATGTTGTCAAGCTATTCAAAGAAGCAGCCAAGATGGCAGGCTCTCGTGATTCTCGGACCAAAGCTTCCCCAACAGGGCCAGGAGACCAGCCTAAAAGAGCTCGCGTTGAGCGCACAAATCTATCTTCAGATTGGGATAGATTTCTTCTGCAGGTCGGGGCATTCGAAGATCGTCTGAAGTCGGTCGAACAAGCTGCACAGTTTCAATTTATTGAAGGTCTTCTTGTTCGCTCAATTCGACAAGGGTCGTGGATTCTTTTAGATGAGATCAACTTGGCTCCGCCCGATACTATTGAGGGCATTAATGAGTTGCTTTCAAACAGAAGGCTCACTGTTCTTGAGTTGGGTGGCCAAGTCGTTCATGCGCATCCTGAATTCCGCATTTTTGCCAACATGAACCCAGCTACTGATGTAGGCAAAAAGGATTTGCCGGTCGCAGTGCGCTCCCAATTCACCGAAGTTTGGTCGCCGAGTCCAGACACTGATCCTGCTGCTTTGCGTGTGATCATATCTGGCTACCTTCCCACTGGAACTGAAGCTGGTCTAATCAACGATGTTGCCCAGCTCTATTCAGAGTCCAGAATACTTGCTGCCTCACACCAGCTTGTCGATGGAGCTGGCCAAAAGCCGCATTTCAGTATCCGTACTCTGTCGAGAGCGCTGTCAACGGCAACTTCTATTTCAAAGACTTATGGCCTGAGACGCGCCCTTTTTGAGGCTTTTTGTATGTGCTTTATGACTTTGCTGGATGAGAAGAGTAGTGACAAGCTCATGGAAGTAGTTGACCAACATCTTCTCCAAAAGTTGCCGAATAAGAAATCAACCATGAATCAAGCTGTTCCAGCACCAACACCTGGAAAGTTCGTACAGTTCGCTCATTGGTGGATGCCATGTGGCCAATATGAGCTGGAAGATTCAGTTGATTATATATTGACACCCAGCGTAGAGAGAAATTTGCTGAATCTCGTGCGTGCGTCATGTACCAAGATGTTCCCCATTCTCATTCAAGGTCCCACGTCCAGCGGAAAGACTTCAATGGTCACGTACCTAGCAAAGCGCACAGGTCACCGTATAGTCAGAATCAACAACCACGAGCACACTGACTTAGCGGAATATCTAGGTGGTTATGAAAGTGATTCTGACGGAAGGCTGGTGTTTAAGGAGGGAGCCCTCGTTCAGGCTCTTCGTAATGGTCATTGGTTGATCCTGGATGAGCTCAATCTCGCACCAACTGATGTGTTGGAGGCTTTGAACCGCTTATTAGATGACAACCGCGAACTTCTCGTGCCTGAGACGCAGGAAATCATAAAACCGCACCCAGATTTCATTCTTTTTGCCACTCAGAACCCCCCAGGTCTCTATGCAGGCCGTAAAGTTTTGTCGAGGGCATTTCGCAATCGATTTTTGGAGCTTCATTTCGGCGACATTCCCGAAAGTGAGTTAGAAACTATTTTGCGTGACAGAACAAGAGTAGCCCCATCATATGCTGCAAAGATTGTTGAGGTTTATCGCGAAATTGCTAGGAATCGCATACAACGTTTATTTGAGTCCGCGGCTACCCTCAGAGACCTTTTCAGATGGGCGCAAAGACCTGCTGTCGGATATGAGGAGTTGGCTTTTAACGGATACGCTTTGTTAGGAGAACGTGCCCGGACCAATCAAGAACGGGATGCCATCAAACAAGTTATCGAGCGTGTTATGCGAGTTCAAATTACAGCTGACGTGTCACTTTTAGCTTCAAAAGAGATCATGAGAGCGTCGCCACCTAATATTGTTTGGACTCGAGCCATGAAACGAGTTTTAGCGCTCGTAGAAATGGCTGTAAGCCGTAACGAACCTGTTCTGCTTGTGGGAGAAACTGGCTGTGGCAAAACCACAATTGTTCAGGCAATTGCTGCTGCGAAACAGTCTAAGTTAATTACCGTGAATGCGCACCAAAACACTGAGACCGGCGACCTGGTGGGAAGCCAGCGACCTGTACGTTCTCCTCAGTCAGCTAAGTTATTTGAATGGGTCGATGGCCCACTGGTGACAGCACTGCGTGATGGGTCGATGTTCCTGCTTGATGAGATTTCCCTAGCAGACGACTCAGTCTTAGAGAGGCTGAATTCTGTGCTTGAGCCCGAACGTAATTTATTTGTGCCTGAAATTGGAGCCGTTAGAGCTGAAAATGGATTCCACTTTCTGGCTACTATGAACCCTGGCGGTGATTATGGTAAAAAAGAGCTCAGTCCAGCCCTGCGAAACCGATTTACTGAGATATGGTGCCCTACTGTTGATGACGAAAATGATCTTAATTTGATTGTTGACGTTCGATTGCGTTCAAATGAACATGCACCTGAGTTTGCAGTGAGCCATGCGACATCGGCGATTGTCAAATTTAGTATGTGGTTTTCTCAGCAATTTGGGATCGTATCATTGCGTGATATTCTTAGTTGGACGGAATTTGTAAAGGCGGTGGGGTTAACTGACTTGAATTTAGCGCATGGTGCATGCATGGTCTTCATTGATGGTCTGGGTGCTCATTCTCAGCTCATGGCTAATCCTGCTGCCATCCTAAAAGCTCGAAAGTCTTGCCTAAAGAAACTTTCCACGCTAGTGGATGCAAATGAGGTCCTCAAGGTTGATCTCGCACAAGTTGAACTGCCACCACAGGGAGGGTTGAGTATCTGTGGCTTCAGTTTGCCAGCATTCGATACGAGTAAAGCTGTGGCAGCTGACGCCGGTGAAGACTCGCCCTCTTTCAGCCTAGCGGCTCCAACGTCTGCTCTAAACGCGATGAGGGTTATTCGGGCGATGCAAGTCAAAAAGCCAGTGCTCCTAGAAGGATCTCCTGGTGCTGGAAAAACTTCGCTCGTCAGCGCCCTAGCTACTATTTGTGGTGCAAAGCTTATTCGCATAAATCTTAGTGACCAAACAGATCTTTCAGATCTATTCGGGCAAGATATACCCCTGGATGAACCGGGAAAATTCGGTTGGAGAAACGCTCCTTTCTTGCGTGCTATGCAGAATGGTGAGTGGGTGTTGTTGGACGAAATGAACTTGGCTCCACAAGCTGTACTGGAGGGGCTGAACGCCTGCTTGGATCACCGGGGTGAAGCATACATCCCTGAGTTAGACCGCAGTTTTGTCAAGCATCCTGGATTCACCGTCTTTGCAGCCCAGAACCCACAAGGTCAAGGTGGTGGGCGCAAGGGCCTCCCCAAATCTTTCGTTAATAGGTTCAGCGTTGTTTATGTGAACCAGCTGAGCCTGAAAGACTTGCACGCCATCTCTGCGATCCAGTATCCTCAAATACCTGCTGCAGTTCGTGAAAACGTTGTCCTTTTTATGGAGGAGTTAGCATTGTGGTCCTCGGCAACCGTGCTGCAGGGCGGCCCTTTTGAGTTCAATCTTCGTGACACTATGAGATGGCTAGATCTTTTGGCCGCTGACCAGGAACAGAATCTGGAAGCTCTGCCGCAGAAACACTTTGGCCTCATAGTTTCACAGCGTTTGAGATCTAAAAGTGACCGTCATTATTCTGAGATGCTTTTCCGCAAATTTTTCGAACCTGTAACTTTGAATGAAGTGAACCCGGCTCGAGTAATGCCGGATTCAGTCGTTGTATTCAACACAAAGCTACCTCGTAACGCACCCAAATGGAAAGTTCACGATTCTTTGGCAATGATTGTACCACAACTAGATGCTTTAGAAACGGGGCTCCGCTGCGTTGAGAAGAATTGGCTTTATATTCTGACGGGCGCTAGCGGGACTGGTAAGACATCCGTCATTAGACTTTTAGCGCAAATTCATGGAGCTAAATTGCGGGAGTTTGCAATGACGCCGGAGATGGACTCTACTGATCTTCTCGGGGAGTTTGACCAACTTGAGTATAAGTCTGAACTGCAAAGACTATGGGCGACCATCGAAGATGAAGTGGAAGAGTTTGTGGGGATTGAGGACGCAGCCCTTTTTGATGCGGTGAAACGTCGCGATCTCAACTCGGTGTCCAGGCTCATTCCGGAAGCTAAATCGAAGGTTCATGGATGTATTACAAAATTCATGGAAGAAGATTTCTCGAAACCAGTTTTCCGGTGGGTTGATGGAATGCTTGTGCGTGCAGTTGAGAACGGTGATTGGCTTGTTCTTGATAATGCCAATTTGTGCTCAGCTGCCGTGCTCGACAGATTGAATTCATTGGTTGAGCGAAATGGTACATTGTCAATCAACGAATGTGCAAATTCTGATGGCTCTTCCCGTGAAGTAAAGCCTCATCCGGGCTTCAGACTGTTTATGACTGTTGATCCGCGGTACGGCGAGCTCAGTAGAGCAATGCGTAATCGCGGCGTTGAAGTTTGGATGGAAGAATCTGCATTCAGTTCATACGATGTTGCCTCAATGAATAGAGAAACGGTCTCTGGAGCATTACCTATGCAATTTTCGAGACCTCTCACTCTTTCGCGACTTGCTGACCTGAAGTCTAGGTCGTGGATGAGAACTCTGGTTTTGGATAAGGAAATGACACCATTGACATTCATTTCGAAGGTAGACAAGGATTTGGCGGAGTATGCCATGAGTTTATCAGAAGGTGATACGGCCGGGCTCAGCGAGAGAAATCAGTCATGGATAAGATTCGAGCTTCACCGGAAATTAAAGGACGCGTCAGCTGCGGCCAAGGTGTCGACATTGCTAGAACTCTCCGCTCTCAGTAAGGTCAAGGATTCAGTAGACTGCGAATTTGACCTTTACAGCCTAATTGTGGCAGCCTTGCCATGGGTTGTAGGAGGCGGCGATCTGGGTTCAGTACTTATAGACCTGACGACAGTCCAAGATCCCAGCAGAATTCCAGTTTTCCGAAGTTGGTTATTGGGGCATGCTCAGGAAAGTGGCTTGGTGGAACTAGGCCAGCTTGCCGAGAGATCTTTAGGCAAAGAGTATGACTTTAGCCAAGGAGGATTCGGCATGGAACGTATTTGGAATCGCTTCGGCCGAGCTTTGGGTTTCGCCACAGAATCAGACTTCGAGGAGACGAACAAGACTGTCAAATTAGGAGTGGAATTCGATGAAATGCTGGTGGATATAGGCATAGAATGCGTGGACCAAGTAGCGGAAATTTTGAACTCCTTGGCATCAGTCACTGTTGTTGATTCTCAGCTTGTTGCCGCGGTTTCGCAGTTTCATCAGTCGCTTTCTGCTACACGCAATGCAGGAGCGGGAGCGAGCCAACAGGGCAGTCGTCTTCTTTCGCATGCATTCGACGATCTCTGGTCTTCTTTGTCTCTTGTTTACTCCACTCAGGTGGGGTTCTCTTCGGACACGGGTTTGCGAAACGCACTTCTACGAATTGCCTTTCTAGCCGAGCGGAAGACTAGTGACTTGAGAAATCTGATTCGCGCAACGACATCAGACCTGTCTGTGCCAAATGTGCTTGTTCCGGCAAGTTTTGAAAGCACAGTCATTGAGGTTCTACGCAGCACGAGTTTGGGACAAGCCCGCCTTGAAGTTCAAGAGTTTGCCTCCGCGATGGCATCAAATAGCCATTCTATCAAAGAAAGTCTGGAACCTCATAAGAATGTGGCGCGCATTGTTACCAGGTGTGCTCGCCAAATCCTAGACGCTGTTCCCGAGGCCTCGGAGAATAAATTTTTCGAGCACATTACTGAGTTTGATGAAAATGATGTGGAAGACACGGCCAAAGCTGCCATTAGTCTAGCAAATCAACTGTTGAGATTATATGTTTGTCCATTGCCACTGGATCCTGCGATTGCCCAACATGTATGGTATGAAAGGTATGTCAGACTTGTGTCGGAGATTGAAGACGATAACAACTGCTGGGCAGAACTGAAGCAAGTGTTTAGTTCTGAATCTAGTGAAATAGAACAGTGGCTGGGAAGCAGGCAATTGGCTCAGACTCCAGTCCCTTCAATCTGGCGCCCACGCAAGAGCCAGATTCCTATCGTGCATCAGGACATGCTTGCTGCCGCGCAGCTCGCTGAAAGCTCCTTCGCAAAATCGAAGACCCCTGACGAAATCGATGTGGTATTGAGAAATGCTGAACATTTGAGTTCACGTCTCTCACGAGCCCAAGGCTATCGAGACCTGGTTTCTGCAGTCAAAGCAGCACTATCTTTGCTACAGCTTGGTCTTAGTCTTCAGAAGCGGTATGCCACGCTCGCGAAACCATCATCTAATTCTGGACTTGCATCTCATCTGTGGCTA
Source organism: Starmerella floricola (assembly GCA_030579735.1). Taxonomy (NCBI): domain Eukaryota; kingdom Fungi; phylum Ascomycota; class Dipodascomycetes; order Dipodascales; family Trichomonascaceae; genus Starmerella; species Starmerella floricola. Next base: position 162,185 of record JAKTRP010000001.1, on the reverse strand, counting down.
CTCGATCCTATTGCTGTATCGACCAAATCTTTGGTCTCCAGTGAATACCCGTTGCTAGTTTTGAGAAGTATGTGCTTCTGCCAGAAGATACCCGTACTGGAGCTACAGGATCTACTGAGAGATATTTATCAAAGTTGGACATTAGAGCGTTTGAGACTTGAGGAAAGGCAGCGCGAGGAAAGTGCTGGGTTCAGGTACAATGACGATGAGAGTGAAGAGATAGTGGCTGAGCGGGAATTCAGGACCTTGTTCCCAGATTATGATGAGCTTGCGGACTTGCCAGATATACCGCAGCAGCATGAGACATTTGCTCCCGAACTTGTGGAGCTTTATAGCCGACTATTCAATGGACCTGGAAATGCTGACGAGAATGCAGCCGGATCATTGACCGAGACCCTTGTTCACTCTGCGGAGTCCATAAACTATACAGAGGGACTATCGTCCTCATCCTCTCTCCCTGCTCTTTATTTGGCGCTACAGAAGCATACACAAAGTCAGACGGATTCTACCTCCACAAACTTCAACTTTTATGTGGATTCTAGCTCCTCGGAACTTGCTGCAAGCGTGAGATTTGCTGAAAAAGTCAAGAACAGCGTCAGGAAGTTGATATTGCTATGGCCGGAGCACGACACACTTCAAACAATCATTCGCGTTGCTGAGGATGTTATGCGATTGCCGCCTCAGGCCCCAGTGGCTTTGCATTTATCGAAAGTGGAGCAGATCCATCATTATCTTTATGAGTGGGATCGCTTTGCTTCAAAAGATGTAAAGCTGTCTGAAGTAATGTCGGATGCATCGCAGCTTGTCGTACGATGGCGAAGACTTGAGCTAGCAACGTGGCCTGCTTTGTTCAATGTGGAAAAGAGGAAAGCTCGCGAAGCTGTGGCCCCGTTTTGGTTCCACTTGTTTGAAACTCTTGTGGCCGCGCCCAGCGAAAAGCTAAGCGACATAGCGAAAGTGCTGATAGTTTACATGTCTGAGTCGCCTATGGGTCAATTCGAGCGTCGGTTGGGATTGTTGAGAGCTTTTGAGAAGCATCTTGCGCTCATAGGAAGCGAGGTTGTGAGGAGATGTGTCGCCAACATCCACGCCTTCTACTCCCAGTTCGTCCTTAATGTCAAGGAGGCCATGCAGAGGCTGGAGTCACCGCTCAAGAAAGAAGTCGATGACGTTGTTCGACTCGCCAGCTGGAAGGACGTCAATATTCACGCCCTTAAGCAGTCTGCTCAGCGATCACATCGCCAGCTCTTTAAGATTGTGAAGAAGTATCGCTCTATGCTTGAGACAAAAGTTGCGACTGAGGTTGACATCGCTGCGATTGCCTTGGATTCTGTAGTTCCACAAGGTGTTATAAGACATGTTGTGTTCAACGAGAATTGGTCTTCAACTCTGGTTTCACCTTTACTGCGTACGAGCGAATGGGAGAGTCTCCCGAAGTATTTGCAAGACTTGGAAAAGACCTTGATAATGACCAACAAGTATACGCATGACATTCATGAGGCTCGCAGCAGCATACTGCCCCAAGCGGATCTGTTGGCGTTGGCTAAAGATGTACAACACAGAGCATCAGAACTGCGCAAAGAGACGCCTAAAGTATGGTCAAAAGAAAACAAAAAACTTATTTCTGCTTTGCGTGTAGAGAAGCAGGGCCTACTAACGGCTACGCTTCGCGAGCTCAAAGCCTCTGGCTTGAAGCCTTCCGTTAACAAATCCACTGTAATAAGCCAGCTGGAACTTTCTCATGTCTTAGCTACGGCTCCTACCTTAGAGAGCGCTGGTGACAATGCATTCAACAAAATGGTGGACGTTCTCCCTAGGCTTAGGTCCGCTATCTCCGAGGCCGGAGCCAACGGGGCTGTAGACGTTCCCCAGACAGATTTGAGCCGTGCTCTGGCCTTTGCTGAGAATGCATTCGCTCTAGTCCTGAAATTACGCCGCACAGGTGCGAAACACCTGGAAATGCCTAGCGTCAACCGTCGTGAAAGCCTATTCCAGGGCCTCACCAGGCTAGCTCATAACCCGACTAAGGTCGATCGAGAGCTTTCCTCTACGAGAGCCCTGCTGGACGGAGTATCTCACCTGGTGAGTAATGTGGCTCAGGTAGCAACGGCAACCTTGAGTGCCACTTCTGATGGGCTGGGCAAAGAAGCTGCTGAATTCACAAAGTTACAACTGCATACCAGTGATTATCAGAAGATGTCCGATTTCGAGGTAAGAACTTCAGAATCTTCCAACTGGATCAACACCGCATCGTCAATAGTCGCATCTTTGGAAGATCAGATACATTCCAACAGATCAGCGGGGTTGATATCCTCGATTATAAGTGAGTCTCACTCTGAACTGGCAGCTGCTCAAGGAAAAATAATGGCTGTGCAGCCGTCAAACCACCAGGTGACAAGTGCGGCTGTTTCCAGTGCTTCAACACCCGTTCTGGTCATAATGCAACAAGTCGTTAAGCTGATCTCCAACTTCAAGCTAGTGGAGGACGCTGTTGCCGATGAAACGGTTGCGGATAATGACACGCGTGAGACTCGTTGGCTCACGTCCACTATATCAGTAGCTGAGAAAGCACTACTCACCCTTCGCTCTTCTGATGTCTGGTCAAAATTCGACATTGCTGCTGAGGCCATCTATGGCCTCAGCACCCTTGATGCCAAGCTGGCTGGAGCAGAGGCTGCTAGACTTTTTGTTTTTGTTCAGGCATTTTCGAATTTAACGTCCGAAGTGGAAGCGTTCTTCGAGAATATACTTGCAGCAACGACAGAAGGAACTTTGAGGCTGTGCGCTCTATTGTATTCGTTGGCCACCGAAGGCTTCTGTTCCCCCGAGCCTACCCAAGACGATGAGGATGAAGATGCTAAAGGTGATGGTGTTGGTCTCGGTGATGGCCAAGGCGCTGGGGCATCTTCAAAGGACGTTGACGAAGAGGACGACGATGTCTCTGAGGCTATGAAAACATCGAACCCGGAACAGCAAGAAAAAGATGAAGCTGAGGGCGAAGAAGACAATGCCAAAACTATGGAAGGAGACATGGCCGGCGAGAAGGAGGAGTTGCCTGCTCAAAGCGATGAGGATGAAGAGAATGAGGCTGAAGAAGATGAAAATGAGGATATTGACGATGAAATAGGCGATCTCGATGATTTAGATCCGAATGCTGTTGACGAAAAAATGTGGGACGACCAAAAGGATGACCAAAACGAGAAAGAGAAAGAGACTGATGGTGGAGTTCAAGGAGACAAAGACGAGAACGCGGAAGCCTCAAAGGAGAACGATGACCAGCGGCAGCAAAGTGAGCTTGGCCAAGGCAATGAAGAGCAGGCTATGGACGAAGATCCGGATGACAAAGGAGAAGATAACGGTGAAAGTGAAAACGATGATGATGGTCAGTCTGGTTCTGACATGGAGGGTCAAGATGACAACGTGAATCAAGGTGACCACGACGAGCTGGAGCCAGGAGTAGAACAGCAGCAAGTACTTGACTTACCGGAAGAGCTCGATTTGGACGCAGATGGAGACGACCAGGGCCAAGATGATGAAGAAAGTGATAACGAGGATCGCATGAAAGATGATGACATTAACGACGTAGAGGACGGAGAGATGAGAGACGAAGGAGAGTCCAACGATATGGAAGATGGGCAAGAAGAGGGAGAGACAGGGGCGAATCTCGAGGAAGATGATGCAGACGAGAGAGCTTCGGAGGAGCCCCAAGATCACGAAGACGATGCTTCAGATGATATGGACGTTGACGATGACAAGCAAGTTGACCCCGTGGAAGAAAAGGAAGAAGAAGCAAACCCAGAACATGATGATGGTGAAGTGAATGCCAACCCAGAAGGATCTGGAGATGGGACGGGCGCTGACATTGAAGGTATTGATGGTCAGAATGAAGGATCTGAAGAGAAGCCTAGCGCTGACCAGGCCACAGTGACAGACAATAAAACACAGTCTTCAGGTAAAGGTGCAAGTGAGGATGCAGACGACGAGCAAGAAACACTAGGTGAAGGTGGCTCGGCTTCTGCGCAACAAGAAACCTCCGCAGAGAATGATTCTGAGAAATCTCAGAATGATTCCAACCGCAGTATTCAAGAATCCCTGAAACAGCTTGGTGATGCAATGAAGGAATTTCATCGTCGCCAACGTGAAATTAAGTCCCAAGAAAACCAGGACGCCGCGCAGGATGATAGTGCGCGACCTAGCACAGACGATAAGCCTCTAAATGGCACTGAGGATCTCGAACATGTCGGAGCCGAAGATGCGTTCGATACGCAAGCTCTTGGAAAGACCAACGGCGATCATGAGCGTCAAAACATAGACGAGTCTATGGCAATTGACGACGATGTGCCAAACAGTGATGCTGAGGATCAAAACGTAGCAGGCGACGAGGAGCAAGGTGCTGATGCCGGCGCAGGTGCCGGCGGCGATGTGGCTCTAAGCGATAGTGAGAACGACGACGATGATCAGATGCCGACTATATCTGCCGGAAACTACCGCGACATTGACAGCAGCAGTGATGATCAAGAAGATAAGGATACTGAAAATGAGGACAATGTATTTGACAGTGAACATGGTTCGTCCACAGACAATGATCTGTGGCACGTATATGAAGCCAAGATTCATGATCTAGCCTTGGTTCTTGGTGAACAGTTACGACTTATTCTCGAACCGACAGTTGCTTCTAAGTTACGTGGCGACTACCGCACGGGCAAGAGGCTCAATATGAAGCGTATCATTCCGTACATTGCCAGCGAATTCCGGAAGGATAAGATTTGGCTGCGCCGCACCAAACCGGCTAAGCGGGAATACCAAATTTTACTGGCCTTGGATGACTCTAAGTCCATGGGAGAGCCTGCAGTTGTGGACTTGGCATTCCAAGCTATTACTCTTGTTGGAAAGGCCCTCGGGTCGATTGAAGCAGGTGAGATTGGCGTGGCCAAATTCGGTAGCACCACTGAAATTGTGCACAATCTAGGAATACCATTCACGCCGCAAGCCGCCAATAATGTATTCCAACAGTTTGGGTTCAACCAACAGCGCACAAATGTTCACGAACTTCTCCGCCAGAGCTTAGACATGTTCCGTGAGCAGTCAATGTCTCCAGAAGACTGGAAGTTGGAAATTATAATAAGTGACGGAATCACAGACGATCACGCAGGACTCCGAAGACTGGTCCGCCGCGCATATGACGAGCGTGTCATGCTTGTATTCGTGGTTCTTGATGCACTCAACCGTGACACATCTATTTTGGATATGAACGAAGTCAAATATACGAACGATGAGTATGGGAATCCGAAGCTCGAGGTCTCAAAATATATGGACGACTTCCCTTTCGATTACTATGTCATGGTGAGAAACATTACAGACCTCCCCATGGTCCTGGCAAACGTTCTTCGTCAATACTTCCAGGCTGTAGATCTTTGAGACATATTGGCGTTGAGAAAACGTACAATAGATACTTTACTCAGTTTAATTTAAGAACTATAATTTGATTTTCAATTCTTTATATTTTGTACAACGCGTCACCAAAGCCAAACAAGAGAAACAAAGGTTCTCACTCCACCCCAGCTTTGGCGTTCATTTTTGACGTTTGTAGATTTTTTTAAAGAAAACAGTGAACGCCTCCTTTTTCAAGCCTTGAGACTCGTCTACATTTGCGATCATGCGCTGGATATCACCAGCCACCTTCTCTTCATACTCATGGTACAAATTAGCAAGTTTCAATTCCTGGAAAATTTCCTTGACCTTAGCTTCACTCTTCGAGTCTTTGCGGCCATAGTTAGCATCAAGAACCTTGCGTTGCTCGGGACTGCAGCGTTCCAGTGCAACATTAATCAACCAGCTGCATTTGTTGTCCTGAATATCGGTGCCGATCTTCCCGGTGACTTCAGGGTTCCCATAAAGGTCCAAGTAGTCGTCTTGGACTTGGAAGTAGGCACCCAGGGGGACCAAGACCTTCTTGGCCTCATCAAGGTTGTACGGGGTAGCCTTGCCAGCCATGTACATAGCTAGCGCGACGGGGAGATAGAAGCTGTAGTAAGCAGTCTTATAAGTGACAATATAAGTATGCTTGTCAAGAGAGAACTTGCTAAGGTCAATGTGGTCTTCAGGAGCAGTGATTAAATCGACAAGCTGACCAAGCTCAGTGTCAAGCGTGATGTCGTGGTACAGTTCGATGAGGTCAATATAGTATTTTTCATCGCGGAAGTACTTCTTGAGAAGCACATAGATTGCGGACTCCAAAATAAACGCATCATTGATTGCAATCATCCCCACATTCTCCTTCCGGTACCAGCAGGGTTGCCCACGACGCGTCTTCGAGTCGTCCATGATGTCGTCAGCAACCAGAAAAAACGCCTGGAGAAGCTCCACTGTCCAGCCCAGGACAGCAGCACGTTTATACTCCTCAGCACTCAGCTCAGACTTCCCCGTCAGGATCTCGTAGGTGCTCAAGACCGACAAGCCACGGTTGAGCTTACCGCCGAATGTGTTGTGGAGCATGGCATTTCTGATCCATTCAACTGCATTTTCAGGTAGGTTCGTTCGCTTGATGTCCTCAACAACTTCCTCAACAAGTTGGGGGAATACCTCCTCAAACTTAGCGCGTTCTGTGGCCATGGTGATATTGATGTGGGTGAAGGAAAGGTACGCGAAGCCCCAGTCGTTTACATTGATCGTGGAAGATAGGTGGTAGCAGTAACGTGTAGTTGAGTCTAATGTTTGGGGCGACGTTTTTGTTACTTTCGCTAGACAAGAGGTAAATATATATATTACTCAACTTCTCTAGTCTCTCAAGCTGGATTTACACCGTTAAGGCCGTTGTGTTTCCGGGAATGTCTCCGACTGATTTGCGAAATATACGTCGCTGAGCGGATTGTGCCAGTTGGCAATTCTCCTCATAGTCACATGTCGAGCGTACTCTGACAACCCAGATTGGGATGCGTACAAACACTCTACATCGCCTAGTGACGCGAGACCGAGGGTAGTACTGAACTAAAATTGTGAGTGCATATAAGCTAATGCAGGCGCTGGGCTTAATAAATTAACTATGTATTACAATTCATCCTCAATATACGGCAGAAAGCATCAATTAATCTCTAAGATACGCACTTTTGACTGAGTTTTGCATTACATAAGAAACTTAGCAAGTGAACATCAGTGCCTACCACAATAATGTGGATAAGAATGATAGTCGCTTGTCCCGAGCTTATGCAACATGAAATTATTTACAAACTGGCATTCGATGCTGCTCTCATCGAACGCATCCATTTGAGACCCTTAGGTAGCCTTGAATTAGGTAAACAAAGCGGGTTACTCCGAATACCAGGAAATGATTATAGTCTCAGAGCTCACTGCGTAGAGTAAGAATTGAGAGTCTGTTTGCTCGAGCATTGAAACTGTTATATGTATTTAGAGCTCATGGATTCTGTCAAAGTGCTCCCTGTCTTCGATACTCGACTTTGGGCCAGTGTAAAGATTATAAGGCATAAGAGACATCCTTGTGTCATAAGAATTATGATTAAATCACACTCTCTCAATCGCTTTGTCCGCCTTACAATTTTTGATTCCGAGACTATTCTACAGTTACATAGCCTATGAAGCGAGCGCCATAATAAAGACCCGAAACGCGGAAAAATAGCGGGGCCAGGGTTCCTATTTGCGTCGGCAACCACGACGACACACGCGTTGGTAGCTGAGACTATCGATATATTCTGGTGTTTCTTTTAGATCTTTCCTCTAGAAACATAAAACAGGACCTCTGTATAGAGCGGGCTGGCTTACCGGGCTTGACCCAGTGTATCAATGGCAACCGTAGTACGTTCTGAAAAGCGTGCGCTTAAGGGCCAGCATTCTCCGTCTCGGAAACGCGCTAGACGAAATAGCAATATTGATGAGACGGTGCCGTTTGATTGGCAGCAGGAGTTCGTATCCGTGCCGGACTCACTAAAGTATGCCTCACAGACCCATGAGTTCAGCACAGGGGCAATCATATCCATGAGACTAGTGAACTTTCAGGTCGCCACAGACTCTACATTCCATTTCAGGCCTTACTTGAACGTTGTCTTGGGAAGCAACGGCTCAGGGAAATCAACGATAGTGAATGCCATTTTTTCACTGTTTAGGGGCAAGCTTAAAGACCTTGATCGAACCAGCTATGACGAATTTATCCAATTTGGTAAACAGTATGCCGTGGTTAGTGCTCTAGTTCAAGGAGACGACGACAGGAGCAGCCGGAATCAAATTATATCGCTCGTAATTGAGCGTCACCCAAGAAGACCTGGTGCATCAGTCCCAAGACCGCGATGGTATCTAAATGGTCATGAGCAGACTGAGGCATATATTGATAACTTCATTGCTGCCTTGCATATTCAGGTGAATAATCTCTGTCAATTTTTGCCGCAGTTTCGAGTAGCCGCATTCTCGGGAGAATCCTCTCAGCAGCGTCTCGTATCGACAGAGAATGCTATAGGCTATGAGGGGATGGTCGCCGATCACCAAATTCTTTGCGCAACCGGCGTTGAGCAAGCCGATCTGAAACGCAATATAGATATTCTCAGAGAGCAAACAATTCAACTTGCTGAGAAGCGGGAGATTTTGGAACAAAAGCGTGAAAAACTAGAGCTAGCGAACCGTGATAGAAAGAGAGCGGACATGCTGAGCCAAGTTATCAAGATTTCGAGGTATATGGCCGTCCAAAGGGACTTGTCTAAAATTGAGGAAGACGTCGCGACCGCTGAACACGATATCCAAAAGTTTGACTCGGATAATCAGGAAAGATATGACTTCATCGCTTCCGAGCAGCGTAAGGCAGAGCGTCTTCAATTCGACACCGTGGAATTGAGTGAGAACCTTGATACGTCAAAGATGTTGTTTAAGGAGCACATAAATAACGCGCGGCGTCAACAAGGATTCATAGCTGACCGTTTAAGAGCCATCAGCACCCTTGAAGCGGAAATTCGCTCAGGAGCAGCACGTATCGAGAAACTCAGCAAAGAAGAAGATGAGGCAAAGGTGTTGATAGGCCGAGTCCGTAAACGCTTGAATGACATGGGTAGCGATACGGCCAAATTCGAATCCCAACAGCAGGAGTTTAGCACCTTAGAACGACAGTATAGGGAATTGCAGACCAACCTAGAATCTTATTCCGTGAAAAGGGAACAGCTACTGTCTAAGATCAAATTCAAACGGTTGGAGCTAGAAGCAAACGAGAAAACGCTAGCCAAGTTAGAAACATCAACAGGCATGGTCACACGGTCTCCGTCGTCGCTGGGAGGGCACTCGTACTCCACGGAGAGCTTAACGCGCAGTGTTGAGTTCGTGACAAGGCACCAAAGCAAATTTGAGAAACCCATCATCATGCCTGCCCTTTTATCTCTACACATAACCGATCCAAGAGTTGCCCCGGCTTTTGTAGAGGCTGTTTCATACGTGCAGCTTCAGAAATTTGTGTGTCAAACTAGAGAAGACCAAAAGCTTCTCACAGAACTTGCATCCAAATCAGACGACATAGATATCAAAACAACTTTCGTTCATCCTGGTCGCGCATTAAAGGGATATGACGACAGGAAATTGGAAGGCCTGAAAAACATGGGGTTTGATGGTATCATATCTGATAAACTGGACGGGCCAGAGCCAATGCTGACGTTCATGAATAGCTTGGGGATGAACAAGATTCCTTACAGCTTTTCTGAAATCAGTAAGCGAGCGCACGCGAAACTGACGGAGAGCGACCTTGCAAATATGGAGTTCGCTGATAAAGATGCGTACTATCGTATACGTCGCAGCTTCTACGGTGCTAGGCTTCGCACTGAAACTAGCAAGACCTTATCTCCTTCCATACCTCACTGGGCGAAACTGATGCTCAGGAAAGACACTTCAGAGGAGCAAACACGTTGCCGACAAAATATCGTTGCGTGTACCGAGACTGTTAAAGCTCTGACGACTGAGCTTGCCCAGCAAGACCTGAGAATCGCGGAAACTCAAAATCAGATCGACGCAATGAAGGTCAATCTGAGGGATTTGCAAAGCAAATTTCAAGATGAGAGAAAATTACGCAGCGACTTAGAGAGGACCACTAATACGGAGCGTCAGCTTAAAAAAAAACTAAAAGAGCTGAGAGACCACGAGGCTTCAAGATACACGAACCTCAGCACACACACGCAAAAGCTCGACTCAGAGCTTGCAGTTTTGAACAAGTTGACCTTAGACACACCTGGGGTTCTTATAAAAGAACTTCAATCTGCTCAATACTCATTGGCTAAGCGTAGATCACAAGCCGTTGATGCGCGAAACCAAGTGCGGTTCCTAACTCAAGCTCTTCGCCGAGAAAGAGAATCTCTGGAGCATGAGCTGCAGCGCAAAAGAGATACAATGAACAGGCTCCATTCCGAACATAGGGGTATGCACGGGAGCTTTGAGCAAGCAACATCCTGGCTGAGATCTAACCGCCATTTGAAGGAGGGTACGAAGCTAGCGAAGCAAACACCCTTGAGTGAACTAGAGAACGAACTTGTTACACTGAATGCAGCCGTTGATTTGCATAATCAGCGCGCAGACAATCTTCCTAGTGTTCTTCAACAGTTGGAGAGCGTAGAGACTCAGCTAAGCGAGGACGAGAGGCGTCTTGAGATGAGCGTTGCAAGACTCAGCGAGATATCAACGACCACACATACCATTAGGACGAGATGGGAGTCTGCGCTGAGACAACTGATAGGGCGCGTATCCGAGAAGTTTAGCGAGCTTTTTGACAAGCTTGGTTGCCGCGGTAATGTCACTCTCAATTCTGAGGATGAGTTTGCCATTGGAAAATGGGGGGTCGACATAAATGTAGCCTTCAGGCCTGGCGAGGTCGAGCTGTCGCGTCTGAGCCGCTTCCGTCAGAGTGGAGGGGAAAGAGCGGTATCGACAGCTGTGTACTTACTTGCTCTACAAGAAATGGCGAAAGCTCCTTTTAGAGTTCTAGACGAAATCAATCAAGGCATGGACGAAAAAAATGAGCGAATGACAATGAAGTTTTTCATTGATATGGCGTGTGAGCCAAATGCCGCAACCGGCCGTGCTCAGCAATACTTTCTTGTCACACCCAAACTTATCTCGAATCCTCCCTGTCACAAGAATATGAACGTGACATTCATTTTCGGTGGTATTGCTGTAGGAAATACTGCGAAGTTAATAAAACCTTCGCAACAGGAGCGCACCATCAAATCCCTGGAAGACGAAATTCACAGTGAGAATGAAGAAGAAAGTCACAGCGAGCGCGAAAACGAGTAATAAAATTTGTCGTTTATATCACTGCAGTTACAACTATTAACAATATCTTTTTTATCCTCACAGTCCCCTTTCTACTTATTATTGTTATTATTATCTAGATGGACACTGATTGGATTTGTTTCAGTTTATGCTCACTTCCGCACACGGTCTTACACATCAGCACTGCTTCTAATCTGTGTGCCACGACTATGGTGGGGACTACTACGCCTTTGTGCATGCTAGAGGTATTACCCTAAACTCAAACCGAATTTTTTGTATTCGGCATCATTTTTTCATCCATTGCCTGGGTGTTACCTTAGAATTACAATTATGGCTTTGAAAGATTCAATTCGTAAACTTTCACAGTCGTTAGGTCTGGGGGGCAAAGCCAGGAAAGAAGCCGAAGTTTCGGACCAAAGCTCCGATGAAGAACTCGACTTAGCTCGATTGCAAGAAAGCGAGAGTGAAAGCGATCTTGAAGACGACGACTCCATTGACGAGCACAGCGAGAGCTCAGAGGAGGAAGAAGATGGCAGCCATGAAGAGGATAAGGAAGACGATGAGGAAGACGTTCCTTTGAGTGATGCCGAGCTAGATGAAGATGCGGACGTAGTGCCGTACCAAAAGATGACTATCAACAACCAGGCAGCTTTGCGCCGGTGTGTCAAATCCATCCAATTGCCAGAGTCCGCAAAGGCAAACTTTGTAGAGCATCTGAGCATCACGTCAAGCAATGAAATTGAGCTACGCGATATATACGATGACACTGAGCGAGAGCTTGCGTTTTACAAGCAGGCCCTGGAGGCAGCTGTGGAAGGACGGAAGCAAGCCAAGAAGGCAAAGGTCCCCTTCAGCAGGCCTACGGACTTTTTCGCCGAGATGCTCAAGAGTGACGAGCATATGGCCAAGGTCAAGTCAAAGCTTATGGACCAAGAGCAGCAGAAGAGAGCTGCGCAAGAAGCTCGAAAGCAGCGTGAACTCAAGAAGTATGGTAAGAAGGTCCAGAATGAGAGATTGCAACAGCGTGCTAAGGAAAAGCGTGAAACACTGGACAAAATCCAGGGTCTTAAACGGAAGCGGAAGAACGCAGACGTGGATAACGACCAGTTTGACGTTGAAATCGAGGACGCGCTCACAGATAAGAAGAAAGTCCGCGACGACAAGTACAAGCTCGGTAACCGTGGCGCGCAGAAAAAGCAACCAAATCGCAAGCGGTTGGCAAAGAATACAAAATACGGCGGTGGCCACAAGCGCGGAGAGCGCAAAAACACCGCTGAAAGTTCGATGGACGTGGGAGGATTCCGAAACAAGCGGCGCCACTAATGTCTTCTTTATTTGCAGTAAAATTAAGCAACTGTATAAATTCAAATTATTTAAACTACCATTTGTCTGACTGTATCATTGAGATACTTGCTAAGCTGAGGTTCAGGCGCCAAGCCCTTTAGCTTTCTCAACTTATACATGAAATCACGAGCCCGTGTCGCCTTGTCTGCTGGTTTCAGGCGTGGGATTTTGAGGGACACGTCTAGAGGATCACCAGATACAGGTTCCCAACCATCTAATGACAATGTGACCCGTGCCGAGTTGCTGGTGTCCAATTGACACTGGATATCGACCTGGAGTCCAAAAGAATCCATTGCTGGGACCATGCCCTGGGTCATATAGAGATTGGTACCCAAGATTGGTAGGTCCTTGGTCACTCTACCGCCTCGTTTTCCAAGCTCAGCGTAGCATGCCTTACCAGCTGCTAAGCCACCAACCACAAACACAGAGAGCCATGGTTCCATAAGAATCGGCGACGCAACTAGCATGGCAGCATTGCATGCATGATGTGTGGATAAACTGAGTTGTTGTGTGTGTGACTCGTGTCCTTGGAGCTGTGTGATTCTCAGCACTGCGTTGCAAACTAGGCTCTCTGATAGGGGCCCGCGTTCAGTGAACCATTTGAAGCCTTCTATGACAGAACTTACGACACTGTCATCGAAATCAGCTTTGCGTGAGGGGCCTAAAAGGTAGCAATTGTGATTTGCAACATGCCAGATGTGCTCAGTATCCGTGAGTGCGTCCTTGTATGGGCTCGCGATTACAGCAATAACACCCTCCGAGGATTCTATGGGCAGCTCCACATAGGACTCAGAGCTCACGGACTCTCGTAGCTCGACAAAGGGATTGCTGGAGCGGAATGCAAAACCACTCAGTTTCAGCTTGCGGAGAAATGTATCCAGGTAAAGCTCGCCAGGTGCGCAGATAAAATGGATTCCATTTTCGGTTGGATAATATTTCAATGAAGGATAAAGTAGGGAAAGACTTGCTATGCCTTCGCTCAGGGGCTTCGCAAGTCTTCTACTGGCTCCTGCAGACTCTTCGAGGCCAACTTTGAGTACGGACCTCTCATTGCGGAACGTTGCGACTGCCGGCGAATATGGCTTCATATACCACGATCCACAATGTACCTTAGAAATGGAAGCTCTCATGAAGCCTAGTGGTACCCATATTTCATGGTTGTAGTCTTGCAAAATCCCAGAGTCCACTTTCCCAAGCGTGTAAATGGAGCCACTATGGGAAAGGTTAATCACATCTCGAGTTGAGGATCTGGTGGATGAGCTGTCATGGCCTATTATCGTTGGGGCTCTGATCTGCTCTGCCACTCGATCTATGAGAGGTGAAGGGGATCCCTCGAAGTATTGGGCGAACATCAGTGCAGTCCGATTTTCAAACTCTAACTCCCACTCATGGGGCTCCAGATGAATACCCAGCGATGCTAAGGCCGGCTTCGTTTTACTTCCTAGGAGTCCACAACTCATGAGCTTATAGATAGGATCAAGCACATACGCTATGAATTGAGATTCTGAACCCAGGTCCAGTGTATTGTCGGCTCCAGACTGGTATTTCTGGTAGAGGTTGTTGATGGAGGACAGCGTAAATAAGAATTTGAACCTCGCTGACGCGAATACGACTTCTTCAAGCTCAACTTCAAGCTCGTTTGCGATTGTCTTCAATCTTCTATATGTTTCTTTTGCCGGGAGCCTGTGTTCAAGAATCAACCGGTCAATTTTATTCAAGACAACGACCCTGAAATCAGATTTAAGAGGATGAGATTGGCCAGTGAATTCCAAGACATCTACAACTTGCACGACTCCATCACATATCGAGGTAGCAGCTGCAACTTCTGCAGAAAAATCAGGATGACCCGGGGTGTCAGCAATGTTGAATACGTAAGATTTCAAGCGCGAAGTTTCCACTAAAATAGACATGAAACTAGCGCTTAAGTCTACTCCTCGCTGCTGATCAGGAATCTTGTCGTTGTAATCGTCGAGTGTGACGTCAGTCACACTACTATCTAGTAGAAGCCGGAGTATTGACGTCTTCCCATGATTAACGTCTCCAACGAAAACAATATTACGCAAAAGTCCAGGGGCACTTTGAAGAATGCCAGAATGCAGTTCCCAATTTACAGGAGTGGCATCAGTATTTGCATTATCGACTCTGACTTTTGCCAGGGGCTCCTCCACGCCTTGCGCATCGTAGCGGTGATAGTCTACTTTCACTTCCTCGATTACAGAAGAATCACTTACATCGTCCCATTGGCCAGCTTCTCCGACTTCTACGTCAGAGTCCGAGTATTCGTCCCCGATATAGTTGCCAAACTCGTCAAAGTCGTCATCCATGTAAAACAGAGCAGGGCAGGGTCAAACCCCTGTAGCCTCATTGTAAGATGTCCCTCCCCTGTGTGTTTCTGCGAACCATCCGTAGTTCTAATTTTATTTACAAAAGATCAAGTGTAAACTCAGTATACGCTTTATTTAGGACAAGCTCAATCATAAGACATTGCTTTCGGCAGTCACTAGAGGGTAGAATCCATTCCATTCGTTAAATTGGCCTACTCCCTGAAGTACCAGCATTTTTTTGCCAGGAATTGTCGTCCATCCATGGCGACGCGCAATCTCCATAATGGGTGTCAGCGCTGGCTTATACGCGGCTTCTAGTAACGTTCCTGTGCTAACACTTAAGGTGTGTTCCAACGTCTTTAGCATATCAGAAGGCAAATCGCGATCAGCGGGTACACAGCTGAAAACTACCGAAACGTGCTCAGTCAACGAGGTCCCGGGAGCAACAGGTACAACATCGATCAACTCAGCGAACTTGGTCGCAATACGCTCAGCATTAGCCGGCGTGCGGTTCAAGATCAACACTTTCTGAAAACCCATTTTGAAGAAGGCATATACGGCAGCCAGTGCAGTTCCTCCAGCTCCAACTATGAGCGCCGTGTTTCCTGTTAGCACACCTTGCTTGCTGAAAGCCTCTCGAATGCCAACCCAGTCGGTGTTGGAGCCTCGAAGGCCACCATCCGACAGGGGGCTCAAGGTATTTACTGCTCCAATAGTTTGCGCATCCTTACTTAGCTCAGAGCAGTACGGCATGATACTCTCTTTCAACGGAATGGTCACAGAGGCGCCTCCGAATCCGCTTCCCAGCCTTTGGATATGTTTAATGACATCCTCGGCGGAGCTAGATTCAAACTTACCATACGAATGAGGAAGGCCCAATTTGGCAAAGCAAGAATTGTGCAGATTCGGTGACTGCGAGTGGCCAATCGGTTCACCTGCAACAAAGAATTGCAGAGCTTTCAAGCCACCCAATTGGTGAAGTACAGAATTGCACTGCGCTACACTCAGTTGGCCGGGAGCTGCTGCAGATGGCAAGCTAGGATGAGTGACAGGGGTCAAGGTAGTATTCAGAACACGGCTCATTTGGCCAAAATAGCCCATGTTGATACCGATGAAGGGTGTACGGCTTTCAGACACTTCTTTACGGAAATCCTCTAAGAGGAAGTTGTCTTTGAACGAAGATGCGAACCCAACAAACTTCACAATGTCACCAAGACGGTTTGCATCAAAGAAGGCGGAGCGCCACTCGGTCCCAGACCAGTTCCACCAGCCCTTCGGGTCATGATGAGAAACGATTATTTGGGTTCGCCTCGTGCCCCGTAAGCTTCTGACAAGTTCATGTGAGTACTCAGCAGTCAGCTCGACATCTAAATACTCCACATCAAGTAGCAACGCCAAGTTCAGGAGAGAAGTGTACTCGCTATGAGAGTCATCGGGGAATTTACCTCCCTGACTTACAGTACGCACTGTGAAAATTATTGGAACACTGGATTGAAGTCTGAGAATACCAACCTGCTCGGCAACGAAGCTGATATCCCAAGATTCAAGCAAGTCCACGCGAAGCTCGACTGCATCGCAACCTTCCAAAACCTCCTGTAGCTCCAAACCACCAGGCAGGTTCGCCAAGTTAGGGAAGGTCAGGGACAAGAAGAAGCTACGCTTTGCAGCATCCAATGGCTCCAATGGCGAAAAAAACGAACGAAGAGAGGATTGCAACTGGGAGTGGTCAGTTACAGGTGCCTGCCAATAAAGTCTGTTCGAAACTTCGGCGTATAGAGGTTCCCGTCTCTCATACACTGATGCAATGCTTTCGCTGAATTGCGGCCGTGACTGGTCCTCTTCCAAGGTCTTTACGATGGCACTCAAGTTTCTGTGTACATGAACGACGAGTCCAGTTGACGTATACTGTTTCAGGAGTGTACGACACCGGGGTAGCTCTATGACTCCGCCGCCACATGCAATAACATGGCCAGTACCCTTCTGAGATAGTGTTTTGGACAGGAAGTCAGCTTCTGCCTCCCTGAAAGCGTCCCAGCCCTTGCCATTGATCAACTCTTTCAACGGAATTCCGAGCTCCTTCTCAAGTTCTTGATCCAAATCAATGAACTTCATGCCCAAAGATGCTGCTGCAGTTTTTCCCAGCGAAGTCTTCCCCGCACCACGCATTCCAATGAGTACAATGCTACGAATTGGTCCGGATGAGTTACCCGCCTTTTCTGTCTTTTCCTCCTTCGGTGAAGGGCTCCGGCCTTCGAGTTCGACACCAAGCAGCGTGTACAATGTGTCCCACCAACCAGGCCAGGTCTTCTCAACGCATCTACGGTCATCGATCTCAGTATTGCCTTGCACTTGAGTAGCAAGCAAGCTAAGACTCATAGCTACACGGTGGTCATCATAAGAGTGCAAGACCTGTTTCGGGACACGCAGATTAGATCGCTCGATTCCTGTCACATCGATTCCATCTTCTCCTTCAACAGTGTGAATGCCTAGCTTAGCCAGCTGGTCATGCATTGCCATTATACGATCGCATTCTTTCACATGCTGGTTGGCAATGCCAGTAATACGTGTCGTACCCTCTGCGACCGCCGCAACAACACATGCTGTCAAAAATGCATCGGTCATTGGCTCCATGTCAACATCAATAGCGCGTAATTTTGTTCCCGCAGGAGGGCCTCGTACAGTGGTAGAAGTTTCAGACTGCTCGACTTCGCAACCCATGCGGCCTAAGACATCTCTGGCGAACTTGGCATCTCCTTGCAGCGACGAGGAGCCAATAGTAGGCACCGTACACTCGGTTCCCGTCAAGGCAGCAAAGGCCAGTGGGTACGTTGCAGAGCTAGCATCGCTCTCAACCACATATTCGGAAGGTGCAACGTAGTTACCCTGCGGAATGAGGTAAGTGTAAGGCTCTGTCTTCGACTCATGGACATCAATACCGAAATCGGCCATCATCTTGATCGTCATATCGATATAGAATTGAGAGATGGGTTTGCCTCCTACCAAACTCAAAGTAACTGGTTCCGAGGCAAACGGCGATATCATGAGAAGGGCACTTACATATTGAGACGAAACAGTTGCGGCAAGTTCAATTCTGCCACCCTTTAGTTTCCCAGTAGCAGCGCCCACAACATCAAGTGGCAGGCTACCCTCACGGTTACTGTAAGCGATGCTAGTCCCATTTTTGCGCATCGCATCTACTAAAGCACCAATAGGACGTTCTTGCATCCGCTTATTGCCGGTCAAATGCACCTTTCCAGGGACTAGGGCAGCAAAGGCCGTCAAAAAGCGAGCTGCGGTTCCCGCATTTCCAAGATACAATTCCGAGGAGGGTGCCTTCAGGTGCTTGCCGGCGCTTCCAGTGACCTCAAGTACATTTCCCTTCTCTGCAAGCTGAATATTCGCTGCACCGAGCTTTTGTAGTGCTTCTAGCATATATCCGGTGTCATCAGAATGAAGAAGATTGCGGACTCTGCAGGTACCGCTTGCTAAGGCACACAACACAAGGACTCGGTTCGATATGGACTTAGAACCTGGTGGCACAACTGTGAATTTCTGGATCCCATCGGCGGAAAGCTTTTGTGAGACAGCAATGTTCTTACTGAGAATGATACGAATGATGTTGTCTTCAACAGTGGTTGCTTTGGGCTCATAAGTTTTACCAATCTGGCTCAATAAAACAATCTTCTTTTGCCTACCACTGTTCTTTTTGTCCACGGCCATGATTTGAATCAGCCTTTCCACAGGAAGAGGCACATTTCTTGACCTTTGGCGAACAACGGGATCTGTGGCAGATACAGGAAGCTCATAAGCTTTGAAGCAAGAAATAAGACGAGCTACTGCAGCCGGGGACAGATGTCCCAGGAAGCGAGAGAGCTCTGCTTCCAAAACGCTTCCAATGGCAACGCACTCTCCATGAAGAACATGAGGAGTAAGAAGAGCTTCGTAGGCATGCCCAATCGAGTGACCAAAGTTGAGGATGTTGCGGAGTCCGCCCTCACGCTCGTCGAGCGTGACAACCTCGGCCTTGACCTTGACAGAGCCGCAGACGGTATCCAACAAGTCTTGCTTAATCGGAGACAGGTCCACACGCCCCAAGGAATCTCGCGGTGCAGCCATAGCAGCCATGAAAGCAGGGTTCACGCGCTCAAGCCTGTCGAACTCAGTAGCGTTCCAAATAGCCGCTGTCTTCACGATTTCTGCCATTCCATTTAGAAACTCTCGGCGAGGAAGACTTTCCAAAAACTGAAGGTCGATAAAATTGAAGCTGGGCTGCCAGAAGGACCCCACAAGATTCTTGCCGCTTGGCACATCAATAGCAGTTTTTCCACCAATGGAGGAATCAACCATGGCAAGGAGCGTCGTGGGGATTTGGACATACTTCACACCTCGCATGAATGTCGAGGCGACGTAACCAATCATGTCACCGATGACACCTCCGCCAACTGCCAAGACAACCGTGTCCCGTGTGCATTGGTGACTGAACATAAAGTCTTCAACTCTGGCCTTGGTTGCGCGAGACTTCGACATTTCACCCGGAGCAACACTGTACTCCAAAAGTTTTTGGGAGGGCTCTAGCTTAGCCTGGAGTTTCTTCAATAACTCATTAAAGTGATCATGTTTGGCGATGTTGGTGTCTGTAACCAGAACATACGCTGAAGAAGGTAATTTCTCCACAATATCAGACACTATGCGGTCTAGAATATCGTAACCAATGATGATTTGTTCTTTCCCTAAGATAGGAATCGTCACCACTGACATTTGATCCTCAAAAGCTCAGCCAACTCTCTCTTACAAAACGATGTGAAAGAGTCAGAAATACGTGTTAGGGTTCCGGCAACTATCCAAATATTTCAGGAATACACGCGGCACGGCACAAGTGATTGTATAGCGCCAGAGCTCATAGCGAGATTGAAAGTTTCTGCTTCGCCGAAAGTGTTTCTTGTATTTTCAGAAATCTAGATGCGTGGTTTCGAATATTCGGAATATTAACGCACACCAACTTTGCAGCCTACATACGAGGTACCCATACAATCATATAGTTCGTGTGACTCCCTATGCTAAAACCTGAACCTCCGAAACTTAGTTAAAAATTCGACTCGCGTCGACTAGTAATTCCTTTGTTCGTATATATTCTCCTGCTGACGGTGGCCGGCATACAGGCCTCTCGAAGGGTGCCATTGACCCTTGACCACTGCCAAAATTATTTTATTTCCTCAGCTCACACCATGCCGACTGTAAGAATAGTAACGGGGTCCTACGAGCACAATCTTTTGTGCTTAGCTCTAACATTTGGAGATAAGGCAGATGTGTTTACGCCAATTTTCCACTTCACTCCTCATACGCAATCAATCAGAACTTTGGCTTGGTCGCGAAAGGTGTTAGCTAGTGGAGCCAATGATGAACTCATCAGGCTCTATGACCTTCAGCATCGCAAAGAACTTGGCACACTTATGCATCATTCCGGCCAGATTCTATGCTTGCAATTCATTGGCAATAAATGGCTGCTGAGTGGTGCTGGTGATGGCAAGATCTGTTTATGGCGTGCGAAAGACTGGGAACTCCTTGGTGAATTGAAAGGCCACAAAGCTCCTGTTCTTGATATGAGCGTACACAAGTCGGGAAAGATCATGTTGAGCATTGGCGTCGATAGGAAGCTTATTCTGTGGAATCTAATGACTGCCAGGAAGGCCAGCATCAGAAAGCTAAGAGATGCCCCAGTGCAGGTCAGTTTCAGCCCTGCAGAAAACGCGTCGAGTTATGTTATTGCCTTCACAAAATATCTGGTACTGTATGCCGCTAATGGGCAGGCTCAAATGAAATGGGAACTAAAGTCAACTATTCACAAAATTGGGTGGTACAAAAACCTGTTAATTGTTAGCACTGAAGACGGAAAGCTAACGGCCTTCGATCTAACGAAAGAAGATCCTGAATATGTGCTTCAGGGGCATGCTACGCGTGTCAAGGATTTCCAGATTTTGGAGAGCTACCTAGCTAGTATATCCAGCGACGGAAACATCGTTGTTTGGGATCTAGAGAAACGGGACCAAATTGCTGTGTACAATACGGGTGACCGCCTGAATTGTGTAGCCTTAGTTCCTGACAGTGTGGAAGGCGAACTGAAGCGTCGCATTCCCCCCCAGGATGAAGAAGCTGCAAGTGACTTCAGCGAAATAGATGAACCAACGCCTGTAGTTCCACCGAAGAAGAAGAAGAAGAATGCGAGGGTTGTTATATCGGAAGAATGAGCCGGGAAGAACTATACCTGAAGAATCATCACATTCTCGTCGTGTAAATATTAAAGTTAAATAGAGACATGCTTCTTGCAGTTGCATCCACAGGCGGATGGGCACTCTTTCCCAAGCTCCCACCATCGCTGTGCGCATTCGCTATGCAAAATATGTGAGCACTTATCACAGTACTCAAATAAGTGTGTCACGGGTGTGTTACAAAGTGCACAAGAGGCATTGGTTGACGCCTCGATATGTACCCAAGAATCGAGCAGTACAGTTGATTGAACAATCTCATTATGCTTGTCCTGAACCAGCGGATCGTTCGGGTTGAGTTTAGTAATTTCGGCGCACTTGATGTAAAGGCCCCAGGCACGAAGTAGGGAGCCATACATATTTCTGTATAGCAACAATCTTGGCAACCAGCGTAGAAAGTCCTCGTGAGCACTTGATTTCTTACGCACAATGTATGACGATGGAGGGCTATCAAGATCGAAGACATGGCTGTCAATCTCGATACCTATAATAGGTCCTTCTGTATGCCTCGTATTCACTAAATCGGCCTGTTCATGACTGGGCGACAAGCCCTGGCCCGAATTCTGGTGTCCTCCAGGGAGCAGATATTGAGCCTGCGATGAGTGGCGTCTGCCACCAATCATCCCCGCGTCTGAGGGGGCGTTACCATTGTCAGCAGCGCTAAAGGAAAGCCCAGAGAGGTCCGGATCAAGCCAAGAGACATCTGACATGGCTGTCGATCCCACAGGCTCCATGGGACTCATTTCTTTAGAGTAGATTGAAGCCTCTTCCACGTTCAGGTGTGGCAGCATACGAAATGTTCCATCAGCCTGACCTTGAAAGTACACTTGGACCTGGGGATCTATCACCGCAAGAGGTTTCACGGTCGGCCGAGTCATCAACGTCATTCGTCTCAGTTCCGCTCTCCTACTACGCAAGGAAGACAGAATGATAGACATGCATGCGAGAAGTTGGATTTTACCCTGCTGTTCGAGAGCTCTGGCGATTGAAGGCAAGTAAAATGCGAGGCCGGTGGAGCCCCCACACCAGTCAAATTTAGGTGCCTCACTAGCAATCGCAGAATTTCGATCCATACTTTCGTTTTCCTCAACGCTGATATATGCACACAGCATCTTCCATATGTGCTCGTCTTCCCAGAGCTCGTATTTGGCTGCCACTCGCGCATTATGTTCTGCCGCCTTCAAAGGGGGCTTAGAGATATCAACTGAATATTCGGCTGCAACATCAGGTCTGCAGGGCCAAAGATGTAACATGCTCCTCACTTGAACACTGTGGGTGGGTGCCGGTCCCATAGCCTGCGGCAAACTTGCGCCCTGGTCGCTCAGTTGTGAATGTCTCGAAGTATTTGTCTGAGATCTCTTGCGACCGTTGGCATTATTGCCCACAGGTGACAACCGCGACTTATATCCCGGTGTCACTGCGCCAGGAATATCTGCTCCTGATAAGGCAGCAGATGCATAGCCTGCTGGGTTTGCAGTTAGTTGGGCTGCGGTTACCGACCAGTTTGTTGTCGGTAGCGACGCTTCTTGCTCAAAGTCTTCGCTATCGGATAGGAATGGAGCATTGCTATCCTCGCTGCTCCTGTCATCTGCAAAGATTTTATCTAATGGCAGAGGGCCCTTATCCTTTCCTGCTGGTTTGTGATTGAAAAAACACACGAGTTGTCCAGTCACAGACCAGACCGCGCCACAGTTTTTGGGCACTGGAGTACTGTCAATAATATCATCCCTTTTCGCATGTTTGGCGCTTGGGTGATTGCTTCGATTTGCTTCACGAGCTGCGATGTTGGGCGTGTCACTTGTGCTAGATCTACTGCTCTGTGAGTCGGACGAGTCGTCGAAATCATCATCTAGGATAGCGCCATCGTCGATCTGTAACAGCTGCGGATCCAAGTAGGACCTGCTATCCTCAGAGTCATCGCGTTCGGGGCTGATTCTCATGTCTGAATCTGGGTTGAGCTCGCTAACCGGTTCCGCTTCAGCTGCAAGAGCATCTTCAATAGATACTACGTCTCCGACAAGATATCTTACGCAAAATTCAAGTGAAGGCACTCCATGCCGACTCAATTCCAAAGTAGCATCCTGCATGGCAGTCGTCATTTCATCGGAGGCGCCTTCTCTGAGGTCAGCGTCATTTTGAACCGTAATTTTCAAAGGCTTTTGTGGATATTCTGCCGGTATTCTAGCATTCAAAAAAACGCCAACAACGGAGTTATCTACTCCCCAAGGCCCATAAAGATTGAAGTCACAAATCCCTGCACCGATGTTAATATTGCCGAATGTTACTCTAGGGAATCGCGACGATACGCCTATGATTTCCTGCGACAGTCTCTCGGCAGAGACTGTGGCTGTCGATGGTCTACCTTCTGAATCGGTGGCATCTTTCTCCTGCGTCCCTGCACCTGTCGCTTTCACAGGTCGCATCCTGTCCTTATCCAGACGCACACCGGCTATCCAGTCCAGCTGGGCAATAGCCTGAGCTTCATCTTTTGTCCTCCGGTTCAGAACAGGAAGCTCAAACAAATTATGTGACGACTCCAATGCATTGTTCGTGTCAAACTCACATGCATTGAAGGTTCTCGCGTCTGGCTCGAGAGGGGGCGGTGCATCATCCTTGCAGCCCGCTGCAGACGATGCATGAGGAAGCTCGAGAAGCAACCCGCCATCCCATTGACGCAAATGTGAATCATGAGACCATGTCATGATGTCGTAGTGAGACGGGCTCAGATCAGACCTCATGAACGCAGCGGTACCGACTGGTTGAGGGTGCTCAAGACCATCACCGAGCACTAAGTCACTGAGATTTTGCGTCCCTGACTTTCTGGCCAAATTTATCAAGCGTAAGCTATTATCACCCCCACGCAATGGACTAACAAGTGCTCCTAGTTCAAAAGGTGTGGGCAGGGCTCGCCATACGGGGAAACCGGCTTCGACAGTTAGTTCCGGCGCAAGCGCCTCGTTTTCCATACTCGGATCCCATATCTTTATCGTTCGGTCTGTGCTGCATGTCAGGATTTTGCCGTTGGCTAAAAACTGCACACCATTGCATTCCCCCTGATGTGCCTCAAAATTGAATACTGGGAGGTTTGCTTTCCGTTTATCCCATAACACAAGACGGTTGTCGTGTGCAGACGCAAGCTGGTTATCGTTATTGATGCTCCACCGCGCCTGAATGGAACCGGCGTGGAAGTCCGCAAACGTCATCACTGAGCGTCCAGTTTTGCGAAGGTCCCAAACTCGCACGGTTGTGTCAATGGATGCTGTCGCCAGTTGGTCTGGGTGATGGGGCGAGAAGTCAATGTCGGTTACTGCTCTTCGGTGGCCGTGGAGCACATGTTCAACAGCCCGATCGCTTTGCAATGCAAGATTCCAGACCAAAGCTTTCTGGTTGCTAGAGCTAACAACCCACGCGGGTCTATCTGGATGAGGGCACCATTGAACGCTGGAGACCTCCCAAGCACTACGCAGCGGGAGCCATCGTGGCAATGCAAAAGGATCGTGTAAGTCTACGATATATAGCCCCGAGCGTCCTACAAGGGCCACGTCTCTGCTGTTTGGTGAAACAGCTGCGGTTCCGATGCCAGCATCGGCTCGCAGTGACAGCCTTGGCATAGAGGTAGGCATTGCATGATCACGTTTCATCAGGCTAGCCAAGACCTCCCTCCACCTGATTTCTGTCTCACCTGCAACCCACAGCCCCCTAACCTCTCCCCTTCACTGGGGCATGGCCCCGCAGTAACCCACGACATTTAGCCACCAGCCGTGTCCATAGCCGTCTGCGAAACATGGGAATGAAAGTTGGCAGTGGGAGGCGTTTAAACACGAGTAATGTGCGAAGAGTCCTCCTGAACCGAAGATACTCTACACTGATATGACATATTGCACATGATATGTCGGCTCTAATTATCGTTTTCTTCAAACTATCCGAGAACTAGCAGCAGTTCTGAAGTCGCCATTGGTCTGTGCTTTTTTTGAAAAGTGTTAACAATTCCAGTACTCTGTGAACGATATTTTAGGAGAACGTGTCACTCGAAAGCGGAATCGCCATACACACTCGTCGAAATGCACTCACCAAACCCTACTAGTTAGAAGCTCAGACATACCTATTATACACATTCCAAGCAATGATAACAGTAGGGCCATCTCCGTACGACTAAAAGGTACTTCGAGATGTGAGTGCTTGTCGGTAGAACGGCGGGACCGAATGCAATGGAGCATAAAAAAGCGATCACTCTTGTCGTCTTCGGCTTCCCAGCACCATAGAACAGGTGGATGACTAAGTAATACTTCGGGAGGACGATAAAGTGCTATCTTACCCGGAGAAATCGAACGGCATTTCGCAAAAAGTAAGGGTCCCGTGAAGAGATCTCTATACGTCGAGATCCGATCAACGACGATCCACGCTACGTTTTCAACCTCTAGCAATATATAATCATATGACCCTAAGGTAAGCTCAAGAACCTGCTGCGTCTCAACATCCCACCGTGCCTTTCCCCTTAATCTGTGTTTGAGATTACGCGACCCACCGCGACATTGTCCGCGCCTCTAGGCGCACACCTGTGTTACAGGGTTGACTGGGCTGGGGTATAGTGAAGGAGAATTATTTGTAGTCGTGGTTAAAAACCACTTGTTGGCCTTTGATTTGCAGGACCCGCGGCCTTGGCAAACACATTCACTCGTTTAGGATGCCGTCACGGAGGAATCTGGCGATAGCAGGGTTTGTCTTTATCAACCTCTTGGTACTGCTTAAGCTCGCGTCCACATTCAGTCCCACGAACTTCGACACGAGCCAGCTCTCTAAGTACACATCGCCAGACATTAATAACGGCTATCTGGGCGGAAAACAACTTGAAAATGCTACGTTCGTGGTTCTCTGCCGTAACGATGACTTGGGATCTACAGTTGCTGCAATCACCACTTACGAGGACCGGTTCAACAAGAACTTTGGTTACGACTGGGTTTTCCTGAATAACGAAGAGTTCAGCGATGAGTTCATCGAAATCACGAGCCGCATCGTGAGTGGCAGGGCGCGCTACGGTGTCATTCCAAAGGAGCATTGGTCATATCCCCCGTGGATCGACCAAGACAAGGCTGCTGAGGGTCGACGGCGACTCGAGGAGATGGGAATCATTTACGGCGGTAGCGAAAGTTATCGACATATGTGTCGCTTCGAATCTGGCTGGTTCTATCGCCACCCTCTCATGCTCGAATACAAGTATTACTGGCGTGTCGAGCCGGATACGAAGATCTTTTGTGACCTTGACTTCGATGTCTTTAAGTACATGCGTGAAAATGACTTGAAGTACGGGTTCACACTTGCGCTCTATGAGTACCATGAGACGATTCCCACGCTATGGGAATCAACGCTTAAGTGGATGCAGATGTACCCGGAGTACGTTCATCCTGATAACTTGGGCCGCTTTGTCACGGAAGACCAGGGACGCAGCTACAACGGCTGCCATTTCTGGACAAACTTGGAGATTGCCGATGCAGACTTCTGGCGGGGCGAGGCATACTCAAATTACTTTGAGTACTTGGATCGCCTAGGTGGCTTTTTCTACGAGCGATGGGGCGATGCGCCCGTGCACTCCATTGCAGCTTCCCTTTTACTTAGCCGCGACCAGGTCGCGCACTTGGATTTCATAGGTTACAACCATCCACCATTTCAGCACGTACCGGCAGATTTCCTGCAGCGCAACATCAAGTGTGCTGCGGATCCTGTGGACAATCTTGCTTGGAGCGAGAACAGCTGTTTGCGACACTTCTATACTGCACAGGACGAGACCGGTAATATTCCCGCGGGTGTGCCCCGAGTCTTGTATTGATTTACGCCAATTGACATCCTAACATCTTTCCATGCAAGGTTTCGCGCTTAGAGAGAGCAACATTTCACAAAAATTTATTTTTTTGTTTCCAGTTGTTTTTGGCTTTCCATTTTTTCTGTTCTTCTTGTACTACAAACTCTATCGGAGAACTTAATTGCGGACAAAATCGAGCAAAGAGCAGCGTTTTGGCGCATACTGCAAATGCGAGTACGGCATTTGCGCGTGCTGAAGCTGCGCATACTGTCGTTGTTTTTGTTGAAGTCGACCTTCGGGCGCTTTCTGTATCCCATAATAATATTTATAATTTAGTCACTTAAAAAGACTTGAAGCACAAGAATGCAAGCTTGGATTGACGTACAGCGTCGTCCAGCACGCCCATAACAAGTCCTCTATGTCCTTCCGGACCAGTGAACACATCAGGATCGGTCGTTATCTTTTGTATTGTCTCGAAAATCTGCTGGCATAACGTCGTAGTTTCGGGGAACTGGCTCATAGCCCAGCGCATGAATTCCAGATCAGCCAGATTCTGCAACGTTCCATATCGCGAAAGAGAGTCAATGTCGCGGACAACTGCTAATACACACTCAAGCAAATAGCTGTAGAGCTCGAGAATCGCGCGTCGCGTCATCTGCGAGCACGATTCAGTGAAGGCAGAGTGCGCTTCCACCAAAATCATTAGACATTCGTAAACGTAGTTGGAGATGCGCCTCACATCTCTCGTGGCTGACGAGTCTTTGGACTTCTCTGAGGATGAAGTGTTGCGCCAGGACGGTAGCAACCGCTGCGTTTCCTGGTCTACAACCTTCGAGAGCTTCGATCGCTTCTTGCGAATATAAACATCAAATAGATGCGCGCTTAGTCTGTCAATCTCCGGGGTCACGGCTGCGCGCGCCGTGCGCGTGTGTTGCTGCTGCTTAAACACAGACTCGAACTGGTCATATACGTGCTCGAGAGAGGTCGACTTGATGATTTCGAGGTTGTTCAAAGTAACCAAAAATTTCGAATCTTGATTTAAAGTGACCGGCTGAAGTTGAGCCTCGCTTGCAGCGGACTGTCCATCGAGACTCTTCGTCCGGGCTGCACTTGCTAGAACGCTGCCTACGCTCTGTACAGACAGCGTCAATGCCGTAGGGAATATTGACGTGATGTGAGCCACAAGGTCCTGCGCTGAGGGGCCTCCTCTGTTCGCGTCTAGCAGGAAACGAAGCTTTTCGATGATTAGCTCGTGATAAGATGCGAAATAGTCGGGCAGGTCCGTTTTAGCATCGGTCCAATTTTGCATTTGACCTATTTGCGTCGAGTCTCGGACCCAACAGTCACACAGAGCTCTAACAAATAGTTGCTTGACATGTGCAACACTTTGACTTAACCCGTTCGTCGAATTCAGAGGTGCTAGCTCAGAGACCTGGTTCACCGTTAAGCTGAGGATCTCTAGGATTCGGCTGAGATACTTGGCCGCCGCAAGTGAGTTGGTATTAAGGGGCAGCAAGGTGACACCTCCGGGGAACCCACTTGTCTTCTGGGCGGCAGATGCACTCTCATGCGCAGCGGCAATGGGCAAGGAGAGCGACTTGTTAACGGGTGCTGTCATGGATTCCAGGAGCCGCTCTCCCGACATGCGCACCAAGTTCTGGCAGTGAGACGTGATTTGAGTCACTTCGGCATGCGACAGCCTCAAACTTCCGGCCGAGGATGCGGAGCCCTTGCTCAGGGAAATGAATTCATGGTAAAACATAGTGGCTCTGGTCAATATATGTCTGAGGCTTTCAAACGATGCAAGCAACTGCTTCCACTGGTGCACGGCCGCTTCCGAATCCGCAGGGAAGTCATTACTATCCAACTGCTCCGCAACCTCGTCTATGCTTTCCGGGTTCGCAGAAAGACGATGCAAATATGTTGTAACATCCAGTTTCCTATCAGACTCCACAGACTCAGCATAGTTCCGAACCGTGGATGTCGCAAGCAGATTAAATATTTCGTTCACTTCCTCAGCAAATCGGCTGATATTATGCTCGAGCCATTCCACAGCGGGGTTTCCTGAGACACCTAAGTCCGTAAGCTTCGCGAGGATGGGCGCGTAAGCCCCATCAGCCGTGGTCTTCATTAGCTTCTGATGCACTTGATTCCTGTATTTGTGGAGGATGCGTTGGGCCTGGCCGGCTACCATGGAACCGAGCCGCTGCTCTTCCCTTGTCGAGGACTCAGATGCCATGGCGGCAAGAAGTCTCGTTCCTCGTTTATACTCACGCACAAAGCTATCATGTTCGTTCAGAGATAGGTATCTCTCGAGCGCTTGCGGAAGCTCAAGTACTTTTCTGTGTGCTTCGAGGCTCTGAAGCGCGTTGGCAAGTCTTTGGCGTTCAGCCACGACACCATCCAGGGGCCGCGAACGCACAGCGAGCAGGTTGACGACCTCTTCGAGCCTGCCGTCCAATGTCTTCATTCCGTAGTCCGACTCCTTGTTTACTCCAATTTGATGCAGTTGGCCCATGACCTCGTCAAGGCGGCGCTTACTCGAGACAAAGCTCTCGTAGTCTGTGTCAACCATCTGTCTCAGTCCGTGCTCATTTCCAGCCATCGACTGCTTCAGCTGGGCTAGCCCACGCTCAAGAACGGATATTGATGACGAGCCGTGGACCTCGCGGAGATACTTTCGCGGATCGAAGCTAGGCGAGCTAGGAAGCAGTACGCCCCGCTCGGCTGCAGACTCGGGGAGTCTCTGCGACTTCTGCCCTAGAATTGTCATGATGCTCATGCCTGAGCTCAACGGATCCTGCTCGTCCGTCGCGACGGCATGTGTGGTTGTTAGCGAGCTCAGCAACTCGTCGACCAATGCTCCACTGTTGTCTTCTGTAGTGGTCGCACCGTTCCCCAACGTGGCTAATGCCGATGAATGCTTCGTGTCGTTCCACTGCTGCGGGAACGGCGCATCAAGGCCGTAGCTTTGCAGCATTTCATCAATGCTGATATTCATTGGCAGCGGCAATGTAGCTGAGTAGCTGTCATCGAACCACAACCCAACTTGTACCACCACAACCACAAACGCACGCACTACACACGTACTGGACGCAAGCCGACTTCCCTGTCAGACGCGAAAATTGTCGTTCGTAAACAAAGAGACGCGCGATTGTGGTGTACAAAGTGGGGGATTACCGAGCTTGCAAGCCGCGTGCAGCCCTGTTGTCTTTGACTTCCTAGTTTCATGCAGTCACGAGCCCCACCGAGAGATGAATACGGGGAGTTTTTCAAACAGATAGCCGAGGATTCCTTCATTGATATCTCACATCTTGGTCGCTGGCGACTCAGTAGCTCAAAGGGGGATTTCGGGCTCGGCTGTTTGCTGGCGCATGACCCAACGTCGTACTGGCAAAGCGATGGCGAGCTACCGCACTTTGTGGAGATTCAGTTTTCGAAACTCGTGGAAGTGTCCATGATTGGCATGTTCACTGATTTGAATATGGACGAGAGTTACACACCTCAAACCGTGAACATTTACGCGGGATTCGGACGTCACGACTTAGTGATTGTCAGCTCCTTTGACCTCCACGATGCTGAGGGATGGTCATACATGGCTGTGGACCGGCAGGGCCCTCAACGCGACAAGCCAGTGAAGTGCAGATTTCTACGTATAGAGATCGCCAAAAACCACCAAAATGGAAAAGACACGCATGTCCGCGGTTTACGTATCGTTGGGCCACGACCTAAGGGCTTCACAGAATCCTCGATGAGTCTACAAATAAAACGGCTTTAAAGATCCGTGATCAGTCTAGCGCATAGTTGTATACTTGCTTAAATTCAGTGCTCCTTCTTCTTTTTTTTTTTTCTTATAATTGCTTCCAAAACGTATCTATTCTCTAGTACGTGTACATATTTATTTTTTCATATACGAAGCCTACGCATTGTGCTCTTTGGAAAGGCTCGCTAGTTCAACACACAGGATGGTGGGAGGAAGCTTCGTTTCGTTTGTGAAAGCTGGGAGGAGAATGGGAGTGCATGTGACCGTGTGTTTACAAAACCACCTGAAAAATAAACAACTAAGTAAGACACCCTCACTCGAGTTATCACTGACCACGATGGCGTCACCTGCGTCTGTAGCCGAGCTGCTCGCCCAGAGTTTGGATTACCGACACGCGAAGTCTGCTGGAGCTGAGCTGCGTGCACTGGAGTCCACACCTAGCTTCGCTCTAACATTGTTGCAAGTAGTTGGAGATGCTGGGCTGCCTCAAGATGTGAGAATGGCAGGCGCTGCGCTGTTCAAGAACTTGATAAAGACGCGATGGAACGATGTTGACGGTAACTATCTGCTCCCTATCGCGGACGTTGACGCCATAAAGATGAACATCCTAAACTTGATGATTCAGGTTCCGACGGGTCCTCGCAAGCTTCTAGGGGAGGCCGTTGCATTGATCGCTAACAGCGACTTTCCGGATCGCTGGCCTGATTTGGTTCCCGAGCTTGTTTCTAGGCTTAGTACAGCCAGCCCCGATATCAATATTGGTGTTCTAGAAGTAATGCACTCGATTTTTGGACGGTGGAGAGCCCTGAGTCGAAGCGATGCGCTATTCCTTGAGATCAAAATGGTGCTCGATCAGCTTGCAACGCCTTACCTAGCATTCATGGTTGAGTGTGATCGCCAGATTAAGGAGACACAGAGCCCTGTCTGGCTTGAATGCATGGACCTGCTCATGAAGCTATTTTATGACCTGAACTGCCAAGATCTTCCCGAATTCTTTGAGGACCATATGCCTGAATTTATGGGATACATGTTCGAGTACCTCACGCTCTCTGCGGCGATCAATAATGTCGATAATGATGATGATGAAGTTGCCGGTGTGCAAGAGCATCTCAAAACAGATATCTGTGAGTCCCTGGCTCTGTATACAGAACGGTATGAAGAAGAGTTCGCTCAATACATGCCGAAGTTCGTCGAGGCTGGCTGGACCCTTCTCACGACCATTGGCTCCCAGGCCAGGTATGATCTTCTTGTTAACCGTTGTCTTAAGTTTTTGACTGCTGTCGCTAAGTTCGATCGCAACATCCACATGTTCAGCAGCGAGGAGACCTTGCTACAGATAGTTGAGAGAATTGTTATTCCAAACATGAAGATGCGCGAATCTGATCTCGAGGCTTTCGAAGATGACCCCTTAGATTTCGTGCGTCACGATCTTGAGGGCAGTGACAACGAGACAAGGAAGTTGGCTGCAACGGTCTTCCTTCGAGAACTAGCTGGCAAAATCGAAGGCGAAGTGACAAAAGTTGTTATGCGTTATGTGGGCCAGTTTCTGGAAATGTTTTCTCAGAATCCTCAGAGTCACTGGCTAGAGAAAAACACGGCGGTGGCTCTATTCAGCGCTATTGCGGCCAAGGGTCAGATCACCTCTGCTGGTGTCAGCACTACGAACTTACTGATTGATGTTGTCGGGTTCTTCAATACGAATATGGCTCCAGAACTGACTGGAGCCACAGGTGGCAGCCACCCCGTGTTGAAGGTAGATGCAATCAGGTTTATCCTTAGCTTCCGGAACCAATTGACCAAAGATCAGCTCTCACAGGCAATCGCCATGCTCACTTCGCTTCTCAGCAAGGATTTCCATGCCACTGTTTATACCTACGCAGCAATAACCTTGGAGCGCATTCTTGCTGTGCGGGACCCAGTGTCTAAGCGTCCCATGTTTGGTGAAAGCGATGTTAGCGGTCACGTCCGTGCAATGAGTACGCACACGCTCAAGCTTGTGGCGTCTGGATCTACGAAACCCGAAGAACTAGCAGCCAACGAATTTTTGATGAAGTTACTGATGCGAATTCTCGTTATCAGCGGTGGCGAAGTGAAGCATGTGGCCGGCCTCCTCGTGCCGCAGCTCGTGCAGATTATACAGGCCATAAGCACGAACCCGTCCAACCCCAGGTTCAACCACTACTGCTTTGAGTCTCTTGGAGCGTGTCTGAAATATTATCATGACTATAACACTGTTGACAGTGTTGTCGTTCAGCCTCTTTTTGGCATCCTTGGAGCTGACGTTACTGAGTTCGTTCCCTACGTTTTGCAGATTCTGACTCAAATCTTAATATTGCAGCCACAGGAAAGCGCTGTCCCTCCAAGCTTTCAGCAGTTGCTCAAACCAGTTCTATCTCCGCAGCTTTGGGAGGCTAGGGGCAATGTTCCAGCGCTGGTAGCATTGCTTCAAGCCATCGTCTCGCGCGGGCCCTCTTTGGTGTTGGAAGAACAGTTGCTAGTTCCGCTGCTTGGTGTTTTCCAAAACCTGCTGGCTTCACCATCTCGAGATCAGTACTCATTTGAGCTCTTGGAATGCATCTTGACCAGTATCCCAATAAATCAACTGGCTCAGTTCTTGCCGCAGATTGCTAAGTTGCTGCTTCTGCGCCTTCAGAAGAGCAAAGGGGACAGATATGGAATGCAGCTGACGCGCTTCATTTATTTTGTGGCGGCTTCGCAAGCTCCTCTGGGTGGTGAGTTCATAATCGAAATGATGGACAGCTCCGCAGATGCCCAGCGAGTTTTTGGCGATCTATTCTCGTCTGTCGTTGCTCCTAAAACTCTGCAGATTCATGGACCGGTTCATCGACGCGTCGCCGCTGTGGGGCTTACGAAACTGCTGTGCGGGACCACGCAGTTTGTCTCAGGAAAGTACTCATCACTCTGGTCTCTCGGATTCAGCCAACTGGCAGGATTGCTAACTAAAGATATTGCGGAAACCAACAATGACTCACCATTGGTGGATTTCGACCTGACAGAGCTTACTTTCGGCTCATCATTTTCTCCGCTGGCAACGACACGTAACAAACCTGTTGATCCTGTGGCTTATATCGGATTGACCCCGCAACAATTTTTCGCTGGAGAGTTCAAGAAAGTGATGCAGAGTCCAGCCATACAGACGCAGCTGCAACAGATCGGTGAGAACGAGAAGCAATATTTGCTGTCTGTTATGTCTTGAGCTCGTTTGCCAATACATTGGGAACCTTGCGGAAATGCAGCAGATGAAAAATAACTGTAGGGATATTGCGCTTAGATACATGTTTCTTGTAAATCTTCTCTAGGCACTTAATAACTGCACCGATTATCACTTGCCGTACCGTTTTTTCCAGTCATTTGCCCGCCATATGCCTGTTGACAGAATGGACATAACTTAACTATGGTAGTAAACGCTAATGATATCTAATATAGGTAGACCTGTGCGTTATTTTTATGAGCAAGTTCTGCTACTAACTCGATCGTCCCATCAATGTCCCAAACAGTGCGCTGCTTAGCATCTATCAATGATGTGTCTACGACAACTTTTTTGATTCTTTTGAAATCCAGAATGCGAAGCTCTCTAAGCTTGGATATACGCCCCGGTGTGCTAACGGCGACATGAGCCGGCGACCTGAGGCACCTTCGGTCATATTCAGGTTTGTTTTGTTTGATTAATTTTAAGGCAGCTCCCTTGTTAGGAGCACGCAGAGCGCGCACGGCCTCGCACACACGAATGGCAGAGATACAAAGAACAAGAACTAGCTCCTTTCCAAGGTCGGGCTTTTTGTTCAGACCAAAATGTTCGAAAAACGGACCTAAATTCTTGATATCAGCACGATCGGGAACAATGTCCCCAGTGTAAACAATTTGTGACTCCGGTAAAGAAGAATCTTTGAGTTCTATGGTCGTAAACTTTGGGTGTTTCCGGCTCACAAGCTTGGTAATGTAGTCCGCAACTATGCTGGGTTCCGACATTGCTAAGCTCTCTTTCTGTTTTCTATCGGCCTCATTCAGTACCCGTTTGCGCTCTTTCTGCTTAGCCTTTGCACGAGCTTTTTTATCGGCGTCAGACCCGGTTGGGTGGGACTCTCCCGTGGTCGTATTCTGAGCATTGATTTCAGAGTCATCATTGGAATCGTGATTATCATCATTCAGAAACGATTGGTCATAGTCTAATTGGTCGTTCAAATCATCCACAGTCATAAAGCCCTTTTATGAGTACCTCTATGAATCGCACTGATATATAAAATTTCAATGTTGACAGGCACTGGTGGTTAGGGCGACTTGGCTCGGTGCTCATTCTTTCTGTTGTGTAGCAGTACGATATAGGTGTATCTGTGTATCTATATATATATATATGTATATATCTATGAATCTAGTCAATATGTACAAAATTGAGATGCTGGACTGAGGAATAAATAATGCATTGAAGTTTCACTTCTCAAAGGGTTACTTGAGGTGGCTTTGGGCGTTGGTGACGCTTCTTCACGTACTCGAGGAGATACACGCAAGCGGCCTTGGTGACACCCCTTATACGACCGGCTTGGCCCAAAGTAGCTGGACGAACCTTGTCCAGCGCAAATTTGGCCTCATTAGACAAAGATTCCATGGACAGGTAATCGATGTTGTCCGGTATCTCCAAGGCCTCGTCGGCAAGGAACGCTTTGATTTGTGCTGCTTCTCTCTTTGTGTAAGGAGCATATTTTGCATCAATATCAACCTGAGCAAGCGCGCGTGGTGCGATGCTTGCAAGTCCCGATATAGCCGGGACGAAATCCTCGATGTTAGAGTCGTGGTTCTGCAGCATTTGGAGAGCGTTCCGCTTCTCGCTTACTGAGTTCCATTTTCCAGGGCTTCCAGTTCGCGATGCCCATGCTCTGGGCGTATCCCATTGGCTTCCCAACAGCTCGCGAGCGTTATCGTATTGACCGCGAACTTTCATAAATGCATCGTACCGAGTAGGAGACACGACCCCCAGTTCGTGACCGAGCTGTGTGAGTCTAAAATCAGCATTATCGGATCTGAGGGAGAGACGGAACTCACATCGCGAGGTGAACATGCGGTATGGTTCCTCGACCCCATGCAGAACTAAGTCGTCAATCATGACTCCGATATATCCCATCTGTCTCGTGAAATAGAAGGGCTCGCGTCCCTTTGCAGAAAGAGCGGCATTAATTCCGGCAATGATACCTTGAGCTGCAGCCTCCTCATATCCGGTAGTACCATTAATTTGGCCCGCCAGATATAACCCATTAACAGATTTCAATTTCAACGTTGGAAGTAGTTGCTGAGGGTTGACAAAGTCGTATTCTACTCCGTAGCCTGGCTGTAGCATCTTTGCATTCTCTAAGCCAGGAATGGTGTTGATTGCCCTCGCCTGAATATCAGCAGGCATGGAACAGCTAATTCCATTTGGATACACCACAGATGTGTTCAACCCCTCCGGCTCCAGCCAGATTTGATGCTGGTCCTTCTCGGCGAACTTAATTATCTTGCTCTCTATGCTAGGGCAGTACCTAGGTCCATTCACAGTCTCTTTGATGTGAACATTCAAATGTAAGTACTGCCTCAGAAGATCGTGAGTAGCCTTCGTGGTATAAGTCAGGTAGTTTGGTAACTGCTGGTGCTTAAGACTCACCTCGTTGTTCAGATATGACATCGGGGTGGGAGGCATCTCCGGATCTTGGCGGCGCAAACCACTGTAATCGATTGTAGACCCATCGATTCGCGGAGGAGTTCCTGTCTTCAGCCTCCCCAGTTTCAGATTTAGATCTCTAAATGTTTTCGGTAAGCCATAGGTAGCCTTCTCACCGATTCTCCCGCCCGGTTTAACGGTGAGTCCGAAGTGTAATTCCGCGCTCAAAAAGGTACCAGTGGTGATAACAACATGAGAAGTGCGGATCAGTTTGCCAGATTCTAGAACAACTCCAACAATTCGTGGGCCAGCAGTGCGATTGTCAGCATCGACAACAAGGTCCTCTACACTATCTTCAAGGATCTCAAGCATGGGGTCGTAGTTCTCGAGCTCGTGCTGCATTTCCCTCTGATAGATTTCGCGGTCTATCTGTGCGCGGGGACCCCAGACAGCGGGGCCCTTACTCTTATTCAAAGTCTGGAAGCATATTCCAGCCCTGTCAACGATACGAGCACTGACACCATCCAGGGCGTCCACTTCACGGAGTAATGCTCCTTTTCCGATGCCCCCAAAGCTTGGGTTGCAAGAGCATATACCCAAATTGGACAACGACGGGGTCACTAAAACAGTCTGAGTACCAAGACGAGCGCTCGCAGCAGCAGCCTCGGTACCGGCATGCCCACCTCCTATTACGACGACTTCTTTAGCTGGGGCATTCCGAAGTGAGTTATTGAGGTCTGCAGAAGTGAATATAGACCTTGTTGCTCTTTTCAAGGGGGTGGCTAGCCTTGGACCTACTCGCAGCATAACTGAGGTCGCAAATTTCAGGTTTCACTCAGTAGTGAGGGTTCGGGCTACCGAATTTCTTTCTTACGTCCACGCGTAGCTAGCCTGGCCAAGCCGTTCATGAAGCAGAGCTCGACTCGTTGATTCGAAAGAAGAAAATAAAATGCTAAAGATATCATAATTAGAGTGCAGGGATTAGTATGTACTGACAAGTAGCACTCAAAGTCGTATAGGATGTCTCAGATCCATAAGCGAATTCAAGCACAGTACAGAAGGCAAAATCTTATGACGGCGATTTCACATCAAGCCAAAGCAGCTCAGTTCACTTGAAGAGATCGAAAAATTCCGGCTTCATACTCTTTATATCCAGATTGAAGTCAATTTTTTGGTCTACCGGTGCTCGGCGCACGAGCCTGGCGCCAAATTTGGATAGCAACCATCGCAGAGAAAGGGCGTGTTTACACTGGGCATCGAATTTTCTCGCCACCTCCTCTGGTAAATCGTTATTTGCCATGGTGGCTGTCCTGTCATCATCGGCCTCTCCTGGCCAAAGAATAAATGTTGTGGAGTGCCGTTCTAGAAGTAAAATTCCCATGGTGGACATACGCGACTGGGATCTATACCTCAGATTCACCACTCTATTGGCAGGATCCATCATGTAACTATGACAGATTTCTTTTCCTTTTCCGATTACAATGTCGTATTCATGGTCAACATCACCGCTGTAGCAATTCACTCTTAGTTGAATTTCCGCACTTCTACGCACATCCGCGTTTTTGCAAAGAATGTACTCAAAGGCGCCATGCTTAGTAGGAGCGGCCATATCACCGGAGTAAACAAAGGCGTCATCTTTATCTGTGGTATTCCAAGATACGCTTTTTCCCTTTCGTGTAATGCCAGACAAGTCCAAATCCTTGCACCTGTATGAATGATCCCAGAAAATCCCTACTGCTACATCGTCTTGCCCACGTAGTATGAACTGTGTGCCCAAAGGGACATTCCCGATAAATTGCCTTTCTGACGTTGGAAGCGCGTACTCAATCCAGTCCGGGATGTAGACCCTCTTACCTCGAAACCGTTCGCCGATTGTTGCCTTAAGGTGAGTCAAAATAGTATAAAAGTTCCTATTTGCGATCTTCCATGCTTCCTCCTTCCGTATTCGATTGTCCATCCAAGGTTTGCCACTGCGGACTGCATTCTTGAAGCCGAACAGCCTGTACATCGCCATGCGACAATCGGTGAGAGCTTGAAATTTAGCAAATATGGTTGCGGTTTCCAGCCAGTGGTACTCTGAGGATCTAAATAGAGGGCGGTAAGTCACTGAACTCAACACGTTCTGGGAGGGCGGCTTGTGATACGGCTTGCTTCGTCTGGAGATCAAATTTATGACCGACACGTTCTTCGAGTTCCCAAATTTAAATGCCATAAAAAACGGCTTGCACCGGTTAAAAATGGAGGCCAGTTTCTCGATCCCATAGCTTTCGAATAGTTGCGCAACCTCGTTGTGCTCACTAGATCTAATTAATGCCAAAAGCTGGGCGTTCTTTGTTACCTGGAGCTCACCTGTAACTGTGTATATTGCAGCACGGAGAAATTCCTCAGGCTCACAGTCAATGTTTCCATCCTTCATGTGCCGTGCAATGAGGAAAGTACGAGCCTCTCTATTGCGGACTTTCGAAATATCAAGCTTCGATTCGGCCCAATCCAAAATGGCTATACCATCGAGTACCGTTTGGCGCGATAAGACAGATCTACCACCGAGCAGCGACCGACATCTTTCCTCAAGTTCTCCCTGCTCCAAAGTGCCGAAGACTGTGACCCTCAATTTCCCGTCAGGTAATCCAAGGTCAACGGCTGTAGCAGGGATATAAGCCGGACCAGCGTGAAGTTTATGATGTATGCACATATAATCAATGAGCTGGTTTTTCACTAGTTCAGTCCTCGTCTTCGATATCGATTCAACCCAAAGACGGGAAAACCAGGAACTCGACTTTGCGATATCCATCTTTTCGACGTACGCCTCTATCTGCTTAGCAGCATACAGAGCTTCTGGCTTAATTACAACTTGATGATTCGCCAGCAAGTTCTCCTCAACCTCAGAAGTATCTCTAGTGATTTCTTCGCCAGTGGAGTTCACTGCATCCAATGCTACTGCGGAGAACAATCTCAGAATCGCCTCGTTGACTTCTGGCGATACTGCTTTCATACGTAGAACTGGATGTTTCTAGTTTGACCACGTATTTGCTTGGCTGGACTATGAAATTTGACTCCTGAAGACCATTATCTTATATATCTTAAGTTTCTCTGATGGGCATAAAGTATGATGGTTGCATATTAATTAGCTTTAGGCCTGCATATCACCAACTCGTCCACCGTACCCTTGATTCCGTGAAGCCCTCCCCCTCGCCCTCTTACCTGTCCCTCCTGATGCTTCATACTCTTTCCGCACGGTACGTACGACTTTGCGCGCTCCACTTCACAACAACATGGCGTTTTTTTGTCAGTATATTACTTTATGGATCTTTATCATTTTTAATTTTAAGAATTGGTGAGCGTAGCTGTAGAGCTGGCGTCCCAATTACATTTTATGTAAAGTTGAGAGTCATCACACCTTCATATCGTTGAGTCCGAGCTCCTCGTTCTCTTCGAAAGTACGCTCGTAATCTTCGATGGTCATATTGGGGTCTGGATCGGGTGCGTACACGTTCTGAATGTACGACGCCGCTAGCGGATCCTCCATTTCCACCGTGAAAGGAAAGAGCTGGCCATCAATGGCCGACTGAAGACGAGCGAGGAAGGCAGCCCAGCGACGCTCTTGTTCCTGATCCATATCGCCAGGGTCAGTTTCAAGCACACGTTTTTCTAATTGCTCGTAAACATTGCCCAATAGGCCCTCAATGGTCGTGAAGCGCCCTCCAAGCGTGCCTTGAGTTAGATCAAGGCTGAGTTCTGGGAACCGCAGAGTGCATGTCTCAGACTTCAAAATGTCGCGTGTCAAGTCCTCTGGTTCTACAACTTCTAGCCTGACACGACGGCCCTTATCGGGTACAGAGCCACCGGTCTTGACTTCGTTGCTCTTATACCCACAGTGGAAACAGACAGTGCTCATAATGATCACATCCTTGAAATGAGGGATGTTGACGATCTTCATATGTGTGGGCACATCCTGGTGACACGACGGGCAGACACCATGGAACGTCTGAACCTCTTCGCGCAGTTCTTGAGGCACCTCTTCACTGAACTCACCGCCGTGGTTGAGTTTCTCTTCGTTAAACTGAATCTCTGATACCATGCTACGGTTGCGAGTATCCATCTCTGGCGGTACGCTGAGTCCCATCTGGCGCATCTGAGTCGGTGTGCGCTTATATTGTTGCTCCTCATACGTTTGCGTGTTTTCATGGGCCAAAAACGAGTTTCCAGCAGGATCGTTCAGTACAAGCTTGAGAGGAAGAACGCCGCCCTCACCAGCAGAAGTAAGCTTCTCACAAACAGCCTCGATTTTAGCGTACAGCTCAGGATCCACATGACGGCGCACAGGCTGGTCTCTGGACAGATCGTCCCTCATACCGCCTAGGAGACCATCAATCGTTGTGATTCTACCCGGGCCAGGCGGGATCTCAATGTCAAGTTGGGGAAACCTGCACAGAGCATGCTCGCTCTTTACAACTTGGCGACCCAAATCCTCTTTACTCAATGCTTCGAATTTGATCTCTATTCCCTCTTCCTGGATCTCAGCTGCGCTCTGGATCTCGCTGTTCTTGAACCCGCAGTGTGGGCACGCAAAGCTCATGAGAACAACTTCTTTAAAATTCGGGATATAAGTCATTAACAGTTTTGTGGTTCCTTGCTCATGGCAATTCATGCACAATGAGTCGATTTCTTGAACAGGCCGTCCTTGCGAGTCTTCAGCCCCTGTAGTTCTCAAATCAGAGGCATTGATATACTCCACATCCTCAGCCTGCTGGCCGACAGTACGGAACATATCCTCTTGCTCATTATCGTCGAGCTTTGGTTTTTTGTTGATACTTTCTCTTCGCTCTCCCATTTCAGCTATATGCTTTGACTAGGGCCTGCTATGGAAAAAAAATTATGATAAAGGCTGTGATCGTGAACGTGAGAAAATTACACCCTAACCCGCTGACGCAGCACGACGCCACACCCCAGCGACGGGAAGGCACTGGAACATAGCAGTAGACCTCAAAGACAACGGCTTGGAAAGCCTGTATGACGCCCATACAGGTATTGCCTCAAAGGAATGTGTGTGCTTCATGAGATATCGTAGAGTATCTTTGGTCTGCGCCACGACCTCAAAATGACTAGATAATACGTAATGAACGGCAACTTTCTCCGTTGACGCGGCAGAGGTCAGGGCTACAACCCTGCATCTTGTAAAAGACCAGTTTCGGTAGTCTCCATATGCACTCAGGTGAGAAAGATACTGATCATTGCCGAACTAAGTTGAGTATGACTTTAATTGGGGGCCCTTGGTTTTACTTGTCTGCCCACATGCCTCGAGCTTGTATACCCTGGCGGAGCTAGAAGTTCAAGAACAAACACACGCAGTGTACCCTATACAGCCCCAGCTTAAGCAAAACATACTCTATAGCGACGTCCATTGGTTCTTTTCACTGCAGAGATAGCTTCGAAATGAAACTGCTCGACTTCTGTCGAGGCCCTGACTTCATGCACTGAGGCCGTCGTCTTTCGCTCACCCTGAGCACAAGTGAGGTTTACGTGATCCGCTGCCACATCCACAAACTACAACGCCCGCTCATAGCGATCATTGAGATAGGTTCTACTGCCAGCGGTTGGGGCCTTACGCGAGACGATATTTGCCGAGTTTGGATAGACTAAGAAAACAAAATTGAGGTCCGGTGTAGAAGCCGCCGTACCAATCTTGGAAGATGGACACCGGCGAGAGTGCAAATGAGGAGCAGCCCTTCTACGTGAACGCAAAGCAGTATCATCGCATTTTGAAACGCCGCGTAGCGCGCGCTCGACTAGAAGAGAGTCTCAAAAGTGCCCCAGGTCGTAAACCATATTTACACGAGTCGCGACACAAACACGCGATGCGGCGTCCTCGTGGCCAGGGAGGTCGGTTTCTGACTGCAGCTGAGATTGCGGAAAAGCAACGCCTTGAACAAGAAGGCAAAGGCGACTCCACCGGCGACGGCAGCGTCAGTGACATGAAGACTGACACTGACGGAACTGGCACTCCGCAGTCACTACCTCCTGATGAATTCGAGTCACGGCCCGGTGAGTCACAAGACCCATTAAAGCAGGACCCAGATCTTGTCAAGCAGGCTAGTTTTGGGGGAGAGGCCCTGTTGGCCAAAGGGCGAACGAACACTTTAGAAAATAGTAATGGGCAGCTCAACGAGGATGGTAGACTGACTGGATCCACGGAGGAGCAACAAGGAGAGGGGAATAACTAGACCACCTATATGCTAACGATTCACGATATATATATACAAAGTCTTTTTCTTTAGCTCGGCAACCCGGGGCTAACCAACGAGCGGTCGCAACAGCAAGGCACTACGGCTATCGAGCTTGTTTTGACTGAAAGACAGCGTTGCCTCCGAGTCTCCGGGCGCCGGAGACGCCGCTACATCAGGCGCACTTGTCGAGGGCTTTTCACTAGGTTCACTATCCTGCTCCCCTTGTTTTTCTTGAGCGTTTGGTGCAGAGTCATCATTTGTGCCTTCGGTTTCTGAAGCATCCTTAGTCCCCGCAGACTCGGTTTGTGGAACAGGTTTCTCCACCAGCTCCGCCTCCAACGCCTTTCGTAAAGACTGCAGCCCGGCACTATCCCAGTCATGGTCCGGGAGGAGCTCGTCAATGAGTAGCTCGAGCTCGAATAATACGCTAACGGAGCTGTGACTCCAATACTTGCGCGGCTTGCGATGATTCTTCGCAGCCGTTCGTGATTTGTATTCCGCAGCGAGCGAGGTCGCAAAATGCTCGTAGACCTCGCTGGGACGCACTTCCGGGTTTCCGCCGAGACGACTATAGGCTGAGTCTAGCTGCGATAGCTCCGAAATTAGGCGAGCCGTGGTCCCCACAGAATGTTCATGATGCGAATACTGCTCGATCAAGGCGCTGTGTTGTGTCTTGTAGGTATGTGCTATACTCTCGCCGAGTAGCTGAGACGCACCGGCTTCGAGGCTCTGCATCTTGCTGCTGAACGTCGAACTGATTGAGCTCGTGCCCCGTGCTAGTTTACCCAGGTTTGCAATTTGGCCTCTAAGGCTAAGTGCGCGGCGTTCCCAAGACTGGATGTCGAATTCGGCTTCTCCATGAATGAGTTTCAACAGTTGCTCAGAGAATGGAGGCTCGCAAGCCTCAAGTAGCGCAGCAATACCGCTATCAGCACTGCTCAACGAGTTCTGTGCTTGTGAAACAATGCCAGTCATCATTTGCAGAAGCTCCGCTGCATCCTCTATTTCTGACAGCGAGGAGCGCACAGCCCGGCTGATACGGTGGCTTGCATCCCTAATGAACCCTTCCACCGCCGGCAAATC
The DNA here is from genome assembly GCA_030579735.1 of Starmerella floricola. Taxonomy (NCBI): domain Eukaryota; kingdom Fungi; phylum Ascomycota; class Dipodascomycetes; order Dipodascales; family Trichomonascaceae; genus Starmerella; species Starmerella floricola. The sequence goes on along the minus strand of JAKTRP010000001.1, from coordinate 118,493 downwards.
GGCTGAGCCATAGCACTCAAGGGGGTAGGCGCGCAGATGAAGAAACTCGATTCCAGCCGTCGTCAGTAGCTGCTGCAGTCCAGGAATGGTGTTGAACTCGGGCATGTCTATTATGCGGCGCTGGCTCAGCCGCGGCTGGTGCCAGTCGACCACTGCTTGGTTATAGATGAAAAGGGTGGTATCAACTGCTTTGAAGGCTTCGGCAATCGATACTGGCGGTTCAAGCAAGCGGGACAAATGCTGGAGCTGCAGGGCCAGCATAGTCTCAAGGAACTGCGAGGGTGACAGCTTCAAGTGGATGAGGCAGGCGTCAAACATTGTCTGCGAAATAAAGCTGCCGGACACCATCCATGATTCAAGTATCTTCGTAAGTTTGGAGGGGATCCCTGCCACGTCTCGTGGAACCGAGTTCTTTATGTGCAGTCCTTCCAGAAAGTACAGCGCTCTGGCCGCAGCCGCGTACCTGTGCTGCACAATGCTGCGATCCGCGAGGGAGAGTAGTATGCGATCGAGCTGGTTCGCGGCCGCTGCTGCAGATGCTAGCTTTCTTATATGTTTGCGAAGATCGGGGATTTTTGCGAGCTCACTGAAGCTCGAAACATGGGAGTCGAGCCCCTCGCTCAGCAATTTTAGCGACGCGAGTCTGTCCGCGAGGGCTATGGCATCTGGGTACCGCTCACCGATGTTTCTGTGGATCTGCACAGACTCGTTCTGGACTTGAAGCTCAAGCTTACTCGCTGATTTGCGAACATCTGCAATGTTTTGTGTTCGAAACCAGGTTTCCCACGATGTCATTGCGGCAACGTTTTGGGATAATAGTACTTACGTCGAGAAAGGTGCCGTTACGCGCGCTCACAACGTCAATACGACTTTAGGCAAACCCCTCAGAAAAAAATGCACAATAGCGGGGATCTATTGGCCAATAAAACAAAATAAAAGAACGCGTTTGCACAAAGAGCACGAGGCTAAACTTCTGTGCTTTCAGTAACCCGCCCTTTCTGATCGGTATACGCTGGCTAGTCTCAAGGCGAGGCTCGTCGTGCCCCCACTAGCAGTATCCAGTAGACGCGTGCCTTTTGTAGGGTTCGTGTCCCAGCGGGCTAGCCAGAAACTATGTGAGACGCTCTTGCCTACGTTTCTCTGCCAAGGAGGCACATATAAGTCACGTGTATTTTTATCGTGCACCTGAGAAACGCGAAATCTCGCAGCTTTATTCACATACATCATCAATCCAATCCACTGCGGAAAAGCACATATTGTTGATGGTCGATCCTTCATTCGTTAACAACCCCACCATCGCGGTGACGGCTTACTGTCTGTCGTCGATCATCATGACGCTCGGCAACAAGTATGTGCTGAGCGGTCAGCACTTCAACCTGAACTGCGTCGTACTGGCCGTGCAGTCCTTGTCGTGTTTGGCTGTGATCTGTCCCTTGAAGTCATTTGGTGTGATTAAATTCCGTAACTACACGAACGAGGATGCGCGCAAGTGGTTCCCCATTGCATTCATGCTTGTTGTGATGATTTACACTGCGTCGAAGGCGATCCAGTACCTCAGCGTGCCGGTGTTCACGATTTTCAAGAACTTGACAATCGTGCTCATTGCCTACGGTGAGGTCCTGTGGTTCAATGCCAAGGTAACGCCCATGATTCTGGGCAGTTTTGCGCTCATCATCCTGAGCTCTGTAGTTGCTGCATGGAGTGACATCTCGGCCACGCCCACAGCGTCCTCCGCCGGCTTCAGCCCGCTCGGTTACATGTGGATGTTCTCGAACTGCTTCTCGCAGGCTGCTTTTGTACTGTTCATCAACAAGCGCATCAAGGTGCTCGGCTTCTCGGACATGGACACGATGTTCTACAACAACCTGCTGTCGATCCCCACATTGTTTGTTTGGTCGCTCATTTTCGAGGACTGGTCGGCTGAGAACCTTGCTTCTAACTTCCCCAGTGAGTCGCGTAACTCAATTATCCTTATGATGATCGTTACCGGTCTCCTTTCCATCGGCATTTCGTACTGCTCGGGCTGGTGCATCCGTGTAACCTCTTCCACGACGTACTCGATGGTTGGTGCGCTCAACAAACTGCCTATTGCCGTTTTGGGGCTCATCTTCTTCGACTCGGTTGTTACGTTCAAGAAGGTGCTGGCCATTGCGCTTGGGTTTGCTGCGGGCCTCGTCTATTCGCTGGCCAAGGTGAAGCAGAAGGAAGAGGAGCAGCGTGTCAAGAACGAAAAGCTGCCCACCAGCAACCAGGCTTGAAAAGCACCGCGTCAAGGCCAAAGCCAAAGCTCTTGTGTTTAAATGGAACCGAGCAGAGTAAGCAGGTCTCACTGCACTAGAATACATATTCTCCAACCTAACAGAAAACGGCACGCATGCTTATCATTGCCGCGTGAGCGCTCGCTTGCCACTGTATAAGCACGGACATTATCTTTAATCAACGCTCTGATAAATACTCGTTAATCTCAGCATACAAGAGCTCAGTCGTTCCACGACGGCTCGGTAACACAGAGTACAGGGACGCGTATAACTTAGATTGCTGGATGTTGACGAGCCCGCCCGTGCACAGCTCTTGCAAAACGGTAGCGCTGAACACATCCCTCATAAATTGGCTTGTGGTGTCGAGATACTGCCTGAAAATCTCGGAAAGCCGCATGGACTTCGTTTTTAAATACAATGCTTGAGTCGTCATTGACGGCTGTTTAACGAGCTCGAATTGGATCCCGCTAGGGAGTCTACGCGGCGACTTGATCCTGAGCAGCAAGGGGAACAACGGGAAGTAGTTTAGCAGAGCCAAGGTCATTCCCAGCAGTCCGACCACGCCCAGCACAGCTAGCCGCGCAATGGCAAACGCCGCGTAAAATGCAAATATTGTGGGCAACAGAAATAGCAGCACCGTGAACATAATTGTTCCCAGCAGAAGCTGGTGCACATCGTAGTTTCCGTGGTCAACACGATGGCGCAGCACGTTGTATTTCTTGCCGCGGAATAGTCGGAACAGTGCGAGGAGCACGCTGCACTGTTGAGAGTAAACGCGCGCGAGCAGCTGGTACATTAAGTACAAATGGAAGCTCAAAACAGACATAATGTCTATGACGAGGCTTATCTGAAAAGTGGCGCCGCCAATGTAGCCGCTGAACGCTAAACATGCTACGAGAGCCTGGATTATGCTCGGCCGTAGAACCTGAAGAAGGCACCAGTACCAAGCAACGACGATCCAAATGGTTACGTCGCCCATGAATTGCGCGAGCTGGGTGTTCAACTTGAAGCCGGCTGGCCATTTCATTAGCCACTGTGTCATGGCTACAGAATTCAAGCAGAGCTTGTGCATCGTGGAAAGTATCAAGTTCTCGATAACAGTTGCGTTCGCATTTATGAGGGAGCAAAAGTAGGCGCCGAAGATGAGATCATTGATCCCCAACCATATATAATTGTTGAACCGGATATAGGCCTCGTTGCGGTCTGGAGTCAGCCAATGCCAGTCTTTCTGATTCCTCGTAACAATGGACATGTACTCATGCGGAAGGTAGCAAAGCTGGTTCAGTCTAAGATCGGCTTGCTGTGCTGAGCAAAACAGAGAAATAAGGCTCAAGTTACGGAGCCAAGCTGTCTCGAGTAGCCGAAGCCCAAGCTCAATGGCCCCACGAGCCGTCATTACCACTTGTAGCAGCGGTTTTTTCGGCGCTGAAAATGACAACTTTCTTTTTTTTCTTGTAGCAGTTGCGAAATGCTGCGCTTCGGAATGCTGCGCTTCGGAATGCTCCCCTTCGGTACTGCTGCTAGTCACCGCCGCCTGCGTGGTGACGTCCCCTTCGCGTGCTTTCGACTCGGATGGAACTCCGTTACCGATTATAATCGGTTGCAGCTCATAAACACAGTTGAGCTGTGCTACGATCGCGTCCCAGTTATCATGTTTTGGAGCATTTGGGGATACGTGGAAAGCCAAGTCTCGCATGGAGGCCTGCGCATCCACCTCTACGGGATGGCTCAAGGGCTCGTAAAGCTTTGCGCGCTCCAATGTAAAGTAGTGCATCCGCCTTGGGTTTGGAGGGTCAAACAATATTAGGAGGCAGAGCCGGCCCTCGCCATCATAAACCTTGAATTGATCCTGATTTGTCTCAACACGGATGCTATGCGGCAAGTTCGTAGCTGCATTTACTGACCCCACGATCTCAAGACGCTTCTGATTGACTTTGGTGTACAAGTGGTCAAGACTCTTTAGTTGTGGCTTGTCTTCCAATGGTTTCAGGGGGTTCTGTAAAGGGTTGCGAATTGGTGACTTCGACGCGCTGCTCTTGGAGCACCTCAAAGGACTTCTAATAGGGCTTCTAAGGCCGTAGGAACTCGCGAATGGTTGTCGGGGTTCCAAAAGAGTGTTTTGGTCCAGCAGACGAGTTACAAAGTCAACATTGAGATGCGGTAACGCGGCGACTATGACGAGATCGCCCTCGGGGTTGTTCCACCCCACAAGTAGATACTGCCGGCTACCCGGCACTGCAGGTAAACAGTTGCGCGGCCAAAATACGCGAGTTGAACTGCTCATCAAGCAAATTCACGCGCCGCTATGTGACGACTTCACCAGGTCTTCGACACGTAGACTCTCTCCCCGTGCTTTGATTTATTGATGTGCGTCGGCGTCCCAACCCTAGAGCGTGTTTAGTGAGATCGACCGAGCCCAAGAAGATGGCAGATTAATTTACGAACCACGCAAGTCAAGAAGGACGGAAAACGTGTGGCGCTTCAAACCCGGCTGCTTCAGTAAATGAGCTTATTTCGGTCCCAGACAAATCTATTTGAAAATATCACATGTCCGAGCGGAGAAGGCTGTACGCTAGGCAATTGTATATACAGCCATACAAATCTAGGGCCGGCCACACGGCCAGGACTGGCCAAGCCGCGCGTTGTCGACAGTGGCCTTAAACGAAGCAGCGACTCCAATTCCGGTCAATCTCCGCAACCTAAAAAGCAGGCCCTGCCAACGGCAAGCAAACCTGCGTCGAAGCCATTAACTCCTGCCATCCTTGGTTCACCGCCGGCCCAGCACAGGCAGCGTGTACAGTACGTGCATGTAATTCGTGACAAGCTTGTTGAACACGGCTATGATAATGCAGACGAGCGGGCAATCGAAATAGAAAAACAAGTTTCGCAACGATCGACTCAGTTCACGTATGCAATGGGAATACGATCGGCCGTGCGCGAGATCACGACCGGCCAATTGGACAAAGAGGCAGAACGACAGCAACAAGCCGAGGAAAATGCCGATAAAATATACCGTTCGGAGCTTGTGAATCTGCTTGTGCCTCTACGAGAGCTTGAGAAACGTCGGTACGTTTTGACGAAACCAGACGCAAAGCCGTTGGAGTCCACAGAAACAAGACCCTGTGCACGGTGCTCTACGCGTGTTCCCATGTATGAGCTGTCGACACGGACGGCTCCCTGCAAATTTCACTTGCTAAAACGCCAGTACGACCCGACCATCAAGGCATTGAGCCCCGTGTTCCCCTGCTGCGGGGAGACCGTGGACGAGGGAAGCGGCTGCGAGAGCCGCGACTTTCATGTATATAAACTCGATGCCGCATCCGAAATGGAGGCGGTGCTGCCCTTCCGCGAAACGCCGGACGACGGTGACGAGACGGCCAAGGAGTTTGCAGTGGGCATTGATTGTGAGATGGGCTGGACAACACGCGGGTTCGAGCTCATTCGCGTCACCGTCGTTGGCTACACTACTCGCACGACGATCTTTGACCGCCTCGTTTGGCCCCGCGGCAGGATCCTCGACCTCAATACGCGCTTCAGTGGAGTCAGCGATATGGAGAGCGGCACGGTCGTTGAGGGCAAAGTGCTGCCTGCCCTTAAATTGGAGGAGATGTACAGCGAGCTGTTCAAAATCATCGGATCGCGAACCATACTCATTGGGCACGGGCTTGAAAACGATCTCAACGCCATGCGGCTCATCCATCACCGTATTGTGGACACGGCGATCCTCTTCCCACGAATTAAGCAGCGAACACACTCGCTCAAAGAACTTGCATGGGATTTCTTGAGTCGGGGCATTCAGACTGGCGAGCATGATAGCATGGAAGACTCGTTGGCTGCAATTGATATCATACGCCAAGATATCAAGAACCGGTGTATGAAGGGCGAGGTCAAGTCGTTTAAATAGCCTGGCGCTATCGGCAATTGGCATGCAATGTGCAATTTTTTTTTGTTTTTTTTTTTCTGGAAATGCAAACTTCGGCTACATTCTGTGATATCCTCTATTGGGTTTTTTGTTGTGGCTCTGTTACGAAGCTGTATAGTCTCGGCAAGACACGGCAGCTCGTTGTCGTGCTTGTGGTGATGCGCGAGGCCCGCCCGGCTCGCGTGGTTTTGGTTTGTGCTTACCTGACTGTAACTGACCCGGCTATGTGGCAAACATTGGAAAGCGATCCCGGTCTCTTCACTGAACTTGTAGAGAAATGGGGTGTAGGGAACGTTGAATTTAATGAACTTGTAGGCGTCGATCCCGCGAGTTTCCAAATGTTGGAGACAGACAAGATCTACGGCGTTGTGTTCCTGTTCAACCACACGCAGCAGCCTAAGACTGCCTCGGAGCCTAATTACGATCCTGACGCGCCTGTGTTTTTCGCAAATCAGGTTGTTGAGAACTCGTGTGCCTCGCAAGCTCTCCTGGGTCTCGTACTCAGCCAGAGCGATGAGCTAGAAGTCAGCGACGAGCTCAAAACGCTGCGTGACTTCTGTGCTGCAGTAGACCCCGAGATGCGTGGCGAGATCGTGGGCAGCTCAGCGTTTCTTCGCAATGCCCACAACTCCATGTGCAGCCCGCCGAGTTTCGTTGCTGATGACAATGCTCATGACGAGCGCGAAGCCCCCGATGCGTTCCACTACATTGTATACTTGCCCCTACACAACCACATTTACGAGCTTGATGGGCTCAAAAAGGCCCCCATCGACCACGGAACTTATAGCAGCGATGTTGGGACTGCATTGAGCGAAGTTGTAATGAAGCGCATTGCGGAATTCGGGGAGAGCGAGCTCGGGTTCTCGCTGCTCGTAGCCACGAACGACCTGCGCAACCAGTACAAGTCGGACCCGCAGTGGCAAGAGATGCAGAGCCAGAAAAGGGCGAAATGGGCTCGCGACAACGAGCTGAGACGGTTCCAATTCACGGGCTTGGCAGCCGAGTTGTTGAAACAGATCGCAAGCTCGCAGCAGGCATAAGGCGCTGGACGCTATGCTGCATGCGGGGGCGAATAAGTTATGAGGACTTAAACTTCCATAGTTTTACAGCTCAAGTATGTACACTAATTTTTTTATGGTGCCCTAGCGAGGACAAGACAGCGCCGTCACTGTTCACTCGCGGATGCATTTTTACTTGTGTTTTGTCTACGTGCGTCGTTGCTGGCCACAAACTGAGGCAGAAAAGTTACACGTCGTCGCCGAAAAACGGGAACATCATGGGCCCGCGATTCGAGTGGCGCGAGAAGTAGTCGAAGTCGATAGACGTTGCCGTGGCCAGCATGACAACTCGCTCCGTAAGACTGAGCGGCCGACGACTGATCGCCGTGTTCGGGTCGAGCAGCGACTCGGCGACCCGGTCCGGAGAGAACCGCAGAAAGTAGACGCCCGTGTCCGTGAAAATCTCGCGACCAATTCCTGTCCAGTTGCGGTCAATGGATCCCAAGACTTTCTCGCCCTCGTCGGCGACGGGGAACTGGAAACTCAAGAACGGGGCATCCACGCGACCGAATTGGTTCATGCTTGGCGCACTGGAGTCGCCGCTGGGCAACTGGCCGGGACTTCCCTTCCGCTGGCTAGCCACGTACAGGTTGTAGCGCCGCCGCCATAAATGCCATTCTTGCTGCGACTCTCCAAGCAAGAGCGAGCTGTCGCCCTCATCGCCGTCTACGCCGGCGGGCAGAAGACACCGAATATGCGAGTTTATGAACGAAAACGGCCGTTGGATCGTGAGTGCGTGGTTCCCCATGCTGTCGAACACGCGCACGGTGAAGGGGCGGTGCAACCTTGTGATCTGCCGCATGATGGCCTTGCCAATGCCGAAATCAACCTCCTCCATATGGCCGAGCGGCGTGCCATCCGGTCGGTACAAGCGAAAGATGCGGCCTTGCTCAAAGCCGAGAATGACGCTGCCGATCTCAAGCTGTCTCTCAATTACGACCACGGGCTCGTCGAGAATCTGTGCAATTCCTGGCGATGCCGTCACAGACACGGGCTCGTCATTCAGATTCACGCGGCGAATTGGGCCGAGCCGTGCGCGTGGAGAGTACGCGCGCACGCCAATCGCGGGCCGTAGGTTAGTAGAGGCACGCTCGAGAAGTCTCAGGCTCGAAAAGCATGACTTGTTCGTGAATTGATGGACGAGCATGCTACCGCGCATGCTACCGAGCATGTTCGCTTTGTCCGCCACTGCTGCGTAGTAGTTGTAGTGTAACTCGTGTTCCCGCTTGGCGGGCCCGGGGCGTTGTGTGGATGTAGGTGGGTTGTGGGCAGTTGAGGCTCTGCCATGTGACCCCGCCATTTAGCAGCCTTGAAAAATCCACGACTTCCACTACTCCGGGCGAGTGCTTTACGATGCTGGGTTTGCGAAGACTGCACACGCTTCCGCGGCTGCATATTGACGCAGCCAAAGGCGTTCCTGGGCTGTTCACGCCTGCCGGGTTCAAGGTGGCGTGGACGGACTACCAGCAGTTTGTGCTCGACAAGCTGAACTCGGCCATTGTCGACACGGAGCATGCGACGCGCGTTCCGTTCCACATCATGATGGCCACGCGCACGAAGCCCGAGACTGCGCATGTGTTCAACTATGCATCGCAAGTTCACAACAACCACCTATTCTTCTCAACGCTCGGCAATGCTGTTGAGCAGGAGCCGAGCACGAAACCCGTAGGTGTGCTTGAGCAGCGTATAAACGAGACATTTGGCGACCTTGAGGGACTGAAACGTGCTGTCGACCGTGCAGCATCCCAGGTTCTCGGCTGCGGCTGGGTGTTTTTGGTCGAGACGCCGTCCAAGAAGCTCGCCGTCGTGCCCACAAACGTGGCCGGCTCGCCAACGACATACACTCGCCAGCAAACTCTTGACTTGAACGGAGAAGTCACCGAGGATGCGCAGGCTGAGCTCTCGCGTCTCGAGCAGGCCGTCAGTGCGCGGCGCCAGAACTGGAACATGGAGCTGTTTGCTCTGAACTTGTGGCAGCATGCGTACGTCCCCGATTTCGGCGTAGCGGGTCGCCAGCAGTACATCGATGCGTGGTGGAAGGCTCTAGACTGGGCGAAGGTCGATCAGAATCTTTTCAAGGGCAGAATATAGCCTATGTATGTATATAGAACTCGTTGCACGGGCATTCGTCTGTGTAACAAAATCGTGTTTGCACCGCTTTTACTTACAACTTCCAGCACTCAAAAGTTTCGTCTTGCCACAGAATGCGTCTTGCCACAGAATGCGGGTATGTCTGAATTATCTGGCCTGCTTAATGTAGTGAGCGTGCCTAGTGAGTGTGCTATATGTATGGGCCTGTATGCAATGGGTTGGGAACATGGACTCGTTCCGGCCCGATCCAATATACGAGTTCCCGCCATTCTTCACACGCCAGCCGAACGAGGATACGTGGCGGGCCCAGCTCGAACAATGGCGCCGCGTGATTGCTGAGTTCTGTAAGGCCAGCCAGAAGTGGCAGATCGGGCCCTCAAGCCCCGTGTTCGCGAACCCGCGTATCCAGCGCCAGCTACGGCCCGACGTTGCGAAGGCCGTGCTCGACGACATGTGCAAGTCGGGCCACGCAGAGCGGTCCGGCCCGTCTGAGGTGTATGTCTATGCCGTGAAGCCCGCCGAGCTCGCGTACGAACTCAAGCAGTGGTCCGAGTCGACGGGCCACGCAGGGTCCGTGCTCACGTTCTACGAACTGCAGGAGGGTGAGCTTCCTGGACTCGACCGGTTCAAGGATATTGATACGTTCCTATTGACGAGAGTCGTCGAAACAATGATCAAGCGTGGAGACGCCGCCGGTTTAAAGGAGGATGGCGAGTTAGTAGGACTCAAGCTCGCTGAACGGTAGCACCGACGAAGCGAGTAGGCCGGTCCACTACAGTGCAGAGGAGCGAGCGTGCAGTTGTATTCAAGATTCTTCTAGGAAAGGACGCGGTCGTGTAACGTGGTCGTGTATCGTGGGCGTTTAATGTGTCTAGCATACTTATTTATTTATTAAGAGCAAAAGCAAGGCCTCGGCCAAATTGAGCGCTCCCCACTATGCTAGTCACGAAATCGTCGACACGAAGTCTTCAGCTTTCATTTTCGCCGTGAGTGGCTCCACGGTCCAATCAGCTTCGCGGCCTCGAGCGGGCTCCCACCTCGAGAAGCCAGCCTGCATGTTCATATGCAGGGAAGACGCAACTAGGCTTCGAATGTGGGCTCGGTTTTCTCTTTTCCAGCCTGCTTGGGATGAAGGCGCAATTGTGCTTGCTTGCAGCACATACACAGACACTTGCTTGGGCCACTGCATGGCCCGCTCTAAGCCGAGCTAAACATGGAGCATCGAGCGGAGGGACGCAGGTGCGAGATCAATTCGCACTAGTCGCTAGCTCACGCGCATTTTACCGAGCGTGCACGCCCGCATGTGTATATTTTTGAGTTGCGCGCATGTTATCCATTCGTTCTTAGTACATAATCAAATACATAGATACTTTGCTAGGTTTGGCCCTTATATGTGTATGTTCCCATATATACACTTATGTATGTGTGTTGACAATATTCGCGCGCGTGGGTGTATATGCGTGTATCCGGGATGTCTATCTCTGCACGTACGTGCTGCGTGTGTCTATGCCGGGCCGCAAGGACCATATGTCCACCTGATTGTATATGGGCTAGGGCATCCCGAATAACGCCCATCTTTCTTTTGGCACGGGTGTCTGCTTACGGGCCTTGACGGTCTCCTCTCTTCCCCTCCTTTTCCAAGAAGAACCGGCGGCTGACCCACGTACATCCAGCTTGAACCCTCGGAGACAGTCTGCGTTGAACCAGTTCGTAATACTACAGGTCGACTAGTTTGGGTTCGGCTAGATATCTGTCTTTGAAAGGGGTTACACGCATCGCTTGTAGGCTTTCTCAGTTTCGGCACTAGTACGATTGGCAAGCCCTACGCCTACGTCACTTACGGCCTTCAATTTCAAACACACTTGCAATGGAGAGCGATTCTTCCGCAAGCTCGGACGCATCTAAGCCTAAAGCAAGCCCCTCCAGCGAGGGCTTGACGAGTCAACCGAGCATGGGATCTGGTCTTCGGCGCTCCACTAGCAGGCCCAATATGCTCAATCACGCGGGCAGTAATAATGGAGGTCTGGGTCTACGGCGTACAGGCTCGAAAATGAGCCTTTCTGATCTCGCTGGCGCAGCAAAGAAGCCGGCGACTCAAGTCACGGCTTCGCAACCCAGATCATCATATGGTCAAGAGTCCACGCCAGAGCTACCCCCCGCAGCCACGAATAAACCAAACACTCCAGAAAATCGACAATATGTTCCACATAGCCAGGCGGCAACGAATCATGAGCACTCCGAAAATGTAATTCCGAGCCCACCCATTTCCCCGGGGCTTCCGCGGCTACACAGGTCACGCAGCATGAATAATTTCGATACCCTCAAAGCCCCCACGGTTTCTGAGGGACAAAAGGCCGTAGAACAAATTTCGGGTAAGGTCGAGCTGCCGCAGCTCGGTCAGAACGTAAGGCCCTCGGCGGTCCCGCCGCACATGGCCCAGAACGAGGTCACGGAGCGTGGGTCTATCGTGCAGTCTGGCGCTCCATCGTATACGTCGAGCCCCACGAATGCGGCGTCCATATCCAGCGGGTCTGGATCGAAAAGCTCAGAGGCTCCAGAGAGCACGCCCACCACGAGCAGCTCGTCAGCACGGCCGCAGCCAGCGTCTACCTCATCCGGCTCAAGCGCTTCGAGTGAGATCGCTCCAGCAGCTCTACTCACCGCAGTGAACCATATAGCTCCCGGACACTCGCCCAGGGATGACGGCGATGTCAAGCCAGAGGCAGAAAGCCGTGTCGACTATTTTTCCCATGACTGGAACGAGGCTGACATTGCAGGCAGCTGGCGATACATCATCTCGCGGCGGCAAGACATGGCGAACAGCGCCCGACTCGAAAATGCGTCGTGGCGGATGTGGGCCAAGGCGAAAAATAATTTGCGAACAATTAGCCCGTCAACGGTCAATTGGTTGAAGGACTACGACGTAACATGGCTTTATGGACCCCTCTACCACGAGCCTGACAACGTGTACGTGCGCACGCCAGGCTCGCGACTAGGAAGCACGCCAGGGACACCGGACGCCGTTGTGTGCTCGTCGAGCGGCTCGAGCACGGCCAGCAGCAACCCAACTTCGTCCACCTCGAGCTCGCGGCGTCTGGCCTCTCTTTACGAGCAACGCTCAGCAGCCCACAGCTCGGGGTTCTATCCGAAATCCATTTTGAAAAAGAAAACACTCGCCCAACTCATGCTTGAAGAAGCGCAAGAGCTGGAGCAGAACACGAACCCTCAAACTCGTAGCTCATCGCACACGCGGTCGACGGCCAACTACTTGCGGCACCATCACTACCGGCCCACTCCACAGGGCCAAAGCCGGCAGGCCGTGGCGAACATTCTGAACCGCCAGTACCACGCGGTACCACCAACGCAAAACTTCGAGTCAGGCAGCGGCGGCGCCGAGTCCCCGGAAAGGGCGGCCTCCAGCACGGCGTCTGGCGCGGCATCCGGTGCGAGCTCGCCGATGTCGAAGGCCGCTCTCAATGACCTTGCTGCGTCGGTCCAAGCAGCATCTCTGCAGAGCTCGCGCTCGAACAGTCGGTCAAGCTCAATGGTGAGCTCACGCGCAAGCTCGCGCCAGGGCTCGCAATTGAGCTTCCGCACTCGCCCCGGCTCGCTGCTGAGCCTGCGTAGCTCGTATTCATCATCATTTGAGCGACGGGTGCATTTTAACGACCGTGTTGAACAGTGCATTGCACTCGACCCCGATGCCGAGGACGCAGGGGCCGGGTCTAGCCAGAGACCGAACCTTGGCCACAGCAGCGATAGCCAGTTGGCTGGTAGCAGCAAAAACCCGTTGAGCGACAGTGAAATGAGTGCTGATGAAGACGACAGCGACAGCAGCGATGAGGAAGAGGATGCCGACGATGACGAAGATAACGGCGGCGGCCTCTTTTTGGGGTTACGACGACCCTCGATGCTCGACTTGCATCCTGAAGGAGAGAAACCTCGCATCATTGCGGCTCTTCCGGCCACGACTCTCAAGCTGGAGGAATACGATAATGACGAGGAAGAGGACCACGAAGAGGCCATACAAGAGGTGAGCGAGGATCCTGTGTTCGGATCGCGATCGCGGCGCCCCGGGTTCAATGCACAGTACGTGCCGCAGGCCGTGCAGTCCTATGAAATCGTCGACCCCGAGATCCATCCTGTGAAGTTCGAGGCAAAAGGCGTTCCGAAAAAGACAAAAGATTCTCATCAGCAGCATCCGACAGCATCTTTGGCCTAATTACATATAAAGTACCTAATGACGATACGACTAAAGGAGCGGCTACGTGCATTTTGTGCAAAACTAACCCTTCTTGAGCCTATTTATTCCATTCTTTTCCCTTATTATTTTATCGCTCAGCTGCTATGATGGTAGAAGTGTTTATGTGTATGTACCACAACTGATGAATGTTGACTGATTTATGATGAGAATGATGCATGTGGAAAACTAGAAGCCGAGAAACAATTCTAAGAACGTCTATACTAAGTGGTTCTCACAAATTGCCAAGCGGCTTGGTCTATATCTTCGCTTTTCTTCGGTTTTCGAGGTCCTCTCCAACTTCTCTCCGAGTTTTCTCCGGTATGCGTCCACGACTTTTGGTGCACAGCCTACAACAGCTCCTCCTCGGGAGGCAAGTTGAATCGCTCCTTGACCTTGAGCGCGACTTCGAGCTCCCACTTCCCGAGCCGGTGTTTCGAGTCGTACGAGTACATAGCCTGCTCGAAGCGGGAGACGTTGCGCTCCATAAGGGCTGTGCGGAGCTCCTTCAGCAGCCGGAACTCGAGCGTTCCCGAGAATGCACGGTCCCACCGCGTGTACTTCTCCGTGAGCGCGGTCTGCAGCCCAATGTAGTCGCCCTCGGCGAGGTAGCACAGCCCGCAGCGCAGGAAGTACTGCTTCAGCTTGAACCGCGTAAGTGTGTCCTGAGAGGTCTCTTCTGCTGCCTTCTCGTACGACGCTATGGCCTGCACATAGTTTCCGACGCGCGCGGCCACATCTGCAGCGCCAAGACGGGCCTGCGCAGCGTGCACAGCGTCGTGCTGGTCGTCGTACAGCTCGGCTGCGCGGATCCAAGTGCGCAGCGAGGGCTCGAGCTGCTTCACCTCATCGTAGAGCTGTGCGAGTTCAGTACACACAAGGGCGGCTCGTCGCAGTGGCCCGTGGCGGGCAAACTTCGCAATGGCCTCGGCGTAGTACTTCGCAGCGTACTGTGGTTCGTTAGCCGTGCGCCAGGCCTTCGCTGCCTCAACGCTCAGAGACGCAGAGCTGTATACCGAGGGTGCAACGGCTGCGGCCTGGGCAAACGAGTCAGCAGCCTCGGAAAACTGCCGCTCTCTCAGAAAAATATTCGCTGCGCGTGTGTACATCTCCTCGACCTCAGCATCGCCGTCGCTACCTCCCCGTTTAGACCCGCCGAGCTTGCTGAAAAAGGCGCTCACGGACTTCTTTTTTTTCTTTGCGGCCGCGCGCAGCGCAAGGGCCTCTTCCATGTCTCGAAACCCGGCAGAAACCCACGCCCGTGGATAGGAACTTCGTTTGAGGCAGCCAGCCTACGAAGTCTGCCTCGTATCTCATCTCCGGACCCAGCCCTCGCCCACCCCAGACGTCGTCGTCTCAACGGCCTGCCAAATCGGTCGCACGCGAACTTTAGATGCAGTATGTCAATAGATTTTTACAATACTCTGCGCATTCGCGTTTGTAACTATTTCCTAGTGTTTAAATAAATGGTTCTCACTCAAAGTGCTTCTTGCAATTGTAATGCCTAGCACGGCGGAGCAGGGCCGTCGCTGGTGTGCGTGCTGATCTCATGTCACACAGCCTGATTTCCTGACCCAGCTCCTGTGATGAGCACGACCTGCTTGGCAAAGCTCGACAAAAATATACTCGGTTTCCTCGAACTGTTTGTCAAACTAATTAACTTATATGCTCATAATATAGTATGACCTATTGAGTTCGTTCAGCCACTGACCTGTGCTGCGGTGCTCTGTGTGGACAGTGGTGGTGATAGCTCAGAGACCACCATGTCGGGGGAGAACCACAACCCACCACCGTCTGGCGTTCCACCTCCTCCATGCACAGAACGAGTCAGTCCTCTGGTCGACCAAGCCTGGACGCGGCGTCAGAGATCTCGCTAGACTCGGCGAGCACATCGCGGTACTTGCATGCGAAGTCTGTAGCGTATCTCGTGTATGCTAACCGCGGGGACCCATACACGGCTGGATACAAGGCCCCAACAACGCGGGACATCCCACAGATAAAGCTGCCGCGCGTCGAGCACCATGACGACCTCGATATCAGCACTTATCTGCAACAAGCGAACAAGCTTGAGGCAGCGGTTAGTGCGAGTCCGGAGTCCGGTGGCCTTGGCGGTGTCTCCGGGCCGGAGGCTGCGGAGGACGCGAACGCAGATCTCGCACCGCTCAGCGCTATTCCCGAGCAGTTTTTCAATGAGAATTTCCAGCTCGACAACCCAAGAGTGTTTGACGCGGTAATTGGAGACGAAGACTCGACGATGATCCAGGAAAAGCTCAGCTGGTACGTGGACATTGTCGAGGCACACCTCGCCCGCGAGATCGCGCATGCGTCGACCCAGTTCTTTGCAGCCACGGCCCAGTTTGGCGCAATCGAGGAGCATGCTGCTCAAACTACGCGCCGTATAAGCGAGTTCACCGAAGTTGCTCATAACCAGAAGCGGGTTGCTAAGCACTATGCAGACACAGTAAAGCTACAGAAGCAGCTGAGGGACGCCACGTCCCTGTGCGCGGCCCTTACAGAGCTGGAAGAATTGGGCAAGCAGACGAGCGTGCTTGAAGAGGCCGTTAAGCTTTCGCGTGCGAGCGCACGCGACCTTAAGCAAGCGCTCGAGCCACTGAAGACCGCCAAGGAAAAGGCCTCACAGGGAACGGTAGATCTGAGCCGCGTCATAGCTGCGCAAGCTTTGCTCGAGCGCATTGAAGTAGCCGAAAATCAGCTCAAAGGGTACGCCGCCTCGCTGTACGCAAGCGCCATGCTCGACGAGCTTCGAAACTCTCAGCTCAAGGCGAGCAGTGCTGGGGGCTCGGCACTGGGCCTCAGCATCCAAGCGGCCCAGCAGGAGTTCGCGCAACAAGAGGCGAATGCGCAGGAAGCAGCCGCGTTGGCACTAGATGCCGCGTCCGACCTCCGTGTCCGTGACAATGCGCTCGCGCAGTACAGTATGGAGGTCAACCGCGAAGTGAAGATGGTTGTCCGCCGCAACGTCCCCACGCATTGCGGGCCTGAGGGCGAGGAGACGCAGGCTTTGGCCCGAAGCCTGCATGCCATGAGCGCGGAAGAGGCTGAGGAGATGTGCAGACGTCTATTTTCCCAACTTGCCGACCTCTTTTCCGCGTTGAAAGCACAGGAAATACCGGAGCTGGGCGACTCGATTCTGCAAGATGCCGTGGAGAGCGCCGACAGCCGGCTAGCGCGCGTCTTGCGCGTGCGCAAGGACCCAGCGACCACACTTGATGCCGAGCGGTTCACGCAATTTTACGAACAAGTAACGGAGTTCTGTACGAAGTGCACCGACTTGACTTCGGGCAAGGCTTCTGCCAACGAGTTGAGCGAGTTCCTGGTTGCGCAAACAAAGCTTTACATTCATAACTTGCACGCAAAGGCCGAGACGCAGGTTGGCTTGGCCATGGAGGCCGATGAGTGGCGCCGCGTTGATGTGCCTGCTCAAACACAGCACGCTGTCGACCTCATTGTTGAAGCTGCACTCTTGGACCCGCAGTCGTGGTCTCTGGCTACCAAACGCCCCAGCGATGGTGCCGAGAGCGAAGCTAGACAGTCGCCACCTCCGAAGCAGCGTCTGGAGCTCGAGTCGCAAGCTTTTGTGATCTCGAAATCCACATCACAGATGATCACGAGCCTCATTCCTTACTTGCAGCTGATCTCCTTCTTGCCCCCGCAACATGGAGTGAGCACTAGCTTGGAGCTGCTTGAGCTTTTGCGAACTTTCAACCACAAAGCCCAGCAACTGATTTTGGGATTCCGCGCAACTAAAACTGCTGGACTCAAGCACATCAGTGTCAAAAATTTAGTACTCTGCTTCGAGTGCTTGAGAACAATCGAGACTTTGCTCACATTCATGAAGAAATACGTTGCACGTCACTTTCCCCTCGGAGAATCCGCCGAGATGGGCAATCATCAGCAGATCGAAAATGTGCTCAATGCATTTGACACCGTACAGCAGGCTTACTTCGACCACCGCAGCGAGATAATGCGGAAACTCGTGAAGCTCATGAGTGATAAGGTGACCGCATACTCGAGACAAATTGCATTGACTGACTGGTCGGTTCCCGTGCCGCAGGCAAACCGTTATATGCTCGACTTGATGCGACAAACAACCACGGTTGCGCACCTAGCGCAGGAAATATTGCCGGCCTCGCTAGCCCTGAAACTCGTGGAGGAAATATACGCCGTATACAAGGCAAAACTACTCGAGGCTTATGCGAACGTAAATGTTGAGCAAGCCTCAGAGAAAAAGAATATTCTCCGCGATCTCGCGTACTTCCGATCGAAATCTGAAGCGCTCAAAGGCGCAGGAAACACCGCAGACGTTATTTACGAGTCTGTCAACGGGTTCGTTGCGCCAGAGCTGACGATAGAGCCGACCCCATCAAGTGCGCGTCAGTCCATTGACCAAGCACGCGTTTCCATGGATGAGGGAGATGCAACATTGGCGTTCGAGCCCGAGGAGGAAGTAAGGGAAGAGTTGAAGGAGGAACCCAACGAGACTCTTGACTCCAATGTAATCTCGGATACTCAGATTTTGAAGGAGACTGATTTGAAAGAAAATAGCGCTCCTCTAGTTGAAGAGGATCTCAAGAAAAACTCGCTTGATACACAGCGCCCGGCAGTCGCCGAGGCTGGCGCGGCTAGCAATGGTGACGGAAGATCTATTGGTCAGGAAACGGGCGACCAAGGTGAAGGAAGTCAAGGAGAAGGGGCCGAGAGTAATGTCGACCCCAATCAGCCCACTGATGCGGAGGCGGACTTGAAAGCAGGACATGGCGAAGACAGAGCGAATGGGCCTGAATCCGTGCAAACGAACCTCAGCAGCGACGAAGAGAGCAGGAACCATCTATCCATCTCCCAGGCCCAGCGTGACAACGACCCTGTGGACAACGACCCTGTGGACAACGACCCTGTGGACAACAACCCTGTGGATACTGAACTGCCTACCTCGACTGTCGACGAGCGCGAAGCTCCGCTCGTGACAGCTCTTGAAGCAGAAACAGAGCCTACGACAGATACAGCAGATGCAGTGCTGCCATCTCGTTCAGATGAGTCTGCGGAAGAAAAGGGCGGTCTCGAGGAGCGTGCCACTAAGGACACTAAGGAGACTGCAGCGACGGCAGCGACGGCAGAGACGGCAGAGGAGACAGTTGACACGAAGGGCGATAATCAACCGATGGACAATTCGACGGATAATTTAGCTGGGAGTGAGAATCAAACCCATAAAGTTACGGAAGACTCGACTCCTACGGCTTCGAGTCCTCTTCCTGATGACGCGACCAAAGGCCCAAGCGAAGGTCCTGATAACGCTGAGGATGAGACTGCTGTGGCTCTCGATACACAACAGCCCCCTGCGGGCCAGAAGGAACCTGTAGAAGCTTCCAAGTCCAAAAAGAAACGGATGAAGAAAAAGAACAAGAAAAAGTAGACGCAGTGTCAACTTATCTCTTCTTGTCTCCATTCTCGTCGTCTTCTACTTCTTGCCTAGCACTCTTGCCATGCGCCGAGAACAGGAGCATCCTGACATTAGCTACCATATTTATTCCAAGAATGCACATACATATCATATTAATAAAGACAGGGGTTTAAATGAGACCCTTCGTTTTACGAGCTCCGGCCTTGACAATCGCGCGGTTCCCACCTCGCTTCGAAGCGGCCTTACGATCAACTTTTGTCTTTTTATATGCCCAGTTCTTGCCATCTCCCTTGTCCATCTTCTTCAATTTTGTGTTGGACTTCGGGGTCTGTAGCTGTTTGCGCTTATTCCGCGACTGCGTATCGGCCTGCGACTCGAACCACGTTCGCTTTGGCCGAGACTTGATCTCTTCGCGATGCTGGACGAGATTCTCGGCTCTTTCAAGTTCACGTTCCGCCGTCCCGAGTTCTTTGGCTGTCTTCTCTTCGTTAAGCACGTCGTCAATGAGATCGCTCTTTTCCGCGATCTCGTTAGAGATCTTTTTGACTTCTTCCCACTGAACGTTGCGGCCCAAAATCTTTTGCTTTGATGCGTTGCTGGCACTGACCGCTTGCTTGACGACCTGTCGCTCAGCGTTCGACTCGCCCACGAGTGAGATGGCAGTACCGGTGCGGCCAGCACGAGCACTACGGCCGACGCGATGCAGGTAAACATCGTAGGTCGACGGGAGCTCGTAATTGATCACGACTTCGATTTTCGGGATATCCAAACCACGAGAGGCCAAGTCCGTACATATCAACACAGGTACTTCCAGGCTCTTGAAGTTTGTTATGCTGGCCATTCGTTGCTCTTGTGTCAGCGAGCCATGCAGCTCACCGACCCGGATTCCCATAAGACCCGTTATGACCCGCAGGCGATGAGCAGTGCGCTTTTGAGATACGAAAATGATTGTTCGGCGGTGTGTTCCTAGCTTCTGTAACAAGTTTACAAGAATCGCTGGACGCGAATCCTCGTACTGTTTGCGTACCCTCACAAATTCCTGCACGAGGCCCTTCGCAGTCTGCTTTGGCGGATTGATCATTAGCCTCACGGGCTTTTTCAGCGAGAGGCGAACCAAATCTTGCACAGAGTTGTTCATCGTAGCACTGAAGAGCAGGGTTTGACGCTTGGCAGGAATGAGCTTCAAGATCTCGGCCACCTCGGCCTCGAATCCTTCTTCGAGCATTCGGTCGGCCTCGTCGAGCACAAGAACTTCGACAGAATCCACGCTGAAACTCGGCGAGTTGCGCACATGGTCGATGAATCGACCCGGCGTGGCTACTACGACGTCCGGCTTCGACCGCAGCTGTTGTTCCTGGGCTCGAAGACTGAGTCCACCTACAGCCAGTCCAAACTGGAGGTTCGCGATGAATTTCCCGAGCTGCTGGCCGACCTCGAACACCTGCATGGCAAGTTCACGCGTTGGTGTGAGCACAACAACACGGGTTGCTGCTGACTTCTGAGGCCGATAGACAAGACGTTCGAGCGTCGGAATGAGATACGCGGCTGTTTTACCCGATCCTGTAACGGCACCGGCTACAATGTCTTTGCCAAGGAGGCCAACGGGGATGACGGCGCTCTGAATCGGAGTCGGAGTCGTGTATTTGGCCTCAGCAATGCCCTTCATGACGGGTCGCGACAAGCTCATAGCCGAGAATGGGATCTGGGAAGAGGCCGCCGGAGCGTCCTCGAAGAAGCCCGACTTGTCGTTTGCAATTGTAGGACTGGACTCACTCTGCTCGTCCTTCCCCTCGCTCTCGTCTTCGTCCGCATCTTCGTTCGCATCTTCATCTTCAGCTGCATCGCTATCCGCGTCTCCAATTAACTCGTCTTCGTCCTCGTTCTCGAGCTCGCTGATGCCTTCGCCCGCCAGGTCCTCCTCATCAGCATTCGATTTGCCAGAAGCAGACTTCGATGTGCTGTTAAGCCCACCATGGCGTCTAAGAATCGCATCGAGCTCGTCCTCCTGAGGCTTCTCGTCTTCAGCGTCTGAGCCGTCGCCAAGGTCAAAGGCCAGAGCGTCGTCGTCAAAGGAGAAGTCCGGATTGAGTTCGTTGGCCTGTCCTACATCATTGTCGAGGTCAGCAACAGCTTCACTGTCATCGATTGTGAACACAAAGTCTTTACTTTTAGGCTTCTGGGCCGCCTTGGCTTGTTTGGACCGGGCCATTAAAGAACCAGCTTATTTAATTTTTTTCCAATATAAAATTGCACAAGCCCAGGTTCACTAGCCCAGACTTACTAGCCCACACAAGACCATAACCACGACCACGGGCTCTACCAGCACACACACACAGCTACACCGCGCCGCAGCGTGCTCTCGAGGCTCACTTAACAAGCCCCTAAGTCATCGATACTTTCTTTGTAACCGTTTGTCTTCGCTGCCTGTCAACTCCCTGCGCCAGGGACTGCATACACACATACACGAACGAGCGCGGACCTATTCTGCTTGACGTCTAGCTCTGTTGGCTGTTTGCGCGATGGCCAAACAGTCTCCTATCCTTGCGCCAAAACGGTTGTTCTTTCAAATCATTGCGTTGCAGGCCTTCTACTATGTGGCGGGTCTAGTGATGATCACATTCACATTGTTCGTCATGGGCGTGCCCTGGGGATTGCACTATATATTCTCGTGGCGTGACGTGCGTGCGGACACGACCCTTGGGTGGCTACTGACGTTGCTGTGGTTACTAGACGCTATATTCAGCGTGCTTGCATTGGCCGTGATTGTTGGGCGCAGCAAACTCGCCACGGACTTCGCATTGACGATCCATGGCATCAACCTTTTTACCGTCATTCTATACAGTCGAAGCTTCCCGCGCAGCTGGCTATGGTGGGGCCTTCAGTTCGTCAGCGCGGGCATCACCGTGTACGCCGGTGTTTGGGCAAGCCAATGGCGGGAGCTTCAGAAAACGTTCTTCGAGGACTACGAGATGGTGGATTTAGCGCGGGACGCCACCGCCAATTAAAATGACTCGAGTTGTCTTAGAGCAGAGAACGGTAAACGAGCGGAACCGGCACACACTTTTCTAAAAAAAACAAAAGGCGTTTCTATTTGACCCCTGGCCTGTCCTCCCCCCGAATGACTCGGACCTAAAATCGCCGATGTACTTTACTTGCGAATTATTTATTACTCGAACCCCAAATATCCCTGTATATCTAGTATAATCCAGTGCCATTGCTGGCTGCATTCACGTTCACGACGCTATTCGTTGGGCGTTACTTCCCACTGTGCCTGTACGTACCTGTGTATCTGTGTGTGTGTACGGACGTATGGGCCCGGTCGCGCTGACTGCGCCCTGGATCCCATACCCAACAACACGGACTTCAACCTAAGAAAACACGGGATGGAGAAGAAGACGAGTAGCGCCAACCGGCTTGTGCTGAAGCGCATTCTCGGGCAGCCTGGGAATGGGCGCTGTGCGGACTGTAAAACGGCGACCCACCCGCGGTGGGCGTCGTGGAACATCGGCATCCTTATTTGCATCCGATGTTCCGGCATCCACCGGTCCCTCGGCACGCATATTTCGAAGGTCCGGTCCATCGACTTGGACACTTGGAACGAGACGCAGCTCGAGAAGCTCGTGGAGTTTGGCAACACGCGTGCGAACGCCTACTGGGAGGCGAAGCTCCCGCCGAACTACGTGCCGGACGAGTCAAAGATCGTCAGCTTTATAAAGACAAAGTACGAGTTGCAACGTTGGATTCCAGACGACGACGACAAACCGCTCGCGGCGACTGCAGCTGTTGCCCCGCAAGTCCCTCCGCGGCTACGCGAGGCACCAAAAACGTCCGTCGACTTGCTTGACCTCGACGGGGCCTTCAACATGAATAAAGCGAGCCGCGCAGAAGCGATCACAACTACTCAGACATCCGCTGTGCCATCGCAGACTAGTGCGCATGCTCCGCAGCAGTACGTGCAGCAGCACCGCACGTTTAAGCAGCCGCAGACTGCACAGAACCGGGCCCTGCCCGAGACGCCCGTAGCTAGTGCGGGCTCACAGAACCGCACCGATGTCAAAAAGTCGATTTTGTCCCTTTACTCGCAGCCCTCGCGGCAGCCCACGCCTTCCCATTCTCCCTTCACACCCTCGCCGGCCCCGACGCCGCCGCCGCCGCCAGCCGCCTCAGTGTTCAGTGCTGCACCGGGCTCGCTGGCCGCATCTGCTCCGCCTCTGCAGTCGTCCTCGTCATCTTCAGTATTCGGTACCGAGGCCGCTGATGACGAGGAAGATAACTTTGCACATGTTTGGAAGTGAACGGCCATGCACAACGTTGGCTGCTCGCACACGACTCGCGCACGACTCGTGCACGGGCCTCGCCTGACAAAAAAAAAAGAGAGTACCACATACATACAATAATTTAATACTTGATGCCAAGCTCGGCCAGCTTGCGCTGCTTCGCCTTGCGCTCTTCGTCAAACTCGATCTGGCGAGCCTCCCACCACTCACGCGGGTGTTTTCGCTCAACACGCCGTTTGTTCACCTGGTTCCATGGGATTGTGTGGAACTTCTTGTTCGCACCGGCCCAGATGTCCGCGTGGACCTGCTTTGGGTCCATCATCTTGACCTGGAGCAGGTGCCCGAACAGGAGGTAGTTGTCCATGGTCTCGCAGGCGATGCGCGCCACTTCTTTGCTTGCAAACTCCACAAACCCGTAGTGCTTCGACGCACCGGTCTTCTTGTTGCGTGAAATGCGAATGCGCGTGATTGTGCCGAACTGGCTGAGGTACTCGCGCAGCTGGTCCTCGTAGAAGCCGTGCGGGATCCGGCCCACGTACAGCACTCCGCGGCCACTGCTCGGCTCCTTCTCAGCAGCAGCAGCGCCGGAATTCGCCACGACCTTAGCGAATTTCGCCTTCTCGGCCTCGGCAGAGCCCTGTGCCTGCTGCGCGGGCCCGGCCTGCGGCTCCTCCGCTTCGTCGTCCGTCGACGCGAAGCCGGAAAACTCCTCAAAGTCCTCCTCTCCGGCGCTTGAAAATCCTTCAATGGAATCGATATTGTCCTCCACGTGCTTTGAGCCCTTTGGCTCGGACAGCGGCGCCTTCGACTTTGTAGATTTCACCATTGTCGAAGATCGGGCTGTTGAGAACAAATATTTTTTTTGGGGGTGCCTGAGGAAAGTCGGGAGGGTCCGACATATGGCCATGACCACCGACGGCCGGGCCTTCTACACGGCCAAGCCTTCTTACACGGCCGAGTTTGCAAGACTAAGGCAGAAAAGTAGGTGGGAGATAATCAGCGTATACTTTAGAGCAATTGAAAGGTATCAGTCAAATAAATAGCGTCATTTAAAGGACATTCGTCCAAGCGGAAGGCAAACGTCAGACTTACCAAAAAGGCTTAATTACATACAGGCGGCGGGTACGGGTACGCACAGGCGTGGGTGTTTACGATCCGCTGGGCCATTACAACTAGGTATGAAGCACACGCGAGGCGTGCGACGAAAGCCGTTTTGAGGAGCTAAGAGTAAGGTATTATGCATGGGGTATCAAGGTTACTTAAAGAAGGGCAGCGACGGCGACGGCAACAGCAGCCGCGCCAAGACCGTTTTGAGCCGCACCGTTCGCAACGGCCGGGACCGAGCTAGTGCCAGCAGCCGGGGCCGAGGCAACGGTCGGCTGAGTACTCGCGGCAGCAGCAGAAGCAGCCGTCGAGGATGCAGCCGCAGTGGAGGCGGCGGGTGCCGAAGAGGCCGGGGCCGCAGCAGACTCGGCCGAGGTCTCAGGAGTGGCAGACGACGAAGCCGGCGCAGCCGCGCTCTCAGCAGACGACGACGCGGTCGAGTCAGCCGACGAAGTCGACGCAGGAGCCGAGGTCGACGCAGGAGCCGAGGTCGAGGCGGCGCTCGACGAGGACGGCGAAGAGGACGACGAGCTCGAGCCCGAGCCGTTGTAGTTGACGCCGACGTTGCTGGCGGCCTGCTTGACGGCTGCCTCAGCGTCGCTGAGGCTGTTTCCGCAACGGTCGTTCAAGCAGCTCTGGAGGTCGCCGGCTTCCTGGCCGGTGATGCATTTGACATCGCCGAATCCCGAGCACTGGTTGTCCTTGTGGGCCACAACCGCAGCACAGGCAAGCACACAGGCCGGCGTCGTAGCAGCAGCAAGCGAAACAGCAGAAGCAAGCACAATAGCCGCCGTCTTCATCTTACTTTCCTTAACGAATGTGGGTGAGTTGGGAAGAATTCTTGTGTTTGGGTTTGTTTATGCCTGCGGTCCCGAAATGCTGAGGTAAGGCTTCCGAGGGCTAGGGATCCTTCCGCTGTGGCCGCAACTGGGGTCAGTGGGCCGGCAAGAAACCACATCAGGTGCAGCACGAGCGGGTCTGCGTGCCGCTATTCTTGGCAGCGCCATGCCACAACCACGAGGAGCCGCCGTACATCGTAACCGATGGCCCATGTGCTAAATATACCCACCCTACTCCATATAAATGTATACGGCAAGGACAGTACGCCGAGAATACTGGAGGAAACTGAAGAATTTTGACGAGTCCTGGGAAATTAAAGGCCAAAGTTGAGCTATGGCAATTTGAAAACCCCCAATTAAATCGTGTGGCTCCTGTAGTGCCGAAGTATGGCAGTAAAGTGGCCAAAAGTAGACGGTATGTGAATAAATATGTTAAGCATCAGCAGTAGCAACAGCCTCGTTTTCCTTCGCCAGCTGCTCCATGAGCTTCTTCGTGAGCTCAGTGCTGCGAGCCGTGAGCTCGTCAAACTCGCGGCCCAGCTCCGAGGCCTTCTCAATGAGAGCCTGCGGGTTCGGCGGCGGCTTGATTTCGGCCATCTCGAGCGGCAGCTGGGCCTCAAGCTCCGTGGCCAGCCGTGACAGATCGTTGAATCTCGATGCAATCATCATCTGTTTGACCTCGTCAGGTGTAGCCGTCGGCGCCGACCCGGATTGGGAGCCCGAGCCAGCCATTGTGCGGCCCTTAGCATCGATCTCGGGTTCAGCTGCGGACCTGTCGTGAGACAAGGGCTCCTGGTCCGTTGGCGAGGCCTGTGTGGGGTCTTGAGCGTTCGGGAAAACGCCTTGTTTATTGAACTCGGTCGCCATGCGCTGGACTTCGTGCTTCCTCACATCGAGCATCGAGTCTAGTGTGTCTCCAATGGCCCCGACCTGGTCCAAAAGCGAGTCTTTGCCTTCAGCATCCTGCGTTACATGCTCGAGATACTCCAAACGCAGTTTCAGCTCATCCATCTTGCGGGCCGTGAAAAGACAGCGTCCGAATCACATGAGCCCCACCTCACCGTGGGAGCCTCACCGTGGGGGACAGGGCCCGTGCCATTGTGTTGACCTCTGACTCGATGAAGGGTTCGTTGAAGTCTAATCAACGATTTCCACGTATTTAATTTTTTCTAAGTCTTCAATTTCGTTGTTTTTACATAATTGTTCAATTTGTGTTTCCTGTCTTCATGTATACGTAGAGATGCTTTTGGTAACGTGGGCCGCCTTTTGTTCTGCACCTTAATTCTGCACTTTCGGCCAACAAAATTGCACTTCGTCATGCAAATTTGGGGGATATGTCGACGTTCTTATGCAACATTGAGACTCTGCAAGGGGTGGGGCTGAAAGTGGTGGTAGTCCTGCGCGTACTCTAAGTTTGCGGAAGGAGCAGCACTATGGTGCTCATGCATGAATGCGGCCGTGGCTGCAGGATCGAGCCCATGCGCAAGGCACGCAGCAGTATAAATAAGTAGGCTATGTACTCACATTATTCCCTAATGTTTGGTTCGTCCTTTATGCGCATTGCTGCCTTTGTGACACTTATTGGCTTGGCCCTCGCGAAGTCGGCCGACTGCTTGGTCACCGAGATTAAGACGCTGAGAGACACGGTTAAAGACCTCGACTACGCAGTGCTGAGTTTCCGTCATAACGAGAAGCCCTATGCGCGGCTTCGCGACATTCGGCCCCTGCTCCACATCAACCGGTTGAACATTGACGTAGACAGCCAGCTACATGAGCTCATCGAAGGTATCCAGACAAGCTGCGCGTTCAATGGCGAGGACACTCAGAAGATTTTGATTGCTCTTAGTGAAGTTCAAGACCCCATTTTCGGTACTTTGGTGGCGTTCAAGGGCAGGCACTGTGAGTTCGAACAGGCTCTCGGTCCAGTACTGACACACCGCATTGTTGGCGGCGGGCTTCGCCAAACGCGCTGCCTCACAATGGACCTTCTCCGTTCGTTTGAAGAAAAGGCTGAGACCGACTACAAAGAGCTGATTTCAGCAACTCAGGCCGAAATCGATGCTCACTTCCAGTCCGTGCTCAGAATCTACTGAGCCCGCTGCCCACCATACACATACACGTAACTCCCGTCAATTTAGTTTATAACATCAAACCTGCCTTGTGCAACTATTCTATTTACTGACCATCTCTACTCAACTAAACATGCAAATTCTTGTTAGTTATAGCCCTCAATGCTATTTACGTATAGGCCGAAATCGCGAGCTTGAACCTGCTTTGCACACAGGGCTCGCTCTCCACGTCCAACCTTGCCCTATGGTCGCGAGCTGTAAAGATTTACGGGACGCAGTGGCACTGTGTTTGCAGCGCTCGGAGTGCGTTCTCGTCCAGAGGCACACTCCACAGGAATGCCTTCAGAACCCAGAACTCAATAGGACCCTTCCAAACCAGTGTTATATCCACTTCTTGCGGTACATGGATTGCAAGCGAGGCCAGGCAGATAGGTCAAAGCGGTTCATCGGCAACGGGCCCAAATCCACGGGCAAATACGAGCGTGATCTAGAGCTGCTCAAGTCGGGCAACTTCGATCCGGAAATCGAGATCAAGAAGCTCGCTGCGGGCAGTGAGCACGTCTCTTCGCTCGAGGAGGCTGCAGAGATGAGGGGCGCTGCAGAAAGACGCGAACAGAGCTCTAAGCCCGAGAAAAAGAGCTGGTTTTGGTGGTGACTGCAATTCTCAAACGGTTCGGTCAGAAACGGACGTCAAAGCCGTGGCTCGCGATTTTTGTTGAGACACACAAGCAAGCCGCAGAGGCCCGGTGGTATTCCTAAATATCTAACAGCGTATGTACATAATTCTATAAGAGGTCAATTGATCTCGAACTTATTTCTCTCTTTTCTATTTTGGAACCTACTTTCTTCGTTTTCTCTCGCCTTTGTCTGCATCATGGACATATATTTCAATGACACTAGCCAAGATCGGTACCCACTTTTATCCGACAGTGGATCTGTTACCGAGCTCAACAACGGTTTCAACGAGCTTATCCAGCAAGCGTTTTGTCACAGACGGCGAGTTCAGCACCACGCGGAAGAAGTGGCCATACTCAGGGTGAGGCGAGTAGTCGACGAGGAACTTTGACTCCTTCAGCATCGACGTGGCAATCTCCTTCGTGTACGACGTGTTCTTATCTTTAGCGCCGGCAGACATGACATCCTCGCTTGACTTGCCCTTTGGTACAAACCAGAAGCAAGTCTGCAAGCACGGCGGCGGGTTCTGCGACAAGAGCGCGAGTTGCGGGTGCTTGTCGACCTCGGCAGCGAGATATGCCGTCATCTCAAAGGCATGGTCGATACGGTCCGCAAAGCCCTGTGTTCCGTAGTACTGCCACGCAAGGTACAGCTTCAGCGCATCGGACCGACGACCGCATCCCATAGTTCCGTCGGCAAGGTCGTACATGTCGCCGTCGCCGTCATCCAAACTCCTGTGGAACAAGTAGTCTGCGTCCATAGAGTTTGCTTCCGAGAAAGTGCGCTGGTCCGGAACAAGAAGGAACGAGCAGGTGCAGGGCACGCCAAGCATCTTGTGCGGGTTCACAGTAATCGAGTCTGCGCGATGGCTGCCCTTCAACTTGTGGCTTTGTTTGGGCGAGAAAATAACGTTCCCACCCCACGAGCCGTCAACATGGAGCCACAGCTCATTTGCCTCGGTTATGTTGGCAATCTCGTCCAAGGGATCGAAGGAGCCATAAACAGTTGTCCCAGCAGTCGCGTTCACGTAAAACGGCGTGAACCCCTGCGACTTCGCTGCATCTATTTGTTTCTGCAAATCCTCGGGAATCATTGTGCCAGTAGCGTCGACCTTGACCTTGAAGACGGCCTCGGTGCCGAGCCCCAGCATAATCGCCGACTTCGACACGCTGTAGTGGCAGTGCTCGGAAGCGAGAACAGCGAGCTTGTCACCGCGAGTTCCGTGAAGCCGTGTTTGCGGGAACATGAGGCTACGTGCCATATGCATGGACGTCATGTTAGAGTAGCTGCCTCCGGGGAACGTGAGTCCTCCGGAAAATTTACTCGTGAACCCGAACATCTCGGCGTACCGGTGGCCAACAAACCGCTCAATGACGGTCAACGCTGGCGAGGCCGTGAAAACGTGGCTGTTCGTATTCAGGACACTGAGCAATAGGTCGGACGCCACACCAACGGGGTTCGTGCCAGCGTACAGCTTCTCAAGAAACGCCGGGTGCCATGTGGCCACAGAATTGGCAAGAATCCACTCCGTGCTTTGCTTGAGGCCCTCAATGCCTTGGCCGCGGGAGCTGATGTCGGCGGCAGCGGCATGCTTCTCAGAAAGCTGCTTGGGGTCATGGAACGACGCTACCTTCACGGTGTCGGCCTCAATATCCTTGACATAGTCAACAACCCGTTTTGAAAGGTAATTTATAACGTTTTCGAGCTCTTCAGCAGACATTTGTGTTCTATATTTTCAGTCTGGCTTCGGTATTGAAAGGGTGAAAAGGTAAGTGGGTCAGTTCGATTCTGCCCCCCACAGACTATGCACAATTACACTCTCTTATACACACACCTACACACGCACGGACACATGAGCTCCTCGACTCGCGCTTGTGGGCTGCAGGCAGCGGGTACCGTGAGTGCCATGTGACCGGCGACGGCCACGGTTCTGAACCTAATCGCCTCTAATGGGCTCAACGTCGTAGAGGACCGCGAGACGCAGAAACTTGGGGACACGACGCGCATTGCCCCACCGGCCTGTCGAATGAGCGAGGAAGAGGATCCCTGGAATTTGCGCATTGCCGAGACCGGATGTTTCGAGGAGAACGAAAAGCTTCAGCTGTGTCGCTACGATACGGGTGATTGGAGAAAATGCTTAGCAGAAATGAGGGCCTTTCGTGAATGTTGGCAGAAACACAACAATCGTGAAAGAGTGAATACCGTTGATGCTAGTCCAGGGGAGCACACTGGGGCAACTGATTTCAACTTGACTGGCGCGAAACACAATCGATAGTATGGCATCCTCAACCCCCCTGGTTATTCAAAGCCCAAAATCCAGCCTAGATGGAATACGCTCATTCTAGGCGGAACCTCAAAGCAACTTTGAGATCCACGGCTTTCTTCTTAGTCGGACAACGGCGGAGATCAGAGAGTGACGTTTGTGGCTTGCCCTCGCCCCATAACCACGGCGTTGCATATTCGTGCCAGAAGCACACGCTGTGAATACGTAGCGACCCACAGGTTCTTGGCTAAATTGTACATAATTCTCAAATCCCTATACTATTAAGTTGCACTTGCGACCCGGACGAACCTGAAAACAGCCGAAACCAAGGCTGAAGACTACAACGTGCGCAAACGAAGGCCATCGGTTTGCATCCCGGATCCGTCCTAGACAGAACAACAGTGTACCGTCTTTCGATAATACAATCATCACTGCTTATAGCGCAGTCCTGCAGGCTACCGTGTAGTACCATTTAGCGGCATCGGCACTGGCTGTGTCCCGCATGATCCGGTAAACCGGCCCGCCGAGGACCCTTGCCCGGTGCCCTTGGGGCATCGTGAGGTTGGGCCGGGGAAGGGAGAGAAGCAACGGCTCTCCTTCCTCTCCCTTCTCACCAACTAGGCTTTATTTATCACAATGGAACACCCTGCTTACACTTTAGCCGCGCTTTGCTCCATCGGTGGCGTCGGAGGCTATGTGAGGCGTGGAAGCATTCCTAGCCTTGTTGCGGGCCTTACTATTGGTGGGCTCTACGGCTACTCTGGAAAGCTGCTCCAAGACAATGCGAACTACGGCATCGAGCTTGCCTCCGCTGCTTCTGTTCTCCTGATTGCCGGCTCGCTGCCCCGAGCAATTAAGACGCGCAAACCGCTCCCGTTGGGCCTCACGCTCGTTGGCGTCTCAGCACTTGCTTACTATGGAAAGAAGTATTCAGACTATTTCCTCGAGTGAACATTATACATAGTGACCTACATACCAATGCTCAGCATTAATCTCCGAGTAGAGAGCTTGTTCAGTCCGAGTTTCTTTTGGGTGCGAATGAATCGAACAGGCATCACGTCTCTGGTTGCCCGCGCTTGCTCGTGGTTGCCTGGATCGACGAGGGCTTTTGTGGGTTGAAATGAAACCACCATCCATTTATTTAATTATACCTTACAGAATTGTTACGTTCAACAAATCTAATAATTCCATGTCACGAATTGCACGCCACAGATGTGATCATAGTTCATGCACGAGCGGTCTCTGTGTCGTATGTTTCGCACTCACTTGTCTAACAACAACAATGGGCTGCGGTTGCTGACGCTCGTCCGTCCCAAGTAGGTGTGGCTAAGACTACTGCCATTGTAGTAAGCGAGCGAGCTAGGAGAACGGGATGTCGTAATCCACGTGATGCCCAAGGGAAAGGTGCCTACCACTAAACGCGTCGTGAGCCACCTCATCACCAAGAACCGGGCCTAATGAAGCTAAAGGAAATCCCGCGCACAGCGACGTTTGCGTGGTCGCCAGACCCGGTGGTTCCGACTATTGTCACAGGAACAGCAGCAGGTACGATAGATGCTGATTTCAGCGCTGCCACGGAACTGGAACTCTGGAAATTGGACCTGCTTGACCATTCCGTTGCTGCGTTCTCTGCGAGCCCATCAGCACATGTCGAAACGGATGCACGATTCCACGACATCGCCGTAAGCGGAGACGGCAAAACGGTCGTGGGTGCACTAGAAAATGGCGCTGTGGAGGCGTGGTCCTTGCCGGACCTCAAGTCAGTTGCGCGCAACGACTCTGCGCACGTTGGTGCCGTGAAGTCGGTCGCGTTCAGTCCCAAAGAGCCCACTAAGTTCGCCACGGGTGGTACGCAGGGCCAAGTCTTTGTGTGGAATGTTCAAGATATGCAGGCCCCGTTTGCTCCGGGCACTGCAGCCGCGCAGCGCCATGATGACGTGGAAAGCGTTGGCTGGAACAGCACGAACGCCCACATCTTGGCCAGTGCTGGCAACAAGGGCTTCGCATCGATTTGGGATACGAAGCGTAAGCGCGAGGTGCTCCATCTCCACTACGCATCGCCCATCACCGGTTCTCGCGTGCCCATCAGCACTGTGCAGTGGCACCCGACAAACAGCACTAAGCTCGCGACCGCCTCTTTGGATGACAACGACCCTGTCGTTTGCATTTGGGACCTGCGAAATGTGAACTCTCCTGAGCGTGTTCTGCGCGGCCACACAAAGGGCGTGCTCTCGATGGATTGGTGTCGCCAGGACGAGAATCTACTTATTTCTGGTGGCCGCGATAATGCAACGCTTTTGTGGAACCCGGAGTCTGGCGAACAGCTTGGCGCATACCCGATCAGCGTGGAGTGGGCCTTCAAGACAAAGTTCAACCAGCGCATGCCGGACTTGTTCGCGTCGGCAAGTTTTGATGGCAAAATCTCTGTCCAGACTCTGCAAGACGCGGGCGCCAGTTCCACCACGAGTGCCTCGGAGGCGAGCAACACGCAGGACGGTTCTGACTTCTGGGAGCGAGACACAGTCATGGACACGGTGCACCCATCCTTTAAGCTCCAGCAGCCGCCGAATTGGTTGGGACGACCCATTAGTGCGACATTTGGGTTCGGAGGTAAGCTTGTCGTCTCGAAAAAGGGGAAGGTGAGTGTTCACACAGTCACTGACTCGGCGTTGGACAGCGGTGTCACGAAATCATTCGGCGAGGCTTTAAAGTCCCAGAACTTCGATGAGCTCGCTGCATCCAAGCCCAATGCGGAATCTTGGAAGCTTCTTTCAACCCTGCTCAAGGGCCAGACGCTCTCAATCCCCGAGGAGCCGCTCAACCCCAAAACGGCGGCATCGGAGGATGGTGACGACGAGGACGAGTTCGATATAGTTCCGCCGTATAGCCCCAGCGGAGATTTCGAACTCCTAAGCAGCAAGTATCCTTCGGTTACTGCTGCCGTGCTCGCTAACGACTTGGACTCTGCAGTTTCACAGCTTATCTCGAAGAACCAGGCAGGCGACGCTCTCTTGATTGCAAGCTTCGGAGGACCTGACCTCGTCAAGCGCGCCCAGAATGCTTATCTGAATGCTCATGCCGCCGATGAGGCCTACTTGCGGGCCACGTGGGCGGTGGCGACGAAGTCGCCGCAAGACATTGTTGAGCATGCTGAGCTCAAGGCGTGGCCTGCTGTCTTACGCTCTGTGTTGACCAGCAATGACGCTGCCACCAAGAAGCAGGCAACGCACAGGCTCGGCCAGCGCCTTCTTCAGGCTTCCGAGCACGAAAATGCTTTGAAGACATTCTTGGCAGGTGGAAACGTTGGCGCAGTAGCTTCGTTGTGGCTCGATGAGCTGCCTCAGCTCGAGAAAAAGGTCGTCAAGGAGGAGGGTGCAACCGCTTATGTCGCGCATGTTAGAGCGCTGCAGCAGGCAGTGGAGCAAATAGCTGCCGCAAGCTCTAAACTTGGGCTGCCCCCCATTACTGATCCCGGTGCAGACCGCTTGTACTCGGCCCTCCGCGATTACGCAGACCTAGCTGCTCAGCAGGGAGACCTTGATCTGGCTAAACTACTTCTGGACATGCTTCCCGAAGAGTATGCTGCCGATAAGCAGCGCGTCCATGTGGCTACGCAACAGAAGCAGGCCGTCACTTCGCGACAGCGTCCTACGCCATCCGGGGGACCCTCCAGTATTCCGACTGCGGGACCGCAGCTCAACGGCGGTGCTGGCTTAAGGTCTTCGCCCGTTCCGAAGAGTGCTCCGACACCGCATGTGGGTCCTTCATCGGCTGGGCCAAAACGTGCCGGTGCCGTGCGTGTAGGCGCGTCTCCAGCGTCTCCGCTGTCTAGTGGTGGCTCTGTATATGCGGCAAATCCTTATGCCCCAGCCGGTGTGTCTCCAGCGGCCGCTTCCGTAGCTGCGTCGAATGCAGCGGCTCAAGCTGGGCCCATCCCGACGGCAGCATCAGTGGCATCGCCGCCGCCGCCGCCGCCAGCGAATGGCTCGAGCGTCGCACCGCCGCCCCCTAGTGCTCCATTTAAGGGATGGAATGACATTCCTGAGTTGCCAAGCGGGGCCCGCCGTACGCCTGCGGCCCCGAAGCGTGTGGCTCCGCCAAAAGCCACGCCCACAGTTGGCCCGCCGAGTGCTAGTGCATCGCCCCGCGGGTCCGTGGCCGCTGTCCCGCCGCCTCCGTCCGCCAGCATTGGAGCCCCTCCCTCTGCGAGCGTTGGAGTTTCAACCCCTTCGAGTCACCCAGTAGCGCCGCCACCGCCGGCCGCCTCGAGGCCGTCTAACCCGTACGCTCCTAGAGCTGGATCGAATTCTTCTTCTCGGGCTGCTTCTGTGTCGGCCAAGCCGAACCCATACGCTCCGTCTCCTGGTGCTACCCCGCCCGCAGCAGCGCCCAGCCCCGGTCCCGCACGGCCCGGATCTACTGGGCCTCCGCCTAGGGCCCGCGCAGCACCTCCTCCACCGGTAGCAGGCGCCCATGCTATTGCATCCCCGCCGTCGCAAGTAAAGCCTGTTGCCCCGCCCCCTGTAGCTGGTTCGCAACCTCCTGTCGCACCGCCGGCAGCAGTTCCTTCTTCGGCCACTCACGCGTCGTTGCCGCCGCCATCTGGAAAGCAACCGAGAAAGGCGTCCGCTGGACATCTTCCTGATAATTTGAAGCCCATCTACAATGGATTCCATAGTGAGCTGCGACGCATTCAACCCGTAGTGGAATCTCAATATACCAAGCAGTACCGGGATACGGTACGCAGGCTAGACATTCTCTACGACCAGCTACCTACGCTTTCGGAGCCCTTGGTGTCCATTCTGTTTGACGTGGCGAGCATGGTCAGCTCCAGAGACTACAGCTCTATCCAAGGCAAGGTCCAGACGATCGCTACTGACTACACCGGGGAGACCGGAGAGTGGTTCGCAGGAGTCAGGCGACTTGTAAAGATGAGCGAGGGAGTTCCTGTTTGAAACGAGGTAACGGGAGCAAGTAATTACAAAAGAATGCTCATTTCTTAAAAAAGACGGAAAAGTAATATGAAACACGCACACGCATAAAAAGGGACTATGTAAGACATATTCACGACTAGACTTATTTCGATGTGTGCTTATGTTCGAAGTGCATTAGTCTACGGATTTGAATATATGATTCTTTAAATACTTCCCGGCAAGAGACTTCACGCTTTCGCCGGAAAAAATATATAGATAGTGCGAGGTACCAAATGAACTAGGACTGAGTAAATGAATGAATTGAGTAAAGACCGACAGAGAGCCACACTGCTTTGAGTGCGGCAAAGGCATCGCCGAAGTTAGGGCGGCAGTTGTTCCTGTGCACAAATGGCCATTGTAGCTGTGGTCCTCACGCAGCAGTGTGTGTTACCTTGACAAACAGGTGCAGAAGATGGCTCGTCACTCCCGAGAAAGGGCTTTATTGAATTGGAGTTGAGCGGTGTGTGAGACTTTGGAGAGCGTGTCAAAGGCTGAACCATGTTATAACAATGGAAGTGCAATTAGACGGAGGTCTGGAATCATAGATGTAAACCCCGTAGCCATCATGTTCAGCACCTGAAGAGCTGTTTGAGCAAGCGTAGATGTTGTCGGAGGTGCCGTTAACGACCAAGTGAGACCATCCATCGAAACCAACTGAGTAGTAATGCGTCGGAGTTGTCACCAACTCGTTATCACGTTCGGTAAGCGTGTACTGAGAATTCCCTGAAGGGCCTGACACATTTTGGAAAAAGTATCTCAGAGACGACTCAACATAAAACTCAAACGGCTTACTTGACAGAATGATATTGTTGTACCCAGGATGAGTTTCAACTGGTGTCAAGTAGGTTCCATTGATTGCCGCATCCTCAGATGTTACAACAAAGCCCGCGGGCAATGCTGTGCAAACGGTGAGCTTCACAATTAGAGCCAGGTTCAAAAGTAGAGTGGAAATCGACATGAGCGCAAAATAGTGAAGATTCTAGCCATATATATATTAAATTAAACTGTGGAGTCGCTAAATATAGATCAACTCACTGCATACTGTCCTCGAATAAGGCTTAGCTGCAGCACCCTTAACCAACAGCACACTGGTCATGATCGACAGATTCTGACAGTAGGTACACACTATAGGGTCTGGTAAAATGGATTCTATCACATGAAATGGGGAGGAATGAAGTGTGTTTGAAGTAAAATTCTCGGCCAGTTTTTGATCTTTTATAAGAATTTAAAGAACATCCAGCAAATACGTGTGCTCAATGGCCTCTTTGCTGCGTGTGCCCCTCCTGCAGCAAATCATCACATGATGTGGAACGTCAGTGGAGTGCATAATGAATGGGATAGCGGGGAGGGTGATTCATCTACGTAAATAGCAACTATGATGGTACTGGTCAGCGGAGCCACCGTTAAAACTCTCTCGTTTGAAGTCACTGTTTAGTACTATATTGACCAGTATGCATGATTAAGAGATAGTTGCGGCCAACTGTAATGTCCACTATACTGAACGTCCTTTCTTCACCATAGGCGCACTTTTGCGTGGAGCCTCATCACAAACATCTCTATGTAGAGTCGGGCATCCTCTTGCTATTTAGATATCGCTCTAGATTATCCATGAAAAATGTACAGACCGCCGGCGCTTACGTATACGCTAACATATGTTAACACATGCACATCCGACCGCGCAGTTACGAGGTTCGTTGTTGTGCATGGTGCTATAACGCATTTACGAGACCTCTCCCTTAAGGCACGGCGATCACCATGCAGAGAAAGATAGTGTAACAAAGACCAATAGTCACAAACAGTCGTTCTCTTTGTCACCCTACCTTTCAACGGTTTGTCATCCTTCCATGCCTAAAGTTTTCTATACTGGGCAATCGCGTGAAACTCCGCCCCCAGAACACGAATGGCAAAGTGACGGAACCGCCAGCGAGGCCGAAACAGATGTAGAGACTCCACTCGATGGGATCCAGCGGCGGGTGCGACCCAAGGTCGTACATCGACGCACAGACTCTACAGACACCACTGCACAGATGATGCCGTCTTCTAAGCGCACAAGACGCGTTGGCAATGCCATTGTACGTCAGCGAGAGTCGTCTAGAGAAATCCGTGATGCTACTGGCCAGCGGCCATTACAAAAAGCTTGCTCGAAGGGCGACTATGGACGCGTTGTTATGATTCTTGAAAGAAACGACCCAGACTTGCAAGACCGAGACTACGCCGGTACTACTGCTCTGCACACAGCTGCTTTGTTGGGTGATGAGCGCATCGTTTCTGCGCTGCTCCGAGCCGGTGCTGTTCCAGATGTGCGTAGCGGCCCTGAAGAGTTGGATACGCCGTTAATGGACGCAGCCGCAAACGGGTCTCTGCCTGTTGTTAGGCTATTGATTGAACATGGCGCGGATCCTCGCATCCGCAACTCTATGGGACGAATAGCCCTCGATTTCGTCGAAGAGGATAGCAGTGGAGACGAGCCCAACGCGGCCATCATAGATGCGCTAAGTAGTCGCATGAAAGAGTTGCGTCGTGCTGGGGCACCGATCGTTGATTGGCCAACGCACCCGTTAGCAGTTGAAGGTTTGTTCCCACCAGGATTTGCCGGTATTCAGCGCCCCGCTGCTCCTACTTTCTTAGATATCACGAAGCGCTCTACTTGGCAGGAAATCGCTGAACACGCCTCTATGGGCCATTTAGAGTACGTGGGGTCAGCATTAGAACGTGGGTGGCGCCCTAGCGGCGACGCACTGGTAAAAGCGGCCCGTTTCGGTCACGCTGATATCGTGGGGTTGCTGCTTGCTTTCGGGCTCGATGCGAATATACAGGTTATTGGCACGACACCTCTGCGTGAGGCTATCAAGCGAGATCACCTGCCACTTGTTAAACTGTTGCTAGAGAGCGGTGCTTCAATCAAGAAAGAGGACAAGAAGCTCGTTGCTGATCTCCCTGCCTGGGACGAATTGCGGGCCGTCGTCCTCGGGGTTTCACCGGACCCTGTTCCTGATTCTCTAAAACTCCAGAAGCCGGAGCGCAAGGAGAGCACATCACATGAAGATGAGAGGCCCGTCCTCAGAAAGAATCCAGACGTGCCCTCATCACCAACGGCACCCACGATAATCGAGAAAAAGCCGCTGGGGCCCGGAGCGGATGATAAGGAGTCGTCGGCTCCGTCAAGCATGCTGCGGAGTAGCCCAGCTTCAGATCCAAACCCGGGATCGAAACTGCCTACCACAGCTTCTTCTACTCGCCTGGTCGCATCGAAAATAGATGCTGATCCCGAGTCGAAGCCGGAGTCAAAGTCGGAGTCGAAACCTGCGCCAAGGGCTGAATCAAAAGCTGAATCAAAAGTTGACTCCAAGCTCGGATCTAAACCCGCGATGAGAGCTCAGCCGAGTGTGAAAAGCGAGTTCAAGCTCTCCAAGCTTGACCTGCGCTCGATTAAGCCGAAGAAGAAAAGCAAGTCTCTTCCGGAAACCGCTGTTGGTGCGCCGCCTGAACAAAACGTCGTGCGTCACACAGAAACTCTACCTGAACCTCCAAATGGTCGTCCTACAAGTCTGCAACCGGGTGACATCAAGGCATCCGACATAGAGGGCCCCGTGGTGAAGCAGCGTAGCATATCTCCTGGAGCAGAGCCATCTGGCGGCCAGCAAAGTGTAGATAATCGCAAGGTCGATGAGCCTATCGCGCCTCCTCAAAAGTGGAAGGACCCGTTCCCAGATGCCGAATCCTCGCACACTCCCATTGGAAGCCCCATTGATATACAGCCGAGAGCCGAGCCTCGTGAAAAGCTTGGCAAGTCTTCGACCCCCCCTGTAGATCCAAGAAAGATTCAAGGAGAAGTTGGCAGAGACCATTCCGTAGGAAACTCAGCCACGGCTACGGATGCTACGAAAGCAGCATCGAAGCCTGAAGTTACAGTCAGCAATGATGAAGCTTCGAAACTCGATAGCGGCAAAGAAGTCAGCGAAAGTCGAAGGGAGCCTTCCATATCGAGCGAAATGTGGGCAGAGCGTTCTCAAGAACTACGGCAGCTTGCAGAGCGCAAGCAGAAAGAGCGCAGGGATCGCGAAGCACGTATGCTAGAGAGCATTGCCGAGGAGAAGCGTCGTAGATCTGAATCTGAGACGGCGACCCCGGACCATGATGTGAGAAGATCCTCTGAAACTCCTGAGTCTGCTTCTGCTACACCTAAAGCGATGTCCCCCTTTAGTGGTGAGCAGCAGACCACGACAGTCCCCAATGTGTCAGACTCCGGTACCTCGGCACCTCAAGAAAGATACAAGTCCAGCTCCCCGGCTCCAAACGGTGGCGGTGCATCTGATGTGCCGCAGCCTTCTGAGGATCAAGCTGCAGATATGCCTTCCGAGCAACAGCGTCAGCTTGTTTCTGTCAAAACTTTACCATGGGCCCTTCGCAAGCTTGCTTATTGCGGTGAGCCCCAACCTGCCTCGCCATTGTTTACTTGTGACGTCAATGGCACGCCATGTTTTGTCGATATACAAGTGTCATTGGTTACTGGTGATGTTAGCCTGCACACTAAGTTTCCAGCGCTTGCGAAGACAGTAATAACGTCCCGTCAGAAGCAGCTTTTGTGGCCATTTTGTCGCGCTTGGATTTGCCGTTCGGGTATCTCCTCTACGGATGAGGTAAATACCGATCATGAAAAGTTCATGAATTTGCCCATATGTTGGGTGCCCGTTGCTGACGTGGAAAAGCAGGTTTTGCACGACTCCATCGAGCAACTTTCAACAGTAGCCATTCAGCTTGAGCCGAGCACCCCGGCGCAAAAAGCCGTCAGCTCTGGGCCGTCGTTATGGTGGCAAGCTAGAGTCCGTGGGCCCAATCAAGCTTGGTGACTACTGTCAAACCCCTAATCAAGCCACTACAAGGCAATCCCCGACTCCGTTCATACGGAGAAAAGGATTTGTATGTTTATTTATTCACTTCACTTACTTATTTATTTATTAATGGGCCTTTTTTTTGTAACTCTGTGAGAAACCCTCTTGGGGCGACGTCATGAGGGAGCTCTTCGTCCCGACTTCGCAGCTCGGGATCAGCGCCATTTTGCAGAAGTAGCCTGATAGCATCCTCGCGAGCCTCCGCATACGCATAATGCAGTGCTGACCACCCATAAGCATCAGTAGCATTTACAGGGGCGTGGTTGGCAAGAATTAGCTTCACAAGGCTAATTGAGCCGACGCCAACTGCTCGCATCAAAACCGTTACCTGGCGTTTATCTTTTGTTCGCACTGACGCCTGATTCTCAATTAGAAGTTTGGCAGCATCGACTTGCTTTTTGGAAACCGCAAAAAACAATGGCGTTTGGGAGTTGTGGGTCCTGCTGTCAATAGTAGGCCTCAAAGGAAGCAGCTGCTCTACGAAGTGGCCTCCCAGGGAAGCTGCTATGTGCAATGCTGTGAACCCCGCATTATCAGCTGCATCAATGTCGAATTTCGGGCAGTTCCGAGCAGCTTTCAAGACCTCACTAACTATCTCGGGGTCTTGGCTCTCACTCAATGCGAGCATCAGAGGTGTTCTACCATCCTCGTCTGCCTTCGCAACGAGATTCGGCGATTCTGACAGCAACGACCCTAGTAGCCTGGTCTGCTTTTCTCGAATATAGGTATGGATCTGGTCGAGGCTCATCACTCTATGAAAGTGGCTTTACTTTTCAGAAATCCCGCCACAGTGACTGAACAAACCAATTAGTGGCGTGTGAGGGCTGAAATATGTCGATGACCAGCACAATGACCTGTGAATATACGCACCCTCAAGAACGTGTCGTAACCCTGACCAAGCCTTGACCCTCCTCCTCTCCAGCCAAAGACAATAGCGCTTCGCTGCCAGCGATACAATCCTGATGTTGGTGTCTAAGATAGCTGCTCTCATCGCAGCAAGACCGATAGCACTGTCAGTAATACCGAGTCAGTATGTGCCGGTAATATTCAACTCTTTTTGGGACCAGTCACTGGT
The DNA here is from genome assembly GCA_030579735.1 of Starmerella floricola. Taxonomy (NCBI): domain Eukaryota; kingdom Fungi; phylum Ascomycota; class Dipodascomycetes; order Dipodascales; family Trichomonascaceae; genus Starmerella; species Starmerella floricola. Next base: position 77,338 of record JAKTRP010000001.1, on the reverse strand, counting down.
CATTGCGCTGCTTTTCTGGAGAGCGAACTCCTTAGAGCTTTTGTTAGGGACTAGAAAACTAGGCAAGACAATATTTGCGTGGCTCGCAATGAGCATGCTGCTTCATGCCCCGACTTTTGAGCCAAGCCCGCTGACTATTGGAGTCGCCCTTCAACTGTGGAGCATGAGATTGGTGCCCGCGACCCATATAATAAGACTAGGCACGAATATCTCATTCTCTCCTCGTCTACTGTTACTCCTACCACTTTTGGGTATAATACGGGGCTCGACAGAAGTCATTGACATTGTTGCGGGTGTGAGTCTAGGCGCGCTGACACCATATTGAAAAAGCACTGGTGGTCTGCTGGTCGCCTCGAACGGCTGATAGCTTTGCGGCTGCTCCTAAACTATTTATCCTCATACTGTATGTTACAGTCACAATTGCACCAGGCCTTTTGAGGTCATGACGAACCGATGGAGATAAACCTGCTTGTCTGCCTTAATGTCGAGGCCGCTTGAATAGCCCCGCAACATTGGCTGGTCTACGCGGCCATACAAAAATTGTCCCCATAATTCGCAAATACTTGAAGTGTTGAAATAAGGGCAGGAAATCCAGTCTTCGCAAACAACTAGATTTCGACCTGTTTTTTTTTTAAAGTTATTTAATTTATGGCATCACTTTGCTGGTTTCTGCTTTTCATTAGGATTCACGGCAGTCATAGATACCGATATTACCGACCGCGTGAGGCATGACTTAAAAATGCAGCCATCGCGAACTAAATCTCAGAAATTTGAGCTTAGCCTCGTGAAGTGTACGGAAATCATACGATGTGCGGCAGTCAATACAAAATTATGTTTCATAGGACTGGAAGTAGTCATGCTGCACGCCTTCCACCTTCAACATTGTAAGATGGCACTATATAAAATCAGGATCTTTTGTGATAAGCAGTCATATAGCTCGCCTCTTTTTTTCTTGTTTTGCATCATGGAAATTCCAGGACATGGCATGCAACTGTGCAACACTGGCCCACGTGTGATGGTGTGTCGTAGATAAGTGGAGAGGTGCAGGCGCCCTCTCACCCTCTCTTGTCGATGCCATTCCGTAGTTATACTAGCTTCCCGCCTTATAGTAGATCTATATAAAGAAACGAAAACGCGCGATCGCGAAATTATGAGGATTGCTCCGTTGACCGAGTCAACACAGTTCAAGGAATCTCGCGATACGAACACTCCTGCTGCTCGGTGGTGTATCAGCATGTTTAGCTACCCTGTGTGGTAAAGGGGACGCTGGTCAGCAGGTGGGATCGCAGCGGTCATCTGACTAAGCCAGCATCTGCAGGTTGTGATATGAGAGGCTCTATCCTTAGCCGAGCCGGGAGGTTCTTATACAGCTGCCACTAAACCGATCTCGGATTATACTGGACTACATGAAGCTGCTTAGCAGCCTCATTGGCCTTTCAATTGCGCTCGCATCACAGCCAGTGCCGACAAGAACAATCATTGATGTGTTAAACTCGAGTCCGCAGTTCTCGGAAGTCCTTGAGCTAATTCAGCATCACGGTCTTGTGCCTCTCATTAACGAAAGCTGGAACACAACGCTGCTTGCCCCCGTGAACTCTGCGTTTGTTGGAATCGATAAGAATTCCGTCACAAAGGACCAATTGCTCTATCACCTCATCAATGCGACCGCATATAGTGAAGACTTCGAGACGACCACTATATATCAAACATTTCTCGACAACGGCAAGGCACCGATATCGTTAAGTTTGGCTAACGGTGTGAACAATGAAGTGGAGTTCAATGATCTCGATCTACTGGCGTCCCCACAACGTGGACTTGTGCATTCGTTGACGTCACTCTTAGACATCCCACCGACGATGTCCAAGCAGCTGTATATGGATAGTCGCGTGAGCTCATTTGCTTCTTTTCTCGATGATGATGGGCTTATTGATGGCTGCACCGTGTTCGCACCCGTATCAGTGGCTATAAATGATTGGATAGATACCAGTCTCAGTGATTCCAACTGCACTGAGCCACTATTGGAGTATCTCCAATCTCCCTTCGGAAAGAAGGACCGCTCACTTCTTGTAGGCCGGCATGTATATGCAGGCTTGCTAGATCCTGGCGCGGCTCCGACAGAGCTCGAACTCGTTGATGGCACCAACGCCACCCTTCATCCCAATCTCACTATCGAGGGCCAAGGATTCATTGTGGAAGCTGCGTCATACGTTAACGTGGCACGCAATGGGCTGTTTGTCGAGCTTGATGGTGTGCTGGCAACTAATGCAGCCCAGTTTCTGGATATAAATCCCGAGAAGGTTGTCCTTGGCATGGGAGGCTACTCATTCGTGAGAACACTGGCCCTCTATGGTCACCGTGACTTACTGGAAAACTCCGCCTCGAGATCGGGTCCGCAGATGGTCATTGTCCCGACGGGGGTTGGCAACTCTGGAGAGGATCCCATAGCATCGATCTCCCGGACGCCGTCGGTAAGGGTGGCAGACCCCAGTGCTATGATTCTTTATCAGTTCCTATATGGTGAAATTCCTCACTCGCTGGAAAATGCTTTGCTGTATTCGGAAATGCCTTTGAGGAGCGGGGATTACCTTCAGCGTGTGCATTTCGAGCGCCGGCGATCGGGAGCACTCACTTTGAACTGGGAAGAGCTTGACCCGGTATTCTACAAATGGGGCAACACTACTTTTTACTCGACTGAGGAGCTTTTGACTGCACCCCCTAGTCTGACAATGGCCCTCGGTCCGTTGTTGATATCATCCTACTCGCTTTCTTTCTTGGACAAGTTGAATAGACTTCAGCTGCCATTCGAGACGAGCTGGACCCTCTTCGTACCAACCAGAGAAGCTTGGGAGAGCAATATGCTCCTCAAGAACTATCTTGATTCGGACATCGATGCCTTGGCCCGTGTTTTCGATAACCTAATTCTGCAGTCACCAATCTACTCAGATTCTGAGCAGGCAAGCGCTAAGCAATACTCAGGCCTCGAGACCAAAGTATCCTGGAATGACGAGTTGAAGCAGTTTAGCCTTGTTAACAAAGACATCAAAGCGCATTTGGATATCGAGAGCACGGATGCGCTGTTCGACAATGGTGTAGCACACATCGTTAATACTATACCTCTACCAGCTGATCTAGAGATCTCAACTAGTGACTTGATCAAGGCTGGTGACCGCTCACTTTTCTTAGATCTGCTCCGTGTTGCCGGCATGGACAACGTACTGGAGCCAGCCGCCAACTTCACGATATTGGTTCCTCCCACAAAAGATCTCCGCAAAAATAATTTCACTGTCAACACAGACGTTTCCAAACTTCAATCTATGCTCAAATTGCATCTTATAGCCAATAATCCAATGGAGAAACTGTTCGACGGAGAGTCTGTGACGACCTTGGCTGGTGAGGACCTTGAAGTACATGCGATTGGTCCACTTGGAAAACTCTGGGGCCTTGGTCCGGTGTCTGCTACCAATGGGCAACAGGTATTACTGTATGAGTATGGAGAGACAAATGGTGTCATCAGTGGCGGATCTACAGTTCTCTTCATAGACCGCCACATTTCCCCGCAATGGATCATACCAATTCACTTTGGGCTACGCAATGGCACGTACGCAATATTCGGCATGCTTCTGGGGCTCGTGCTAGCAAGTGCATTGGTTTTTGGTCTCATTTGGAGAATTTCCAAACAGAGTGGCGAGCCAAGTGTCGCTGACGATGAGCAAGCATCTTACCATGACGACGATGGTGAAGAAGGAGACACAGAGACTGAGGAGAATGCCGCACAGTCTTCGGGGCCCATTGAGACACCTGGGGTTAACGAAGGCCGAGCATTTGGACGCCACCTGAATCTACCTGAATGATTGATCGATCCTCTTCACCGAGTTGCTACGTGTTCTGTAGATTTACATTTACATTGTTGAGCAGCACTCTCAGTACTTTTTTTTCTGCGGGGCTGGCTTGGTAATTATTGTACATTCACTAAAAATTCAGGCCAACTTAATCGAAGTCGCCCGGATAGTTACAAAGGCATTCTATGGCTGTGTGCTGTCGTCGCCGCCACCATCGAGAGGATGGAGGAGGGTGTGTATGTCATCACGATATTGGCCTTCATCTATTTAACATCACACACAATGAGCACCGGCACTCCATACTACGAGCTGTACCGCCAGAGTAGTATCGGTTGGGCACTAGCGGAAGCTCTCGATGAGTTGATCAGTGACTCCACTGTTGAGCCGCAGATGGCTCATCGCATTCTGGGCCATTTTGACCACGCAATGACAGACGCTCTGCAGGCCCACGTGCGGGCACGGCTTTCGTTGAAGGGTCACCTTCAGACATATAGGTGCTGCGACGATGTGTGGACGTTTCTTGTGAAAGATGTGGCATTCAAGATGGAGGACGGTGAGCAGGTCTCAGCCGACAAAATCAAAATTGTGGCGTGCAATGCCCGAAAGGTGAATGAGCAGTAAACTTTCACTTGATGTTATTATCGTCACAGTATGTATTCATACATCTACATATATATATTCGCCGAGGGCGCTCACATATTGTTAAAATTCGCCTGCATAGTTATAAAAAGCCTCCTCGCTCGAACATCTTTAGAGCTTGAGAGAGATAGGATGGGTCCACGCCCAGGGTTGAGGGGTCGTGGCAAGCTTCACACAGTGTGAGCCAGCCAATGCTGAAAATATGGGAGCTCAAGCAGGCAGCAGATAAAAACCGGGAGGCCAATCGCACGAGAGTGTCCGCCGCACAGCTTCGTGTGCAAGCCGATATCGAAGGATTGGAACTGCCTCCCAATATGAGAATCGACTTCCCTGATCCACTGAATATGATGCATTTCACTCTCACATACAAGCCGGACAGCGGTATCTATGAAGACGGCATCTTCGTATTCGACTTTACGATAGACTCTCAGTACCCAATTGATCCTCCCAAAGTGCGACTTAAGCCTAAAATATGGCATCCAAATATTGATCTCGACGGCGCAATCTGCTTGAATATACTGAGAGAGGATTGGAAGCCTGTGCTTTCGCTCAATCACGTTGCCATGGGAATCCAGTTCCTGTTCCTGGAGCCCAATAAAAATGATCCTCTGAATAGAGAGGCGGCGTCATCTCTACATTCTAATCCGGACCTTTTTGCATTTGAAGCACGAGAAGCCATGAAGGGGGGTACAGTTGCAGGAATAAAGTTCGATAAAGTTATTTGAACTGGTGCTACGTTACGGGATATTCGAAATACTTTTCCATGTATCACTGAGCATAGAACTCATCGATCAGGAAATCCGGCGGGTTGAAAAAGTCGCGCGGTGCTTTGCTGGGCTCTCTGGGGTTATGAACCAGCAGCTGACTCTCGGAATTATTAACGAAGGTCTCATCCGAGCTCTTTCGGATCTCAAGTTTAGCGTTGCTGAGTCTGCTTGCTCGCACTCCCGGTAATGTGGTCGGGTGCAAGCGAGACCACTGCGTCTTTAGTGTGATGAAAGCAGTACTGACGGCTTTCACTTCATCTGCTAGTTCCGTGTTGACGAGAAGTTCGTAATCGAAATGGAACTTACGCAGTTGATGAAGGCAAGCTACCTGCGTACGCCGCTCTTCGTGACCCCCTGCTGGGTTAGAGATGCGCTCAAGAACCCGACTTCTCCGATTCCAGGAATAAAGTTCCCCATTGGAGTCATAAAAATGCCGGTGTAGTTTTCCGAGAATCCCGGGGCCGTGTTTCAAGTTAGTGGTAGACAGTCCGTCTGTCGCTGCGACGCGGTTGAACAGCCCTACGCTGATAGTCGATACTTTGACACGCTCGGGCTCTGCGTAGACAGCCCACGCTTTCGAAGCGAGGCTGTTCCTCTCAATGGTGTACTTCTTTTTCCCGTCGAGATCATAAACATTCACCACTTTGTGAGGCTCCCCATTATCGCTGCGTATAACGAGGGATACCAGTGTATCCGTTAATGGCGACAGTGCTGTAGTGCTATGCTCCACACTAATACCCAAGCTAGATGGAAGCAAGCCAAAAAAGCTTGCTGTAGCTTGTTTCACTGCGAAGACTGTGAGATTCTCCATAAATATGAATACATCACAATTCGCGATTTATATACTCTGTGTATAAGCTTCTCGCAACATTTGGGACCAAGTGACCTAACTCCGCACTACTGCCTAATTAGGTATACGAACGCATCCTGTATACGGTATTCATGGTGTAGCAGAAACCTCTCCGTGAGCTTATCTGCTTCTAGTGAAGACGCGCTAGGGTACGCTCGATGAGTTTTGCAGCTTCCAATTAATACTATTGGGATCGCGCGCCCAGCGCACCACGAGTCACTGTAGCACGAGAGAAACCATATGGGGGCGCCCAGGGCATGAAGTCTAGTTTGATATTCTGAAAACGTTATGAATTTTTTAATTGTAAGTGCAAAATATTTAGAAAGGCATATGCAGGCTATATGGTCAACGAGACCATGAGCTTACTGGTTCTCTGGGCGCAGCTTGCGGACTTCCTTGCCAACACGCCAGATCTCAAGATCGCGGATAGCCTGTAGCTCCTCCTCGAACTTCTCACGATAGTCCTTCTGAGAGTTGAACTCCAGAGAACGCTTGGTCTCATCACCTTCTCTGACAGACTTGTAAAGTTCCTCGAAGACCGGCTTCAGAGCAGCCTTGAACTTAGGGGACCAGTCCAGAGCGCCACGACGAGCAGTGGTGGAGCAAGCGTCGTACATATAGTCCATGCCGTAACGGCCAATGAGCGGGTAGAGCGACTGAGTTGCTTCCTCAACCGTCTCGTTGAAGGCCTCAGACGGGGAGTGGCCGTTGGCGCGAAGGACCTCGTACTGAGCAAGGAACATACCGTGGATACCACCCATGAGAGCGCCACGCTCACCATAAAGGTCAGAGTGGACCTCCTTGGCGAATGTGGTCTGGTAGACGTAGCCAGATCCCACAGCAATGGCCATAGCGACAGCCTTCTCCTCGGCGTGGCCCGTCACGTCCTGCCAGACAGCATATGACGAGTTGATACCGCGTCCCTCCTTGAACAGAGTGCGAACGGTACGACCAGAGCCCTTAGGAGCAACGAGAATAACGTCAACATCCTTCGGAGGCTCGACCTTGGTCAGCTCCTTGAACACGGGGCTGAAGCCGTGCGAGAAGTACAGAGTCTTGCCCTTCGTGATCTTCGGGGAGATCTTAGGCCACGTCTCGCTCTGAGCGGCATCACTGAGCAAGTTCATGACGATGGTGCCCTTAGCGATCGCCTCGTCAACATCGAACAGAGTCTCGCCGGGGACCCAACCGTCCTCGATGGCCTGCTTCCACGAAGCGCCATTCTTACGGACACCAACAATGACCTTCAGGCCATTGTCGCGAAGATTCAGACCCTGGCCGTGGCCCTGCGATCCGTATCCGATAAGAGCGAAAGTGTCATTCTTGAAGTAGTCCTGGAGCTTTTCAAGGGGCCAGTCAGCACGCTCGTAAACAGTCTCCGGGCCATGCTCCTCAGAGAAAGCGATCTGCTTAACGCCACGAGCACCGAAAGGGGTGGAAGTTTGCGGGAAACGGGTGTTCGACTTGCGAAGAGTCGCCGGCGACGCCAGCACCGAGAGGGCACGAACAGATGTGCGCGAGGCCGGAGCAGCCATAGCGCGGTTCAAGAACTGCTTGTTGGCACGCGAGATTATGAAACGAGCAGACATGGATGTGTATGATTTTTCTCAAGTAATGAAAATCTAATAAATTTGTTCACTTGGGTCTCTTAAATAGCGATGACGAAACTAAACGCAGCGGGTAGGGTTAGTCGCGATCACGGGCCGTTATCGGTCTCAATTTTTAGCGATGTCGGCAGGACGAGGCGCATTAATAATATGACTCAAAGAAACGGGGTCCTTCTCTCATTGCCTGTAATTTAGATATTTACATCATCGTGAGAAGTGATCCAGTGCTGCCACAGATATTTGCGGCCCCAACGACCAGTGTTTTAATAGACGAGTTGACGAATCGTGTGATAATGGCTGAACAGTCGCGGCAATGCTAAATATGGCGTCATTACTTGAAATATATAGAAAATAGAAAGAGTAACTGAGTGATTCGTTGATAAATCAGTTATTAGTATGTAATGGGCGGCTCATAGACTCCACTCAGGGCCGAATCCATCGGCGGGTGGTGTTAAATTAGGCCCTGCTTCCAAAGAAATGCCAGTGTCGTTCATCCACCAATCAATTGAGGCAATATGCGTGTATTCTGTTGCAAAGAAAACAATGAGTGCGCCATATGAGTACCCAATCGAGATGGCAGCGTATATGACATAGTTGTACTTCTGCCACCATCTGGGATAGTAACGTGGCAGGTACCATTGGAAAACAAAACCAATGTACAACCAGGGGAGGTAGTACATGAAATTGTATGGCGCCCAGCTAAGACATCCAGTAACCACGATGATTTCGTTGAAGCCGTTGATCCATTCACAGCTCAAAAACGAGCGAATGAACATGCTATTCCTGAACTTCGAGCCACCCTCAACTTCGCGGCCCCACCTTTGTTTCCTCGCCCTTGCAACCAAAGTCTTCCGGACAAGCCAGAAAGGTATGGGATATAGGGCACCGGCAAGGAATGACCAGCGCATACGAGGATACAAATCCCTAAGAACTCGCTTCGGGCCGACAGTACCCCATAGAACAGCAGCATTGAAGTATGTCCGCACACTTTGACAAGTGAACTTCGAAGTTGATTGAAGAGACAGGCTGCACATGTCCTTGATGGCGTCGTCTTCCGACTGCCAACTGATCAATCCGCTCTGAACAAAAGAGTTACAGATGCAGTTCAGTATTTGAATACGGAACATGGGCCGTGGTCCCAAACCAACGTAGTGTGCCTGCTTCAAATTTGAAATGAATGAATCAGTCTCAACCATGAAGTTCGTGGCGAAAGCCTTCGAAACCATCAGCGCCATTCCGTTGCCCTCATTTGTGAGACCGATAATAAGCTCGTAGAGAACGTTAATGACAACTTGCTGGCTCGTGGTGGCGTAAAGAACCCCACAAGGGACCATGAACACAAAGGAAAGGCCTATACCAAAGAAAATGGTCCACACAGGGGTATTTGAAAACTTGTAATGCTCGACAGTAGCGATACCAAGACCAAGGCAAATGGCAAGAGTCAAAATATACCACCACTCGGGAACCTCCTTATACTTGCGCTGGGCTCTAGTGAAGCGGTCGTTGAAGCTGCCCAATGTCCTCGAAGGATGCAATACGGTATTCTTGAACACCTTGAGCGAGTACAGCATGATGTCACCATAATTCAACAATGCATACATGATCATCGCCGGGTAGAACGCGAAGAATGCGCCATACATTACCACATTTCCAGCAGACCAGAAAGGCATGGAATAATTGAGATACGCATCCTTGTCCATGAGACCATCATTTCCTAGAATCTTTGAAACGTTGAATTTCTTCCCAAAACGGTCAAATAGCTGATTCGAGTTGACAGGAAGATAACCGGTCCAGCTGATGTTATTGTAGAAAACACCGAGAATAACGAAGAAAGAGAAGAACATTCCTCCAAGCATGGACAGCGTAGCGAAATACGGCATGTACATAGCGGTCATCAAGAACTGCGCTGGGTCCAGCGACGGTATGGGATTCAGTCCAAGACCGCTAGTAACACTGCAAACAGTGAGCATATCATTATCCTTATGGGAGATCCAGGCAACCCAGTCGAAGTACGAGAAAAATTCAATAACAAAATCGGTGATCCAGTACCAACCAAAGAATATCACGACGAAGAGCCAGAAGCACTCGTAGCTCTTGAGCGTCCAGCCATTGATTTTCTCGCGGGGCTCCTCCTCCACAAGAATACGCGAGAGTCTGAGACCTGGTAAACAAGAGTACCAAACCATGCGCACTGGGTAGACGAGGAAGACGCGGAAGATACCTGCCAATCCAAATCCCATGAGGTTAGTGGACAGCGTCAGCAGAATTGTAAATCCGAAGTTACCCTTAGCATCCGTGAAATTGTAAAACTGGTTATTAGCCATGGCAATAACAACGTACTGAGAGTAAGGAACCTGATTTCCGACACCCATACCGCATGTGGCCAACATCTGCTCCTTATAGTTCCAGCGGCCGCCTCCAAAATGCACGCGGTTTCCAAATCCTACAGGGAAAGACCAATCCGGGATGTAAGACATTAAGCGGCCCGAGTAAGCAATAAGCATCTGCAAAGCAACGTTGTTCATTTGAATGCTTGGGAATCGGATTCCGAAAAACGTGGCAAGCACAGAACCAGCGCAAGACCATACGATAGAGAGCAAGTAAACACGAATGTTCTCATAGTTGTCGTATTCCTCTTCGTCTATGGGACGAGTGACTGAACGAACTGCAACGTAGATCGACCAGTCATGGATCAAGAATGCATCAAACTTAAGGATAGCTTCCCACTCATCCTCTGTCTGACCCTCTGATGGACCCTCGACCAACCTGAGCAAGTGCTCATAATAAGCATTAGACAGGCACACGTCGCCATTGTGAAGCTCAATGGCATCTCTGACAATCTGCAAGCACTCATCCACGGGATGGTCGTCGATGTGTGCCGCAATGATCTCAATGTCGTCAGCGGACAGACTCCCATCCGAGAAATGCTCAACCTGGTTGAGAAGAGTCATGTCGACTGCGACACCACGGTCACCCTTCTCGGCGACCGTGGCATCCACCTTTCTTTCCGACGCAAGAGAGGAGTCACTCATACCGTTTACGTTTGCCAGGTATAGTGATGTCGTCGATGAAAGAAAATTCTCGATGCAGCCTCGATTTCTCTCGAATACGTTCCTTAAATGAGATCATAGTGGAGCCTCGGGGATAGGAAGTGATCACACGTGACGCGTTTGTGGGAAACCGAAACCGTAACCCTACGTAGCTTTCGGAAAGATAATAGCCCTACCCCTTCATGAGCGCGCCTCATAGCTATTCGAGGCGACTATGGAAAAGGAAAATGAGCCCTGCATTGTGAAGACGTGTCTAACAGCACTCCATAACTAGACAGTGCTTGGATTCCCTCTAGGCTTTACCTTCGAGAGCTCTTATCTTCTGAAAACTTATAGATGCCACTTATCAAGACGATATCTGATCTGATGATAACGACCGGACGCGTGACTTAGATATTTCGTTGCCCTGCTATCAGCTTCACTAGAGCGATGGTGGGACGCAGGTCGACGATCCCTACTTTTGGGGGAATGAAAATGTGAAGCAGATAGTATTTTAGTTCTGAGTTTTTAAGTATCATTTAACTATGCTGTAGCTTCAATATATAACGCTCCTCGTGGTGCTATAGAGACCTGAGTTGCCTCATATGACAGTCCCGATTTGTATAGTTTCTGGGCGCTTTCATCAAGCCCTACAAGTTTTCACTCATTCGTTTGCATATGCATATCTCTAACGCACCCCTACCCTAACCGATTTGTCCCGGTTTTACTGGATGTCCAATTATAGACATGCATTTTCTAGATCTTGCGCAAATCAGAAAGAGGGCAAGGTCACGAACGGTCATAATCGCGAAGTAGCTGAATACCCCCAGCAAATATGACACTCAAAGCTTCGAGTTATGCGTAATAAGGCCGTTCATCTTCGCCTTTTTCTCTTGTGCATATTACTCCTCGTTCCTGACACGAGGTCCCCCTCCCCCCACTTCAGAGATAAGGGGTGGCAGAACTTTGGTAGCATCGACAATTGTGGGGTAGGGGTTCACGAGGATCCCGAACAGCTGACAAAATATGATCTCAGTAGGGCGATCAATCATTTGGAGGCGCCCTCGTAGGTGGGGAGCCGCGTGTGTGAGTGATAACGCTCACTTGCACCGGAGCCGCACCAAAAATGCAAATTTTTATAAAACTGTCTACAAAATATACGTGTGTCTTATAGCAGGGTATTGTTCGATAAGTTACAGTAAGGCCCAGCTGTTTCTCTCGCCGAGGCATTTCTCCGCTCTCTGAATTAGAAATCGCAGACCAATTAATTGCACCATCACTATCAAGAGCGGTCAGGGTGAGGAAGACATACGCGACTGCGGGGGACTCTTGCGGTTGTTGAAGTCATGCTCAATTTAGTACTCCACATGGACCGCTTTCGAGTGTATTGTGGCTTCATATAGCGATCGACCCCAGTGCTTCGTTAAAATGGCATCCAGAAAGCTCTGAATACTCCGAGGATCAAAAGCCTCGAGGCAAGTCCCCGCCGAAAAAAAGGTAAGCCAGCGCGATCTACCCTCAGGCCCACAGATTCATTGAGAGGCTGAATTCTCGGAGCTTTACGTCCATCTCAATTCGCTTGATTTGGCTCGATTTCTTTCAACTGGGTGAGTGCAACGCAGAGAAGGTCTTGCTTCGCGTGCGTTGGTCGAGCCCGACCTGAAGTAATACCTGTGCAGTGCTACTTTAATATGGCAGACGCTCACGGGATTGTGCATTGAGAACACACGAATTATATCGTGACATATATATATATATAAAATATTTGTTGAGATACATACTCTAAAAACGGAATCATTTGGACTATAGTTTGCTCTTTCCATATTGACGAGGTAACCCATGGCAGTATGTCGGGGCTTTGTTTACATACGCCGTCGAAGTTCAGAACTGGTGCACATCTAGGAATCAGCATTATGGCAAGCACCAGCCCCTCGTCTCTACCAGTAAACTATGCTGAGGCGCAACCTGAACGGATGCAGGTAAAGGTTGGGCTCATAGGAGATGCTCAGATAGGCAAGACGTCCCTCATGGTCCGGTACTGTGATGGCTCATTTGACGAAGACTATATTCAGACGCTGGGCGTCAACTTTTTAGAAAAAACCATAGCTATTCGTAGCACAGAGCTCACGTTCTCGATTTGGGATCTCGGCGGCCAACGAGAGTTTATCAATATGCTTCCTATTGTGTGCAACGAAGCCGCAGCCATCATATTCATGTTCGACCTTACGCGGAAGGCCACGCTGAATTCAGTACGCAATTGGTACCGTCAAGCTAGAGGATTTAACCGGTCAGCAGTTCCTTTACTTGTTGGCACCAAATTCGATCTGTTTTACGAGTTGAGTGATGAAGAGCAGGCCGAGATCACCGAGCAGGCAAAAAAGTATGCACGGGCCATGCGTGCGCCGCTTGTATTCTGCTCTACAAGCCAAGGTATTAACATCGCCAAAATCTTCAAAATTATCATTGGGAAAACGTTTGACCTAAAACTCAAAATGCCCGAGCTCACGCAATCTGGCGAACCACTTGTCATATACTCTGAGTGGTAATTTGAGGCCAGATATTTTGCTGTCGCAACAGTTGAAGTACGCATTAACTCATACACTTTCTACGCACATTGTTACATACATACCAAGCGAGGGGCACGAGAACGTGTCTTTTTGTTAGCTGTTTTTGGTTTGAGAGTGCTATACCATTCCCATGACCGCTGAGTCGTTTTCCAGCAACTCCTTAATACTTGCCACGGGAACCATGAGCCGAACTCGAGGGGTAGCCTCGCCCTTGATCGCTTGCTGCACAAGAACGCCGCTCTCAACAAGTTCCATGACTGCGGGTTGGAAGTAAGCGAGCCGACCGGATCTTCCCGGGTAGAGGTGTGGCAACAGCGTGTCTGAGTTAGCCGCCGACCTCACAAATTGAGAGGCCTGTTGAAGCACGTCATGTAAAGAACTTTCGATGCTTCCTGTGCGTCTTGCCCTTGCCAGTATGGCGCAAAGTAACACTTTTGTTGCAACTCCCAATGTTTTAATGAATGTTGCAAGAGGCGGCTGCTGCACGCCCAAACTGATATCGCGAACATGCGAAACTGAAGTAGGAAGCTCGTTTCTGCTTGCTGCAAGCTGAACCGCCTGGCGTAAGAAATCTAGCACTCTGCGAGCATCGCCCCCCACGCCAGCCACTTTCCGAGCCGCATACTCGATGGCCTCCTCCTCTATGAATAATGTATAATCTTCCTGTCCAAATCGTTGTAAAATGATCTCCTTCAGTTCCTGATGCGCATATCCAGGAAACTGAATGCGGGTGAGGCCAACGCGAGACGATATCTTATTGCTAAGCATCCGCTCGGGGAGGTCCATTGTGTTTGCAACAGCGACAACGACAAGTCGTGAGTTTGGGAGCGACGGCCAGTTGAAGAAATTATACATCAGCTGCTGGCCTTTGGTCACAAGCTGGTCGAGTTCATCTAACAGCAAAACGATGACGCCGCGTTTTTCAATGGGTTCTGGATTTGAGAACGCAGCTTCCAGCGCCGTCATCGCGTTCGAGGCAGCCATCTGTCCACGTCCAAGCGCTTCCCAAAGGTGCTCGTACGCCGCGCTGGGGTGAACGAGTTTCATCCCATTGATTTCCAGGTACGTGAAAGGTTTGAGCTCATTCTCGTGGACGCGCAAATCGAGTTGCCCAATTACTTCACGAATTATACTGGATTTCCCCGTGCCTGGAGTACCGCTCACATAAATACAGGTTCCTGTCTCCGCTGCAATTGCAGTCTCTAAAGCCAGGAAAAGTTGATCGAATTGGGCGTCTCGACAAAGGTGAGTAGGTGGGTCACTAGCGGGATGTAGAGCTGCTGAGGCCCTATCTACAATACTATTCTCCGAGATCCCGAGTGGAGGAGCGACAGGAAGGTATTTCTTAGTGCCTTTTCTGCCACTACTCGTTTGTGATTTCTCCTTCACTGCACTGGAAGGCGTTCCTTCCAGCATTTCCTGTTCCTGCCCTTTTGCGTGAGGCTGTTGAACATCTTCAATGTCTTCTTCCGACTCACTTCCTTCCGGCGTTAATACTCCGTTATCCTTGAAGAATTCTTGCGGTGTCTTAGCTTCTTGTTTTGAGGTTTCGTTTGAGGATCTCCGGTCGCTTAGTATGATGTGGGAAGGTGGTTGCTTTTTAGGCGTATCCAGACTTGTAGAGGCCAATTTGGAAGTTAAGTTAGGTGCATTCTTCCGCTTTCGCGCAGGAACGAGTTCAAGCTCCTCGTCGGAAAGCTCGTCCTCGCTGTAGGCCACTTGAGGTAAGTTGAGTGCTGAGCCATTTTTGCCTGACTGCGCGGGAGATGTGTGTTTTCGCGGGCTTTGCCTTTTCTTTGGTGTGCTTGGTCGAATAAACAAATTTGCCACGGTGCTGCTGAGCTTTATCAGGTCCGCAGCTGTGTCAAATCTCACATCTTCTGGCAGTTCCTCGATGACCTCATGGCGATGGCGGTGATAGTCAATCGCTCGCCGCACACGAAAAGCAGACTTGTCGAGCTTTGAGCCCAGAACATCCAGGCCATGCCATTTCAGGAGACTGGTTGCCAGCAACTCATCGTCCTCCTGATCGAACTCAAGCAGCTGGACTTCATGCGATCTGTCTGACTCGCCCTGCTTAAAAGCAACTATAGCTCCTACGAATTCGTCACAGTCAACGAAATCACCCGCAAAGTAGGTGACTACACTGTTGCTCACTGAAATCACGGTGCTACGGCGTCCACGACCTTCCGACTCCAATTTCCACATGTATGTCAGGGTTAGGCGTGAGAGATGATGTTTGTGTGTGTTCGAGCATGGTCTGAGCGTGTGTCTGTATGTGTCAGTCTTCCAATGCAGCATGAAACGGTGTGCGCTATAGTAGTACAAGTAAATAAAGATATGGTCGTCAACGCAAGCAGCTCCAAACACCTGTGAACTCGTGAGGCCACATGTTGCTCTCGAAGCCCGCTATTGCGAACGCTTTGTTTCAGCTAGCCTCTCAGTCGGCATGCACGGTCTGTTAAGTCTCTAAATGTTGGAGTAATCTACTTTACAATAATAAGTCTGCTCCTTCGAACACAAGGTATTTTAGTCCACTCGGTGCGTACGCGCACATCTTCCCCATAGTACAACTCCAGATAGAAAAGAGATGCTCAATTCACAGAACGCAGCGTCTAGTGCACTATGCTCTGAATATAGCTCGCAGGCATTGACTCGTGGCTATCAGGCAGGCCGTGTGATCCACTTCAGCCACATTTCGAGCTCAGTCAGGTCATAAATGTCTGTTTTCTTACCTTGAGCTTCTACAACAACCATTGGCTCGTTCGTGGTGCTGATAGGAGATTTTATGTGCAAAATGACGTTCACTGTAGGTGTGCGAGCTGAGGCCGTACATTCGGGTAACCTTGACAGCTCTGCAGCATCCACAGTTGATGATTCTGTCCTTATCTGGGCATCCGGGAGCATGACCTGGGCAAGTCGAAGCGTACGGGCAACAAGAATGCTATGTTGAATTCGCGCTAAAACAGGGAGCAAAACCGCGGTTTTGGATTTTTTGGAGTTCCGTGAGCTCGATTTGATCGGTTCAGGGACCCCATGGCGCTTCTCAAACTCTGCGCGGAAGAGCTCTGTGAGAAGTATGTGCAACCCGAAGTTGATTGCAACTGCAGGATTCGCAAGCGAGCGGTCCGATGGGGAGTCCGACTCTGGCTGATCATCAATGAGCTCGAACTCAATCCGCCCGCCAAAAAGTTCGCAAACTATCAAGCCTCCATCCAACAGCTTGACACGATGTGCGGCGAGATCTCCTCGAGCCTCCTGGATAAGTTGATACATTAGCTCATGCTCAAACAAGCTGTTACGAGCCTGTCGCACGGATAGAAGCGGCTCTGGCAAAGCATCAAGCAAATCGGAAAACCTCAACACAGACTGGCCCACGAGTAAAGGTTTCGGTTCCGGCGTCTGTGCCTCACTGGTCACATTCTCCTGTTCGGGCTGCGCACCGTCGTTATAAACAGAGACCTGCAAAAGTTTACGCTCGAGTTCTGAAGCTGGTTTGAATATGGCATCCCCAGAGATCTCGTCTCGAACAAATGTGCCTGTACCACGATCAAAGTACGTCGATCCAGAGTCGTGGTAGCCATAGGTAACGCGCAACTTCCGATTTACAATCTCACCAGCACTCGTTGTTTCTAACAGATCATGCCAAAACTTCCTCTCCTTCTGAACTTCACTGCTCAAGCGCTCCGCCGCGCTCGTCATCGACTCCGAAGACTGGCTGAAAGCCCTTACTTTCCAGCCGTAACCACTAGTTGACGGTGGAGTGGGGGCAGGGACTGCAACTGTTTCCGCATTCAAAGAGCCCATCGGAGTTTGAGATTTGAGCATCGGCGACATAGAGGGCTCGGCCGCTTGAGGGCGTGCGGCGCTCACCAAAAGTGACACGAAGTCGAGATTTAAGGCAGTTTCATTCAGGGCTGCTGCGACCTGTGAAGCCAGCTTCACACGCAGCTCCTCGAACCCTTCCTGGCTTCTAGACTCCTCTTTTGCGCTGTTTACTTCTCCATCTATATCCATAGCGTTTTGGTCCTCCTCATTTTCAGCAGCCTCGCCCGTGGATGACTCCTGCCCAGCAGTCGTCTCTCCTGACTGACTAGTTGCAAGGCTCTGCTCATCTAATGCTGCGAACGATCCACGCTCCTGGGTTATACGAGCAATTTGTTGACTCAGGAGAAGTTCAGGCTCTGGCGCCTCGCCAGCGGGGTCCAGAGAAACCACTGTGTCGTGCATCTAGCGTAGTGCCGTGGTGACCCTGCCCTGCTAGGCTTTACTTTAAACCTCCCCCTCATAAATGGCTTGCATGGGCGGAAACCACGAGGGAACGTTAGCCGGGGGCTGGTGGACTTGTGTGAAGCACACTAACAACGAGGAACTACTTGCGTAATTTCATAATTTAATACATGGTCTTTGCTTATTATCGATATATCTATATGTAAGCATGTTGTTATCGATGGCTTGCTCGGAATCCATATCTGCATTGGCCCCTATCTTCTGAAAAAAGCCCTACGAAATGCGAAATTCGATTTCTTCGTGGTCATTTCTTTGTGGCACGCGTAGTTGTGCTGCTACATAAATCTCGCGTCCCTGGCGGACTGGACTCGGGGGTTCTACAGACTTCCCTATGAACCTTGCCCTTTGACCAAACTACTAAGTGACCATGGTCTCGGCCGAGGAACTGAAAAATGAAGGCAACGCGGACTTCAAGGCCGGGCAGTACGCGACTGCGTGGGCGAAGTACAATGCAGCGGCGGAGCTCGATAATTCAAGCCCAGTCTATTTGGCAAACCGCGCTCAGTGTGAACTGAAGCTCGAGCAGTTCGCCAGTGCCGTTGAGTCTTGCACAGAAGCTTTGGCAATCGATCCGAAGTTCGTTAAGTGCTACTACCGTCGGGCTATTGCATATGGTGGCACTTTGAAGTACTGGGATGCTGTTCGCGACTTCCAAAAAGTCGTTGAGCTTGCACCATCTTTTGCAGAAGGACGCACGAAGCTTCAGGCGGCCAAACAACTCGCACGCTACCGCGCACTCCAGATGGCGATTGAGGTCGAAGATGCCCCAGGTGTTCTTGAAACAATAAATCTCGATTCGTTTCCTGAGTCGGATGGGCCTGACACTGAAATTGCTTCTATGAAGTCACTGGATGCCTTGAGTGAAGAGTCGATTTCCAGCCTCGTGGAGCATTTCAAGCAGGGGAGAAAGTTGCCGCGAAGAACAGTGTTTGATATCGTGCTACGCGTATCAAAGCTCTTGGACAAAGAACCCACAATGACAGAGGTTCACGCTACTTCGGACGTGAAAGTGACGGTTTGCGGTGACACCCACGGTCAATTTTATGATGTTCTCAACATATTCGAGCGCAACGGCTGGCCCTCGGCGAATCATACATATCTGTTCAATGGGGACTTCGTAGACCGCGGTAGCTGGTCTACGGAAGTTGCCCTTCTTTTGTATGTGCTGAAGCTAAGGTGGCCAAAGAACCTTTATATGAACCGCGGAAACCACGAGACAGATGCCATGAACGAGGCATACGGATTCAGCGGTGAGTGTAAGGCCAAATATCGCAGCGAAAACGTTTTCAAAGCATTTAGCGAGTCGTTCTCAAAACTTCCGCTGGCATCACTGATCAATGACGCGTTTTTCGTCGTGCACGGTGGCCTTTTTTCCAAGCCGGGTGTAACGCTAGATGACATCCGCAAAATTAATCGATTTGCGTCCAAGCAGCCCGGCAATGAGGGTCTTATGATGGAGATGCTCTGGTCGGACCCTCAACCGTCTAGTGGTCTTGCACCTAGCAAACGCGGCATAGCCCACATGTTCGGTCCCGATATCACTGAAGAGTTCACAAAGAATAACAACCTGAAGGCAGTGATTCGCTCGCATGAGTGTGTCGACGATGGTTACGAAGTTTTACATGATGGTAAGCTTATCACAGTGTTTAGTGCCCCGAATTACTGCGACTCTGCTGGCAATGTCGGTGCCTGCATCAACATCACGGAGAAATCCGAGCTCGAGTACTTCACGTTTAATGCTGTGTGGCACCCTAAAATTCCACCAATGGCGTACGCGTCGGGACTTATGCGTTAGGGTGCCCTCATCTGGGGTCGTGAATACTCGCGGCTCATGAATTCTCAGCCTTTGAGGACATGGAAAACATAACTGCCGAGCAGTAAGTAGCAGCCCAAATCCCTGCCTAACCACACTGGTAGTTGTATATACACATAGATACTCCTATCCTCAACTAATTGGGGAGAGTAGCCTTTCAACAACAGCACTACGTACACCAGGGTTCCCTTTATAATCTACAGGCTGTTCGATAGTTCTAGCTCGCGCATGTGGCTACAGTCACCGATGCAGGTATGTTGATGATTACCAGGAAATATCGGCTACGTACTTACTAAAGCGGTTACTTAGGGAGCTGCGGGGCCGCGGCAAGCACGTCCGGCGTGGCCTGATCCGCAAAACGCGTGAAGTTCTCGTTAAACTTGGTAGCAAGCTTAACAAGTTCCGACTGGAAGTCCTCGTGTCCCCATTTCCAAGAGCGCGCCGGGTTTAGCAGCTCTGAGGGAACATTCGGGACGCTCTTGGGGACCTTAAGGTTGAAGACATCAAAGTTCTCGTAATCCGCGTTAGCCAGTTGACCCGAGTGAATAGCGTCAAGGATGGCACGCGTGTACTTGAGCGGACACCGCTTTCCTCCGCGAGCAACAGAGTTGCCAGTCCATCCAGTGTTGAGGAGCCATGCGTTCGCCTTGTGTTCATTGATTTTGATGGCGAGGTCCTTAGCGTAGCGGATCGGGTGCAAGACGAGGAACGGTTGGCCGAAGCAGGCGCTAAAGGTAGCCTCAGGCTCAGTCACGCCCTCCTCAGTGCCCGCGACCTTAGACGTGTAACCCGAGATGAAGTGGAACATAACTTGCTCGTTGGTGAGCTTTGAGATGGGCGGCAAAACACCGCTGGCATCGCAGGTGAGCAACACAATGTTCGTCGGGTGCTTGTCAGTCACAGCTGGAAGCATTGCGTTCGGGATATACTCGATCGGGTAACTGCAGCGAGTATTCTCAGTGAGCTCCGTGTTGTCATAATCAACCTCGTGAGTGCGACCGTCGAAGACAACATTCTCAAGGACGGAGCCGAACTTAATAGCCCGGAAGATCTCGGGCTCGTTCTCCTCCTTCAAGTTGATGCACTTCGCGTAGCAACCACCCTCGATGTTGAAGACACCATGGTTCGACCAGCAGTGCTCATCGTCACCAATGAGAAGTCGGTTGACATCCGCGCTCAACGTTGTCTTACCGGTACCACTGAGACCGAAGAATAGAGTGGTGTCGCCCTTCGGGCCCTGGTTCGCACTGGAGTGCAACACCAGCACCTGGTGCCTGATAGGCATCAAGTAGAACATGACGCTGAAGATACCTTTCTTCATCTCACCAGCGTACTCGGTTCCCAAAATCACCATCTCCATAGCCTTGAAGTTGATATCCACTGACGTATCCGAGGTCATTCCATCCGTGTGACGGTTGGCTGGGAACTGGCCTGCATTGTAGACTGTAAAGTCAGGCTCACCGAAGTTCTTCAGCTCCTCATCAGTGGGACGGATAAGCATGTTCCACATGAACAAAGCATGGTATGCACGGGCACACACAATGCGGACCTTAATACGGTAGCGCGGGTCCCACCCAGCAAAGGCATCAATCACATAGAGCACTTCCTTAGTGTTCAGGTAGTCAATGGCTCGCTCGCGGTTGATTTCCCATGAGTGCTCGTTCAACTTAATGTTGACCGGTCCCCACCACACATTCTCATTGCTGCCGGACTCGTCAACAATGCGCTTGTCCTTGGGAGAACGGCCGGTTTTGCGACCAGAGTTCGCGATTAGCGCACCTGTTGATGAGATTGCACTGCCACGTTCCCTAGTCAGTGCATCCTCATAAAGTTGGGCGACGCTAGGATTGTGCTCAATGTGAACACGCTGGGGGTCAATCTTGGCAGTCTCGTAGAGTGCCGATTCGATTTGGCTACTCGGAGGGTATGCTTCGACACCAGAGGGGTTGATACGAGTTTGATTCAAGGGAGGCGTCATAGTCAATGGCTTGAATTCGTTAATTTATGCAATTTAAATATGAAAGCTAGTCCCAGACATACATATATATATGTGGACCCTCCCCTATTTGTTAAGGCCGTTTACCGGGTTCAGCGCCGTCCTCGGACTTGAAGGGCAAGGTCTTCTATGAGTAGGGTTTTGGTCCGCAGACCGGCAGTGAACCCGCGCGTTTGAGCCGAATGCAACCTCGGCGGGAGAATGCACAAAATTGTCAGAATAATTATAGAGCTTCTATAGACCAAGCGAGAGCCTCAGAATACTTAATGTAAGCCAATTACTATCCATTATACACCTCACGCTCTCGCCGACGCGAAGAATCCAAAAAAATGCGGGGTATAACATCACGTGAGATATGTGCGCATCGGTTTCGTGGTAGCAGCCCCCTGGTGTGCCTTAGCCGAAGAACGGGCGACGTCGTGACTGGCAGTTGCTATGCGCATGTGTGAGCGTGTATACAATAATTATTGAATGCCGGTCGGCCCGGGTACAAGCTCAGGGCTTGAAACAGCACGGCACCGAAAAATGCCACACAAGCAAACCTGCTGCAATCTGCTCTTCGCATGCGAGCTTGCTCCGAGAATCCCACGGCAAATGATATCCCTAGTAAATAAGGTATGTGACACCCTAAAAACCGATTAGCTATTACAGGCCCGTTCCGACCGCATTGAGAGCATCACTATACCGGGAGTACCACACCACTCAGGGGGGAGCACAATTATATAGGGAGCACCACCGTACAGAAAACACCACCCGGACCGAAATAATCTCAACAGATGTACGCCCGCATGGTTTTGTGGACCTTGCAGCGGTAGAAGAAAATTAGAATGACATATTCACGTAAATATCTAAGTTATACAACAGCGTCGAGCGCATATGCAGCATTTCACTAATCGGCTTACATGTTAACCGTCGAGACCTTGCCGGCCTGGCTGATCCAAGACTGGATGGTGCCGTCATCGATCGAGTCAGGAATCTCTGGGATCTCAACAACGGTGACTGTGGTTCCCTGGAAGATGGCCGCACCCTTCAAAGTACCCTGCGTAGGGCGCTGGAAGTAGTCAGCGGTACCACCACCACCATTCTGCTTGTCGTGCAGAGTAGTGGTCAAACGGTTGTTACCAGTGTTCAGGACCTCCCAAAGATCAAGCTCACCGCAGCCAGACGACCAGCACGAGCACGACTCGGCACCGTACTGAAGGTTACGCGGAATCTGCGCATTGAGCAGCCAAACAGCAGGCATGTCAGCGTTGAAACCAAAGCCACCAACGCTCGGCATGCTGAACTCGAACACGAAGACCTTGTTCGGGCCGCCGAAACCGTGGTAAGCAACGTTGCCAGGACGATAGTATCCGCAGTCTCCGTTCTCACAGGCGCTATCCGAGAAGATGACGAACTCCTTGTTGCTACCAACAAGAGTCTGGGACAGAACCTGCGGGCTCGAGGCACACGAGACACCATCCGAGCCAGCATACGAAAGTGAGTTGCCGAAGGTGAAGTCGAATACACCAGAGCCACCGCCGCCGAGGTTGTTCAGGAAGACGAGGCCATCGGCGCTACCAGCTGCAGCATTGTAGCTGGCCGCTGATGTCCAGCCACTGCCACCGCTCGTTGACGAGGGAGCGCTAGACGACGTGCTCGATGACGTCGTCACCGGGTCACTGCTGGTGGTACGAGTGATCACCGATGGCCCGGTCTGAGACGTTTGGTCAAGGTGGTTGTAATTGTAGTTGTAGACGGGCGCGTCGCTCGAGGTTGTCTGGCTGTGCGAGGACGACTGCGGGGCAGGCGCGGCCTCAGAGCTCGTGGTCGGTGACGGAGCAGCTGCAGCTGCAACGGCCTGAGTGTTCGGGCCAGCGACAGCAGGCGCGCTTGAGGACTCAGCCGGGGCGCCAGCTGTTACGTACGCCGTGTAGTACTCAGTTGCGGTAACCATCACGGGCTCGGGCTCGGCATGGCGGTGGTGCAACGCGTGCTCATCGCGCTTCTGCAGCGGAGCGCCCGAAGTGCTTCCCGATGTGAACACCTTGAAGTTCTCGAGCTGGATGGGGCCACGGAAGTGGACCGACAGCTCCTCATTGAACGGGGCTAGCGACCCGGAGAAGGACTGCGGCTGCGAGGAGCACGTACCATCGCCGTTGAACGACGTGACACGGTTGTATTGACCATCAAAGCCAACGTCCTCAAACTGCACGAGCTTAGTCTCGTCGCAGTAGTAGTTGCCGGCGATGTTCTGGCAGGTGTCGGCGGAAACGCCAATAAGCGTCATAGCAAGAAGGGCAAGACTCAACATTGTGATAATTTAGAAGTTGTCCGGAATAAGTTTCGTGAAGCTGGAGACTTCAACACGCGTTGAAAAAAGAAAGAAAAGAGTGTAGGGGGTTGAAAAGAAAGGAATGTAGTCGGTGGGAAAGTTGCGTGCCAGCAGGAGTGCTTCTTGTCCTAGAGTCTAGTTAAAAAAAGCAGGCTTGGCAGGAGCAATATAGTTCTTATTGTCAACGGTGGACTTTTCAAGCAAATGTATTGCAAGAGTTCTGAAAAGAGTTCTGAAACGATGTTGCGCAGTCGGTGGTAAGAAACAAGATTCGGAACCAGGTTACAGCCATGTCCAGCCTCTCGCGATCCGCCTCCACCCCTTGGCGCCAGGGCTGGGGGTGGTGTGCCAGAAATGGCATACTACCCTTGCCCCACATGCCAGGGTCTACGCAAACTCAGCTTTTCGGCGCCAGCCTCGCGTTTTGGCATAGCGCAATTATAGCGCCCATGAAAGAGGGGAAAACCAAGGGATACCTGGCTTGAATAACCTCAATGGTCATAATGGATGCTATCTCTCGTCAATATTTGAAGCACTACTCGTATGTACAATTTCTGCCCTCCTAGACCGCTTATGCCAAAAATTTGTGGGCGCAGCTCTGAGCGTGGTGTCGCGTGAAGGCTCAGTGGGTGCACACGCGTTGGCAGGGTACGAGTGTGCCGAATTGGAGGTAAACATGGCACAACGATCTTGCATGTTATGTGTAGGGCAAGGAAGACAAACATCAAAGCTCCCAACTGACGTCATGTAGGGTCGAAAATAGCTTAGGGACACCGCCACATGCTCCTTCCTCCCCACACGAACAGGAATTCGCCGGCGCCATGGAATGCACCCAGCGCGCGTGTGCTTAGTGACTGGGGGTATGGGTGATGTTCACTGCATCCTGCAGCCATGCGAACAACGTTGACGGCTGTTTAAAAATAGTTCTGTATAGAATGCTGGACGATAACAGTTCAAAATATCGCGATTGTCGCCTTGCGTGGATTGGCAGAGATAGCAAATCTCCAAATCACAGGACCCGTCGTATAAATGCCAGGTAATTAATTAAATATTCTGTCAGTGATAAGACTGCAGCTTCGCGACGGGTGTGTGGCACACGGGAGGTGTCACCTGGGCCAAGCGACGCGTCAGAAAATAGTGGTGCCGCCTAGTAATCAACAATGTTCTAATTATGTAGCAGACGCCAAAAATAGCTAAAAACCTCGTTAATTGCAGCTTCATTAATTTAACGCCTCCTATTCGCCGTTATAATCAGAAATGTTCGGGTTTGCGTCACACTATATTGTCGCATCTAGTATATAATTTGGCATGCGAGCCGGACACCAATGAACAAAATAGAGATGCCAGTAATTGATAAGGATCAACTGCAGCTCATTGGAAAAATAATGGTACGAGGAATTCGTTCTGGAAAACCTATCGCGAAGTGCAGAATGGAGAATTCGTTTCGTCATATATACTCAGTGCTAAAAACAGTTTTGAAGACGTAGCTTGATTCTTTAATTGTCCCCCGTCACACGTAAGTGTGAGTATTGACTTTGATTAATTGCCAGTGAAAATCACGATAAAGAAAAAAATATAGGAATGAACAGAATGGACTGCTCTATACGATACAACGTTTTGTACAAATATTTATGATTCGACAGACAAAACACTTGCACTTCGGCTTATGGTTTCCAGCTCGCCAGCCAGCTCGACAAAACTTGTGTGGGGCCTCGGATATCGTAGCTGTTCACCGTCCCCAAAGACGAATACGTAGTGCCTGTCGTACCTGTATTCCCTGTGGTCCCCGAGCCGGCTGTGGCTACTGATCGCGACCTGCGGGACTTTGGAATGTCTCCGAAAGAGACTTGAGGTGCAGGTGTATCATTCAAAGGCAAAGAACTGCTAATCCAGCAAAGGTACGGGGCAGTGATATTTGTGGGTGTCGAGAGCTCGAAAACACGAAGCTTGTTGTCAACAGGAGACGAGTATTCGACTGTCAAAAGTAACTCGTATGTCACAGAGATCATTTTGGCTGAAAAACTGCTTGGCATGACCTCTTGTAACCCGAACGAGCCGATCAGACTAGTAAGATTCATCGGTGCGATGGTGACTTTTCGCGATGCTGTCACGGACCCGATAAGATGCCTTGTTAGATAGGTATCACGTTTTCCTCCGATTCTACAATCACACTTGCGAAGAATGTAAATCGAAACGGAATGGAGGCCAATGTCTTGGTTTTCAGCTTCAGGGCCCTGTAACTTGAGAAACAGGCGAAGTTGTAATTGCTTGGGCCCTTGCGGGATTTCTCGTGATGGAAATTTGAGGTTAGCTTCCAGGCTCAGCGGAGCTGGTCGCTTTTTACGTTTGAAGATGTTTCCTAAAGTGACACTCTCCAGGTCTATGGGATCCTGGCCACTAAGTTCACTCAGGGGAGGATTCCCCGCTATCAGACTGCGAGTGTTATGCGATGCGATGTTCCGCGGATGAATGGTGACAAACTGCGAAGCAGTTGTATTGTTGTGAAGCTTGCTCCAGCGTCGTATCACCACTTTCAGCTGCCAAAAAACACCAAGATCTATGTTCCCTCGAGTATTGATAGGTGCATGAGGAGGACAAGCATTGACATCGTCCTCAATGTCCACTGCAAATGGAAATACGTATTCCCCTGGCTCGAGAGTCATGGGTCGATTCGATGATGACTGTGACGCCGACTCGCTAGGACTTCCGGTTACCTGCTTTTCAGACCTGTAATGGTTGATGGTTTTTTTGGTTACTCCTCGAGCTTTCTTTGGCTTCGTCCGGTTTTTAATCTCTCTGTTCCTTTCCTCGGTAGCCACGATCCCAATCTCATCACACGTTAGGGAGAGGAAGATCCCGGACAGCATAAGCTTCGAATGCACCATCACACGTATACTACCAGTAATCACATCTCCAGTAGTCCAGAACGGTTTCGACGTCGAGTCTATGGCAATTGTTAGAGCCGTCTTGTCGGCGCCAAACATAGCTCTGGCCAACGCGGATTATGAAACAATATAAGACAGGGCAAGGTTGTGGCATTTATGCCTTTGCGCACTGCTGAGCTATATTGGGAGTCTGTACAAAATTTCGGGTTGGAAAAGCCCCTTCGATCAGTACTTAGCTTGCAAAATTGGAATGCTGGTGCCTCATAGGTCTGAGTAACTTTATTAAGATACGACCTCATGCGCATCAGCGTTTGTAAATGTTGAACACTGAACCATACAAGCACGGACTGGGCTAAGAAAACGCGCGAGTTCCATTGTATTTCAATTAGCTAAACAGGCGTTCTTCCGCCCGGTCTCTGCTCCCCTCGAATGGATGTCTCAACGGCTCCTGTTTCACAGGCGGGCAGTATATGCAGGGTTATGAAATCCCTTGGGGAACTTATGACATATTTGCACCTCTTGAAAGGTGGTAAATTATAGTGACTAGCTTGAATCTTTTTAATTGGGCCAATTTCGCAAAATGTTGCAGAAGTTTTCAATAACCACAGCAGTTTGATGGGGGCATAAGATAGTATGTATGAGGGGGTCCCAATGATACGACGCGCAGGAGTGTGTGCATATAGTAACATGGTAGTCACGTGGATATGTGACCATATCCGAGACGATCGCGGTTACATCGGTGTGGAACATATACTCACAGGTACCAATGCCCGCGCACCAGACTCCAGCCCAGAGGGCAGCCAATAAGGCATTTCATCGCAAGGAAGAGTCTAAGAAAGGCAAGCGCGTGAAAAAGGTTGAGAAGGATGAGGAGAAGCCGTCTCCTGTGAGACGCCCTACCTCGAAAAAGAGCGCGCGACGATCTGAGTTAGGCAGGCCAGCAGTGTTGTTTTTGATCGCGCTAGTTGTCGGTGGTCTTTTTGTGGAGTTCCTCTATCTCGTGATGGGTCGTAATATCCAGCCGGGTGCCTGACCCGTCAGCGTCCCACAGACAAGCTTTGCTAGCCTCCCCCCTTCCTTGTTGCGAGTCTAGCTAGCTCCACTTTAATCTGTCATATCAATACATATTTCTTCCTCTATTGATCAAGTCGTAGGGAGCTAGTGGACCAGCGGAGTTAATCGAATTGACAACCAGTAGAAGAAGCCAGGGTATTTGTGCGGGAGCAATAAACAGGATGGTGGCTCGATTAGAGTACGCTACTGATCCTCGCATACACGGCATGTCAGAAAAAGTGCCACTACATATAATATTAGTGATCAATGCAAGCTAGCAGGGCAAGAGTGCCTGCTTTTCTTACTTTCGCGCTATATACGGGAGCCTTGGTCTCTTGACCAATGTGTGATTCTTGGAATAGCCTTATTCAATAAACTTCACGTTCACGTTCGAGTTCGATTTTTTCCGCGCGAATACGTACTCTATAACTGGGCTTGCGCCTCCCCAATCATGCAGCGTGTAGCAACTACGCACATTACATGTGTGTATGCGTGCAGCTTGTGGCCTGCGTTATATAATGAGGAGGGAGGACTAAAAGTCGCGGGCCATCGCTCTATGGACAGTCCTTTGTCAGCCAATCCAAAGCCTTGAATTTCCTAACATGTTCGTGCAGAAGCTCGAAAGACCAGTCCCTCGGCTGTGCCGAGCCATCCAAACCTTCGGCGTTTTGGACTCGCAGGTTAACATCTTGCGTAATGGCAAAACCGTCATTGCACAGGGATCTGGTGGTCGTGCCAGCCGCACTGGCTACACCGTGACCGTGTTCGGTGCTCCGGGCGCGTTGGGCACTGCTTTGACCACAAAGCTTGCGAAGCATGGCACAATCACCGTTTGTCCGTACCGTGATGAGTACTTCAAGCGCCACTTGAAGCCCACTGGTGACCTCGGCGTTGTGAATTTCAAGGAGTTTGACTTGCGCAATGTGGACTCGCTTGAGACTGCTGTCAAACACTCTGACGTCGTTGTGAACTGCATTGGTCGCAACCACGAGACTAAGAATTTCAGCTTCCATGACGTGCACGTCGAAGGTCCGCGACGTATTGCTGAAGCCGCGGCCAAGTATGGCGTACCGCGCTTTATCCACGTTTCCAGTCACAGTGTTGACTCGCAAAGCCCGAGTGCTTTTATGCGCACTAAGGCCGCCGGAGAGGAGGCTGTGCGGTCCGTCATACCGGACGCCACGATTGTGCGCCCCGCGCCGATCTATACGGCTAGCTATGGCAACTGGCTGCAGAAGTTGGCGGCTAGCCGCCTCACATTCACTGCCAGTGGTGGAAACGAGGCCTCGTACCCCACCAGTGTAGTTGACGTTGCTACGGCCCTTGAAAAAATGGTCTACGATGACAGCACGGTCGGTCAGATCTACGAGCTGAACGGTCCTGAAAGGTGGACTCAGCGTGAGCTTTTCGATCGTATCAAGTCCGAGGTTAAGCGAGACTTCCAATTCGTGCATGTCCCTAAGAAGCTGCTCAAGATGTGGGCTACGTTTTTGCAGTATGCTGCTTACTGGCAGGGCCCGTTGACACCGGATGAGGTTGAGCGCATGTTTGTTTCTCAGCTGCCCACTATTTCGGAGGGCTCGCTGTCCTACGCAGACTTGGGTATCACGCCACGCAAACTGAGCGAGCAGATCACTCACCTTGTGCGTCACCACCGCAACCCGGTCTACATCTCGGATTCGGCTGAGACAGACAAGATGCGTCGTAAGGAGAAGGAGAATTGGGCGAACATTGTTGATTGAATGGCTGGTCCAACAACCTTAATAACGTTAACTTGCAAAAATAGAAACATGAATACAATCACGTCTTACTGTTGGATGGAATGCAGCATATGTACAATTCCCAATTCAGATGCACCCCGCGTCTTTATCTGCTGAAGTACAGGTCTCATTACTTGTCAGACCGACGAGAATGCAAATTGGTTACGCGCATTAATTAATTGCAGCGATGTAGTAAAAGGAAACGTATGTTCGTATATAGCTATGAGCAAAAATAACGGTATACCTGTGACAAGCGGTTCAGCAGCTTATCAATGGCCAAAAAATTGATGATGCGTTAGAGCATAACACTGATGATCTTTCTTAATTCAACCTCAAGCAGAGAAGAGCCGCTACCAGAGAAATGCACGGCGTATGGTACGTGCAAACCTGGGGATAGTGGCCGTCGAGCATTCCTGCGCGTATGTCGGGGTTCAACGTAGTGATCTTAGCCCTATTCCACCATGAGAAGCATTGAACAAAAGGAAGCAGCTACCCTCGTTTAGTAAGCCCATCACGTTATGTGGGAGGAGGCTGCAGAGTTACTGATCTTCCAACCGTCGCATTATGTAAACATTTAAGACTCCCACCGCACGGCGGTCGTCTATACGCAGCAGGGTTGAGTATTGGGGTAACTGTGGTTCAGCTTTGTGGAGAAGTGCGTCTGGATTCCTGCAATAAAAAGTGGCGCCCCAGGATTTCATAATTCCCATTCCGGCAAAATACCGTGTATAGTCCCATAGAGTTCTCTTTTGTTGCTGCTATCGTTTTGAGCCATTTTCCGGAGGTTAGGGCTGCATGTCCCTGTGTGCCGCGCACGCTACCGAGTAAACAGATCACCAAACGGTCGATGGCATCATTTGAACGATTCCAAGTCGCATAATCTATGAGGCACAGCCATGTGTGATTTTGTTTAGGGTTCCTGGTCTACTAAGTACTAATAGCGTGCCTTAATCAGACTACAGGCCCTTTCATTGGCTTCCGTTGCCTACCGGCTAACGCATACGGACGTGCGCAAAATCTGCAGGTCGTTACTGACCCCAAACCCTGGACAGTATTTTGATTCTGCCTGTTCGGACCTATTGAGCGAACGGAGGTGGAAGTGACGCAGGACTCGTATATAAGAGGGAAAATCCTGCCCGCGCCCCTTGTTGAACCGAACAGGTCTAATACTTTCATCAACATGTCTCTATCATCTTTCGGAAACAACACCACAGGAAACTTCACTGCGATACAGAATACTACGGGTACTGTTGATATCACAACTACGGTGGAATCAACCTTGTTTCGCACATTACCCTTGGCAGCCCCCACTGAACTATACGCCAATAACACGTCGGGAAGGTCTAATACCACAGGCCAGCACGCTCCACAGATAATCCCGCCAACAGGATCTGCCCCTGAGCTCGTCAACGCTGGCAGTTCGAGAACCATTTGCCCGGG
Source organism: Starmerella floricola (assembly GCA_030579735.1). Taxonomy (NCBI): domain Eukaryota; kingdom Fungi; phylum Ascomycota; class Dipodascomycetes; order Dipodascales; family Trichomonascaceae; genus Starmerella; species Starmerella floricola. The sequence continues at coordinate 46,489 of JAKTRP010000001.1, read as the reverse complement.
TATTTGTGTGTTGGCGGCTGCCGCGTTCATGATCTAGTTTATTTATTTTTTGACGTTTTGTGCAACACTCTAATGCAGCAGTGTTTAGATATCCGAAAACGAGCAGCTAATTTTTATATATTAATTATTCTACTCTCCAATCATGTATCGTGGATGGCGCCCTGATGAATCGGGCAGATATGAATTAGGAAGTTTGGAAGCCCCCTTGTCATAATGATGTGGCAGAAGTGTTTTCAGTATCACCTTGTGATTCCCCTGCGAGGTTCTCCGGCTGTTGCGGCTGTTGCTGTTGTAGCTGTTTTTGCTGCGCTGTCAGTTGTTGCTGCTGTTGCAACTGTTGCTGATATTGCGACTGCTGCTGTTGCTGATATTGCAATTGTAGCTGTTGCTGATATTGCAACCGTAGCTGCTCCTGCTGCTGTTGCTGCTGTTGTTGCTGTTGCTGCTGTTGCTGCTGTTGCTGCTGTTGCTCAGTTTGCGGAAGTCCCTCGTGGCTTCCGCCGTTAGGAATCGCAGAGACCTCTGCAACTTGCGAAGCTGGTGCCTCTACCGCCATGGCGTCACCTCCTTGTACAGGACTTCCCATAGACTCGGATGTGTGCTGTGATGACTCCGGTCGCAACGGCTCGGAGTGGCTGCTTGGAGGAGCAGCGGGCCCCTGTTGTAGTGCTGTACCATTGACTTGGTCTGTGTCATTTCTTTGACCAGCTTCAATGCCTACGTCCGTGACCTCTGGCAAGCGCTCAGCCAGTTCCTCGGTACGCGGGGTCGAATCGGGGATTTCTTGCGGTGAGGGCTCCACTGAGGGCGGGCTTGTCTCGGTTTTCGGCGTCTCAGAACCCCGTGGAGTGGAGTCGCGCTCTGCACGTTCAGCCAGCAATCGCGCATGGCGCTGCTCCCTAGTTTCAGCTTCAGGCTCGCGCCACGCGTAATCGTCTCCACGCTGGCGCAACCGGCGCTTCCGACGACTACTTTGGTCATCGCTGTCTTCATCGCTGTTCGCACCACCATAAGCTTGGTTAAGATACTCGCTGTAGTTGGGCCTCCGCCGACGGAAGCGCCCTGCATACTTGCCCTCGCCACGCGCAACAGCTTCAGCGTGGTACTGAATATCGCGTCGCCGTCGTGCCCGCTTCGCCTCACGTTCGAGCCTCTCGGACACAAGCTGTTCACTGACTTGCATTAGCGGAAGGAAGCGCTGCAGGGTCTCTACAACTGTGACAGGTAAGCTGTACGTCACTGTGACCTCCGGCTGCTCCTCGCTTTCTTCTTTCACCTCGGCCTGACTTTCCTCAGTTTCCTCTGGTTTTATGATGTGATCTTGTAAGAATTGGTGAACCTCAGCGGCGCTCGACGCAACTGGTTCCCACTTCACTGTCGAGACCAGCCTGTTCGTCTGACGATAGACCCGGAAACGAGTGTATTCCTGTGATCCTTCTGCTAAAGGGTCAAACCCGACCAAGTAGTAATGATTCCCGGCTTCGTCGTGGCCCATCCACGGTGCAGTGGCGTCCTCGTCCAGTGTTTTCAGCAAATGTCTGACTCGGTCAGAGGCGGCCAAGCTCCAATGGACGAGCACGTGTAAGAGCTCGGCTCTATCGGCCCAAGTCAGCTCTGCAAATGCATTGTTCCTAGATTTCCAATTCAAAGCAGGGAAGTAAGAGCCCACCCCGAGCCCGTGTCGCAAACTATGAAGTTCGCTAAGCGCACTACTATACCTGCCCGGCTCGATTTCTTTCTTCCGATTGAGCACAAGGCCTAGTAACCGTCGAAATATGAGCTCGACAAGTTCTGAAGGCTCAGGAGAGACAAGCCCTTCCTCAATGTCCTGCGGCGCAGGCAGTGTTGCGAGATCTGGGAACAAGTCAATAAAAGTCGCGATGAAAATAGCAATGAAGGCTACGCTTGGCGAGTAAGGGATGGTGTCCGGATCCGCCTCTGGCTGATCAGCTTGAGGTTGCTGGCCAGGTACATCCTCGGGCAGCAAGATCTTAGGTTTCTTGATACGCCGACGCTTCGTAGGTTGCCAGCGCGACTCTTCGTTGACGTCGCTGAAATCGGATTCGTCTTCCTCGATTTCGGGAACCGGCAGATCCACATCCTCGTCCTCTTCTTCCTCGTCTTCGTCGTCGATAGCTCGGCTTCTCCTGAGACGGCGACTAGATCTAGTCGACCCGCGAGACCTTTGGTCTCGGCCCGAACGCGCAGGCCTAGATTCGCGTCTGGAGGCTCTTCGGCTGCTCCTGTTACTGCTTCTACCTGTGCCAGCAGGTGCCCCGCCATCTTCTTCCTCATCCGCGATCACGCCCAAATCATAGTCGAGATCCTCCTCCTCGTTGTCATGGACCACAAAATCTGCCACGCTAATTTTAGCTCTAGACTGTCTCACGGTTCGCCTTGGGGCGGCCCCGAACTCCTCCGAGTTCCAAGGCTTACGAGGGCGTAGATTGCGTTTCCGAGGAACCACTGTATCGCCCATAGAATGTGTACGCGAACACTAGTGTTGAGGTTTATATGAGGCTGAGTAATCTCTGCCGTAGGGGGTCCTTCAAAAGGTAATCGCATAAGCTGTGTTCAGAGAAGTAACGAAATTTTACTTTCGAAATCGAATGTGGCAGTTTTATAACGCGTCTATAATAATATCAACATCCGATCGAAGCAAAGGCTGATTATAAGATGCTAAGGGAATAGGGTGCTAGCAATATAATACATACAATATTCGTCGTATGCACGGGACACCCTAGAAAAGTTACTTGCAGAATTTCTCAGACAGCCTGGTGGTGCTATATCTCGATTGTGAACTAGATGACTATTGAGGAATTATTTTCACACTATTTACTTTTTTTACTGGTGAAATTGGATAATGTTGTCGATCGAAAACCATTTCCAGGCTAAAGAGAGGCAGGGTTATGCACCTCGATCGGGTAGCACACACTACGCACACGCCCTGTGCAGCACTATGAGATCGTAGCTACTCGACATTTTAGTACATGCCGACATGCTTCAAAGCGTTCAAAGAATTCACAAACGTTTAACACGACTATTTATAATTTGTAGAATATAACAGATCGCAAAAGTAACAAATTTCTAGTAATTGTTTGCTCTTTTCCGCTAATATATCATGCAGACATCCGACACTTTTAGATTTTAGGCGCGCGATCCTCGGCTGGTCGCATCTCATATTATGCAGATGCTAGAGGGCACATGCGCAGCTTTGACCAGAGCAACTCAGATCGATCACTTACACTTCTCCAATATGGGTCGGACCCGCTATGAACGTCTCCTGTTGCAGCCGTTGCAGGTCTGCATGCATGGTCGTCACAGCTGCATGCGACGGACCCACACGGGCCCTGACCTGTAAAAGCTGGATACGCAGAGCCATAGTGGGTCCGCCCCGCCCTGAGGCCTAGGAAGAATCTGCATATGACTGCATCCTGCATCTCGATACCGTCCGTGGAGTCTCGGTGACATGCGGGGCGCATTCAAGTGCAGCACGAACAGGCCTGCTGCCACCAAAGAAATATAAATATTGGACAATCTCCCATCGAAATACTTCCATCCAACAATCGAGCACTATCGAGCACTACAATGAAAGCCTCAGCGATCTTTATCCAAGCACTCCTGGCCACTGTCCTGGCAGCGCCTATCTCCAACCTGGAGAAGGACGCTGATGGGGTCGCAGTGTCCGACGATGGATCCGTTGTTTTCCGTCAGAAGCAGGGAAGCGATGGGGCTTACATTGAGCGCACCCTTGCATCGCCCAACGCCTACGACGACGTTAACCAGGGCAGCTACGGCACGAGCAACCTCGCTGCTTACCCGCCCTTCGGGCCAAACAATGCCACTCCATATGGCATCCCGCCGCCGCCTCCTCAGGCTGGCACTCAGCCCGAGCCAGCCCAGCCGTACCCGATCCCCCCGTACTCGCAGGGGCCGTACGGTGAGTACCAGTACCCCCCGGCACCCCAGCAGCAGCCACAGCAGCCTCCTGCACCGGCTGCCCCCGCTTCATATCCTCCTTCTTCGTATCCGCCGACTCAATATCCCCAGGGCCCGTTCCCTCCGACTGGCTTCCCGCAGCAGGGCCCTCCCCGGGTTCCTGGCCTGCAGGAGCCGTACCAGCCGTACCCGTACGGCGCCTACGGGCCATACGGATACGGCCCCGAGCCGGTGCCCCCTCTCCCGACGCCCGTTGCCCCGACCACTACTTCAACTGACTCGGCCCAGGCAACTGCTACGGAGACTGCGACGCCAATTGCCGAGCCTACTGGCGGAGATCCAAACAACTTCGATGGTGAGTATGGCCCCTATGGCCCCTATGGTCCTTACGGCCCCTTTGGTGCTTACGGTGCTCCGGGAATCTATGGACAGCCGGGTGCGGCTACCCGCCCGTTCGGCCCTGCTGGCGCATTTGGCCCCTACTACCCCAACTACGGCGCACTGAGCTCGTTCGGTGAGTACGACCCGTGGCACCAGTACCGCTCTGAACCATTTGCACCGTATGCTGGCGGCTGCGAGACTCCGAACTGGGGAACATACAATGGTGGCTGCTTTGGCGCCGGTTGCGATGAATACGGAAACCGCGGCTGCTACGCCAAGGTGGGCAACGAGATTGCTTCTGAGAGCGGCAAGTGCCTGCGATACCTGCTCTGCCCCTGGTCGTGGTTCGGCCAACAGTGCCAGGAAGGTGGTAATGGTGGCTTTTGCGGTGGTGCAAGCGGCCCGTGCTACGGCCCGCCGCCCCCTCCTCCGCAGCGCTGTGCTCCTCCTCCCCCTCCTCCCCGTGTTCTCCCTCCTCCTCCTCGCCGTGAGCTCCTTCCGCCACCTCCCCCCCCTCAGCCGTGCTACTCGGAGCCACACGTTCCTCACTTCGCACCCCAGCAGCCGTGCTTCGAAGCCCCTCGCTTTGAGAGTGGCTGCGGTGGCCTGAGCAACGGATGCTACACTCGCGTTGGCAACGGCGTGGCCACGGAGAGTGGCCGCTGCCTCCGCTGGTTGCTGTGCCCTTGGTCGTGGTTCGGTGACCGTTTCGACAACGGTGCCAACGCTCCAGGAAACTTCCAGGGCAGCAACGACTGCGGCTACCAGCAGCCGTACGGCACTTTCTACTAAATGACCAGTGTGGAGCTTAGCAAGTCAACCAATTCATCAGCTTCTTCAAGCCCATAATTACCATGAATCAATAAACGCATCAGTATAGGCATAATAATATTTTCATCAAACAACTTCTGTATGAGCAATGGACCAGCACCTCACAATGCTACCGGGATCTAGAGTGACCTTCTGTTGTAAGTAGCCCTCGCCAGCTCGACCGCAATTCTAAAATTTACTACGCCTTGAGCCATCAAGGCCGGATCTAGCGTTGGCATAAGACTATACATAAATACATGTGTGCGTGTGTGTGTTTGTGTATGTCTGAGTTTCTATCGAATTTTGTAAAAAACGGGATAAAAGAACGCGGGTCGCGGAAAATAAGGCGACAAACACATACGCACGGCCCGCTCCGGGCTAGCCATGCGTAAATTAAGCCGGAGTAATTCCGAACGCCTTCACGCCCTCTGGGCGCTTGTTGTTGAGCGCCAAGGGGACGATTCCACTCACATGCATGTCCGGACCGTAAATTTCCATGGGAAGTCCAAGCTCGTCACCAGCATTCTTGATCAGTCGGAGTCCCTCCTGCCAGCTCGGGCCTCCACGGCGAATGTAGATCTTCACGTTATGTTTCAGCAGCTCGCCCTGAGTGTCGCGGAAAGCACGAATGATACCCTTGAACGTCGCACCGACCTGAGTGAAGTTGGCGATACCGCCGCCAATGAAAAGCACCTTGCCCTCCGGTAGGGGCTTGTCACGGACCATGAGGTCAATAACAGTCTTGGCGTAGCTGTAAGTCTGAGCCTCACTTGGGGCACCAGAGTACTCACCATAGTTCGCAAGCTCAGAAGCATAACCAGCACTAGCGATGGCATCAGCATAAACAACGGAGGCGCCTCCACCAGCGACAAGCGTCCAGATGCGACCATGCGGGTTGAGGACCGTCAGCTTCAAACTGGCACCGGTCTTCGCGTCAAGCTCGGCAATGTAAGCCTCCTCAGGCGTCTGGACGCGGCCGAAAGGTGCAGGGAATTCCATCGGGGGGCCGTTATCGACCGTAGCAGACTCGTCCGACTTGACAACCTTACCCAAAGCCTCATCGCCGCGCGACAGCGCCCATTTAGGACCGCATTCAAATTCAGCAGTTTGGTCGAGCTTGCCGGCAAGGTCAAGGTAGTGCACCTCAACAGAGTTGCCCTTCGGAATCACAACAAGAGGGTTGATTTCAAGGTATGTGAATTGAAGGTCAACGTAGACCGCGTAGAGGCGGTGGACGAAGTCGACAAGAGTCTGGTGCTGGTCCTCAGGGACCTGCGAGAACAAACTCTTCACAATTTGCTCATTAGAAGGATAAGACTTCTTCAAGTCAACAGGAATCAGCAGCTTGGAAGCCTTGGCATCAACGTCGCCCACGTCAACACCACCCTCGTGGTAGAAGAGAATATAGTCACCTTCGCGAGCCGAGTTGATGTTAATGTAGTATTCGTGCTTCTGCTCGTGGGGAACGAATGGCTCAACCAAGAACACGGTGAGCTCACCCTCAACGTGCTCGACCTGTTGAGTAGAACCAGCGCGGTCGGCAATCCATCCCTGTGCCTCGGTCCACGTCTTGTTCAAGGCCAGAAGACCAGACTTTCCACGGCGCTTAATGAGCATGTCAGGCTTGGCCACAAAGCGAGCTCCCTCCTGCTTGAGCCAGGGGTAAGTGGCCTCGGCACGAACAAACACGTCGCGTACCTGCGATGGAGTGGCATTCTCGGGAAAGCGCAGTTGGGCGAGCTTCGGAGTGCCGACATCGAAGTTTGTAGTGGGCTGCGCTCCCCAGGTCGGAGAGCGGGGCAAATAATAAGCCAGCATTGCTTTGCCGTCGGCCTCGCGAATTGATTTTGCACTCATTCTGCCTACTGTTGATGAAGTTGTTGGGAAGGTAAGCTGGGGGTGGGCTTGTGGCTTTGAGGAGAAGAATGCCACGATACCGCCGCTCCTGCCCCAACCACGCCGTACACGTCAATTCCCAGATGACAGCTCCTACAAACAGGGAGCGAACAATGAGCCGTGCACGCACTCCATAGTGATCTCACCACATTGTAATTAATCAGGTAGGGGAAGAACCATTAGATCGCTCCCTCCCCCAACAGCGCTCGCCCACACACATACATAGAGTCGATAAGGCTGGCAGAGATGCTACAGTAGAAGCTGCAAAATGCAGTTGTGCGAAAGCACACGCTAAGAAACGACTGAGTCACTTAATAAATAAATTTGTAGTTCTCATGAAGTCCAACTGTAAATAAAAATTTCGTGCTGTGAAGATACGAAACTGGCAACAATGACAGTAGCCAAACCTTGCGACGTCGCGAAAATACAGAGGAACTTGCCAGCAGCGAATGCTAAGACTGATCGTAAACTTTTTGGAGTGAATGCAGGTACCCTCGGATTTCGAGGGCAGACAGTATCGATCTATGAGCACATAGATCTCATGTCTATATCAAATGCATAACGCATCGTGGAATTCTGAAAAGGAGATAACATCAAACAACACACATGAAGCAAGACTTTTTCGATCACAGAGGGAACTGCGAGCCTGTTTGAAGCGTACTTGAGCCTCGTACACTACGCATACGGCACGTACATACGATAAATAAGGGACCCCTGCAGTGTGGCGTACCCGAAGCGACCAATCAGGGCACGGGTGCGCGTGGAGTGCCTTTTTTTGCTGGAGGTGGCCTAGAATGATGACGTACGCAAGGCTTTTAGTGCCGCAGACTGGGATAACAGTGAGGTGAGGTGTTGGGAGGTGGGCCTTTTTGGTCGCTTAGGAAGGCACACTTCCGGAACTGATTCGTCTTAGGTCGCGACCGGGGTTAGGACAATTTGTCAGTGCGAAAAACGCCTCTTGATAAATTGATGCGGTTCTGCAATTAATCAGGAGATTAGTTCATGATGAACAATTCCACGGAAACGATCGCGTCTTCCTTTGCGACGCAATGGTCCCAAAAGACGGCGGAGTTCGCGCCGCAAGTCGTACTCCGCTATCGCGAGCCTCTGCTGTCCTGGATCACCGATAAACACCTCGCGTTGGCGTTGCCTGTCGTTGTTTACTGGGTGCTTTCCGCGTTTTTCATGGCTCTAGACTATCTTCAGCTGTGCGAACGTCATCGGATCCACAGTGTTGAGGAATTGAATAAAAACATCGTGTCGGTTGGCCAGGTTCTTTGGGCCGTGTTCCTCCAGCACTCCATTCAGACCGGGGCTGGGATTGCTCTTGAGCAGTTTGAAGAGCCGGACGTGACTGGGCATGAGCCGTACGTCATCTGGAAGATCGGACGCAACCTTGGAGTCTCCCCGTTTGTGGCTTGGATCCTTTTCCGCTTTGTTTTCCCGCTGTTCCGGTTAGGAGTGGCCATCTTCATCATCGATACTTGGCAGTACATGTTACATCGATTCATGCACACAAACAAGTGGGCTTATCGGACGATGCACTCAGTGCACCACCGTCTCTACGTGCCATATGCCTTTGGTGCGCTTTACAACTCTTTGGCCGAGGGATTCTTGCTGGACACTCTCGGCACTGGAATTGCTTCTCTAGCGGTCGGGCTCACAGACCGCGAGAACATGATTCTGTTTGTTTTCTCTACAATCAAAACGGTCGATGACCACTGTGGATACGAGCTGCCCTGGGACCCGATGCAGTTTATGTTCCCGAACCGTAGTACGTACCACGACATTCACCACCAGCAGTTCGGTATCAAGACCAACTTCAGCCAGCCGTTTTTCATCCACTGGGACACCATGCTTGGCACAAAGTACGTCCGCACTGAGGAGTACATTGCCGAGAATAAGCGTATTCGTGAGGAACTCGCTCGCAAGAAACTCAAGCAAGAGTGAAAAGAGTTGAGGCAAGATAAGTGAAGTGCACGCAGCTTTTTTTTGTCCAATGTGTATAATAGCATCAAATTCATCGAGCTTGGCAGGGGATCCGAGCATCAGTGTTGGCCGAACTTGATAGCCGCACATGTATTCATACGATATCATATCTACTAAACAACAAACAAGCATTCTGTAAATATGTAATAATCTATCTCCGCTTTAAACCTACGAAAATAGTTCACAAGCGAATAGATTAGGAGCTCAGCTTTGATATGCAAAAAGACAAGGCAGAGAAAAATATGCTTCACAACAAAATTACACTAACCACAAGCTCTATACTTCAACAGTCAAAAGGCAAAAGAGTCTGCCAGGGCTGTGAACGAAGCTACAAGAGCAGCAACTGACGACTGTTCTGCGGCCTCAGCATCCGCGTCCACTTCCGTGGTGATTCTGGCGTCTTCGAGGACACGCTGCAGACCAAGCACTGTGCGGGCTAGACCCTGAATTGCTTTTGCTGTTGGCGCGCTAGCGACAAACTCAGTGATGCGACTAAGGAAGGTATCGTGGGCACTTTTTATTTGAGTGGGCGAGCTGTAGTTGCGCAGTTCATTCTCGAACTTAGTCCACTCGTGGTCGACAACACCATAATATAAGAACTGCTGGATTTCCAGCATACGGGCGTTCATTATCGTATGCGCGTCTACCAAGTGGGCTACGTTACGGTTTCTTGAAAGCCATCGCAGCGTTGAGGAGGCCTCTGTCAAACTATAAACAGCGAGACGGACTCGCCAAAGTGAGGCAAAGCATCGTTCGTATGCTAGCACGGCGTGCTTATCGACAATCAGCCGTAAAGGGCGCGAGTCGAGGTGATATTTCCCAATGAAGGCTTCCCAAACTCGCCACTTTGTGTCAATATCCCGCTCCTTGCCTGTGTGGTCAGCTACTGGCTTTGCTTCGAGACCGAGAATGTAAGCGTCAACACATTTTGTGACCGAGGCGCTTTCCATGCCACGCAGGTCATCGACGGCCGAAACAAAGAACTCACTGGCGAGGTAGCTACCCACCGACGAGACTGGTTTCATCAAAAAATTTGTGGAATCATTACGGAACAGGGCGTCTACGAAATTGCCGTTAGCGAGCAGCATGTAGTCGCGCAAACCTTTGAAGTGGAGCCGCAACTCGTGGTCTTCAAACAGAAGCGTACGCGTGCGCTCCGCAATTTCCTCAGACGTGCGATTCACACCATCAAACTCGGCGTCACCACACACTTCACGAATGAAATGAACCGCTGCACCGCGGTCAAAGCTGCGCTGGGCCTCTGCGAGAGACATGGGCCGTGGTATGCGTTTATCGAGCAATTTAAATGGCAGGCGCCCAAACGATGCCATATTCCTCTCGACCGGGTAATTCGGCTCGGCCGACCCGTGCTCAGACTCGCGTTCCCTTCTCGAGGCTCGCGAGCTTCTGGCGGAATCGGCAGAGTCACGCCGTGACGTTTGTTTCATCTCAAGCAGTTCGTCCTGGGAGATGTGCTCAATATAGAACTCACCGTAAACATCGCGTGTAAGCACTCCAAAGTCTTCCCAGTCCCGAATGAGTTTTGAGAATGGCTCGTAGCACTGGGCCTGTAAGTCTGCTGCATGATGTGCAACCAGAGGGTCACCATGCTGGGCATAGGTATATAAAATGTTGAGCACGTTCTGTTCAATGTCGAAGGACTCGCGAATTAGCGTGAGAAAGAGTCGTAGGGACAGCGTAGGTGACTGCAGTAGGGCCTGGAGGGCTGCGAGCCCTGTATAAGTAGAAGTAGGCTTGGATGCTGAGTCTGTGACAGAGGACAACGGCTCAGAGCGCAATTCAGTTCCTTTAGAAATTTTGTTCTCAGGTTCTTTCGCGCGGGGCGTGTCCGATGGGTCTTGAAATCCGTTTGGGGCCGTGGGGCCCGAAGGTGCCAGGGCTACGAGCATACCTGTTTCAACATCGCTCACTAAGGTGAGATAAGTTCTCAATTTATCACGAATGCCACTGAACAGGGCTTGTTGCACCAAGGTTCGTGGCTCTACGCGCTGCAAGGTTGAGTCGAGAGCGCGGAAGAGCACGCATGGCTCAGCCAGCGGGACGAGCGCCGTCGCGAGGGAGGGAGGCAGGTCTGCGGGCAGGACAAGCTGGCCTAATGTGTTGAATGATAGCTCAGATGTTGACGTGCCTCGTAACGCGTACGGCAGTGCGCGGAGAACCGGAGCCAGCCGATCCTCCATGTTGGACCCTGTGCTTCGAACCCTGAAACCCCTTTCAATGTTTACCACCTACTACCCATAAACATACATACACAATATGTGTGTTATGATCCTTGGGATTCCAGAAAATCCTTAAAAATCTCAAAGCTTGTTCGTGATCATTACTGTAAATTGCTACAAACAATAGGGTAAAGTGGCTGTGCTATCATTACTCGCTAGTGATGACCTCGAGAGAGTCCCCCACGCGTATCTTGTACCCCCAGTCGCGATTGATCATGTCCACACCGAAAAACGATTCCTTCCCCTTCTCTAGTCTGCGGTAGCTATTAAGGGCCGGCAGAGGCATGCGGTGTTTACGGAACTCGCCGAGATCTTGGTCGACAGCAGGTGTTGGGCACCGCTCGCGGGGACCGTCTACCCGCCACTCGTGGCCACCAATTTTGATAACACGCCAGTCATCTTCAATCCAGGCCTCGTCGGTATCCACGAGCAGGTTCATGCGGAAGCTATTCATATTGATAGAAACAGCGTTATTTATCGCCTCGACGTGGTTTTCAACGTCCTCATACGAAGCTGTTGTCATAAGCGACCCTGGCCAGATGTCTTGAAAGCTCGTCGTGGCCCGGTTCTGTCTCGAAGCCTGGAATTCTTTGATGTAGTCCCGTTCCGGCACTTCGCGTCGCCGACCGGACACAACTACAGCCAGCGCGTCCGCCGTGAGCTTTGGCGGCTTGAAGAAATCAGCAAAAAAGGCTCTCAGCTTTGCATCACTGATGTCCCTTACGACTATGAAAGACCCAAACAATTCCATTTTTATCTCTGGACCCGAATTGGGAATATTTGACACGTCAAGAGGCAGTTCCACGGTCGCACCCCCCTCATAGCTGAGCTGGAGATTCTGGCCAACGATCTGCTGGCGGAGCCGAGCCATTGACGGAACCGAACGCTGCGTGACAGGGGCCCAATCGCCATTCTCGAGTTTCCGAATTAGCATGTATATACGGTCATACTGAAATCCATGCTCGTCTATGGTACTCTCATTGACCTCAATACCTTTCAGGCTTTTGAAGGGAAATATGCATATTTTTTTAATCTTCATTGTAGATGATCGCTGAAACTAAGTATTTGGCGGGGGCGTAAGAGTCAACCCCCACATTCGCCTACATGTGTTTTAATCTGTTGGAGAGAGGGTTCGTATATCCACTGTTTCCTGCCCCCCGCCAAGACTGTTTGAGGTAGATGAGTGAGAGAGACTAAATTTGACTGTGCAGCAGACGACTCGACTACATGCTATTGCTTGAGAATGTCTGCACTCCATGCCAAATTACCACGACACTGGCTGGCCTAATGTATCGAACGATAGATCAGACGTCAGACGTGCCATGCGTGCGGGCCACCGAAGCCAGCCAGTTCCCCCCCCCCATGTTAGAACCCTGTGCTTCGAAACCCTGCATCACTTCTATGGTTACCTACTGATAAAATAAACGGTTATCATAATTCTAGAAAACAAATACCTGCCTCTGATAGTTTTTAAACCATTTCAGGCGGGCTCTAATACATTCTTTAGAATAGTGTAAGCCATGATAATTAAGAATAGCCATAAAAAAACTGGAAGTGACTGTGCTACAATTATTCGCTAGTGATGACCTCGAGACGATCGCCTACACGGATCTTGTACCCCCAGTCGCGATTGATCATGTTCACGCCGAAACAGGGCGTCTTTCCCTTCTCTAACACTCGGTAGCTATTGAGAGCCGGCAGAGGCATGCGAGCTTTACGGAATTCGCCGAGGTCTTGGTCGACTGCTGGCATGGGACAGCGCTCACAGGGACCGTCGACCTGCCACTCGTGGCCACCAATCTTAACAAGACGCCAATCATCCTCGACCCAGGCCTCGTCTGTTTCTATAAGGAGATTCATGCGAAAGCTGTTCTTGTTAATGGGAACAGCGTTATTCATCGCCTCGACGTGGTTCTCGACGTCTTCATACGAAGCTGTTGTCATAAGTGAACCTGGCCAGATATCTTGAAAGCTCGACGTCGCTGGTTTCTCCCTTGAGGCTAGGAAGTCTCTGGTGTAGTCTCGTTCCGGCACTTCGCGTCGCCGATCGGACACAACTACAGCCAACGTGTCGGCTGTGAGCTTTGGCTGCTTGAAGAAATCGGCAAAAAAGGCTCGCAGTTTCGCATCACTGATGTCCCTCACAACCATGGGGAAACCCCACAACTCCATCTCCAGCTCTGGGCTCGACTCAGGAATCTTCGACACGTCAAGAGGCAGTTCCACGGTCGGGCCTCCCTCATAGCTGAGTTGGAGATTCGGACTAACGATCTGCTGGCGAATTCGCGCCATTGACGGATCCGAACGCTGCGTGACAGAGCCCCATTTACCATTTTCGAGCTTCCGAGCAAGCATGTATATACGGTCATGCTGGAATCCGTGCTCGTCTACAGTACTCTCATTGACCTCGATACCTTTCAGGCTTTTAAAGGGGAACAGAAATATCTTCTTAATCTCCATTGGCTAGCAAATGTTCGCTGGAACTGAGAGAGCGTCAAGAGTTAACGCCCACACCCACCTATATGTATGTCAGTCATCACCTAACCGCGTCGCATTCGATAAGCGTCGGCACATTCAATATTTACACAACGTAGCAGCCAGTAAATCTCAGCTTGTGGATCAGCAATTATAATCTCAGATACTGAAAACTGTTAAATAATGCTCTTTATATGGACGGTCTATCACAAAAGTCAGTGGCAAATTTAACTCTTTTTCCATTTATGTCATTATCTCCTTGTCTTCAGAGCACTGACAAAGAGGATACGCCTTGTACTGACCTGCCATCTATTTGTCGGAACTCGATTCAATTCGCACGTTGTATTGTTCCACAAGATTACGGAGTGCAGCCTCTTCGGCAGCCGCGTCTCTCACGGCCTGTGTGACGTCATTTCCACTCAACCAATTATCGTCGATACCGGACGAGCAGTGTAAGTAGATGGCAGAAATGATTTCCATATTAAGGTAGCGCCAGCGTTTCCCCGTGAACGGCACCTGAGCCTTGAGATACTGCAGAAGCTGCTTCCACATCTCCGGCTCATTCACACTGAGGAGTGGCTTGAATGCATCCACAGACAGTTCAGCAACCACCAGAAGTCGCTGCGTCTTGCCAGTGACCATAAACCTCGAAATTCCCAAAAGGTGCGTGAAAGTCTGTAGGTTAAATTTGTTCACGTGCGGAATTGCAAGCTGGACTGCATCGTACATCGGCCAGATGAGCTCTGGCCCATCGTAGACGGCTGGCGGTCCTGCCGCTGGCCCAGTGACAAGTGCCCATATCCCTGCCGGCAAGTCACCCCAAGACGCGGCACCACCAAGAACATCTGTGACGTACGGCTCTTGGATCACAGCAGCTATTTGAGAATGGTTTGAGCAGAAAAGGTGCGCCAGCAAGTGAAATTGACAATCAAACAACAGGGCAGCGAGGTGCTCAAACATCAGTACGTGGCCCACGCGGAACCATCTAAGAAGGAACCAAAGCGTTGCCAGCACACTGTGGACTCGAGGACCGGGGCCCTCATTTCCGACGTGCATAATAAGTTCGACGGCAACGCTGCACACGGATTTCTGGATGCGCAGTGTGCCTTTGTATAATTCCTGCACTGCGGCGATGCGTGGGCCTGACTTGAGCTCTTCAGCCTTTTTTGCAAACCCGTTCGGAGTTTTAGCAGGCTCTGATGATGCAAGGTTGATCATTTGCTCCTCGAGCAGCTGTTCTATTGCTGGTGTTGTGCGTACTCGCGATTTATACAGCTCGGAGGCCTCGATGATGCTGTGTGGTACATATGGCATGATCCCAGGGCGCCCGCCCACTAGGTCTCGAGGATCCACAGGATCGTACTGTTTTTCAGAAGCTCCTTTTCCTGATTTCATGCCACGGCGGAGCCGAGTGCCTCTGTTGTGAACTTCATCGTCGAGTCCATGTATGTACGCAGGATACCTGCTTGCGATATCATCAATGAATGCCATATAATTGACTGGCGATGCATAATCATCCTCATTCTGCGGCAAGTCAAGACCATGCTGCTCCCAAACTGCACACTCGGCTTCATTCACGGCTTGGCTTTCGCCAAATGTGGCAAACATGGCCATGCGCGATAACATGAACAAACGAGAGACATAAAAAGAAGTGTGGCCCTCCTCGTCAGCCTCGAACTCAGCAAACCAGCGCATCCTCGAAATTTGTTTGAACAAAGTCTCTAGTAAAGCAACGCCGTTGGCCAGCAACGGGTCTGCCCCACTTGCATGCAGGGCACACAGTCTTACGAACAGTAGAGTGTGGTCATCGAAGGTCGCGGCGTAATCGTCCAAGTCTATAACACCGCCAGAGACCCACTCGAGGTCTTCTGTAACCAATTTTGTGAGTTTTACAACCGCCTCCGATACGGCCGCCACATGTCGGTGTATTAAGAGGCGATGCAACTCAGCTCGTACAGGCGAATCATGGCTGGCATCCAGCTCATCGACCCAGACTGCCACGTCTTTTCCTGAAGCGGCAAACCATGCTGCAAGCTCAATCTCAACCCCAAAGAAGTCTCCTATGTCCTGCTCCACCTTCGGCACAATTTTTGAGCCCGAGTTCACCTCCTCAGCCCTGGCCCGCGTAGACTCAGTGTTCACCCGGTTGCCCATACTGCGAAATGTTTTCGAGGCCTTTGAAGCCCGCGGGCTGCGGAATTCGTGTACATTGGACTCTGATGAGGGCTCAGGCAACTCTGAATCCGACCTAGGTGACTCATTGCCATTCGGCTCGACAGCGGGTGAATCCCCTGCGCCTGAGCCACGCTCCTCGGGAGCGTTTGGTGGAGTCCAGGGCCTCCCCTTAGAAAGCTCTACTTCGTCAATACGAAGCGATTCTAAGGACGGCTCGCGGAAGTCTTCTGGGAGGCCAAGGCCGCCCTCAGTGCGCACTTCATTTCCCTCCATTCCACGATCGCCTAGAGTCTTGACTGCAGAAACTTATTCTGCTACGAATTTGAGGCGCTTGAAGGGCGGTTGTCTCCTCCAGGTTCTTCTGAGCCAAATCTGGTCGGGGACGCCGTGTGTGCCAAGCCGCGTAGCCAGTACAGCGAGAGCAGTTGTGGTAGGTGCCAGGTTAGGGTCACACCTACTCTTCAAATATTTTTTTGCCAAGAACAAACGTTTGCCAATCATAAACCAACAAGCTCGGTGGTCAATGTCCCGAATTATTGTTAAAAACTTGCCGAATAAGGCCAGTGAGGATGACGTGCGCAAGCATTTTGCCTCAGGCGGGCGAATCACTGATGTGAAGGTTATGCGCAAACGTGATGGGTCCTCTCGAAGGTTTGCATTCGTCGGGTTCACGAGCGATGCTGAGGCCGAGCACGCTTCAAAATACTTCAATCTATCGTTCATGAGCAGTTCCAGGCTCGATGTGTCTGTTGCTAAAGCATTGGGTGACGAGTCGCTAGAGAAACGCAAGGCTTCTCTAAAGCGTAAGCGCCTTGAGAACGAAGCAGGCACTGACGACAGGGCGAAAAGCCAACGAGATTTAAAACCTGAACCAGCGAAGGGATCCAAGGACGCAAAGCTTGATGAGTACCTCAGCGTCATGAAGCCTCAAAGGGCCACGGCGATGTGGAGAAACGATAATACAGAGCGAGGCGCCAGGAACGAGAAAGGCGATTATGCTGAGAAGTCCGGAGAGAAGAGCGATGACGAGGACGTTGTTGACTTGAGCAATTTGAATGATAAACAGAAGGATCTGGAGGATGTTGAAATGACTGATGAGCCAGCCAACCCAGAGCTTGCTGCCGACACCGAGCGCGGCTCTGAACAAGAGGAAGAAAGTGCTGATATTGAGCCGGATTGGGTCCCGCAGCCAATTAACGACACAGGAGATTCTGAGTCCGAAAAGCAAAAAGGTCAAACCGAAATGTCAGATCTTGATTGGCTGCGACAACGCCAAACGCGGATCAAAGAGAACGGGGAAAAGCCGCCAGCAGTTGTTGAGTCTAATAGAGAGCAGGCTCATGCAGAGCCAGAGGATGATGCTGTGACTGAAGATGGCGCCGAACAGACCGCCATGAAGGACGGGCAGGCTCATTCTCGACGATTGTTTTTGCGAAATCTGGCCTTTACTGTTACGAACAACGATGTTCGCGCTTTATTCGCTCCTTACGGAGAACTGAAACAAGTCCACATCCCTATAGACCCCAAGACCGACAAGCCAAAGGGGATCGCGTTCGTCGAATTCGAGGATGTTGGCGAGGCGGTCAGTGCTCAGAATGCTTTGGACGGCAACAGCTTTCAGGGACGTTTGTTGCATATCATTTTTGCCGAAGAGCAAAGGAGCTATCAGCTGGATGAGTTTGATATCAAGAATATGCCGTTGAAGAAGCAGAAAGCGCTCAAGCGACGTATGCAGGCCGCAAAACAGCAATTTAGCTGGAACTCGCTGTACATGAACAAGGACACAGTACTGGAGGCCACAGCCGCAAAGCTCGGGCTCTCGAAGTCACAAATATTGGATCCCACCTCCTCGAACATGGCTGTTCAGCAGGCTCTAGCTGAATCTTCCGTTTTGGAAAGCGTTCAGTCATTTTTCCGATCTCGCGGGGTTGACTTGACTAAGTTCCAGGGCCACGCACAGGACCTCAGTGACACGATAATTCTTGCCAAAAACCTGCCGTATGCAACCTCGGCACAGGAAATTCAAGATATGTTTGCTCAGCATGGTGAGGTTGTGCGCACTCTTATGCCTCCCGACGGCGGAATAGCCATTGTCCAATTCAAACTCGCGAGTGCGGGTCGCACGGCGTTTCGAAAATTGGCGTTCAGGCGTGTAGGTGACTCAATTTTGTACCTGCAGAAGGCTCCTAAGGGTGTTCTAGACGAGAATGCACCGATTATTAGTGAGAAGCCAACGGAGCAAACGGTGGCACCTGTTAAAGGCACAACATCAGCTAAGGACATGCTCTTGCCCGAGGCCTCGCAAGAGACCCTTGATGCTGAGGTGCGCACATCTGTGTTCATCAAGAATCTGAACTTCGAGACGTCTCCGGACTCTCTGACCAAGCTGTTCCAACCTTTGCCTGGATTTATTGGAGCCATAATAAAGCAGAAGCCTGACTCGCGGAATCCGGGTAAGTCCCTCAGCATGGGATTCGGGTTCGCAGAGTTCCGTACGCTGAGCCAGGCTGAGGCTGCTGTCAGAACATTGCAGGACACTGTTCTTGATGGCCACAGTCTGCAACTTAAGATATCATCGCGCGGCGCATCGACAGGTGAGTCTGCCAAGGCCGGAAGTGTGACCGCGAAGATTGTCATCAAGAACATACCCTTTGAAACTAGTAAGAAGGATGTGGTGGATCTCTTTGGAACCTTCGGAAAGCTACGGAGTGTGCGAGTCCCGCGCAAATTTAATCGGCAAACGCGCGGATTTGCCTTCGCGGAGTTCGCGACTCCTGCTGAGGCCCAACATGCTATGGACTCCCTGCAAGGAGCTCACTTGCTCGGTCGTCGTCTTGTTATGGATTACGCGCAGGCCGATGCTGAAGACCCCGAAGCTGAAATCGCACGCATGGAGGCTAAGGTAGCACAACAAGTCGGAGCCGAGGACTTGCAGGGGAAACGGCTTCAGGGCCAGCAAAAGGGATTTGACATGGAAGATCTCGACTAATATTTATTGACTTGATTTACGAACAAATTTAAATGTGTATAAATGTGTTTTTAACCGTATATTGCTCACAAAATTCACTTTAAGAGTAGTAACAATTGATATAATATCTCCATGACAGCCATTGCTTGTACATTGCGACGCAAGCATCTGCACCGCAACCTTTCGTAGATGAAGACAGCTTTAAGAGTTCCATGAGCCGACTGAAGGCTCACTTACGCAAGCTCGTCGACTACATAGCTAGCTCGTGACGACCTCAATTTTTTGAAACCAGGCAAAGCTCATCGAAAGTTCCAACCGGGATAGCTGAATATGGCTGTTTCCAGCTCCGTTAAGCTGTCTGTGTATATGTACATACTTGTAATGACTTGCTAGTGGGTGTGTGCAGCGCCCTGAACACACGGGCTTGCGGCAAAGCGATTTAGTACTCTTATCCCTTAGTGTAAATCCGCATAAGATTGAAAAGGGCTGTAAACAGTGTTTTTTTTTTTTATTTTTTGTGCCACGCGGAGCTGGTCGCGCTAGGGATTATCGCGACTGGCCGCTTAGGCCACCGGGCAGGGCACGGGCGACACATGTTTGGGCATGGACATGAAAAAATTACCTAACGAAATTTCATCTTCACAACCATGAAGGACTGGTCCGTCACGGCTTCTAGCGGGGGCAGGTACCCTGCTATAGATCCAGTTTTCTTTAATGACCGGAGTCGGGTAGCTCTCGCGACAGCATTGGCTATCAAGGTCTATCAATTGAGCACGAAACAAGTCATAGCGAAGGTGGCCATCGATTGCAACGATGCTACCCAGCTCCTTTTGTCAAGCGATGAAAATGATTTTCTAATTGTTCGCAAGTCGGGTTCCGTGGAAAGAATCGGTTTGCAAAATACGGCAGCCTCGCGACTCAATGTTGACCCGACAGTGCGCATCAAGCGGCTCATAAGCGAGATTTCCGAAAACAAGTTTCTCGCCGTTGTGGGAAATCAGAAGGGCATGTACGAGATTGGTGAGCTGGATTTTAGTGAGGGTGCCTTCGCTTCTTACTTTGAGTCGAAGGTCGCGCACGCGGAATCCGGAATATTTGCCGTGTCCGTAAACACGCGGATTGCAGCCTTTATGCACCCCAAGTCAGGCAAGATCGAGCTAGTTGACCTGAAAAGCCGCCAATCGAAGGCTATTTCTGGTGCCAACAAGAGCCAGGCCACGAGTCTTGCGGTCAGCGATTCTGGACTTGTTGCCGTGGGCAACGCGAGTGGTGTAATCGACATCATCTACCCTGACGGCGGTGGCTTACGGTCGTTGAAGTGGCACCTGGAGCCCGTCAGGGCTCTGAAGTTCGCAACTGGTGGCGAGTATTTGCTCAGCGGTGGTAGCGAGCGTGTCCTTGTGTTCTGGCAACTTGCCACGAACCGTCAACAGTTCTTGCCACGACTAGATGGCACCATATGCTCGATGTGCTCGAACTCTGCCAACACGCTGTACGGATTGACGTTGAGTGACTCTCAGCTCGTTATCATCAGTGCTGTTGATCTTGTGAGTCGCTTGCACGTTGCCGGAACGAAGGCTGAGTTTACAAAGCTGCCGCCAGACCATCAGGTAGCGCGTCGTCGCCGTCGAAAGCGTGCCGATTTGGACATGTGGGCAGCGGCTGATTACACGACGCCGCTTGAAATTCATCCTGGTACGCGCAGTGCTTACTTGCTAGCTGCTAATTGTCAGGCACAGGTATTTAGCCTCGCTCGAGATGATCAAGAGGGCGTTGTGTCGCTGGCTCGTACTTTGGACACAGGCAAAGTCCGCCGTGAGCTGAATATCCCGGACCCCACAATCTCCTTACTCAAATTCACCCCGGATGGCAAGTATATGATCACCGTGGACACACAACAAAACCCAGGTGGGTTGCTGAGTTCGTCGGACCGAATCACCAGTTTGAAATTCTGGGCCACAGTTGATGGAGCGTGGACAATTGTTACGCGAGTTGTCAGTCCCCATGGCACGAGCGATGGGTCAGGAATCAGCACGGAAGTGTGCGACCTCGCCGCGCATGGGGAGCGAGTCGTCACCGCAGGAGCTGATGGCTCTTTGCGCATGTGGCGTCTCACGGAAGATGGCACTTGGTCGTTGCGACACATCATGCCTGCGTTTGCTGCCCACACACGTTATGTTTCGGTTGCGTGGTCCGCTGACGGCTCAGTGCTGGCGCTCGCTCACGAAATGAACGTTTACCTCACAGATCCTCACAAGCTTCGGATTGTAAAACAGCTACCCAATATCGCGGGTTCACCAGTCCGAGGTCTTGTTTTCGCCCGTTCGAGCTTGGTTGTGCTTTCTCGCTCGAGGCTTGTGGCGTTCAATCTCGTTAGCATGGCTCAGCGTTGGGCAATTGAGCTCAAGACTCCAGCCCACGGCGCCCGACTTCTAGCTGTTGACCCGATTTTGGGCCGAATTGCAATCGCCATAAACTACTGGACCTACCAATACCGCGTCAACTCGAAGGTGATATTGCTTGACCCCAGTGGCTCACCTGTGCCAATCCAGTCTTTCGTCCATCCGTTTGCTATCGGCAGTATGTCCCTGATTCCAGGAACAAACAGCTATTGTTTCATAGACCAGCGTGGTGTACTGTGCACCTTGTCAGGACCCGCTAATGCTATTCAGAAGTCTGAGATGCCGAACCAGAACACTGCACGTCTCACAAACACCCTCGTCTCTCTCTACACATCACGCCAAAATGCTGATGATGCGGAAATGGATACCGAGCAGGGTGCGACCCAGAGCCTTGACGTTAATACAGTCGGGAAGCTCTTTGATACACACGCTAGTGTTGAGCAGCTGTTTGACCAGATGATGACCCTAGTTTCCTAGAGACGTTTGAGCTCTTAAATTCCTATTCAGGAAAAGGACTCGAGTGCACCCATCGGGCCAGCCCATGTGCACCTCTAAATGTGCTCACGAAAGTGCCAACAAAAGTACCAACAAAAGTACTAACAAAAGTACCAAGCCATATATTAGTGCATGTAAAGAAGCGTAATGTAACTAAAAGCGAACAATGCGTTACCTCGTACATAGCAATCCCCCGCCAATTTGATTGATGCAGGCTCGAGATTAAAGACCCTGAAAAGACTCACAAATGTACTCAAAGGTTCGCAGGCTGATAATTGCGACTCCCCACGCGGTACGGCACTGCTATACGGTAAGGCTACAGTAGACATATATAATCTGCGCCAAATTAATTTTTTTAACTGTATAATAACATCGCTTTACAGGTTGCAGACGCTCCGCCCTTTCTCACACCCAGCTTATCAGCTCGTAATGTATGACGAGCCCGCCCGTCGAAAATAAGCACTTGTCTTATTGAACCGCCCGTTACATTGTGGATTTCACGGAGGAGGTAAAGAGGGGCCCTAACCCATACTCACGCATGTACCTACATCGCTTTTCTAATGGCTTTGCTCGTATACCGTTGCGGCCTTACCCAGACGTCTTAGTCCTCCTTGTCGTGACCGACATCGTTGCCGAGATCCTTAAGTGAAGTCACAACAGCACACACCACACACACTCAAGAAAAGCCAAAACTCGACAATGACTGCCAACTCATTGCTAGATACCGATTTGTACAAGCTGACGATGCAGGCTTGTGTCCACAAGCACTTTCCGGACGCTCAAGTAGAGTACTTGCTCACGAACCGAAGCTCGCATAAATCGCTTAACGAGGAGGCTGTTGCCTGGGTTCAGGACCAGGTAAACAGTTGGGCCGATCTCAGGCTCACAGATGAGGAGCTCGAGTATTTGGAACGGGAACTCGACTATTTGCCGAAGGAGTATTTCGAGTTTTTGAAGACGTTCAAGCTCGATCCTAAAAACGAAGTCGAAATCCAGTATAGAGGCGGCGGTGATCTTTCGATTAAGGTCCAGGGCCGCTGGGATACAGTAATGTGGTATGAAGTGCCCATTCTTTCTCGCGTGTCCGAAGCATACTTCAAGTTTGTTGATACCGATTGGGATACAGAGGGTCAGTACGAGCTAGCCCAGCAGAAAACGCGCGAACTTTTGGCTGGTGCATGCAACTTCAGCGAGTTTGGAACTCGCCGTCGACGCTCATTTGCAGTCCAGCAGCTTGTTGTGCGCGCTATAAGCGATTTGTGCAAAGGCTCGCCCCACTTCTTTGGAACTTCAAATGTACACTTTGCTCGCGAGTTTGGGCTGAAGCCCATCGGGACGGTAGCTCACGAGCTAATCATGGGCATCGCGGCCTACACAGGCGACTACGCTGGCGCCAACGTGCTGTCTATGAAGACCTGGATCGATACGGTTGGTCCTGCGCATGCCGGCGTTGCATTAACGGACACTTTTGGCACACAACAGTTCCTCCAGCATTTCGACAAACCTTACATTGACTACTACAGCGGTGTTCGTCAAGACAGCGGTGACCCGGAACACTTCACGAAGACCATTAGTGACTTCTATGCTTCCAGGGGCATTCCGCCTAACACGAAGCGCATAGTGTACAGTGATGCACTGACCGTTGAGCGCTGCTTGCATTTGAGAGATGTAGCTCGCAAATACGATCTTGTGCCGACATTTGGCATTGGTACTTATCTGACGAACGATTTCCATAGCAAGTCAGACAAATCGCACAAGTCGGTGCCGCTGAACATCGTCATTAAAATCTCCAAGGTGAATGGGAAGCGAGCTGTTAAATTGAGCGACAACATGGGTAAAAACACTGGCGACCCAGAGGAAGTGCGTAAGATCAAGGCCGCGCTCGGCTACGTGGAGCAGGACTCGTCCATCGACGAAGAGCGTAGGTGGGGACAATAGGTCGGATTGAGATTGCTATATCTCTCCCTCTTTGCCTGCAGCCCCTTTATAATCTACCTTGCTCTCTTATATTGACCATCATAACCTGTCCTCTTCCTCGGACTGCTTCATAGATTCAAGTGGATTGCCCTGCAGTTAATGGCTAAAGTCAGGTGCACGCTTCAAAAATTCGCCTGGATTGAACAGTTTCGTACGACTTGCAGTAATCGTATGGCATTGACGCTAAAAGGACTCATTGCTGCGAAGGCTGGAGGGTTTTCCGAGATCTGCGCTGCTACTGCTAAATTCAAGGGTCACGTAGAGAGTCCCGCAAGACAATGACCACTCTGAACCATGGAATGATCGTGAAATACTCTGTAAATTATGTTCAGGCGAAAAAGACCCGCTCAATTTCTGGAAATTGAGAGAGTCATTATCCTTACTTGTCTATGACACATTTCGAGACCAGGGAACAAGGCCATCATAAACTCCTTAGTTTCGTCACCATAGTTAAGAATCGTTGGCTCTCATTTGAGCCGAGTATTCACTCAAAAACAAGCATTATCGTCTGGGATTGTTTCCCCATATAATGGTAGAGCAGGAGAGCCATGCATCCAAAAAAGCAAGGCACGAACATTCACCGTAGAGCATTCGTAATTATCTAAGTTATTATTCGGGTTGAATCTCCATTCAGGTTCAAGAAAGCGCACATGTGCTACGCAAATGGACCGAAGAGTCGAAAAGGATTCAAAAACCAATGCATACGCTTGGCGGTTCCTAAGATTGAGATGACCCTAGACCTAGATTTTTAGGATCAACGAGGCGAAAGATCGGTTCTTGTAGTCTTTCATCTATATATAAGTGTACTGGGATGATGAGCACATCGATGGGATGACTCGTGAATTAGCGGTTTTAGCCAGACACCGCCGATTAAAGATCTCAGAGGCAGTCCCATCTAAGAAGCGCAGAGCAAAGCCACAAGAGGCAGCTCCGGACGGGATTTACTATTTTTTTTAATTAATATATTTTATTTGTTTGGATGACGGTTTAGCGAATCAGCTTAATATTACGCGTATGGGCACACAAGCCTAGGCATGTGTGTGTAAACAGGTACTTTCTTTTGCCTAACCCATTTTTTTGACCAATTCGATGAGTCTTGTATCGGTGTTGGAAAACGCTGCAAGCGCGGACCCGGTCCAACGCCAAACCGGCGAAGAGCAACTGCAAACGTTGGAACAGACGCAAGGATTTTACACAAGTTTGCTCGGCGTTTACTCGGACAGCGAGGTACCTGAGTCTAGCAGGTACCTTGCGATTATCTATTTTAAAAATGCTGTTGAGCGGCACTGGCGTTTGGCGAGTAAATTTAACGTCGATGAAAAGGCAATGATAAGATCTCAACTGCTTCGGCTGGTTGTTTCACCGATTACGGTATCCTCACCACGTATGGCGAAACAAATTGGGGTTGTGATTGCAGCAATTAGCCGCGCCGACTTCCCAAGACTGTGGCCAGAGTTACTGCAAGACCTTAATGCGAGCATCATTGAAGCCGCGAATGGTGCCAATATTGATGTACTCACCAGCCTTTTGGAGGTAATGCATCAAACTCTGAAGAAGCTTAGCAGTGCGCGCATAGGCCAGTCTCGAGTCCTACTCAATCAATTTTCAACCTCTCAAATAGAGCTTTATTGGCAGATTTATATCTCGTTCAAGCTCTACACGGCCTTGAAAATTGTTGGCACGTTGTTGTATGATGGTCATGACCGCATCCATCGCTATGACGGCCCGCGTCAGGTTTTTGACGGTCTTCTCCCCTTACTCAACTCGAGTCAACAAAATGATAAAATTGCAAGGCGTGTCGGGAAATTATACGATCGCTTAGTGAACAAGCATCCGTTGGCTTTCTGTGGGTTCCGCGAGAGTGCTATGAAGGCCGCAGAGTTCTACTGTGACTTCTTGAGCTCGCAGCCAGAGATTGAAACGGACGGTCGACCAGGTCCGGTAATTCAATCAATGTATCTAGTTTTGGACCTCACTAGGCTAGCAAAGTCAAAAGACCGAGCAGTCTCATCCTTGCCATTGAATATGAGACCTAGAGATGAGGCAGATCAAGAGGACTTGCAAACTGCTTATCTCCTGGTATCATCGCTTTTCACAGAGTCTCGAGTTATAACGATTGTTGAGGCACTTATTCAGTACTACTTTCAGATGACTCCAGCAGATATCGAGCTGTGGCAAGAAGATCCGGGAGAATTTGTTATAGAGGAATCTCGCCAGAATCCGGAATTCTCGACACCCTTGTGCGCGGAGATGCTATTTGCACATCTTTTGAAAACATGGCCTGATCTAGTCGCGCCCCGCGCTCAAATGCTCATAGAGGAGGCGGTGCGTAGCGGCAATGAGATCAAGGTTGAGGCAGCGCTAAGAGCTTTAGAGTTCGGCGGAGCCACTTTCAGTGAGTCCTTTGACATCGCACCAATAGTTCAGCTTGTTGGCCAGTCCACGTCACCTCTAATCAGAAGACGTCTGTGTCTCGTTGTTGGTGGATGGATCCCGGTGAGGGGTGCAGAACTGCAGCGTCTAGCATTCGAATTAGTGAAGTCAACCTTAGAATCTGAATGGGATATCGTGGTTCAGCTCGGAGCTTTGGAACTTGTTCGCATATGTTGTGATGATGTGGAATTCCAACCAGAACTTTTCGAAATCGCCGCTGAGCGTGTCTTTACGATAGCCTATGGACTTCTCCAGGCAGCGCAGCAGTCCACTGAAGTCAAAATTCAAGTCCTTAAAGTTCTGGGAATTGTTGTCGAAGGTCTTAATGTGCACTTGGGCGCAGTGGATGTTGCTCGGCTCTTAGAGATCTTGCCCAGCCTGTGGGTTACTGAAACGGAGCACTCCAATCACCATTTGGTTCAAGGAGCCGTCTTACAGACATTGGCTCACCTAGTGAATGCAGTTGGAATTTCCTCTGTATCGTTAGAACAGTCTTTTACGGTGTCTTTACCGCTTATTGATGTGGCCACAGACCTTTCGCAGCCTATTTCTAGCTATTTGTTAGAAGATGGGCTTGCCGTATGGAAGGCACTTCTGTCTAACGCGCCGCCAACCGCCACTCCGCTGCTTGCGCCTCTATTTGAGCGACTACTGCTGCTTATAGAAAGCAAGACGGAGTATCTCGGTCTCTCGTTGTCCTTACTTGAAAGCTATATGTGGCTAGACTACCGCCTAGCAATTGACCATTATCCCAAGCTGTTCGGACTATTTAGCATCTATTTGAACGACGGATGCTCGATGGACGAGGCGCTGCTCATATTGCTATGCGTGGAGGTAATCATGATGATGGCAACCAAGTCAAATGGAGAATTTGGTAAAGGTGGGCCTACGTCTTTGGAGGCTCAGGAAATGCAGAAAACCGGATTGAACCTATGGCTTGAGCAGTGCGTACTGAGAGCTGGTGACGAAGATGCGGTGATGGATGTGCTAATCCAGGCTGGGAAATCCATAAATGTACTAAGCTTCCTGTCTTTGCAAACGTCTGGGTCGGCGATTATGCATCCAGATCGAATTTTCCCAGCATGGCTCGCTAAGCTTAGAGGAATAAGTGACCCAAGAGACCGTAAGTTAGGAGCTATGGGAGTCTCAGCAATGTTACTCGCTCACCCTGATCTTTTTCCCCCGAACTCGGCCCTTTATGTCGATGCTATTAGTGCGGTTGTGGAAGAAATCCCGGACTCCGCGGGTTTCACCGAGTTTTATTATGCAAATCAGGATGACGATCAAAAAAGCGCGGAAGAACGGCGCCAGCAAGCAGCACGTAACGAGGAATTTCCTGTTGTTGTAGGCCTGCAAGCCTTTATCAAGCATGTAGCGCAGCATAACCAGCAGCACGGCAGGCCGGAGCTGGGCGCTACGGCTACACAGATGGGCATTATCAAAGAATAGTTCAAAACCAAGATCTCAATTGGTTGGGATTGCATAAATATACAACTTCAAGTCGTTGCGATGAATGCCAATGTAGCAAAGCAGCCCCAAAAAATAATGCTTAATACTTTCTATCTACGTGAATGTATATATGTGTGTCTGTATATGTGTGGTTGGTTAGTTTGCGGTGCGTATGAGAGCATATATCTGTAGACAGCTCTGCGCAATTCACTTATTGGTTTTCGAGCTGCTTAAAGCACCAAATCATTACCGCCTCATAGCACAAGAGCAGCTGCCGTTGATTCTGAACCATGGCCATGCGCTGCTCACGGAACTCGCTCACAGCACGCAAAACGCGGTCTTCAGGGTCTTCTCGTGCTTCCCGAGGACTTAACTTACTGAGGAAGTCCGTCACCGTATCTATCGTACAAAAGGTCCCTGTTCTTCCACACCCAGCAGAACAGTGCACGACAACAAAGCTATCTTCCGACTCCGCATGCTGCATCAGTAACTTTTTCTGCTCTACGAGATCCAGCACGTCGTTTGGGTCAGCAGGACAGCCCAAGTCGGGCCAGTTTTCGTATTGGAAGTGAACGACTCTATGAACCATGTCATTATGGCGCAATTCTATGTGTCGCACAGCCAAGCCGTTGACATTTCCATTGATATTCTCAAAGTGCTCCTCAACTAAGCGCACTTCCAAACCATCGTAGTTGCTATCGAACCAATACTTGTTCCCTTTTACCTGTCCCGATTCTGTGCGCAGGGTCGTCAGCATGATAATGAGGGGTACTCTGTGTTCAAACACGCACCACCAAAAGTCTCCAAACGCAGCAGGCACTGGAGCTTGCGTAGCAATGTACTGTAACCGGGACATACTGCTGCGGATGTAGCTTGCGTTCAGATATTCGGAACCGCGAACGACAACACGGTTGTGATAGAACGGCGCAATGTTCGTATAGCGATTTTTCCGCGGATCATTACCCGCAACAATAGCAAACTGTGTGATATCCGCCGATTCAGAGGCTGCTGGAGAGTGCTTGCTATGTCCGCTGGTTCCAGACGTAGGTAACGGGCACAGTGTGTCACTGAAGACCTTCCGATTATTGGAGGGTACGACTGGAGAAGTGTTTCGCGATGCGTCTCTCGACGCGTTACGTCTGTGAAATTGATTTGACTGTTGAACTCGTTGCTTGTGCGCATACTCGTGCTTCAGTTCCATTGGACTCGTCGTCGTGCTTGAGGTGATGCTCAAGGCACTGGCATCGCTGAAGGGTGTAGTTGGCGAAGACCATGGCGTATCAACCCTCATATGAGAGCTGAGCCATGCAGAATGCGGCTCACTACGCTCTTGGCGCTGTGTCCCACTACCGGATGCTATGCGATTGATTTCGGCTGCCTGCAGCCGTTGGAATGCTTCAGCAAGAACGTTTTCACCCCGCTCCGTGCTTTGAACGGCGTTGACTAACCACTGAGGGAACTCCGACAATCGGGATGCAATTTTTCCCTCTGCGCGAATGCTTGAACTATCGTCTAGAGGGGGGTGGCGCGAGGGCGTGCTAAATGGAGATCGCAATGTCGTTCCGACCGCGGTGACGACAGGCACTAACGAGAAAGGTGACCGCGGGGCTGCGCGGATGCTGGAAATTGTGAGCTTTGGAGCTTCTTCTTTCGTATCGTTTATATTATTCGTCTCATCATCAAGAGGGGCCTCAGCATCATCGGTCTCAAGCAATTCCGGAGCCTCCTTCGCGACATTGGCAATGCCGCCGACGAGCCAGTACAATTTGGGTGCCAGCCCAGGGTCTGCGTCCACAAACTTCGCGGCTGTACGTCTTAGGGATGATTCAGGTCCACAATGTGTAGTTCTCTGGTCGTAGAAAATGATGTGCGAGTATTCCCCAACCCGCTGCAGAGTCTCTACGTCTTGCGGTGCCACGAAATCTACGATTCTACGAAACCCAAATGTTTGGCGCTTTAGCAAAGTCGAGGGTATGCAAATTGAGATTGCTGATTTTACTCGAGTCAGAGAGAACATCGTATATGGCCGAATATCGATAATGAGAATTGACTCGGCCGGCTTCTTGAGCTCGGCTGCCAACTCAGCCGGTGTCAAGGAACGCAGCTCACACTGCGGTCCTCGCCACACAGGAGGCTTGAATCGCCTCGTTAGTGTGTGTAAAGGCGACGAAGGAACACTCTTGGCTGTGGAGCCCGCTAACGCCCCGCCAATCGAGCCGCCAGTCGGAGAGGTACCCAGGGTATTGCTCGATGGCGATAGCCTATTTCGCGTGCTCAGTGCTGAGTTTGCAGAAATTGGTGTTGTAGCAGACCCATTAACTGGCTCCGTTGGAGTTGAGAGTATGGGGAGCTCGTGTCTAGAGGAGGTGGCTACTTCGGACTCGTTGCTTGGTAGTGAGGAATGGTCTCTCATGGCTGCACTCGAGGATAGCTGAGCAGGCTGTGGGAACAGCAAGGACTATTTACAGGGGTATAGGTCCTCAGAACCTTAGGCTCACGGCAGGACGACTGAATCCCAAGGACGGCACCTCGATGGTGCGTGTTTTATTTTCGTCTATCCTGAGGGCGACAGAAATCCACCCAGAGCACCTTTCTTGAGACCGAAAAGAGCGGACTTGTCCTGAGAACACAGTTCAGAGAGCTCTGGATATCGCTTGAATGTTGACAGTGGCACAGGCGTCCTGTTCAAGGAGGGATAGAGGGCTACTACTTCACGACAAACCGGAAAGTGATATTCTGGTAACACCCTAGCCCTACAGGAAAAGGTACCGGGGGGAGGGGAGACAGAGATGACGTAGTAGCTAAGCACTCCCAGCGTATGCTCACGCAATAGATACATAACCTAATACTTTACTAGAAACGTATATACTCCCCCCTCCCCTTTGGCAAGCTTATGTCTGGGGTGCGCGAGTTAATCCGGGCCCCAGAAATGAGTTGTTATCAGGCCTCGGTTAAGGAAAAATCGTATCAGTGCTATCATCGCTTTTGAAAGACCGTAGTGCAAAGAAACGGGAATCACGGCCTGGCTACAGTCAGCTGCATGACATATACGCAAAGTTTAACGCGATCTATTAATAGATCGATATATTTAGCTCGCCGCCTCTGGTCCACACGCACACAGCGCTGTGCCTGATACAGTTGCTGTCGGCCAGCAAAGAAGTCCGGCGTTTCATATCAAATTCTACATTAGCTTGACATGTGTGACGCAAATACGCTTGTTCACGAACGTATCAAATGAAACGTCTTATAAGTGTACGGCACGGCGACTGTCCAGCCTCGAGCGTACGCGTTGGGACGAACCATGGCATGTAAGCGAGTATTTGGCGATAAGCCTGGTGGTGGATTGGCCCGCGAGCGCAACTGCATACGACCGGGACACCTAACCGTGTTAGCAAGGGTCCCTGATAATAATTCTACAGAACGGATTAATAGGAGAGAGTGCCAGTGGAACACAGCAATGCCCATCTAACGCTGGGTTTGTACAACGAGGCGTAGCTTTTTTTATAGAAATACATGGATTCAACTCGATCACTGCAGGCTTGCGCGAAGAGACTTCGATACAATCCTTTACGAATGGAACCTCGACAGTTTTTCTACATATCTACATAAACACTAGTCAAACAGATCTTTTTTGACAGCGATTGATAGCCTCTAAAATGTGGGTCAGCAATACCACTTTCTGAAGATAACCTCAAAACGAAGCATCTGTAGACAAAGTAAGGAGTACTTGGCCGTCGTCGTTTGGCGAGACAGAAACGCGGCTATAGCTTGCAGGGGTATCCGGCGCACTCCAAACTTGCTCGCCGCCATACAAGAGGTTGCCATTCTTGAGCTCGAAATCCGTTTCCGACATCTTGCGCGAGCAGACAAAGTTCCCATTGTCTATTCCGCAGGGTCCCTTCGAGCTGGAAACCGAGACACCGCCCACGGTCTCCTTGAAACGGAAAGTAGCACACGTCCCGCTAGTGTACCACGAGCCGTCGCTGATCAAGCAACCGTTACTCGACGAACCGCCCTGGGGCACAGCGTTGATGTGTCCACGCTGAGTACTTCCACCGCCATTGTCGTCGTCACCGCCGCCGCCGCCGCCGCCAGAGCCACTCTTCGGAAGATAGTTGAATCCGTCAGTGCAGCTGGAGGTGGACACACTGTCGATGAATTGGAACTCGCCATCGGCGACGCTTCCGCGCAACGAAAAGAAGTACCAAACCTCGTTAATAGCATTGTTGCGATCACAACCGAGGTAGACCGATTTGCCGTCGGTATGCTTGAGCAGAGCATCGGAAAATTGAGACACGCTCCATGTCTGGTCCTCCGACGGTAGAATTCCGGCACTCTCTAGCCACTCGTAAGTGGGGAGATCTTCATAAAGACCAAACGCGCGGGTGAAGAAGTCGCCAACGTTTTGGTTCGCAGGCTGGTCGCTCCCATAGCAGCTAGGACTGACGGTGGACATGCAAGTACCATGCTTGTTGAACTCGTGAGTCCACAAACTGTTGTCGCTGCCGCCCTGGTTCTTCCAGTAAGTGGACATTTGCTGTACAAGGTCATCCATGCCGAGCTGCTCGAGCGTGCTTTCGGCACTCGAGATTTCCCACGATGGATTGCAAAATTGCTGATACCCACCACTGCAGCGGTCGCTCCAGAGCCCGTGCATCGTCCACGAGTCGTTTGGGCCCGTTGCTGGCTGGTAGTCCCAGAACTGCGTCTGCAGGAAGATGCCGTTGCTGCCCTCGTAACAGCACGAGCTGCTGGACCCAGACGAGCAGGACCACGGCGAGTCGGCAGGGCACGACTCATGGCCTCCTGGTGCTGCAGAAGGGTACAGCGTACCGCCAATGAGTGGCGCAGCAACAGCAAACGAGTCGAGCGAGGTTGTCGGCGTTCCTACTGGCGTAGACGCAATGCTACTCTGACAAGACGGGAAGTAGCTCATGAGCTCTGTATTGCCGATCAAAGCCGAGCAGATCGTTGACTTTAAAGCGCTCCACACCATTCTTTATATACCAGAGGAAGCACTGGATTCCTTAACCGTCCGGGGAGTCAACTCAGGGCGAGGATCTCGGCCCACGAGCACCTTTCGAAGGCATGTGTGAGGGCAGGGGCCGCCAGCGTGCCTTATCTCTCTCTCTATCAGTGCCAGCCTCCTCCCGCCTCGACGACCCTGCTCAGTTCGCGAATCGAACTCACATTCTTTGTCGTATTTACCAAAGAAATTCTATAAGAATCTTTTAGAACTAAGATGGCCTACCATTCCTTCTCCATTTAATCCAGCATTATCGATTCATTACCAGCTTGCGGTTCGATGCCCGCTCGACGCATGGGGGGGAGGTGTGATCGGCTCAAAAGTCACACTCAATGCTGATCCAACATGCACGATTCCGCCAGGCATTTCGGGAACCGGCATGTGCCCTGGAGGATCCATGTATAGCTCTCATTCTTTGAAGAGATAAGACTCTCCATAAATCAGGTATACTAAAGAACTTGATTCTGTCGTACAAGATTCGGCATGTAAATTTTATCGCGGCTAGAATTAAAAGTTTATTAAGGATCCTGTAATGTACATAAACACGCTATAGTCATCTATCCGTTTTTGACTCGGCCACAACATTATTGAGGTTTCACCTCCACTGAAGCATGTGTGCATCTCAAGAGAAATTCTAGCGGGCTAAAGCATGCTCTGACACGGCAATCTTGATTACTTAGAGAACTATTATTTATTTCTTGGCCGCCCGCGGCTTTGCTTTTGGCTTTGCTTTGGGTTTCGCCTTCGGCTTCCCCTTTTTGATGTATTTGTCGTTCTTCATAGCACTTTCCAAGTCTTGATCGTCCTCATTTTTGACCTCGGGCTCGTCATTGGCGTCATCATCAAGAATAACATCGTCAATATCGGGCGCCTCGGTCTTGCGCACGGCCGCTGTCTTTGTGTCAACAGCTTTCATGAACGGAAGCGGGTGTGACGCGGCATTGTATTTTCTCGTGAACGCCGTTTTAACTGCTGTAGGAAGCTTCTTCGCCATCCCCTCGGTGGTGCTAGCTGCATTCACGCCAACCCCAAGCTCCATAATCACATCCCAATCCTCCTTTGTTATAAAGTACGCGTCCATGAACTCAACAACGTCTGCCACGGCATCGGCTCCACGTTTCAGTAATGGTGCCAACAGCAAGTAGGCAAGAAGTGGCTGGAACTCGAGTCGCAAGTCCACGGCGTTTGTCGGAAGCCGCAGGCGGATATGCGATCGCAGCTCTGCAAGCAAGCGCCGGTATTTCGTGCCTTTCGAGTTGTTACCTAAGTAGCCCGTGAAGTTGAAACGGCCACGGGCTTGGCCCGCTGCTGCAAACGATGGCCGCACGCACGAAAGCAGCGCATGCAAGGGCATAAGCGACCACTGCTGTTGCGGGCCGTGAATGAGCCTGTCCACGAGATCACCATCGCTTACGCTCTCCGCTGCTTGCGCAGCTGCTTGCAAGCTTGGCGCAGTCACCAAGTAGTTTTCTTGGATCATGAGCGGCGCAAAATCGTAGTCGTGAAAGTAGAGCTCCATGCGCTCGTTCGTGGACATGGCAGTTTGCGATCCTCTGCTAAGCAAACGCCCGGCAATGTCAAAGGGCTTCAGCACAAGTTCTTTGTTCCAGGTCTTGGAGAACTTCCGGGACCCGTCAAAGTCCATTTTGGACTGCGTTGTGCGGTACGTCTCGAGCAAGTTCAGCATCTGTCGAATGTCCGAGCGTGTGGCTGCGACAAGCTGTTCGACAGAGCTGCTGTCGAGTTCAAGCCCCTCAGCACGCGCAATCGACATGAGCCGGTGCCGCACCTGACTAGCGTCCGGCCGCCGAAACTGGATGTCAAACACACACCGGTCAAACGGTCGCATCTTTGGCAGCGTGCGCTCATTGCAGATTAGCACGAGTGGCACATTAGTTGTGCGTGCAAGCGCAGCCATAGCTCCCACACCGCCACGGTCGCCACCGCTCATTCCATCTACTTCGTCCATGACAACCATCAGCGAGCGCGTTTCTCCTGCCCCCTTTGCCAGGGTGCGGTTGCTCAAAGTTTGGGAAACTTGCGCATTCAAAAGCGACTTCGAGCGTGTATCGCTGGCGTTGTACTCAACCACATCAAAGCCCTGCAGTTGACCAATAAGGTGTGCCGCGGTTGTTTTGCCGATTCCCGGTGGGCCCGAGAGCATAGCTGCGCGGAACTCGCTACCCTCGGAGACCTGCCCGTTGCGAGCAGCCCGCCAGTTTTGTAGCCACTTGCTCAAGCGTTGCACAGCTGCATTGTTGCCACAGATGTCGGACATCGAGTGAGGAGCGTACTTTGTCGTCCACATTTCGTTCATGCTTGAATCTCCAGCGTCACCGTTTGAACGCCCCGCGGTCGACGAGTGTTGTTGGGCAGATGCATGCGACGTAGCACGACTAGAAGCAGACTGGCCAGTTTGTTGCGAAGTTTCTTGCATTTTTTTTAGGCGCTTTGCCTCCGACTCGATTTTCTCTTGGTCTTGCTGGCGCTTGAGTCTCGACTTCTCTGCCGCCTCGCCTGAGCCTCCATCTGCGGGCATTTCTCTAAGCAGCTGCAAAAAGCCCTGCTCATCAATGACCTTCAATTTGAGATTGCGCGCTTTTTGGATCTTTGCGGGCCCGGCATCTTCACCTAGAACAAGGCACGACGTCCTCCCACTAAGAGACGACGTTACATGGCCACCATAGCGCTTGATGAGGTTCTGGATCTCTTCTCTACCGAGCGTAGGAAGCTGCCCAGTGACTACAAATGTCAAACCAACGAGACAATTCGGTGCAGCCTCAATATCCATGCCACTGCTCGTGTCTTGGCGCTGCATAGCTTCCCTGAAGTTCGGCTTCGCATCGCTAGTTGCAGGCAGCTCCACAGACGGGATTGACGCAAGAATTGATGCTGCTGATGTGGATTTCGGCTTCGCAGCCGAAGGTTTCGGAGCCTTTGGTTCAGCTTTCGGCCGAGACTTCGGTTCAGGCTTCGGCTCCTGTTTCTTTTCGATTTTCGTCTCTGCTTTGGGTTCGGGGTTGGTGTTCTTCTTTGGCTTTGATGGCGACTTCCCGCTTCCTGGCCGAGCAGATTTCACATCAACAACGCTGAAGTCGTCATCGGAGGAGTCAAGAAGTTCCAGGACGCTCGGATCCTGTGACGAAGACTGAGACTGGGGCTGAGACTGAGGCTGTGGCTGAGCTTGAGACTGGGACTGCTTTTTAGGCGAGGTCCTTTGCTTGTCCACCGGGAAAAATCGTCTGATCCCAGACATACTCAGGCTTTTAAGCTGCTCAGACTGTGAGACTACTCTAGGCTGTGAGGCTTTACGCGTGGGGTGGAGAGGACGGACGCCTAACGCGAACGCGTGACATTAGTAACCGGCCGTCCGAACAGCGAGAGAGTGTGCGTGTTTAATGGCCAAGAAGAAGTCCGGAAAGAAGGGCTCTAAATCGGCGAATGGTCATGGCGAGGAGCATTCAAACGGAGATTCCAAAGATCATACGAAAATAGATTCGAACTCCCCAGGCCCTGAACCAATAGAACCACAGGCTGACCCACAGGCTGAACCACAGGCTGAGCCACATGGCACCGAATCGACGGAACGGGAACAATCTCAAACGCAGAAATCCGAAACTAGCGACCCACACGAGAAGGGTGCGTCCACAAATTCGCGAGAAGAATTTGCTGAGACTCCTGATGAACCACCGGTCACGAAATCGACCTCGAATGACACTGTGGAGTCCGGACAGTCTCGCGAGCTTCAGGAGCTTGCCGAGCTCGAACCTTCGACTTCAGACCTCCCTTCATTGAAAAGCGAAGCTCGAAATGAGAGCGCATCCCACGACTCGAAAAGTTCTGAGCTCGAGTCAGAACCACATGAGTCTGTTGAGGGTTTGAAGGCCCAGCTCGAACAGGCCGAAACCGAGCGTGACGAAATTCAAGATGAATATGACGGTTTGCTGGAAAAGGTCAGTACAATCAAGCAACGGCTGGGCGAAAGGTTCCAAGAGCTTGAAGCTGAGACGGAACAGGCGCGTCAAGAAACGACGGAGGCCGTGAGGGCTAAAGAAGACGCGCTGAAAGAGCTACGTGCTCTCCGCGAGCAAGCTGCGCGGGACGCAAGAGAGGCGGAGATGCTCAAGAAACAACAGGTTTCTCAAAAAATCATGTTTGACCAAGAGCTCGCGAACGAGACCATGGCCAAGCAGAGCTTAGAGCTGCAACTCGAGCAGCTGAGGACGC
Source organism: Starmerella floricola (assembly GCA_030579735.1). Lineage (NCBI taxonomy): Eukaryota > Fungi > Ascomycota > Dipodascomycetes > Dipodascales > Trichomonascaceae > Starmerella > Starmerella floricola. The sequence goes on along the minus strand of JAKTRP010000001.1, from coordinate 9,607 downwards.
AAACACAAACAGATAAGACGATTTTGAATCAAACCGCAAAACAGTGTGAGCAGCAAGCCAAAGAACTCAGCGGACTGCGTACGGAGCTCCAGGAAACGAAGACCCAGCGGGACAATGCAGAGCAAAAGCTCAAAAACGAGGCCGAGCAGCTCGAAAAAGAGCGCACAGAATTGAAGAAAGAAATCAGTGAGTTGAAAAAGCAGCTTGCATCTGTGGCGAGTACTTCCGCGTCGGCTAACGAACGCCAGCAACAGCTCGAGACCGAAGCCAAGGAGAATCAGTTGCTTATTGGCAAGCTTCGTCATGAAGCAGTTATCCTCAACGATCATCTTACGCATGCGCTACGCATTGTGCGTAAGGACTCCGAGGGATCAACAGTTGATAAGGAATTGGTTTCGAACTTGTTTGTGCAGTATGCTACCTGTCCTCGCCAAGACACGAAAAAATTCGAGATTCTTATGCTCATTGCGAACTTTTTGGGGTGGGACGAGCAGCGTCGTCAGTCTGTCGGCCTAGCAAAACTCGAGCTTGGACCAGAGGAATTTGCGCAGCAAACACCACCGCAAATGGTAGGTGTAGTCGGAAAGCTAGCCGAGTTCTTGGAAAATAGGAGGTCCAATAAATAATGCGAGTTTTTTTTTTTATATATATAGTGATGACCAGCCGCGAGCAGGCCGCGAGAGTACAGAACCATCAGTCGTGAACTTAATGCATGCATTTGATCTTGATTCTCTATTTCATTTTCATGAACGGATATAATACAGAATGCTAGTGGCTTTCACCATGAAAAAAAAAGTCTCTTTCAAGGAGTTGACTACTCGTCGTGCTTTCAGCATGAGGGTCTTGCCGAGGAGGAGACAGATACGTCAAATCTTTCATGCTACATCATTTGCCTATACAGAACTCCCCAAAAACAACATCCAGAACCTCGTTGACTGAGATACCGCGACCGGTAATCAAACCAACTGCATTTGCCGCCCTCTGCAATTCAGCGTCGGCAAGCACGTAGTCGTTACTCTCCAGAAGTGCTACGCAGTTAGTGAGTCCTGGAAGCGCTTCCGTCTCTAATAGCCCACGAGCTCGTGTTGATAGGCCCGATGCTATACCTGTGGTATTTTGAGAAGCCTCGCCTCTTTCAAGAAGCGCATCTGCTTTTTGGACGAGGGCATCAAGCAGGAGATCAACACCGTCGCCCGTCTTTGAGGATAAGCTGATACCCGAGTCATGCGGAGCTGACCCGCCGAGATCGGACTTTGAGTTTACGTATATTACGCGTTGGCCGCGTTGCACAAGCTTCTCTGTTTCTTTCAAAACCTCGCTGAGACTTGGCCCGTCACCGCCGTGTGGAAGGAGCGCGATCACGATGTGTGCAGACTCTAGCACTTCGCGAGCGCGCGAGATCCCGAGCTGCTCTACTTTGTCTTCAGACTCTCGAATTCCAGCAGTGTCCAACAGCACAAGCTTGTGCCCGCGAACTTCAAGCGCTACCTCAAGCACGTCTCGCGTTGTGCCCGGCACGTCACTGACTATACTTGCGGACCGCTGCACAAGGCTATTAGTTAAAGAAGACTTTCCAGCATTGGGTACGCCAAGCAGAGCAACTCGGATGCCGGATTTCACAATTTCCGAGCATACAGCGCTTCTTTTTAGCGCACTTTCCACCTGTGACCTAACCCGTGCCACGTCGGACCTAACCCGCTGAAACTCGTCGCCAAGGCCCTGGTCCTCCGCAAAGTCGATGGCGGCAGTCAGCATTGCACTCGCATTGACGATTTCGGCCCGCCAATTCTCTATAATAGCGCTGAGCTGGCCAGCAGCCCCTCCGATTGCCGATTCACGCTGCATCTCTGTCTCGGCTGCGAGCAGATCGCGGATCCCCTCGACCTGAGTCAAGTCCATCCTACCGTTTTCAAACGCGCGCCGCGTAAATTCACCTGGTTCCGCATACCTCGCGAGTCGCGTTGCTAATATAGCTGACTGGACGGCTCTCGACACGACGGGGCTGCCGTGCAGGTACAGTTCCACGATATCTTCGCCTGTATACGAGTGCGGCTTCGGGAAATAAAGAACGAGAGCTTCATCTAGTAGTGACCTACCCGGCCGTGGTCCGTATATTCGTGCAAGCTTTGCTTTGCGCGGAAGAAACTGCTTCTTTGGGGCCAATTGGCCCATAATATTCAAAGACTCGGGGCCAGCTATTCGGAGCACAGAAAGAGCGGATTTGCCCGCAGGCGTTGCCGAAGCAAATATTGTTGGGAGCATGTGCAATTTGCCGCAATTGACCCGGCCCTTCGTAAAGCTGAAGTAGACAAAAGTATACCCCTTCTAAACCGACTTTGATATTTTCACAGGCAAGCGGTTGGCAGGCTAACCGTTGACCTTACCCACACATAGAGAGTCTGCGAATTCAAGGCCACATGCACTAGAGAGAGAAGTATACACATAATGGCGGAGGATCACGTACTGCCCAGTCATTGGCACCGCGAAACACAAGCACACACAACCGCATCCACACGACAGACCGGTCGGACGAAAACACTCACTAAGTACGCCTTAAAATGCACCCGTGCTTAATTTTGCGTAATGCTGAGCCCCCAGCCATGAACGCCGTACGGCAGATGCTCAAAAGCGCTATGAAGTCAAAAAACGAAGTCCAGAAGACGACGATGCGCGCAGTTATGGCTGCAGTGAAGAACGCCGATATTGCGAAGCCCGGGTCTATGAAGTCTGACCTTGCGTTCGCTGGTCTCCTGAATTCGCTCATTAAAAAACGAACTCAAAGCGCAGAAGAGTATTTGAAGGGCGAGCGTCAGGATCTGGCCTCTAACGAGACGCGCGAGATTTCCGTGCTGAACGAGCTTATGGAACAGCTTGAGGTCGCTAAGCCTGAGGAGCTCGAATCTCACGTCTCGCAGTTTTTGAACGAGCTGAAGGTGGATCTGAGCGCGAAGGACTCGCTGAAAAGCGCGATCAGCAAACTGCCTAAAGATGTGGAACAGCAATGGCGGTCACCACGTTCCGCGGTGATGCAGGCGCTGAAATCGCGGTTTGGATCATCGCGTGGATATGCAACTGCTGCTGGCCATGAGAACCCATTGGTAGGTAAGTTCTAAGATCCTTTTTGTTCCAACCGTCGTAGTCGGCCTTGGATCTGGAGGAGAGGTGCTTGGACCTGAGCAGGGTCCCATGCGCAAATAATTTGTGCAAACAGACTACTAATACACTACTCCAGGGCCTACGCCGTCGATCGCGAACGCCAACGTCTGCTTCGAATACAAAACTACGAATCCCAAACGTGAAACGCGTAGTTCTAGTTTCATCAGCCAAAGGCGGAGTCGGCAAGTCTACTGTAAGCGCGAACCTCGCAATGTCTCTGCATGGACTCGGCTATAGCACAGCACTGCTGGATGCCGATATTTTCGGTCCTTCGATCCCGAAGATGCTCGGACTCGAGTCGTTTGGAGAACCGAGGCTAAGTAAAGATGGTTCGAAGCTCTTGCCGCTCGTGGGCCACGGCGTGAAAGCTATGTCCATGGGATTTCTGGTTCCAGCCAACAAATCCGTCTCGTGGCGGGGCCTTCTTGTGCAGAAGGCGCTCCACCAGCTCCTGTTCGAAGTTGAGTGGGGACCCACAGATTATTTAGTTGTGGATATGCCGCCTGGGACGGGCGACGTTCAGCTGACCATTGGACAGCAGTTGCTTGTTGATGGTACAGTGTTCGTGAGCACGCCGCAACAAGTAGCACTGGCCGACGCTCAGCGAGGTGTCGACTTGTTCAAGCAGCTCGAAATGCCCATACTGGGGTATGTTGAGAACATGGCCTACTTCGAGTGTCCATGCTGTGGAGACAGAACGAGGCTGTTTGGCCCCCCTGCCGAACTCGAAATCGCGAAACTCGCGGAGATTCCATTACAAAGTGGGATTGCTGCAGATGCAGACAGTGGAGCCTTTGCTCCGCGAGCTGTGTACACGAGCCTTGCCGAGAATATTGCACGGCTCGTGCCAATATAGCTATTGTTATGATGTACATAGAAGCAAACATTGCTAGCCAGCAGAAACTGACGGAGCGAGTCACGACAAACCAACTAGTTGGCAGCCACCACGGCACACTATACTATGCATTTTAGTTGGTAAAGTCATGAGCTGAACCTTTCGCTATGGTAGATGGAAGCACTTGTTTCTTATTAAAATTCAAACTTATTTCTTAATGTACTTCGAGGAAGGGTTGGTTACGGAGAATCAGCTGAGGCGGATGCAATAATTGACGAGTAGAGCAGAAACAAGCCAGCTTGTTCGTCATGGTGTTTTTAGGACCTGCTCACTCGAGCATTCGGTGTGGGACGCGTAATTTCGCCAAACACGAGCCGGCGCATTTGGTGAGTGGTTAGATCTTTCGATTCCGTCTCAAAGTCGAAAAAGTTCTGGGGCAGAACCGGAGCAGTGGGTTCGTCTTGCGGGTCATGGTACGCTGCAACGTAAGGGTGCTCTAGGGCCTCTTCGACCGTAATACGGTGGTGCGGGTTGAACTCGAGCAGCTTAGAGAGCAAGTCCAAGGCCAGCGGGTTTGCCCGCGGGTACAAATCCTTGAAGTCCTTGCGGTGGAAGTACGGTAAGCTCTGGATATACTGGCGAGCACGGCGGCTCTTGATCTCGTAGTAATCCTCATTTGAGGGCGTACCAATGACTTCGAGAATGAGCGTGAGCTGATCACAGTAGTCCTTACCGGGGAACAAGGGCAGGCCACCGATCATCTCGGCCAGTATGCAGCCCACGGACCACATGTCGATGGCCTTTGTGTAGTGCTGGAACGTTAGCATGATCTCGGGTGCGCGGTACCAGCGCGTCGCAACATACTCCGTCATGAACCCGGTTTGCTGGGTGCTGCCACCGTGCGGTAGAGCAGAGCGGGCGAGTCCAAAGTCACAGATTTTCAGATCGCAGTTCGAGTTGATGAGCAGGTTACCCGGCTTGAGGTCACGGTGCAGCACGTTCGCCGAGTGCAGCACCTTCAAGGCACGCAGGATCTGGTACGTGAAGTACTGGCAGTGGTCATCCGTCAATGGCTGCGACCGGATAACCCGGCTCAAGTCCGTGTCCATGAGCTCCTGCACGATGTACACGTCGTTGATGAGCTCCTCGGATTCGGGCTGCTCAATGTCCAGTATCGAGATGATGTTCTCGTTGTCGAAGTGGCGAAGCAGCTTAATCTCGCGGAGCGTGCGCATGCAGAACAACGGACGGTCGAACGGGTGTATTTTCTTGATTGCTACTGCCGTGCCGGTCGGAAGGTGCTTTGCTGAACAAACGACGCCGTACGCACCCTCGCCAACAATATCGTGAAGTTCGTAGTCCATGCTGACATCGAATTCAACTTCACGCGAGTTCTGCGTCTTTGAGTGGTACTTTACGGTACGCCGCTCGTGACGCCGCGGACGCGAGGGGTCTTGTTGCAGGGGGAACACAGGCGGGTGCGGATTGCTGGCCATTCTGGGGTAAAGAACGAGAAACAATGAGCGAAAGTAGGTTCAAAAAGGAATGGAAGGCACACAGGCACAGGCAATCGCGCGAGTTGGCTGTAAGTTGGGTCTCTAAACGAGAGAAGTAGCCGAGTAGAGGGAGGGTATAAAGGTGATGCCAGTGAAGGAGAGAGAGCAGGGAGACGGCCGTAGTCCTTCAGTCAAAGAGGCTTCCGGTCAACTGTTCTTCAGGCCAGCACTTTTTTTCTGGGTTCGACGCTTCTGTTAAAAGCACAGGCAGCTGCGTTCCCGTTCGGTTAAGGGGGAAAGGTGGATTTTTAATTTGGCTGTGTGTCCCTAAATATGTTTACCCCATATGCACGGTCCACGTCCGAAGATAGAACACTCAGCTGATATATGTGCCTGTTGCTCTATTACCCGTACCCTCTAAAAATCGCGGCCATAACCGCCTTAGTTAATAAAGGAGCGCGAGAGGAATATAGACGGATTTCAGGATGTAGTATAAAGGGGCGGAAGTGCACGAGAAATTAATTGGAGCGGTGGGCCCACCTCGCTACTCAGACCATATTTCTATGATTTACACTTGTCTATCTTGTCCCAATCTCGCTGACGCTTATCGCCTATGCGTGTTTCAGTCTCTTGTCAGCGTAGACCGGCGTGCCAGATGGCGTTGGGCGGCCTCCATTCCTAATTAGATGGACGACCCTTACCACCAGCTATCGTGCCCCAAAAAAGTAGGCAGGCAATTGGTTCAGCACGCGGCAGTCCTTGGACTCGCAAAAAGTATACATTAGGTACTGCTACTTATTCCCCATCACGGAACTGTAGGTCTTGTATGTTTCTATAAGAAATACGCCAAAGAGAAAAGAGCGAATGCGGTACTGAGTGCAGACCACTGAGGCAGGGCGCGCGCGTATCTCAAATAGAGCCTCGCCCTCGAATAAAATATGATTTAAGTGTAAGCTAGGCCTGGCGGTTCAGGGAGGCCCACCAGACACCGGCGAGAATGAGCGCGCTTCCAAGAATCGAGATCGCGTCAGGGAAAGTGCGCCAAAAGAGGAACTGCCAAGTCATGGCGAACAGGAGCCCGACGTAATCGAGCTGCGTGAGAACACTTGCGCGCTCTGCAGTAATGGCAACAGTCAAAAAATACTGATACAGAAACCCAAACACGCCGAGCGCTGACATCATGAGCCATGTTGACAACTTTGAGGGGAACAAGTCCGATACTGGGCCCGCGTGCGTCCATATAGACCAAACAAGGCCGCCGGCGGAAAATATCACGGTTTGCAGAGCGTAGTTCGACATGAGGCAGAAGGGCGATATTCGGCCTGCAATTTGGCGAATGAGAAGCATAATTGTTGTTGTGCCGCCGTCCTGCAGCAGCACGCATGTCACCGCCGAGTAGTACCGCCAGGCCGGCACGTCCGATGGCAGCGTGCGCAAATGCCCGAAAAGGAAGCTCGGCCTTGTGATGATGACAACGCCTACAAGCGATATGAGGCTCGCAACGGCTTGCACGACATGGTACGGCTCGCCGAGCAAAATATGGGCACTTGCAGCAGTGATGAGCGGCGTGAGAAAACAGATCGCACTGTAGTCCGGCAGAGGCATGTATTGCACGGCGTAGTACACACAGGCGAGGTTCAGCGTCCCGACGAACCCGCGGCAAAAAAGTAGCGTTCGTGTCCCGCGTGGGCCCCAAAATAGGTAGTCCGTGCCGTCTTTTAGCATCCACACGAGTGCCGCAAAAAACGTCCCGAGCATGCGCATGCCGGCGACAATGTTTTGGTCTGCATCCTCCATCGAGAACTTTGATGTTGCCGTCATGAGCGACCCAGTAAATATAGCCAATAAGTACAGTCGGGCGCCCTTTGACAGCCACGGCGTGCTTTTCACCACCGTCTCGCTGTGCACGGACCCGGCAGATACAATTGGCTCGAGTTCAATGTCCCCCATAGCCTATGCAATCTCTAAGATCTCGAGCTGCGTCTACTTTTTTCTGGCGTTTTGTCTCGATCTCGGGTCTTATCCAGTTCCGCTCGACACGGCTCCGGTAATTTACTGCTGCTCAACAATGTGATCTCTCTCCACTTAACCCTTCTGCCCTTATCACCCCGAGACTCATAGGCAGCAGTGGAAAATGTCGAGTCGGGCTGCTGCAAATAACTATTTATAATATTGAGCAGCCTTCAGTGTATTTATGTCACTTGTGCGTATGCATTCCTGCAGTTTATGTACTCAAGAAGTAGTTCGAACTATTTTTGACGCCGCATTGCAATAGCTATCAATGGTGGGTAGATAAAGAGTCACGCATGCTTCCTGGAAGCAGAACGGCCTGTACACACAACAAAAAGGGCATCGAGTCTAATAAAAATTTAACAGAAATATATATCTGGTTCCGTTGCCAAAAAAAAGGCGGCTCTTCGCCATTCTCTAGCGATTCTTAAGCGATTGTCCTTGATTAGCGTGGCAGCGCTGTAGATGAGCAAAAGCCCAAACGCAATTGCGTGACTCACGCCACGAAACCATTCGATGCTACAGCGCCACAGACATGCACTGTTTGGCCTAGATGTCGTGCAAGCGTTGTACAAGCGTTAGGCAAGCATTGGGCAAGCGTTAGGCAAGCGTTCAGAGGTGGTGCCATGCATGATGGGCATGAGATCTAGGCATGAGATCTGTGCGTGAGTACTTCGCATACGTATCCATATACATTTTATTTACTGCACAGCGCGCAGCTTCTACTGAAGCGCTTTTTCGAGATCCGCAATGAGGTCTTCCGTTTTTTCCACGCCAATGCTGAGACGCAAAAGACTAGGGTCCACAGCGGCATCCGTGACGGCACGCCATTCAATAAGACTGTGGACGGAGCCGAGCGACGTTGAATGGTAGAACAGCTTCAGCTTCGAGGGCAGTTCCTTCGCTGTCTTCTCGTCAACTACCTCAATAGAGAAAGTTGGCGAGCCGCCCAACGGAAGCTGCTCCTTGATGAACGGCTCGTCCTGGAGCTGCGCGGCGTAGACCTTCGTCAGTTTCGGCAAGCGGTCGAAATTCTTGTGCAAGAATTCCACAATTGCGTTCGCGTTTTGCACCTGCTGCTGCAAACGCAGCGGATACGTCTTCAGCGAGCGCAGCAACAGCCACGTCTCTAACGGCGGCAGAATCGTGCCGAGGAAAGCACGATCGGCCTTCAATTGCTTGACGACGCTCGCATCGCGCGTAACAAGCACACCCGCAAGCACGTCCGAGTGGCCGCCCAAGTACTTAGAGGCCGAGTGCAGGATGAGGTCAGCGCCGTGCTTGAACGGGTGCTGCAACGGCGGCGGGGCGAACGTTGCATCGACAACAAACTTCGCACCCTTCTCGTGCGCGAGCTTCGCATAGTGGTCGAGGTCGAAGGCGAGGCCCGTCGGGTTCACGGGCGTCTCCAAGTGCACAATGTCGCCGGACTGTGCCTTCTCGCTGATCTCGCTAAGCGGGAGCAGCTCGAGGCCCTGGCGTTGCGCAATGTGGGCAACGCCGTGGATACCGTGGTAGCCTTGGCCAATGAACACGCGCTTCGGCGTCCACAGCTGCAGAATAGCGTGGAACGCACCGAGCCCGCTGCTGTACACGACGGCCTCGCCGTCCAACAGCTTCGAGAGCACGGCCTCCGCACGGTCGGCGTTTTCGTGGCCGATGCGCGAGTAGGGCGCGTACGAGTTCAGGCCCTCAGGCTTCGTGCCGGCCCTGTACAAGTTTTCAGGGCGGTCATAAAGAGTAATTGTCGTGTTGTGGAGCGGCGGGGCCACGTCGACGTCGGAGTGAATGCGCTTATCAGCGTCGCCGTGGACGGCGTCCGTCAGGAGGTTAGAGAAAGCAGCAGAATCAAGGGGTTGAACCATTGAAACACAAGCAAACAGAGCAACTAAGTCTAGGCTACGGCTATGCTTACGATTGGCTGCGCAGGGCCTCCTTATATAGGCCTCCTGGGAGAAGCCGGTGGGTACGCCGTCCCCCATTCGTCTTGTCGCATCATATCACGCGACTGCAGGCCAAACTGGAGTCGTGCGCACTACCCGTACCCTCACGCATCACGCGATGCATGTGCACGGTTTCATTGTAGCCCATTTCCCGCCGGCCCCCCCCC